>CM057459.1:691491250-692876666 GCA_016271365.2 Neoceratodus forsteri | reverse complement strand
TTCTTCTTGCTGTTCTCTGAGCTCATTTTCTAGCCATTAAAATTGCTCTTGATATTGTTCTGTTACACCTCGTTGAAAGTTTGACTCTGGCAAAAATTACATTGTCTTAATGGTTAGTGAATGGCTTCATTTATGGTTTGGCTACTGTGGCTACCATGGGAAAACAATGGCTGCTGTTTGAAGTGTGAAAGTTCTGGGGGGAGTTTCACTTATATCAATGCCAGCAGGACAGTGCCAAACTCATTCCTGTGAGTTAGACAGTTCTAACGCATGGCCACTAGCCAATCAAAATGTTGGAATTTTACTAACCATTTCATAAAAAGAAATAAAATGAGCTCAAATGAGTCAGCAGTGTCCTTTTAGGCACTGTGCAAGAAGATGACAAAATATGCATCAGCACATGGTAACTCAATTTTAGGCATCTCTGCACACATAATAATCCAGTTTAGAGCCTCACCCAATAGTCACTTGTGGTGGAAAGTACATGGAAAACCTAGAAATAACCTTGCCTGAGCTAGAAAAATACAAAATGGTCCCCGAATGGCCTTGCCCACCATCTCTCCCTTGTAGTAAAGTTGTTGGTAGCAGATTAAAGTGCTATTAGTGTAGCACGGGGAATTCTCATTACTTGACTATGACTGTAAAAAAAAATTACCTTACTAATAATATGTCAATATGTGCACATTCAGGACTGTATAGATGAGTCATTTACAGTGAGTGGTTACTTCAGCTGGAAATCAACCTTGAATAAATTTCTCTTTCAGAAAGCATCAGAAACATATTACAGGCAATGGCATGAAAGACTTGGCTTACAGGGCCACTTCTGCTATTGAGAAGGCTTTTCTTTCCTCAAAAGAAACCTGCTGTTAAGTCCAGGAAATTTGTAATGGTGAAAGAGTTCATTAGATGTCACTGCTCAGACCTGAATACAGTATGACATTAGGGAATGCTGAAGAGGACCTTGAACTTAGTAAAGTGTCAGGAAAAGTTCTTTACAAGTTATAGATTGGAAAACACTTGCTTTTTTTTTCCTCGTGGTTTGTTTTGACATTTCTCATTGATGGAACTTTAAAACCATAAAGGGCAAAATGCAGAAATGGTTTCAGTGGTAACAGATGTTACTTGGAATATAATTTTTTAATTTTGCCAGGAATAGATAAGCATATGTTGAAGGTCTATAAATTTAACTGCATTTGTTTGAATGACCCTGAGTTTTATTGAATACACTGATCTGGGTGCAAAAGGATTAACTTCCCCTGCAACTGCTACAGTACTTTGCAAAAGTATAGGAGTTTTGAGCCACATGCAAAATTTGTAACAAGTTCAGGATCTCTTCAGAACAAGAAATAGTTTATCTGTGTCTAATGCCATGAGTACTGAAATCTGAATTATGATGGCCTTTCTGTCTTGTGCCAGTATGTAACAAAGAATGATCTAGTAAAGCTTTCTCCAGAGTTTCTAGACTTTATTGTAACATCTGTCATTTACAGAAAATGTTCAAATACAAAGATGATTAGGGAGTTTAAACTTCAACTGGGAGTAATTATATCAGATGACCTAAAGGTAGGCAAGAAATGCGAGAAGGCAGTAAGGATGGATGGGGGGGTGGGGATGCATACGGCCAGGCATCAACAGTAGAAAACAGCAAGTTGTTATCTCTCTGTACAGACAGTTAGAGAGACCCCATCTGGAGTACTGCGTGACATTCTAGAGACCCCATCTCTGCAAAGACATAGACAGAGTGGAGGCTGTTCAGAGGAGGGCAACCAAAATGGTGCAGAGTCTACACCAGAAGACATATGAAGAGAGACTAAATCAGCCTAATATGTATACCCTTGAGGAAAGGAGGGAGATGGGGGACATGATAGAAACTTTCAAGTACCTCAAGGGAATTAACAAAGTCCAAGAGGGTAGCATCTTTCAGAAAAAGAGATGTGCAAGAACAAGAGGGCACACTTTGAAGATGGGGAGGTGGCACAGAGGTAATGTTAGAAAGTATTTTTTCATGGAGAAGGTTGTGGATACATGGAACAGCCATCCTGAGGAGGTTGTGGAGTCAAGAACAGTGGGAAAATTCAATAATGCATGGGACAGACATAAAGCAATTCTAGTGCAAGGTAGGAGGAAGTAAGCTGTTGGTTAACTAGAATCTGCAGCTTATCCATCAGGTAGGGAAATGGGAAGACTAGGTGGGCAAAGTGGTCCTTATCTACCATCAAATTCTATGTTTCTATGTTTCTGTGTTTCAATGCATATACAGCAGTAGCTAAAGTTGCCAGCGCAGGAGAAAGAACAAAATCAACTAGGGAGCTTGTGAGGTCAGTTTTGATGACCAATAAGGGAGCAGCTGACACTATTACTTCCTCAGGGTCAGCAATTCATGGCAAGGAGCTGCCTGCCAGAGGACCTAAATAAGCCACAATTTGAATTCATGAAAGGAATATTTATTTAATTATTTTATTTATTTAATTTCACCTGTGATTTCACTTCAATGTATCGCCATGCTGCTGAGTGCCTACCAAAGGCCTGATCCCTAAAACCATGTTTTGATGACATGAAGAGGGGAAGTGGCTTCAAGGCTATTAATAGATATTTACTGTGACTGTGGGCAGCACTAGCCTTTACAAAATGTTATTTTCAGCATAGTTCTTAATTACTCTTCACAACTCTACTTGCCCCAACTGCTTCCTGAGAAGACTAGTAAAGGTTACGAACTTCAGTTAGTGCAAGCACTTTGTTACCTTCATTACAGGTAATGAAGTAGATGCACTTTTACCATTTTAGTTATATCCTCTTTTTAGAAATAAACTGCAAACAAAGTTATTTTCTAGTAATGCTAGGTAGTCAACAGAATCCCTTCTATAGAGTTAAAGGGCAGGATTTCCAAAGCATGGCACAGGGTTTGCACCAAGCCCTACACCATGACACTTAGGTTCTAGCAGTGCACCAACCCAGTCACCACAACTGCAGCCAATTCCACAATCTCAGGCACAGTTATGACAGTTTTCACAATTTATGGCAATCTGCACCAAATATCTGGCGAAAGCTCCAAACAAAAGGGCCCCAGGATTGCCAAAAGTTGGACCAGAAAATGTTGATCTAACATGTGGCAATTGTCACATGGGATAGAAACTCCCTTTAGAGCACCACAAGCCTCATGTGCCATATCACCAGCATACCCAGGGCTTGGGCGATCTAAGTCTTTAGAAAATCCTGTCCATATTCTTAAGATTGGAGCCATAGGTGCCAGTATCCCATAAGAACATTAGACCACTAAGCCATCTGCATCATAGATGCATGACTGATGTACACCCTCATGCATACTGTCGATGTACAGCAGAGCCAGCCAGGATGCAGTGAAGTACCTTGCAGTATTGGTGTAGAGTGCTGCAGTATGCTGCAAGGAACAGTGCAATTCAGTCACAAGTAAGTCCTTGTCATGTAGTATTTTGTGGCATGCAATTTGCTGCAAGGTATTGTATTGTATCCTGGTTGACTCTGCTGTACATGTATATGATACAGAGATGCCCAACTCCCTCAACTCCTGCGGAGAGAATGGAGCCAATGTCTCCAACTGTATAATGTCCTACTACTGTACTTTATACCAAATGAAAAAAAAAACTCTTTTTCAAATAAAGTTACTCTGACCAACACAAATGAAAACATGGTCAGTGTCATAAACTAGCAATAATCAGGCTTTATTGGTGCCTAGTATGACAAATAGCAAGAACAGACAATTGTGCATCTGGAAAGAAGCACCTTACAAAATCACTCTGAAAAGGGAACTGAAAAATGGGCAAGTGTAGTTTTGTGGTGGAGATTCTCTTGAAGACCTAGAGTCACTGGTAAGTAATTTTAATTTTATTTTTTGGGGGTACTGTATCTCCTCTATAGAGCCACAACTCATTGGATGATTACAAAGCTGTGTCTTAGATAGGGCAAACACATTTTGCTTCCAGGAAGGTAAGTCAACAGAAAGCATAGATGCCTCTTGAAAATAAGCCTTTGCTACATTTCTATGTTAAAAGTGGATCTTTTTCTAGAGGTAATATCTAGGCTTTCTTGTATCATGAAGGTATGGCTTTTGTTCCATGTCAGGAAAAATGTTACCCCATCCCCACCTTCATTTCTGCAGAGCAGTGACTGATATACAAATATGCTTTGAGTAGTGGGAGGTAAATATAGCATTTTGAGATAAATGGAAATTGCATTCCATTTCATCATCGACATTGTTTGGGAGTATCCCAGATGGATGATTCTGGGGGACTTCAGTGCCTGGGTCGACAATGAACTAGTGCAAATTGGACAGGACTTCCTCCAGCTTATGAATTTTCTGGGCTTCACACAGGTGATTACCTCTGTGACCCATAAACATGACCATTCATTGGACCTTCTTTTCCTACTGGGTATGGAGACCTCCGACCTGGTGGTGGAGCCGGTCAGATGATCTGACCATCACACTATAAGGTTCAACTTCCAGGCTCCTTATAGGCCTGCCCTTATGGAGATGGTCTGGTGCTTCCCTTTAAGGGGTTCAACCCCAGATGGCCTGGTGGTGGCACTGGACCTATCAGGTCTCCTGAGTGTGAGCTTGGATCCAGAAAATCTGGTACTGTCCTATAATAAGGCAGTGACTGAGGGTCTGGATTCCATAGCTCCTGTCTGGGTTCATCCCCTCATCCTTTGCCCTTAGTCCCCTTGGTTTGATAGGATCTTGAGGGAGTTGAGAACAGTGGGGCAAAGGATTAAACAGTGCTGCTGGAAATAGGGCTTTAATGCCAACAGACTTAGATTGATGGCCCATTATAAGGACTATCAATTATCCACCTCCCATAAGAAGGCAGAGTTCCTGTCCAGGGAGATCGCTACTGCACAGAATTGATCAGCTCAGTTCTTCCAAACTGTGGACAGACTGTGCAATCCAGCCTGTCTGCAAATCCAGAGAGCATTGTTACAGGAGAAGTGTGATGAGTTTGCTCAATTCTTTGCAGATAAGGTTGCCTATATCAGGTTTGAGATCCATGCAACCCATTCCAATGGGTGTGGTGGTAGTCAGTGGGAGGTTACAGGACCTTGGTGTATCTGGTCCGACTTTGACCAGTTGGAGATTGTGGATATTGTGTGGATCATCCAGAATATGCATCCAACCTGCTGTAGTTTTGACCCAGACCCAATGCACCTCCTTGTGGGGTGTGTTGAGGTCATTGACCTGGTCATAGCTAAGATGGTCCGGAGTTCTTTAGAGACAGGTATGTTTCTGGACACCCTGAAGGAGGTGGTTGATAAACCTCTCCTATAAAAAACCTTCTTTTGACCCAGACTGTCTCACCAACTACAGACTCATCTATAACCTTCCCTTTGTGCGTAAGGTTATTGAGAAGATGGTCACACAGCAGCTGAATGATCATCTTACCTTCCGCAATATCTATGATCCTCTCCAGTCCAGATTTCAGAAGAGAAATAGTACCAAGACGGCTCTAGTTTGGGTACTCAATGACCTCCTGATAGTGAGAGATTGGAAGAGCTGCTCTATCTTGGTTCTTCTAGATCTCGCTGCAGTGTTTGACACCATGGACCATGGTGTGTTATTGGAGCACCTGCAGCTTATCTATAGACTGTCTGGGACAGTCCTCAGATGGTTTCAGTCTTTCCTCATGGGCAGATCTCAGAGAGTGGTGTCAGGGATTTATTCCTCTGGCATCTTCTTTTGCCCTGTGGGGTACCGTAGGGCTCTGTTTTATCATCCATGTTATTTGTGGTGTATGTGCTGCTATTGGGAGACATTGTAAGGTGGTATGGGTTGAATTTGCACTGCTATGTGAATGATACTCAGCTATACTTGTCTTTTGTGCCCAGGCAGGATGATGCTGTCTCTGTCTTTAACAACTGCCTCTCTGAGTTCCGGGATTGGATGAGTTCCAACTGGCTGAGGTTGAATCCGGGTAAAACTGAGGTCTTGAATGTAGACCCGGGTCATCAGGTTGAGGGGCTTTTGGCTGGGCAGCCTTCTGGACTTAGACTTCGGGGAGCCAGCTGACAGCCTCTAACCAAGTGCAAAATCTGGGTGTTATTTTTGATGAAGGATTGTCGCTTAAATCCCAGGTTTCATCCATCATCAAGTCCTCTCTTTACCATCTGGGGAATATCACATGGATTAAACACCTGGTTCCACCTGATGACTTTCCAAAGTTAGTCCACACCTGCGTGACCACCACTTTAACTACTGCAACTCCCGATACCTAGGGCTACCAGGATTAATATCCACTACTTGCAGCTAGTGCAGAATGCAGCAGCCAGGCTGTTGACTGTTCTTTCTTAATCTAGCCATGTCACGCCTATGCTGCGCAATCTGCACTGGCTGCCTATTCAGTGGCAGATCACCTTCTAGATTGGTTTGCTGACCTATAAAGCCCTGCACAGACAGGGACCATGCTATCTGCAAGAGCTTCTGTGTCCCTACTGCCCCTCCACCCTATCCACTCCTCCGATGAAGGATTGCTAGAGGTTCCAAGGGTCTGCTTGAAGACATCTTTGGCTTGAGCATTTGCATTTGAAGCCCTGACCCTGTGGAATTTTCTACCTCATCAGATAAGGGACTGCCTGTCTGTGGAGAGTTTTAAATCTGCACTAAAAATGTATCTTTTTAATCTGGCTTTTTCTGAGTTGGAATGAAATGAATGAGTATGGCTGTATTTTTCTTAGTTATGATTGTTTTAATCTGTTTTAAATTGTTATTGTACAAGCGCTATGATATCCCTGAATAGCACTTTTTAAAAATAAACTTGATCTGATTAGCATTAAAACAGGATTCTTGGATAGGGCAAGGCTTGTGAACTAATGATTGGTATTGTAAAATGCCATTTCTCTTACATTGCCAACCAGTGTAATACTTGGTATTTTCACTGTAATTTAATTTTTTGCTATCTTCACACATTGTGGTGATTGTGGGAAATTAAAATGGCAATAATTATCTGAAAGTGTGCCTTTTCAATATACGGTAAATAAATTAGACACTAATTGCTTAGCATGACATTAAATTTGCACAGTTTCAGCCAATTAGAATAATTGTTTACCATTAATTCTTTTTATTTATTGTTCAAATTGACGATTATGAAATATGAATAAAAATGGAAAGGCTGCATATACAATAACAGATAAATGCAATACAATTAACAGCTATATCAGTCCTGACTGGCAAATCATACAGTATAAAATCAATATATAAAACTTACAGTATAAAATTAAGGGAATTCACTCCAGATAGGTTAACAGCTTCTCTGCCTGCCTAAAACAAAGCATTTATTTGATCTCCATCAGCCTATCAGAGGCGATCCCAGATTCAAAATACAAAATAAAACTATTCAGTCCACATTCCTACACAAAGCCAAACTTGAAATCCTACAACAAGTGATCAGTTCTAATGCCTTTATAAAATTCAACAGTCTGAAAACAAAGCATGACCTCAAAGCCACAGACTTGTTTCCCTTCCTACAGCTACAACATGTAGTGGCTCAAGCACTAGGCACTAAGCATGGGTGGGTAGTAAAATATATTACTCTAAACACTACTCGTGGTTACCTCTAAACTACTCTAAATTACCCTAAAAATACCCTAATGCAAAAAGGGGTAGTTGGTTATGGTAGGGTAGTTACTATCAAACACATGCCAATGCACTATTCAGTCCTCAGTGGATCTACATTTAGCAGGCATGGATAGCAGGACAATGAATACAAAGCACTATCACAACAGAAATAAATCCAGTATCAAAAATTTATTATGGCGGACATCAGAAATTCCCTGGCACTTCTAGGGATTACCCTCTTCATCAGGGAGATGGAGTCAAAGTGTTACAACAACTCTTAAGTATATACACCTTAATAGTGACAGCATAAAAAAACTGAAATTCAACCAATCACAATTAAAAGCATGTCAATTTCTTTAAGTGTTACAGCCCCTTGTAATGATTTGTAAGTGTGTGTGAAATTTCACAAAACTTCGAAAAGTAGCATAGAAAGCTTCTTATAGACATTCTCATTGCAGTACATTGCATTACCATCTTTATAATTGTTTCATTGTTTCTCTATAAATTCATGTCCTAATATTTGTCGGTAAGTAGTAAAGGGCACATGACCATGGACTTATACCCAATTAAATAATTATTGTGGTCAATTCTTTTAGAGTAAATTTGATCAGACATAGGCGATCAAATAATTTTTTAGAGTAACCAAATAGCCTTGTGGCATTTTATAACTTGGACAGGGGTTAGTGTCCTTGCTGCCTACAGAATAAGAGCTCACTATTTGAAAGAAATTAATTCAACAACTGCACCAAATACTAAAATACCTTAAGCAGTGACATAACAGTGAAAGTGGAAAGTGTAAAAAAGCACAAGTTTTTTTGCACAAAGCCAAGTCCCATATTGCTATTACAGCTAACCTTATTACTTTATTCCATTAACTACTCCTGGGATCGATATAATGTATCAGCCAGAAAACCTTTTTTTATTATTCCTAAATGTGCAGAAACTCACTGATTATATTCAGACTTTGTTTTGCTGCAAAAGGATTGGTCTAGAAGACAACAGCAAAATACTAAGAACTTAAAAACATTTTTTGTACGAAAAATATATGTGCAGACTGAGCTGAAAATGACAAGCTGAGGTTTAAGGCATTACTTGACATTTTTTATGTTTAAAACAAACAGTCAAATCAAGTTCTTTGTTTATTCTTCTGGGATATAAAGAATCCGGAGTAAAAATTCTTTCCTCAGCTTGTCATTTTTGGCTCAGTCTGCACACACATATTTTGGCAAAAAAATTTTTTTAGCTCAATTAGTATTTTGCTGTTGTCTTCCAGACCAAAAAAAAAAAACACCACCTGAACATAATCAGTCAGTTTATGCACATTTAGGAATAATAAAAAAAGATTTTCTGGCTGATAATTTATGTCGGATCCAGCAAGCAGTCAATGGAATAAAGTAATATGTTTAGCTGAAATTGCAATAAGGGACTAGGCTTTGTGGAAAATGTTTGTAATTTTTTACACTTTCCACTTTCACAGTTATGTCACAGCTTTTGGCATTTTAGTATTTGGTGCTATTGTTGAATACATTCTTTCAAATAGTGAGTTTGTATTCTATGGGCAGCAAGGACACTAATCCCTGGCCAAGTTATAAAATGCCACTGGACTATTAGATTAGATTATTCTAAAAATGATTTGATTGCCTATGGCTGATCAAATTTACTGTAAAAGAATTGACCACAATAATTATTTTGTTGGGTATAAGTCCAGGGTCATGTGCCCTTTACTGCTTGCCAACACATATTAGAACATGAAATTAGAGAGAAACAATTAAATAATTCTAAAGATAGTAATGCAATACAGTGCAATGAAAATGCCTATAAGAAGCTCTCTTTGTGAACTTGTGAAGTTTTTCAAAAATTTCACACACACATACAAATCATTACAAGGGGCTGTAACACTTAAGGAGATTGACACATTTTTAATTATGATTGGCTGAATTTGAATTTTTGAATGCTGTCACTAGTAAAGTGTATGTACCAAAGAGTTGTTGTAACACTTTGACTCCACCCCCTGATGAAGAGGGTGATCCCTCAAAGTGCTGGGGAATTCCTGATGTTCATCATCATAAATTTTTGATACCAGATTTATTTCTGTTGTGATCACGTTTTGTATTTCTTGATCTAGGGTAGTTAGTACCCTGATCTTTCTACTACCCTGTTACCCTACCCTGACTATAAACAAATGTGAAAGGCTTTGTTTTTGAGTCCAGCTGAAAAAGGATTTCACTAACTGCTGCAGAGACAGACAGTGTAGCTGACTGTGTCACAGTAATAAATGACAGGGCTCAGGCCTCAGGGGTACCTAACAAACAGTGCAGTACAGTTGGAAAAGGCTTTTACTAACTGCTGCAGAGACAGACAGTGTACCTGACTATGTCACAGTAATAAATGACAGGGTTCAGCAGCACCTAACACATAACATAATACAGCTGTAAAAGGCTTTCGCTAACTGCTGCATAGACACACAGTGTAGCTAACTATGTAACAGTAACAACTGATAGGACTCAGGCCTCAGGGGCACCTCACACACAGTGTAATGCAGTCATAAAAAGCTTTCACTAACTGCTGCAGAGACAGACAGTGTATCTGACTATGTCACAGTAATAAATGACAAGGCTCAGGGACACCTAACAAACAGTGTAATACTTTCAACTTTTAATTTCAAACCAGCCACATTCTGTGTTTTTGTCTATGTAATTTCCCCCACCTTGCTCCTTCTCTGTTCTCTCCCCAGCACCACCTCCATGACTGAGGCTGATCTCCTCCCCCCAGCTGAGATTGTTTCATTCCTCTACTATTTCTGCCTTTGCACCTTCATGTAGAGTAGGTTTTAATTTCAACTGTTGATTGATTTAACTTCTAAAGATGAGTCTTTAACATGGCCATGATTTGTACTGCAAAGTGAGTGCCTTCAAAGCTGCTTCCAGACCGCTGCCAGCTGCCTACACTCTGTCTGCAGATTCCACACCACACAGGCTCACAGCAGATGGAGCACAGCCATTTAGACACCACTGACCAATCACATGTCAGCCCAGTGGCATGTGCTTCTATTCTGCTGTAAGCTCCATGAAGGACCACACAGGCTGCCCTTTTAATGCCTCTTTCCAGCCTGAAAATCTTGTCCTAATTACCTGTTACCCATCTCAAACTGCCTGACCTGAGAATTACATTGGGTAGGGTAGTGCATTACTCAAACTACCCTACCTGGCCAAAAAATAGGCAATACCCACACTACCTAACCCAGCTATCCATCAAGTAGCCCATGCCTACTAGGCTCATGTACCTGGAACTTCACCACACTCACAGTATGGGATGAATTGGTCCAATTGGCCTCCCAGAGACATTCAACATCATTACTCTGTAAGAAACCTAACCAACTCACAACTTCCAAAGACATTGACACATAACCTTATTGACTTTGTGAGTTCCCTGAACCAAATAACCCTGAAATAAGAGTGCAAGTGTGGTCAGATATGCACAAATACATCAAATAAGCTACCCTGGGGAAGGGGCACTGTGGAGCAGCCCACTGGCGAGATGCACTTAGCAGTGGCTCTCTGTTTAACTGCATAAAATATATAAAAATATTGACAAAATGACAGAAAAGAGCCATTTACTCAACAGAATTAGATTTTTGACACTTAGCTGAGCAAAATGATATCCTTTTTGAAGTATGGGTCAAATGTATGGCAAAAGCCCCTGCTGCTGGATCAATTTTTTTTTTTTTATTTAGTATGCTTTTTTGTCCCAGCCAGTGTCAGAACTTTCAGCCCTGGTCATGGCCCCTGCCACCCTCTGTTCTCATATGAGCCACACTCCCCCCATGCTCCCTGGCTTCCCCCCCAGGGTGGGGTCGCAGCACTAGCAAGGTATCGCAAACATAGGTTCAGGTCAGGAAAGCCAGCATGGGAGCATATGAGAGGCAGTGAGGAGGGTGTAATGGAGGTGCTGGCTGGGGATTTTCTATGTCCCCAAAAGGACATTTTTTCCTCAGGGCAGGGACATACAATGACATCCTATGTCTGATCCACCCCCCTGGATGTCCAGATGCTGGCTGTAGGGATCCCCCCAGCCTCCGCCAGTGGTCCGTAGTGCACCGGACATTCATCCCCCTCCCCCCTCCAGAGAAGGAGAGCAGTTCAGGGGATGCTCCATCCATCTCCTCCTGGCCGGCCCTCCAGCAACCCAGGTCCATTCCCGAACCCGGGTCACTGGTGTCGCAAGTAGAAATCCAATCACTGTGCCAACTGGCTGGTGCATGGATTGAAGAATTCTTGAGTAGACCCAAATCCTGTACTAGCGGCAACAAATGAAGTGAATGCAGAGACTGAACCCCCATGGCAGGCACTTCAGAAATTGATGCAGGCCACAGACGGCAAGGTCAAATCCCTCCTGACAAAGTTTGCCAAGCAAGATGTAAAAATTGCAGCAGCTTCCAAGACAGTGACTACAGCTGAATCCATGGCAACCAAAGCTTTAACTTTGACAGGTAAGCTTACCCAAGAAAACACTCAACTTAGATATAGACTGGAGGCCCTCAAAAATTCACAAAGGGCCTCTAACATCCAAATTGTTGGGTTGCCAGAAAACATTGAGGGAGACAATTTTCTGCATTTCCTATGAGAGCGGATACCAACTGCATTAAATCTGGATCCGATGCCTCTGACAGAGAATGTTTTTAAAAACTTACCTGGTGTCTCCAAGATCTCTTATGGCAAACAAGGATTTACCTAGGACAACCTTGCTGATTACATCCAGCCCAGTAATGAGAGACACCATCATACAAGCTGCAAGAGAAGCCACGTGGCTTAACTTCCATGGGACTACCCTACATTTCTTCCCTGACTTGTCCTATGCAACCAGGGACTGGAGGGAGAAATTCGATGGCATGAGGGCAAAGTTACGAAATTTAAAAGTGGCCCACTCCCTTCTCATGCCAGCCAGATTGAGGATCCATTACAGGGGTCACACAGACCCCAAAGAAGCAGGCAAAAAAGATGAAGCCCTGACCAGGGAATTTGATTCCAACAAACAATCGTAGTTCTTGGATTCAGGGGAGGCCACTTGAATTTGAAACCCAAACAAAGGGGACTACAAATATACAATAGTAAGACCAGATAGGGAGATGTATAAATAAATGATGTTATAGTTAAATTTCTACTTAATACAGATTAAATCTCTTATGGTCATACTGGAAAATAGTTCAACTGAGCATAAGCCATGTTCTGTAAAGTTTTCAAAAGGGGAAACAGTTTTTAAAAAGTTTGTTCTCCTAGTAATTGCTAGAAATTATATGTCATGAGTAGAAACCTGTACACAGTAAACTATTTTAGCCTAAAATGATAGCAGCCATCTGCTGCTACAGGGAGTTAGTGTTAATTTAACACTACTGTTTTGTTGAATAATTTTTGCTATTTTAGCGTAAAATGGTGGCAGCCATCTGCTGTTACAAGGCATTAATGTCAATTAAACACTAATGTTTTGTTGAATAATTTTGCTCAAGCAATAGTAATCTGTTGTTTTGCAGCTAATCTAAGAGCTACAAGGCTGATGGCTAAAATATCATGGAATAACATATGTGAAAGAGAGTCATAACAACACTGGTTGTTGGTAGGAAATGTTTGGGACATTTTCACTTATTATTGAAATGACCACTCAAAGTCTGGTGGGATGCAGCTTATCTTGGACTTTTGTCAGACACATGTTTTTAAGGAATACCCCCACATCCAAAATTCAGATTGTTAAAATTAAGTAAACTACTACACTGGATGTATCAGAAAAGTATCAATGTGATATCTGACATGAGATGATTGCATGGCATTGTTTTTATATTAAAACAATAAAATATAATTAAACAAAAAAAGAAGCTGCCCTAAGACTGATGTGGTACATAATAGCCCACAACATGTATTACATGCTAAGCAAACAAAACAAAATTAACCACATAGAAACAGATCAATGCATGAAGTGTCAGACACATACAGGCACTCTAAAACATATCCTGTGGGATTGTCCTAAGGCAACACAGCTATGGGACACCATCTGAACCAAAACAAATTCCCTTATTGGGCTAAAGGAAGCTTTAACACCACAAATATGTCTTCTGGGGATATGACTTAAGTGCTCAAACCAAAGAGGTACCACATTGCATTAATAGGAGCCACTGCTACAGATTAAAATCCAACATTCGATGGGCGATGCCACATTTTCTTATAAAGAATGGCACATGGCCATCCTGGACACCTTGTGCATGGAACAAATGACAGCCAACCTCTACAACAGGCCCAAGTCCTTCTGGAAAAGATGGGTAACACTTTACACCCTTCTCTTAATCTCAGAATGACTTCCATTGATCAAGGTTTGTCCCTATTCTATAGCCTGCACACCTTAAATGGTTGCTTTTTACTGTATTCTTATACTTGCTTATGTATGCCCGGCCTCCCCTGAATGTTGATGGAAACTAGGCAGCAACACAGAGCTGTTAGTAAGTTGTATTTAATATTGATGTTTTCATTCTTGTTGTAGTTTATTGTATTTATTTATTTAGTTTTTGTTTACTGGGTAGGTGCACTAGCCATAGATATGACTATTTTCAGGCAAGACCTGGGAGGTTACAGAGTAATTACAGGAAAACATACAGAAGGTGAAAAGTAGTAATATTCTGACAGGGAAATTATACATGAGATTAAAACAACATGAACAAAGTAATATACAAAACTGGGTATTTTTCATCACTGGGTGTTATACATGAGGTTAAAACAAACATGAACATAGTAATGTACAAAATAGGGTATTATGCATCATGTGTAAACAATATGAGTAAAGTACAGAGTTTAGTGCAGGATACAGAACCATACTGTAATTTTAGTTGCCAGTATAAGTGCAGAGCTAGAAAACAAGTAGTATAAAATAGCAAAAAATCATATATTGTGAGGAGATCCAATACATCTAGCAGAAGGCAATGAGAGGTAGTACAGTCAGACAGAAAAACCCATATAGGGATGGTCAGAAAGTGAGTCATGGAGACAAGACAAGTAGCAAGTAAAACCATGGGGGGGAATCAGCCAAGAAGAACAGGTCAGAGTGACAAGGGACAGGTAACATAGAAGTGCAAGGGGAAGGCAATCGAGAGTAGGCAGGGTAAGAGCAACAGCAGGCAAGCCATATACTAAGGGGGCTTGAAACAAGAGCATTGACTGGATAGGATGAGATAACGGCAGAGTGCTTTTTTAAAGGCATAGTGAAAGGTGCATTGAGCAGGAGGGAGTTCCACTGCAGGGAGGCATGGTGGGTAAAAGTATTGGCACCCTTTCTCAAATTACATTTTGGCACACTAAGTAGAGATTTGTCAGCTGAGCAAAGGCCATAATTGGAGGACTGAGGGGTGAGCATCTCAGCTAGTGTCAGGGGGGGTCTGAGTTCTCATAATGCTGTCAACTGTGGAACAGAGGGAGTAAAGTCTAGTGGCACTGGGAGATAGACAATTTAACTCTGATTAAAGGAGGCAATGGAGTTTCAGCCTAGGAGATGATGAGGCATGCCTACATACTGTATATTGTTGTAGGTTACATTCCATTTATGGAGGTGCATTTTTGAGGAGGCATCATATGTGTGACAGGGTGGAACAAGACCCTATCCCAGTTGTTATGGAGAAAGTGTTTGAATGCAGGGATCTGTTCTTTCCTTTTCCTGTCTCTTGTCTGTCTGGTTGCACAACCAAATTTTCCTGTGAGACCTCGGACTAGATCACCCCAACAGTCTCACAATTATTTGCCTCTCACTGTCTCTCAGTCTTCCCTTGCTGTCTGTCTTTTTCACCCTTGCATATCTGCTGATATAAAAATATATGCGAATCATTGTATGGAAATGTAACTGACATTGGGATCCCTTTGTTTAGAAGAATATATAGTGTTAATTTTTGAAATGTAAACAATGGTGGTTTGAGATTATTGCAGAAAGCTATTAGAAGCTCACGAGGTTACCTGAGTTCAATTTTCAAGCCTTTTGCAGACGAGCTGTGGAAAAGGGGCCTCAGCTCAGCACACTGTGTTCCTGCCTTGCACCTGCCTGAAACATTCAAGAACAAGATGCTTGTTAAGAATGGGGGTTGGAAGGACTTATAAGACAGCTGAGCTGCAATTGCTGAGAAGGAGAACAGGGACAAAGAGACTGAAGGAAAACTGATGGATCTTTATTTTATTTTGCCTTTGTAAATAGTTATGCTGAACAAGTTTATTTTTTATGTTACTGCTAGTACAAATAAATATTTTTGGTGAATTTTTCAACTGCTCCTGGTCTTTCTATGCTTCCTGACCTGTGCCTCAATGACAGATGGTGTCAACAGTGGGATTTACACCATGCAAGCTCTAAGCCAGGAGTTTTGTGCATGGGTACTGGACCTAGTACTAGGAAAGCACAGAGAAAGTATGGATTCTGCTGCAGCAAGTCCAGGAGTGGTTACCAGGAGAATGGCAAGCAAACTAGCAGAGCCAGAAGTCGAAGCTTAGACTGTACAACCAGCACAAGCTATGGAAAAAGAACAGACAGTGACAGAACCTGAAAGCCTGATGGTCTTTTTCAAATGGTAGGCTATACAACAAAAAGAGACTGAGAAGCTGAGAGAAAAAGAGATTCAACATTTGGAAGCACAGAGGAGAGAAGAGATGCAGTGACAGGAGCAGCAGATGAAAGAAGAGATGCAGCGATGGGAGCAGTGATGGATGGATGCCTTGCAAGCTATCAAAGGCAGAGGATCTGGCACATATCCAGATGAGCAACAAAATGCAAGCAACTTAAAAAGCCATTAAACTTACAAAGTTGTGCCCCTCGGATGATATTGAGGCATACCTGACAACTTTTAAAAGAGTTGCCACAGCCTGCCAATGGCCAAAGCAGCAATGGACAACCAGACTGGTACCCTACCTGACAGGGAAAGCCCAACTTGCCTACAGCAATATGGACACTGCACAGTCAGAAAACTATGACCTGGTGAAAAGCGAAATCCTGAAAAGGTATGACATCTCTGGAGAGACCTACAGGCAGAGATTTCGATCTCTGAGGTGCAACTCAGTCAACAATCCTCGAGAAGTCTTTACCCGACTCTGAGAACTCCTGATAAAATGGCTCCAACCAGAGGGCAAAAAAGTCCCACAGATCATCAACACATTTGCCATGGAATAATTCATCAACATCCTGCCTACAGATGTGCAGCTTTGGGTAAAGGAACACCGACCAGAGAGTAGGGAAAAGGCTGTTTCTTTGGCTGAGGACTACCAAATGGCCAGACAGATGCCACAGCAGTGAGGCAACAGCCAAGCACCAGTAAGACACTCTTTATCCCATTTAAACTCCAAACCTGATAAGAACTCTGGTGGGGGTAACAAATCTGGGCCCAAAGACTTTATTTGCTATAACTGTAATAAGCCAGGCCACAGTGCAAGAAGCTGTCATAGTAAGAAGAGTGGCACTGGAACAGATTTGTCCTTGGCAAATTGGGGCAAGCACTTAACAGATGTGAAGGTGGGTATAAGACTGTAAAGGGACTTGTTGATTCAGGTTAAGCAGACAGTCCCTAATGCATGTTGAAGTGCTGGGAAAACACTGTGCAAAGAGACCAGGTATTGGTGTCATCTGCACCGGTGGGAGCACTCGATACTATCCAACCACCCAAGTGACTCTGACCCTTAAGGGTGTGTCACACCAAATGAAAGTGGAGGTAGTGCCTAAGTTACCTGTACCTGTGATTTTTGGAAATGACTTTCCAGGATTTACTGAGCTAATCAAAGAGGGAGTAAATTTTAATGTTTCAGCAGCAGTGGTAACAAGAGCTCTGGCAAAGAACATTTCAGATGGTGGGAACACTTTTCCTTTCAGTGATTTTGATTTGGATTTGTTTGAGCACAGTCCCAAGATCTAGAAATCCAGGAAAGAAAGACGATGCCTGAAGAAACTGTGGAAACAAATGACTGATGGACATAAGGGATTAACATATGAAAATGCTGAAACTAAGTTGATAACTGATTGTGATTTTCTTTCAGAACAAGCTAACAATGTTTCTTTCCAGGGTTATTTTAAGCAGCTGGGTGTGAAACCAAAACCGGGTGGACCAATGTTTAAAAAATGTAATGGGTTACTGTACAGTGTCTGGGTTAAACCTCAGACACAGGAACAGACAGAACAATGGTTATACCACAGAAGTATAGAACAGAGTTGCTACAGATAGCACAAGATAGTCCAATGGCTGGTCACTCAGGGAAGGATCGTACTCTTTCCAGATTGCTGTACAGATTTTACTGACCTGGAATTCATGAAGATGTTGCTACCTATTGTAATTCCTTTACTGAGTGTCAGAAAGTAGCCCCGGTCACTAGAAATGACAAGGTGCCCCTGGTGCCCCTACCCTTGATAGATGTGCCTTCTGAGAGAATTGCAATGGATGTGGTTGGTCCTTTAGATAAAAGTAAAAAGGGCAATAGATTTATCCTGGTAGTATGTGACTATGCTACTCAATACCCAGAAGCAGTTCCAATGCATGCTGTCACAGCTTTAAAAGTGGCAGCAGAACTTACAAAAATTGTCAGCAGAATGGGCATACCTGAAGAAATTATTACTGATCAGGGTAGGAATTTTGGTATTGCATTACTTAAGGAACTGTACAGACTACTAGGTATGTTGAGCATTTTAATCAAACCCTAAAATGCATGTTAAAAAGGTTTGTAAAAGGGGAAGGGAAAGATTGGGACCAATACTTGCCTTACCTACTTTTTGCTTGCAAAGAAGTGCCACAGGCATCAGCAGGATTTTCACCATTTGAAATGCTGTATGGTAGGCAGTTAAGAGGGCCACTGGATGTGATAAAAGAAATTTAGGATGATAACCCCACTCAGAAACAATCTATAATGTCTTATATATGTGCCCTAAGAAACAAGTTGGCAAAATATGCTGCAATTGCCCATAGTAATCAGGAAGAGGCCCCAAACCAGCAGAATGCATATTATGACCATGGGGTAAAAGAAAAAGTTTTTGAGCCAGGTGCAAAGGTTTTGCTACTATTACCAACAACAGAAAATAAACTTAATGAAGTGGCAAGGGCTTTATAAAGTGCTTAGACATACTGGCACAATTAACTATGGGATTGAGACCATGACAGGGAAAAGTCTTACTAAGATATACCATGCTAACCTCCTCGAGAAATAGGTTGAAAAAATGAAAAAAGCTGCTTTGCTATTTTTACCAGAAACTGATAAAGAATATATTAATGTAGCTTATGATAGACTGGAACAAAATGTAAATGCTGATGCTGTAAAGGTGAATGTTTCCTTAACCTCAGAACAAACTGCAGACATTCGTAATGTGCTAAAGACATTTAACAGTACTTTTGCCACAGTACCAAGCCAAGCAAAAGGGGCTGAACATGAAATAGTTTCAAGGAATGCTTGTCCTATTATGCAAAAGACATACATACAGGTTACCAGAGTGGTTAAGAGCTGATGTGGTTAAGGAAATAAAAAAAATGAAAGAATTGGGTATCACAGAGGAGTCAAGGAGTGCTTGATCCTCTCCAATGGTAATTGTAAACAAAAAAGAAGGGGGTGTTAGAATTTGCCTTGATTTTAGGAAACTTAATCAAGTGTCAGAATTTGGCAGTCATACTATGCCCAGAATAGATGATTTGGTGGAAAGACAGGGGAGTGCAAAGTATATCAGTGCCCTTGATCTCACCAAGGGTTACTGGCAAATCCCGTTAGCTAAAGAATCCAGGGACAAAGCTGTATTTGCCACACCTGTTGGATTCTATCAGTTCACCACCATGCCATTTGGTTTACATGGTGTGCCAGCTACATTCCAGCAGTACATGGATTTAATTTTATCCCCTCACACTGGTTACTGTGCTGCATACCTGGACGATGTTGTGGTGTACAGTCCAGACTGGTAAAGCCACCTGGAACACATACGAGTAGTTATCCAAGCTATCAAAAATGCAGGTCTCAATATTAATCCTACCAAATGTGCATTGGACATGCAGGAAACCAAATATTTGGGCTATGTGTTGGGAAATGGAGAAGTTAAGCCAGAAATTTCCAAAATAGAAGCTGTAGCTAACAGCTCTGTACCTAAAACAAAGAAACATGTCAGGCCATTTTTAGGGCTGGCTGGTTATTATCGGAGATTTGTTCCCAATTTTGCAGAATTGCCTACTCTCCTCACTGAACTCACAAAGAAATGGTACCCAAATAATGTGAAATTGTGTGATGAAGCTTTTTGGACCATTAAGGCTGCATTATGTTCAGCTCCTGCTTTAAGAAGCCCAGACTTTGAGAAACCATTTGTGTTATAAACAGATGCATCAGAGGTCAGTCTAAGTGCTGTCCTGAGTCAAAATATAGATGGGACAGAACATCCTATTCTGTACATAAGCAGGAAGTTGCATGACAGAGAGAAAAGGTGCTCCACCATTGAAAAGGAATGTTTAGCAGCAAAGTGTACCATGGAGGCCCTTAAGTTTTATTTGCTAGGAACTGACATTGGTCTTGTAACAGATCACAATCCTTTCTGTTGGCTTAATCAAATGAAATATAAAAATTCCAAAATCACAAGGTGGTACCTGGCACTACAGCCACTTAAATTCACGGTGATACACGAATCTGGTAAAGAGAATAGCAATGCTGATTTTTTTTGTCAAGTTATGGATCAGGAATTGAGGGTTCTGAAGGTTGAAAAACAAATGTATGTGTTTCAACTTTACTGTTTGCTGCACTGTTATAGAAAAGCAGATAATGTGCTAATGCTAAAAGCAGCAAATGTTATTAGAGAATTAAAAAGTTTTGGAAAACCTGTTTGATAAAACAGGTTCCCTCTTAAGGAGAGGGGTGTATGTGACAGGGTGGAATAGGACACAGTCCCAGTTGTTATGGAGAAAGTGTTTGAATGCAAGGATCTGTTATTTCCTTTTCCTGTCTCTCGTCTGTCTGGTTGTGCAACCAACTTTTACTGTGAGACCTCAGACTTGATCACCCTGACAGTCTCACAATTCTTTGCCTCTCACTGTCTCTCAGTCTTCCCTTGCTGTCTGTCTTTTTCTCCCTTGCATATATGCTGATATAAAAATATATGCAAATCATTGTATGGAAATGTAACTGATATTGGGATCCCTTTATTTAGAAAATATATAGTGTTAATTTTTGAAATATATATAACAGTGGTTTGAGATTATTGCAAAAAGCTATTAGAAGTTCAAGAGGTTACCTGAGTTCAATTTTTAAGCCTTTTGCAAAAGAGCTGTGGAAAAGGGGCCTCAGCTCAGGCACACTGTGTTCCTGCCTTTCAGCTGCCTGAAACATTCAAGAACAAGATGCTTGTTAAGAATGGGGGTTGGAAGAACTTATAAGAGAGCTGAGCTGCAATTGCTGAGAAAGAGAAAAGGGTCACAGAGATTGAAGGAAAACTCAGATGGATCTTTATTTTATTTTGCCTTTGTAAATAATTATACTGAACAAGTTTACTTTTTATGTTACTGCTAGTACAAATAAATATTTTTGGAGAATTTTACAACTGCTCCTGGTTTTCCTGTGCTTCATGACCTGTGCCTAGATGAAAATATGTAGCAACCCCAGGTATGCCCCACATATGGCGACACCAACACAGCAAACTACAAGCCTGTCAGCAAAAGCGACACTTTGCCGACAGGTCACTGTGTTGGTGTGCCTGAGACAGGGGTACACTGTCTCCCGGTCCTGCACTCCTATCCTGAATCAACTGCAACTGGAGTTGATAATCCTAAAGACATGGGGTGGGAGGCAGAGCCCCCGGCATGGGGGGTTTTGGGGGAGAAGACCCCCGATAAAAAAATGGACCAGGAGACACACAGGAATCATGTTAAATGCAACTTGCAGTCGACATGATTCCAGTCAGCGAGATGCTGGTTGATAAATGGGTTGTCAAATCAGCATTGTAGAGCCACAACTCCATAGGTCAGGGTAAGCAGGGAAAAAACCCCAGGCAATGGCCAGTCTAGCCAGTGGTGTTAGGGCATAACTGGTCCGCTATGCAATACCAAGTTTAGAGTTTACAGATTTGCATGTCATCTGTATGTGTTGGTCAAAGCTTAGGGATTACTCCAGGGTTACCCCATGGTATTTAAACGAGGTCACAATGCCAAAGGGTAAGCCATTAAGGCAGGGGACTCGAAAGTTATGTTGGCTTGTTTTGAGCCTAGCAAGGAATTCAAATAGCATAGATTGGGTTTTTGCCACATTTAGTATGAGTTTGTTGCATGATAGAAAGGTGTGCGTATGCTAGAAATCTGTGTATAGCTATAGATTGATGTAATTTGAATCCTTAGCACTGGTGTACAAGACTATGTAGTTGGCATAGTGCAGGACAGAAGTGGAGGAGAGATTGGAGATCTTATTAATAACTATCGAGAATAGTAGTGGCCCCAGAATGGAGCCTTGGGATACTCCAATATTCACAGTAGCTTGATCTGAGTAGGGTAAGTTGACCTTCACAACTTGGATTCTGTTAGATAGGAAACTACAAAACCAGCTGACTACATTCGATGCAAATCCCATGGTTTTTAAGGTGTGGAGGAGAAGGGAGTGGTCTACCAGGTCAAAGGCCTTTGTCATATCTATGAAGACAGCCCTAGTTAATAGACCTGTGTCTACAGCAGAGATGGTGTCAGTTGTGAATTTGAGTAAGGCAGTGTTTGTACTATGCCTTTTGCAAAAGCCATGCTGGGTATTAGATAAGAGATCATTTCTAAGAAGGAATTTGATGGTTTGTGTGACTACTAGTTTTTCAAGAATTTGGTTAACACTGACAGGATGGCTATGGACCTGTAATTGGATGGGTCCTTTTGGTCACCTTTCTTAAACACAGGTGTGACTCTCACTATCTTCCAGATGTCAAGGATGATACTTTGGCATAATGAGAGGGTTAAAATCCTGGCCAGCGGAGCAGCAATGAGTGGAGCTGCTAGTTTTAGTAGTTTGGGTTTGAGGCTGTCAGAGCCTGTGGCAGTGCTATCTGAGATCAATCTAAGAAGTTTTGTTACCTCCCTTCTAGTAACAGCCTTGAAGCAAAAGGAGGGGGTCACAGAGTCCTTACAGGAAGAAGCCGAGAGACCTACACTATGTGGGGCAGGGAAGGAGGAAGTGTACCTGGTTAGAAACAAAGAAACATAGAAACATAGACTTTGTCGGCAAATAAGGACCACTTGGCCCACCCAGTCTGCCCATTTCCCTACCTACTGGATAAGCTGCAGATTTTAGTTAAGCAACAGCCTACTTCCTGCCACTCCCCACTACAATTGCTTTATGTCTGTCCTATGCATGTTTGAATTCCCCCACTGTTTTAGACCCAACAACCTCCCCAGGAAGGTGGTTCCATGTATCCACCACGCTCTCCATGAAAAAAAAAATTCCTCACATTACCCCTGAGCCGTCCCCCCTCTATCTTTAAATTGTGCCCCCTTGTTCTTACACATCTCTTTTTCTGAAATATGCTACCCTCCTGGACTTTGTTGATTCCCTTAAGGTACTTGAACGTTTCTGTCATGTCCCCCCTGTCCCTCCTTTCATCAAGGGTATACATATTAAGCTTTCTCAGTCTCTCTTCATATGGTTTCTGATGCAGACCCTGCACCATTTTAGTTGCCCTCCTCTAGACTGCTTCCATCCTGTCTATGTCCTTGCATAGATGAGGTCTCCAATACTGCACACAGTACTCCAGATGGGGTCTCACCAACTGTCTGTACAGAGGGATAACCACTTCCATTTTTCTACTTGTGATGCCCCTTCCTATGCATCCCAGTATCCCCCTGGATTTCCTTACTGACTTCTCACATTGCTTACCAATCTTTAGATCATCTGATATGACTACCCCCAGGTTCCTTTCCATTTTTGTTGTTGTTAGTACCTCCTCTGCTATTGTGTACTCTTCTCCTGGGTTTTTGTTTCCCAGGTGCATTACTTTGCACTTCTTTGCATTGAATCTAAGTTGCCATATGTCTGACCATTCCTCCAACATTGCCAATTCAATTCTCATCCTTTCTACACCACCTTGTGTATCAACTCTGTTACAGATCTTTGTGTCATCTGCAAAGAGGCATACCTTTCCCTCCAGACCCTCTGCAATGTCACCTATAAAGATGTTAAAGAGGACTGGACCTAGTACTAAGCCCTGAGGTACTCCACTAGTGACCCCCCTTTCTTCGTAATGTGTTCCATTCACTATTATCTTCTGTGTCCCATTGTACAGCCAGTTTGCTACCCAGGCTACCACCCTGGGACCCACTCCCAGGCTGACTAACTTGATTATAAATCCTTTGTGGAAATGCCTTGCTAAAGTCTAGGTAGGCCATATCCACAGCCCTTCCCTGGTCTATTACTTTGGTCACCCAGTCAAAGAAATCTATTAGATTCATCTGACATGACCTTCCTGCTGTAAATCCATGCTGCTTTGGGTCCTGTGCCCCGCTGGCCTCTAGGTACTCAACAATTCTTTCTTTCAGAAGTGATTCCATCATTTTCTTACCACTGAGGTCAAACTCACAGGTCTATAGTTTCCTTCTTCTGCCTTGCTCCCACTTTTGTGAAGTAGAATCACATATGCCCTCCTCCAGTCCTCAGGTACCACCCCATCCTCCCATGATTTGTTAAAAATGTCTGTGAATTGTTTGTTGAAGAAGTTTGCAATTGTCTGGGGGTTGTTGCAATTGGTACCATTCAAGACGATGTCATTTGGAGTGGAAGGAATGCTTTAATGTGTGACCAGAACTTTTTGGAGTCTCCTGAAGCCTTATACAGCAGGATTTTGCAATATGAGCTCTTTGTGGTCCTTATTTTCTTTTAGTAAGCATTCCTCAGTCTCCTGTAGGTGTTGTAGTCTTCTTGCTGACCAGAGGGCTTGAAGCAGCTCCAGCACCTGTCTTTCCCTTTTATTTGGGCAAGTAGGTCCTTTTTTAGCCATCTTGTATGTTTTCCCTTTATCCAGCGGGTTATAAAGGGGGAGTGGTGAGCCTGTATGACGAGGAATTCAGAGATGAAAATGTCAAGGGCAGTGTGTACATCATGAGTGTGGTTGAGACCATACCAGTTAATATTGGCTACGTCATCTAGGAATTTTAAGGGATCCAGGTTGGCGAAGTTTTGGAAAGTGACAAAACATGGTTTTGCTGGGGGGGGAGGCAGCAGACCTCCAAATGCAATAGATAGGAGAGTGGTCAGCAATAGCATCAGCAAGAGTGCCTACAGCATGCTTATGCTTGGTCCTATTAGTTAGTACCCAGTCTATAAGTGTGCTTGTATTAGAGGGAGAGGCAGTCCTGGTTGGTTGGGTGATTAGCTGATGTAGGTTATGACCCTGAATTTTTGATAGCAAAGTGGCCTAGTTGTTTCATAGCCAGTTTAAGTTTACATCAACTATGATGATCACTTCATTTTTGCCTAAGAGTAATGACGTCTGGTTAAGTAGCTCATCCAAGCCAGGGTAGCCACCGTTTAGAGGGTTGTAGGCAAATATGATATGCAATTTTATGGCCCAAAGAGTAAGGAGAGCATGCAGCAATTTGTAGGGTGTCATGGGATCAACATCCAGCTCAGTGAGGTGTAGGTGATCCTTAAAATAGATAGCCACACCACCACCTCTTTTGGAATGTGGTCTGTCCTTCCTGAGGAGGTTGTATGAGAGGATAGAGCAACGTGAGTAGGGGACAGTGGATTTTAGCCATATTTTTGATAGGCACAATAAGTCAGGTTTGTACAGTGATGTCCAAGCCTCAAGCTCCGCCAGGTTGTACTCAAGGCTTCTTATATTGTGGTGGGCGAAAAGGAGACCTTTAGTGCTGCTAAGTAGTGGATCTGAGTGAGAGAGATAATGGAGCAGTCCAGGGTTTAATTCTATGTCTCCAAATAGGAGGACAACCAGGAGCAGGAGGTACCAGAGCTTCCGGTGGAAAAAAGGGGTGGGGAAAAGGTGATTTCTGAGGCATTTTTTTTGTATTATAGGCAGTTAGGTAAATTAAGCCATTTTTTATTAAAAGTGGAGTTAGGTCCATCATTGTATCCTTGAGACAAAGGAGATTAGAGAACTGATAATCATCCATAGATGGTATGGAGACATGTTGACCCAGATTTTCATTATCAGGTCTTATTGCAGCTAGGTAGAGCAGTAGGGACACTAAATATACAGTTAAGGACAGGGTATGTTTGGCTAGCCATGATGACTATGTCCTGTTAGTACAGAGTTAGTGCACCCCGGGACAGTGGAACAGTTCATGGATTAGGATGATGAGGCAGCACAGAAAAGATTTTTTGAAAGCAGTAGCTAGAGATCATATAGCCTAAGCTGTGGTTTAAGAGAGTGGAGCACAAGGTAGATGCAATCAGTTTGAACATAGGCTGGAGAGCATTAGGAGCTCCCTAATGGTCATGGATGATAAGGGACCAATGGGAAATCTGGCACTTAGTTACCTGACCATAAAACTGTCTATATACGAAAAGGTCCACTCAGAGTGGGTAAGGTGGGGGGAGGGTGGGAAGCTGGCATGAAGCATCAGCAGGATCAATGGTCTAGTAGCCAAACCAGTGGTGTGACTCAAGGCTGTGTCTGGGAAGTAGGCTTTGTTTGATGGCACTCCGATGAGTCTTGCCCTGATCCACCGGTGTGGTTCTGGGCAGGTAGGCAGGCAGGCATCCGGGCTTTTGGTTTATCTAGATGAGCATGGTCTGACCTGAGAATCAGGCAGGCCCCACTGCTCTCATCCCGGGGAAGGTCTCCAGTGGCAAAGTGGTGTCCCAAGTCTGCTGGCTCAGGTGGAGCGGCAACAGTCCAGCAGCCCAGGTGGGCTCTGAGAGTAGAGGGTCTGGGGAGAGAGGGAAGAAGATTAAGTATAGGTCAGCTGGGGGAGGGTTTCAGAGGAACAAAAGAAAGAGGGCAGAAGGTAAAGAGAGAGGTGTAGATAGCTGTAGACAGGGAGAAGACAGGCACAGGGAGAGGAGAAAAGGATTATAGCAAACTAAACTTAAACTGTGTAAGGTACTGCTGTATAGGTACTGCTGTATTATGCACTGCATTTCAATGCTTGATGGCCCAAGTGAGTGTATGAAAGGTTGAAAGAAAGGTTCATGAAAGGTTCAGAGTAAGGTTCATAAAAAGTACAAGCCTTGTGGTCAGGAGCTAGTTGAAACTGACATTATTTTGACCTGATGTTGAGTATGTGATGAAAACAATGTACCTGACATTAGTCTGACCTGACATTATTCTGACCTGATGTTGGGTATGTGATGGAAAGAACTTACAACATTTGCAAGTCTTCAATAAGCTATTCAGTAGCTGTGTGTCTGTTTAAAAGGCTATTCATTAGCTTTATTCATTAGTTATCTGTATACCTTCCAATAGGCCATTCATCAGTTCTTAGCTCTATTCATTTGCTCTCATTTTAATATTTGCAAACCTTCTCTGGAAGCAGCTATCAGGCAAAGTGTAAAATGTATATAAACTGGCTAAATTAGCCAGAGTTGAGCTGCAAATTCTGACATCCTAAGAACCTGCCATCAGCTTCCAGGAGAACAGGTAATATCCATTCTCTATTATCTTGTAAACTATTACCAGCTATATTTTTATTATAGTGCCTGTAATTCTAATGCCTATATGCTGAAATAAACCTCCTCCAGGTGAGGAAACAAGAACTCACTGTGTTGAGTGGCATTTATACTATTCTCAGTACTGGGAGCCCAGAGTCATAAGTCCAAATCCTGCAAGAATCTTACAGTGGCGACCATGTGGCAGGACTTCTGGCTAATCCTGAAGGCTGACAGTGAGTTAGGCAAGTATTACAGGCTCTGTCCTCGATAAGGATTGCAACCTAATAAGGCACAGGGGAGAAGGACTGGAAACAGTGTGAGTGTTTGTGTAGTCCACAAACCAATAGTAAAAATGGCAGTGAAAGACATTCTTAGTTTAGAGCATCTTATTGAACAAAAAGTTACTACAGTTAAACCGTATTCATCGCTACAGGATGACCTCCAGGTGGATGCGCCATGGAGGGCAGTGCTGATATCTGTATTTAGGGAGTGTAGTGATAAAAAATTATCTCACAAACAGGCTATCAAATTGCATTTGAGAGCCACTGTTGCAATTGCTAAAAATACTGATGTCCTAAATAAAGAATGTGTAGACAGGCACTCATGAGATCAAGCTAGAATTACAGATCTCAGTGAGAGATTACAACAGTGTAACTTAATAGCGCAGGACAAAGTAATGAAGCAACAGTATGTTGCTAACTTAATAGAAGAAAATGAAATGTTAAAGAAACAAGTTGACAAATTCAGTCACTCTTTAGAAGATGCCCAAGCCACCATTTGTTACCATCTAGACTCTATAGGGGAAGATAGAGATCCATATGGCATGGAACATCACAGATGTAAACAAAAAACTAAACAGTTAAAAAGTGAAGTACAGTGTTTGTCATCAGTCATAATGGCTATCAGTGGCAAAAAGGTGCCACTGTATTTAAGAGCCACGGACTATCACAGCTCTGATGATGAGTCAGATTCTGAAGATGCCTGTAGCCAACATAGTCATCGAAGAGATGACTGGGACTTGAAGAGTGAAAATTATAGAGACCATTGTCACAAATACCTTGATGATTATGTGCCAACACCCCCATCAGCACCACCCTTCCCTAAGGCACCCATTCATACCATTATTACTAAAGTGGGAATGGGAGTTGACGCACGAACTACCAAAACGAAGAAAACTGAACCCTTTACTTATGCGGACCAGCAAGCATTGGCAAAGGAATTAGGAGACATTTGCACGGGGGACAATGACTCTGATATTGTCCAGCAAGCAAACATTTTCCAAAAGGTTCACTCTGAGTTGGAAGACACAGACATCATAGATGTAATGCATACTACCCTGCATACGGACTTATAGTCCACAAGGCCATCTAAAAAGAATGATGAAAAATTCAATGATGTACTGGGAATAATTGTTAATTTGGCCACGCGAGGGACCCATGATTTTTTGTCAGATTTTGTAAATTCCACACAAAAAGATCAGGAGTGTTATAAGTCTTGGGTTTACCATTTGTGGGTAAAGTATGTTCAGGCATATCCTAAGGGGGATGGTACTATACAGGGAGACCCCGCAACCCAGGAAAACAAACACAAAAATGATGATGTTACCTTTAAACGTAGATTAATTGCAGGATTAAGACCAGCACTCAAAAGCATGGCAGGGGTAATAGTCAGTCACAAGTCCTCATTTAAGGATATTGAAGCAGCTGCTATTAGGGCAGATGCCATGATTCCCCCAGAAGAGAAGTCAAAGAAAGCAAAGGTTTAGGCGGTCGAGGGACTGCCCAAGGGAGGCTGTACCAAGCAAAATAAAGAGAGGAGAGGCACAGACCAGATAATTTGTCATAATTGTGACAAGCCCGGGCACATCCGCCCTAATTGTCCTGAGTTTAAAAAGGATTTGACCATGCGGGGTAAAGCACCTCAGACTAGTAAGAGACGAGACGGACCCCCTTATGCAGAAGTAGCGAGGCAATTAGAAGAGTTTCACCATAAGTATGGAGAAACATCTCCAGATGCGAAGCTAGATAGTAAATAGGAATTACAGGTCTCCCCCGTCACTCTGTGTGTGAGGTTACGGAGAGACGCATGGAATCATCTAGTTGTTCAGGCAGCTGTGAAGGGAGGCCCACAGCAAACTATGCTGGTGGATACTGGAGTGATCATGACAATTGTACATACCTCGCAACCAATTTCGCACCTGCTTGCTACAAAAACAATGTAGATCTATGATGGCATTTGAAGGAACTGGGACAAAAGCAATAGTTGCAATGGAAAAAAAACTGTGTTTTGATAACAATAATGAATTTGCTTGTGTATCTTTTCTTATGTGTCTGCCAGATGGTAGAGATATTCTAGGTTCTGACTTTCTAACAAAACACAATGTGCTGTTAGATATGACTAATAACTGTATGTGGTTTAGTGGTTCTGAGTCACAGGCTGGAATGATTGATGATGCATTTGTTGTTGCTGCTATTAAGGGCGTGGGAAACTTAGAGTTGCCCACCTTATTTGAAGAGTCAGTTGCTGCTATAATTCAAAAACATGCTGATGTATTTGCTACCCATAAACATGATTGTGGTAGGATGGAAAGGGAAGAGCATGTCACAGGCAAAGCACACACACCACAAAAACAATATAAAATTCCCAAAGAATGTGACTAGGCAATTGACCAGACATCCAACTGCTTTTTGATCAAGGGGTGTTGAGGGAATGTGAGTCTATGACTAACTCCCCTTTTTGGCCAGTGAAAAAGCTGGACTCCTTGTGAAGATTAATGGTAGACTATAGGACTTTAAATGCCATTACCCCACTAATGGCACCTATAGTCCACGAGGCTCCCACCCTCCTGAGTACAGTGCCACCCAAAGCTAAGTGGTTTTCCACTTTGGACATAGCTAATGGATTTTGGAGTGTGCCTCTGGCAAAAGAATGTCAGTATAAATTTGCTTTCACTTGGAGGGATAGACAGTACACTTGGACTGCCCTCCCATAAGGGTTTCACTGCAGCCCAACCATTTTTCAAAAACGCATGGCAGCCATTTTAACACACTTTTCTAAACCAGATTGTTTATTGCAGTATGTAAATGATTTGTCATTGGCAACTGAGACAAGGGAGGAGCATGTGGCATTGTTAGATGAGTTGCTCGCTTTGTTAAAAGCAGCTGGATTAAAAGTAAATCCAAAGAAATGTCAATTGGTTGTGTTGGAAGCTTGCTTTTTGGGTGTGGTAGTTTCTGGATATGGTAAGTCCCCGGACCCTGCCAAAGTGGCCTTTATTAAAGGAATTCAGCCCCCAATGACAATTACTGCTCTAGGCTCCTTTCTGGGCTTAGTTAGCTATCAGAGTGATTTTATTCCCCACTTTACTGATACAGCGCATCCTTTGTATAATTTGTTACAGGGAATTAAGGACCTGCTGAGCGATTTGATTGCCTAGTGTTGGACCACGCAACATGCTGAGGCTTTCAGGGCACTACAGGTGGCAGTGGCAAAAGCCTCTCTGCTCGTCGTCCCTGACCCACAGCAGGCATTTCCTGTAGAAGTGGCAGCCTCTCCCAATGCCATTTCAGCTGTGCTGTGTCAAGAGCATCATGGCAGGCTCCACCCCCTCACATACTCTTCCCATATTTTGATGGAAGTGGAGAAAGATTTCACGGCTTTTACTCATTTTTTGGGCTGTTCAGCATTTTACCTATACTATGGGACTACAACATTTAGTCATCCACACACCACACACACCCTTAAATTACCTCCACAAGCCAAGGGATACCCACATCTCCTCCCAGCACTTGTCCAAGTGGACCCTTATGCTTATGCAGAGAGACATTGTTGTCACTTGCCGACAACTTACAATGCTGCCTGCCCTTGCTCTTGCAACTGATGAGCCTCATCAGTGCCCCAATGGCACAGCAGCATATGACATGCCCCTTCCCCCACCTCTGATCCAACATACTCTAATTGCAAATGACCATCATTGGTAAATGGATGGCTCGTGCTATTATAAGGATGGTCAGCTCTATACAGGCTTTGCAGTAGTTATTGAAACTAACACCCACAGTTATCACTGTTTGTCCCATTCGGCCCAAGTGGCTGAATTGTCCGTCAGTATTTGTGCAGATTGTTTGATGGATTCCCTTCCAACAAACATCTGTTCTGACAGTGCTTATGTGTGTAATGCCTGCTCCATGCTTCCCCTTTACCATCGAAATAACCATCTTGCTACTGATGGAAAACCCCTCAAGCACAAGAATTTGTTGCAACTTTTACGTGGTTTGTTGTCTACCACTATTGTTTTGATTGCTATTGTTAAAGTTAAGGGACATTCTAAGGGCACTATGCGTGCTGATGGTAATCAAAAAACTCACAATACGGCACAACTGGCAGCTATCTTGGGAAACTTGTGGGTACTCCCCACATGTCCTCTTCCCATAATATCAGCAGCTACCCCCGCCACTATGGGCTTGCTATCCACCCAAAATTCCTGCATTGGATCCACCCCTCTATGACTGGGCTAAGCATGTCATTTTGTCACCCAGTGGGGGAGAATCGGCACCAAAACATTTAATGTATTCTAAAGATGCTTCGCGACCACCAGTAGTCTGTGTGCCTCTGGCACTTTTCCTAGAGATATGGCATCTGTATCACTCCCATCCAACTGCTGGCCATTTCTCTTTAGAGAAAACTATCTCTAAAATCACACAACACCTGTGGTGCCCAGACCTCCATCAGCTTTGTCAAGAGGCTTATGCTTCTTTCCTGCCCTGTCTCCAGACTAACCCTCCCCATCCACTAATTGAGCCCTTCTGTGCTCAGCTGTGCCCCCTTCTGGTCCTTGGTGTCATATACAAGTAGACTTTATTGAAGGTCTCCCTAAAACTAAGGGTAACTATGCGCATGTTTTGGTCATAGTTGACTTGTTCATCAAGTGGATAGAAGCATTCCCCACCAGAGACAGAAAGGCTTCCACTGCGGCATGCCTGCTGGCTACAAATTATTTCCACGTAGGTGCTTACCTCACATTATCACTTCAGACCAGGGCCTGCCTTTACTGGTAATGTTTTCAACAATTGCAACAGAAGTTACAAATTCAACAACTGCTCCACATTCCTTACCATCCTCAATCCTCTGGAGTCATGGAGGGGCAATTGTACATTAAAACTATGCTCATTAAATTCTGTTACCAACACCCTACCCAGTGTGCTGCTATGTTGCCTCTTTGTCTGATGGCGATTTGCTCCACTCCATCTGCCTCCACAGGAATCTCACCTTACCAGGCTATGACTGGATGCCTGATGTGTGCTCCAGCGCAACTACTGCTGCCATCTCAAACTCCATGTCTCAATGCTTCCATAACTAATGCATGGCTTGAAACATATCTACAACTCATTTTAGAGGTTAATAAGTTTGCAGCCTCTCAATTGGGTAAATCTAAAAAGCAAATCAAAAAGTATTTTGATAACAAGGTTAATCCATTTCAGTATGAAGTGGGGGACTCAGTCATGATAAAGAACTATGCTCCAAAAGTACACACATTTGATGTAAAATGGAAAGGGCATTTCCCCATTGTGGAAAAGGCCAGTCCCTCAGTGTATCTAATCAAAATGACAGGAAAGAAAAACGCTGTCATACTGAAATGGTTCCACATTAGCCAGCTGAAATTAGTAAAGTAAAAGAACAGATACTAACCTTAAATTTTCCTTTTCTACAGACAATATAAAGGGACTAGATGTGGTGGTTGTGGCTGATTATATGTGTTTCAATGGTCACCAACCTTCATATCAGTGTCCCACAAACTCATGTAACCTGTGGATACCAGCAGTTAGTGACTTTAGTGACTTCCTGGAACTGGGACCCTGGTGATATTGATGATGCCACGGAATGGCAATGGACCATCTGCTGGGCTAAGGATAACCAAACTATTACATCTACCATGTGGTATGCAGAATGGCTGGATCTGGAGTGACCTACATGCCCCTTGACCTATAATAGGTCACAACGTGGTTACACAGACCAGGACAGTGGATCTCCAATTATAAATAAACCCACACCAAAGGACAATGGTAAATATACATTGGTAATATTTTATTGTATCTGGTCTACTGACCCAGATGTCACCGGCAACAGCATAGGTCAAGACCTGATGAGCAATGGAACCTGTGACAAAATCAGAACTTGTTATGCCAATTACTCTTTGGCTGCAATACACCTGACTGTGATGCCACCCTGGTGTCCAAATGTCACACAAAGACCACCTAGTGGACTAACATCAATGCCTGTTGAGAAAAATTGAATTAGCAATGTACAGTATGTTAGATTACCTGTAATATTCAATTTTTCTAGTTGAAGTTTAAACTCCACAGGGCAATGTGCCAACTCTAATGTATCAAAATTGTATGCCACTATGCTAATAGATATGGTTAGCACCTTCCAGGCCAGATAGATTGGATAAGAAAAGAAACAGTAAGTGCTAAAATGTAAGTATGTCTAGAAGGCGAAAGAGATTTCTTTGGGGACATGGCAGGCCTCTTTGGGTCCGGCATGAGCATTTGGAACAGGGCAGACTTGAAGGCTCATAGAGTATTCCTATCAAACTGATCAGGATGGAGGAAAAGCAATATTACCTTTGGCAATAAATCAGGAGGGTTTGACCCAAGCAGCTTAACTGTATATAATATGCATGATATTGCTAATCTTTTAAAGTACAAAATAAAATCAATGAGATTATTCAACATAATAATGAAGAAGTAATAAATAAGACCATTGGGCAATCCATTATTTGTGCTGCATATGGGTCATATGTACTCACAACCATTGCCGTGTTGTTTGAACAATTGGACTTGGGAAAACTCCCTGATGTGGTATCCGATGCCCAAATTAAGTTATGGTATTGCCTCATGTGCACTGACTCAAATAACACACTGCCTATCCTCATGTGCTATACATGAGGTGCCTCAATTCCCTGGTCAAAAAGTAGCCACCACCGGGTACACTTACCCAAATTTACCTGTCAGCCCAACTGCACCCTCCAGCCAGACCATGCTGGTCTCCTTTACTGTAAACCTTCCTCAGGTAGATGTAAAACCCAGATGTATCAAGATATAGTAAGAGTTCACTCAGTAGGCAAACTAGTAGGTGACTACTATGCTTACCGTGTTGAGCCCATGGAGGTTTTGGTGCTAAATGAAAACCATATATGGGTTGCACCAAATCTCCCTTGCTGTTCCCCAATGAGTGATCTCTGGGTTTGCAATTGTGATGCTTTATCACAGGAAAAACCCATCTGTGGAGAAGAACCTATTGATAATCAATCTAGTACCTCCACTTGGTGTCCGGTCTGAATATCTAAATGGACTACCGCACAAATAAGAGTCACATATAATAGTACTAATCAGTACTGTGTGGTCACTAACCTTCAGGTTATGACTCACCAAGGACTTCAATGTCCGATCCCCTATCCTAATTTCTGTTTTGTGCCCCTTGGAGACACTCAACTGGAGAACCGAGTTCTCCATCCTATTACCACCCATACCTACAAAGCATCATATGTTAATGCCTCAGTCCCCAGGCAGAGTATGATGATTAAAGAATATTCCCCAGCCTTCAGGGTACCCATACCACCCCTCACATTAAACATACAAAAATTACTAGACTGTAAAGACATACACCTCATTCAAATTGAGAACTCTGCTGCAAGGGTACAAAATACCGTGCGTGAATTGTTAAATGCTGCAGACTCAGAGCATTTAATATATTCTACTCTTGGTGGTAGTTGGGGAGTTTTATCCTTTAAGGTTTTATTAATGTTACAATTGTTACTAGTGTTTTCCTCTTGTTAAATATTTGTTATCTCCGCTATTTAATAGAAATGTCGAAATGAAATGCTTATGATCAGAGCTGCAGGTATCACTCACTCTATGCTATGATACACGCCATGCGATGGAGTTGAGTTCTCTCTCGTTCAAGTGAGGACTGTAAGGTACTGTTGTATTGGTACTGCTGTATTATGCACTGTGTTTCAATGCTTGATGGCCCAAGTGAGTGTATGAAAGGTTGAAAGTAAGGTTCATGAAAGGTTCAGAGTAAGGTTCATAAAAAGTACAAGCCTTGTGGTCAGGAGCTAGTTGAAACTGACATTATTCTGATCTGATGTTGAGTACATGATGGAAAGAATGTACTAAATTTGCAAGTCTTCAATAAGCTATTCAGTAGCTGTGCATCTGTTTAAAAGGTTATTCATTAGCTCTATTCATTAGTTATCTGCATACCTTCCAATAGGCCATTCATCAGTTCTTAGCTCTATTCATTTGCTCTCATTTTAATATTTGCATACCTTCTCAGGAAGCAGCTATCAGGGAGAGAGTAAAATGTATATAAATTGGCTAAATTAATGAGAGCTGAGCTGCAAATTCTGACATCCTAAGAACCTGCCATCAGCTTCCAGGAGAACGGGTAAAATCCATGTTCTATTATCTTGTAAACTATTACCAGCTATATTTTTATTATAGTGCCTGAAATGATAATGCCTATAAGCTGAAGTAAACCTCCTCCAGGTGAGGAAACAAGAACTCACTGTGTTGAATGGCATTTATACTGTTCTCAGTACTGGGATACCAGAGTCATAAATCCAAATCCTGCAAGAATCTTACAACTTTAAACTTAAAATTTCACACTTAGCATTCTAATACTAAAGGAGCTGTGTATCACGTTGAGCATTACGCTTTCTTTAAAATTAGTTCGGATTTATAAGCTTCTCTTATTATACACTAGATAACTTAAAATTGTAACTTCAAATTCAGTGCTTAGTACTGTGAAAGCTAAGGGAGCTGTATATTACTTAGAGCAATGCGCTTTCTTTCAAATCAATTTGAAACTATGTGCTTTTCCAGCATAATGCATTAGACAATACTGATTAGTGAGAGAACATTACTGTAAAAATATTCTAACCCTGAAGCTACAATAACTTTAAGCTGTATTCAGTTTAAAAAGAAACAGAGAGACAGTCTTTTGGAGCAGCAAGTGAGGGCTGAAAGTGCAGCCAATCCCAGATAAAGCTCTGGGAGCTTGGACCAATCAGCAGTCAGGTGCCAAAGTTTCAAAAACGTTGTTGGCGGCTTGGCACTAAGAAAGTACCTTGTATTGTTCTGTTTGTTGTTCTGATTGAAAAGCTAACAAAGTTTACTTATTTAAAAAAATAAAGGGGCTGGCAGTATAGACTAAGAGTTAAAGTAACAAGCCGTGAATAGGCTTGGTACATCCAGCAACCTCCACCTGCATACCGTGTGACTCTGAACAAGTCATTTAACCTCCTCGGTGCTCCCAGGTTGCCCCTCAACTCAGGCACTTGTGCATCGTAGGCCTTACCTGGTAACCAAAGAATTAAAAAAAAATTAGTTTATTTTAAAGTGTGCATTGAATTAATCAGCAGATAGACACCCATTTACAGCATTTAGCCTTAGTAACCTGGGAACAATTTATCATGCCCATTATATGGGCTGTGTGTTCACTTTTGTGTCACATAAATCAATTGTTACACTCGCTCTATTTTTATTTCTGGTACCATACTTAATATTTCAAGTGTTCTGGCCTACTCTGGATAAAGGAGGTGGGGGGTATGTCAATTGTTATCAAAAAAGGGGATGTCAGTAGAAGGAAGTAAGGCCAAGGGCCCACCTACAGCTTGTGCCACACAGACACCACTCAATTGAGTGAAACCAAGCTGAAGGAAGGGACACACAGTCCCTGTGCAGATATTAATCAGGAAGAACTACCTGAAGTTCTAAGGGAGGTGGGAAGAGAAAGTAGGGGAAGGATAAGGGTAAACCACAGAGAGAGGAAATGATTTTTAAAGTCCCCAGTGAATCTGAACATGGTAGCCCTCATGCTAAGGTACCTTCCATTATTTTCCTTTATTATGCTGGTTTCCTGATGTTGGTGTCTCTGCCAATTAGAATTATGTGTAAACATGCCAACATAATTTTATAGAGTACTTGGAACGTTTAATGTACAGAAAACATAATCAAAGTTTTATCAGCTACTGTAGGCCTACTCTTGTTTTCTTTTTCTTCTGTGTTGTATCTCACTTCAGCTCATCTACTTTGTGACACTTTTGCAGTCTTCTGTTTTACAGCCATACATGCTATCAGTACAAGGATGAAATAAGGCATTTGTCTATGGTCTCCTTTTCCTCACTTATAGAGTGTGATAGTATTTCTTATTCCCTCAGACATCCAGCTTATCCTGACAGGCTTTAAAACACTAGGGGACCTGTGAACAATGATCAATGTCTGGATGTACATAAGCCCTATACATACAGTAGGTGATATTACCTCTCTTCCCTTCTTACAAAACACCTACCAATAAATGAAATCACATGATTAGTACTTTTGATAATTGTGTTGCAAAGTTCAGATGTTTTCAAATCATGGGTGATTACTATGCTAAGATCCTATTCTGATTCAGTTTTTAGTTTAACCCCATTTGTAGTGCTGCTGTTCAATTTCTTACATCTTCCAAAGCTTGACTACCCATTGTTTGTGACATACTGTTCTTTTTTGCCCATTCTGAGATCATGGCTAGATCATTTTGAAGAATGTTTACGCTTTCTTTGCTATTGGCCCCACTTCCAGCCTTACTGTCATCTGCAAACTTAATTAGCCAGCTTGTGACTACCTCGTTTATGTCACTAATGAATATTTTGAAAAGAACTAAACCCAAAACTAAACACTGGGGCACACCACTTACCACATATACCAGGTTTGATATTTTCTCCTAAATCTTGACTCTGTGGGATATGTAAGATCTATTTGTTGTAAAACCATGCTGTGTAGATTATTCAAAACACTTATTGACAGCATAACTTTTAATAGTGACCCTTTTATATGCTTCCAATATTTTGACCACTGCTGAGGTTAAACTTATAGGTCTGTACAGTTGCAGCAATAGACATGGTCAGAGTTTTCCAGATATTTCATGATATTTCTAAAGAGATTCTCTCTGGTGGCTTTACAGTGGTACTGTATACAGGCAAGGAATTTCTCTAGAGAAATCATAGAAATTTGGGGAAATATCTGACTATGTCATATGCTGCAACTGTAGTTACTGGCAAGTGATTTATTCCCTTTTTTAAAAAAAACAGGAATCACCACTGCATCCCTCCAGTCTGCTGGAATTACTCCAACGTTTAGATAGGCATTAAGGACATCACACAATGGATCATTTATATAATCTGCTAATTACTTAATAATCATGGATGTAAACCAACAGGACCAGTGATATTGACTTGTTTAGTAATTTGAGCTGATTCAGTGTCAGTGGCTCAGTAGGTAGCCCACTCACCTCTGAGGCCAGGAGATCAGAGGGCTGTGGGTTCAGTTCCAACATCTGGCACTTGGGTTAGTATCCCAGTACTGACACTGTAGTGCAGCATGAGAGGGGTGCTGCACTTCTGAGGTGGCATCTTTCAGATGAGACGTCAAACTGAGGTCCCATCTGCCTGGATTGGTGGTAGTTCAGGTGGATGTTAAAGATCCCATGGCACTTATTGAAAAAAGAGTAGGGGAATTTCCCTGGTGTCCTGGCCAAATGTCCCTCATTCACTAAAGATACCACCAACAGCTTAATCTGGTTCAAGGTCAGTTGGTATTCATCTGTTTCCCCCCAGGTTGTGCCTGAAAATATGCAGGATTTGTCTAGTGCACTTACAACAATAAATAAATAGATAAAAATAAAATAAAATTAGGATCAGCTGGGTGTACAGTTGTATTTAAATCTTTTCCACTCCTACTGATCTTAATTATCAGCAGTTTGTGTGATGTGTATGCCTCAATTTTCCATTTTTTCTGCTTTTTAATCTTTTCTCTAAACTTTTTTGCTTGTGCTGAGTCCCTTGTTCGTTTGTGTTCTGTTTTTCTATCATGCCTCCATTTCTCTCAGTTGGTGGTTTTTTTTTTGCATCTCTCCAAACACACACATGCTCAAAGTCTCAACCCCAGTGCAAAGCAGCCAATAAAGGGTCACAATACAAGGCTCACCTACATATTTTAGTTTGTGTTGCTGTGCTTTGCTTGCACTGAATTGATTGTTTTGAGCCTATCTAGACTGTGGCTGTGATGAAACCTACTTTCATAAGTGTGTTTGAATTGACTGGACAGAGCTTAACTAACTTGTTGTCAAACTGAATCTTACCTGTTTAAAGCCCTGTTTGCAGTTCAGGAGCACTGTACTTACCACTCTGCTGCCATTCCACTGCACTCTCATTTAGTGCTACAGTTCACTGTTTACACCTCCTCTGGCTCAAGCACCACAGATCATGCCAAGAGGAGTGTCCCTTAGTGGCCAGGATACTCAGAGAAATGGGACTGCATGTGGATGGAGCGCTGCAGCAGTTTACACTATGGTGTGATGCACTCAATGCAGTATGCATCCCCATAATTACACAGGAGCAGAAATGGGAGCAGAGCAGCACATAACATGATGCGGTGAGTGTCCACAGTGGTGACTTTGCAGAGCATCAACCAGAATGCATGAGCTGATGTGCTGCAAAGAGGGAAGTGTAAACAGGGCTTAAGATTGCTTGTACTAAATTGTTTCTGCTGCGCTAGCTAGGCTGAGTTTGTATTGAAACCTACCTCTTTAAATTTGTTTTGAATTGTTTGTGCAGTGTGTGTCCAATTTGTTATTTAACAATAGTATGGGGATAGTCAACTGCAATGGGTGTGGGGCACTCATCTCCAGGGAACTGCTCTGGAGGAGGGAACATTGCTCCATTTCAATAATCTCTCAGAGCTCAGGGCTCAGCTGGTGACTGGGGTAAAGATATCAAGCTGTATCTTCACCTTAACTGAGCTAACCACCCCACTCCCATGGAGGCCCACTGGCCCTGGGGTGAGAGGTGGGGAGGGGATAGGCAAGGTTAGTCACAAGGAGGTTGTCTGCCCAACACCACTCAGATTAAACATCAATTTGCACCCTTGCAGAGGTTCAGGAACCTAACTGCCAGCAGGGACTCCAAGTCAATCAGAGGGCTAAGGCAGGCATCAAAATGGCATGCAAGGACAGGAATGGGAACAAATATAAAAAGACAAGAAGATGTCAGTGGTAGAAGACTATCTTCATGGGTGTAGAATCAGCAATGGGTACAGGAATTCAAGGAGGGAGGGTGGTTAGGTGCCTTCCCAGTGCTTTGGCCCACTGGAACATGGAATGAACAGAGAGGATGGTAGAGAGGGTGAGTGGAGAGTTGTGGTTGCTGGTTCACCTGGGAACCAATGATGTGGTGAACCTGTTAGTGGAATCAGTGAAGCATACCTTTCAGAGACTGGGGAGCTGATTGACAGTGCACTCAACCTCCCTGGCCTTTTCCAAGGTCCTCTCTATGTGGGGCAGAGAGGGAGAAGAAGGACAAACTCAAGGAGAAAGAGATAGTTAAGTTTAATGGGTGGCTCAAGGGGTAGTGTCAGGAAAAAGGCTTTCACTTTGTGGGTGACTGGTGAGATTTCTGGGAAAGGAGACTATTCAGAGGCAGTGGACTCCACCTGACAAAAGAGGGAGTCAGAGGGAGTCAGCACACTAGGGCAGAACTTTGATGTCTACATCAGACTTTTAAACTGACTACAGGGAAGTATGATGCTAGGGGAACCAATGTGGCTGACAGGAGGAAGGGAGGGGAACCTGGATAGTACTCCCCCACATCTGGGAGCTGGAAACAACATAATAAGGAGGGAACAAACAGTTCAGGCCTAAACTGGAGTAAAGCCAGGAATAATAGGAAGGGGTATAATAAGAGTGCAGCAGGTGTAATGGGATGAAAGGGATCAGGGAGGTGCAACATGAAATAACCAGCATGTAACAACAAGTATTCATAGGGTATATGGAAAGGGGTCTTCCTCAATGCTAGGAGCCTGGACAACAAAATTAGTGAGCTACAGGCAATGGTAGCAAAAACCAGGATGGACCTTGTCATCATCACTGAAACATGGGCTTCAGACAACAGTGACTGGGACTATACAATGCCAGGATAATCACTATTCAGGAGGGATAGGAGGGAAAGTGGGGGGAAGGTGTCGCCCTTTATGTCAGGTAGGTTATTGAAGTAGTGGAGCATGGGCATATCAAGTGTGGCATTGAGGAGACTGAGTCACTGTGGGTACAGTTGACAGTGATGTCAGGCAGGAAACTATGCCTGGGGGTGCTGTGCAGACCACCAGGACAGGGAGAAGTGGTTGACAAAGATCTAAGACAGGAAATAAAAAGAAGGGTGAGGAAGGGTGAAGTGGTGGTGGTCAGGGATTTAAACCTGCCAGACATGGATTGGGATGTTCCAGTGTTGAGGAGTTCTAGAAGTCAAGCTATATTAGATGCCATTCAGGACTGCTTGCTGGTCCAGCTGGTAAAAGAATCTACCAGAAGAGGATCCATTCTGAATGTGGTTCTCACCAATTCAGAAGCAGTAAGGTAGTAAGAGTGGGGAACCTCTAGCAAACAGCGACCATAATTCTGTTTGGTTTGATTTGACCCTAGGCTCAACAACCAATCAAGAACAGAGGTCTTGAACTTTAGTTGGGCAGAATTTGAATAACTAAGAGTGCTGGTGTGAGACAAACTAACTGGGTTGGGTAGCATAGCAGGAGAGGAAGACATGAAGGGTGGTAATAAATGAAGCCATCCAGGAAGCTACACAATTATGTGCAAGGACAATAGTGAAGAGAAATAAGTTCAAGAGACCTATATGGTTCTCAGTGAAGGTAAGAGAAGCAGATAGAGCAAAAAAAAAGGCTTTCTATAGGTTTAAGGAGAAACAGGGAGAACAAGCTGTGAGGCCTGCTGTCAGTTTTTGGCAGAGGAGAATATTGCTTTCAGAGCAAGTAACAGCTGACAAGAAATACTACTTCTATCTCAGTAGGAGTCAGTGCATGTTTGGATTAAGTGAACCAATACTTTTTTAGAAGCGGGAGGTCTCATTTAAGTCAAAAAAGAAGAAAGCCTCTGTGTGTTTCTCTGTTAGAGGAAGCGGGCTGAATCAACTTAATTTGCTGAGTCAGGAGCAGAGGTGAGAAGCTAATTAGGGCAGTGGCTAAGGAGCTTAGGAATACAAAAGCATGTGTCTCCAATTACAGCTTGCTGCTGTCAGTTTTTGGCAGAGGAGAATCTTGCTTTCAAAGCAATTGACAGATGACTAGAACTACAGCTTTCTTACTGATAAATCACTTCTCTCTCTGCAGGAGTCAGAGCCTATTTGGATTAAGCAAACAGTTGCTTTATTAGAAGCAGGGGGTTGGTCACTGTGTGTTTCTCTATTTGAGGAAGGGGCTGAATTGACTTAATTTGCTGAGTCAGGAGCAGAGGGGAGAAGCTAATTGGGGTGTGGCTTAGGAGCTAAGGAGTACAAAAGCAGGTGTCTCCAATTACAGCCTGCTGCTGTCAGTTTATGACAGAAGAGAATATTACTTTCAGAGCAAGTAACAGCTGACTACAACTACAGCCTTCTTGCTGATAAATCACTTCTGTCTCAGCAGAGGTCAGTGCCTGTTTGGATTAAGCAAACAGATACTTTATTAGAAGCAGGGGGTCGGTCAGTGTGTGTTTCTCTATTTGAGGAAGGGGCTGTATCAACTTAATTTGCTGAGTCAGGAGCAGAGGGGACAAGCTAATTTGGGTGTGGCTTAGGAGCTTAGGAGTACAAAAGCAGGTGTCTCCAATTACAGCTCCCTGATGTAAGTTTGTGGCAGAGGAGAATATTGCTTTTACATCAAGTAACAGCTGACTAGAACTTCAGCTTTCTTACTGCTAAATCACTTCTATTTCAGCAGGAGTCAGTGCCTGTTTGGATTAAGCAAACACATACTTTATTAGAAGCAGGGGGTCGGTCACAGTGTGTTTCTGTGTTTGGCCAAGTGGGCTTTATCAATTTAATTTGCTGAGTCAGGAGCAGAGGGGAGAAGCAAATTGAGGGTGTGACTTAGGAGCTTAGGAGTACAAAAGCAGATGTCTCCAATTACAGCTTCCTGCTGACAGTTTTTGGCAGAGGAGAATCTTGCTTTCAGAGCAAGTAACAGCTGACTAGAACTACAGCTTTCTTAATGATAAATCACTTCTATCTCTGCAGGAGTCAGTGACTGCTTGGATTAAGAAAACAGATACTTTATTAGAAGCAGGGGGTCATTCACTGTGTGTTTCTGTGTTTGGCCAACGGGCTGTATCAATTTAATTTGCCGAGTCAGGAGCAGAGGGAGAAGTAAATTGAAGTGTGCCTTAGGAGCTTAGGAGCAGAAAAGCAGATGTCTCCAGTTACAGCTTCCTGCTGTCAGTTTTCAAGAGGACAATCATGCATTCAGAACAAGTAACAGCTGACTAGAACTACAGCTTTCTTAATGATAAATAACTTCTATCTCTGCAGGAGTCAGTGCCAGCTTGGATTAAGAAAACAGATACTTTATTAGAAGGAGGGGGGCTCAATTAAGAAAAAATAAGAAAGTCTCTATGTGTTTCCCTGTTTGAGGAAGGGGCAGTAGCAACTTAATTTGTTGAGTCAGGAGCAGAGGGGAGAAACTAATTGGGGGTGTGGCTTAAGAGCTTAGGAGTACAAATGCAGGTGTCTCCAATTACGGCTTCCTGCTATCAGTTTTTGGCAGACGAGAATCTTGCTTTCAGAGCAAGTAACAGCTGACTAAAACTACAGCTTTCTTACTGATAAATCACTTCTATCTCAGCAGAAGTCACAGCCTGTTTGGATTAAGCAAATAGATACTTTATTAGAAGCAGGGGATTGCTCATGGTGTTTTCCCCTTTTGAGGAAGGCAGCTGTATCAAGTTAATTTGCTGAGTCAGGTACAGAGGAGATAAGTTAATGGGGGTGTGGTTTAGGAGCTTAGTAGTACAAAAGCAGGTGTCTCCAGTAACAGCTTCCTGCTCTCAGTTTTTGGCAGAGGAGAATCTTGCTTTCAGAGAAAGTAATAGATGACTAAAACTAGAGCTTTCTTACTGATCAATCACTTCTATCTCTGCAGGAGTCAAAACCTGTTTAGATTCAGCAAACAGATACTTTATTAGAAGACGGGGGTTGGTCACTATGTGTTTCTCTGAGCAAGGGGACTATATCAATTTTCTAAGTCAGAAGCTGAGGTGAGAAGCTAATTGGACTGTGACTTAGGAGTTTAGTAGTACAAAAGCAGGTGTCTCCAATTATAGCTTCCTGCTGTCAGTTTTTGGCAGAGGAGAATCTTGTTTTCAGAGCAAGTCACAGCTGACTAGAACTAGAGGTTTCTTAATGATAAATCACTTCTGTCTCTGCAGGATTCAGTGCCTGCTTGGAATAAGAAAACATATACTTTATTAGAAGCAGGGGGTCTCAATTAAGTAAACAAAAAGAAAGTCACTGTGTGTTTCTCTGTTTCAGGAAGGGGGCTGTAACAACTTAATTTGCTGAGTTAGGAGAAGAGGGTTGGGGTGTGACTTAGGAGCTGAGGAGTACAAAAGCATGTGTCTCCAATTACAGCTTCCTGCTGTCAGTTTTTGGCAGAGGAGAATCTTGCTTTCTGAGCAAGTAACAGCTTTCTGAAACTACAGATTTCTTACTGATAAATCACTTCTATCTCAGCAGGAGTAAGTGCCTGTTTGGATTAAGCAAACAGATACTTTATCAGAAGCAGGGGGCTGGTCACTGTGTGTTTCTGTGATTGAGCAAGGAGGCTGTATCAATTTAATTTGCTGAGTCAGGAGCAGAGGGTAGAAGCAAATTGGGGTCTGGTTTAGGAGATTAGGAGTACAAAAGCAGATGTCTCCAATTACAGCTTCCTGCTGTCAGTTTGTGGCAGAGGACAATCTTGATTTCAGAGCAAGTAACAGCTGACTAGACCTACTTTCTTAATGATCAATAACTTCTATCTCTGCAGGAGTCAGTGCCTGCTTGGATTATGCAAACAGATACTGTGTTAGAAGCAGGGGGTTGTTCACTGTGTGTTTCTGTGTTTGAGCAAGTGAGCTGTATCAATTTAATTTGCTGAGTCAGGAGCAGAGAGGAGAAGTAAATTGACGTGTGCCTTAGGTGCTTAGGAGTAGAAAAGCAGATGTCTCCAGTTACAGCTTCCTGCTGTCAGTTATTCACAGAGGACAATCATGCATTCAGAGCAAGTAACAGCTGACTAGAACTACAGCTTTCTTAATGATAAATAACTTCTATCTCTGCAGGAGTCAGTGCCAGCTGGATTAAGAAACAGATACTTTATTAGAAGGAGGGGTCTCAGTTAAGGAAAAAAGAAAGTCTCTATGTGTTTCCCTGTTTGAGGAAGGGATGTAGCAACTTAATTTGTTGAGTCAGGAGCAGAGAGGAGAAGCTAATTGGGGTGTTGCTTAGGAGCTTAGGAGTACAAATGCAGGTGTCTCAATTATAGCTTCCTGCTGTCAGTTTTGGCAGATGAGAATCTTGCTTTCAGGGCAAGTAACAGCTGACTGAAACTACAGCTTTCTTACTGATAAATCACTTCTATCTCAGCAGAAGACATGGCCTATTTGGATTAAGCAAATAGATACTTTATTAGAAGCAGGGGTTTACTCATGGTGTTTTCCCCTTTTGAGGAAGGGGGCTGTATCAAGTTAATTTGCGGAGTCAGGTACAGAGGAGAGAAGTTAATGGGGGTGTGGCTTCGGAGCTTAGTAGTACAAAAGCAGGTGTCTCCAATTATAGCTTCCTGCTCTCAGGTTTTGGCAGAGGACAATCTTGCTTTCAGAGGAAGTAACAGCTGACTACTACACCCTATCTTAATGATAAATCACTTCTATCTCTGCAGGAGTCAGTGCCTGCTTGGATTAAGAAAACAGATAATTTGTTATAACAGGGGTCTCAATTAAGTAAAAAAGAGAATCATTGTGTGTTTCTGTGTTGGGAAAGGGGCTGTAGCAGCTTAATTTGCTGAGTCAGGAGCAGAGGTGAGAAGCTAATTGGGGGTTTGGCGTAGGAGCTAAGAGTACAAAAGCATGTGTCTCCAATAACAGCTTCCAGCTCTCAGTTTTAGGCAGAGGAGAATCTTGCTTTCAGAGGAAGTAATAGCTAACAAAAACTAGAGCTTTACTGATCAATCACTTCTAGCACAGCAGGAGTCAGTGCCTGTTTGGATTAAGCAAACAGATACTTTATTAGAAGACGGGGGTTGGTCACTATGTGTTTCTCTGAGGAAGGGACTATATCAACTTAATTTTCTGAGTCAGAAGCAGAGGGATAAAATAATTGGGGAGTAGCTTAGGAGTTCAGTAGTACAAAAGCAGGTGTCTCCAATTACAGCTACCTGCTGTCACTTTATGGTAGAAAGAATCTGGCTTTCAGAGCAAGTTACAGCTGACTAGAACTAGAGCTTCCTTAATGATAAATCACTTGTGTCTCTGCAGGATTCAGTGCCTGCTTGGATTAAGAAAACAGATACTTTATTAGAAGCAGGGGGTTTCAATTAAGTAAAAAAAGAAAGTCACTGTGTGTTTCTCTGTTTCAGGAAGGGGGCTGTAACAACTTAATTTGTTGAGTCAGGAACAGAAGGGAGAAGCTAATTGGGGGTGTGGCTTAGGAGCTGAGGAGTACAAAAGCATGTGTCTCCAATTACAGCTTCCTGCTGTCTGTTTTTGGCAGATGAGAATCTTGCTTTCAGAGCAAATAACAGCTGAGTAAAACTACAGCTTTCTTACTGATACATCACTTATCTCAGCAGGAGTCCGTGCCTGTTTGGATTAAGCAAATAGATACTTTATTTGAAGCAGGGGTTGGTCATGGTGCGTTTCCCCTTTTGAGGAAGGGGCTGTGACAACATAATTTGCTAGTCAGGAACAGGCGAGAGAAGCTAACGGGGTGTGGCTTTGGAGTTTAGTAGTACAAAAGCAGGTGTCTCAATTACAGCTTCCTGCTGTCAGTTTTAACGAGAGGACAATCTTGCTTTCAGAGCAAGTAACAGCTGACTACAACTACAGCTTTCTTAATGATAAATCACTTCTCTCTCTGCAGGAGTCAGTGCCTGCTTGGATTAAGAAAACAGATAATTTATTAGAAGCAGGGGGCCTAAATTAAGTAAAAAAAAGAAAGTCACTGTGTGTTTCTCAGTCTCAGGAAGGGGGCTGTAACAACTTAATTTGTTGAATCAGGAGCAGAGGGGAGAATCTAACTGGGGGTGTGGCTTAGGAGCTGAGGAGAACAAAAGTACTTGTCTCCAATTACAGCTTCCTGCTCTCAGTTTTTGGCAGAGGAGAATCTTGCTTTCAGAGCAAGTAACAGCTTTCTAAAACTACACCTATCTTGCTGATAAATCACTTCTATCTCAGCAGGAGTCAAGTGCCTGTTTGGATTAAGCAAAAGATACCTTATTAGAAGCAGGGGTTGGTCACTGTGTGTTTCTGTGTTTGGGCAAGAGGGCTGTATCAATTTAATTTGCTGAGTCAGGAGCAGAAGGGAGAAGCAAATGGGATGTGTCTTAGGAGCTTAGAAGTACAAAAGCAGATGTCTCCAATTACAACTTCCTGCTGTCAATTTGTGGCAGAGGACAATCTTGCTTTCAGAGCAAGTAACAGCTGACTAGAACTTCAGCTTTCTTGATGATAAATAACTTCTTTCGCTGCAGGAGTCAGTGCTTGCTTTTACTAAGCAAACAGATACATTATTAGAAGCAGGGGGTCAGTCACGGTGTGTTTCTCTGTTTGCAGAAGTGGGCTGTATCAACTTAATTTGCTGAGCCAGGAGCAGAGGGGAGAAGCTAATTGGCTGTGGGGCTTAGGAGTTTTTGGGAACAAATGCAGCTGTCTCCAATTACAACTTCCTGCTGTCAGTTTTTGGCAGAGGACAATCTTGTTTTTAGAGCAAGTAACGTCTGACTGGAACTACACCTTTCTTAATGATAAATCACTTCAATCTCTGCAGGAGTCAGTGCCTGCTTGGATTAAGAAAACAAATAATTTATTAGTAGCAGGGGGTCTCAATTAAGTAAGAAAAAAGAAATTTAGTGTGTGTTTCTCTGTTTGAGGAAGGGGGCTGTAGCAACTTAATTTGCTGAGTCAGGAGCAGAGGGGAGAAGCTAATTGGGGGTTTGGCTTAAGAGTTTAGGAGTACAAAAGCATGTGTCTCCAATTAGAGCTTCCTGCTCTCAGTTTTTGACAGATGAGAATCTTGCTTTCAGAGGAAGTAACAGCTGACTAAAACAAGAGCTGTCTTAGTGATCAATCACTTCTATCTCAGCAGGAGTCAGTGCCTGCTTGGATTAGGAAAACAGATTCTGTATTAGAAGCAGGGGTTCTCAATGAAGAATACAAAAAGAAAGTCACTGTGTGTTTCTCTGTTTCAGGAAGGGGGCTGTAACAACTTAATTTGTTGAGTCAGGAGCAGAGGGGGGAAGATAATTGGGGTGTGGCTTAGAAGTTTAGGAGTACAAAAGCATGTGTCTCCAATTAGAGCTTCCTGCTCTCAGTTTTTGACAGATGAGAATCTTGCTTTCAGAGGAAGTAACAGCTGACTAAAACAAGAGCTGTCTTACTGATCAATCACTTCTATCTCAGCAGGAGTCAGTGCCTGTTTGGACTAAGCAAACAGATACTTTATTAGAAGATGGAGGGTTGGTCACTATGTGTTTCTCTGTTTGAGGAAGGGGACTATATCAACTTCATTTTCTGAGTCAGAAGCAGAGGGAAGAAGTAAATTGGGGTGTGACTTAGGAGTGTAATAGTACAAAAGGAGGTATCTCCAATTACAGCATCCTGCTGTCAGTCTTTGGCAGAGCGGAATCTTGCTATCGGTGCAAGTAATAGCTGACTAGAACTAGAGCTTTCTTAATGATAAATCACTTCTATCTCTGCTGGATTCAGTGCCTGCTTGGATTAGGAAAACAGATACTGTATTAGAAGCAGGGGGTCTCAATTAAGAATAAAAAAAGAAAGTCACTGTGTGTTTCTCTGTTTCAGGAAGGGGCTGTAACTACTTAATTTGTTGAGTCAGGAGCAGAGGGGGAAGCTAATTGGGGGTGTGGCTTAGGAGCTCAGGAGTACAAAAGCTTGTATCTCCAATTACAGCTTCCTGCTGTCAGTTTTTGGCAGAGGAGAATCTTGCTTTCAGAGCAAGTAACAGCTTTCCAAAACTACAGCTTTCTTGGTGATAAATCACTTCTATCTCACCAGGAGTCAGTGCCTGTTTGGAGTAAGCAAACTTATACTTTATTAAAAGCAGGGTGTTGGTCATGGTGTGTTTCTCTGTTTGTGGAAGGGGGCTGTATCAACTTAATTTGCTGAGCCAAGAGCAGAGGGGAGAAGCTAATTGGGAGTGTTTCTCAGGAGCTTAGGAGTACAAATGCAGGTGTTTCCAATTTCAGCTTCCTGCTGTCAGTTTTTGGCAGCAGGGAATCTTGCTTTCAGAGCAAGTAACAGCTGGCTAAAACTGCAGCTTTCTTACTGATAAATCACTTCTATCTCAGCAGGAATCACTGCCTGTTTGCATTAAGCAAATAGATACTTTATTAGAAGCATGGGGTTGCTCATGGTGTTTTCCCCTTTTGAGGAAGGGGACTGTATCAAGATAATTTGCTGAGTCAGGTACAGAGGAGAGAAGTTAATGGGGGTGTGGCTTAGGAGCTTAGTAGTACAAAGGCAGGTGTCTCCAATTACAGCTTCCTGCTGTCAGTTTTTGGCAGAGGACAATCTTGCTTTCTGAGGAAGTAACGGCTGACTACAACTACACTTTTCTTAATGATAAATCACTTCTATCTCTGCAGGATTCAGTGCCTGCTTGGATTAGGAAAACAGATACTATATTAGAAGCAGGGGGTCTCAATTAAGAATACAATAAGAAAGTCACTGTGTGTTTCTCTGTTTCAGGAAGGGGGCTGTAACAACTTAATTTGTTGAGTCAGGAGCAGAGGGGGAAGCTAATTTTGGGTGTGGCTTAGATGTTTAGGAGTACAAAAGCATGTGTCTCCAATTAGAGCTTCCTGCTCTCAGTTTTTGACAGATGAGAATCTTGCTTTCAGAGGAAGTAACAGCTGACTAAAACAAGAGCTGTCTTACTGATCAATCACTTCTATCTCAGCAGGAGTCAGTGCCTATTTGGATTAAGCAAACAGATACTTTATTAGAAGACGGAGGGTTGGTCACTATGTGTTTCTCTGTTTGAGGAAGGGGACTATATCAGCTTAAATTTCTGAGTCAGAAGCAGAGGGAAGAAGTAAATTGGGGTGTGACTTAGGAGTGTAGTAGTACAAAAGCAGGTGTCCCAATTACAGCATCCTGCTCTCAGTTTTTGGCAGAGGAGAATCTTGCTTTCAGAGCAAGTAACAGCTGACTAAAACTGCAGCTTTCTTACTGATAAATCACTTCTATCTCAGCAGGAATCACTGCCTGTTTGGAATAAGCAATAGATACTTTATTAGAAGCAGGGGGTTGCTCATGGTGTTTTCCCCTTTTGAGGAAGGGGGCTGCATCAAGTTAATTTGCAGAGTCAGGTACAGAGGAGAGAAGTTACTGGGGGTGTGGCTTAGGAACTTAGTAGTACAAAGGCAGGTGTCTCCAATTACAGCTTCCTGCTGTCAGTTTTTGGCAGAGGACAATCTTGCTTTCAGAGAAAGTAACGGCTGACTACAACTACACTTTTCTTAATGATAAATCACTTCTATCTCTGCAGGAGTCAGTGCCTGCTTGGATTAAGAAAACAGATAATTTATTTTAAGCAGGGGGTCTCAATTAAGTACAAAAAAGAAAGTCATTGTGTGTTTCGTTGTTTGAGGAATGGGGCTGTAGCAGCTCAATTTGCTGAGTCTGGAGCAGAGGTGAGAAGCTAATTGGGGGTTTGGCTTAGGAGATTAGGAGTACAAAAGCATGTGTCTCCAATAACAGCTTCCTGCTCTCAGTTTTTGGCAGAGGAGAATCTTGCTTTAAGAGGAAGTAATAGCTGACTAAAACTAAAGCTTTCTTACAGATCAATCACTTCTATCTCAGCAGGAGTCAGTGCCTGTTTGGATTAAACAAACAGATACTTTATTAGAAGATGGGGGTTGGTCACTATGTGTTTCTCTGTTGAGGAAAGGGACTATATCAACTTAATTTTCTGAGTCAGAAGCAGAGGGGATAAGCTAATTGGGGTGTGGCTTTGGAGTTTACTAGTTCAAATGCAGGTGTCTCCAATTACTGCTTCCTGCTGTCAGTTTTTGGCAGAGGAGAATCTTGCTTTCAGAGCAAGTAACAGCTGACTAGAACTAGAGCTTTCTTAATGATAAATCACTTCTGTCTCTGCAGGATTCAGTGCCTGCTTGGATTAAGAAAACAGATACTTTATTAGAAGCAGGGGGTTTCAATTAAGTAAAAAAAGAAGGTCACTATGTGTTTCTCTGTTTCAGGAAGGGGGCTCAAACAACTTAATTTGTTGAGTCAGGAGCAGAGAGGAGAAGCTAATTGGGGGTGTAGCTTAGGAGCTGAGGAGTACCAAAGCATGTGTCCCCAATTACAGCTTCCTGCTGTCTGTTTTTGGCAGAAATGAATCTTGCTTTCAGAGCAAATAACAGCTGTCTAAAACTACAGCTTTCTTACTGATACATCACTTCTATCTCAGCAGGAGTCAGTGCCTGTTTGGATTAAGCAAATAGATACTTTATTTGAAGCAGGGGTTGGTCATGGTGCATTTCCCTTTTTGAGGAAGGGGCTGTGTCAATGTGATTAGCAAGAGTCAGGAACAGAGGAGAGGAGCTAATTGGGGTGTGGCTTAGGAGCGTAGTAGTACTAAAGCAGGTGCCTTCCATTACAGCTTCCTGCTGTCAGTTTTTGGCAGAGGACAATCTTGCTTTAAGAGCAAGTAACAGCTGACTACAACTACACCTTTCTTAATGATAAATCACTTCTATCTCTGCAGGAGTCAGTGCCTGCTTGAATTAAGAAAACAGATAATTTATTAGAAGCGGGGGGTCTCAATTAAGTAAAAGAAAAGAAAGTCACTGTGTGTTTCTCTGTCTAAGGAAGGGGGCTGTAACAACTTAATTTGTTGAGACAGGAGCAGAGGGGAGAAGCTAATTGGGGTTGTGGCTTAGGAGCTGAGGAGCACAAAAGCATGAGTCTCCAATTACTGCTTGCTGCTGTCAGTTTTTGGCAGAGGAGAATCTTGCTTTCAGAGCAAGTAACAGCTTTCTAAAACTACAGCTTTCTTACTGATAAATCACTTCTATCTCAACAGGAGTCAGTGCCTGTTTGGATTAAGCAAACAGATACTTTATTCAAAGCAGGGGGTTAGACACTATTTGTTTCTGTTTGAGGAAGGGAACTACATCAATTTAATTTGCTGAGTCATGGGCAGAGGAGAAAAGCTAATTGGGGTGTGACTTAGGAGCTTAGTAGTACCAAGCAGGTGTCTCCAATTACAGATTCCTGGTGTCAGTTTTTGCAGAGGAGAATCTTGCTTTCAGAGCAAGTAACAACTTTCTAGAACTACAGCTTTCTTACTGACAAATCACTTCTGTCTCAGCGGGAGTCAGTGCCTGTTTGAGTTAAGCAAACTGGTACCTTAATAGACGCAGGGGGTTGGTCCCTGTGTGTTTCTGTGTTTGAGCAAGGGGGCTGTATCAATTTAATTTGCTGAGTGAGGAGCAGAGGAGAGTAACTAATCGGGGTGTGACTCAAGAGCCTAGGAGTGCAAAAGCAGGTGTCTCCAATTACTGCTTCCTGCTGTCAGTTTGTGACAGAGGAGAATCTTGCTTTCAGAGCAAGTAACAGCTTTCTTAAACTACAGCTTTCTTACTGATAAATCACTTCTTTCTCAGCAGGAGTCAGTGCCTGTTTGGATTAAGCAAACATATACTTTATTAAAAGCAGGGTGTTGGTCATGGTGTGTTTTTATGTTTGAGGAAGGGGGCTGTATCAACTTAATTTGCTGAGTAAGGAGGAGAGGAGAGTAACTAATTGGTGTGTGACTCAAGAGCCTAGGAGCACAAAAGCAGGTGTTTCCAATTACTGCTTCCTGCTGTCTGTTTTTGGCAGAGGAGAGTCTTGTTTTCAGAGCAAATAACAGCTGACTAGAACTACATCTTTCTTGCTTATCGATCACTTCTATCTCAGTAGGAGTCAGTGCCTGTTTGGATTAAGCAAACAGATACTTTATTAGAAGCAGGGAATTGGTCACTAAGCATTTCTGCTTAAGGCATTCTTAGAATGGCAGAGAAAGGGGAGATTCTGTTGATGGGAGACCCGAATATGCCAGATGTTAACTGGAGCACATTTTCTGCTGCCACATCCAAGAGCAGGGACATTTTTGATGCCCTACAGGTGGCAGGCCTCAAACAGCTACTTTCAGAACCCACTCGTGAGGGAGCAATCTTAGACCTCGTACTCTCAAACCGGGGCAGTAAGAGGATCTCAGATATAGAGGTGGGTTGCCATCTGAGGACAAGTGAACATCTAACAGTGTGGTTCACATTAAACTCAGCTACAGAATCAAGCCATACAAAAGTGAGGCTACTGCACTTTAGGAGGGCTGACTTTGGGAAGATGGGAGACTGCCTCAGAAAAGCACTAGCAAACAGGCTAGAAGGAGGTGTGGAGCAACAATGGGGAATCATCAAAACTGCCATCACAGAGGCAACAAGCCTTTGTGTGAAGCAAATAAACAAATCAAAATGAAAGAAAAAGCCACTATGGTTCTCAAAAGAGGTGGCTGTGAAAGTCAGGAAGAAAAAGACACTCCGGAGTATAGGAAACTCAGAAGGAGCAGGACAGAGAGCAGTAGCAATTAAGGCAGAAGGAATCAGGGAGGGAAGTCAGAATAGCAAAGGCCCAAACTGAGAAAAAGATAGCCAACTCAGTTAAGAAGGGGGGATAAAACCTTTTATAGGTACATTAGTGAGAGTAGAAAGAAAAAGGGAGGGATAGTGAGGCTGAATGGAATGAACTGTGGGTGGGCAGAGGGGGACATTGAAAAAGCAGGGATACTGAATGAATATTTCTGCTCAGTATTCACAAAAGAGAAGGGGGAAGTGACTAATCCAATTAACAGAAGCACTTTTGATATGGGATTGATCCCAGTCCTTTCACAGAAAAAAGGGTTCTGCAAGAACTCCTAAAACTGAAGGTGGACAAAGCAATGGGTCCTGATGGAATTCACTCCAGAATTCTAAAAGAATTAAGGGAGAACTAGTGAAACCACTGGCTACTCTTTTTAATAAATCATGGGAGGATGATGTGGTACCCGAGGACTGGAGGAAGGCAGATGTGATTCCCCTTCACAAAAGTGGGACCAAGACAGAGGCAGAAAACTACAGACCTGTTAGTCTGACCTCTGTGGTAGGGAAAGTGATGGAGTCACTTCTGAAGGAAAGAATAGTTGAGTACCTAGAGGCCAGTGGAGCACAGAACCCAAGGCAGCATAGGTTCACAGCGGGAAGGTTATGTCAGACAAATATAATAGATTTCTTTGACTGGGTGACCAAAGTAGTAGACCAGGGAGGGCTGTGGACTTAGCCTACTAGACTTTAACAGGCATTTGACACAGTCCACACAAAATATTAATAGTCAAATTAACCAGCCTGGGAGTGGATCCCAGGGTTAGCCTAGGTAAAACATTGGCTGCAACAGGACACAGAAGGTAATTGTAAAGGAGTCCACTCTGAAGAAAGAGGGTTACTAGTGGGGTACTGCAGGGTTCAGTATTGGGTCCAGTCCTTTTAATGTCTTCATCAGTGACATTGCAGAGGGACTGGAAGGAGGAGCATGCCTTTGCAGATGACACACAGATTCGGCAACAGGGTGATAAGCACAAGGAGGCTTGAAAGGATGTGAAAAGGACCTGGGTGCAAGGTTGGAGGAATGGTCAGAAGTATGGTAGCTAGGATTCAATGCAAATAAGTGCAGAATAATGCACCTGGGAAACAAGAACCAGGGAAGAATACACAAAGGGTGGGAGGTAGTAACAACAACAAAAATTGAAAGGGTCCTGGAGGTAATCATATCAGATGACCTTCAGGTTAGCAAGCAATGTGAGAAGGCAGTAGGGAGGGCTGGGGGTATACTGGGATGTATAGGGAGAGGCATCAGCAGCAGAAAACAGGAAGTTGTTTTCCCTCTGTACAGACAGTTGGTGAGACCCCATCTGAGTACTGTGTCCAGTTCTGAGAACCCCATCTCTGCAAGACATAGACAGGATAGAGGTAGTCCAGAGGAGGGAAGCCAAATGGCGAGGGTCTGCAACAGAAGTCAGATGGAGGAGAGACTAAATTAGCTTAATATGTATACCCTTGAGGAAAGAAGGGAGAGGGGGGACATGATAGAAACTTTTAAGTACCTCAGTGGAATCAACAAAGTACAAGTGGGTAGCATCTTTCCTAAAAAGGGACATGCAAGAACAAGGGGACACAATTTAAAGACAGGAGGGTGGTTCAGAGGCAATGTGAGGAAGTACTATTTCACAGAGAGGGTAGTGGATGCATGGAACAGCCTTCCTGAGGAGGTTGTGGGGTCTAAAACTGTGGGAGAACTCAAGAATGCATGGGACAGACATAAGGCAATTCTTGTGGGGTGTAGGAAGAAATAGGCTGTTGGTTGACTAGGATCTGTGGCCTATCCTGTAGGTAGGGAAATGGGCAGACTAGATGGGCCAAGTGGTCCTTATCTGCTGTCAAAGTCTATGTTTCTATGTTTCTATGAAGGGAACTACATCAACTTAATTTGCTGAGTCAGGAGCAGAGGAGAGAAGCTAATTGGGGTGTGGCTTAGGAGCTTAGCAGTACAAAAGCAGGTGTCTCCAATTACAGCTTCCTGCTGTCAGTTTTTACAGAGGAGAATCCTGCTTTCAGAGCAAGTAACAGCTGACTAGAACTACAGCTTTCTCACTGATAAATCTCTTCTATCTAAGCAGGAGTCAGAGCCTGTTTGGATTAAGCAAACAGATACTTTATTAGAAGCAGGGTGTTGGTCACGGTGTGTTTCTCTGTTTGAGGAAGGGAGATGTATCAACTTAATTTGCTGAGTCAGGAGCAGAGGAGATTAACTAATCAGTGTGTGACTTAAGAGCCTAGGAGTACAAAAGCAGGTGTTTCCAATTACTGCTTCCAGCTGTCTGTTTTTGGCAGAGGAGAATCTTACTTTCAGAGCAAGTAACAGCTGACTAGAACTACCGCTTTCTTACTGATCAATCACTTCTATCTCAGCAGGAGTCAGTGCCTGTTTGGATTAAGCAAACAGATGCTTTACTAGAAGCAGGGGGCTAGTCACTATGTGTTTCTCTGTTTGAGGAAGGGGACTATATCAACTTTATTTGCTGAGTCAGGAGCAGAGAGGAGATGCTAATTGGGGTGTGGCTTAGGAGCTTAGTAGTACAAAGCATGTGTCTCCACTACAGCTTTCTGCTGTCAGTTTTACAGAGAGAATCTTGCTTTCAGAGCAAGTAACAGCTGACTAGAACTCAACTTTCTGATAAATCACTTCTATCTTAGGCATCAGCGCCTGTTTGGATTAAGCAATCAAATACTTTATTAGAAGCAGGGGCCGCTCACTGTGTGTTTCTCTGTCTTGAGGAAGGGAACTATATTAACTTAATTTTCTGAGTAAGAAGCAAGAGGACAGGCTAATTGAGATGTGCCTTAGGAATTTAGGAGTACAAAAGCATGTGTCTCCAATTACAGCTTCTTGCTGTCAGTTTTTGGCAGAGGTGAATCTTGCATTCAGAGCAAGTAACAGCTGACTAGAACTACAGCTTTCTTACTGATAAATAACTTCTATCTCTGCAGGAGTCAGTACCTGCTTGGATTAAGCAAACAGATACCTTATTAGAAGCAGGGCGTCTCAAATAAATAAAAAAAAGTCTCTGTATGTTTCTGTTTGAGGAAGGGGCTGTGGAAACATAATTTGTTGAGTCAGGAGCAGAGGGGAGAAGCTAATTGGGGTGTGGCTTAAGAGCTTAGGGGTACAAAAGCATGTGTTTTGAATTACTGCTACCTGCTGTCTGTTTTTGGCAGAGGAGAATCTTGCTTTCAGAGCAAGTAACAGCTGACTAGAACTAGAGCTTTCTTAATGATAAATCACTTCTATCTCAGCAGGAGTCAGTTCCTGTTTTGTTTAAGCAAACAGATACTATATTAGAAGCAGGGGATTGGTCACGGTGTGTTTCTCTGTTTGAGGAAGGGGACTATGTCAACTTAATTCTCTGAGTGAGAAGCAAGGAGACAGGCTAATTGGGATGTGGCTTAGGAGCTTAGTAGTACAAAAGCAGGTGTCTCCAATTACAACTTCCTGCTGTCAGTTTTTGGCAGAGGACAATTTTTCTTTCAGAGCAAGTAACAGCTGCCTAGAACAACTTTCTTAATGATAAATAATTTCTATCTCCACAGGAGTCAGTGCCTGCTTGGATCAGGAAAATAGATACTTTATTAGAAGCAGGGGGTCTCAATTAAGTAAAAAAAGAAAATCACTGTGTGTTTCTCTGTTTGAGGAAGAGGTTATAGCAACTTAATTTGTTGAGTCAGTTGCAGAGGGGAGAAGCTAATTGGGGGTGTGCCTTAGGAATTTAGGAGTACAAAAGCATGTGTCTCCAATTACAGCTTCTTGCTGTCAGTTTTTGGCAGAGGTGAATCTTGCTTTCAGAGCAAGTAACAGCAGACTAGAACTACAGCTTTCTTACTGATAAATAACTTCTTTCTCTGCAGGAGTCAGTGGCTGGTAGGATTAAGCAAACAGATACCTTATTAGAGGCAGGGGGTCTCAATCAAATAAAAAAGTCTCTATGTGTTTCTCTGTTTCATGAAGGGGCGGTAGCAACTTAAGCTGTTGAGTCAGGAGCAGAGGGGAGAAGCTAATTGGGGTGTGGCTTAGGAGCTTAAGGGTACAAAAGCATGTGTTTTGAATTACTGCTTCCTGCTGTCTGTTTTTGGCAGAGGAGAATCTTGCTTTCTGAGCAAGCAACAGATGACTAGAACTAGAGCTTTCTTAATGATAAATCACTTCTATCTCAGCAGGAGTCAGCGCCTGTTTGGATTAAGCAATCAAATACTTTATTAGAAGCAAGGGGTCAGTCACTGTGTGTTTCTCTGTTTGAGGAAGGAGACTATATCAACTTAATTTTCTGAGCGGAGAAACAACCCAGCACCCATCAGCAAGTTCTCTATGAAGAGATCCAGGCGCAACTTCAATGAACATGCCTACCTAAATGAGCTTAGGTACTCGCCTGAGTGGCAAGATTTCTACCTGGCCAAAACGATTATGTCAGCTTACAATATCTTCCACAACATTCTATCAAGGGCCCTTAATAAGTATGCTCCCCTTATTAAAGTTCGAACTAGGACCAAAACCTGTAAATGGTTCACCCCTCAGATCAAGTCCTTGCTCCTAGAAAGAGATAAGCTCTGGAAAAAAGCATGCAGACTGAACACTGCAGAGGATTGGAACCAGTTCAGGAGACTATGAAATTTATGTACCAAAATAATCAGAGAATCGAAGACCACCTTCTTCAAATCCGAACTCGACTCTGCCACAAAGAGCCCAATCAAGCTCTGGAACACAATCAGTGATCTGCTAGGCCACTCCCCAGGAAATTCACTCCCGACCAAGATTACCTTTGGCAACTTGACTATAACTGAAAAGATGTATATTCTTGACGATCTAATAACCACTTTGCTACTGCAGGCATGGCATTTGATAACTCCCTGCAAACATACTTTGCTCCCAGACTGCTGCCAGCCAACTGCCTGAAACTGCGATAGCTTCGCGCTTTCTCACTTCAACCTGCCACACTGAAAGAGGTAGAGGACCCTCTTGCAGTTGGATACTATAAAAGTGCTGGGGCCAACTCCTTGACCCTTACTTCCTAAAATTGCCTACCACATCTACAAGCTGACACCACACCCACCTTTTAACTTATCCCCGTCTCAGGGCACCAACACCTATATGGAAGCAGCATACGTCATACCACTGTTCAAATCAGGTGACCTGTAGGATCTCAATAACTACAGGCCACTTCCCTCCTTCCGGGTCCTGTCCAAGCTCCTAGAGAAAATTGTAAATGCACAGCTGAGGACTCACCTTGAGTCTAGGGAACTGCTAAATACTATGCAGTCCAGATTCAGAGCTAAACATAGCACTATCTCAGCCCTCGCCAAGTTACTAACGACTGGCAGCGTAATCTTGAGAGCAAAACTTTATTTGTGCTGTTTTCCTTGATCTAAGCAAGGCTTCGACACCCGTCGACCATAGTCTGCTCCTCTCCGCCTCTTCAAACCATAGGTGTGGACCCCTCCTCTCTCGTTGGTTCACTGACTATCTTACAGGGTGCCTTCAACAAGTTAAAGCTGAAGGAGGCCTGTCTCCTTAAAAACTCTGTAAAGAGGGGTACCTCAAGGTTCTATATTAGGCCCTTACTTTTTGCAATCTACATTAATAACATCGACTACTGTATAAAAGAAGCCAACATCCATCTGTTTGCAGATGATACAGTTCTCACGTGAGTCGCCCAACACCTGAAGCTGCCTGCAATGACCTACAGTCAGAATTCAACCTTTCAAACCAGCTCCTCCAAAAAGCTACTCATTAATGCCAAAAAAACTAGCGATGATCCTCTCCTTTTATCCGTACAGCTAACCCTGTGTCCAGTGGGACAGTTCCCAAATTACCACAGTTCTAGGTGAAAACTAAATTTGTTACAAATTCAAGTATCTGGGAGTTTGGATAGACCAAAGACTTTCCTTCATTGAACATATCGAGGACTTGCTAAAACGACTTGCAAAGACTTGACTGTTTTTTAGAATCAGCCAATTTCTCACCAGAGATGCCAAGAAACAACTGGTCCAATCCATTTTCCTATCATTGGTTGATTACGCTGACTTCCTCTACAGCCAATGCCCCAACTCTTACATGGCTAAACTGGACACACTACCATCGAGCACTGAGGTTTATAACGGACTCCTTCGACACATACATCACTGCACCCTATATGCGGCAGTGGGATGGACATCACTAAAGTTCAGGGCCACAGAAACGCCACTTCTGGACCTATAGAGCCATCTCTAATAAGCTGCCTTATTATATCTCCTGCTGTCTTTCCCTGAGAATAATTGTGAAATACGCTAAGTTACTCAGCTATTACACTTAAAGTACCAAAGCAAAAACTCGCTCGGCAGGGCAGCCATAAGCTTCGTGCTACCTACCTTATGGAACGATCTACAAAAACCCCTCAAATTAAGCACTCTAATCAGTATAAATGCTTTCAAGATGCTTTATTTCCGTACAATCAGAGAAGTATGTAACTGCTTCACACACTCAGACCCAGTACTGGTATATAGCCACGCCTAGACCCAATTTTAAGCACTGACCCCCCCCAGCTTGCTCCTCACCAGCCTAATTGTTCTCTCTCTTATCCCCCTGTCTTATCAACACTAGGCCCATCCATCCCCTTATTCTTCCTTTCCCAACCTTGGATAGGAGCTCACTACCCTGGGTTGTGACATCCTACCATGCCCCGTACTTTATAGCATTCAATCCCAGGGCTCACACATACCCTTTTCTCCATCCACCTTCTCCACATCCAGCTTTACCAACTCCTTTCTGTGCACCGTGCCTCCTATCCTTCCCCCCTACTTCCTCCTCTCTTCCCCTACTTCACCTCTACCTGGTGTATATTTTATTTTTATTTTTTCTTCCTTTACTTCCTCCTGCAACCTTAGATAACCTGCTTTATCTTCCTATAGACACTTCTATGTATGTAAATATCGTGTAATCTGTACAATATCTGTATAATTCTATGTATATATGAACTCTTTTTCTTCCTCTGTAAAGAGTATTATCTGTATTGCCTTGTAAATACCTGTGTTGACCTGTATATACAAATGTTCATACTCCACCCAAGTCCATCTTGCAAATGAGCTTCTCTCCTCGATGAGCATACTGGTTAAATACAAAGACTTGATTGATTGATTGATTGATTGAGTAGAGTGAGTAGCAAGGGACATGTTAATGGGGTTGTGGCTTAGAGCGTAGTAGTACAAAGCAGAGTGTCTCCAGTTACAGCTTCCTGCTGTCAGTTTTTGGAGAGGAGAATCTTGCTTTCAGAGCAAGTAACTGCTGACCAGAACAAAGACTTTCTTAATGATAAATCAGTTCTTTCTTCTGCAGGATGCAGTTCTGTTGGATTAAGGAAACAGATACTTTATTTGAAGCAGGGGGTCTCAATAAGTAAAAAAAGAAAGTCACTGTGTTTCTCTGTTGGGGAAGGGCTAAGAACTTAATTTGCTTGAGTCAGGAGCAGAGGGAGAAGCTAATTGGGGGTGTAGCTTAGGAGCTGAGGAGTACAAAAGCACGTGTCTCCAATTACAGCTTCCTGCTGTCAGTTTTTGGCAGAGGAGAATCTTGCTTTCAGAGCATGTAACAGCTTTCTAAAACTACAGCTTTCTTACTGATGAATCACATTTATCTCAGCAGGAATCAGTGCCTGTTTGGATTAAACAAACAGATACTTTATTACAAGCAGGGGGTCAGTCACTGTGTGTTTCTCTGTTTGAGGAAGGGGACTATATCAACCTAATTTTCTGAGTCAGAAGCAGAGGGGAGAAGCTAATTGAGGTGTGGCTTAGGTGCTTAGTAGTGCAAAAGCAGGTGTCTCCAATTACAGCTTCCTGCTGTCAGTTTTTGGCAGAGGAGAATCTTGCTTTCAGAGCAAGTAACAGCGGACTAGAACTAGAGCTTTCTTAATGATAAATCACTTCTATCTCTGCAGGATTCACTGCCTGCTTGGATTAAGAAAACAGATACTTTATTAGAAGCAGGGGGTCTCAATTAAGTAAAAAAAAAGAAAGCCACAGTGAGTTTCTCAGTTTGAGGAAGGGGCTGTAACAACTTAATTTCCTGAGTCAGGAGCAGAGGGGAGAAGCTAATTGGGGTGTGGTTTAGGATTTTATTAGTACAAAGGCATGTGTCTCCAATTACAGCTTCCTGCTGTCATTTTCCGGAAGAGGAGAATCTTGCTTTCAGATCAAGTAACAGCTTTCTAAAACTACAGCTTTCTTACTGATAAATCACTTATATCTCAGCAGGAGTCAGTGCCTGTTTGGATTAAGCAAATGGATACTTTATTAGAAGCAGAAAGTTGGTCATGGTGTGTTTCTCTGTTTGAGGAAGGGGGCTGTATCAACTTAATTTGCTGAGCCAGGAGAAGAGGAGAGTAGCTAATCGGGGTGTGACTTAAGACCTAGGAGTACAAAAGCAGGTTTCTCCAATTACAGCTTCCTGCTGTCTGTTTTTGGCAGAGGAGAATCTTGCTTTCAGAGCAAGTAACAGCTGACTAGAACTAGAGCTTTCTTAATGATAAATCACTTCTGTCTCTGCAGGATTCTGTGCCTGCTTGGATTAAGAAAACAGATGCTTTATTAGAAGCAGAGGGTATCAATTAAGTAAAAAAAAAAGAAAGTCACTGTGTGTTTCTCTGTTTGAGGAAGGGAGCTGTAACAACTTAATTTGCTGAGTCAGGAGCAGAGGGGAGAAGCTAATTGAGGTTGTGTCTTAGGAGTTTATTAGTACAAAGGCATGTGTCTCCAATTACAGCTTCCTGCTGTCAGTTTCTGTCAGAGGAGCATCTTGCTTTCAGAGCAAGTAACAGCTTTCTAAAACTACAGCTTTCTTACTGATAAATCACTTCTATCTCAGCAGGAGTCAGTGCCTGTTTGGATTAAGCAAACGGATACTTTATTAGAAGCAGGAAGCTGGTCATGGTGTGTTTCTCTGTTTGAGGAAGGGGGTTGTATCAACTTAATTTGCTGAGCCAAGAGCAGAGGAGAGTAGCTAATCGGGTTGTGACTTAAGAGCCTAGGAGTACAAAAGCAGGTGTCTCCAATTACAGCATCCTGCTGTCTGTTTTTGGCAGAGGAGAATCTTGCTTTCAGAGCAAGTAACAGCTGACTAGAACTTAAGCTTTCTTACTGATCAATCAGTTCTCTCTCAGCAGGAGTCAGTGCCTGTTTGGATTAAGCAAACAGATACTTTATTAGAAGCAGAGGGTTGGTCAATATGTGTTTCTCTGTTTGAGGAAGGCAACTATATCAACTTAATTTGCTGAGTCAGGAGCAGATTGGAGAAGCTAATTGGGGTGTGGCTTAGGAGCTTAGTAGTACAACAGCAGGTGTCTCTAATTACAGCTTCCTGCCGTCAGTTTTTGAAGAGGAGAATCTTGCTTTCAGAGCAATTAACAGCTGACTAGAACTATAGCTTTCTTACTGATAAATCACTTCTATCTCAGCAGGAGTAAGTGCCTGTTTTGTTTAAGCAAACAAATACTATATTAGAAGCAGGGGAAAGGTCGCGGTGTGTTTCTCTGTTTGAGGAAGGGGCTGTATCAACTTTATTTGCTCAGCCAGGTGCAGAAGAGAGAAGCTATTTGGGTGGGGAGCTTAGGAGCTTAGGAGTACAAAAGTAGGTGTCTCCAATTACAACTTCCTGCTGTCAGTTTTTGGCAGAGGAGAATCTTGCTTTCAGAGCAAGTAACAGCGGACTAGAACTACAGCTTTCTTAATGATAAATAACTCTATCTCTACAGAAGTCAGTGCCTGCTTGGATTAAGCAAATGTATACTTATTAGAAGCAGGAGTCTCAATTAAGTAAAAAAAAGTGTCTATGTGTTTCTCTGCTTGAGGTAGGAGGCTATAGTAAGTTAATTTGTAGAGTCAGGAGCAGAGGGGAGAAGCTAATTGGGGTGTGTCTTAGGAGTTTAGGAGTGCAAAAGCATCTGTTTCCAATTACAGCTTCCTCCTGACAGTTTTTGGCAGAGGAGACTTTTGCTTTCAGAGCAAGTAACAGCTTTCTAAAACTACAGCTGTCTTACTGATAAATCACTTCTATCTCAGCAGGAGTCAGTGCCTTTTTCGATTAAGCAAATGGATTCTTTATTAGAAGCAGGAAGTTGGTCATTGTGTATTTCTCTGTTTGAGGAAGGGGGCTGTATCAACTTAATTTGCTGAGCCAGGAGCAGAGGAGAGTAGCTAATCGGGGTGTGACTTAAGAGCCTAGGAGTACAAAAGCAGGAGTCTCCAATTACAGCTTCCTTTTGTTTTTGGCAGAGAAGAATCTTGCTTTCAGAGCAAGTAACAGCTGACTAGAACTACAGCTTTCTTACTGATCAATCAGTTCTCTCTCAGCAGAAGTCAGTGCCTGTTTGTCTTAAGCAAACAGATATTCATTAGATGCAGAGTGTTGGTCAATACGTGTTTCTCTGTTTGAGGAAGGCAACTATATCAGCTTAATTTACTGAGTCAGGAGCAGATTTGAGAAGTTAATTGGGTTGTGGCTTAGGAGCTTAGTAGTACAAAAGCAGGTATCTCTAATTACAGCTTCCTGCTGTCAGTTTTTTGCAGGGGAGAATCTTGCTTTCAGAGCAAGTAAAAACTGACTAGAACTATAGCTTTCTTGCTGATAAATCACTTCTATCTCAGTAGGAGTCAGTGTCTGTTTTGTTTAAGCAAACAGATACTATATTAGTAGCAGGCGGTCGGTCGCGGTGTGTTTCTCTGTTTGAGGAAGGGGACTGTATCAACTTTATTTGCTGAGCCAGGAGTAGAGGGGAGAAGCTTATTGGGTGTGGGGCTTAGGAGCTTAGGTGTACAAAAGCAGGTGTCTCCAATTACAACTTCCCGCTGTCAGTTTTTGGCAGAGGACAATCTTTATGCAAGTAACAGCTGACTAGAACTACAGCTTTCTTAATGATAAATAACTTCTATCTCTACAGGAGTCAGTGCTTGCTTGGATTAGGAAAACAGATACTTTATTAGAAGCAAGGGGTCTCAATTAAGTAAAAAACAGAAAGTCACTGTGTGTTTCTCTGTTTGAGGAAGGGGCTGTAGCAACTTAATTTGTTGAGTCAGAAACAGAGGGGAGAAGCTAATTGGGGGTGTGGCTTAGGAATTTAGGAGTGCAAAAGCATGTGTCTCCAATTACAGCTTCCTGCTGTCAGTTTTTGGCAGAGGCGAATCTTGCTTTCAGAACAAGTAACAGCTGACTAGAACTACAGCTTTCTTACTGATAAATAACTTTTATCTCTGCAGGAGCCAGTGCCTGCTTGGATTAAGCAAATATGTACTTTATTAGAAGCAGGGTGTTGGTCACGGTGTGTTTCTCTGTTTGATGATGGGGGCTTTATCAACTTAATTTGCTGAGTTAGGAGCAGAGGAGATTAACTAATCAGGGTGTGATTTAAGAGCCTAGGAGTACAAAAGCAGGTGTCTCCAATTACAGCTTCCTGCTGTCTGTTTTTGGCAGAGTAGAATCTTGCTTTCAGAGCAAGTAACAGCTGACTAGAACTACAGCTTTCTTACTGATCAATCGCTTCTATCTCAGCAGGAGTCAGTGCCTGTTTGGATTAAGCTAACAGATACTTTATTAGAAGCAGGGGGTTGGTCACTATGTGTTTCTCTGTTTGAAGAAGGGGACTATGTCAACTTAATTTGCTGAGTCAGTAGCAGAGGGGAGAAGCTAATTGGGGTGTGGCTTAGGAGCTTAGTAGTACAAAAGCATGCATCTCCAATTATAACTTACTGCTGTCAGTTTTTGCAGAGGAGAATCTTGCTTTCAGAGCAAGTAACAGCTGACTAGAACTACAGCTTTCTTACTGATAAATCACTTCTATCTCAGCAGGAGTCAGCACCTGTTTGGATTAAGCAATCAAATACTTTATTATAAGCAGTGGGTCGGTCACTGTGTGTTTCTCTGTTTGAGGAAAGGAACTGTATCAAGTTAATTTTCTGAGTCAGAAGCAAGGGGACAAGCTAATTGGGATATGGCTTAGGATCTTAGTAGTACAAAAGCAGGTGTCTCCAATTACAGCTTCCTGCTGTCAGTTTTTGGCAGAGGAGAATCTTGCTTTCAGAGCAAGTAACAGCTGACTAGAACTAGAGCTCTTAATGATAAATCCTTCTTTCTCTGCAGGATGCAGTGCCTGCTTGGATTAAGAAACAGGTACATTATTTGCAGCAGGGGGTCTCAAGTAAAAAAAAAGAAAGTCACTGTGTTTCTCTGTTTTGGGAAGGGGCTTTAACAACTTAATTTGCTGAGTCAGGAGCAGAGGGGAGAAGCTAATTGGGGGTGTGGCTTAGGAGCTGAGGAGTACAAAAGCTGGTGTCTCCAATTACAGCTTCCTGCTGTCAGTTTCTGGAAGAGGAGAATCTTGCTTTCAGAGCAAGTAACAGCTTTCTAAAACTACAGCTATCTTACTGATAAATCACTTCTATCTCAGCAGGAGTCGGTGCCTTTTTGGATTAAGCAAATGGATACTTTATTAGAAGCAGGAAGTTGGTCATGGTTTGTTTCTCTGTTTGAGGATAGGGCTGTATCAACTTAATTTGCTGAGCCAGGAGCAGAGGTGAGTAGCTAATCGGGGTGTGACTTAAGAGTCTAGGAGTACAAAAGCAGGTGTCTCCAGTTACAGTTTCCTGCTGTCTGTTTTTGGCAGAGGAGAATCTTGCTTTCAGAGCAAGTAACAGCTGACTAGAACTAGAGCTTTCTTAATGATAAATCACTTCTATCTCTGCAGGATTCCGTGCCTGCTTGGATTAAGAAAACAGATACTTTTTTAGAAGCAGGGGCCCTCAGTTAAGTAAAAAAAGCATGTGTGTTTCTCTGTTTGAGGAAGGGGGCTGTAAAAGCTTAATTTGCTGAGTCAGGAGCAGAGGGGATAAGCTAATTGGAGTGTGGCTTAGGACTTTATTAGTGCAAAAGCATGTGTCTCCAATTACAGCTTCCTGCTGTCAGTTTCAGGCAGAGGAGAATCTTGCTTTCAGAGCAAGTAACAGCTTTCTAAAACTACAGCTTTCTTACTGATAAATCACTTCTATCTCAGCAGGAGTCAGTGCCTGTTTGGATTAAGCAAATGGATACTTTATTAGAATCAGGAAGCTGGTCATGGTGTGTTACTCTGTTTGAGGAGGACTGTATCAACTTAATTTGCTGGAGCCAAGAGCAGGGAGAGTAGCTATCGGGTGTGACTTTAGAGCCTAGGAGTACAAAGCAGGTGTCTCCAATTACAGCTTCCTGCTGTCTGTTTTTGGCAGAGAAGAATCTTGCTTTCAGAGCAAGTAACAGCTGACTAGAACTACAGCTTTCTTACTGATCAATCAGTTCTATCTCAGCAGGAGTCAGTGCCTGTTTGGATTAAGCAAACAGATACTTTATTAGAAGCAGAGGGTTGGTCACTATGTGTTTCTCTGTTTGAGGAAGGTAACTGTATCATCTTAATTTGCTGAGTCAGAAGCAGATTGGAGAAGCTAATTGGGGTGTGGCTTAGGAGCTTAGTAGTACAAAAGCAGGTGTGTCTAATTACAACTTCCTGCTGTCAGTTGTTGCAGAGGAGAATCTTGCTTTCAGAGCAAGTAACAGCTGACTAGAACTATAGCTTTCTTACTGATAAATCACTTCTATCTCAGAAGGAGTCAGTGCCTGTTTGTTTAAGCAAACAAATACTATATTAGAAGCAGAGAGTTGGTCACGGTGTGTTTCTCTGTTTGAGAAAGGGGGCTGTATCAACTTTATTTGCTGAGCCAGGAGCAGAGGAGAGAAGCTAATTTGGTGTGGGGCTTAGGAGCTTAGGAGTACAAAAGCAGGTGTCTCCGATTACAACTTCCTGCTGTCAGTTTTTGGCAGAGGACAATCTTTCTTTCAGGGCAAGTAACAGCTGACTAGAGCTACAGCTTTCTTAATGATAAATAACTTCTATCTCTACAGGAGTCACTGCCTGCTTGGATTAGGAAAACAGATACTTTATTAGAAGCAGATGGTCTCAATTAAGTAAAAATAAGAAAGTCACTGTGTGTTTCTCTGTTTGAGGAAGGGGCTGTAGCAACTTAATTTGTTGAGTCAGGAGCAGAGGGGGAAGCTAATTGGGGGTGTGGCTTAGGAATTTAGGAGTGCAAAAGCATGTGTCTCCAATTACGGCTTCCTGCTGTCAGTTTTTGACAGAGGCGAATCTTGCTTTCAGAGAAAGTAACAGCTGACCAGAACTACAGCTTTCTTACTGATACATCACTTCTATCTCAGCAGGAGTCAGTGCCTGTTTGGATTAAGCAAACAGATACTTTATTAGAAGCAGGAGGTTGGTCACAGTGTGTTTCTCTGTTTGAGAAAGGGGTCTGTATCAACTTAATTTGCTGAGCCACAGGCTGAGGAGAGAAACTAATTGGATGTGGGGCTTAGGAGCTCAGGAGTACAAAAGCAGGTGTCTCCAATTACAACTTCTGCTGTCAGTTTTTGGAAGATGAGAATCTGGCTTTCAGAGCAAGTAACAGCTAAGTAGAACTACAGCTTTCTTACTAATTGCCCTCCTTCCCACCCCTCCACCCTCTCACCTTAAGCCAGTTCTACATTTATAGCCACTGTATTTGACTGACAACAGGAACTTCCTGTTTAGTAGTAGGAAGGAAGGTTCACTGAGATACATTAGTTTCATCAATCTTAAAGGAACTTAAAAGTAGCTCTTTCTCCCCCCGGCTGCTCGAGGTCTGAATCCAAGCAAGGAAGAAGGAGACTACTAAAGACCACAGGAGGTTCCTCTCCCAGAACAGGAAGGATGGCAGAGGTAAGGGCACATAGGCAGTAGGAAAGTAGAGTGTAGAAATACATAGAAGGAGGAGACAGTAAGCATACAAAGCAACAGGAGAGGGGACACTAAATAAGTCAAGATGGGAGTGATGCAGTGCAAAGGCTGTGGGGCAGCAGTGTTCTGGGAGACATTCTGGAGGCTGCAATGCTGCCTCTATTTGCAGGCACCTCTGGTCTGATGGAGGAGGATGCCTGTCTCCAGGCTGACCTGGCTAGATTGTGAAACCTCTTTCCCACCCAGAGACCACCAGGGCCACCTCCACTACCTCAGAGGTTGCCAAGAAAGAGGAGTGGTTGGACCAAGGTGGGCTCAGGGAGGAGAAGGTGGTAGAACAGAGGTGCATCCCTCCAGTTGTACCTCTTCATAATTCATATTCTGTTCTGGCAAGAGTGGTTCCTCTATGGAGGCACCTGCACTGGAGACCAAGGAGGATGCTGGGAACCTCCACAAAGGAGACCCACAGGAGGGTGGCATGAGACCCCAGAGGGGAAGGAAACAACTCCTGGTGGGGGACTCAATCATTAGGGGTAGAAGTAGGGGAGGAAGGGGATAGGGAGGTAAGGTGCCTGCCTGGCACCATGGCTCAGAGGGACAGGAAGTGAATCCTCAAGATTGTGGGAGCAGCTGCATGAGATAGTTAGCTGGATGTCATTGTCCACCTAGGGACAAATGACCTGGCTGAGAATGGGATCAGAGCAGTGCAAGAGGAGTTTGTTGATTTGGGGAGGGGCCTTAGACAAGTAACATGTATGGTAATCTTCTCAGAGGTGCTGCCTATTTATGGCAAGGATGATGTTAGGGTATGCCACACCATTGGATTCAATGAATGGTTGAAAAACTGGTGTGGAGCTCAGGGTTTCTGTCCAGAGGGGGAACCAGGATCCTAGGTGATAGGGTTAAATGCTTCATTGGCAAGCATTTAAACTAGCCAAGGGGGGCACTCAAAAAGAGCAGGGAAATCCCAGCCTCCCCCCACAAAATTCAGTAGAGTGGTAAACTCCAAGGTAGAGAAGTCAGTAGGGAGCAGGACAGGAGTAAATGCAGAAAAAGGCAGTTAGGCCAGGGATGGGGCTAAAAAGGGTAAGGCCATCAAAAAATGGAGGGTGATGATTATCAGTGCCCACAGCCTGTGTAACAGGCTCCCTGAACTAGTAGCCTTGATGGAAGAGGGATGCTTGGATATTGTGGCAGTCACTGAAACATAGTTCAGAGAGAACCATGACTGGGATGTCAACATACCTGGATACACAATCTACAGGAGGGATAGGGTGGGTAAAAGAGGAGCAGAAGGAGGAGGAGCTCTCTATATAAGGGAAGAGATTAAAGCAACAGAACTAAAGAGTAAACAGGAAGCTGATGAGTCACTATGGGTCACCCTGGAGACACGAAATGGCACCACACTCCACATGGGAGTTGTGTACAGACCCCCATCTCAGGGGAAGGAAATGGAGTATTGGACTTTAGTAGGGCTGACTTTGGGAAAATGAGAGAGTGTTTCAGAAAAGCACTAGCAAAGGGGCAAGAAGGAGGGGTGGAGGGACAATGGGGAATCATCAAAACAGCCATCACAGAGGCAAGAAACCTTTGTGTGAAGCAAATCAACAAAACAAAATGAAGGAAAAAACACTATGGTTCTCAAAAGAGGTGGAAGGGAAGGTTAAGGAGGAAAGGATAGCATTCAGGAAATATAAGGAAACACAGAAGAAACAGGACAGATAACTTTATCAGTTAAAGCAGAAGAAGGCAGGGAAGGCAGTAAGAATAGCAAATTCACAAACTGAGAAAAAGATAGCCAGCTCTGTTAAGAAGGTGGTTAATACATTTTATAGGTACATTAGGGAGTGAAGAAAGACCAAGAGATGGATACAGGGACTTAATAAAGGGGAGGGAATGTGGGCAGAGGGTGACAGTGAAACAGCAGGGATACTGAACGAATATTTCTACTAAGTATTCACAATGGAAGAGGAGGGGGGAGGTACCTAAACCAAACAAGAGAAACACTCCGAATAGGGGGGTCGATACCAGTCCTTTCACAGAAGAAAGGGTTTTGAAAGAACTCTTGAAACTGAGGGTGGACAAAGCAATGGGGCCTGATGGGATTCACCACAGAATTCTAAAAGAACTAAAAGTAGAACTAGTAACACCACTGACTACTCTCTTTAACAAATCATGGGACGATGGGGTGGTACCTGACAACTGGAGGAGGGCAGATGTGATTCCACTTCACAAAAGTGGGAGCAGGGCAGAGGCAGGAAACTACAGACCAGTTAGTTTGACCTCAGTGGTAGGGTAAATGATGGAATCACTTCTGAAGGAAAGAGTTGTTGAGTACCTAGAGGCCAGTGGTGCACAGAACCCAAGGCAGCATGGTTTCACAGCAGGAATGGCATGTGAGATGAACCTAATAGATTTCTTTGACTGGGTGACCAAAGTAGTAGACCAGGGAGGGGCTGTGGATGTGGTCTACCTAGATTTTAACAAGGCATTTGACACAGTCTCACACAGAAGATTAAGATACAAGTTAGCCAGCCTTGGAGTGTGTCCCAAGGTGTTAGCCTGTATTAAAAATTGGCTGGACAACAGGACACAAAGGGTAATAGTAAACAGAGTCCACAGTAAAGAAAGGAAGGTAACTAGTGGGGTACTGCAGGGTTCAGTACTGGGACTGGTCCTCTTTAATGTCTTTGTAAGTGACATTGAGAGCACCTGGAAGAAATGTATGTCTCTTTGCAGATGACACAAAGATCTGCAACAGGGTTGATACACAAGGTGGGTGAAAAGATGAAAAGGGACTTGGCAAGGTTGGAGGAATGGTCAACTATATGGCAGCTCAGATTCAATGCAAAGAAGTGCAAGGTAATGCATCTGGGAAACAAAAATCCAGATGAAGAGTACACAACGGGGGGTGAGATAACAACAAAAATCAAAAGAGACCCAGGAGTAACTATATCAGATGAACTAAAGGTGGGCAAGCAATGTGAGAAGGCAGTAAGGAGAGCTGGGGGGATACTGGGATGCATAGGGAGAGGCATCAACAGAGAAAACAGGAAGTTGTTATCCCTCTATACAGAAAGTAGGTGAGACCCCATCTGGAGTACTGCATGTAATTCTGGAGACTCCATCTCTGCAAAGACATAGACAGAGTGGAGGCTGTTCAGAGGAGGGCACCAGAAGAAATACGAGAAGAGACTAAAGCAGCTTAATATGTATACCCTTGAGGAAAGGAGCGAGATGCAGGACGTGATAGAAACTTTCAAATATCTAAAGGGAATTAACAAAGTACAAGAGGGTAGCATCTTTCAGAAAATGAGATGTGCAAGAACAAGGAGGCACAATTTGAAGATAGAGGGGGGACAGCTCAGAGGTAATGTTAGAAAGTATTTTTCACAGAGAGGGTTGTGGATGCATGGAACAGCCTTTCTGAGGAGGTTGTGGAGTCAGGAACAGTGGGAGAATTCAAGACTGAATGGGACAGACATAAGGCAATTCTAGTGGGGGATAGGAGGAAGTAAGCTGTTGATTAACTAGAATCTGCAGCTTATCCATCAGGTAGTAAAATGGGCAGACTAGGTGGGCCTAGTGGTCCTATCTGCCATCAAAGTCTATGTTTCTATTTAAGAAGAATGGGAGGAATATGTTCAGAAACATAGGGAGGCAAAGGAGACAGCTAGGGAGGAAAAATCAGACACAGAGCTGCAGATTGCCAAGGGGATCAAACCCAAGAAAATATTTTTTTGTTACATCAGATAAAAAAGGTAAAAGGGAGGGGGAATTGTTAGGTTATTAGTCAAGGGCATGGTAGTAGAGGAGGATGGGCAAAAGGTTGCCATCATAAATGACTACTTTTGTTCCATTTTCACCAGGGAGGATTCTGGTCCCTTACCTGAAAGAGGCATCCAAGCTGCTATTAGAGGGGTTCCAGAGATGGAAACACTTGTACAGTGGCGTGAAAAAGTATTTGCCCCCTTCCTGATTTTCTCTATTATTGCATATTTGTCACACTGGATGTTTTCAGGTCTTTCGACAGAATGTAATATTAGATAAAGGGAACCTGAGTGAACAAATAACACTTGTTTTTTTTCTTTATTTCACTTATTTAATGAAAAAAAGTTAACCAACACCAATTGGCACTGTGTGAAAAAGTAATTGCCCCCTTACACTTAATAACTGGTTACGCCACATTTAGCTGCAATGACTGCAACCAAACACTTCCTATAATTCAATATCAGTCTTTCACATCACTGTGGAGGAATTTTAACCACTCTTCCTCGCAGAACTGCTTTAATTCAGTAACATTTGGTAGGTTTCGAGCATGAACTGCGTTTCAGAGTCCTACCACAGCATCTCTATTGGGTTTAAGTCTGGACTTTGACTAGGCCACTCTAAAACTTTAATTTTACTTCTTTTTAGCCATTCTGATGTGGACTTGCTTTTGTGTTTTGGATCATTGTCTTGCTGCATGACCCAACTACGCTTCAGCTTCAGCTGACGGAAGGATGACTGGACATCTCCTTAAGAATTTTCTGGTACAGAGCAGAATTCATGGTTCCTTTAATTATGGCAAGTCATCCAGGTCCTTAGGCAGCAAGCGTCCCACACCATCACACTACCACCACCATGTTTGACTGTTGGTATGGTGTTCTTACTGTGGAATGCTGTGTTTGCTTTACGCGAGACATTATGGGATCCATGTTGTCCAAAAGTTCCACTTTGGACCATCTGTCCATAGAACATTTTCCCAAAAGGCTTGTGGATCATCCAGGTGCTTCTTGAGCAAATGAGAGACGAGCATTTATGTTCTTCTTGGTTAGCAGTGGTTTCCGCCTTGCTACTCTCACATGAAGCCCATTTTTGCCCAGTCTCTTTCTGATTGTGGAGTCATGAACACTGACCTTAGCTGAGGCAAGAGAAGCCTGCAGTTCTTTGATGTTGTTTTAGGATCCTTTGAGACTTCTTGGATGATTTTACACTGCGCCCTTGGAGTAATTTTGGCAGGCCGCCCACTCCTGGGAAGGGTCACTACTGTTCCAAGTGTTCTCCATTTGGAGATTATGGCTCTCACTGTGGTTCGTGGAGTCCCAGAGCCTTAGAAATAGCTTTGTAACCCTTTCCAGACTGATAGAGGGCAACAAAATGTTTTTCTGATCTTTTCAGGAACTTCCTTTGATCATGGCATAATGTGCTTGTTGAATCTTTGTGCTGGCAATGTGACTCTGATGGTAAGGGCCAAAATAAGTGAGGTTTATATTGAGCAGGGCTGGATGTAATCAAGCCTGGCTGTGTTCAATCAGCTGACTCTAATTATCCCTTTAATTGGGCTGATTTAACTAGGGGGGCAATTACTTTTTCACACAGTGCCAGTTGGTGTTGGTTAACTTTTTTCATTAAATAAATGAAATAAGTAAAAAAAAAAAGTGTTATTTGTCCACTCAGGTTCCCTTGATCTAATATTATATTTTGTCTAAAGACCTGAAAACATCCAGTGTGACAAATATGCAATAATAGAGAAAATCAGGAAGGGGGCAAATACTTTTTCATCACGCCACTGTATATACTGGGGATAGGGTCCAGAAAGGGCTGGCAGCCCTCAAGTTAGTCAAAGCCCCAGATCTGGCTAGGATGCAGGAGTTGGCAGAAGAACTTTACTGATCCTCGGGCACAGCTATTCAACAGCTCACTATAGATGGGGTGGTTCCTAGGGATTAGAGGGTGCCTGATGTGGTTCCCTTCTATAAAGGGGAAATAAGGAACAGGCAAGAAACCATACGTCAGTCAATCTCACCTCTATTGAAGGGAAACTGATGGAATTTCTAATCGAGCAGGATCATATGACTACCATGATTCAAAAGAGAGGGGAGCAAAAAACATCATACAGCAAAAAATGTGGATGTGTAAAATGCTTTTAATGAAATTAGGTTCCAACAGGATACAGAAAAATGGCACTCACTTCTCAGTGCTTTGGATTACACTGATCCTTCCTCAAGAGGGTGAGGTAGTTCTAAACAACATACATATTTATAGTGACATTCACAGGTATTTTAAATTTATCAGTTCTAATACATAAAGCATACCTCTCATTGATCAATTAACAGGATTTATCCAACAAATTAGATATACTTACAACTCCATGGCCCCAAAGTGCTTACTAATCTTAAAATGCCAAAACAAAGGCTGGCCCAGTAGCACAGAGGGCTGAGGTGCTGGTGCCTTACCTCATTCTACGCCAGCGACTCGAGTTCAAGAATGACCTCAGGTTGCTGGAGTGCTGGCTTGGGGGTGGTTGAGTGGGATTGAGCCACAGATCTCCCCACAAAGGGGTGTATGCCCACCCATCTGTAGTCCCACTCCCACTCACTGGGTGGAGGTCCAGTGCAGCAATGAAAGTCAAGGAGGAGCAGAAGGGACTACCATATCCTGGCTTGTACATGCACCTCCACGCACATACATGTAGAGTATGCTGTGGCCTCATGGGGTGTGGGGTGGGATAAAATACCAAAAAGTTATAAATAAATAATGGGAAAAAATGCCCAAACAATTTGATATAATTATTTAAAATGTTAAAATGTGGATTAAAAAGGAAGCTTTTGAGCACAATAGATTCACGATACTGCCTAGACTTAGTTAACCTTAAACATTAACTATACAGCATTTTTAATTAGTTTTAGTAGACTTTCATGTGTCATCTTGTTCAAATCAGGCAGTCATTGTAGGCAGTGTCCTAAACTCATCATGCAGATCCACTGCAGGAAAAAGAGGGACAAGAGGAAGAGAAAACATACATAATATTAGTGATCATGTCCATCACTGGCCCTTCAAGAGCTTACATAAAATTTAATCATTTCATAGTCTTTATATATTTGTCACAAATTGAAATGCAGCTTACTTAATAGCTATTGGGGATATTAAACACAACAAAATAAATCTGCTATGCCATGTAATATTTAAAGCACTATATAAATATGCCATACAAGTTATAAACAGCAAGAAATACAAAATAGGGATGGAAAAGGAAAAGCATGGAACCAAGTGTACAAAAAAATAATAATTAATGAGATTAAATTCTTCATTTTAAATTATATCATAAAAACTTGGTGGCTGGGGTAAAGATGGAGGAGAAACACACTAAGTAAAAAGCATTTCTATGATTAAATCTCAAGTATTTGAAAATTTTGAACATCTCTAACATAATGCTCATGATCTTTCATAGATATGGAGTTCCCAATCATCATTAAACCCCCCTGCTGTGCATCCTTCCAGTGGAAGTCTGAGAGTCCATATTGTGTCTCAAGTGGTAATGTTTCCCCACTGGGGTATCACTGTCCAGATTTCTGATTGAATGTGCATTTTTCTGAATGCATTCCCTTAACTGTCTAGTAGTCCTGCCTATGTAGAGGTTTGGGCACGAACACCACAAAACCTATATGACAAACGAAGTATGACATGTGATAAAATGCTTTACCACATGATACCTACTATTAGCTGGACTGGTAAACCTTGAACTCTGTGAGCTATGTTTACACATACTACAGTTTCCAGAGCAGCAGAATCCTGTGGGAGGAGCACTTCCAAAAATTGTGTACATTTTTCCTGAAAATGACTATGTACAGGCCAGTCACCTACATTTCTCCCCCTCCAGTATACCACTCTTAAACCTTTTTCTGCCTCTTCCAAAATATCTTCATCCACCAATAAAATGCGCCAAAATTCTTTTAGGGTCCCAGCTCTTCTCATAGTTATTGAACTATACTCTGAAATAAAATTTACATGATCAAAACTTCCTTTCTCTTTTATTTTTGGTTTAAGGAGATAATTTCTATTTCTGGCCCCTGCTTTAGCACATGCTGAATCCAATAGAATGTCTTGATACCCCCATTTAAAAACCTGTCTCTCAATTCACCAGCTTATTTCTCAAATAAATCAGTGTCTGAGCTGTTCCTGTGGACACTTCCCAACATGGTTTTAAAAACCAGAGGTCTTGTTTAACGAGTAATCTGGGATTCTATGAAAAGGTCAGTAAACTATTGGATGACAAAAACCCTGTAGACATTGTATACTTGGATTTCTGCAAAGCATTTGACAAAGTCCCCCACACAACCTTAATTGCAAAAATGCACAAACTTGGAATAAATTTCACAATTGTAAACTAGGTGGAAGAATGGCTGAGAAACTGCACACAAAAAGTATGCGTTAGGGTACACATGCCAAGCACAGGTCTAGTCACCAGTGGTGTGCCACAGGGATCTGTTTTAGGCCCAGACCCATTTTCTGTTTTTTATATTTGACCCGACAGCAAACATTAAGAGCTTTGCCACAAAATTTGCAGATGACATCAAAATTGTGGCCCAAGTAAAAACCTACGATGACAAACTAATAATTCAGAAGGATATCAAAACACTCAAAAACTGGGTAAAACAAAAGTACATGACATACGATATCAATAAATCTTTTGTAATGCATTTGGGAGACACAAACGAAAAACAACAATACTCGGTGAATGGTTGTCATCCGAATACAGTGGTGGAGGAAAAAGACCATGGAATTATCATTAGATCAGATTTATCATTTGAAACCGCTGTAAACAAGTAATCAACAGGATCAACAGAATAATAAGCTGTGTAAAAGATCATTCATTTCTAGAAACAGAGGATGTGTCCTTCCCATCTACAGAGCCTATATAAGACAACATCTGGACTACTGTTCACCCTTGTGGAACCCTTTCTTAAGAAGGGTTGTAAATAGGTTGGAGGGAGTGCAGTGGAGAATAACAAAGATGATCAATGATATGCATAATAAAAACTATGATATGAGACTCAAATAATTAAACTTATATCCACTAGATCTGCGGAGAACCTATTGTTAATGTTTAAAATATCAAAAGACCCTGAACTAATGACTGATCTAGGTATGACATATAACATTCGGGATTGTAACCTAAGAAGTCATACACATCAATTAACACTTACCTGTCCCAAAAAGGATAACAGATGCTTTTTCTTTGCCCAAAGAATAATTCCACTGTGGAACTCACTTCCAAAATCCATAGTGGACACAAATAGCCCTGAGACATTCAAAAACAATATCAACAACTTTCTACTAAACTATCGGTGAGTCACCAGCTTTGCTGGAGATGTACTCATATGGGCCAAGGCCTTCTATACAGCTATAATTTCCTAGTATAAGATCCTAGTATAAAAATTGTCCATGGGGAATTGCCTTTATCACGTGGGGGGATTGTTACTGTCAGCTCTTAGTAAAGTGTTCCCCGAAGTTGGTTTACGAAATCCTTCTGTCTTAATGGCTCCATCTTTTCCAACCTGCAAAGTAAGATCTCAAAATTAGTATTGCCATTCTCTTTTGCAAATGTAAAATAAAGATTTAAATAATTGGTATTGATAAATTCTGAAAAAAAAAAAATTGCCTCTTCTTTTGTTCCATTCCATGTACACAAAATATCATCTATAAAGAGCATCCAGTATTTTATTTTTGATATGAATGGATTTTTTATGGGGTCATTGATAGCCACCTCTTCCCAGTATGCTAAGAATATATTAGCATATGAGGGACCATCGACAACCCCATGACTGTACCACATACCTGTAAATAAAACTTTGAATCAAAACGATCAGTTCTAATATTGATAATAAATCAGTTCTTATTGCTACCTGGAGAAAAATTATCTTCAGAATAGTAAGCAGCATGGATTCACAGCAGGGAGGTCCTGCCAGACCAACTTAATTGTCTTCCTTGACTAGGTAATGAGGAGCTGGATAGGGCCATGCAGTGGATCTGCTATACATTGACTACAGCAAGGCTTTCAACTTAGTGCCTCATAAATGCTTGCTCAAGAAGATAAAGGAGCTAGAGATAGCAAAGGATATTGTCAGATGGGTGGGAATGGGCTCAAGGGTAAGCAGCAGTAGGTTGTTGTCAACAGGGTTAAATCTGTGGTGTGGGAGGTCAGAAGTGAGTACCATAGGGATCAGTGCTAGGTCAGGTCCTTTTAAGATATTCATTAGCAACATTGGCAAAGGAATTAATGGTAAGATTAGCTCTTCGCTGATGACACTAAACACTGTGATGAGAGCAGATGGTGGATGACCTAGAGGGATGACAGGTGTTGCCAGATGATCTGGCAAAGCTTGAAACCTGGTAGGACACCTGGCAACTGGGGTTCAATGCTGAAAAGTGCAAGGTGCTGTATTTTGGGGCAAAAAACCCAAGGAGGAGTTATCAGCTGGAGGGAGTGCAGCTAGCCGAGACAGAGGAGGAGAAGGATCTAGGGGTGCTCATTACATGGTCAATGAACAACTCGGCACAATGTAGGAAGGCAGCTGCAAAAGCCAACAAAATGCTGGGTTGCATTGCAAGGGGTATATACTCGGGGGAGAGGTGATTCTGCCACTGTATAGATCATTAATAAGACCACACCTGGAGTACTGCATGCAGTACTGGTGCCTGTATCTGAAGAGGGACATTAAGTTACTGGAGTGGTGTAGCGCAGGGTGACAAACATGATCAAGGGCCTGGGGCACTTACCATACAAGAGAAGGCTGAGGTAGATGAACATGTACTCACTGGAGGAGATGAGGGACAGGGGGGGATATGATTAAAACCTTCAAATACATGAAAGGAATAAACAAGACAATTATGGAGGGGCTGTTCAAAGTAAGAGAGAGGAGGACACCCAGGGCTATGATATGAGACTGGAGGGAGGAAGGTTCAGGAGGGAGATGAGGAGACTTTTTTTATGGAGAGGGTAGTAGCTGGGTGGAATGCATTACCAGCAGAACTGGTATCAAGTAGAACAGTGGACTGCTTCAAAAGGAGCTAAGACATGGCAAGGGGGAGGGTCAAGAGAGGGAAGGGTGGAGGGAAGGGCAGCTACAGAATAAGGAGTGCTAGCTGCACATTTCAGCAGACTTGATAGACCACTAGGCCTTCTGGAGTCTTCATCTCAGAAAAGATAAGGATAGGCTGGAGGCGGTACAGTGCAGCGTGACAAGAATGATTCAGGGTCTAGAAGGGGAATCCTATAAGAAACATCTGACACATTAAACATGCACTTGCTGGAGGCCAGAAGGGATATATGATAGAGACCTTCAAATTTCTGAAAGGGATTAATAATGTGGACTGTGTGGGGCTATTTAGCAGGAACACCAGCTCAGTGACATGAGGGCATGACTGGAAATTGAAAGGGAGGGGCTTTGGGAGAAACTTGAGGAGCCATGGAACAACCTGTCTGCTGAAGTGGTGGGCTTCAAAACTATAGAGGGCCTCAAGCATGGGTGGGACAGAATAGTGGGAATAATAGAAAGCTCTACAGTGAGTTAGGAGAGGGGAAGAGGGAGCTGAAGGGGAGGGACAAGTCACTGGATTGACACTGGGTCTCAGGGTAAGATAGTCAACCTTGGGCAGACTAGATGGTCCTTTGATCTTTATCTGTTGTCATTGTCTATGTTTCTATGTTTAAAAGGTGATGTCTGTTCTGGTAGAGTCTTGCCAGCCTGATGTGTACATGGATTTGCATGTTCATCATGCTTTGCACTGGGGTTGTACCTTTAGACTGTGTTTGTGGTTTGGATACATGCAGAATAACCAAACAATTGGATGATATTTCTTCTCCTAGAAGATTTCATGGATTCCATATATGACCATTGCTGTTCCTGCCATATATGTTGAGACATATCCTGTCACTTTGCTATGCAAGTTCCAACCTTCATTTGTTGTGCCTTTATGTCCTTTAACAAGACGCAGACATTGAAGGTAGAGTCCTAATCAGTATTTTATTGGGAAACCAATAAAATACTGATCGGAATACACCTTCAAGGGTCTCTGTCTTGTTAAAGGACATTAAAGGGCTTTACCCTCCCAAATAGGTTGGAACTTGCAGAGCAGAAGATCCATAGAGGGGTTAGTCAAAGAACCTTGGATTGTTATTTAAAAACTTTGTTCTATTTCCCACAGAGATCATTTGTGTTGTTGTGCTGTCACTTTGCCAGTAAGCTATTTCCCTGACTTCTTATAAATCAAGGGACCTGGGGGTAATCATATCAGATGACCTTAAGGTTAGCAAGCAATGTGAGAAGGCAGTAGGAAGGGCTGGGGGTATACTGGGTTGCATAGGGAGAGGCATCAGCAGCAGAAAACAGGAAGTTGTTATCCCTCTGTACAGACAGTTGGTGAGACTCATCTGGAGTACTGTGTCCAGTTCTGGAGACGCCATCTCTGCAAGGACATAGACAGGATAGAGGCAGTCCAGAGGAGGGCAACTAAAATGGCGCAAGGTCTGCAAGAGAAACTGTATGAGAAGAGACTAAAGGAGCTTAATATGTATACCCTTGAAGAAAGAAGGGAGAGGGGGGACATGATAGAAACTTTTAAGTACCTCAGTGGAATCAACAAAGTCCAAGAGGGTAGCATCTTTCAGAAAAAGAGATGTGCAAGAACAAGGGGACACAACTTAAAGATAGAGGTGGGGCAGTTCTGGGGCAATGTGGAGGAAGCATTTTTCACAGAAAGGGTAGTGGAACGATGGAACAGCCTTCCTGAGGAGGTTGTGGGGTCTAAAACTGTGGGGAGAATTCAAGAATGCATGGGACAGACAAGGCAATTCTTGTGGGGGGTTGGAAGAAATAGGCTGTTGGTTAACTAGGAACTGCGGCCTATCCTGTAGGTAGGGAAATGGGCAGACTAGAAGGGCCAAGTGGTCCTTATCTGCCGTCAAAGTCTAGGTTTCTATGTTTCTATGTTTCTAAGGAAATACAGCCGGATTACCAGCATGACAAAACGTGATTGGTCGACAGCTTGCCTGAGGACTGTGGTGTGAAGGAGACAAACAGCTGCTTAAGTGAGGAAGGAAAGTTTGGCTGGTACTCAAATTCTGAAAGCCCATGAATAGATCTTTAAAGCAAGGTATTGGGTTTACCAGTTGGTGTTACCAGTCTTGAAATGTAAATATGTAAATCATTTATTTTATTATTTATTTTTGTTTACCAGGTAAATGGTCAAGGCAAGGAAATGGCCATTTTCAGGCATGTTCTGGGAAGTTAAAAGTGAGGTTAAACACAAGAAACAGGCTGAATTACTTAATACAATAATACCAACAGGAAAGGCACAATGCAAGTTCAGGAAACAGTACAGGAAATAGAGAAATCATAATATATACCAGCTCATTGGATAAAGTCCAAAATACTGCAGTGAAGTGCATTAAATTTGGACAAGTACATGATAACATAAATAAACGCTTGCAGATATCCTTGCCACTTAAATGTATAAAGTCACCTAGAAATACCCATAGACCATGATGTAATTAAGTACAAGAGAATGCTTACTTCAATAGTAAATGCTTTTATGATTAGATCTGACATGGGTGTGTAAGACTACGACTGGAGTCTAAAGAGAGGAGTTCAAAGTTTTGGCATTTAGCAGGAGAAAACAAGGTTACCCAAATTTGTGTGACATTTAGTGGCAGATAACATGGCTTGACCCTAGGAGCTAAGGTATTTGCACAGGGGTCATTGTCAGGATTCAGAGAGTTAGGTAACCAAGCATATTATCTACATTATTTACACATCATAAACTGAATGTATAGTACATGTGGATGTAGGGAAGAGCCATCCTAATTCTGAATGTATGATGCAATGGTGTCAACCATGTTGTAGCCAATGGAAGTCAACAAACATTGTTTTATGTGACATACCAACTTCTCAGGTTTTATACAGAGGCGTTTCAGTAATTGTTTTTGTACAGTATTTCAAATTAGACAACACAATGCCTTGAGCAATAGATAAACAAGTGTTAGGTGTTTGCTGTTTCTAATTCAGTATTAATATTCCAATCTGTCAGGTATTAACAGATTTACACAACTTAGATAACAGCGGGGTAAAATCAAAAGAAGCATCCAAAGCAGCTCCCAGGTACCTGAAGGTCATAGAGGTAAGAGATGAGCCATCAAGACAGGTGTTCAAGAGGGAGCCATGATAACTTTGAAGCTATGGGGATGATCCCAAGAGCATAGCCTGCATTCTTGTTTCTACCAGAACTAATTTAATTCTTTGCAGCCAAAGTTAAACCAAATCAAATCAGTAGTGAGTTGGCTCTTTAAACTGCCAATGCATCTGGAGCTGTACAGTAACATTACAGCATCTGTGTAATGGAAGGATATGCTAGAAGATAGACAGAATGGGACATGATTTATTTAGAGGGGGAAAAGTAAAACACCTATTATAGATCCTAGTGGAACACCAACTATGGCAGAGGCTAATTCTGAGTAGGACAAGCCAAAATTTGACCTGCTGCTTTCTATCGCCAAAGTAGTTTTTTAACTAAGGAAGGTCTGAGGGGAGACATCAAGGTATGATGGTTTGGTAAAGAGAAGAGAGTGATTCACTAAATCAAGTACCTTTGTTAGGTCAATGAAAACAGCTCCAGTTAATTTTCTATTGTTCATAACTATTGTAACATCATTTGTAAGCTTAGTCAGAGTAGTGGAAGTTCCGTGGCCACACAAAAACCCATGTTGCACAGATGAAAGAATGTTCTGGTTTTGTAGGTATTCAGTTCATTGGGTTGAAACTAGTTTTCTGAGATTATGTTTAGTATGGATAATATAGCAATGGATCTAAAACTAGCACTATCTTTTGGACTGCCGTTCTTTTAGACCAGTAACAAATGGGCTAGTCTGCAGGTATCAGGTAATATATACCTATGGAGAGCGATAAAGTGAACGGTCTGGTAATAGGTGAAGAGAATATGTGCAAGACTCTTTAACAGCATGGTTCTATGCCACCCAAGTGTGCACTTGTGTTTAGAGATATTTTTTTTTTATTTATTCATTTGTTAACCGGGTAAGGACACTGGACCAAAATTAGCCCTTTTCAGGTCCAACCTGGGAGTCAAAGCAATGACATATGATCAATGTTTCCACATACACACATACAATATCATCACCACATACTATATCATCATAACATATTCAAAACTACTTAAATACAATTACATTTAACTTGAGACAACAAATATTGTTTAACAACATTTTATAATTCCCTAAAAGAGGTGATCCCTCCTCCCCTAGCAACTACCACCCTATCTCTCTCCTTCCTATACTGGCTAAGCTCCAGGAACACATAGTACTTGAACAACTCTCCTCCTATCCTACTGACTCCACCTTTCTCACTCCATTCCAATCTGGCTTTAGAAAGCACCTCTCCACCGCCACATCCTTGCTACGGCTGACTGACTCTATCTCTATGGGCATGGACAATGGCCTCATAACCACTGCTATTTTTATTGACCTAGCCAAGGCCTTTGATACGGTCTCTCACCCTATACTCCTGTCCTGTCTCAGGTCTGCTGGTCTTTCCTCTAATGACACTGATTGGTTTAAGTCTCATGTGTCAGGCAGATCCTAATCTGTCCATATGGCATGCCATTTCCCACCACTCCCCATTACCATGGGAGTCCCTCAGGGATCTGTACTTGGCCTCTCTTTTTTCAATCTTCCTTAATACTCTTCCTCTGACTTGCACATTGATGAACATAAACATGTATGCTGATGACACGGTACTGTACACAACAGGAAAATCAGTCCCCGATGTCACCTCCAGGCTCCAAATGGATTTCAACAATGTACACTTCTGGCTTAGAGAGTACCACCTCTTCCTAAATTCAAAGAAAACAGTCTCTATGACTTTCGGTACTAGGCAGAGGATAGAGAGGCTCTCCTTCTTATCCACTTTCCACATGTAACCCCCTTGTTACCCGGTGTTACTAGAATCCCAGTAAGACCTAGTGGTAGGCAGGGAAGGCAGCTTGTGAAACTCCAGTTAAATGGATTTCACACTGTCTCACTCTGTTCTTTGTCTCAGCTGAGACCGAGGGATGACATCACCATAGAACTATCGCAGCTGCATGAGCCACAATGGAATCTGCAGAAGGGAGTTGGAGTAGAATGTTGGGAGGTTTGAACAGTCAGTCTGTGGCAGTTGTAGTTTGGAGATTGTTGTGAGAGGAGCACAGCAGCTCTGTGCTCAGGCTCTTGGAGCCTCAGCCCTGAAATAGGGCTACATTTAGGGAAAGGTGTGTGCTTCCACCTAAAGAGAGACACAGTAAGCTGTTTTTTAGTGGTGGAGACCGCTGATTCAGGTCTCTGTGCCCCATCCCTCAGGGGATGGGGCAGGAAGGTTTACCTGCATTTCCAGGGCAACCCCTGGCTACTGCTGGAGAAAGAAGCTGCCTTATTTTGTCCAAGAGTGTGGGAAACAAGAAGGCTTTGTGATTCTCCTGTGGGCACCTGCAACCAAAGGGTGGGTTCTGCTCACTAAAGGGCCTATGTTTCATCCTGAACTGTGTTAAAGTGGGGATTGGACTACTGAAGTAGTCGGAGGCCTAGAGTAATAGGCTTAGCCAAAAGTAAAAGTAATGCTCAAGTCCAGCCTATAGGGGAAGTCAAGACATGTAGAGAGATGTGGCATACGTCTCACCCAGTAATCTACATTGCCAAGCTTTCAAAAGAGTTGTTTAGTTTCCAGAGAAATGGCGGGTATGGATTGTGGGAGCAGGAGGTGGAGACCTCCCATCTTTAGTAACCAGGTCCACCTCTATAGATTTGCTCTGTGATTTCTACTTTGCCTCATGCACTTGGCCAGTGATGAGGAAGTACCCAGATGTGGGATGGAATGAAAATTCCCTCTATGAGTCAAAGGCTCTAAGGTGGTTTGGAAGCCACCAATTGGAAAACTGGTTCATTCCCATAATGGACCATGGATCAAGTGGCCAGTGGGGAGCCAGGCCATGGGAAAACCAAGTAGTGTACAGGTCAGGCTGTGTACCCAAAGCTGCATGCAAGTCCGGGCTGTGTGCCTGGTGGGTTCAGAGCCTGAGGGTTGAAATGTGAAGAAGTGTTGTAATCTGCATTACCAGAAATGTAGCCCTGTGGGGGTCCGTCTATTCTTTGTTTGTTCAGCTTGGATGTGAATAAAAGCCACACTGCAGAATCCCATTCCTGGTTTTGAACATTACAGTTATTGCTTCCTGTGTTTGGATTTACTTGGGTGCCACTGTGCAGAGTAGCCAAACCTAGACCCCTGGTGCCGAGTAACCTAGTCCTCCCTGAACCCAGTCCCCACCAGGTACTGCTGTCAGCTTCAACAGCATACCACCTGTCATTTGCAAAAAGGCAGGAGTCTAGGGGTTACACACACCATCAATGGGACTGTATTAGAAGACACCTCCTCCTTCCAATACCTCAGAGTTTGGCTGGACAGGAACCTAAACTTCTCTGTTCACATCTATGCCATTCTAAAGAAACTCCAGCCTAAACTCTGGGCCCTATATCACAACAGTAGATGTATCCCTCTTCCGGTAAGGTGTAAATTGGCATATTAAATAATTATGCCAATATTCGACTACTGTGACATAGTATATGGAGCTGCCCCCCAATCCTCCTTATGTAGGTTGGATCCTCTTTTTAACTCCTTCTGCCAGTTTGCCTTAGATGCCCCTGCCCTGACCCACCACTGCACACTCTACCGCTCTTTAAATTTTCCCATCTTTGCCGACAGGAGAACCTTGCATGTGGCTAAATTCACCTCAAAATTCTGGTTGGGTACACTCCTGCCTACCTCTCCACCTCCTTATCTGCCCGCTCCCTCCAAATACTCCCTCAGATCTGATGACTCATGTTCTTTGACTATACCTTACAGAAGCACAACGTCTAGCCAAATGGTTTTCTCCCATCGTCTACCTAAACTTTGGAATCAACTTCCACCCAAATCCAACACTCCTGCTTAGTCAAATCTCTCTCTACATCCCTAACAAACTACCTAGTGACAAACTGCAACTGCACCTAGTCCCTTTGGGCTTGTCTCTGCTAATGGTCTATATCCCCTCCTTCCTCCAGTAGGGACAATTAATATCTCCCCCATCCTATATCCTCCTGCATCCTAGCTCTTGTATCTCTCCTGTACCACCCCCTTCCTTAGTCTCCAAATCCCCCCCTTCCTGCTACACTTCCTTTACAGTATATGCCCCATGCTGACTATGTTAATACTCATGATGCTTGTTATCTCATTTGGTTTGGCTATGTACAGTTAAGCCATTTACCTTATTTATGTACACTGTTATATTAAGTATTGCTCCCTCTCCCCTTCCCCCAGGATGTACAGTGAGACAAGCATTTTGTTGCTCAGTGTAATTTTCCTGGTGAAACTTTTCAATAAATTAATACATAAAAATAAACATTTATTAAAGAATTTGCATTCCTAATGGAGCAGTGGAATGAGTTCCATAAAAGAGGTGCAGAAATTGAAAAGGCTTGTGACCCAGCTTTTTGCTTACACATTGGGGTTTCCAGAAGCAAGCCATTTGATGATCTTAACTTGGAAGATACACTCCATATCGTCAACAAACCAGCTAAAGGAAACAAGGACTTCAAAAATACAGCCTTAAATGTTAAACAACATAAAGAATATTCTATTCTAGATGTAAAGAGCAACTAACTCAACCTTAAATATAACTCACAATAGAAACATAGAAACATAGACTTTGATGGCAGATAAGGTCTGCTTGGCCCACCTGGTCTGCCCATTTCCCTACCTGATGGATAAGCTGCAGATTCTAGTTAATCAACAGCTTACTTCCTCCTACCCGCTACTAGAAATCCATCCGATGCATTCTTGAATTCTCCCACTGTTCCTGACTCCACCACCTCCTCAGGAAGGCTGTTCCATGCATCCACAACCCTCTCTGTGAAAAAAATACTTTCTAACATTACCTCTGAGCTGTCACCCCTCTATCTTCAAATTGTGCCCCCTTGTTCTTGCACATCTCTTTTTCTGAAAGATGCTGCCCTCTTGTACTTTGTTAATTCCCTTGAGATCCTTGAAAGTTTCTATCATGTCCCCCTCTCCCTCCTTTCCTCAAGGGTATACATATTAAGCTGCTTTAGTCTCTTTTGTATGTCTTCTGGTGCAGACCCTGCACCATTTTGGTTGCCCTCCTTGAAAAGCTCCACTCTGTCTATGTCTTGTGGACATGGTCACCAGAATGATATGCAGTACTCAGATGGGGTCTCACCAACTGTCTGTATAGAGGATAATAATTTCTTGTTTTCTACTGTTGATGCCTCTCCTATGCATCCCAGTATCCCCCCAGCCCTCCTTACTGCCTTCTCACATTGCTTATCCACCTTTAGGTCATATGATATAAGTACTTCTAGGTTTCTTTTGATTTTTGTTGTTGTTATTATCTCACCCCCCATTGTGTACTCTTCCCCTGGGTTTTTGTTTCCCAGGGGCATTACCTTGCACTTCTTTGCATTGAATATCAGCTGCCATATATTTGACAATTCCTCCAACCTTGCTAAGTCCTTTTCATCCTTTCCACCCCATGTTGTGTATCAACCCTGTTGCAGATCTTTGTGTTGACTGTAAAGAGACATACTTTTCCTCCTAGGTGCTCTCCAATGTCACTTATAAAGACATTAAAGAGGACTGGTCCCAGTACCGAACCCTGCGATACTCTACTAGTTACCATCCTTTCTTCACTGTGGACTCCATTTACTATATCCCTTTGCATCCTGTTGTCAAGACAGTTTTTTATCCAGGCTACCACCTTGGGAACCACTCCAAGGCTGGCAAACTTGTATACTAATCTTTTGTGTGAGACTGTGTCAAAAGCCTTGCTAAAATCTAGGTAGGCCATATCCACAGCCCTCCCTGGTCTACTACTTGGTCACCCAGTCAAAGAAATCTATTCAGTTCATCTGACATGACCTTTCTGCTGTGAAACCATGCTGCCTTGGGTCCTGTGCCCCATTGGCCTCTAGGTACTCAACAGTTCTTTCCTTCAGAAGTGATTCCATAATTTTCCCTACCACTGAGGTCAAACTAACTGGTCTGTAGTTTCCTACCTCTGCCCTGCTCCCACTTTTATGAAGTGGAATCACATCCACCCTCCCCCAGTCCTCAGGTACCACCCCATCCTCCTCTTGATTTGTTAAAGAGAGTAGTCAGTGGTGTTATTAGTTCTACCCTTAGTTCTTTTAGAATTCTGGGGTGAATCCCATCAGCCCCCATTGCTTAGTCCACCCTCAGTTTCAAGAGTTCTTTCAAAACCCTTTCTTCTGTGAATGGACTGGTATCGACCCCCCAATCCGGAGTGTTTCTCTTGTTTGGTTTAAGTACCTCCCCCTCCTCTTCCGTTGTGAATACTGAGCAGAAATATTCATTCAGTATCCCTGCTTTTTCACTGTCACCTTCTGCCCACATTCCCTCCCCTTTATTAAGTCTCTGTATCCCTCTCTTGGTCTTTCTTCACTCCCTAATGTACCTGTAAAAGGGTTTATCCCACTTCTTAACAGAGTTGGCTATCTTTTCCTCAGTTTATGCCTTTGCTATTCTTACTGCCTTCCCTGCCTTCTTCTGCTTTAACTGATAAAGTTATCTGTCCTGTTTCTTCTGTGTTTCCTTATATTTCCTGAATGCTATCCTTTTCTCCTTAACCTTCCCTTCCACCTCTTTTGAGAATCATAGTGTTTTTCCTTCATTTTGTTTTGTTGATTTGCTTCACACAAAGGCTTGTTGCTTCTGTGATGGCTATTTTGATTATTCCCCATTGTTCCTCCACCCCTCCTTCTTGCCCATTTGCTAGTGCTTTTCTGAAGCACTCTCTCATTTTCCCAAAGTCAGCCCTCCTAAAGTCCAATACTCTTGTTTTTGTATGGCTTAACTCTATGGCTGTGTTTATTGTGAACCACACTGTTTGGTGGTCACATGTTCCCAGATAGCTACCCACTTCTAAATCTGAGATCATTTCTCCATCCCCATTTGAGAGTACCAGGTCTAAGATTGCTCCCTCCAGAGTGGATTCCAGCACTAGCTGTCTGAGGCATGCCCCCTGTAGGGCATCAAGAATGACCCTGCTCTTGGATGTGCCTGGAGCAAAGGTGCTCCAGTTAGCATCTGGCATATTCAGGTCCCCCATCAACAATTTCTCCCCTTTAACTGCCATTTTAAGGATGCCTTTTATTATTTCTTTGTCCATTCCCTCCCCTGAGATGGGTGTCTGTACACAACCCCCATGCAGATTGTGGTACCATTTCCTGTCTCCATGGTGACCCATAGTGACTCATCAACTTCAATCATCAATAAATCAATTAATCATAATTTATTTATATTGCACTTTTCAAATGCCAAAGTGCAGCACATAAAAACATACATCAATAATAAATAGAGACTAAAGTATAAAACACAGTTAAAAAGACAGCAAGAAAAGAGCTAATCAAAGGCTGATACAAACAAAAAATTCTTCAAAGAAGCCTTAAAAAATTCTGTGGATGGGCACTCACTAATCCAATGAGGTAGAGAATTCCACAGGGTTGGAGCCACAAAAGAAAAAGCTTTGGCCCCAGAAGATTGAAGATGAACCCTGGGAATCTCTAGCAATCCATCATCGGTGGAACAGAGTGAGTGGAGAGGCAGTAGCCACAGGAGATCTTGCAAATAGCTTGGTCCCTGTCCATGTAGGGTCTTATAGGTCAGCAATGTGACCTTGAAGGTAATCCTCCAACATACCAGCAGCCAGTGCAGTTCACACAGAACAGGTGTGATGTGGCAAGTTCTTGGTAGCCCAGTCAACAACCTAGCTGCAGCATTCTTCACCAGCTGCAGGAGGTGGAGGTCTACCCCTGGCAACCCTAGATATAGAGCATTGCAGTAATCTTGATGTGAGGAAACAAAGGCGTGAACCAGTACAGGGAAGTCATCATGTGGAACAAGGTGCTTTATTTGGGCTATATTCCTCAGATGGTAAAATGAGGACTTGATGATGGTTGACACCTGACACTTAAGTGTCAGCTCACAGTCAAATATTATGCCCAGATTCTGCACCTGTTCAGAAGGTCTCAACAGGTTACCCCTAACACAAGGCCAGAGGAAATCCAGGAGTCAACTTCTCTGCACGATTACCAGGGTTCACCACCAGCACCTCAGTCTTGTCTGGATTTAGCCTCAGCCAGTTAGCACTCATCCAGTCCTGGATCTCAGTGAGGTAATTGTTAAAGACCATAAGTGTGTCATTCTGTTCAGGTACAAAGGACATATAGAGCTGCGTGTCATCTGCATAGCAGTGAGAATTCAGCCCATAGCACCTTATAATGTCTCCTAATGGATATACACCGTGAACAACATGGACAAAAACACAGAACCCTGTGGCACACCACAAGGCAGCGCAAAGGGAGCAGAGGAAAACATTCCTGATACTACCCTCTGCGATCTGCCCATGAGGAAAGAGTGAAACCATCTAAAGACTGTCCCTGACAGTCCACAGATCAGCCGCAGACATTCCAACAATATCCCATGGTCCACAGTCTCAACCACAGCAGAGAGATCAAGGAGAACCAAGATCGGACGGCTCCTCCAATATCTCGCAGTTAAGAGGTCATTAAGTACCCTAACCAATGCTGTCTCGGTACTATGCCTCTTCCTGAAACCAGACTGGAGAGAATCATAGATTCCATGGGTGGTAAGAAAGTCATCAAGCTGCAGTGTGACTACTTTCTCAATAACCTTACCCAAAAAGGGCAGGTTAGAGATCAGTCTGTAGTTTGCAAGACAGTCTGGGTCAAGGGAAGATTTCTTCAAAAAGGGTGTCACCACAGCCTCTTTCAAGGACTCTGGAAACACCCCTTGGTCCAATGAGCACCAGACGATCTCAGCAAGGACTGGTCTGAGCACATCCGCACTACCCATAAGGAGGCGCGTGCGACCAGGATCCAAACTACAGAAAGTCGGCCACAAGCTCTGGATGATCTTCATGGCATCCATGATTGCTGACCATTCAAAGTCTGTCCAGACAGAACAAGGGCCTATAACCATGCATTGATCTCCGCCGTGCTCATTTGAATGCGTTCTGCGGATGTCTGACCTGATCGTTGGCACCTTATCTTCAAAGAACCGAACAAACACATCACACTTTGTTTGTGTTAAAGCTCTCCAGACCTGCAGACAGGCTGGATTGCACATTAGTTCTATTGCTTTAATCCCTTTCCTTATATAGAGAGCTACTCCTCCTCCTCCTCTTTTCCCACCCTGTCCCTCCTGTAGATTGTGTATCCTGGTATGTTGACATACCAGTCATGTTTCTCTGTGTACCATGTTTCAGTGACTGCCACAATATCCAGGCATCCCACTTCCATCAAGACCACTAGTTAAGGGAGCTTGTTACACAGATTGAAGGCATTGGTATTCATCACCCTACATTTTTTGATGGCCTTACTCCTTTTAGCCCCATCCCTGTCCTTACTGCCATTTATTGCATTTACCCCTGTCCTGCTCCCTACTAACTTCTCTACCTTGGTGTTTACCTCTCTAACTACTCTGTTTTGTGGGGGGAGGCTGGGATTTCCCCTGCTCCTTTTCAGTGCCTCCCCTCTTGGCTAGTTTAAATGCTTGCCAATAAAGCATTTAAACCTATCACCTAGGATTCTGGCCCCCTGGACAGATGCAGACCATCACACCAGTATAGGCCTGCATCCCTCCAGGTGGCTCCCCAGTCCCCAATGAAGCCAAAACCCTGAGCTCCACACCAGTTTTTCAACCATTCATTGAATCCAATGGTGTGGCATACCCTAACATCATCCTTGCCACAGATAGGCAGCATCTCTGAGAAGGTTGCCGTACATGCTACTTGTCTAAGGCCCCTCCCCAACTCAACAAACTCCTCTTGCACAGCTCTGATCCCATTCGCAGCCGGGACATTTGTCCCTAGGTGGACAATGACATCCAGCTCCCTCCCTCATGCAGCTGCTCCTGCAATCCTAAGGATTCACTTCCTGTCCCTCAGAGCCATGGTGCCAGGCAGGCACCTTACCTCCCTTTCCCCTTCTTCCCCCACTTCTATCCTAATGACTGAGTTCCCCACCAGGAGTTGTTTCCTTCCCCTGTGGGGTCTTGTGCCACCCTCCTGTGGGTCTCCTTTGTTGAGGTTCCCAGCATCCTCCCTTGGTCTCCACTGCAGGTGCCTCCAAGAGGAACCACTCTTCACCAGAACAGCATATGAATTGTGAAGAGGTACAACTGGAGGGATGCCTCTGTTTCTCACCCTCTCTCTCCCTTCCCCTCCTTGGTCCAACCGCTTCTCTTTCTTAGCAACCTCTGAGGTAGCGGCAGTGGCCCTGGTGGTCCCTGGGTGGGGGAAGAGGTTTCACAAATCCTAGCCAGGTCAGCCTGGAGACAGGCATCCTCCTGCCTCAGACCAGAGAGGTGCCTGCAAATAGGACAGCATCACAGCCTCCAGAATGTCTCCTGAAACACTGCCACCCCACAACTATTGCACTGCATCACTCCCATCTTGACTTATTTTGTGTCCCCTTTTCTGTTGCTTTGTATGCTTACTGGCTCCTCCCTCTATGCATTTTTACACCTAATTTCCTACTGCTTATGTGCCCTTACAACTCTTGTCCTTCCTGTTCTGGGACAGGAACTTTCTGTAGTCTTCGGTAGTCTCCTCCTTCATTGCTCAGATTCAGACCTCCAGCAGCTGGGAGGAGAAAGTGCTATTTTTTATTTCTTCAAGGTTGATGACACTAATGTGTCTCAGTGATCCTTCCCTTCCTATTGCCAAACAGGAAGTTCATGTGACAGTCAAATCCAGTGGCTATAAAAGTAGAACTGGTTTAGGTGGGAGGGTGGAAGGGTGGGAAGGAGGGCAATTAGTAAGAAAGCAGTAGTTCTAGTCAGCTGTTACTTGTTCTGAAAGCAAGATTCTCCTCTGTCAAAACTAGCAGCAGGAAGCTGTAATTATAGACAGTTGCTTTTCTACTGCTCAAGCCACACACCAATTAGCTTCTCCCTTCTGCTCCTGACTCAGCAAATTAAGGTGATACAGTTCCCTTCCTCAAACAGAGAAACACACAGTGACTTTCTTCTTTTTTTTTCTTAAATAGTGTGTATGATAAGGAAAAGACAATATGAAATGACAAATATTGTTATAGGTGACTGTTAAAGTATGTAATTCCTTTTCCCTAGATTATAATACAAATAAGCACCATATTCAAGATGAGGGAGCAAGGTTCCTATAGCTATGGCCCTTCTTATTTTTTTAGTAAAATGTTTTTTTAAAATTATACAGCAATTCAATCTTTTGATTTACCAGTCTACAGAGTGTGGTGATCTGAGAAGAAAAACTTAACACTGGATCAAACAATGTCCCCAGGTATTTCAAAGATTGTACTTGTTCAATGACTGACCCAGTTAGTCATGAATCAACAATTCAATACTATCCCTTAATATGTAACTACAGTATATGCTGTTTGAAATTTGGTAACTTAGGGCAGGTTTACCTATCCCAAACTAAAAAAGGAGATTAGTTTCAGTAGGGAGTGAAGCTGGTAGATAATCAAGAGTCAAGGAAACCTGAGGGAAAACAGTGTGAAGCTAGCAGAGTCAGACAGATCAGGAAAATTAGTATTAAAAATGTTAGCAATAGTGAGTGGATTATCACACTTCATTCCATTCATTTCCATGTCATGGAGAGTATCAATGGAATTTTCCATAAGCGTGGAGAAAAAGATCTTCAGATATATTAAGGGAAAAAACGAAGAAGGGAAGAGGTATTGTTAGGCTATGGGGGGGGTACTAAGGAAGATGAGCAAAAATCAGCCAACCTTAACAATTACTTTTGCTCTGCCTTCACAAGGTAAGACAGCAGTCCCCTGTCTGAAAGTGGCATCAAGGCAGCTGTGAAAGGCATTCCTCAAATGAGGCAGCCAGTATTTGCCAGAGAAAAGTTCTAAAAGAGGATTGAAGCCTTAAAGGCAGACAACGCTCAGGGTTATATGGGATGCACCCAAGGGTGCTCAAGGACTTGACTGCAGAACTGATGGAAACCCTAGTAATGCTATTTGACAACTAAATTCAGACAGGGGAAGTTCTGAAAGACAGAAGGGTAGTAGACATAGTCCTGCTACACATGAGGAGGGACAAGAAGCAATCATGGAATTACAGACCTGTCAGCCTTACCTCTGTATTTGGAAAACATGATGGAGTCGATGAGGACTAAAGACCTATGGCACATTCATCAGGTATAAAAAGAAATGTGCAGACTGGATGAGCCTTGCAGTCCTTATCTGCTGTCAGCTTCTGTGTTTCTATGACTTTGTAGCCTACCTAGAAAGCAATGGTCTAAAAGATAATAAACAGCATGGGTTTGTGGCAGGAAGGTCTTGTCAGACCAGCCTGATAGCTTTTTTGACTGCATAACAAAGGTGGTGAATAAGTCCCATGCTGTAAATTTACTCTACTTTGATTTCAGCAAGGCTTTCAACTCAGTGCCACACAGAAGGTTGCTGAAGGTTGCTGAAGAAGCTGGAGGACCTGGGTGGGGCTAGGGACATAGTTAGATGGATAGTAAACTAGTTGAAGGAAAGACAGCAGAAGGTGAAGGTAAAGTGGGACAAATCAGAAGAGATGGAGTTCATGAGTGGCGTGCTGTAGGGATATGTCCTGGGTTCTGTCCTCTTCAATATGTTCATCAGTGACATTGGCGAGGGCATCAGGGACAAGTTGTGTATCTTCACAGATGACCAAAGGTCTGCAGTAGGGTAGATAGTGACAAAGGGAGCAGGAAGATGCAGAAGGAACTACAAATGATAAAGAGGTGGTCTGAGGTTTGACAGTAGCAATTCAATACCAAAAACATGCAAAGTTATGCACCTAGGGGGAAAAAACAGGACAAATCACTGGATGGGAGGGTTAAACTGAGCACTATGGTAGAGGAAAGACCTGAAGTCATCATTAGTGAGTCCCTCAAACAATCATGCCAATGTAACAAGATCAATAGTAAGTCTAATTTGATGCTGGGGTATATCAGAAGGGTTACTGACAACAGGAAACAGGTGGAACTGCTGCCTCTGTATAGGTCACTGGTGAGAAAGGATGGGACAGGCTGGAACAATGCAACACAGGGTGACCAAGATGATTCCAGGACTAACAGGGCAGATCTTATGAAGATGTTACAGAGGTCACTGCACCCCACCCTGCCACTACCTGTGACATTGGGACACCTGAAGGCATATCATACCTTTCAGCTAATAGTACTGCATGATCACCCTAGTATAATCAGAATTGGCTTTTTGGCACCACACAGCTGTCTGTTAGACCTAGCCAAAGTGTTACTGATACAAATTCAGGGCAATATCACACCATCATGATCCCTGACTCACATGTGGTTGCAACAATCTCTGCAAACAACGAAGAGTATGACGTCATAGATTTCTTTAAGAACCATGAGCTTTTCCCAAATCTCCTCCCCATTCTACAAAGACATCTGGAGGCATTTGCCACTAACAAGCATGATTGTGGCAGGATGCACACAGTCATTGAAGTGACATGCCCAGCACATGACAGGCAATGGCAAAAACCCTTTCCACCTGAGGCCTTGCCTTCTCTTAGGGAAAAATTAAATCACTCCTCAAGCAAGGTGTAATCAGGACATGTGTTTCCTCTGCAAATTCCCCAGTGTGGCCTGTGAAAAAAAACACAGGTGCCTGGAGACTTACTATTGACTACATGAGACTCAAGCAGGTCACCCCCAGTTGTGCCCCAACTGTGGCATCAGCACCAGATTTGCTATGACGATTGACCCCTGACCAACAATGGTTAAGTGCCCTGGACATCTCAATGGTTTCTGGTCATTGCCATTGGCCCCCAAAAGTCAGTATAAGTTCGCCTTTACCTTTGAGGGCAGGCAGTACACGTGGACATGCTTACCAATGGGGTTCCACAACAGCCCCCACCATTCCATTTACACATGATGGACGCTTTTGAGATTCTCTCTACACCCCAGTGTCTCTTGCATTATGTGGATGACCTGTTGTTGGTCACAGCCACACAGGAACAACATCTGGATCTCTTAGATGAACTACTGACCCTCATCCAGAAGGCAGGCCTCAAATGTAACCCTGCAAAAGCACAACTATGTCACCCCAACAACCTTTTTGCTATCAGACAGAGTAAAGGATGGGTCAGTCTCCAATACTAGACTGTCACACTGGTCCCTCCTTCTCCAGAACAGAGACATTAAAGGTCCACCCAACCAAAATGCCATACATGCTGGTGCATGGTCTCCTCTTCCAAGGAGAACCCTTGACTGTACACTGCAGCCACCTGATTTACCAGATCCAGGTCCTTTTCTTCCTGCTACACCACAACTACTTGCGAACACCTCACTGTGTCATGTCTTTATGGATGGCTCAGCTTCCTACTACCAGGGAGAACAGATAGTAGGAATGGGCATATTAGTCACTGACCCTTTTAGTAACACTGTTAAGATTTCTAAGCATTGTGGTGTGGCATCATCACAGTATGCAGAGATGTCAGCGGTGGCCTGTGCCCTCGAGTTCATCCAGCATGGATCTGAAGATACTATTATTTTCATAGACTCTAATTGGATTTGATGTTCTCTTACAGAATTTCTTCCTTTCTGGCAGAAGAACTCCTTTATGTCCTCTGATGGCAGCCCAGCGAAACACAAGGAACTGGTAATATACATTCATTCACTGCCACAGAAGTTTGCACACAAACTCTATGTACACAAAGTTAAGGCCCACTCCATACATGACCCTTATCATGCCTTCAATGACACTACTGACACCCTTGAAAAGGAAGGGGCCGAGAGGAGACACCTGGATGATGAACCATCCAGAGGCCAGAGCGGCCATACACATTGCAGCAGTCAGGAAGAACCCTGAACCCTTTTCCCCCTTGGATTTGTCAGAAGTGCAGCATGCTGATTCTGAACTCAAAGATGTGTTCAGATTCCTGGACAAAGGTAGTGAGAAGAATCTACCTATCCACAACCCCTACCAAAGGTATGAAGGTAAGTTGCACCTGTTTCCTGATGACAAGCTCATCTGCTATCAACCAGATGACACCCCCACCAAATTGTGGGTGGTTTCTCATCATCTTAGGTCCACATTTCTGCACCAAGTGCATGACGCCCCTACTGGTGGACACCAGGGGTGAAAACACACTCAAAGGCTCAAGACCACTGCCTGGAGGCCTGGTGTCACCAAGGATGTCAAACAGTACATAGACAACTGCCTTGTTTATGCAAAACAACCCCATCCCTACCAAATGTAATGCCAAGCTACTACCACAAAGGCATTCTGGCCTTGGGATGCTATACAGATCGACTTTTGGTCCCTGACCAATACCAGCAGAAATAACAAATGCGCCCTTGGTAACTGATCTCTTCTCTAAGTGGGTTGAAGCTTTCCCCACTAAGACATGCACTGCTAAACCACTGCCAAAATCCTGGTGGAACAGATTTTCTCCAGGTGGGGCCTACCTCACAAGGTAGACTTTGACAAAGGTACCAGTTTTACAGGTGAGTTGATGATAGAAGCCCTTGAACTCCTCGGAGTTCATCAGAGTTCCACATACCTTACCATCCACAATCCTTAGGTCAGGTAGAGAGAGCCAACAGATGGATTAAGCAAATGCTTTCCAAATTCATTGAGGACAATCCCAAGGATTGGGATTCCCTACTGCTGTTACTCCATATAGCAATTAGGGTACACCTCAGAAACCACCCAGTTGACACCCTTTGAGCTAATGACTGGTAGAAAATGAGATTACCTGAACACCTGCTGTTTGACCTGCACACCCCCACTGCAGACTGTGTCTCAGTGGACCAATATGTGGAAAAAACTCAGACAAGACCTCATACACACTCATTTGTATGCTGCAAATTGCATGGGCAAGGCCCAGCAACAGTCCAAAATTCAGTTTGACAAACACGCACAAGAGGTGGATTGGCAAGTTGGGGATCAGGTAATGGTTCTCAGATTTGCACATCCCACACATTCCTTCTTCAATAAGTGGGAAAGACCCTATCCAATTGTCAACAAGCTCAGTCCAGCAGTCTATCAGATTAGACTCATTCAAAACAACAAATTGAATGACAAATGGTTACATGGAAACTAGCTGAAACTGTATAAAGGAATATAATTACTTTTCCTCGCCCCATTGGCTGGAATAGTACTAATTTACTAATGTTTTATTTTCCTTTTCAGATACACTGACAAGATGGCTATCTTGTTCCATTTTCTCCTCATCTCAGGAGTTATCCCCTGCATCCAAGGCATGGTAAAGCACCTATTTCCTCACTTTTATTCACCTGCAACTACCCCAGAGGGAGTCTACATCAATATTCCCGACAATTTGATTGCTGTCCAGGAAGGTTCAGATGCCTACCTAACTGCCTCAGTTGTTGCTCCTGATAAATCTACCCTACAAATGGAGTGGCAAACTAAATCTCAAGGACAAATACTCCCCTTGGCCAAGCTCGCCAAGGGAACTTTCCATGGATGGCCCAACACAAAAGTATCCCCAAATGGTACTTTTTCCTTGCTCCAAACCTGTCTTAGACATTCTGGTTTATACAATATCACTGCCTTAATTGACCCCTCATATTTCAGTTCATTGTCTAATGATTCTGCCAGGAAATGGTGTGCTGTACACAACATTGCATCAGCTGCCATGTATTTATCTGTGTTACCCCTACTGAGAAACAGCTTTTGGAATGTCCAAAACAAACCCCTGGTCCACATAGTGGTCTCACAGCCACTGCTTTACCTGGCTCACTTATTAACAACTTACAATTTATGCGTATACCTGTTTTGTTTAACTTGTTTTACTGGAATATGAAAGAATTTGATATGTGTCATACTACTAATACATCATTGTTTTATAGTACTCTGTTACTTGATAGCTTTGCAGCTTTTCAGATTCATAAGTGAGACTCTATCACTGGGGTACACACCACCGAGCATAGAGGCAGTTTTAGGAGAAAACCTAATACAGCTGACCAAAGTCATAAATGCAATACCCATGACACATCTGATGTCACTAGTGCCACAGGCATTGTCACTGGTGTTTTTGGTACAGCAATGTCCATCTGGAATAAGGTTGACATTGCTGCTATCAAATCACATTCTCAAAAGTTTCAAACTGATCTGGTAAATGATATTATACCCCCATTATTGCATGGTGTGGATTGCTTTAGTCAGGAAGAAAGATACATTGTATACAATATCCACGATATTGCTAAGGCATTTTCAGATTCTAAAGATAAGATTAATGCACTAATTGCACAAAACAATAAAGAAGCAAATAAGCAATACATTTCCTGTGAAATATTATCCTTCAGCCTATGGCTCTTACATTATCACTACCATCAACAATCTCTTCCGTGATCTTGAATCTGGAAGAATCCCTGATATCATACATGATAGATGTATCTCTAAATGGTATTGTCCTCATTGCAAATCCCCTAACTGTATTGCCATGTGTATGCTACAGTCTTTAACTATTCCAGTTTCTACTGCTAATAATTTTGGTTTTGTGACCAGGCACCCTAATACTGGTCCTTGTTTTACTTCTAAGAAATGTTTTTTTAAGGATACTATGTTTGTGTCTTTCACTGTTTCTTTACCACATTTTGATCCTACTAACGCTATATTTGATAAACTCACATCTGCACACTCCATTGGGCACCTTGATGAAGACATCTGCAGAGAACACCTTGATTTGCCTCCTCTGTTGGTTTTTCATCCTCTTCTGGACACATGGGTCTCACCGCATACAGACTGCTGTGTGAAGAAAGGGTATATTTTTTTGTGTCGATGTGACGTATTTGATGTTATTAAACCTGTATGTGGCTATTCCCCAGACAGTATCGACTGGTCCTTTTCCATGGATGATGACATCACCACTAATGGCACAGAATATCAGGACTCAACATCTACTCCAGATGATTCCAAGTTGTACCAGTCTTATCAGAAGGAGGTTCACCGCCTGTCAACATGGATTTCCAAGCAGATTTGTACTTGCCCAGTACAGTTGCAAAAATGGAGACTATCTACAGTGAAAATGCAATATAATTCAGATGGTGAATATTGTGTGGTAACTAATTATGAAAGTTTTAAATACAGAGAACAGACATGTTCTATTGATGCTCCCAATTTTTTATTTTGTCTCGCATCAGACAACTATTATTGGGCATACAGTTATTACTCCATCCCCGTTATGGACCCTGATATCATTGATGGTAACCCTGATTATCTGCTTACTCTTTCAGAGCATTTACCTTACTTTAATGTACACATTGATCCTTTTTACTTTGACATTAAAGTCACTCTTAGACAGGTTAGACACCCATCTCATCCACATCAGCGATAATATCTTCAAAGCAAATGAGGCTGTACTTGCCCTCATTAATGATGGTGATTTGAATAGTGCACTTACTAACACTTGGTTAGAGATTACCTTTAAAGGTTTTGTTATTATACAAGCATTTTTGATATTTTTTCTTATTATGCTTTGCTGCCTTTGGCGCACATTACGCCAACACCCTGAGCAACTGGAGTTCCTTTACAAGGCTTTGCTCATGTCATATCTGTAAATGACCCCTGCTCCCTATCCATTTCCTTACTCTTGCTTGTGTTGCCACTTTTGAGGAAACAAGGGGGGGAATGCTACACGAGGTCCCTGCACCCTAATTAATACCCTCACAGGTACACCACAGACAGCTAGCATTTAGGTATATGTTATACTAACATATAGGACTAGGGGCATCTACTGTATTAGAGTAGATGTCAGGATATGTATGCACATTATTGCTATACACTTTACTTTCCAATATACACATGCATTTCTTGCTTACAAGATGTTAGGACATCTGTGTCCTTGTAATGATTATGATATATGAGTCAGCATTGCCTTCTTCTGATGATTTGTATTACTACACAGCTATGTACAAACTGTACCTCTTTGTTTCTACAAAGTGATGACTATAACAAAATTGTGTATGTTATCTTGGACTGTGGAGCCACCTCTAATTTAGCCAATAGTGCTCATCTATGTAACTAGAAATGTTCCTATCTTACAGTAACCATGGTAATTATCTTAGGTATATAATGTAAGACATTACATCTTCAACCTCGGAGACCCCAGGAGACACGGAGATTCCTTGAGGTATAGGAATGCTTAGCATTGGCTCCCAGTTCCTATTAGTAAGAACTGCTTAGGGCAACTGTGATTTTCCTTTTGGTAGTAATAAACTAGCTTTATTACTCTTATGCAACATGTCTGTGATTCCTTGCATGCCCATTATTGCCAATAACCTGAGAGTGAGGTTTAGACCTCCTGACAAAGATCATATCAAGACACTGAACATGTACTCCCTGGAGACCAAAAGAGAGAAGGGGAATATGGTAGTGACCTTCATGTACCTGAAGGTAATAAACAAGGTGAACTGCAGGGAACTATTTAACATGAGTATAAAGTCAATAATCCAAGGTCACAAGTGGAAACTGGTGGGAGGAAGTTTAAGAAGGATGTGAGGAAGTTCTATTTCACAGAAAGGGTGATGGAGTCATGGAACAGTCTGCCAGAGAAGTTGGTGAACACCAAGACCATAAAAGGTTTACAGCATAGCTTGGACAGAGTGAAGAGTTATATGATTGCCGAGGTCAGTAGCAGTAGGAGGGAGCACTGGAGTGGTCCAGGGAGAGATAAAGCCCTTCATGGAAAATAGATCCCAGGGCAGGTATGGATCTTGGTTAGACGATATGGACCTGTGGTCTTTTTCTGCCATCATTATCTATGTTTCTATTTAGGCTTACAATCTGCTTTATACATTTTCTAGAAACAATTGTGTTCATCTGCAGGTGTTTTGAGTAGGTGTCTATGGTAATGCCTTTGTTGTTGTGTATTTCCTTTTTACATTAATTTCTGTGTTGTCTATATTACTTCAATGTTATTGTGATGTGGTAGCTCTAAAACATGCCCACAATTTGTCCCAGGCCTTGAATACAGAAAATAACCACCTATTCAGTTATTCAATATTTTTCATTCTTATCCTTTTTTTTTACAAGTTGATCATGATTGTTTTGGAGGTTGGTAACTGAGTAGTAAAAAGAAATAGTTGGATATTTACAGAAGTATCCCAGAGGTCTTGCCATGTCAAACTGATTTAACTCATGTAGGAAGATGGGCATGTCAAACTTAGATCTAAATCCCTACATTAGATTATTCTAAGAAGCATTTTGGGGGATTTTGTTCTGCAGGTGTTGTAGACTAAGGAGTGTGTGGCAGAACTGCGTTCTGCCAGTCCAATAACCCTAGTGGAGGGATGCCTTTCCTATCTTCTTCTTTTCCCTACTGAAATCTGTTGTGCAATAGTATCTTCCTATACTATACTTTACCTTTCTCAGCCCCTAGTGTAGGTTGGCCACTTATGTCAGTCTTTTCTATTTCTTACTAAATCTCTTTCCTACTACCTTTAGTTCTAATTTCAATATTTCCATCCCTCAGCAAGAACTCCTTAAAATCATGCACCAGGCTAAAGCTAGCTGGCAGGAATGAAATAAGGTGCAGTTATGGCATTTAATGCCAAAAAATATAAAGTGCCTTTAAGTATATAAGGTGCTGGTTAAATAAAGTGCATAGTGTATTTTGTGCCACATTATGAGTTTAAAGTGCTGCAGTGATCAATTAAGTAAATGCTTATGCCATTTTTATGTATATAGTGCAGGAATGTTTAGAAATGTTTAAAATGGCAGTTAAATACAAACAAAGTGGCATTATGCTTATGTTGTTTGAACTGTTTTGCTGCCGCTCCATTGTTATGTAGAATATTAAGCCTAAGAAATCCTACATCAAAGCAAGAACTGTTTGAATTGAGTGGTAAAATTTTCTTTTACTTTTGCTGCTGCTCAGTATTTATGTAAATAATTATTGATGCCCCCCTATTATTAGGACCCATGGCTGCTGGCTTTGTATAAAATATGCTGCAGAATGGTGCCAGCTAGCCAATGTAGGAGTCTGTAGAATGTGTAAAGCCAGTCTAGGCTGCTAGAGAGGCAGGCTTACCAAATCCATACACAGCCCCAAAGCAGAGCAGCTAGACAATGATTGTATAGCAGTCTGCCGCTCTGCTACAACATAGAAAACAATGATTTACAGGGACAGGAATGTCCCTATGTATGGAAATGCTTTACAGAGAAAGAGTAGCCCTCAGAATAAGGAGAGGGCTGCAAAAGAAGCTAAAAACAATAAACAAATTAAACAAATTAAAGAATAAAGAGACATTGCATGTTTCTAAAGGAGCCTCATTATGTATAGAGCCCTAAGATATAAATTAAAGGGCTAGAGTGCATGCCATAACAATATGGCACATGTATGAATGTAATACATGTTTGCAGTGTTTGCATATATATAAAATAAGAGACTTCCCATAAGTCAAACTTTAGGAAGAGGATTACCTATAGAGGGACTTCCCATAAAAACCTCATTATGTAATAGGGGAGTTTCCCTATTTAGGGACCATTCTAGAACTAATTGGAGGTTATGGGAAGGACTCTTCCATAAGTGGAAGGGCTATAGAAGCACTCCTCAAACACCAAGAGTTAGATTAGCTATCCAGCCGGTCTCACTTACCTGAGGACACAGTAAGAGAAGGACCTGTGCTTGAAACAGGAGTTTATCTTGAACAACTGGAAACCTGAGTATTTTTTATAGAGATACCTGAAATAAGGTGGACTAGCATTGAGCTATTGTTTATTTTCTATTTCAGTCTGAACTGTTTATTTCTATTTGTTTATTATTCCTGTATTTTGATACTTTTGTATAAAATAAAGACACTGCATATGTGTTGTACCCAATAACTAAGTCCTATGCTATCTTTGCAACCCATGTACCTGCAACATATGGTGTTAGCAGTAGAATCCTGAAAGTCCTGCATTGTGGAGGCCTGGGATCAATGACAGACACACAGACAGAACTTTGGTGCATAAAAAATGCAGATTACTGCATTTGTCATTTTATTTCTTAAATCAGAAATAAACGTCCAAAATAAATTGTTCAAAACAAATAAAAAAAATTAAATAAAATAAAGAAAGCACTGTTACTTCACAGAAAGAAATATAAAGTGTTAAGTCCAGCACACTTCAAACAGGAATCACTTCTTCTTGGTCTGTCTTCCTTCTTTAACAGCTATAGCTTTCCTTGAACAAGCTCCTTCTTGCTCAGTGTCCAGAACACTACTGAACACTCCTCCACATCTCCTCTCAATCTAGCCAATCAAATAGGGGTTTATATAGTCTCCTCCTGGTACATTTTATTCCTCCCCTTTTTGGTGACATCATACCTTATTTCTATATAAACTGTCATTCTGGGCCTGGCCAGTTATTAAGCAGGGCCTACGGAAGTTTCTGGTAAAAACAATCACTTTCATTTCTTTTTCTTGACTTCACAATCAATAATATATTGTGTTGTACAACTTTAAGAAGTAGAAAATTTGTCTTTAAATAATAGCAAAACAATTCTGTCAGAAATACTCTGTTTTGTACTTTTAAAACAGTCTAAGACAACAGTAAGAAAAACATCTCTCTGTACCTCAGAGAGTCATTTTAATTCAAATTACAATTCATTAGCTACCATACAGAGCTTTTTAACTCTTTCAGCCTGTTTGGTTTATTTCAGACAGCTGAAATTACAGCTTTTTACGTTGCTCTGCCTTCCATTGTTTACAGGGTTCAATAACCAGAGAAAACAGCTTTTCTTGGATCAGCAGGGACTCTGTTCTGTAGGTACCACTACTCTTTAACAACTCTGCACCATTGTAGCCTACTTTTGGGGACAGATGTATTTTAAAACAGGATAAAGACAGCAGCTTCTATTAGGAAACTGCTCTTTAAATCAGCATGACAGTTTGATTTTGTTTTATGAAAAAGGGCATTTAAAGGGATAGTAAAGCAAAAAGAGATGTGTTTGTCAGGTTGGCCACCCTGACAAGAAAAGAAATAGAATAGTTTGGAATAAGTAAAAGAATATAGAAAAGAGCAAAACAGAATTTATTTTATTTTAAAGGGAATGTTACCCTATTTTATTATGCATAACAGGGGGGCCCTGTTACATGCATGCATGATGGATTTCAGGCAGTGTCAGACCTGACACCAAAATAACCCGTGTCATGATGGTACTTTTCTGATATGACAACTCCAGCACGACCCACTCTGACCAGAGCATAGGCAAAGCTGACAGGTGAGCAGTTGCTCCTTAGCCTGGAGTTTGGGAAGACACTGAAGGCCAAACTGGAGAGGAGATCGACAACATCCTTTGGAGAAAACAGTGACAAGGTTGGTGGAGAGGAAGAACTAGAAGAGGTCTGGGTTGAGAAACCCCCAGATGAAATGGCCAAATTGTTGAAATGGCTTGCCAGAAAGCAAATTGAAATGGAGTAGGAGTGAAAGAGGGAAATAAGATGGCAGGATGAGTGTTGGGCAGATACACTGAGGCTCTGCAGATCATTGGGACCAATAAATCTGCTGAAGGTACACATGCCAGCCCTAAATACATAGAGTTAATGAAAATGTCAACTACAGATGACACTGAGGCGTACCTCACAACCTTTGAAAGGGTTGCAAAGGTTTGTAGGTGGCCTCCAGTGCAGTGGTTGTTCAGGCTGGCTCCCTACTTGACAGATCGAGCACTACTGGCTTGCAGCCAGATGGACCAACAAAACACTGAGAAGTATGACCTCATAAAAAAGGAAATACTCAAGCATTTTGATATAAATACAGAGACATACAGGCAGCATTTCTGCTCCTTGAAGCATCAAGGGAAAAATACCCTCCGAGAGACATTCACCCATCTCAATGAACTTTGTAACAAATGGCTGCAACCAGAGGGGAAAACAATACTGGACATAATTGAGTCAATTGTGATGGAACAGTTTTTGCAGATATTGCCTGCCAAGGTCCAGATCTGGGTGAGGGAACATCATCCTGAATCAATGGAGGTTGCAATCACCCTGGAGGAGGATTACCTGGCAGCCAGGCAACCAACAAGGAGAGGATATCGGATCATGGACTTGACCATCACTCCCACCCAGCAACCAGTAAGACCTTCTGATAATACCCCACCTCATCCCCCTGGGAGAAATACAAGTAGACAGGATAACCAGGAAAGAAGACATTATAACCCAAACATTATCTGCCAATATTGTAATTCTAAAGGGCATATTGAATGCTTCTGCTATAATAAGAAGAATGAAGCCAACCATCTTGCTACATTTAACTGGGGTAACTTTGCCACCACTGTCACCTTCAGGCAAAAGAACATGATGGGGTTAATCGACATAGGTAGTTAACAGATATTAGTGCAACCTGATGTACTAAGGAAGGCCCCAATGCTGAACATGTTTACAGGTGTCCCCTGTGTGCATGGAGACACTCGTAGGTACCTGACTACCAAAGTGACTATGAATGTTGATGGGCAGGAGGTAGAGATGATGGTGGACATAGTTCCAGAACTGTCAGTACCAGTAGTTGTTGGGCAAGACTATCCACATTTTTCAGCCTTAGTAGCCCCTAAGAATGTGACAGCTGTAACAACCAGGTCACAGGCCAAAAAATCTGGGGGACACATTTCCTTTTGAAAGGGATGTGCTTGACACACCATGTACCCAGCAGAATACAAAAGGGGAAAAGAAAAGAGCTCAAAGGAGCTGGAGAGCTCACAAGGGACTGCCTAATGATGTGGATGTTATGGACAAATTGTATGTGAAATGTGATATTGCCCAAGAATAATGCAATGATGATACCATTTTTGAACTTTTCCAAAAGGTGGACCAGAAGAAACCAGCCAGGACCCCTGTATTTAAATGAACAAATGGTATTTTGTATAGAATACATAACAACCCAAGAACAGATGACAATACAGAGCAGTTGGTGGTTCTTAAATGCTTAAGGAAATAGTTATTATACTTAGGATATGATCTACCATGGGCAGGTCATGCTGGTAGATTAAAACCCTTGATAGGCTCTTACTGTGGTTTTATTAACCAAATATATATGAGGAAGTGGCAGAGTACTGAAGAGCCTGCACCAAGTGCCAAAGGTTGCCCAGGTTACCCTTAAAGACACAGTACCCTGGTGCCCTTACCTATAGTCATCACGCCAATTGAAAGAATGGCGATGGACATTGTAGGACCCTTGCAAAAGAGTGCCCGAGGATATAAATATATCTTAGTTATATGTGACTATGCAACAAGGTACCCTGAGGCTGTACCCTTACACACTGACACCACTCCCCAGATAGCAGAGGAACTTGTTAAAGTGTTCAGCCATCTTGGAGTCCCAAAAGAGTTACTTATGGACCAAGGCAGTAATTTTCTGGCCGCACTGTTAAAAGAGTTGTACCACTTGGGAGTAGAGGCAGTAAGAACGATGCCCTACCTCCCACAAACTGATGGTTTGGTTAAATGGTTCAACCAAATATTAAAAAGAATGCTTAAAACATTTGTGCATGATGAGGGAAAGGACTGAGATAGATACCTCCCACTCCTGTTGTTTGCTTACAGAGAGGTCCCCCAAGCTGCTACAGGGTACTCCCATTTCTCTCTTTTTGCAGCAGAAATCCCAGAGGACCATTAGATGTGGTCAAGGAGTTCTGGGAAGAGGAACACAAGTGGGTCATATCAACATTACAGAGTACATGGTCCAATTCCTAAGAGGTTGGTTGACTATACAAAAAGAAATATGCAAACAACATGAGCTATCAAACCAAACAAAAAGCACACTATGATAGCCACTGTAAACAGAAAGAACATAGAACATGAGAGAAGGTGTTGTTTTTGCTACCCACCACCCAGAACAAGCTATCGATGAAATGGCAAGGGCCATACTTGATTCTGAGGCAGACAGGGCCAGTAACCTATGAAGTTCAGACACCCAATAATTCCCCCTGGAGAAAGATACATTACATGAACCTTCTGAAAAAGAGGGTAGAAAGAAAAGGAGCCCTGGGAATCCTATACATACACCCAGAGAAAGAAGAAACTGAGTTGGAGGTGGCATACTAGAGACTTCAGGGGAAGAAAAACCTTTCAGATATAAAGGTGAACCCTAAGCTAGAACCCCAACAGAAAAAGGAAATCCTACACTTGATAGAATCCTTTGAACCCACCTTCACAAGCATACTGGGTAGAGCAGTGGGAGTACAACACCATATTACAACCGAGTCTGGATCTATATGACAGGAACTGTATAGGTTGCCTGAGAAAGTCAGGGAAGGGGTAAAGCAGGAAATTGAAAAGTTGAAGACATTAGGTATTATAGAACCTCCACTAGTGCCTGGTCATGCCCATAGTGGTGGTTCCAAAGAAGGAAGGAGGCATTAGGCTGTGCCTAGATTTTAGAAAGGTCAACAATGTCTCTCACTTTGATGGATACTCCTTTCCTAGGGTTGATCTTTGCCATTTTGCTTATCTGTGAAGGAGTCTCTGAATTAGAGGGGGATGCATCTGCTAGTGCACTAGGAAAACTGAGCTTAGGCGAAAAATGAAAGTTAAGCTGAAGCCTAAAGCTGGTACTAAGAAAACTATAAAGAAAAAATGAGGCTCAATCTTATACTTTTTGTTTCACTGCTTATTGACTTACTCTGTTTTTCTGTTAATGTCAACAGCATTAAGAGTCCCAAAAAACATGCTGCAGTTTTCTCCGCTTTACTTACAGGTCCCCCTGGAATTTATTTTATACAGGAGACTCGACTTCACACTGTGAGAGAGATCCAAAATGCAACCTCTGCATGATCTGTTGGGCCATTACATTGGTCCATTGACATAGACCAGTGTTCAGGGGTTGGGATTCTTTTCCACTCTACAGAGATCCATATAATTAAATTGTTAGATTTGTTTACAGGACGAGCATTGTTACTGGATATTACTTATCAAGGTCATTTAATTAGTTTAACATTTATGATATGCAAACAAAAGCAGAGCATGTGCAATTATTTAAGGAAATTCAGCCATTTCTACATGCTGCACACTCTATAATATTTGGGGGTGATTTTAACTGCAGCCTGACTAAACAAGACAGAGGGCCACAAACCACTACATCTAAAATATTTAGTGACATGAAGTGTCTTTCTAACATAGTACAGACAGCTGATCTAATAGATGTATCACTTATATATATGGACAAAAGAGTACCTACCTTTCATAAAGGGGTTCAATCTACCAGAATAGATTTTTTTTTATTTCTCTGTCTCTAAAAATTGCTAATATGACTTCTACTGTGGTAGAATATACAGACTATTCCCTGCTAGCTCTACACATTGGGATTTCCCATATATTTAGACAAAATATTTGGAAACTTAATTGTACACTTTTGATATAGGAACACTGTAAATCTCAAATAATATGTTTTTTACAATCTAGTAAATTAATTACCTGTATGTATGACTCACTGGCTTTATGGTGGGAAGATACAAAATATGAGCTGATTATTTTATTAAAAAATATAAGTACAAGCAGCAGACATGCTGCATATTTTTCATATTTGCAGAATAAAAACAATTACAAAAACTAATTTCACTATCTTATAACTCTACACATGATTATTTCACTCAGATTAAGCAGCTTAAAACAGAAATGGTCCATTTTCACAATAAGAAAGCAGAAACACTCAAATATCAACAAATATTTGGGTTACAAGGCAATTCTTCTACTATGTTGTGTCCTTTTGACACTTGTAAAATAAGCGTCCAACATAAACAAATGATTAGTCTACAAGATACTAATGGAACTATATGCACTGACCAATATAATATAAATAGGCTGGTGATGCAATTTACTGTACAATCCTTTTCTGAGATTCCTGTAGATTTAGACTTTATGAAAGATTTTTTGAACACATTTCCAATCTCGCCATGTCCATCCCAAATTTTACAAGACATTACAGAAGATATTAGAAATGATAAAATAAAAAACGCTATTAAGGCTCTCTCTAATAACAAATCTCCTGGAAGAGATAGTCTAATTGGTGAATTATATAAATTACTTTCAGATAATTTAGCAGAAGAATTGGCTGCTGTCTTTTCTAATATGCTTAATACATCATTTCCTTTAAAAATGACATAAGGGCTCTTAATTTATTTATATAAATCAGGAGAAAAACATGTAATAATGAATTGGAGACCTATTTGTCTCCTCAACACAGATTTTAAAATCTTAACCAAAATTCTTACAGCAAGATTGTCAAAAATGGCTCTATATGTAATTTGCCTGGCCCAGGCATGTGTTGTACAGGGGAGAAACATTATAGATCATTTATTATTATTAAGAGAAATAATACATAGGGGAAATAGGAATTAAATCAATGGATTTGTTGGCTCCCTAGATCAAAGGAAAGCCGTTGAATCTATTAGCCATGCATAGTTATGGGAAATATTAGATAGGAATAGGGTACCTCCAAACTTTAATAGGTGGTTACAAAACTTGTATCGAACAGTTACAGTAACACTACATTAATAGGACTTGTAGGCCGTTGCTTCCAATTAAAAGAGGAGTACAGCAGGGGTACCCGCTTAGTCCCCTACTATATGTTTTTTGTATTGATCCCTTATTATGACTGATAAATGCTAATTCTATTATGCGACCCCTTAGGACAGTGCAAGACATTATACCGTATAAATGCATAGCATATGCAGATGATTTCTGTCTTTTATTGGAGGATGAACCCTCAGTAATATTATCACTTCAGCTTTGTACACAATATTCTAAAGCATCAGGAACAAGTTTAAATATGAATAAATGTAGAAGCATACAGCTAGGTCCTATAGACCCTTTTCTGAATACAGTTGGAAATATTCCTATTTCACAAACTCCAATAAAGATTTTGGGAGAACTTTTTTGGACATGGGGATTTGGAAATATTGAATTGGGTTCCTGAAATAGAAGCTGGAAAATCTATCGTAGCCAAATGGAATAAATGGAAATTAACCCAAATTGTATATACTGTAACAGCTTTAAAATCTCAGCTCTAAGACCCTCCAAGTCTTCCAACTGTTGACTCCAAGCTAAAACTTCTTAACTGCACTGGTGCTCAATATGTATGTCTGATAAATACAGTCTGGTCATTTCTCAAGCCCCACCACCCACAGTGTGAAGGGATGTAACAGTTCACCTTTCCTGCAGGTGTCACTGATTTTATTTATTTAGTTTTTGTTGATTGGATAAGAGCACTAGACAAATCCTGCCTATTTTCAGGCATGACCCGGGAGAGGGGGATACAGATGAATGCCAACTGACCTTGAATCAGATTAAGCTGTAGGTGGTATTTTTAGTGAATGTGGTTCCATGTCACATTCTATCTCAACCCCAGTAACATCTAGTCCATGCATTTGGCTTGACCCCGACCCCTAGGCCATTCTGTGCCCTTTTTCTTGTCATTGGAACATACATGCTCAGTTTTGTATGATAGATTATGTCTTTCTGGGTCCTAAAACTGTTTCCCTTATCTGGAGTGGTACCAGACCCGCACTAGCCATTATAGAAATTCTGGCTATTTTTAAAGAGACAGTGCCTTACTCTAAAGTCCATTACAGCACATGCAATAGGAATCTAAATACAGGATATTGGCTTATCTGGTGACACATGATATATTCATTGCAAAAAACTGCATTAATGCAGCAGTTACGGTTCAACTTCACCACAAAAGTAGGGAACTGTGGCATTAGGGTTTTCAACCCTAACTCTTCCCCAAGCAGCAAAATGATAAGGTCACACAAACAAACACTGACAGCAATCAACAGGTAAGCAAACAACATACAAGTGTTTCCAGATGACACAAAAGACATCTAGCTTCAGGGTCCAGCACCTCTACAGCCACAGATATACATGCACACTGCAAAACATACACACCCACTTCTGAAGTCACACTGTTACATTTCTAAACAGCACTGGTGAAGTATGTTTTTTAGGTGCCAATTTTAGGTGCCTATTGTTGAGACCCAGACTTGTTTTCATCTGTTTGGTGTGTGCAGGATACATGCCCCATTGAGACCCCAGAGGTGATTTGGTTTCATTAGCTAGTATCCAACTTTTGTGTTGTGATATGTTTTATGCTTGCTTACTGCAGTGGCTGGGACTTCATTCCTCAGCATTTTATAGAGTGGCAGATTCTAACAGTGTTTTTTTGCAGGTTTGGATTAGGTTTGTGATGTTAGCTTGAGGCTGTTGGTTGATCAGCTGAACTGATCCCACCTCATTTCACTGTTCTTAGTGCCAGTTGACCACACACAGGAGATGGAGCATGGCTCATCTTGGGACAGGGGGTGCAACTTCAGGGCTCTGGCTCACCAGAAGTGAACATCTCTTTGGATATTTTTCTGAATGGAAATGCTGGGCTGAGGTTTATTTCATTTGTGCAGGAGGTTTGAAACAGTCTAAGTCTCAGAGCACATATACTAGAGAACAAAATCCATACAGGGCATCTTTAGGTTGCTGTTTTTCTTTCAAGACTGTAAAAAGTTGTCATCAATAGGATTACAAGTCAACATTTATTAACCTTCCCCAACAAATAAATACATGTATTGAAAATGAGTTATTGCCTCATAGTGGTGCTATCCTGTTTAAATATATCAGGCAAAAATAAGGACTCACTTGTGAGGAGGAACAAGCCAGTTTTCCTTTAGTGTAATGGGATTCCATGTCAAAACAACAATTCCCAGATTGTAGCGAATGCCAAAATTGGTGAACTCTCTGTTTGTGGGGGGCTGTGCCCTTCCACACCCTTTACTAAATATATCAGCACCAGGGGGAAGACCTCAGAGAGGAGGGTACAGTGGGTTCACCAGTATTGGCACTCACTATAATCTGGCACAGTTTTGATTCCTTGCCATTGAGAAGGTGCTGTTTTGATGGGCTACCGTGTAATGAGTTTGAGGAATTTTGGTTCTATAGTTAATTTGCAGGTGGAGTCATTGATAGCTGATCTGGAAGAATATGCTGTGAGCAGTGAGACATGTACCCAAATGAGTGCCATTCTTTATCCAGTAAACTCTCTTAATCAGGACATCACACTGCCAAGAGGAATTTGGGAGTCCTTGGAGCTATATAACTTTAAACCAATCTCAGCCAAGACCATGAAAAGCAGAGAAATCTACTGTACTTCAACATTTCAAAACATGCTGCCTTACAACAAAGTTGCATTTCATTACACATTTCTATCTTTTTTAGTTGACTTATGTATTTATATTTTAACATTTGTTATTTTATTTATCGATGTATTACTGTATTTTATAATGTTTGGCTGCGGACAGGCACACTGAGCCAAAATAATTTCCTGGTGCATCTCAGGAGCACTGTGAGGTTATCCGTCCACTTGTCTGTCTGTCTATTTGAACAGCTATCATTTTTATACATAAACAAAACTGTAATGTTGCAATAATTGCAGCTTCTTGGCCACTCTCAGAAATGTGGCTTGCACTAAGCGGTGAAGGGGTCCTCTGTACATTACAGATAGAAAATCTAGTACAAATGTTCAAGTGCTCCCATGAAGCTCAGGTGAGAGAAACTCCTGGGCATATGGATTTTATTTTAAGGTTCCATGCAAGCAATAATACCCCACAAGGTGGGCATTATTGTGATATACCCTACTGCCCAAGGGCATAATGAGGCCCAACACTACAGGCAGAGGGCCTTATAGCCCCTGGAAGGTCCAGTATATTAGTAAAATAGCTGATGACCTAAATGGGAGGGTGTGCTTATTTGCAGATGACACAAAGCTCTACACTAGGGTGGACTCAGCTGAAGGGACTCAGCAGATGGAGTCAGACCTTAGGAAATTGGAACAATGGTCAGGGAATTGGCAGTTGAAGTTCAATGCAAAACAATGTAAGATTATGCACCTAGAAAGATGCAACCCAGGGAGATATTACTTTCTAAATAGGGTACAGCTGGTGGTAACAAAACACAAGCATGATCTTGGGGTGATCATCACAGATGACCTAAAGGATGGCATGCAATGTGAAAAGGTGGCACAAAAGACTAGCAGTATCTTGGGTTACATAGGCTGGGGCATAACCAGCAGAAAAAGGGAAGTGATTATGCCACTGTACAGGTCCCTGGTAAGGCCTCACGAGGAGTACTGTGTTCAGTTCTGGAGGCCTCACCTTAGGAAAGACATAGAAAGACTAGAGACTATACAAAGAAGGGCAATAAAGATGGTGCAAGGTCTGCATCACGAGCCATATGATGCAAGGCTAAAGCAGCTCAATATGTACTCACTAGAACAAAGAAAGGATGGGGGCATGATAGAGATGTTCAAATACCTGAAGGAGAGCTACAAGGTACAGGCACAGGATCTCCTTCTGGCAAACAACCACACCTGGACAAGAGGTCATAACATGTGCCTAAAGGGGGGCAGGTTCAGGAGCAACACAAGGAAGTTATTATTTCCAGAAAGGGTGGTGGGGCCTTGGAACTGCCTCCCCTCACAGGTGGGGGGGTCAAAGACAGTCATAGAATTCAAACTGACATGGAACAGACAGTGTGGAAAACTTAACAAGCAGCCTGATGTGGGTGGGGGGTAACATACATAGGCAGACTAGATGGTCCACATGGGACCCATCTGCTGACACATTCTATGTTTCTGTGTTAATACTGCCCACCCTGGAGGCATAATTACTGCAAAAATGGGCATCTGTGTAAATTTTGATTAATAAAATAAGAGAGGAAATGAGTTTAAAATGAATAGAAAGACTAGAAAAAACCCCATTGTATTGGAATAGTAGTCCCTCTATTTCTATGCTGTTCCATCTCCTATTGCCCCCTCACAGAGCCATTCTGTTCTACTTATCCCCTCTCTCCATGACCACCACCTACAGAAACAGAGATGGAGTTTCTTGAAACTTCCCCTCCAGCAGTCTATGGGCTTTGTTTCTGAGCTTACAAAACAGTTCTCTTCACTTCCTATGAGACTTTTGTTGTTGTTGTTGTTGTTGTGACTATTAGGTGTGCAAACTTGCATGACATTGCTTCCTAAAACCAGGAAGTGTAGACTTTCAAGTACGGTGTGGGATGGCAGTGATCTAAATTATTTATTTATTTTCTTTTGATTTTAACCAGCACCACTCTTGCAATTTCACATCAGCAGTGATAAAAACATTTGAAAAGAGACAGCCCTTGTGCCGGTAGTGTGCTTCCATGTGTTTGTAGCTTGAGCAGCATCAGGGATGTGTGTGACAGAGAGAGAAATGTAAGCCAATTTTGCAAAAGTATGCAGTGTTTTCTGCTAGGGTTAGAAATTTAGTAAACAGAAATGAAACAGATTGAGGGTGTGTCACTTGCAAACAGAGTGGTGGGGGCTGGTCACTCACTAAGTGAGGGGGAAAAAATGTTGGCTGGCCAGTTCGAAACTTTGCCCTGGAGCACCCCAAATTGGCATTTGTTTTACACTAGGCTGTATTGAAAAATAAATGCATGCTTGACCATGGCTTTCAACCAGTCGAGATGCTTTATTTTTCAAGTCATTGTCTAAGATCAGGTATTGTCTTGCTGTAATGTCTAATTATACTGCCACTTTATTTCAAGCAATACACAGAGATTCTCTCTAGAAGAATGTTGGTCTGTGTTAATCCTTGGAGCTCCAATGTGAGTTAGATTGCATTCATCCTCTTGTACATTTGTACAAGACTTCTTGACCATAGGTCATGATCAACTTTAATGTGCCATAATAATGTAGCTGATAGATACAGAGATGGTACCTGGTGCCCAGCCTGTAAATGGGACATGAAATACACTGAGATCGTATCTTTTGAGCTGAGGATATAGACCAACAATACAGAAATATACACTGATTTAGTGGCAATATGAGGAAGTATTTTTTCACAGAGAGGGTGATGGATGCATGGAACAGCCTTCCTAAGGAGGTCTTGGTGTCAAAAATAGTGGGACAATTCAAGAATGCATGGGACAGACATAAAATAATTATAGTGGGAGGTAGGAGGAAGTAGGCTGTTGGTTAACTAGGATCTGCAGCTTATCTAATAGGTAGAGAAATCAGAAGACTGTGTGGGCCAAGCAGTTCTTATCTGCCATCAAAGTCTATGTTTCTATGTTTCTGAAAAGGCACCTTTCTCTCCCCTTTATTCAAATCAGCTTTTTTAGTTAGCACAGAATGCAGATGATACAAATAAACACAAATATAATGTGTACTAGTTTTATGGTTAACTGTTGCTAGTACCCCCAGATTCTTATGATCAACATCACCTTTTTTTTTATGTTGATTACGCGTGCACAAGAAACATGTTGCATCAACTTTCTCCCAAACGGAGTGGTGGAAGTGTAGCTATTGTTATTGTAAATGCCCCAGCCTGCAAAGGCTTATCCCACTTCCCCAATGCCATGGCATGCTGCTGCTGACACTAGTTCAGCCAGCATGCCACAACTTTCTAAAAAATCAGCCGCTGCAATCAGGGGCCACCTCGTCATTGCAGCGTCAGCCATCTGCTGTAATGAGGGAGCGACCCGTCATTGCAGGGCAGGATGTAAGACCCCTGATGTTGTTTGTGAACATGGCGGTGACTTGCCACAATATTCACAAACAATATTTACCCCCCACCATGTTTATTTGCTGACGGGGGAGCCCACTCCCATGGCATAATGTAAACCCCCCATTTAATTGTCTGCCCATGGGGTGCCCAATCCCGGCCAGCAGAAAGGAATTCTCTTTTTGTTGTTTGCCAACGGGGTGCCTAATCCCCATTGGCTACAGCTGTCCCTACAAAGCCAGACTCGTGGCATGCTGGAGCCACCCAGCATGCCACATCCTCTGTAAAGTTGAAAGCGGTCCCATAACATTTTCTTGTTTTTATGTACCTGAAAAAAATAAAATGGTCCTAAATGATCTCCCTGCCTCTCCCACAACCCGCACCCCAGCCTCCCACACCCCTCTCACCCCCATACTTACTCCGGAGCTTACGCGACGATCTCGTGAACCAGGAACACGCCTGCACTCTTCAAAGCCGACTCGTGAACTGAGGAAATGCCGGTAAGCTGTATAATGTAATGAATAGGGTTTTTTCAACTTTAGTGCATATCTCAGGCATTTTGGGGAATTTTTTCACCAAATTTTCAATATGGGGTTTTTGGGACCCCCCTCATGAATTCTTGAACTGTCATGGCATTAATTGGCCCCAAAAGGTGGTTTCACGGTCACTGCATGGAATCACCCTTTGGGGCTGATTAATGAAATGACAGTGCTAGTGTTCATGAGGTGGACTCTCAAAAAGCCTAAGTTGCAAATTTGGTGGGATAAATCCAAACAACGACTGTTTTACAAGCGTTCATTGCGCATTTGCTACGCATGCTCATAACTTCGTGAATTTGCAATATTTTGTTGCCAGATTTTCAACATTGGTATTTTGTCACACCTCCTTGTGAGCAGTGTAGCTGTCATTGTTCACATCCTGGCCAAAATGTGTTTTCGCACTTATGGTACAGAATAGCGCGATGACTGTGGGAAATCAGTGTTCAGGACAGATTAAGAAAATGACAGTGACACTGTTCATGAGTTGAGATCTTAAAATGCCTATGTTGAAAATTTGGTAACGATACTCCATAAAATGACTGTGTTACGAGTGTGCATTGTGCAGCTGTACACGCACGCTCGTAACTTCATGAATTTATATTTTCACTTCAGATTTTCAGCAGTGCCATTTTCCCAGACCTACTTATGAACAGTATAGCTGTCATTTTTCCCATCCTGGCCAAAATTGTTTTCGCACTTCCGGCACAGAATAGAGCGGTCGCTGTGGGAAATCACTGTTCGGGACAGATTAAGAAAATGACAATGATAGTGTTCATGAGCAGAGGTACTAAAATGCCTATGTTGAAAATTTGGTGATGATAGCCCATCAATTGACAGTGTTACAAGTGTGTATTGCGCACTTTCCACGCACCCTTGTAACTTCGCAAATTTGTAATATTGTCACGCCACATTTTCAACAGTGGCATTTTTTCACACCTCCTTATGAACACTACAGCTGTCATTTTTCACATCCTGGCTAAAATATGTTTTTGCATTCCTGCCAGAGAATAGCATGGTCACTCTGGGAAATCAGTGTTTGGGACAGATTAAGATCGACTGAGTGAGAGGGGCTAGTGACAGAGCTCAACTGAGCTCTGTCAAGACTGCTGTGGATTTGTTTGTGAGTAGACAAAGGCCCCAACATAAGAGCCCAGTACAAAAGGGCAGCCTGCAGCTCTGGGAAAAACACAACGAGAGAGCGACTGAGGGAGGGGGAGTGAGCGAACTCACCAAAGCGCTGTCAGGACTGCTGTGGATTTCTTTGTGGGCAGAAAAAGGTGTCAGTGCAGACAGGGGCCCAGTAGAAAAGGCCAGCCTGCAGTGGTGGGAGAAACAGTATGAGCAAGTGAGACAGAGGGACTTAGTGAGCTCAAAGGACTGCTTTGGATTTCTTTGTGGGCAGGAAAAAGGCACCAATGCAGGCAGGAGCCCTGTACAAAAGGGCAGCTTGCAGCGCCAGGACAAACAGAATGAGCGCATGAGAGAGGGAGACTGAGCGACCTCAATGGAGCACTGTTGGGACAGCTGTGGATTTCTTTGTGGACAGACAAAGGTGCCAACACAGCCAGGAGCCCCATACAAAAGCGCAGTCTGCAGCACCAAGAGAAACAGAATGAGCGAGTGACACAGCGGTAGTAAGCAAGCTCAACGGAGCTCTATTGTGACTGCTGTGGATTTCTTTGTGGGCAGAAAATGTGGGCACACAGGCAGGAGCCCAGTACAAAAGGCCAGCTTGCAGTGCCGGCAGAAACGGAATGCGTGAGTGACAGAGGGGGAGTGAACGAGCTCAATGGAGCTGTGTCGGGACTCCTTCAGATTTCTTTCTGGCCAGAAAAAGCTACCAATGCAGGCAGAAGCCGAGTACAAAAGGGCAGCCTGCAGCGCCAGGAGACACAGAATGAGCGAGTGAGGGAGGGGGAGTCAGTGAGTTCAAAGGAGCTCTGTTGGGACTGCTGCAGATTTGTTTGTGGGCAGAAAATGACAGCAATGCACGCAAGGGCACAGTACAAAAGGGCACCCTGCCCTGGCAGGAAAATCAGACTGAGCGAGTGAGTGAGCTCAGCGGACCTGTATTGTAACTGCTGCAAGTTTCTTTGTGGGCATAAGAAGGCAGCAACACAGGCAGGAGCCCAATAGACAAGGGCAGCCTGCAGCGCTGGCAGAAACGGAATGAGTGAGTGAGAGAAGGGGAGTGAGCAAGCTCAACGGAGCTTTGTCGGGAGTGCTGCAGATTTCTTTGTGGGCAGAAAAAGGTGCCAACAGAGGCAGGAGCCCAGTACAAAAGGGCAGCCTGCAGTGCCGGGAGAACCAGAAGGAGTGAGTGAGACAGGGGGAGTGAGCAACCTCAACAGAGCTCTGTCAGGACAGCTGTGGATTTCTTTGTGGGCAGAAAAGCACCCAACGCAGGCAAGAGCCCAGTACAAAAGGGCAGCCTGCAGCACCAAGAGAAACAGAATGAGTGAGTGAGAGAGGGGAAGTGAGCCACCTCAATGGAACTCTGTCAGGACAGCTGAGGATTTCTTCCTCGGGAGAACAAGGTGATAATGCAGGCAGCAGCCCCGTACAAAAGAGCAGCCTACAGCACTGGGACAAACAGACTGAGCCAGTGACAGAGGTCCACTGAGCGAGCTCAGCAGACCAACGCAGTCAACGTTTGGCATTGACAAATGCTTGTTTTTTTTTTGCTATGATATACAGAGAATTGACACTGAGTTCATGAATGGTGGTTGAGACTGCTACAGATGACTGAAGAAGAAATGATACTTGGTGGCTGAAATAGTGCATAGTTCCTCTGGCTGGTCCAGGCAGTTTAAGCTTTATCCCTCATTTTTGGGAAAGGGAGTGGTGTGTGTTCACATGGGAGTTGCTAACACTGTTTTTGTTGGCAAAATATACCTTTTATAACGGCATTAAAAATATATCTTTTATTAGGGTATTAAGAGATGTTTAAACTGTAATCTGTTTTTATGAATATTGTAGGATCCTATATTTGTGTCATGTGGTGTTTCAGGGCATTGTGAGTTATATGAGTACCTGTATATGCATTTTTCAATCAGAAGAATGTGGTGTGCATTAGTGTTGCGCAGAATTTTCAAAATGCTGCCGAAATTCTGCTGAAATTCCACCAGAAACGGAATGGGGCATTTCTGCAGCAGAAAATAGTTGTAGAATGATTTTCTGAGGAAAAATGCTGTTCTACAGACTATTATTCTGTGGATCTCAATACTTTCCACAGAAGTTGCTGTGGAATAATTTTCCATAGAATAAAATGCTGTTCCACGTAATATTATTCTGTGGATCACAGTAGGTGGAATTTAGCAGAACTAGTGAAATTCCAGTGGAAATTCTGCCAGCAGAATGATCATTCTATGCTAATCCCACCAGCGGGCTGCATTCCACACAGCACTAGTGTGCACATTTATTTTGCTAGTTTTCATTGACCAGGTAGGTACACTAGACAAAATTTTATCTATTTTCAGGCACGACTCAGGAGAGTTACAGACAATAAAATGAAACAGCAATTAAAACTTAAACAAATTCAGTAACAATAACATAGGCTACAAAAAATAAGATTAATGTGAAACAACAGGCAGTGCAAGGATATGTACAAATATAGTAAGTGCAAAATTGACATATACTAAGTGGAACACTGACATGCAAATAGAGAGGTAAGACTAGGTGAAGCATTAATTAAGCAATAAGGCATGACAGGGGGGCATTATTGTGGGATAACAGCCTACCTCGAGTGGGTTGAGGCACGACAAGTGCTTCCATCATCCAGGAAGGGCCACTATCCCACCTTAATGCCCCCCAGTGCCTTACTGTGATTATGAAATGGGTACCCACACTATTAGTAAATATAAAAGACACAAAGATATGTTTTTTATTACTGCAACACAAGAAATATAGAGAATTAAGTCAAAAGACAAAAAATAGTGCCTGCCTGTTCCTCACTTCCAGCTCGCTGTCACTGACTTCCTGCTTCACTACTTCCAGGTCCCTGTCCTGCTCTGATGTCTGTCACTAATGTCCATTTCAGGAATGAGTACAACAGTGGTTTTTATTGGTTCTGCTGGGTGTTTTTACAAACTCTGCAATTGGTGGCAAGTTTGGGTACAAAGATGTTCCATGGACTCCGAAGCAAAGAGAGAGCAAGCGGGCAGCAGTTGTAAGATTCGGCAAGTAGCTGTCAAATTAGCGGGGAGAGCGGCATCCATTCATGTGACCTTGTTTTTTATGTTGCGAGTTAGCAGGGAGAGCAGGAGTGATTACTGTGAACCACATGCTGTACCAAAGGTAATGAACAAATCCCTGTCAGAGTTCAGCATTCTTTCAGGTAGAGCAGGGCTGTTGCAGTGCTTTATGGTACAACAAGATGAGCAGTTAGCAGGAAAAGTTCTCAGAGTGGGTGCTGGGTACTGTTTGCCAGGGGATGCTTTCAACCAGGCTGTTGTGCTGGGATGACAGTCCAACTAAAAGTAGCTCGCAGCCAATCAGGAGCCAGCATTCTTCCAACCCGTTTCATAATAATGGACCATTTAAACGTCTGCATATCAATAGACAGGAGGGACTTTCAGAGATCTATCTTAAAAGCCTGGTGAGTCTTAAAGCATCTTAGTGACATAGGAAGGGAAGAGGTTGGGAGCAAATACTGAAAAAGCCTGCACCCCCATCCTAATGGCACAAATGGGGACAATCAGTGGGGACTGATCCATAGACCACAGTCTATATACCAGTGTGGGGGGATTAACCATGCTAACTAGGGTGGCTGGTGTACCAGTTCTGATAACGTTATCAATGGTGCAAGCAGCTGTGAAAAGTTGATTTATGGAACACATACAAACAGAAAAGAAAAAGAAACAAGTGCCTCAGCTGGGCTTGAACCCAGGCCACCAGGAATACTGTCCTGGTTGCACTTCCAGCAGCACCACCAAGGCAACTGGAAACTGAGCTGTCTCAGAGCACATTATTTTTTCTCCAGTGCACAACCTGGTGCTGCACCGATAAATGCATTTTTCAATCACAAGAGTTCAATGTACAGATTTATGAACACATACAAAGAGAAGAGAGAAAGAAATAAGTGCCTATATATGCCTTTTCTCAGGGACATTAAAAGTAATTTGTGTTATATGCCATTTTAGGGCATTGTGAGTTATTTATGTTATATACTATCATTTTAGGGTATTATGAATTTGCGAATTAGGTGAGTGATATAACCTAATTATAAAAATGTATTTGTTCCACTGATCAAATATGCCTTAGAAAATGGGTAAATGTAAATCTGTTTCCTGACTGGCTAAAAGTGACAATCATGCAGGCTGGTATGAGACAACAGAGACCAGGAAATAACTATTCCCTGGTCTCTGTTGCCTCTTGGGTTCACCAATGACTTTGGCTACAGATTATCTGTGACATCTATTATTCAATAAACTGAAATAAAGTTTTCCAAGATGCTGACTGAAAAACAAGTTGACATAAAGGAAGGACTGAAAAAAAGAGTTGAGCTATAGAAAAACATTAAAGTGACCTGCAAAGTTCCATTTTATTTCTGTATTTTATTTTAAATTCTGGTACCTTGTACTGATGTTTTTATGTCTCAAAGTTGCTCCAGAGTGTTGCTGGTCCCAAAGTCATGTAATTATTTGCTTTTCTCAGTACCATTCTGGGCAAAATTGGCAGTCACTTTCTGGCTCCTGACACTGGAATGTGATTATGTCAGTAACACCACTGGCAGAGCACAGAGTGAAAATGGCCACAGCTGCCCTTAACGGTTTCAATTTTGACCCCGAGTGGGACCTTATTGGTATGTCTAGTTGCTGAACCATATGTCCTTACTTATTTGAGCCCTTGCTCCATTCAGCTGCACTATTTCTTCTGTGTCTTCCAGCTCAGATGAGGAATTGGAAAGCTCAGATGCAGAAACACCTGCTTTTCCTTCACCTGAATGGTAATCTCCACTTAACAGAACATATTGCATTTGTTGTGTTGTGCTTCCGTAAATGAGATTTTTCTTAGTATTTTTTTTTGTATATATTTATTAATGTTGAATACATGCTACTGTATTTTTCCATGTGATTCTATGAGGGTGATTGTGTGGGGGAGATGTGGTGTGTGTGTGTGTGTGTGTGTGTGTGTGTGTGTGTGTGTGTGTGTATGTCATGACAGTGATATGTAAGTTTTTGTGTTCAGTATTGCATTTTACCTTAACTTTATTGCCCTCTGGTCATATCTAGTCCCATTGCCTGAGGTACCTTTCACTTACCTGTATATCATAACAGCAGCAGGATCTTGTCCAATCTTACAGTGCCCCTGACAGCATGGTTCCCTTAGTGTCCTGCAGCTACCAGTAACCATCTTTGTGTCCTGAGTGAACCAGTGATCCCTGGTCTTGGGTTTGTTACTGTCCTGTAGCCACTCCTATGTTGCTTTTTCAAGTTAGTAACCTTTATCATAAATCTGCTATCAGTGTTTCACATACTCACCCCTCCTGTCTCGCCAACTGAAGTGCAGTTACACCTGTGGTCACCCAGTTGTCAGCCTTGCAGCAGCAGCAACATCTGTCCATTCCAAGACAGTGTATTCTACATCTTCTATGTGAGATACCTGGTTCACAGTGATATACCCAGTTGAGGCAGATGTCTATTCTCTCACACTGTCTGTCATCAAAATGTTGCTCACTACAGTGCACTGTTCTTTTGCCCAGGCTGTCACCCCATCTCACTACACTACATTATGTTCACCAGAATCTGTTGCAGTCTTTTGGTGGGATACAGGTCAAAGTGGCTACCACAGTGTCATTGAGACTAATGTTTTTGTGAACTTTGTCTCATCACTTCCACTTCTTCGATATCACTGTATCCCTTACATGACTTGTCATGTATGCAGTATGTATCCTCTGTAAGGACTAAGCCACCTGGATCACCTGGAGCTGCATAACTTTATTGCATGATTATACTGACATCTTTTGCAGTGTTTATTTTTTTTTTCAGTATATTCTTTTCCCTGTCAGGTACAGGTGGATGGCTGTCAACCAGGTACCTGCTTTCTTTGACCATCACTCACCTACCCAGGCCATGGTAACATTTCAACGTGGATTTCACACCATGTTGTGGCCCGGAGATGGAGAGCTGTCACCCCACCCCAGACACATGTCCAGATGCTGGTAGTTGGATTAAGGTTGTTCAAGAGGAAAAGCCTGCAAGCTTGATTATGCCTTTCTCTCCCATAACATCTTCCATGGTGGTTCATAGGAATGTGGCTGTTGATTCACACAAGCACCAAGTAAACGTGGTTTCTCCCAACTGTGCCACTCATGTCTGCACTGCACCTGGCCTCCATCTGGTGTTGGACAGATAACAAACAGTTCTCGTAATGCTCAATCCTCTACCTCCCCAGCTGACTCCACAGCAACCTGAGTCCATTCCCAGTATTGGCCCACCATTGTGGCATCATGAAAGGCACATCTTGACTTAACCTTCCACACCACTGGGCTGGCTTCTCCACTGGTGTCTTGTCACCATGGAATATGCAACTCCTTGAAGGATGTGCTTGCGTGATATGATTAGAAGTTCTGTGTGCATTAGCTGTTTTGAACCATACAGAAATTTGATGTTGGTCAATTATGGTCATAACAGCTTATATGTGAACAGCATTTGTTTTCATTAATAGTGCAGTGACAGTGTCTTCTTCATGTATTCTTGTTCTCATTGCTCTGTCATGCCAACAAATCATGAGAACATCAGTTGCCATTATCAACTAATTCTCAACAGACTAGAGAACACTAACCATATCTGCATCACCCTTACTACTGGATTCAACCTGAATTGTTTGGACCCTGATGTTCTTGAAACAACATATTACACCTTTGTCTATGACAAAGGACCTCAAGATGATGATCACCTATAATAACCCTACTCATGAGTATCTCATTACACTTGTCATTGTCCCACTGGTGCTGCAGTAGTGCTACTGATTGCAATGCCAATGACCTGGGTTTGAAAGCAAACTCTTGGTGTTGAAGGCCAACTGGGACAGGAGGATCAAATATCCATGGGACTGCTCTCTTCCTCCTGGGGGGAGAGTGGACATAGCCCATCACTTGTGTGTCCCCTAATGGAAGCTGGGGGAAGGCAGTCTGGGGCCAGCACACTGGGAGGCACGGCAGACATGAACACACATTGCACTGGAGCACTTGGCATGCATCATGATGTCATTGCACTCCATGCCTACCAGGAGACACCGGGTGACCACAGGCCCCGCACTTCACCAGCAGTGCATGCCATCCAGAACTTGATCAGGTACATGACAGTGACTGGGGAACCCCACCAAACCTGCTGGGGGGCAAGCCCTGGAGGAAGACAGGTGCATTATGTCTTGGTGGCTGTCAGGGTGACAATGTGCTGCCTCCTCTGTAACTTGACCTGGCCATGGGGAAACCGTGGCTTGACTTCCAAATTGGGGATCCCAACTGGCAACCCAAAGTGTGTAAGACAGAGATGGTAATACAGTGGCTCTGTATCTGTTCTAGACAGCATAGTTGTTGCCGAAAGGGATCACAGACGTCATGCTGCTCATCCAAGTAGGTTTCAGCTTGTAGTTGTGTCCTGAGTGGAGGTGGACATGTAATAATGTCGGTGAATGGTCATGTGCACTCCCACACCTGAACTCCAAACAGTGATGCCTCCACCAATCACAGCTTTCAGACTGTTCATAGGCTCACCCACCGATAGCTGTCGCTTTTGGTGGATATGTTTCCGGGTGCCAGATCCCTCCCCTGAGAAGGGTAGCAGTCCATCGGACACTCAGCATTGTCCCCCATGGCCATTACTCCCAGATCCCTGGGTTTGCTCCCTAACTCATGTTCTTGGTGTTACACACAGTAGCAATGCCGCTGCACTGTTGGGATGGCACATCATCACTGCTACTTGTGTGTACCATTCTAGTTAAATCAAATTCTAATGTTTGTTATAACTCTGATTGTTGTTGGAGAATCACAATAGCAGGGAAATCATACCTTTGCTGATGGCCCACCTGTGTTTGTTTAAGGTGACAAACTGCGATGCTGATCACCTGTGTTTTTGAATGTGGCATGGCTGTTGGATGGCAGGCCAGTTGCTGGTGTATGCAGAGTCACAATGGATACTCTCTTCCTCTTTGGATGGGAGATATGCTGATTCGCTTTTCTACCACCACCTGGGTCACCACGGATGGCAGTACAGGAGATAGCATCAGGCAGGGACATTGTAACAAGCACTGTGATCACTTTGTAGGATTGGCATGGTGATGCACAGTGATGCAGCATGCATCTGGGCATATGGTGGGCACGACAAAGGTGAACATTGTGAACAGATTGTGCAGATGAAGCCACTGGATGCCCACCTTGCTTTTTTTTTAACCAGGAGAGACACACTAAGCTGAAAGCTTGTTTACAGGAGCAACCTTGCTTGGTTTGTTAGTTAAATGATTACTTCAGGACTGCTCACACAGCCTCTCATGGGTACTCTCCATATCCAGTCTGCATAGTTTTTGATTGCTTGTTGCTGCTGATATTGACTGCATTATGATACCTGCCTCATGACTGCTTTTTTTGTTTGTTTTAATTTCACACAGTTCCATTACCTGGCATACCGCCAATTTGTGCAGTTGATTTTTGAGAGATTCAGTCTGAATGTACAAAAGATTCTACCCACCTACATGGTAACATCAATGCAGGATAAGTTTCCCTCTGAAGAATACTGTGACTTTAAATATCTACAGCTGGAACTAAAAGATTTACTGTAAATGATATTTCACACTTATTTATTGATATATTTATGTATTTGTTTATTTAAAAATGGGGTACCGAGAGAGCCAATCTGAGCTGCGGCTTGTTACAAGGTGTGAGCCGTAGGAAAGGAGAAGGGGAGAAGCACAACTACAACAGGAAGGCTTTAAGCCTGAGGTTCAATGGGTGGAGCAACAATGTCACTCCCCCATCAGGCCTTAAAAGGCCACTCCTCCTGGACTGATTCAGGATTTGTTTCTCATTGCGGCCGGAGGCGCCGCTTTTCTATGGCCCCAGTTTCTCTGCCTCCTGTCCTTGCAGTCACCTCCGGTCACCACCTCGCTGTCTTGTTTGCTTTTTGTCTCTGTCCCTCTTTTTGGTTTGCAGTGTTTTGTCACTGTTTATGGCCCCAGTCTCCTTTTCCTAGATGCCGCTTGCGGCGTCTCTGCTCCCAGTGCCCCTTCCCCCCCGGCCCGTACCTGTTCTACTCCTCAGGGTGGGGGGGTCAGAGCGCTCCTTCTGGTCATTTCTTCTCCTGTCAGTGTCTCCACCTCTTCCCTGTACCTCTCCTTCCTGCATCACTCTGTTTTTTCACCTGGCAGCCACTGCATCATTTTCCCAACCCTCTAGGGTGTGTCATCACCCACCGCGCTCAGTTCCGGCCCCTGGTGCAGGGCTGCATCCTTCTCCCATTTGTATTTTCCCTGCTGGTCTCTTCCTCTTACTGTCATGTCCTTCTCCCTCTCCCTCACTTCCCCTGCTTCTCACTCCTCACCAGCCCCTGTGTGGCTCTGTGCCATGCACCTAGCCTCTGGTCTCCTGTGCTTCATGCTCCTCAGCTGATCCTGTGTGCTGGACTGCAATGTGGTAGGTCTTCTCTCAATTTTTGTTCTTCCTTCTGGTCACTGCATATCACCCCAACCTCCCCTGCTGGGTTTCTGAACATTTCATTTTAATGGTGCACTCCTGTAGCAACAGGGTTTAAAATTTTACAAAGCACAGCATGGTTTGTATCACTCTTTCATTGTTCAGTGCATTGCACAAGGTCAGAAAAAGTCTCATTTTCAACTGTGATTGCTTTATTTGTTCAAAGTTTCTATACCGTCACAGACTTTACAGTCCAGGTTTCATTGAGCAAGTCTTATTATACATTCTGTTGAGCTTGTTTTACTGATGTTTACATCTGACAGTACAGAGCTCATGTTGATTCACGCTAGATATTTACAGTGACAGTGCTTCATTTAAGTTGCATGTACCAATCTCAGTTCATTGCATTCTGAGCCTGCTTTGCCAGCATTCTGGAGTTCTTCTTACACGGTTCCAGGTTCTGTGCCACTATTTAGAGTTTCATTGGCAACATTTAGTACTTTTGTGCCACCATTCTGTCTCTACCACTCTGGGGACACTCTCTGAAGCCGTTTCTTGTTTACAATAGGACGTGCTACACCCTCTGACCCTTTGCTGTGATTTTGAAGGCCGGTGATCTGATTTCCCGTCCCTCCCATTCCATCCTCCCTCCATTCCTCTCCTTCTCCGACCTCTGCTTTCTTTTGGGAGCTTCCCTATCCTGCCTTCCCACTATACCACTATACCCTACTCATTCATATCACCCAATATTCCCTCCTGCATATCGCCCTCCCTACTCGTCTCCTCCTCCGACCCTATTCCCTCGTTCTAGTCAAACCTATTCAGATGTCCTCCTGGTATTGCTACCTCACCATCAGCTGCCAGCTTTGCCCATCCATTCTCACTTCTACTTTCATGCAATTCTATCTATTCCTAATTTGACTCTCAATGGACCTGGTTGGCATGCACTCCCATAGTTACCAATCACGGGTAGCTTCTCATGACATGGGTCTGGTTCTCTTTTGCTCTGTCTGACCTCAGGGTCTACTCATTCACATCGATTAATTGAGCATACCTCCCATTGGGTCTTATCCTACCTCATCAAACTCTTCTCCATCCAGAGACATGCCTTCCATGTCCATTGCTCGTTGGCTCAGGGCTAACCTGTAGCTGATGGTCTCACTCTGCACCCATGAAATCCACATCTAGAGCATGCAAAGCTCAGAGTGGAGTCCTTCTCCCTGGTCCATAGTGAGAATGTCTTCACTCTGGGTGGACCTTCAGTCGTCCCTCATCTCAGTCTCTGGAAGTAGAATTTATGACTTCCAGGTGTGATGGGTGGGGCTCTCATCATCAGAGCCCCTTTGGCTGCCCATGTGGGTTCAGAGGCACCCTCTATGCTATTCTCTATCATGACCGCTTCTGCTTCACCTGGTCTGTTTCATAGGCTCACATAGGCCAGCTGGGTGCCTCAGCAGTCATCTCTCCCCTTTCTTGCTTTTGAGCATCTAGTTGCAGAAACATCACTCACAACCCTCAACAGCTGTCCATTTAGAAGGATTGAGTGAGAGCTTCCTCTGCATTGGAATATTTTCTTCCTCCCTCTATTTCGACTCTAAATTGTAGTAGCTGAGCCGTCACTAATCAAAATGTCCTTCAGCCTGGAGGGAAGGTAACCTGGCCTTGGATCCCCAGAGGTTTGCTCCTCAGAGTGGGTTTTTCTTCTCCTCTGTGCCGACGGTCATAATATTAGGACAGGGTTAGTGCTTTCATAGGTTCTGTAGTTAGTTTCTGCTGTTTGATGGAGTCGGATGGTGGCCCCAGCTGTTCCCTCTCTCCTTAGGAAGTCTGCCCTTCTGCATCTTGTCAGCTTTCATTTCATTCTTTGTCCTCAACATATCTTGTTCTTTTCCTGTCCTTCCAATCTATGTTTCTCTCCTTCCTTTCTGGTCTTGACCTATTCTGATTTCTCTCCTCTTCGATGCTCGACACTCTTTAGGGTATTCTTTTTGGGCTTTATCCTAAGCTACCTTTAACCAAAAGAATAATTCCTGTGTCACCTATGGAGGGAACCCTCCTCTAGAGTTCCTTGCATTTGTACCCCTACAAGGTGGTATATCCCATGGACAGAGAGGTGAACAGCCACAATGTATCAAAGTCACAAGCATATATCTCATCCAGCTGCATAAGCACAATTGAATGGGAAGGCTTTAAGCCTGAGGTTCAATGGGTGGAGCAACAATGTCACTCCCCCATCAGGGCTTCAAAGGCCACTCCTCCTGGACTGTTCCAGGATTCATTTCTCATTGCCCCACCATCCATCCTTCCTCTTCCAGTGGCTTGTCTCTCTTTCCTGTGGGCTTTTTCCTAAGCTACCTTTAGCCAAGGGAATAATTCCCACAGCACCTATGGGGGGAACCCTCATCTGGGGTTCCTTGTGTCATACCCCTACAGGGTGGTATATCCCATGGACAGAGAGGCAAACAGCCACAATGTATCAAAGTTACACAAGCATACACCTCATCCAGTTACATAAGCACAATTGAAACAAAATACTACTAGTGAGGTGTTGTGGTTACAATGAGTGTGACAAAAAGAGAAGAAGGTGAGTGCAGTACAGACAAAATGGCAACACATTGTATATGGTGGGCAAATTAATTAGTATACAAATCATCTGTACAAACTGAGCAAACTCAAAGTGCATAATGCTAGAATGAAGGGAGGCTGAGCTGGTGCTGAAGGTAGGAGTCAAAATCGATTGATAAACTTCAATGAGGTTGCCAAAACTATGAGGCTGGGGGGAAGGAGAGGTAAGGGGTGGCCAAAAACCAGCCAAGGGTAAGGAAAGTTTAGAAAGAGGGTTTGCAGGAGCAAGAGGAGGGGGAGGAGTAGTAGCTGGTGTCTAATGAAAAGAATACCAGCAGGAGAGAAAGATGAAGGAGGGTAGCTTGCTCCAGAGGGAGGAGAGTCAGTATGAGAAAGCACATTTCCCAGTTGAGGAGTCTGGGAGGGGAATGGAGAATGTGCGTGGGTCTCTTGAGTGCAGGGAGTAAGAAGAGGAGTGGAAGGGGAGAAGAGATGGGATAGGTATGAGGAAGGGACCCAAACCAGTATTTAGAGATAAGGGAAGCACAGTGGGACTGGCAATGTGAGAGGAGAGGGAGGATGGATAGGGAGGAATAAAGGAAGCAGTGGTGAGCACAAGTGGATGAGTTGGCAGACAAGTGGCAGAAGGCATTGCAGGGTTGTCCAGTCTGGCAAGGGAGGTGGAGGGATAGTGCCATAAACCACATCCACATGGTCCAGAACTGGGAGAACCATTTTTGTGACTAGCTCCTGGTGAACCTGAGGAGAAAGGCAGTCCTTACTGTGGTACAGGGCTCGAAGTTTGGGGCAGAGTTTGGCATGGATCAACACTGGAAGAGATGTTAAGCCTGGTATCTAAGCACACATCATGGTACTTAAAAGCTGGAACTACTTCAAGTAGTATGCCATTCAGCGTGGAGAAGATGGGGAGGGGGTGAGCCAGGCCAGCTTCTGGCTAGTACCAAAGATCATAGGCACTGTTTTTTCTTTGTGTGTGTTAACCCAAATTTGGTTGGACTGGAACCAGTGCAGCACATTGTGAAAGTATTGCTAAACCAAGATTTCCAGAAATGTAGCTGAGGAACCAGACATGTAGAGAACTGTGTCATCTGCATACATGTGAATATGTGAGTTAACACAGGTGGAGGGCAGGTCATTTAAGAAGATAGAGAAGAGGACTGGACCAAGAAGGGAGCCCTGTAGGACCATAGAAACATAGACATTGTCTGCAGATAAGGACTGCTAGGCCCATCCAGTCTGCCCATAGGACCTATTCATTTAATGTGGCCACTGATCCTATGTGATCAATGGCTTTTCACACAGCCTGGATAAGGAGGGGCAGGGAGATGGCACCTCATATTTGTACCAACTGTTGACAGTCCAAGAGGTAGGAACAGAACTAGTCAGCAGCAGGGACTGAGAGGCTGGCAGAGCTCACCTTATCCAGGAGGAGTGAATGGGACACAGAATCAAAGGCTTTGGCCAGATTGATGAAAATGGCCACTGTGATGTTTCCCTGATCCATTGCTGAGAGAATGGAGTCAGTGACCCTAATTAGGGAAGAGATGATGGAATGATCCTTCATAAAGTCAGAATGGAAAGGGGAGAGGAGTTGAAGGAGTGGAGGAAGTCTGCAAGTCATGAGTAGACCAGTTACTCCTGCAGCTTCTCAAGAGAAGGGAGGAGGGAGATAGGGTGGAAGTTGCCAGGAGTGGAGGGATCACCCACTTTGTGGAAGGGGAGAACTTTGGCAGTCTTCAAAAACTGAGGGACAGTGCTAAGCATGAAGGAGAGATTTAAGAGGTAAGGGGGGAGGTGATGGCAGGAGCTGACAGATGGAGAAGTTTATGGTCCAAGCCATCTGGGTTAGATTTGGAAAGGTTGAGTGAGGAAAGTGTGAACAGGGTCATCTTCAAATATTAAAGATGCAGCACAAACTAATTACAGTTCTGTTCAAATTCATTGAAAAACATGTTGGAATATTGTTAATTTTGACATGGTATTGTTCTGTACATTGTTCACAATGTTAATAAAATACAAATATTGACAGTATTTAACTCCATTACCACCTTAAAGGGAAAAATCCATTTCCCAAAGACCCACACCTCAGCGTGTGTTGACCCTTTATAACCAGTTTTACATAAAAATTTTAATTTTTACCTTTATGCCATCTTAGCATTTTATATGTTATGTGGTTGATACTGCTTTCCCTCCTGCCATCAAATTGTACAGAGTGTTTAGAGGTGCACCCAACAGCATCTCACATCTGTCCAGAGTCTGACAGCTGGGTAGCAGCTACTAAAGCATGTATAGGAAAGTGGTATCAACAGAGCAATTAGTAGCCCCGTTTGGAGATGTACAAGTCCAAATGGTATACCACAACCAACTATAGATCAGTATTCTATTAATATTAATACCTTCATCCATACCAATGTTCTGTACATGCTCCAGTGGCCACTCATGGACTCATACATCAGACTTGGGGACAGATGCTGGAGGTTGTAGGATGCACCCCTAGTGGCGCTCAGTGCAATATCCTGTCAGGAGTGACAGTAGAATCAACCAGATAAAGTATAAAATGCTAAGAAGGCATAGAGGTAATAAGTACATTTTTATGCAAAACTGCTAATGGGGGTGGAGGGGCTACCATACACTGAGGTTTCAGACTTTGGGAAAAGGATGCTTCCATTTAATAACATATTTAAAATCATGTTTGTTGTACTGTTACTATGTAGGTATTGTATAAAAAGACATAGCTTTGAATATTGAGAACAGTCACTGATATACATTATTAAAAAATAACATTTGCAAATCATTGGAATTGTCATACAACATACCTTTAGATATGTTTTTCACTTATAGTCATATCCATTACTTGTCTTTACAGAGTAAAAAGCTAAATAAAGTGCAACATTGCAGCCACTGTAATGTTACTTAGTTGTCTTGTGAATGTGTTCATATATTCCATTGTCATTAGGTTATGTGTCTTTTTTAGTAACTTACTTTATTTTGCATATTTTCAGTCAATGAGGAAGTGGTGGGTAAACCAACTGAAAAGCTCACATGTATTCTGTTTACAGTCACATTTGTACACACGTGTACCATGATATACTAATAACATAGAATGTGATGAGGAGGGTATAGTTCCATGTATTTATTACACTGGAGGTGACTTGACAGTTACCTGTATACTCAAAGCATTACTATACTTTTAAAGAATTATGTTCACAACAATGCAATAAAAAATTGCAGCTGTTTGGCTACATGGTGCCAAGCTATGGAGCATCAGTCCGGCACACTAGGTACAAAGGTTCAAGCCCTGAGCAGGGGATGTCATGAGTGGAGGCCAGTAGGGAGGGATTCAGAGTGTTCTTTGCATGTTTCCATTCCAGGCGGTGGTGGGTGACTAGAGGCCAGCAGAGAGGGATCCATACCATCATTTGCACATTTACCTTCTTAGAGTATTGGGTGAGAGGAGGACAACAGGGAAGGATCCATTGCGTCCTTTGCATGTTTACCTTCTGAGAGGTGGTGGGTGAGTGGCGGCAAGCAGAGAGGGATGCAGAGTGTCCTTTGCACGTTTTCCTTCTGGGGGGTGGTGAGTGAAGGCTGGCAGGGAGAGATCCAGAGCCTCCTTTGCATGTTTCCCTTCTTGGGGGGGTAAGGGGTGACTGCATGACACTTCACTAGCAGCTCCTGGTGCTGTGTCTGCAAGGTGCTCTTGGTAGGCATGGTTGACTACACGCTACCAAGTGTCCCTGAAACCACGATACCACTATGAATGCATGTATGTGGGTGGTGGGTGGTGCCCCATAATTGCAAACAAGGATCGCACTGAGCACCCAAGGTGATGGCCTCCATGGCAGCCACTCCCACACTACCAGGCCACCAAAGAGGGCAGAACCTTTCCTCTTCTGCCATCATATGCTGTCAAAAGGCTCTTCTTTCCTGGTGGCAGCAGGATGTCTATTGACAGGGATAAGTCTGATTTTATTTATTGAAATGTTTCACCAGGAAAAAGCACACTGAGCAACAAGTTGCTTATCTCCCAGTGAGTCCTGGGGGAGGGGGGTGGAGGTGAGAGAAGCAGTACAAATTCAGTTTACAATTTAACATCAATAGGTACAGAAGATAATGCATTTTGGTAACAATGGATGAGTTCACAGCAGTACACAAATTCAATTTACGAAATAAAGTTAGTAGATGCAGGACAATGCATTATGGTAAAAATATTTGAATGCTTAACAGTCAGTACAGGAAACAATGCATTGTGGCAAAACTATTGTACTTACAGAAAATTCCATGAGTACAGTGAAACACGGAAATACGAACGAGAACCAGTAATGGGTTAAAAACCTAGACAGTGCCAACTAGATAATCAGTCATACAGCTGAACTGGCAAAGTGCTAGATGTATAGGGTAGCCCTGGTAGGGGAGTGCAAGGCTAATTGCTATGGAGGGAGGGAGAGAGAGATAGTAAGGACAATTGTAGGAATCATGGAAGGTAAGGAGGGAGGAGGTCGTGAGGCAGGCTAGGATGGTGGGCAAGAGATTAGGAGCAGATGCAGTTAGTCATTAAGAAGTTGTTTAGGGCTGCTGATAAGGAGGCAGGGGAGGAGGAGTGGTGCATTTGTTGTGGGAGAGGGTTCCAGAGCTTAGGGAATCAATGCAAGTATGCATTTTGTCCAGCATTTGTGAGACAGCGAGGGATTACTAGTGTGCAAGCATCAGAGGATCTAAGGGGATGAGAGGGGATAGGAGGGACAGATACAGAGGAGAAAATATAGGGTGGAAGGGTGTCAAATCAGTATTTGAAGATAAATTTGGGACAGTGTGAGAGGCACCTGTTTGTAAGAGAAGGGAATGACAGTGAGTGATATAAGTCTCAGTGATGTATAAGGGGAAGGGGTCCAGTGCAAAGCAACAGAAGGAGTTGCAGAGGGTCTCCAATCTGGTTAGCGAGGAGCTGGGAGCAGCATTGTAGACTACATCGCAGTTGTCAAAAATTGGGATGGTCATCTTCTGGACCAGTTCTCACCTAGCCTGTAGCAGAATGCAGCTACGGTTCCTATAAAGGGCACAAAGCTTGGGGCGCAGGTTTTTTTAGGATGACATCAACATGTCCAGAGAAGCTGAAGTGTTGGTCAAGCCAAACCCCAAAATATCTACAAGAGAATGTATCCTCTAGGATTGTCCCATTGAGGGTGTGGAAGGAGGGCATGGAAGGTAGCCTTGGGAGACTCTGCCTTGTGCCAAAGGTCATGGAAACAGTCTTCTTGGCATTTAGGAATAGGTGGTGAGAGCTGAACCAGAGCTAAAGCTTATTGAAGCCAAGCTGAAGTTTGGCCACAACATCAGATGGGGATTGGCCAGTAGTAAAAAGGAAAGTGTTGTCTGCATACTTGTGGTTGGAGGATGAGGAACAGACAGATGGTAGTTCATTTAGGAAGCTAGAGAAGAGCAGGAGGCCTAGCACTGAGCCCTCAGGGACTCCAGTATTTATAGTTAAAGGAGGGGAGGTGGAATCAGCTATGCATATTGATTGGGTCCTTCCTGTTAGGTAGGCCCTGAACCAATTTGTGACTGAATCTGAAAGTCCAGTAGATGTTAGACTGTCAAGGAGGAGGGAGTGGGAGACCATGTCGAAAGCCTTGGCAAGGTCAACAAAGATGGCAGATGTGATAAGGGCCCCTATCCATCCCTGAGAGGATGGAATCAGTGAGTCTTAGGAGGTAGGTGATAGTGGAGTGGTTCTTCAGAGAACCAGATAGGAAAGGGGTGAAGAAAGAGGTGTCATGGAGGAAGAAGAAGATTTGAGAGACTTCCAAGTGTTCTTGAAGTTTAACAAAAGTAGGGAGAAGGAGATTGGCCAATAATTTCCTGGAATGGAGGGATCACAACCTTTAGGAAGGGGCAAGACAATGGCATGTTTCCAGGTGGATGGGACTGTGGCTGTTGAGAAGGAAAGATTTCGGAGTGCGGACAGTAGGTGCACAAATGCTGGAGCAAAGAAAGCAGTTTAGGGTCGATGCCAGCAGGGGAACAACCTTTAGGGGGGTTGAGGGAGAGGAGGACATTTAGGGTGTCATTTTGGGAGATGTTAGTGAAGGTAAACTAGGGAGCATTTGATTGAGTGTGAGATTCAGTTGTAATATTTTTACTGGTTGGGACAGTTGAGAGCAGGGGTTGGGAGGATAGAAGGACTGTAACACAAGATGTAAAAATAGGATTTAAATTTTTCAGTGACGGTCACATGGTCTGCAGTGAGAGACATCTATATTTAAGATTGGGATTGGAGGATGGGGGGAGGAAAGGGAATTTACCACTTTCCAGAATTTGGAGGGGTTATTTATATTAGTGCTAAAATTTGAGTGGAAGTGTTCGGCCTTTGCAAGCCTAATAGCTTTAGTACAGGAATTTTGAAGTTGGCTATTTCTAGCGAGGTCGCCTGGTTGGTTGGTGGTCTTATATTTCTTCCAAGCTAAGTCACGGGCCCTTTGACAAGCTAGTAGTTCTGTGGTTACACAGGGGAGATGGTTACCACAGACTCTGGATTTCTCTAGGGGGACGTGATGGTTCCAGATACAGAGGAATTTGTTTTTGAAGCACTCAAAGGCAATGTCGATGGAGTTAGTTGTGCTTATCAGGGTCCAATGACTGTGAGTCAGGTCCTGAAGGAGAGTTGCTAGGTCCAGGGACTTATAGGATTGAAGTAGTAAGGTTTTGTGGGGTGCTTTGGGCCTATGAATTTTATGGACTAGAAAGATGATATGATGATCACTAAGGAGGTCAGGGAGAAGCCTGGAGTTTACAATCCTGTGAGGGTGGGAGGTAAGTGCCAAATCTATGAGGGAATGGTTAATTGGATTAAATTGTGGGCGGTGACAACCTTATGAACTTTACATAGGGAGGGGGACAGCCAATTAAAGTTAAAGTCATCCATAATGAACAGTTCACCCAAGTGGGTGTGGGAGACTATGCTAGTTAGGATATCTGTTGCAATAGTTAGTGGAGGGGAAGCAGTAGACACCAGCGACAAAAATGGAACTAGTGAGTGGCAGGGTGATTTTTATGTTTGCTTGCATGCATGTGCAAGAAACATAGTGCCACCATACGAGAATTCGTAGGTGTGCCTCGCCCACCTCCAATGCCCTGCTGCCTTTTGCAGGTGCAGTCGCACTGCCCCAATGAAAGTAGGAGCTGTCTATGACAGCCGTTCAGATGCAGTGGCGTACAGTTGAAAGCAAAAAAACACTGCAATCAGCGGCAATAATGTGTCTGCACTGCACTGAAACAGCTGCCATAGAAAGCTCCATCCCCCCGCAACAAGTAGCATGCTGGGAGCCCACCCCAGCATGCTCATGAGCTCCCCCCCACACACACTGTATGGCTGATGGGGGTGCCCAATCCCCGTTGGATCCACTGTATCCCCCCAACAGACTTCCAGGTGCCATGCTGGGAGCCCACCTCAGCATGGCAACAGTCCGTGTGGCCAATGGGGATGCCCAATCCCCCATTGGCTCCACTGCCCCCAAACAGCCTTCCAGCTGCCACGCTGGGAGCCCACCCCAGCATAGCAAAAGTCCCATGTTGTCTTTAAAAAAAAATGCCCTGTAAGAAAAAACGGTCCCTCGCTGAATGTCTTGACCCCCCTGCCCTCACCTGCACCCGCCCTCTGCACACCCTGCCTACCCACACCCCCACCTCACCCCATACTTACCTCCAGAGTCCGTCGCGACGATCTTTGGTGGACCAGGAACATGTCTGCGCTCTTCAAAGCCGACCGTGAACTGAGGAAATGCTGATAAGCTGTATCATGGAATAAACTGTTTTTTTTTCAACTTTGATGCATATCTCAGGCATTTTTGGGAATTATTTCACCAAATGTTCAACATGGGTTCTTGGGACCCCACTTCAAGAATTCTAGCACTGTCATTTTGTTATTCTGTCCCGAAAGGTGATTTCGAAGTCACTGTGAGGAACCACCTTTTGGGACTGATTACAAAACAACAGTGTCACAGTTCATGAGGTAGGCCCCAAAACCCTATGTTGATTTGGTGAAAAAATTCAAAATGGCTGTTTCTGAGTGTCGTTGGATGGCAGTTCTCATACGCTCGTAGGATTCACAAATTTTAATATTTTCACTCCAGATTTTCAAAATTGCCATTTTAGCACACCTCCTTATGAGCAATACAGCTGTCATTTTCACATCTCATCCAGAATGTGTTTCCACGATGTAGCGCATAAATGGCACAGTCGGTGCGGAAATCAATGTTCAGGACAGATTAAGAAAATCACAGTGGCACTGTTCATGAGCAGAGGTCTTAAAATGGCTATGTTAAAAATTTGGTGACGAAAGTCCATAAAATGACTGTGTTACGGCGAGCATTGCTCAATTTCCATGCACCCTCGTAAGTTCATGAATTTGTAATATTTTCAGTCCAGATTTTCACCACTGGCATTTTTCCACACTTCCTTATGAACAGTACAGCTGTCATTTTTCACACCATGGCTGAAATGTGTTTTCTCACGTCCAACACAGAAATGCATGGTCGCTGTGGGAAATCACTGTTCGAGACAGATTAAGATAATTACAGTGACACTGTTCATGAGCAGAGGTCCCAAAATGCCTGTGTTGGCAATCTGCTGTAAAAAAATCCCAAAACTAATTACATTACGGGTGTGCGTTCCACAGTTTCTATGCACGCTCGTGACTATACCAGTTTTTTTAATATTTTCACTGCAGATTTTCAACATTGCCATTTTTTGCACCTCTCCATGAACAGCTGTCATTTTTCACATCCTGTTAGAAATGTGTTTTCGCACCTGTGGTGCCAAATGGTGCCAAATGGCTAATGAACTGATATTGCCACTGTTCATAAGGTGGGGTCACAAAAAACCCATGTTGAAAATTTGGAATGAAAATACCAACGAATGCCTGAAGCGTTAGGGTTTCTGACCATAACGCCCCACCCTCTAGAGTCTGACAGGCATCGGGGTGTGACTTGGGATTGTCGCCTGCAATGCTCATAACATTCCACCCCCACCCACACCCTGCAGCCAGTGATAGACATCGAGGTGTGCCTTGGACTCTTTGGCCCCAAAGTTCACCTCATATGTCCTGTACTGCACCCATCTCACCGTATTTCCTGATAGAATGGGGTGGGCATAAGGGCCAAAGACCCCAAGGCACACCGTGACACTTGTCGGTGTCTGCAGGGTAGGGTGTGGTGAAGTGGCGTGGCCATTATGCCTGACGACCCAAAGGCACACCCCAATGCCTGTCAGTCTCTGCAGGGTGGTGGTGGGGTTTGCTTCAGTTCAGTACTTCACTGCCATTCCTATTATGCAGCTCTCTAACTCCTACACTACCAATACCAATGCCAGCAAGCAAACATTCGGCATTGGCAAATGCTTGTTGTAATAAGTGCCTCATATGCTGAAAGTAGGGAATTGGATAATGTGGTGGTGAATTGAAGTGAGGTGGAGATATACACAGCAACACCTCCACTCCTGGCTGCACAGTCCTGATGAACAATTGAATAGCCAGGTATTGAAACAGCTTGATCTGTTACTTTATTGCTGAGCCAGGTTTCAGAAATAATAATAACATCAGGGGCCAGGGAAACTGCTAGAGGTTGGAGTAAGACAAGTTTAGGAAGAAGGCTCCAGAATATTTAGGTGAAATTATTTGAGACCATTGGGAAGGTCAAGGGTTATTCATGGAGTGGACTGGGGAGGAGTTAGTAGCCAAGGTATCAGGGGAGGAGGGAGGGAGGAGGAAGGTGGGCCAGGGTTGGGGTTTATATCACCTGATGTAATGAGGAGTAGTGCTATTATTAAGAAGTGTAGTTTCTGACTTTTGTACCAGGGTAGTGAGGTGACTGAGAAAGAAGTAAGGGAGACGTAAGTAGAGGGAATATAAGAGACCGTGAGTAGGCAAAGAGTGGCAACAAGGGTAGGTGTATGTATTAAGGAGGCACAGGGGAGTAATGGAAAGTGAGACCAGTGGTACGAGCAAGGCGAAGGGGTAACTAAATAAATAGATGCCGAGGTAAGAGGGGAGTGGGGACAGGGTAAAGAAGGGCCATAAATGTTAGTGGTGAGTGGGCTAGGGAAGGAGAGTATGGGGAGAAATAACAGGAGTAGGTAGGGTGAAGATGAAATCATTTTTGCTTCAGAGAGTGAAGGAAAATAACAGATGTAGTTAACTGTGTGCAGGGGGTGAAATGTAGCAGTAGAGGAAGTTGCAGATTTAACCTGCAAGAAGCTGAGTAAGAGCTCTCCTAGTGTCCAGCTGATATAAGGAGCTGATGGGAGACTGGATACTTAGTTATTCAGAGCCACACACACACGGACATGTGATGAGAGGGGACTATATAAGAAAGGGCCCAGTGAGGGCAGGCGGGTTGGGACCTGGCGCAAAGCACCAGTGGGGCTTTTCCCAGAGTCTTGAGCCTGTTTACCAAACCCTGCATACACAGCAGGAGTTTGAATAAGTAATTGCTATCCTTGTGCTCACGGTGATAAAACTGCACACAGACTTGGACTAAAGAGGAATTGTTTGAGCTTTATGAGCTCACTAATTAGTTAAACAGAGTGGGTCAGCAGTCCTGAGTTACAAGCAACGGCAATATGACTTAAGCTTTAGGAGCTCACTGAATTAATTAAGCATAATAGGACAAAGCAGCCCTGAGTTCTAAGTCATTTGAACAATTAGATAAAAATGAAAAGCAGCCTGGCTGCAAGACATGATAAAAATGGCAATCCCTACAACTTTTACACTGATAACAGTCCTGTTTTCCTGAGCTCCGCTGAAGTCAAATCAGATGGCACTTGAAAGCGGTGCCAATATTTGAACAGACAAAAGTGCCTTAGGTAGTGGCTTGGCTCTATACCTTGCTTAAAGATTTCATCATGCGTCCAGCAGATCCATGGGGTGGACTGCCCATTGGGAGGGAAATTGGTTTGCTTAGAGATTTCAGCAGGCTTCCAGCAGCTCCGTTGGGGCTGACTGCCTGTTGGGAGGGAGGATTTACATAAGATGGAGGTACAGGAGGCCTGTGGTAAGGGTCCTGAAGCACTGGATGAGTACCTGTTGAGACCCTGAAATAGTGGGTGCCTGGGGCAGAAGGAGACAGAAGAAAAAAAAAAGTGAAGTCCCACTACAGAAATGCAAGGATATTACTGTAGCATGATACACTGCATTATTATTCAGATTGTACTAAGAAACCACTTGTGCATCTCAGTGTTGCTATTCACCAATTCTGCATTTGCCACACCAATACAAAGTAAAATAAGTAACGAAAGACCACCTTTAATATTATGGAAATGGACTACATAAACACATGGTAAGTGAAAGTAATTTGTTGTTTTATTTTCAGTCATGGCAGCCCACCTTGAACATCATAAAGGAAAATACAGATGCATGCTTTTTCAATAGTTCATGCAAATACTATACACCTGATCATTATTTCCTAGTTATAGGATCCAATGCTGTTAATGTTAAATCCTATCTGTTACTCTGGTAGTCCGTAACTTTTGACATGGAGTAGCTGCAGGTGACCATCTTGCACACTACTGCAGGCGTCGTTTCATATGATGAGGCTAATGAGTGCTGCCAACTTATGTTATTAGTCATCAAAAGTCATTAGGATTTTTTAGAGCACTTTAAGTCTACCAAGTCAATATGCCATATACAATATGGAGCAGGTAAAAACCGTGCAACGCAGACAGCACGGTCACATATACTGTATCAACAGGGTGCAAAACCGTGAAATTGTGTAAGTATGGTTGTGCATCCTGCCGCTGTTGCCTGGAAGAGGTTAAGACCTCAGCTCGAAGTAGGGTCTGCCGAACAGCTGCCTTGGCTCGAAAGGATGAGCTGCAGGCAGTAATGGAATCAGTGCGTCTGTGGATCGGGTTTTGATTCCTAGTCCAAGACGCATGAGCATTTTTTTTATTTTGCACTTTGTGTGACATTGGGTGGGCTAAAGCCTGAGGTTCAATGTGGGGGAATAGCTCCTCCCACATTCCGTACAAAGGCTGGACTCCCACTGCAGTTCCCTGCTTAGCACGTTGAAAAACAAGCTGCACTCCGGGCTCCCTGTGTGGCTCGTGGGCTGAGCCTCCTTCAATTTCCTTGCTTCTGCTGTTCTTTTCCCTTTCCCTTGTCTCTCTGTTTCTTGCATCTCTCTGTCTATTCCTGCCCATTCATTTTGCTTGTTTTGTCCCCCAAGCCCTCGACCCGGCTCCCCATCCTGCATTTATTGCCTCCCCTTGCTCATTTTCCTCCCCGTTACTGCCTTGTTTCAGTCTTTCTCCCTTCCCTGCCTGTTCACCACTGGGTCTGTCCTTCTGCTTCTGTCCTTGTTTGTTTACATTTGGGCTTCTTCATCTCCCCTTGGTTGTCACTCCATGACTGTGCCAGTGCTTCCATGGCCTGTCGTCATCCCCTAGTGCTACACTTTCTGTACCTACCGCAACCCCCTACTCTTTTGGCTGCTCTACCATTTCCTCTGCAGGTTCAACGCCTTCACCTGGAGCCTGGTTCTTTCTGCAGTTTTACAGGATGTGACCATCTCTGCATTCGAGTCCCAGTAAGGATCCCTCCTCTTCATGCTGCAATTTGTAGCTCACTCCGCTGGCCTAGTTCCTATTAACTGTTCTTTGCATCTAGTGTTCCTTGCAATATCCTTCTGCATTTCCATATTGTCCACTGGACAGCACAGGTACTGCCACTGTTGCTGGCCATGCAATCTATACCCTAAGGCTTGCTATCTGTCTTGCGGAGGTAGTTGCTTCTTGGGCCATGCTTATATTATTTCCTTGTGCCTCCTTATTCCCCAGCCCTTCTCAGGTGTTCACACATTTGGATCTCAGTTTTTTTACACTTTTGCTATTCAGCTGTGTTATTTTCTTAGTCTTTTTCGGGGCTCAAGCACTGTCCCTCTGCCTTTTGTTTTAGGTATTCCTGCAACTACCATATTGTCTGAACCCTACCAGCCTGTACAGGTTTTCTGCATTGCTTTCACTCTCCTGCTGGGCTCACTGGGATGATGTTGGCACAGCCATGGGGATTGCTCCCCCCCTTTCCTGGGTCCCTGCCCTGTGCCCCCCTCCACTTGGGTGCTCCACCCCTACTGTTGCACTATGGTATTTGTTCAATTGAATCTGACAAAAAACCTCTTCTCCTTGTTGTCCCCTCCTCATCCCTTATTCTTGTCCTCGTCCCTTGCTACCTTGTATTTTCTTTTGGGCTTATCACTCTTCCCATCAACACTCCATCTCCATCACTGCTCCTCCCTATCCCAACAGCCCTCCATCATGTTCTCCCTTCATTTGGTGCCTGTATTGTCTCAGTAATTACTGTGCTCTGTCATTTATTGCAAACAACCTTCCCTAGCAGTTTTGTCTGCCACTGAGTCTACCCATGTTTTTACCCCCATTCGCTCTATTTCCTGGTCTCAGCGTTCATATACCCTGCTAAGCCTATTGTTTCTGAATTTACCACATGGTACCCCAGTAATTCACACCTTTCTCATAGTCTCCTCTGCTTCCTCCACCATTCTGATTGGGATCCTGCACTCTTCTACCTCCCCCCACCGGATCCCAAGTGGTTGTTTTGTCTATCCCCCTCTAATACAGTGCTCCTTCCCATATCTTTCCTGCATTGTTTGCCATTGTCCATTCTATGTACTGAATATGTTTAATCTATTTCCTGTTCGCCACTGTGCTTGTCCTCCCCCTGCTCCCTGTTTGCATTCTCTACCTCCTCCTCTTTTCTGATGCTTACTTTAATGTACAGCAGTTAGCTGCCTTTTTCTTGCTCAGCTCATACCAGCAGTTTTCCAGTCTCTGTCCCTAACGCTGCCTTTTGAGGCATCGAACGTAGGTAGGCTTGCCCTGTCTGCCAGGGATGAAAGTCTGTTTCCATCCATCAACTATCTTACCTGGCTGGATTCTCTACCAACAACCACCGTCATACCAGCACCCCGACATCCTCCGTCCCTAACTCTGCCTTCGGCGGTATTGAGTGAAGGTGGGCTTACCATTTCTGCCAGGGATGGGAGCATGTCTGTTCACTCTCAGCTCAAACCAATTCTATTCCATACCATCTGCCTGTAGTCTCCATCCCTAACTCTGCCCAGCGTGGCATTGAATGAAGGTTAGTTCGTCCTGATTACAGGAGATGGGAGCCTAAGTCTGCAATCTACTGTTTCAACCAACTGCATTCTGTACCTGATACCGGGTTGCCACTTTCCCTTCAGGAACGGGACCACTATACCCATTTTCCTTCAATATCTTACCTCACCCATCTACACCCTGTGCTTCCATGGACTCCATGTACTTATACCTGCCTTGGCCTCCTCACATTCTGGATTGGACCCTGCCAGCTTGTTCAGTCTCCACCTAGACTCAGTCCATCAGTCTCACAGACTTCCTTGTTGCTTATCTTCCACCTCCTCCTGCATTCCTGGGCTTCATTGTCATGGCTTGCTTTCCAGCTCGTCCTCCTCTGATCTCTGAACTTGTTGCTCCATACTGTCATCTCCTCCCTCATTGCTACTCTGGATGACCATGTTTCCCTATTGTCTACCTCTTGGACGTGTCTGCATGTATTCCCCATGCTTTCTGCTGGATATGTGCCATTTGCTCATCTTCAAGGACATGTGCCTGAAGCCTTCTCCAATTTTCTCCTGATGCTGCCCTTATACCATCCAGTGGCCTTCTTGCATCAATTCCAGTGATTCCCTACCAGTAATTCTAGTTCACCATCTCCTTCAGAGGTGGGAATCTATTCTCATCATTGCAGTACCTTGCTACCAACTATTCCAGTTTGCCATCTCCTTCGGAGGTGGGAACCTCCTAGGCAGCTCTGGTGTCTTTTACTACCAGCACTGCAAGTTCACCAACTCCTTCAGCAGTGGGAACCTATGCCCCTTCACCGCTCCACCTTTGTTATCAGCAATTTATGTTCGCCATTTCCTTCAGACGTGGGAACCTCATGCCCGTTCACTGCAGCACCATTTGTTATCAGCATGTTACTTTTGCCATCTCGTTCAGAGGTGGGAACCTTGTGTTTCATCTTAGCAGCACCTTGTACCTGGATTTGCTTTTTGGTTGTTCATGGACCTACCACCTGAGGCCTGCTTCAGCTTTCCAGCATCCTATTCTAGAATGCTGTGGCACTTCTCTCCAGTCCTGTACCTACCTGCACCTGCCCATGTCAGTACTGCTTGGCCTTTGCTGTCTCCTTTTCAGGCTCCTTCCTCTGGTCAGCTCCCTTCCAATCTGGACTTTTTCCTTTGTCCTTGGACTGCTGCCTTCCTCCTTGCCACCTTGGTAGCGCGGGGCTCCAGCACATTTGCCATGTCTCTTTTTGGGCATTCCTGCAACTATCAACATCCAGCATCCCTGCCTGAACATCTACTCCTACCTATTCATCTGTCTCATACTCCTACCTCAGCCATCATAACAGCTCCCTTCCAACGCTGTATGGAGTACCTGTTCATCTCACCTGAGGAAACCCTTTCTAGCAACATCCCTTGAACAGCATTCCCTATAGACTCTTACGACACCATAAAATCATCAGTACTTCCCAATAACCTCCCCAGGACCCATTTCTGGAATCGTATTTGACTGGACTATAGAAGATCTTATCTCTCAACCACCTCTGCAGCATGTTTCCTTCTATATTCTATTAATTCAAGCAGTATGGATATCACTACCTCCCAATGTCTTCATGTCTCTTTCACTTCTATCTTCTCAACTGGAAATGTGACCCCAATTCCTTCCAAGATATACCAAATCCATAATTAATCAATCAATCACTTTATTTAACCAGGCATAAACACCATTGAGCAAGCTCATTTTCAAGGTGGTCCTGGGCTTTAACACAATACAATACACTTCATAAGATTACAATTACGGTGGACAACAATGCAAAAAAAAAAAAAGGAAAAACATTGTGACGGTGCTGGTCAATATGGGCCTATACATATCAGTCAACATAATTAACATTTAAAGGTACATAATGATAAGCTTTACTGAAATGAGAAGAGACAACAATCCCATATAGTCTCCGCTAAGTAAGAGCTCATGCCTAAATGATAAAAAACAAGGAAGTATTAAGGAATAGGATAGAAATTGGGGTGAAAGAGTAGGCAGCCAAAAGGGAGGCCAGAATAGGTAAGAGGTAGAGAATAGGCAGGGCCATCTTGGATTAAGAGAACTAGGCTTGTAGGTCCTAGGTTTCTGTTGTTAGGAATGTGGGGTGGATGAGATACTTAGGCGTAGGATTTGAGAGTGGCACTCGGGGCTTAGGGGTCATCGGCGTCTGAAACAGTTACATGATTCCTTCAGATAATCCATTAATAGAGCTTTGAATGTGAAAATGCTTGGAAGTGAGGATAATTTTAATGAGTCTTGCATAGTGTTCCAAAGTGATGGAAGTGAGAAGTTGATTGCTGCTGAGCCAAGGGTAGTTTTCACTCTAGGAATCTGGAAGCAGATTAAGGAGAAGCGTCTCAGGCCATAGGAACCTTTAGCCCATTTGAAGATGTTCGAGATGTATGCATTGAGGTTATCAGATAATGCTCTAAAAAACCAGAGGAGAGCATTCTTTTTTCTTCTAGTTGAGAGTGAGGTCCATCCCGAAACATGGTATAGACGACAGTGCTGTGTACTACGGGGTAGATTTAAGATAAATCTTAAAGCCCGCTGGTAAAGGGTATCCAGTTTGTTTAGCATCATTGATGGGCAATGACTGTAAAGAAAGTCAGCGCAGTCCAGTATAGGTAGGAATGTAGTTTGTACTAGTCTCATTCTGGCTTCTAACATGAGTAGGTGTTTAATGCGTTAGAATAAACCTAATCACTCTCTTAGTTTCTTTGAGGTTTCATTTAAGTGACACAGAAAGTTGAGCTTGTTATCCAGCCAGAACCCTAGGTATTTAAAGGTATCAACTACTTCAAGGGGTTCATCTAAGAGTGTTCAGATCTGTGTAATATGTGGACATCCGGAAGTAGACTTTGGTGAGAGAGAATCATTGCTTTAGTCTTTTTGGTGTTGAGCAGGAGCTTATGAGTGAGAAGGTTGTATTGGAGGGTGACAAAGTCTTTCTGTAAGTACTCATGGGCCAAATCCAAGGATGAATTTGTGGTATAGAGTACAGTATCATCTGCAAATAAGTGCACATTTGCTGTGCCCAGCTGCGAGTCCAGATTATTGATGCATATTGCAAAGAGGCTAGGGCCCAGGATGGAGCCTTGTGGGATTCCTCGTAACAAGGATTTTTGAGGGGACAGATCTCCTATGGCTTTGACTTGCTGTAACCTATTGGTTAGGTAGCTGGTGAACCATTTAATGGCAGAACTATCAAGTCTGATGTTACTCAGTGCAGTAAGCATGATGGTATGATCCACAGTATCGAAGGCCTTACTTAGATCAAGGAAGAGGCAAATACATGCTTCTAGAGTCCAAGGCCATTTGCCAGTCTGTAGTTACTTTGGCAGAGCTGATACTGTACTGTGTTTGCTCTGAAGCCGGACTGAGCCGGGTTTAGCAACTTTGTGAATCCAAATGTTCTCTAAGTTGGATGTTGACAATTTTTCAAGTAATTTAGAGACGGATAGTATAGAAATAGGCCAGTAATTGTTCAGATCACACAGATCTCAGTCTTGAATAATGGTAGGATGTGGGCAGTTTTCCACAAGACAGGTAGCTCACCTTGAATCAGAGAGGTGTTGAATAAGTGTGTAATGGGGGTGGTCAGATAGGTATGGCCAAGTTTTAGGAAGTAAGGTTCAATATTATCTGCACCCACACTCTTTTTTGTATCCAGAGAAGGGAGGAGGTCCTCCACTTGCTTGAACATAATTGTGAGGAAGCAGAAGGGGGTTGGATGCGGTTGGCTATGGTTGTGATTATCAATGAAGTCAACAGTGTAGTCTCTTGCTGGGCTAAGTTTGCTGATAGGTGATGTGTCAAAGGCAAGCCTTGCAGTGGCAAAGTGATCATTAAGCTTCTCTAGTATATCAGCTTCGTCCGTATAGGTGGTACCGTCAGACACAATATTTTTTGGAAAGGGTGTTGCAGTGGACTGACCTTCGACTTCTTTGAGAATGTTCCAAAATTTGGCAGAGTTGTTTTTATTGTCTTCTAGTTCTTTTTGGAAGTACCTAGTTTTTTCTGAACTAATTAGCTTAGTACAAGCATTCCTAGTGGTACGGAATGCTAACCAATCAGCCTTCAGGTGGGATTTCCTTACTTTTTTCCACCAGTTGTCCCTATCCCTAAGTGCATTATTCAGGATGGGAGAGAACCAGCGAGGAGTTTTATTTTTTGATTTGATCAGTCTTAGTGGGGCGTGTTTGTCTATTAGCCCCAGTAAGAGGCTGTGAAAGATGTTAAATGCCTCGTTAAAGGTGGGGCTAGATAGAAATCCTGCCAACGAAGTGTTTAGATCTTTCAGGAAAGTGTACTGGCAGAACTTTTAGGCATCTTTTCAGTTTTGAATTTGAGGCCGTTTTTATTTGGGAAGGATATCTGATGCAGGCAGTAGCACAATGGTCACTTATATTGTTGAAGAATACTCCAGCATGCGAGATAGTGTGAGGTTTGTTTACTAGCATAAGGTCCAGGAGAGTGCTGCGTTCAGGGTTTTTTCCATTAGGTCTGGTTATAGCAGTCGCCATTTGTAACAGGCCATTAACATCGCATAGATCCTTCAAATTCTTAGAGCTGTCATCATTCCAATTTAGATTGAAATCCCCCATTAGAACACACTCAGTATTAGCAGAGTCAAGAAGGTTTTGAAGGTGTGGCAGAAGTGCCCAGCCATAAGGAGTGATTTCTCACTGGAAAGTGATAATTTTAGAGCAAGGCATTCAAATTCCTTAGCCTTTGAGGTACAATCAAAGACTGTGACTGTGAATTTGCTTTTGACATATATTGCAACCACTCCCCCTCTAGTCAGTCTATCACAGCAGTAGATGATATATCCGGATACGTTGATAGATTTGTCCAGGGTCAAGGGTGTGAGCCAGGATTCAGTTATCATGAAGAAATCAGGAGATGCATGTAGAGCCCTGGTCTGTATAGAGTCAATCTTCTTTAGCAAACTACAGACATTGATATGGAGAAAGCTAATCCCTTTATATTGAGGGAAGTCCACAGGGGTGTCCAGAGAAATAGGTGGACCTGGGTTTAATTCAACATTTCCCAAACAGAGAAGGAGAAGCTGTAGTAGTTTTTTAAGGTGGTGTCTCAGCCTGCTAAATATTCTTTTGTTACTCCTTCTAGTGTACATTGGTTTAGAGGTGGCTGTGTTAAGGGCAGGATTGCTATTTGCTAGTCATAAAACATAGAGAACTGATAGAGCCGACACCATTCTTGGGAATTGCACATGTTCTATAGTTATGGCCTGGTGGGAGGAGGGGCATGACCATAGAGGAGACATCCCTGATGTAGGATGCCATGGTCTAATGTGGGAGGCTATATCTTGGTAGATGATAGAGGAGGGAACTGGCCTTTGTCTGAGTTGCAAACTGAAATTTTGGGTAGAGTATAACAAAGTAATATAAGGCAACTGTAGAGAAGGATAGGTGCAGATGGCATTCTTAATGTGGAGATATTTCTTTTACCAGTAATAAACACAGGATTTGCAACAGTTCCTTGAGAGGGCCAAGGAAATGAGTGGATCTTGTGGGAGGATGGGGTACCAATGAAAAATTAAGGCCTAGATAACTAATGAGGCTTGGCTGGCAATAGCCAGTAGGAGTGAGCTAGAAGGCCGGGGTGGGGTTTATGTGTATTTAATCAGGACTGGGGGTGGGTAGGTGGGCAAAAAAATTGGCAGCTAGGGCTCCCTTCCTGGAGGTAATCAGTCCCTGAGGGCAAGTCCGTACCTGCCTTTCTGTGAGGGGCTGGTGGCTTCAGACCTGGACTGAGGGTGGCAGTCTGGCAGGTCGGGTTCATCACAGAACCATGGCTGTGGCTCTCAGACTACCTGCGTTTCTGTGAGGGGCTGGTGGCTTCAGATCTGGACTGCGGGTGGCAGTATGGCAGGTCAGGTTCATCAGAGAACCACGGCTGTGGCTCTCAGACTACCTGTGTTTCTGTGAGGGGCTGGTGGCTTCAGACCTGGACTGCAGGTGGCAGTCTGGCAGGTCGGGTTCATCAGAGAACCATGGCTATTCATCACTGTTAAGGATAACAGGAACTGCAGGATGCCTCATAGAAGTACTAGCATTATTCGTTATACCTTCCCCTCACAGTCTTCTCCCAAAAGTGCTGACTCAGTTTGACCATGTTATTCAACTCATCTTCTCTGAATAGCTTTTGGATGTTCCTAAGAATTTCTCCAGCTACTATCTCAGAACATGTATTGCTGGATATCTGGTGCCTAGCTGCCTTACTAAAGTTACTCTATCCGAGCCACCTTTCCATGGCACCTGGGCATTACCATACTTTATAAAAGTTATCTACATCTCTTCATCATGTTACCTTAAATCATGCCAGCTGTCCATACAGTGATCCTTCTAACTCTTCCATTAGGATTTACCTCCCACCCTCCCTCCAGCGGATACCATCACCAAGTGCAGGTTCGAGCAGGTTCCCTTTGATTCTTCAGTCTGCACATCTGCAGCTGACCTGGCAGTCTCACTATTCCAGTTATGCCCAACAACAGTACTGTATCTGACCAAGTGTGCCAGGCATCCATTGCATTGTATGCTACTCTCAACTTCCCTTTACCACATCAGTCCATAGACTTATTTTATGACCCATTCTCGGGCTCCCCTCAGCATTCAGACATGGGATGCTCCAGCACTGAAAAGTTGCAATGGCCACTCAAATTCCTGCCTTGGTCAATGAAGCTACTGTAATATCCACTTCCACCATTTCCCATTCGCAGTTCTTCCTGGATATGAGCCTATAAAAATCACATTATCGCAACAATATCTCTATTTAACCTTTGAACCCATTGTGCTGAACTTTCCAATTAGTCCTGCCAATATCCAGTTTTCTTCTCTACAGCATCAATCAATCAATCAATCAATCTTTATTTAACCAGGTGAAACACCATTGAGGTGAACTCATTTGCAAGGTGGACCTGGGTATAGTAAAATTACAGTATAACAATGTAGTACAGTAAAAAATATAGAGATAATTAAAACAAACAAACATACAAAATGGTAGGAGAACACAACTTAAACCATGAATCACAACAGATATATTCAGTTTATACATAGCATAAATACAACAATATGTACAGTATTAACAAGGAATCCATCACGGGGGAGGAAAAAGGAGCTAGGGTAGAACAGTGTAGAAGGAGGACAAAGGGAGGGCAAAGGGAGGGACAGAGGAACAGAACAGGATATACCACCATATATCACCATATACCACCCTTTCTTCATTGGTCTGAAATTTTCCTTGTTACCCCTCCTACCTGGTACCTACAGCTTCTGTTCAGATCCTTGATCATCTCCATGGATGCTTACAGAACAATGTATAGCTCACTGCTGGACTCTGAAGCTTCAGATTCTAATCTGACTATCAAGTCCTCTACTCAGTCATATATAATACTTCATAAATTTGTGACCCATCATACTTCCCGGAGTTCTGAATCTGGCAGCCCATTTTCTCAACTCTTGCTCTTCATGCTTGCACTGTCTCTGTACCCCATTGAATATTATCTGATTTGACACTGTAATTCTGGACCATGTTCACCGCTTCTACAGCTGGACCTAATCCATATTTGGGATCCGGAAGCTCCTTCAGAATGGACCTGAATTGTCAGACTCAGAATTGTCCTTCCAGATCACATCATCCAACAGACTCTGAAGATGGAATGTCATCTCTCCAAGCAGTTCACTTCATTCAGAAATTAGAATATGGTTGCTAGAACCTAGGTTCATAGAAACATAGAAACACAGAATTTGACAGCAGATAAGGATCACTTGGCCCACCTAGTCTGCCCATTTTCCTACCTGATAGATAAGCTGCAGATCCTAGCTAACCAACAGCCTACTTCCTCCTACCCCCACTAGGACTGCCTTATGACTGTCCCATGCATTCTTGAATTCCCTCCTCTTAGTTTGAATCATCTCCTCTTAGTTTGCCTGGAGGACGGGAGGGTCAGTAGCCATGGGTTCTAATAGGTTTCCTCCATCTGGGGGTTTTTCATCTCCTGTGTGCTACTGGTCATACTCTCTGTGAGTTGGAGGAGGTAATCTTTTGGGCTCTTTATTGGTACTTTTTTGGGACTTTCTATTCCCTACTCACTACTCAGTTTCCCTACCAAGGGTGGAGATAGAGAAAAGCCAAAAAGTAAACTACAGTTACATAAGCACTACTAATCCCATACTCTATTCACCAAAACATTGAGTGGGAGGGCTAAAGCCTGAGAATTAAATGTTGGGGAATAGCTTCTCCCACATCCCCCACTAAGGCCGGCCTCCCACCGCAGTTTCCCATTTAGCACGTTGTGAAACACCCACCATCCACCCCTGCCTCCTCCTTCTCTGGCACTCTGCTCACCCATGGTGCTGGGCTTTCTAGTCCCTACTCACTACCTGGCTTACCTGCCAAGGGAGGGAATAGAGAAAAGCCAAAAAGTAAACTACAGTTTAATGAGCACTACTAAACCCATACTGTAGTCACCAAAACATTGAACTAATTTCAACACCCCCCTGGAGTTGATTATTTAAGTTGGAGGGGTCCAGGGGCACAGCCGCATAATAGGGGTGTGGGGGCACAGCCCCCACAAAAAATAAAGAATTGCTGCTCAGTAATATACCATGCTGTACTGACAGCATGGTATATTGCTGCATTATTTTGGTGAGTGGCATTATGATCCCATGCCCACATTAAGGTATGTGCAGTGTGCAAGACATGGCTTCTGGAAGAGTTCATTATCTTACCTTAAAGAGGTTTATAAAAACAAGATTAAAAACAGATAAAAAAAAATTGTTGGTATACTGGGAAAAAGTTATATGTTGTTTCTACTGAACACCTTGAAAGAGCAGGCTTTTCTGCTGTTTTCCTGCAACAGATTATCACTTACAGCATAGTAATTATTTGTATAGTGACATTAGGTACTGTCACTCGCCATGTTGTGTGACACTAATGAATGACACCAGGCAGACATTAAAATGTTTGGCGTTCTCACCGAAACACAGCAAAGGGCAACACTTATGAAACTCTTAGATTTTTAGTGTTACTGATTCTGTAGAGAAGTTCTCAGTATATAACAATTGACAGTTCTGCATCTGCTGTTTGAAATTCATAGGTAGTGCAATAGAAAATTTGTTTTAGAAACATTTTTACATCTTACTATGACTTTTTAGGCAACAGTGTCAATATACACATTGATGTTCAAAACTATATTGAAAATGTTAGACATGTAACATTAAAATGCTATTTTTAACATTTACATCTGTTTTTTTGTCTGTTCTTCATGTTGACCATATGAGGTTCAAATGCAGTCATCATGCATTCATTAAAGAAAGCTTATTCAGTCATCAGTACTGTTTGGCATATCATTGCCTTTGAGCGATTTGTTAAACTGGCTGCGGTGATGGCCCACAATTTCTGCAGTGGGCACCTTCTCATACATTGCTGACAAAGGCTTAGGTGCTTTTATTTCCATTTGTTGTACAACAGCCTTCACTGCATGTTAATTTGGGTATCTTTTGCATTGTGAAATAACTTTTTCCCTTACCACTGATATATAATCTGTGTGAGAAAGTATATTGAAATGTAATTTACAAACAGTAACACTCGTTCAATTCTATAGATGTGCTGTTTTCAAAGTGGAACATACAATAACAATGGATTGCAAATGCACATCTTGTTGAACATTACTATTATGGACATAAATCATCATTATGCTGATATCCATTTTTCTAAGCCACTCTATGAACCTTCAGGACAGTATTGCTATTTTATAGGATTTACAGTGCCAGGACTCAGGTGGAACTGACCAACTTTGCTCTTTCAGGCTGTGGACAGGCTTCTCCATCCTTCCTGTTTACAGTCGAAGGTAGCTTTTTCAAATGCATTGTGCGAGGAATTTGTTCGGTTCTTCTCGGACAGGGTGTCAACCATCAGGCAGGGGGTTCCGCCAGTGGGCCAGAGCTTGGCCAACGGTAGTTGCCAGGGGTGACTGGAGTGCACTCCACCTGGTTGGGGCGAGTTTAGACTGGTGGAGGCGGCCACTGAGATTATGTCCAAGCTTCGGCACACCTTCTGTGAACTGGACCCGGTGCCAACTTATTTTTTAATGTGATGTGTTGACTCCATTGGCCTGGTATTTGCCTCAATTGTCCAGTGCTCCTTGTCAGAGGGGGTCTTCCCTGATGTTTGAAGGAAGCATTGGTGAGACCCCTTCTGAAAAAAAACATTGTTGGACCCTGACGTCAAGGCAAATTAATGTCCTATCTCCAATCTTCCATTTTTGGGTAAGATTGTGAAGAAGGTGGTGGCGCTTCAGCTTGAGGAGCATCTTGTGGCCCATGATCTGTAGTCTCCAGTCTTGGTTTCGTGCGAGGCATAACACAGAAACTGTGCTAGTTCAGGTGCATAATGACCTCCTTAGGGCTACAGATTGAGGGGAGAGGACAATTCTTATTCTCCTTGATCTCTCTTCAGCATTCGACATGGTGTACCATCGAGTGTTACCTGTCTGCCTAAGGGAATTCTGCAGACTTGCTGGCACTCTCATCTACTGGTTTGAGTCTTTTTTATCTAACAGGAGACAGAGGGTAGTGGTGGGAAATTTCTCCTCCTGCCCCTGGCTGCCTGTCATGTGGAGTTCCCAAGGGTTCAGTCTTGTCTCCGATGTTGTTTGCCGTGTATATGCTGCCTCTGGGAGTGCTCATTAGGAAGTACAGTCTGGGTTTTCATTGCTATGTTGATGATACCCAGCTGTATCTTTCCTTTGCCCCTGGAGCATCTTGTGTAGTGGAAGTGCTTAACAGCTACCTCACTGAGATCAGTGACTGGATGGCCTCCAGCTGGTTGCAACTGAACCCTGATAAGACAGCGGTGCTGGTGGTGGAGTCAAACAGAGGGTGTGATAGGTTGGCCTCTGGTGCAGAGACAGAGCTTTGCCTTGGCTCTGTACCATTGAAGGCCTCCTCTAGGGTGTGTGATCTGGGCATTATTCTTGACAATGGATTGACACTTGAGTTTCAGGTGGCATCCATTGTCTGTACCAGTTTTTATCACCTGAGGAATATCACCAGGATAAAGCCCCTAGTTCTGTCACTGGACCTCCCCAATTTGGTGCATGCCTTCGTGACATCCAGGCTTGACTACTGTAATGCACTGTATCTCAGGGTCTCTGGGGGTACCCTGTGGTGATTGCAGCTGGTGCAGAAAGCAGTAGTGAGGCTGTTGACAGGACAGCCTAAGTATTGTCACATCACTCCGATGCTGTGTCAACTGCACTGGTTGCCGGTTAGGTGGAGGGTCCTCTGCAAGGTGAGTTTGCTCACCTTTAAGACCCTACACAGCCTGGGCCCTGGTTACCTGAAGGACCTTCTTACACCTGCTGTCTTGGTCTGCTCCCGCTGCTCCTCCTCCTCTAGGGGCCTCCTTGCAATTCCCAGGATGAGGTTAAAAACTGCTGGTGACAGAGCATTTAGTGTCATCGCTCCTGTCCTGTGGAATTCGCTTTCTTCAACCATCAGGGAGGCCCCTTCTGTGGAGGTATTTAAAGCCCTCCTCAAGGCCTTCTTGTATAATCAGGCCTTCCCGGACTGTGTTTTATAGCCCCTACCTGTTTTTTTAGAATGTTATGATTAAGTTAGCCTTTGGCTGTTTTGAGTTTAGTTGCTGCTGTTGAGGGTAGTATTTATACCAAATTTTGTTTTAACTGCTGGAATATTGTATATTTATGTTTAATAGTATGTTGTTTTGTATTTATTATGATTTGCTGTATGAAGTTTTAATATGTTCGGCACCCAGAGCCTCAGGGATGGGCGTCTCTTAAATAAAATTTGCCTTGCCTTGCCATTTGCCTTTGCCTTGTAAGACCTTGAAGCTTAGTAGTAATCATCTGCATTGTTCACCGCAACCCTTTATTGAATCCACCACAACACACCTGCCCACACAGTGCTCTATAGTGGAAACAGTCTCCCATAGCACCATGAAAACAGTGCAGTTTCAACCTACCCCTTCGTTGACTGGTACAGACATTAACCTACATTATAAGTCTAATTAATTATTCGTGATGCTACTAACGTCACTGATTGGCTGCCTTAGAAGTGACCGGTGTGGCAGCCGCTCACTGCCACAGAAAAACTGGGCTTGAGCCACCACAAAAAAAAATGTAAATAAACACAAATGAAATAAATCATTATTGCGATTAGGCTTATAAATGCAATAATGACCTCAGAGCCGGTTATTTCATTTCAATTAATGAGGCTGTGCCTCAGGCCACCCTTCCCACTCTGTTGGCTGTTAATCTCTGGGAAATGACCGGCTCTTTGGTCATTATTGCTTAAGTCATTGTTTGTCTGCCAAATCAAAGTTTAACATCTTACTCTTAATTTCTGTATTTGTAATTATGCATGTGACAGCTAACTTTCATTCAGTGGATTGTCATGTCTGTGAACTGATGGTTTGTAATGGTAACTGCCATGATGATGTGATGGTATACTGTTGTCATGGGTCCATGGGGTTGGGTGGTGGTGATACTGGAACTGACTGTGCTGTCATGTCTGTGTGGCACCATTCAATTATGTGTGTAGTGGGTCAGTAATGCACACCATGGAACAAGAAATAACTACAGGCTGGTTGTTCTATGCCCATTGTTGCATAGTAAAAAGAAACCCACTCCATAGTTCCTTGTGTGGTAGCAATGGACCCTTTAGGCAAAGCACACCACAGTGGTGCATGGAAGTGTGGTTGTGACATGCAGAATGAAAGTACTGCAAGTCTTTGTGTACTGATTCCTTTATTAACATTTCTCATTGTTTCTTAGTTTTGGTACTTATTTACTTGCTGTATCCACAGGAAGAAATGGTGAGTTACTTTCTGTCACCATTCACACACTAAGAAATAATATTTCATGTTGGAGGACTGAGTTACAGTAAAATACACTGCACTGACATTGTACAGTGAGGTCATTTCAATATGAAATGAGTCTTAGTAATATAAACCTCACGGTATGCTAATACTCACTATAGGTACATGGTATCTTCACCTCCTTTACAATACTATCTCCCTTCCTAAATTTAGGGTACGATATTCTCCATTTTGCTTCTTAACTGCTATCAGTCAACTGAGGCCTATTGCTGTTCTCACTGAAATGAAGGGCAGTTGCTACAATGCTGTAAAATATAAAAGAAATATAAGAATACTAATAAATACATTTCTATAATCATACAGTTCAAACCCTGCTCTTAAATCATCTAGCCATACTAAACCAAAGTTGATTTTATTGCATAAACAGAAATGTTATCTCAAACACAAATTGTATAATACGTCGTATACTTCATAAAATGAACAATGCACAATGCTTTGCCCTTGGGGTTTATGTAGCCTCCCACACCTCGGGTGTGTGTAAAATTCTGGTTACACACACACACACCCATACATTATTCTATATATTATTTTGTGGCATATGCGAACATTATTAAGATGTAGAACTTTTTCAGTATCAAGGTCCATGACAGTATAAGTACCATACTTGACACTGTGGCCAGGTGAAGAACAGTGGGCATCTCTGTCCAAGTTCATAGTCAAAGTTATGTGCAATAAAAGCTTGGTTTGTTCATGTACCCATACTGTGCTCATTGCAGGAATTATATAGGATGTCTGTATCAGTATCAGTATAAATGTTCTTGTTGAGATTACCAGGATGTTACAGTTAACAAACACATTTAGTGCTTGTTTGGTAATGCTCCAGGCAGAAATACAGATGCAGCAATTTCTAAGTTGACTGCAACCATCTCTGCAAACTTTGGCTGATTTTCTCATATGCTTTTGTGACCAAAATGGCACTGATGTCTAATTACAACAAAGGAACCAAATGAACGCTCAACAGTTAATTTGCATTCAGACATGCAAGTCAGGCATTGTGAGAGAGCAGATACCAAGGCTGACTCAAACACTATGAATGTATTTTCACCATTTTTGTCTGAAGTATTGAGTGCTTCATTCCTGTACAAAGACAAAAAAAATTGTAAAAGTAATCAAATTAACTATTTCATGTATAAACATATATATATATATACACACACACACACACACACACACACACATATGTATATTCTATGCAAAAACATCATTAGAGCATCAGGTAGGGTTCCTCTACAGTGGAAAAAGTGAGGAAATTCGTTTTGAGTTCCCACCTTGCACCCCAATCCCACCTCGCCCCCACCAACAGGCATCGGGGTGTGCGTTGGGGTCATTGGCTAACTCTCACCCCATCCCATGTGTAAACAAGCTGAGGTGGTGCAGTGTAGGAGAATGGGGTGAGTTAGGGCTAATGACCCCAATCTAGACACCCCATGCCTGTTGGTGGGGTGGGTGGTGGGGAGCATGGTGGAACCCTAAATCAAATTTCCTCACTTTTTCACTGTAAAGGAACCTTAACTGATGCATTAGCAAAGTTTTTGCATAGAATGTCCTTCATTTTTAAGAAAGAATAAAAAAGTAGAAAGTCGCGCAAGTTGGTGGGAGTGCGGGACCCAAACTTGTAAGTGCCAAGCCACATTACACACCCAATGACTAAAAAGTACATTCACAACAGCAAGGGCAGCCACCAAACAAATGTTAATCTTGTAGAATAATAGAAAATACTGTCCACAAAATGTAAACTGCGCCACACAATATCTCCACAAAAAATATATTGTCCATCACATAAACACCTCTATTAACATCTACAGGACATGCTGTCAACACCCTCCAAATTTCAAGTAAAAAGACCAAGCTGTGTCCAAGATATGACATGTCAAAATTTGAAATTGTCATTTGTCAGACTCGCACAGTCCTGCACCTGTTGACATTTAACACACAAATGACTGAAAACTACATCCATGACACTAAGGCTTCATATTCTATCAATTTCAAGCCACCGCCATAAGCAAAACGCTGTCCGCAGATGGTAAATTGTGCCACACTATATCTCTGCCAAAAAAATTTTCTGACACTGAAACACTATAATTTACATCCACAGGACATGCCATCAACACCCTCCGAATTTCAAGTTAAAAGACCAAACTGTGTCTGAGATATAACCTTTTAACATATAAGATTTTCATTCATCAAACTGGCACAGTTCTGCACCTGTTGACATTTAACACACACAATGACTGAAAACTACATCCATTACACTAAGGCTAGGTATCCTATCAATTTAAAGCCACCACCACAAGCAAAACACTGTCCACAACATGTAAAGTGTGTCATGCAATATCTCCACAAAAAAGATTTTCTCCAACACACAAATACCATAATTCACATCTACAGGACATGCCATAAACACCCTCTAAATTTCAAGTAAAAAGACTAAACCATTTCCGAGATATTCAATGTTAAAGATTGGTAACATTTCCCTATCTATTCCATTATAAAAAATCTGGCCATCTTGTCCTTCCCGCGCGATCAAAAACGGCTATCAAAGAATCTCAAGATCAAAGAAATTGCAGGCTCATGATCAAAGAATTTGCAGGCTCATGAACAAAGAATTAAAAATCTTATACATCAAAAAAATTGAAGGAATTGTGGTAAGCCACCACCATGGTTAGACAGAACGAAGCCCCACTGAGTAAAACCCACCCTCATTTGACTTCCTAGGACACCCCTGGGCTGAGAAAATAGATTTTTAAAGTGGGCCATCTCATCCCTCGCTCACGATGCATGATCACGATCAAAGAATCTCATGATCAAAGAATTTGCAGGCTCGCGGTCATAGAATTTGCAGGCTCATGAACAAAGAATTAAAAAAGGTGAAACGTGAATTTTTCACTGATTTGAACTGAACCAATGGCATGCCTCGATAGAACGGACACTCCTGAGCAAAACCCACCCTGATTTGTGTCCATAGCCCACCCCTGAGCTGAGATATTAGTGTTTTTAGGTCACGATGCAAGATCGCGATCAAAGAATCTCACTATCAAAGAATTTGCAGGCTCATGATCAAAGATCGTTAGCGAGCCGCGACTTAAGATTTTAAAAGCTTATAACTCTATTTTTTTGACTGATTTGGATGAAACCAAATGCATAGCTCGATAGATCAGAGCCCTCTGAGTAAAACCCATCCAAGTTTTACTTCAAAAGTGACCCCTGAGCCGAGATATTTGTGTTTTCTAATCTGAAAATAAAAAACAAAATGGAGGACCTTGCAATCAAAGAATTTTGAAACTCCTCGGGGTCAAAGATTCTTGAACCATGAGGCTGAAAATTCTTTGATCACCAGGAGGGATCAGATGGCCAGAACCTCATTCTTTGTTCACAAAACAGACATATACATTTTCTCATTGACTTATAATGGGAACTTAAAAGTGGCATAACGTTTGAATGCCTTAATATTTTTTCACCAAACAAAAAGCGGCATGTTCAGCCACCAAAGCTCTTTCAAACGAGCCATCTCACAGAGTGGCATGCCACACAATGGCCGTGCAGAGCCACATCCAATATCCCAAAAGCTGCCTCCAAAAATGGATAATTTTGCATTTTTCAGCGCTTTCATACGCAAAAACCGTAAGTCCGACTGATACACAATTTGGCAAATCAAGAGATCTATCTTGCCCCACCATGCATACCAGGCAAATCCATTGAATGGGTCCAAAGTTATTAACACCCAAACCTTTGACTTTAGTATGTAACTGACAGCTGAACCTAACTATAGTGGTGCAATCGCCAACTATAATATATATATATATATATATATATATATATACTATATATATATATATTGCATACTAAATTAAAGATAATGAAGGAAACAGCCATACCACAAGCTGGCCAGGACTGCTACCGCTTCATACTCCAGATCAACATGGCCTGTGAATGACCTGGTGTAAGTCGTAAAGCCCAGCTGTTGGAGGATGGTTAACTGTCTCATGTACATTGACCTCCACAGGAGTGACGCGCAGTCTTCTCTGTGCAAACACACTACGTGGATGATCACTTATGGAGGCACAGTAACAGGATGCATAGAGGTAGGGTGACTTCATCATCTTGATGCTCCCCACCTGCCACAACAATTCATGACATCAAGTGGCAGCAACACAAAATGTGGAAAAAGTATGACAAAAAGCAGCATGCTGTGTTCTGCCTGATGCAGGCAATGGAACACTGACCATCTGCCTCACAGACCTACACTTCTGTTATGAAGGGGAATTAAGGATCGGCACCCTGGCAGACCTTTTCCATGTTGGGTTATCTATGGTGGTAACTGAGCCTAGCTGATAGTTCAGGTTAATTCATGATTGTAAGAAACCGAAAATAAAAACAATTTTCAAAAATTTACTTTTGGAGATGCAGTGATATCAAATAGCTCACTGACATGATCTGTATCAGAGACATGCCAGTTGGGGGCTGCTTTTTGCTGTTGTTCTTCCACTTCAATATCAAACACATCAGTATCCTCCAAATCAACTGTCTCCTCTATTTCAGTTGAAACAATCTGAGTGTATGCATCAACCATGACTGGGACATGCTGAACAGCACTGTCTCTGCATGTTGTGCAGAACTATATGGATTTGTCTTAGTATGCTGGTCTGGAATTGACCGTACGAGAACCTGAAAGGCAACAAAATTAAACTAAATCTGTTCGATGCATGACTGTCAAACAAAACAACAACAAACAGCATTTGACTATTAACAGCAATGCATGCATGGCAGATCTTGCTTAACATGGCTCTGGTTTCAATGCCTGCTGGCACATGAACATAGTGAGGAATCGGCACACAATAATATATTGAGTAATGTATGTGGAACCATATACAACAAAACATTTTTTTCTTCTTGGGGTTGATATGAAAGTATGGACTGTTACAATGCTGGTCTTGATCACCTAGATGTAAACAAAGCCTTGCTGTGTAGTTGATAACACAAGATGATTAAATGGATCACTAACTGGCTGAAGGGCAGGCAACAAAGGGTGGTGGTGGAGGGGGAAATTCATCACCAAGAGCAGTAACAAACGGGGTGCCACAGGGATCGATACTGGGACCAGAGCTGTTTGGGATATTCATAGCAGATATCTCACATGGGACCCAGAGCAAGATCAGTCTGTTCACAGATGATACCAAGATTGGAGCTATAGCTAGCCCATCAGTACAGCAGTTGGATTTGCTTGTGGCGCGGCCTGGGTCGCTGGAGAAAACATTTAATGTATTCTAAAGATGTCATGACCACCAGTAGTCTGTGTGCCTCTGGCACTTTTCCTAGAATATGGCATCTGTATCTCCCCATCCAACTGCTGGCCATTTCTCTTTAGAAAACTATCTCTAAAATCACACAACACCTGTGGTGCCCAGACCTCCATCAGCTTTGTCAAGAGGAGCATGCTTCTTTCTGCCCTGTCTCCAGACAACCCTCCCCATCCACTAATTGAGCCCTTCTGTGCTCAGCTGTGACCCCTTCTGGTCCTTGGTGTCATATACAAGTAGACTTTATTGAAGGTCTCCCTAAAACTAAGGGTAACTATGCGCATGTTTTGGTCATAGTTGACTTGTTCATCAAGTGGATAGAAGCATTCCCCACCAGAGACAGCAAGGCTTCCACTGCGGCATGCCTGCTGGCTACAGAATTATTTCCACGTAGGTGCTTACCTCACATTATCACTTCAGACCAGGGGCCTGCCTTTACTGGTAATGTTTTTCAACAATTGCAACAGAAGTTACAAATTCAACAACTGCTCCACATTCCTTACCATCCTCAATCCTCTGGAGTCATGGAGAGGGGCAATTGTACATTAAAAACTATGCTCATTAAATTCTGTTACCAACACCCTACCCAGTGTGCTGCTATGTTGCCTCTTTGTCTGATGGCGATTTGCTCCACTCCATCTGCCTCCACAGGAATCTCACCTTACCAGGCTATGACTGGATGCCTGATGTGTGCTCCAGCGCAACTACTGCTGCCATCTCAAACTCCATGTCTCAATGCTTCCATAACTAATGCATGGCTTGAAACATATCTACAACTCATTTTAGAGGTTAATAAGTTTGCAGCCTCTCAATTGGGTAAATCTAAAAAGCAAATCAAAAGTATTTTGATAACAAAGGTTAATCCATTTCAGTATGAAGTGGGGGACTCAGTCATGATAAAGAACTATGCTCCAAAAGTACACACATTTGATGTAAAATGGAAAGGGCATTTCCCCATTGTGGAAAAGGCCAGTCCCTCAGTGTATCTAATCAAAATGACAGGAAAGAAAAACGCTGTCATACTGAAATGGTTCCACATTAGCCAGCTGAAATTAGTAAAGTAAAAGAACAGATACTAACCTTAAATTTTCCTTTTCTACAGACAATATAAAGGGACTAGATGTGGTGGTTGTGGCTGATTATATGTGTTTCAATGGTCACCAACCTTCATATCAGTGTCCCACAAACTCATGTAACCTGTGGATACCAGCAGTTAGTGACTTTAGTGACTTCCTGGAACTGGGACCCTGGTGATATTGATGATGCCACGGAATGGCAATGGACCATCTGCTGGGCTAAGGATAGCAAACTATTACATCTACCATGTGGTATGCAGAATGGCTGGATCTGGAGTGACCTACATGCCCCTTGACCTATAATAGGTCTGGCACTAGTTACACAGACCAGGACAGTGGATCTCCAATTATAAATAAACCCACACCAAAGGACAATGGTAAATATACATTGGTAATATTTTATTGTATCTGGTCTACTGACCCAGATGTCACCGGCAACAGCATAGGTCAAGACCTGATGAGCAATGGAACCTGTGACAAAATCAGAACTTGTTATGCCAATTACTCTTTGGCTGCAATACACCTGACTGTGATGCCACCCTGGTGTCCAAATGTCACACAAAGACCACCTAGTGGACTAACATCAATGCCTGTTGAGAAAAATTGAATTAGCAATGTACAGTATGTTAGATTACCTGTAATATTCAATTTTTCTAGTTGGGATTTAAACTCCACAGGGCAATGTGCCAACTCTAATGTATCAAAATTGTATGCCACTATGCTAATAGATATGGTTAGCACCTTCCAGGCCAGATAGATTGGATAAGAAAAGAAACAGTAAGTGCGCAAAATGTAAGTATGTCTAGAAGGCGAAAAAGAGATTTCTTTGGGGACATGGCAGGCCTCTTTGGGTCCGGCATGAGCATTTGGAACAGGGCAGACTTGAAGGCTCATATAGAGTATTCCTATCAAACTGATCAGGAATTGGAGGGAAAAGCAATATTACCTTTGGCAATAAATCAGGAGGGTTTGACCCAAGAACGCTTAACTGTATATAATATGCATGATATTGCTAATCTTTTTAAAGAAGTACAAAATAAAATCAATGAGATTATTCAACATAATAATGAAGAAGTAATAAATAAGACCATTGGGCAATCCATTATTTGTGCTGCATATGGGTCATATGTACTCACAACCATTGCCGTGTTGTTTGAACAATTGGACTTGGGAAAACTCCCTGATGTGGTATCCGATGCCCAAATTAAGTTATGGTATTGCCTCATGTGCACTGACTCAAATAACACCCACTGCCTATCCTCATGTGCTATACATGAGGTGCCTCCAATTCCCCTGGTCAAAAAAGTAGCCACCACCCGGGTACACTTACCCAAATTTACCTGTCAGCCCAACTGCACCCTCCGCCAGACCATGCTGGTCTCCTTTACTGTAAACCTTCCTCAGGTAGATGTAAAAACCCAGATGTATCAAGATATAGTAAGAGTTCACTCAGTAGGCAAACTAGTAGGTGACTACTATGCTTACCGTGTTGAGCCCATGGAGGTTTTGGTGCTAAATGAAAACCATATATGGGTTGCACCAAATCTCCCTTGCTGTTCTCCAATGAGTGATCTCTGGGTTTGCAATTGTGATGCTTTATCACAGGAAAAACCCATCTGTGGAGAAGAACCTATTGATAATCAATCTAGTACCTCCACTTGGTGTCCGGTCTGAATATCTAAATGGACTACCGCACAAATAAGAGTCACATATAATAGTACTAATCAGTACTGTGTGGTCACTAACCTTCAGGTTATGACTCACCAAGGACTTCAATGTCCGATCCCCTATCCTAATTTCTGTTTTGTGCCCCTTGGAGACACTCAACTGGAGAACCGAGTTCTCCATCCTATTACCACCCATACCTACAAAGCATCATATGTTAATGCCTCAGTCCCCAGGCAGAGTATGATGATTAAAGAATATGCCCCGGCCTTCAGGGTACCCATACCACCTCACATTAAACATACAAAAATTACTAGACTGTAAGACACTACACCTCATTCAAATTGAGAACTCTGCTGCAAGGGTACAAAATACCGTGCGTGAATTGTTAAATGCTGCAGACTCAGAGCATTTAATATATTCTACTCTTGGTGGTAGTTGGGGAGTTTTATCCTTTAAGGTTTTATTAATGTTACAATTGTTACTAGTGTTTTTCCTCTTGTTAAATATTTGTTATCTCCGCTATTTAATAAGAAATGTCAGAAATGAAATGCTTATGATCAGAGCTGCAGGTATCACTCACTCTATGCTATAGCTTACGCCATGCGATGGATTGAGTTCTCTCTCGTTCAAGTGAGGGACTGTAAGGTACTGTTGTATTGGTACTGCTGTATTATGCACTGTGTTTCAATGCTTGATGGCCCAAGTGAGTGTATGAAAGGTTGAAAGTAAGGTTCATGAAAGGTTCAGAGTAAGGTTCATAAAAAGTACAAGCCTTGTGGTCAGGAGCTAGTTGAAACTGACATTATTCTGATCTGATGTTGAGTACATGATGGAAAGAATGTACTAAATTTGCAAGTCTTCAATAAGCTATTCAGTAGCTGTGCATCTGTTTAAAAGGTTATTCATTAGCTCTATTCATTAGTTATCTGCATACCTTCCAATAGGCCATTCATCAGTTCTTAGCTCTATTCATTTGCTCTCATTTTAATATTTGCATACCTTCTCAGGAAGCAGCTATCAGGGAGAGAGTAAAATGTATATAAATTGGCTAAATTAATGAGAGCTGAGCTGCAAATTCTGACATCCTAAGAACCTGCCATCAGCTTCCAGGAGAACGGGTAAAATCCATGTTCTATTATCTTGTAAACTATTACCAGCTATATTTTTATTATAGTGCCTGAAATGATAATGCCTATAAGCTGAAGTAAACCTCCTCCAGGTGAGGAAACAAGAACTCACTGTGTTGAATGGCATTTATACTGTTCTCAGTACTGGGATACCAGAGTCATAAATCCAAATCCTGCAAGAATCTTACAACTTTAAACTTAAAATTTCACACTTAGCATTCTAATACTAAAGGAGCTGTGTATCACGTTGAGCATTACGCTTTCTTTAAAATTAGTTCGGATTTATAAGCTTCTCTATTATACACTAGATAACTTAAAATTGTAACTTCAAATTCAGTGCTTAGTACTGTGAAAGCTAAAGGGAGCTGTATATTACTTAGAGCAATGCGCTTTCTTTCAAATCAATTTGAAACTATGTGCTTTTCCAGCATAATGCATTAGACAATACTGATTAGTGAGAGAACATTACTGTAAAAATATTCTAACCCTGAAGCTACAATAACTTTAAGCTGTATTCAGTTTAAAAAGAAACAGAGAGACAGTCTTTTGGAGCAGCAAGTGAGGGCTGAAAGTGCAGCCAATCCCAGATAAAGCTCTGGGAGCTTGGACCAATCAGCAGTCAGGTGCCAAAGTTTCAAAAACGTTGTTGGCGGCTTGGCACTAAGAAAGTACCTTGTATTGTTCTGTTTGTTGTTCTGATTGAAAAGCTAACAAAGTTTACTTATTTAAAAAAATAAAGGGCTGGCAGTATAGACTAAGAGTTAAAAGTAACAAGCCGTGAATAGGCTTGGTACATCCAACAACCTCCACCTGCATACCGTGTGACTCTGAACAAGTCATTTAACCTCCTCGGTGCTCCCAGGTTGCCCCTCAACTCAGGCACTTGTGCATCGTAGGCCTTACCTGGTAACCAAAGATTAAAAAAATTAGTTTATTTTAAAGTGTGCATTGAATTAATCAGCAGATAGACACCCATTTACAGCATTTAGCCTTAGTAACCTGGGAACACTTTCATGCCCATTATATGGGCTGTGTGTTCACTTTTGTGTCACATAAATCAATTGTTACACTCGATCTATTTTTATTTCTGGTACCATACTTAATATTTCAAGTGTTCTGGCCTACTCTGGATAAAGGAGGTGGGGGTATGTCAATTGTTATCAAAAAAGGGGATGTCAGTAGAAGTAAGTAAGGCCTACCTACAGCTTGTGCCATACAGACACCACTCAATTGAGTGAAACCAAGCTGAAGGAAGGGACACAAAGTCCTGTGCAGATATTAATCAGGAAGAACTACCTGAAGTTCTAAGGGAGGTGGGAAGAGAAAGTAGGGGAAGGATAAGGGTAAACCACAGAGAGAGGAAATGATTTTTAAAGTCCCCAGTGAATCTGAACATGGTAGCCCTCATGCTAAGGTACCTTCCATTATTTTCCTTTATTATGCTGGTTTCCTGATGTTGGTGTCTCCTGCCAATTAGAATTATGTGTGAAACATGGCCAACATAATTTTATAGAGTACTTGGAACGTTTAATGTACAGAAAACATAATCAAAGTTTTATCAGCTACTGTAGGCCTACTCTTGTTTTCTTTTTCTTCTGTGTTGTATCTCACTTCAGCTCATCTACTTTGTGACACTTTTTGCAGTCTTCTGTTTTACAGCCATACATGCTATCAGTACAAGGATGAAATAAGGCATTTGTCTATGGTCTCCTTTTCCTCACTTATGAGTGTGATAGTATTTCTTATTCCCTCAGACATCAGCTTATCCTGACAGGCTTTAAAACACTAGGGGACCTGTGAACAATGATCAATGTCTGGATGTACATAAGCCCTATACATACAGTAGGTGATATTACCTCTCTTCCCCTTCTTACAAAACACCTACCAATAAATGAAATCACATGATTAGTACTTTTGATAATTGTGTTGCAAAGTTCAGATGTTTTCAAATCATGGGTGATTACTATGCTAAGATCCTATTCTGATTCAGTTTTAGTTTAACCCCATTTGTAGTGCTGCTGTTCAATTTCTTACATCTTCCAAAGCTTGACTACCCATTGTTTGTGACATACTGTTCTTTTTTGCCCATTCTGAGATCATGGCTAGATCATTTTGAAGAATGTTTACGCTTTCTTTGCTATTGGCCCCACTTCCAGCCTTACTGTCATCTGCAAACTTAATTAGCCAGCTTGTGACTACCTCGTTTATGTCACTAATGAATATTTTGAAAAGAACTAAACCCAAAACTAAACACTGGGGCACACCACTTACCACATATACCAGGTTTGATATTTTCTCCTAAATCTTGACTCTGTGGGATATGTAAGATCTATTTGTTGTAAAACCATGCTGTGTAGATTATTCAAAACACTTATTGACAGCATAACTTTTAATAGTGACCCTTTTATATGCTTCCAATATTTTGACCACTGCTGAGGTTAAACTTATAGGTCTGTACAGTTGCAGCAATAGACATGGTCAGAGTTTTCCAGATATTTCATGATATTTCTAAAGAGATTCTCTCTGGTGGCTTTACAGTGGTACTGTATACAGGCAAGGAATTTCTCTAGAGAAATCATAGAAATTTGGAAATATCTGACTATGTCATATCTTTCAACTTGAATTACTAACAAGTGATTTATTCCCTTTTAAAAAAACAGGAATCACCACTGCATCCCTCCAGTCTGCTGGAATTACTCCAACGTTTAGATAGGCATTAAGGACATCACACAATGGATCATTTATATAATCTGCTAATTACTTAATAATCATGGATGTAAACCAACAGGACCAGTGATATTGACTTGTTTAGTAATTTGAGCTGATTCAGTGTCAGTGGCTCAGTAGGTAGCCCACTCACCTCTGAGGCCAGGAGATCAGAGGGCTGTGGGTTCAGTTCCAACATCTGGCACTTGGTTAGTATCCCAGTACTGACACTGTAGTGCAGCATGAGAGGGTGCTGCACTTCTGTGGGGTGGCATCTTTCAGATGAGGCGTCAAACTGAGGTCCCATCTGCCTGGATTGGTGGTAGTTCAGGTGGATGTTAAAGATCCCATGGCACTTATTGAAAATAGAGTAGGGGAATTTCCCTGGTGTCCTGGCCAAATGTCCCTCATTCACTAAAGATACCACCAACAGCTTAATCTGGTTCAAGGTCAGTTGGTATTCATCTGTTTCCCCCTCCCCAGGTTGTGCCTGAAAATATGCAGGATTTGTCTAGTGCACTTACAACAATAAATAAATAGATAAAAATAAAATAAAATTAGGATCAGCTGGGTGTACAGTTGTATTTAAATCTTTTCCACTCCTACTGATCTTAATTATCAGCAGTTTGTGTGATGTGTATGCCTCAATTTTCCATTTTTTTCTGCTTTTTAATCTTTTTCTCTAAACTTTTTTTGCTTGTGCTGAGTCCCCTTGTTCGTTTGTGTTCTGTTTTTCTATCATGCCTCCATTTTCTCTCAGTTGGTGGTTTTTTTTTTTTGCATCTCTCCAAACCACACACATGCTCAAAAGTCTCAACCCCAGTGCAAAGCAGCCAATAAAGGGTCACACGTACAAGGCTCACCTACATATTTTAGTTTGTGTTGCTGTGCTTTGCTTGCACTGAATTGATTGTTTTGAGCCTATCTAGACTGTGGCTGTGATGAAACCTACTTTCATAAGTGTGTTTGAATTGACTGGACAGAGCTTAACTAACTTGTTGTCAAACTGAATCTTACCTGTTTAAAGCCCTGTTTGCAGTTCAGGAGCACTGTACCACCCACTCTGCTGCCATTCCACTGCACTCTCATTTAGTGCTACAGTTCACTGTTTACACCTCCTCTGGCTCAAGCACCACAGATCATGCCAAGAGGGTGTCCCTTAGTGGCCAGGATACTCAGAGAAATGGGACTGCATGTGGATGGGCTGCAGCAGTTTACACTATGGTGTGATGCACTCAATGCAGTATGCATCCCCATAATTACACAGGAGCAGAAATGGGAGCAGAGCAGCACATAACATGATGCGGTGAGTGTCCACAGTGGTGACTTTGCAGAGCATCAACCAGAATGCATGAGCTGATGTGCTGCAAAGGGAAGTGTAAACAGGGCTTAAGATTGCTTGTACTAAATTGTTTCTGCTGCGCTAGCTAGGCTGAGTTGTATTGAAACCTACCTCTTTAAATTTGTTTTGAATTGTTTGTGCAGTGTGTGTCCAATTTGTTATTTAACAATAGTATGGGGATAGTCAACTGCAATGGGTGTGGGGCACTCATCTCCAGGGAACTGCTCTGGAGGAGGGAACATTGCTCCATTTCAATAATCTCTCAGAGCTCAGGGCTCAGCTGGTGACTGCAAGGGTAAAGATATCCAAGCTGTATCTTCACCTTAACTGGAGCTAACCACCCCCACTCCCATGGAGGCCCACTGGCCCTGGGGGTGCAGAGAGGTGGGGAGGGGGATAAGGGGCAAGGTTAGTCACAAGGAGGTTGTCTGGCCCAACACCACTCAGATTAAACATCAATTTGCACCCTTTGCAGAGGTTCAGGAACCTAACTGCCAGCAGGGACTCCAAGTCAATCAGAGGGCTAAGGCAGGGCATCAAAATGGCATGCAAGGACAGGAATGGGAACAAATATAAAAAAGACAAGAAGATGTCAGTGGTAGAAGACTATCTTCATGGGTGTAGAATCAGCAATGGGTACAGGAATTCAAGGAGGGAGGGTGGTTAGGTGCCTTCCCAGTGCTTTGGCCCACTGGAACATGGAATGAACAGAGAGGATGGTAGAGAGGGTGAGTGGAGAGTTGTGGTTGCTGGTTCACCTGGGAACCAATGATGTGGTGAACCTGTTAGTGGAATCAGTGAAGCATACCTTTCAGAGACTGGGGAGCTGATTGACAGTGCACTCAACCTCCCTGGCCTTTTCAAGGTCCTCTCTATGTGGGGCAGAGAGGAGAAGAAGGACAAACTCAAGGAGAAAGAGATAGTTAAGTTTAATGGGTGGCTCAAGGGGTAGTGTCAGGAAAAGGCTTTCACTTTGTGGGTGACTGGTGAGATTTCTGGGAAAGGAGACTATTCAGGGGCAGTGGACTCCACCTGACAAAGAGGAGTCGAGGGAGTCAGCACACTAGGGCAGAACTTTGATGTCTACATCAGACTTTTAAACTGACTACAGGAAGTATGATGCTAGGGAACCAATGTGGCTGACAGGAGGAAGGAGGGAACCTGGATAGTACTCCCCACATCTGGGAGCTGGAAACAACATAATAAGGAGGAACAAACAGTTCAGGCCTAAACTGGAGTAAAGCCAGGAATAATAGGAAGGGTATAATAAGAGTGCAGCAGGTGTAATGGGATGAAAGGGATCAGGGAGGTGCAACATGAAATAACCAGCATGTAACAACAAGTATTCATAGGGTATATGGAAAGGGGTCTTCCTCAATGCTGGAGCCTGGACAACAAAATTAGTGAGCTACAGGCAATGGTAGCAAAAACCAGGATGGACCTTGTCATCATCACTGAAACATGGGCTTCAGACAACAGTGACTAGGACTATACAATGCCAGGATAATCACTATTCAGGAGGGATGGGAGGGAAAGTGGGGGAAGGTGTAGCCCTTTATGTCAGGTAGGTTATTGAGTAGTGGAGCATGGGCATATCAAGTGTGGCATTGAGGAGACTGAGTCACTGTGGGTACAGTTGACAGTGATGTCAGGCAGGAAACTATGCCTGGGGGTGCTGTGCAGACCACCAGGACAGGGAGAAGTGGTTGACAAAGATCTAAGACAGGAAATAAAGAAAGGGTGAGGAAGGGTGAAGTGGTGGTGGTCAGAGTTTAAACCTGCCAGACATGGATTAGGATGTTCCAGTGTTGAGGAGTTCTAGAAGTCAAGCTATATTAGATGCCATTCAGGACTGCTTGCTGGTCCAGCTGGTAAAAGAATCTACCAGAAGAGGATCCATTCTGAATGTGGTTCTCACCAATTCAGAAGCAGTAAGGGTAGTAAGAGTGAGGGAACCTCTAGCAAACAGCGACCATAATTCTGTTTGGTTTGATTTGACCCTAGGCTCTGAAACAACCCAATCAAGAACAGAGGTCTTGAACTTTAGTTGGGCAGAATTTGAATAACTAAGAGTGCTGGTGTGAGACAAACTAACTGGGTTGGGTAGCATAGCAGGAGAGGAAGACATGAAGGGTGGTAATAAATGAAGCCATCCAGGAAGCTACACAATTATGTGCAAGGACAATAGTGAAGAGAAATAAGTTCAAGAGACCTATATGGTTCTCAGTGAAGGTAAGAGAAGCAGATAGAGCAAAAAAAAAGGCTTTCTATAGGTTTAAGGAGAAACAGGGAGAACAAGCTGTGAGGCCTGCTGTCAGTTTTTGGCAGAGGAGAATATTGCTTTCAGAGCAAGTAACAGCTGACAAGAAATACTACTTCTATCTCAGTAGGAGTCAGTGCATGTTTGGATTAAGCGAACCAATACTTTTTTAGAAGCGGGAGGTCTCATTTAAGCAAAAAAAGAAGAAAGCCTCTGTGTGTTTCTCTGTTAGAGGAAGCGGGCTGAATCAACTTAATTTGCTGAGTCAGGAGCAGAGGTGAGAAGCTAATTAGGGCAGTGGCTAAGGAGCTTAGGAATACAAAAGCATGTGTCTCCAATTACAGCTTGCTGCTGTCAGTTTTGGCAGAGGAGAATCTTGCTTTCAAAGCAATTGACAGATGACTAGAACTACAGCTTTCTTACTGATAAATCACTTCTCTCTCTGCAGGAGTCAGAGCCTATTTGGATTAAGCAAACAGTTGCTTTATTAGAAGCAGGGGTTGGTCACTGTGTGTTCTCTATTTGAGGAAGGGCTGAATTGACTTAATTTGCTGAGTCAGGAGCAGGGGAGAAGCTAATTGGGGTGTGGCTTAGGAGCTAAGGAGTACAAAAGCAGGTGTCTCCAATTACAGCCTGCTGCTGTCAGTTTATGACAGAAGAGAATATTACTTTCAGAGCAAGTAACAGCTGACTACAACTACAGCCTTCTTGCTGATAATCACTTCTGTCTCAGCAGAGGTCAGTGCCTGTTTGGATTAAGCAAACAGATACTTTATTAGAAGCAGGGGGTCGGTCAGTGTGTGTTTCTCTATTTGAGGAAGGGGCTGTATCAACTTAATTTGCTGAGTCAGGAGCAGAGGGGACAAGCTAATTTGGGTGTGGCTTAGGAGCTTAGGAGTACAAAAGCAGGTGTCTCCAATTACAGCTCCCTGATGTAAGTTTGTGGCAGAGGAGAATATTGCTTTACATCAAGTAACAGCTGACTAGAACTTCAGCTTTCTTACTGCTAAATCACTTCTATTTCAGCAGGAGTCAGTGCCTGTTTGGATTAAGCAAACACATACTTTATTAGAAGCAGGGGGTCGGTCACAGTGTGTTTCTGTGTTTGGCCAAGTGGGCTTTATCAATTTAATTTGCTGAGTCAGGAGCAGAGGGGAGAAGCAAATTGAGGGTGTGACTTAGGAGCTTAGGAGTACAAAAGCAGATGTCTCCAATTACAGCTTCCTGCTGACAGTTTTTGGCAGAGGAGAATCTTGCTTTCAGAGCAAGTAACAGCTGACTAGAACTACAGCTTTCTTAATGATAAATCACTTCTATCTCTGCAGGAGTCAGTGACTGCTTGGATTAAGAAAACAGATACTTTATTAGAAGCAGGGGGTCATTCACTGTGTGTTTCTGTGTTTGGCCAACGGAGCTGTATCAATTTAATTTGCCGAGTCAGGAGCAGAGGGGAGAAGTAAATTGAAGTGTGCCTTAGGAGCTTAGGAGCAGAAAAGCAGATGTCTCCAGTTACAGCTTCCTGCTGTCAGTTTTTCGAAGAGGACAATCATGCATTCAGAACAAGTAACAGCTGACTAGAACTACAGCTTTCTTAATGATAAATAACTTCTATCTCTGCAGGAGTCAGTGCCAGCTTGGATTAAGAAAACAGATACTTTATTAGAAGGAGGGGGGCTCAATTAAGAAAAAATAAGAAAGTCTCTATGTGTTTCCCTGTTTGAGGAAGGGGCAGTAGCAACTTAATTTGTTGAGTCAGGAGCAGAGGGAGAAACTAATTGGGGGTGTGGCTTAGAGCTTAGGAGTACAAATGCAGGTGTCTCCAATTCTGACTTCCTGCTATCAGTTTTTGGCAGACGAGAATCTTGCTTTCAGAGCAAGTAACAGCTGACTAAAACTACAGCTTTCTTACTGATAAATCACTTCTATCTCAGCAGAAGTCACAGCCTGTTTGGATTAAGCAAATAGATACTTTATTAGAAGCAGGGGATTGCTCATGGTGTTTTCCCTTTTGAGGAGAACAGCTGTATCAAGTTAATTTGCTGAGTCAGGTACAGAGGAGATAAGTTAATGGGGGTGTGGTTTAGGAGCTTAGTAGTACAAAAGCAGGTGTCTCCAGTAACAGCTTCCTGCTCTCAGTTTTTGGCAGAGGAGAATCTTGCTTTCAGAGAAAGTAATAGATGACTAAAACTAGAGCTTTCTTACTGATCAATCACTTCTATCTCTGCAGGAGTCAAAACCTGTTTAGATTCAGCAAACAGATACTTTATTAGAAGGCAGGGGTTGGTCACTATGTGTTTCTCTGAGCAAGGGACTATATCAATTTTCTAAGTCAGAAGCTGAGGTGAGAAGCTAATTGGACTGTGACTTAGGAGTTTAGTAGTACAAAAGCAGGTGTCTCCAATTATAGCTTCCTGCTGTCAGTTTTTGGCAGAGGAGAATCTTGTTTTCAGAGCAAGTCACAGCTGACTAGAACTAGAGGTTTCTTAATGATAAATCACTTCTGTCTCTGCAGGATTCAGTGCCTGCTTGGAATAAGAAAACATATACTTTATTAGAAGCAGGGGGTCTCAATTAAGTAAACAAAAAGAAAGTCACTGTGTGTTTCTCTGTTTCAGGAAGGGGGCTGTAACAACTTAATTTGCTGAGTTAGGAGAAGAGGGTTGGGGTGTGACTTAGGAGCTGAGGAGTACAAAAGCATGTGTCTCCAATTACAGCTTCCTGCTGTCAGTTTTTGGCAGAGGAGAATCTTGCTTTCTGAGCAAGTAACAGCTTTCTGAAACTACAGATTTCTTACTGATAAATCACTTCTATCTCAGCAGGAGTAAGTGCCTGTTTGGATTAAGCAAACAGATACTTTATCAGAAGCAGGGGGCTGGTCACTGTGTGTTTCTGTGATTGAGCAAGGAGGCTGTATCAATTTAATTTGCTGAGTCAGGAGCAGAGGGTAGAAGCAAATTGGGGTCTGGTTTAGGAGATTAGGAGTACAAAAGCAGATGTCTCCAATTACAACTTCCTGCTGTCAGTTTGTGGCAGAGGACAATCTTGATTTCAGAGCAAGTAACAGCTGACTAGACCTACTTTCTTAATGATCAATAACTTCTATCTCTGCAGGAGTCAGTGCCTGCTTGGATTATGCAAACAGATACTGTGTTAGAAGCAGGGGTTGTTCACTGTGTGTTTCTGTGTTTGAGCAAGTGAGCTGTATCAATTTAATTTGCTGAGTCAGGAGCAGAGAGGAGAAGTAAATTGACGTGTGCCTTAGGTGCTTAGGAGTAGAAAAGCAGATGTCTCCAGTTACAGCTTCCTGCTGTCAGTTATTCACAGAGGACAATCATGCATTCAGAGCAAGTAACAGCTGACTAGAACTACAGCTTTCTTAATGATAAATAACTTCTATCTCTGCAGGAGTCAGTGCCAGCTTGGATTAAGAAAACAGATACTTTATTAGAAGGAGGGGGTCTCAGTTAAGGAAAAAAAAGAAAGTCTCTATGTGTTTCCCTGTTTGAGGAAGGGGATGTAGCAACTTAATTTGTTGAGTCAGGAGCAGAGAGGAGAAGCTAATTGGGGGTGTTGCTTAGGAGCTTAGGAGTACAAATGCAGGTGTCTCCAATTATAGCTTCCTGCTGTCAGTTTTTGGCAGATGAGAATCTTGCTTTCAGGGCAAGTAACAGCTGACTGAAACTACAGCTTTCTTACTGATAAATCACTTCTATCTCAGCAGAAGACATGGCCTATTTGGATTAAGCAAATAGATACTTTATTAGAAGCAGGGGTTTACTCATGGTGTTTTCCCCTTTTGAGGAAGGGGGCTGTATCAAGTTAATTTGCAGAGTCAGGTACAGAGGAGAGAAGTTAATGGGGGTGTGGCTTCGGAGCTTAGTAGTACAAAAGCAGGTGTCTCCAATTATAGCTTCCTGCTCTCAGGTTTTGGCAGAGGACAATCTTGCTTTCAGAGGAAGTAACAGCTGACTACAACTACACCTATCTTAATGATAAATCACTTCTATCTCTGCAGGAGTCAGTGCCTGCTTGGATTAAGAAAACAGATAATTTGTTATAAGCAGGGGGTCTCAATTAAGTAAAAAAAGAAAGTCATTGTGTGTTTCTGTGTTAGAGGAAAGGGGCTGTAGCAGCTTAATTTGCTGAGTCAGGAGCAGAGGTGAGAAGCTAATTGGGGGTTTGGCGTAGGAGCTTAAGAGTACAAAAGCATGTGTCTCCAATAACAGCTTCCAGCTCTCAGTTTTTGGCAGAGGAGAATCTTGCTTTCAGAGGAAGTAATAGCTAACAAAAACTAGAGCTTTCTTACTGATCAATCACTTCTAGCACAGCAGGAGTCAGTGCCTGTTTGGATTAAGCAAACAGATACTTTATTAGAAGACGGGGGGTTGGTCACTATGTGTTTCTCTGAGGAAGGGGACTATATCAACTTAATTTTCTGAGTCAGAAGCAGAGGGGATAAAATAATTGGGGAGTAGCTTAGGAGTTCAGTAGTACAAAAGCAGGTGTCTCCAATTACAGCTACCTGCTGTCACTTTATGGTAGAAGAGAATCTGGCTTTCAGAGCAAGTTACAGCTGACTAGAACTAGAGCTTCCTTAATGATAAATCACTTGTGTCTCTGCAGGATTCAGTGCCTGCTTGGATTAAGAAAAACAGATACTTTATTAGAAGCAGGGGGTTTCAATTAAGTAAAAAAAGAAAGTCACTGTGTGTTTCTCTGTTTCAGGAAGGGGGCTGTAACAACTTAATTTGTTGAGTCTGGAACAGAAGGGAGAAGCTAATTGGGGGTGTGGCTTAGGAGCTGAGGAGTACAAAAGCATGTGTCTCCAATTACAGCTTCCTGCTGTCTGTTTTTGGCAGATGAGAATCTTGCTTTCAGAGCAAATAACAGCTGAGTAAAACTACAGCTTTCTTACTGATACATCACTTCTATCTCAGCAGGAGTCCGTGCCTGTTTGGATTAAGCAAATAGATACTTTATTTGAAGCAGGGGGTTGGTCATGGTGCGTTTCCCCTTTTGAGGAAGGGGCTGTGACAACATAATTTGCTGAGTCAGGAACAGACGAGAGAAGCTAACGGGGGGTGTGGCTTTGGAGTTTAGTAGTACAAAAGCAGGTGTCTCCAATTACAGCTTCCTGCTGTCAGTTTTTGGCAGAGGACAATCTTGCTTTCAGAGCAAGTAACAGCTGACTACAACTACAGCTTTCTTAATGATAAATCACTTCTCTCTCTGCAGGAGTCAGTGCCTGCTTGGATTAAGAAAACAGATAATTTATTAGAAGCAGGGGGCCTAAATTAAGTAAAAAAAAGAAAGTCACTGTGTGTTTCTCAGTCTCAGGAAGGGGGCTGTAACAACTTAATTTGTTGAATCAGGAGCAGAGGGGAGAATCTAACTGGGGGTGTGGCTTAGGAGCTGAGGAGAACAAAAGTACTTGTCTCCAATTACAGCTTCCTGCTCTCAGGTTTTGGCAGAGGACAATCTTGCTTTCAGAGCAAGTAACAGCTTTCTAAAACTACACCTATCTTGCTGATAAATCACTTCTATCTCAGCAGGAGTCAGTGCCTGTTTGGATTAAGCAAAAGATACCTTATTAGAAGCAGGGGTTGGTCACTGTGTGTTTCTGTGTTTGGGCAAGAGGGCTGAACAACTTAATTTGCTGAGTCAGGAGCAGAGGTGAGAAGCTAATTGGGGGTTTGGGCGTGAGAGCCTAAGGTACAAAAGCATGTGTCTCCAATAACAGCTTCAGCTCTCAGTTTTCTGGCAGAGGAGAATCTTGCTTTCAGAGGTAATAGCTAACAAAAACTAGAGCTTTCTACTGATCAATCACTTCTACTGCAGCAGGAGTCAGTGCCTGTTTGGATTAAGCAAACAGATACTGTATTAGAAGACAGGGGTTGGTCACTATGTGTTTCTCTGAGGAAGGGACTATATCAACAATTTTCTGAAGTCAGAAGCAGAGGATAAAATAATTGGGGAGTAGCTTAGGAGTTCAGTAGTACAAAAGCAGGGTGTCTCCAATTAGCAGCTACCTGCTGTCACTTTATGAGAAGAGAATCTGGCTTTCAGAGCAAGTTACAGCTGACTAGAACTAGAGCTTCCTTAATGATAAATCACTTGTGTCTCTGCAGGATTCAGTGCCTGCTTGGATTAAGAAAACAGATACTTTATTAGAAAGCAGGGGGGTTTCAATTAAGTAAAAAAGAAAGTCACTGTGTGTTTCTCTGTTTCAGGAAGGGGCTGTAACAACAATTTGTTGAGTCTGGAACAGGAGAAGCTAATTGGGGGTGTGGCTTAGGAGCTGAGGAGTACACAAAGCATGTGTCTCAATTACAGCTTCCTGCTGTCTGTTTTAGCAGATGAGAATCTTGCTTTCAGAGCAAATAACAGCTGAGTAAAACTACAGCTTTCTTACTGATACATCACTTCTATCTCAGCGAAGGAGTCCGTGCCTGTTTGGATTAAGCAAATAGATACTTTATTTGAAGCAGGGGTTGGTCATGGTGCGTTTCCCCTTTGAGGAAGGGCTGTGACCAACATAATTTGCTGGAGTCAGGAACAGGCGAGAGAAGCTAGCAGGGGTGTGGCTTTGGAGTTTAGTAGTACAAAAGCAGGTGTATGCTCCAATTCACAGCTTCCTGCTGTCAGTTCTTGGCAGAGGACAATCTTGCTTTCAGAGCAAGTAGCGTGACTACAACTACAGCTTTCTTAATGATAAATCACTTCTCTCTCTCTGCAGGAGTCGGTGCCTGCTTGGATTAAAACAGATAATTTATTAAACAGGGGCCTAAATTAAGTAAAAAAAGAAAGTCACTGTGTGTTTCTCCAGTCTCAGGAAGGGGGCTGTAACAACTTAATTTGTTGAATCAGGAGCAGAGGGGAGAATCTAACTGGGGGTGTGGCTTAGGAGCTGAGGAGAACAAAAGTACTTGTCTCCAATTACAGCTTCCTGCTCTCAGTTTTTGGCAGAGGAGAATCTTGCTTTCAGAGCAAGTAACAGCTTTCTAAAACTACTGCTTTCTTGCTGATAAATCACTTCTATCTCAGCAGGAGTCAGTGCCTGTTTGGATTAAGCAAAAAGATACCTTATTAGAAGCAGGGGGTTGGTCACTGTGTGTTTCTGTGTTTGGGCAAGAGGGCTGTATCAATTTAATTTGCTGAGTCAGGAGCAGAAGGGAGAAGCAAATGGGGGTGTGTCTTAGGAGCTTAGAAGTACAAAAGCAGATGTCTCCAATTACAACTTCCTGCTGTCAATTTGTGGCAGAGGACAATCTTGCTTTCAGAGCAAGTAACAGCTGACTAAGAACTTCAGCTTTCTTGATGATAAATAACTCTTCGCTGCAGGAGTCAGTGCTTGCTTTTACTAAACAAACAGATACTTTATTAAACAGGGGGTCGATCACGGTGTGTTTCTCTGTCTGCAGAAGTGGGCTGTATCAACTTAATTTGCTGAGCCAGGAGCAGGGGAGAAGCTAATTGGCTGTGGGAGCTTGAGGTGTTGGGAACAAATGCAGCTGTCTCAATTACAACTCACTGCTGTCAGTTTTGGCAGAGGACAATCTTGTTTTAGAGCAAGTAACGTCTGACTGGAACTACACCTTTCTTAATGATAAATCACTTCAATACTCTGGCAGGATCAGTGACTGCTTGGATTAAGAAAACAAATAATTTATTAGTAGCAGGGGGTCTCAATTAAGTAAGAAAAAAGAAATTTAGTGTGTGTTTCTCTGTTTGAGGAAGGGGGCTGTGGCAACTTAATTTGCTGAGTCAGGAGCAGAGGGGAGAAGCTAATTGGGGGTTTGGCTTAGGAGTTTAGGAGTACAAAAGCATGTGTCTCCAATTAGAGCTTCCTGCTCTCAGTTTTTGACAGATGAGAATCTTGCTTTCAGAGGAAGTAACAGCTGACTAAAACAAGAGCTGTCTTAGTGATCAATCACTTCTATCTCAGCAGGAGTCAGTGCCCGCTTGGATTAGGAAAACAGATTCTGTGTAAAACAGGGGTTCTCAATGAAGAATACAAAAAAGAAAGTCACTGTGTGTTCTCTGTTTTCAGGAAGGGGCTCATATTTTAACAATTTGTTGGCGGAGTCAGGAGCAGAGGGGAAGATAATTGGGGTGTGGCTTAGAAGTTTAGGAGTACAAAGCATGTGTCTCCAATTAGAGCTTCCTGCTCACAGGTTTTGACCAGATGAGAATCTTGCTTTCAGAGGAAGTAACAGCTGACTAAAACAAGAGCTGTCTTACTGATCAATCACTTATCTCAGCAGGAGTCAGTGCCTGTTTGACTAAGCAAACAGATACTTCATTAGGGGAAGATGGAGGGTTGGTCACTATGTGTTTCTCTGTTTGAGAGGGGACTATATCAACTTCATTTTCTGAGTCAAAAGCAGAGGAAGAAGTAAATTGGGGTGTGACTTAGGAGTGTAATAGTACAAAGGAGGTATCTCCAATCACAGCATCGCCATGCAGTCTTTGGCAAGCGGAATCTTGCTGCTCCGGTTATGAAGTAATAGCTGACTAGAACAAACTTCTTAATGATAAATCACTTCTATCTCTACTTTCTGGATTCAGTGCCTGCTTGGATTAGGAAAACAGATACTGTATTAGAAGCAGGGGGTCTCAATTAAAAATAAAAAAAGAAAGTCACTGTGTGTTTCTCTGTTTCAGGAAGGGGCTGTAACTACTTAATTTGTTGAGTCAGGAGCAGAGGGGGAAGCTAATTGGGGGTGTGGCTTAGGAGCTCAGGAGTACAAAAGCTTGTATCTCCAATTACAGCTTCCTGCTGTCAGTTTTTGGCAGAGGAGAATCTTGCTTTCAGAGCAAGTAACAGCTTTCAAAAACTACAGCTTTCTTGGTGATAAATCACTTCTATCTCACCAGGAGTCAGTGCCTGATCTGAAAGCAAACTTATATCTATTAAAAGCAGGGTGTTGGTCATGGTGTGTTTCTCTGTTTGTGGAAGGGGCTGTATCAACTTAATTTTGCTGAGCCAAGAGCAGAGGGAGAAGCTAATTGGGAGTGTTCTCAGAGAGCTTAGGAGTACAAATGCAGGTGTTTCCAATTTCAGCTTCCTGCTGTCAGTTTTTGGCAGCAGGGAATCTTGCTTTCAGAGCAAGTAACAGCTGGCTAAAACTGCAGCTTTCTTACTGATAAATCACTTCTATCTCAGCAGGAATCACTGCCTGTTTGCATTAAGCAAATAGATACTTTATTAGAAGCAGGGGGTCTCAATTAAGAATACAATAAGAAAGTCACTGTGTGTTTCTCTGTTTCAGGAAGGGGGCTGTAACAACTTAATTTGTTGAGTCAGGAGCAGAGGGGGAAGCTAATTTTGGGTGTGGCTTAGATGTTTAGGAGTACAAAAGCATGTGTCTCCAATTAGAGCTTCCTGCTCTCAGTTTTTGACAGATGAGAATCTTGCTTTCAGAGGAAGTAACAGCTGACTAAAACAAGAGCTGTCTTACTGATCAATCACTTCTATCTCAGCAGGAGTCAGTGCCTATTTGGATTAAGCAAACAGATACTTTATTAGAGAGCGGAGGGGTTGGTCACTATGTGTTCTCTGTTTGAGGAAGGACTATGTCAGCTTAAATTTCAGGTCAAGCAGAGAAGAAGTAAATTGGGGTGTGAATTAGGAGTGTAGTAGTGCACAAAAGCAGGTGTCCCAATTACAGCATCCTGCTCTCAGTTTTTGGCAGAGGAGAATCTTGCTTTCAGAGCAAGTAACAGCCGACTAAAACTGCAGCTTTACTGATAAATCACTTCTATCTCAGCAGGAATCACTGCCTGTTTGGAATAAGCAATAGATACTTTATATAGAAACGTGAGGGGGTTGCTCATGGTGTTTTCCTTTTTGAGAAGGGGCTGTATCAAGTTAATTTGCAGAGTCAGGTACAGAGGAGAAGTTACTGAGGGTGTGGCTTAGGAACTAGTAGTACAAAGGCAGGTGTCTCAAATTTACAGCTTCCTGCTGTCAGCTTTAACGAGAGGACAATCTTTGCTTTCAGAGGAAGTAGCGGTTGACTACAACTACACTTACTTAATGATAAATCTTCTATCTCTGCGAGGTCAGTGCCTGCTTGATTAGAAAACGAATAGTTATTTAAGCAGGGGTCTCAATTAAGTAAAAAAAAGTCATTGTGTGTTTAGTTGATTTGAGGAATGGGGCTGTAGCAGCTCAATTTGCTGAGTCTGGAGCAGAGGTGAGGCTAATGGGGGGTTGGCTTAGGAGATTAGGAGTACAAAGCATGTGTCTCCAATAACAGCTTCCTGCTCTCAGTTTTGTGGAAGAGAATCTTGCTTTAAGAGGAAGTAATAGCTGACTAAAACTAAAAACTCTTACAGATCAATCACTTCTATCTCAGCAGGGCAAGGCTACCTGTTGGATTAAACAAACAGATACTTTATTAGAAAGATGAGGGTTGGTCACTATGTGTTCTCTGTTGAGAAAGGAGACTATATCAACTTAATTTTCTGAGTCAAGAAGCAGAGGATAAGCTAATTGGGGTGTGGCTTTAGAGTTTACAGGTTCAAATGCAGGTGTCTCCAATACACTACCTGCTGTCAGTTTTGAAGCCAGAGGAGAATCTTGCTTTCCAGGCAAGTAACTGACTAGAACTAGAGCTTTCTTAATGATAAATCACTTCTGTCTCTGCAGGATTCAGTGCCTGCTTGGATTAAGAAAACAGATACTTTATTAGAAGCAGGGGGTTTCAATTAAGTAAAAAAAGAAGGTCACTATGTGTTTCTCTGTTTCAGGAAGGGGGCTCTAACAACTCAATTTGTTGAGTCAGGAGCAGAGAGGAGAAGCTAATTGGGGGTGTAGCTTAGGAGCTGAGGAGTACAAAAGCATGTGTCCCCAATTACAGCTTCCTGCTGTCTGTTTTTGGCAGAAATGAATCTTGCTTTCAGAGCAAATAACAGCTGTCTAAAACTACAGCTTTCTACTGATACATCACTTCTATCTCAGCAGGAGTCAGTGCCTGTTTGGATTAAGCAAATAGATACTTTATTTGAAGCAGGGGTTGGTCATGATGCATTTCCTTTTTGAGGAAGGGCTGTGTCAATGTGATTTGCAGAGTCAGGAACAGGAGAGAGGAGCTAATTGGGGTGTGGCTTGGGGCGTAGTAGTACTAAAGCAGGTGCCTTCCATTACAGCTCCCTGCTGTCAGTTTTAGGTAGAGGACAATCTTGCTTTAAACGAAACAAAGGACTACAACTAACACCTTTCTTAATGATAATCACTTCTATCTCTGCAGGAGTCAGTGCCTGCTTGAATTAGAAAACAGATAATTTATTAGAAACAGGGATACCAATTAAGTAAAAGAAAAGTCACTGTGTGTTTCTCTCTGTCTAAGGAAGGGGCTGTAACAACTTAATTTGTTGAGACAGGAGCAGAGGGAGAAACTAAGTGGGGTGTGGCTTGGAGCTGAGCACAAAGCATGAGTCTCCAATTACTGCTTGCTGTCAGTTTTGGCAGAGGAGAATCTTGCTTAAAGAAAGTAACAACCTAAAACTACAGCTTTCTTACTGATAATCACTTCATCTCAACAGGACAGTACCTGTTTTGGATTAAGCAAACAGATACCTTATTCAAAGCAGGGGTTAGAAACTATTTGTTTCTGTTTGAGGAAGGGAACTACATCAATTTAATTTGCTGAGTCATGGGCAGAGGAGAAAAGCTAATTGGGGTGTGACTTAGGAGCTTAAAGATAGTACCAAGCAGGTGTCTCCACTACAGATTCTGGTGTCAGTTTCTGCAGAGGAGAATCTTGCTTCAGAGCAAGTAACAACTTCTAGAACTACAGCTTTCTTACTGACAAATCACTTCTGTCTCAGGCGGGAGTCAGTGCCTGTATGCGATAAACCAAACTGGTACCTATTAGAAGCAGGGGGTTGGTCCCTGTGTGTTTTGATGTTTGAGCAAGGGCTGTATCAATTTAATTGCTGAGTGAGGAGCAGAGGAAATAAAAACTAATGGGGTGTGACTCGAAGCCTAGGAGTGCAAAACAGGTGTCTCCAATCCCACTCCTGCTGTCAGTTTCGTGACAGAGGAGAATCTTGCTTTCAGACAAGTAACAGCTTTTCTTCTTCTTACTGATAAATCACTTCTTTCTCAGTAGAGTCCAGTGCCTGTTGGATTTAAGCAAACATATACTTTATTAAAAGCAGGGTGTTGGTCATGGTGTGTTTTCTGTTTGAGGAAGGGGCTGTATCAACTTAATTTGCTGTGAGGGAGAGGAGAGAACTAATTGGTGTGTGACTCAAGAGCCTAGGAGCACAAAAGCAGGTGTTTCCAATTACTGCTTCCTGCTGTCTGTTTTTGGCAGAGGAGAGTCTTGTTTTCAGAGCAAATAACAGCTGACTAGAACTACATCTTTCTTGCTTATCGATCACTTCTATCTCAGTAGGAGTCAGTGCCTGTTTGGATTAAGCAAACAGATACTTTATTAGAAGCAGGGAATTGGTCACTAAGCATTTCTGCTTAAGGCATTCTTAGAATGGCAGAGAAAGGAGATTACTGTTGATGGAGACGCGAATATGCCAGATGTTAACGGAGCACATTTTCTGCTGCACATCCAAGAGCAGGACATTTTGATGCCCTACGGTGGCAGGCCTCAAACAGCTACTTTCAGAACCCACTCGTGAGGGAGCAATTCAGACCTCGTACTCTCAAACCGGGACAGTAAGAGGATCCTCAGATACAGGAGTGGGTTGCCATCTGAGGACAAGTGAACATCTAACAGTGTGTGGTTCACATTAAACTCAACTACAGAATCAAACCATACAAAAGTGAGAGCTACTGCACTTTGGGAGGCTGACTTTGGGAAGATGGGAGACTACCTCAGAAAAGCACTAGCAAACAGGCTAGAAGGAGGTGTGGAGCAACAATGGGAATCATCAAAACTGCCATCACAGAGGCAACAAAGCCTTTGTGTGAAGCAAATAAACAAAATCAAAATGAAAGAAAGCCACTATGGTTCTCAAAGAGGTGGCTGTGAAAGTCAGGAAGAAAAGATAGCACTCGGAATATAAGGAAACTCAGAAGGAGCAGGACGAAGCAGTAGCAATGAAGGCAGAAGGAATCAGGAGGAAGTCAGAATAGCAAGGCCCAAACTGAAAAAAGATAGCCAACTCAGTTAAGAAGGATAAACCTTTTATAGGTACATTAGTGAGTAGAAGAAAAAGGGAGGATAGTGAGGCAGAATGGAATGAACTGTGGGTGGGCAGAGGGGACATTGAAAAAGCAGGGATACTGAATGAATAGATTTCTGCTCAGTATTCACAAAAGAGAAGGGGAAAGCATAATCCAATTAACAGAAACACTTTTGATATGGGATTGATCCCAGTCCTTTCACAGAAAAAAGATTGCAAGAACTCTAAAACTGAAGGTGGACAAAGCAATGGGTCCTGATGGAATTCACCCAGAATTCAAAAGAATTAAGGGAGGAACTAGTGAAACCACTGGCTACTCTTTTTAATAAATCATGGGAGGATGATGTGGTACCGAGGACTGGAGGAAGGCAGATGTGATTCCCATCACACAAAGTGGGACCAAGACAGGGCAGAAAACTACAGACCTGTTAGTCTGACCTCTGTGGTAGGAAAGTGATGGAGTCACTTCTGAAGGAAAGAATAGTTGAGTACCTAGAGGCCAGTGGAGCACAGAACCCAAGGAGCATAGGTTCACAGCGGAAGGTTATGTCAGAACAAATATAATAGATTTCTTTGACTGGGTGACCAAAGTAGTAGACCAGGAAGGCTGTGGACATAGCTACTAGACTTTAACAAGGCAGTCTGACACAGTCCCACACAAAAATAATAGTCAAATTAACCAGCCTGGGAGTGGATCCCAGGGTGTTAGCCTAGGTAAAACATTGGCTGCTAAAGGGATACAGACAGAGTGTAAAAAGTCCATCTGAAGAAAAGGGGTTACTAGTGGGGTACACAGGGTTCAGTAGTGGGTCAGTCCTTTTAATGTCTTCATCAGTGACATTGCAGAGGGACTGGAAGGAAAAGGATACCTTTTGCAGATGACACACAGATCTGCAACAGGGGTGATACACAAGGAGGCTTGGAAAGGATGAAAAGGGACTTGGCAAGGTTGGAGGAATGGTCAGAAGTATGGCAGCTAGGATTCAATGCAAATAAGTGCAGAATAATGCACCTGGGAAACAAGAACCCAGGGGAAGAATACACAAAGGGTGGGGAGGTAGTAACAACAACAAAAATTGAAAGGGTCCTGGAGGTAATCATATCAGATGACCTTCAGGTTATAAAAAATGTGAGAAGGCAGTAGGAGGGACTGAGGCATACTGGGATGTATGAGAGGCATCAGCAGCAGAAAACAGGAAGTTGTTTTCCCTCTGTACAGACAGTTGGTGAGATCATCTGGAGTACTGTGTCCAGTTCTAGAACCCCATCTCTGCAAGGACATAGACAGGATAGAGGTAGTCAGAGGAGGAAACAAAATGGAGCAGGGTCTGCAACAGAAGCCGTATGAGGAGAGACTAAATTAGCTTAATATGTATACCCTTGAGGAAAGAAGGAGAGGGGGACATGATAGAAGCACCCAAGTACCTCAGTGGAATCAACAAAGTACAAGTGGGTAGCATCTTTCCAAAAAGGACATGCAAGAACAAGGGGACACAATTAAAAGACAGGAGGGTGGTTCCAGAGGCAATGTGAAGTACTACTATCACAGAGAGGTAGTGGATGCATGGAACAGCCTTCTGGGGAGGTTGTGGGGTCTAAAACTGTGAAACTCAAGAATGCATGGGACGAACCTGTAAAAGCAGTTATAACTTGTGGGGTGTAGGAAGAAGAAATAGGCTGTTGGTGACTAGGATCTGTAGGCCTATCCACAGGAGGGAAATGGGCAGACTAGATGGGCCAAGTGGTCACTCATCTGCTGTCAAAGTCTATGTTTCTATGTTTCTATGAGGGAACTACATCAACTAATTTGCTGAGTCAGAGCAGAGGAGAGAAACTAATTGGGGTGTGGCTTAGGAGCTTAGCAGTACAAAAGCAGGTGTCCACTACAGCTTCCTGCTGTCAGTTTTACAGAGAGGAGAATCCTGCTTTCAGAGCAAGTAACAGCTGACTAGAACTACAGCTTTCTCACTGATAAATCTCTTCTATCTAAGCAGGAGTCGAGCCTGTTTGGATTCAAGCAAAGAATACTTATTAGAAGCAGGGTGTTGGTCACGGTGTGTTTCTCTGTTTGAGGAAGGAAATGTATCAGCAATTTGCTGAGTCAGGAGCAGAGAGATTAACTAATCAATGTGTGACTTAAGACCTAGGAATACAAAAGCAGGTGTTTCCAATTACTGCTTCCAGCTGTCTGTTTTTGGCAGAGGAGAATCTTACTTTCAGAGCAAGTAACAGCTGACTAGAACTACCGCTTTCTTACTGATCAATCACTTCTATCTCAGCAGGAGTCAGTGCCTGTTTGGATTAAGCAAACAGATGCTTTACTAGAAGCAGGGGGCTAGTCACTATGTGTTTCTCTGTTTGAGGAAGGGGACTATATCAACTTTATTTGCTGAGTCAGGAGCAGAGAGGAGATGCTAATTGGGGTGTGGCTTAGGAGCTTAGTAGTACAAAAGCATGTGTCTCCAATTACAGCTTTCTGCTGTCAGTTTTTACAGAGGAGAATCTTGCTTTCAGAGCAAGTAACAGCTGACTAGAACTACAGCTTTCTTACTGATAAATCACTTCTATCTTAGGCATCAGCGCCTGTTTGGATTAAGCAATCAAATACTTTATTAGAAGCAGGGGCCGCTCACTGTGTGTTTCTCTGTCTTGAGGAAGGGAACTATATCAACTTAATTTTCTGAGGTAAACAAAGAGGACAGGCTAATTGAGTATGTGCCTTAGGAATTTAGGAGTACAAAAAGCATGTGTCTCCAATAACAGCTTCTTGCTGTCAGTTTTTAGCAGAGGTGAATCTTGCTTTCAGAGCAAGTAACAGCTGACTAGAACTACAACTCTTACTGATAAATAACTATATCTCTGCAGGAGTCAGTACCTGCTGGATTAAACAAACAGATACCTTATTAGAAACAGGGCGTCTCAAATAAATAAAAAAAGATCTCTGTATGTTTCTGTTTGAGGAAGGGGCTGGCAACATAATTTGTTGAGTCAGGAGCAGAGGGAGAAGCTGATGGGGTGTGGCTGAGGAGCTTAGGGTACAAAGCATGTGTTTGGAATTACTGCTACCTGCTGTCTGTTTTGGCAGAGGAGATCTTGCTTTCAGAGCAAGCAACAGCTGACTAGAACTAGAGCATCTTAATGATAAATCACTTCTATCTCAGCAGGAGTCAGTTCCTGTTTTGTTTAAGCAAACAGATACTATATTAGAAAGCAGGGGATTGGTCACGGTGCTGTTCTCTGTTTGAGGAAGGGACTGAATCAACTTAATTCTCTGAGTGAGAAGCAAGGAGACAGGCTAATTGGGATGTGGCTTAGGAGCTTAGTAGTACAAAAGCAGGTGTCTCCAATTACAACTTCCTGCTGTCAGTTTTTGGCAGAGGACAATTTTTCTTTCAGAGCAAGTAACAGCTGCCTAGAACAACAGCTTTCTTAATGATAAATAATTTCTATCTCCACAGGAGTCAGTGCCTGCTTGGATCAGGAAAATAGATACTTTATTAGAAGCAGGGGGTCTCAATTAAGTAAAAAAAGAAAATCACTGTGTGTTTCTCTGTTTGAGGAAGAGGTTATAGCAACAATTTGTTGAGTCAGTTGCAGAGGAGAAGCTAATTGGGGTGTGCCTTAGGAAATTTAGGAGTACAAAGCATGTGTCTCCAGTGCAACTTCTTGCTGCTAACTTTTAGCAGAGGTGAATCTTGCTTTCAGAGCAAGTAACAGCAGACTAGAACTACAGCTTTCTTACTGATAAATAACTTCTTTCTCTGCAGGAGTCAGTGGCTGGTAGGATTAAGCAAACAGATACCTTATTAGAGGCAGGGGGTCTCAATTAAATAAAAAAGTCTCTATGTGTTTCTCTGTTTCATGAAGGGGCGGTAGCAACTTAAGCTGTTGAGTCAGGAGCAGAGGGGAGAAGCTAATTGGGGTGTGGCTTAGGAGCTTAAGGGTACAAAAGCATGTGTTTTGAATTACTGCTTCCTGCTGTCTGTTTTGGCAGAGGAGAATCTTGCTTTCAGAAAGCAACAGCTGACTAGAGCTTTCTTGTGATAAATCACTTCTATCTCAGCACAGGAGTCAGCGCCTGTTTGGATTAAACAATCAAATTTTATTAGAAGCAAGGGGCTCAGTCACTGTGTGTTTCTCTGTTTGAGGAAGGCTATATCAACAACTTTCTGAGCGGAGAAACAACCCAGCAACCATCAACAAGTTCTATGAAGAGATCAGGCGCAACTTCAATGAACATGCCTACCTAAATGAGCTTAGGTACTCGCCTGAGTGAAGATTTCTACCTGGCAAAATGATTATGTCAAGCACAATATCTTCCACAACATTCCCATCAAGGGCCTCAATAAGCATGCTCCCCTTATTAAAGTTCGAACTAGGACCAAAACCTGTAAATGGTTCACCCTCAGATCAAGTCCTTGCTCCTAGAAGAGATAAGCTCTGGAAAAAAGCATGCAGACTGGAACACTGCAGGATTGGAACAGTTCAGGAGACTATAAAATTTATTACCAAAATAATCAGAGAATAAAAGACCACCTTCTTCAAATCCGAACTAGAACTCTGACAAAAGAGCCCAATCAAGCTCTGGAACACAATCAGTGATCTGCTAGGCCACTCCCCAGGAAATTCACTCACGACCAAGATTACGCTGGCAACTTGACTATAACTGAAAGATGTATATTCTTGGCATGTTCAATAACCACTTTGCTACTGCAGGCATGGCATTTGATAACTCCCTGCAAACATACTTTGCTCCCAGACTGCCAGCCAACTGCCTGAACTCCGATAAACCACCGCCTTTCTCACTTCAACCTGCCACACTGAAAGAGGTAGGGGACCTCTTGCTTCAGTTGGATACTAAAAAGCGCTGGGGCCAAGCTCCCTTGACCCTTACTTTTTTTACAAAAGGTGCCTACCACATACTAAGCATTACGTCACCCACCTTTGACATCCCTGTCTCCCAGGGCACTTACCACCCATATGGAAGACAACACCATGTCATACCACTGTTCAAATCAAGGTGACCGTGGTGATCTCCAAATACAGGCCAATTTCCCTCCTTCACGGTCCTGTCAAGCTCCTAGAAAATTGTAAATACAGCTGAGGACTCACCTTGAGTCTAAGGAACTGCCCAAATACTATACAGTCAGATTAGAAACTAAACAACAGCACTATCTCAGCCCCTCGCCAAAGTTACTAACGACTGGCAGCGTAATCTTGAGGAAACAAAAACTTTATTTGTGCTGTTTTCCTTGATCTAAGCAAGGAGCTTTAGAACACCGTCGACCATAGTCTGCTCCCCGCACGCCTCAAAACCATGGGTGTGGACCCCTCCTCTCTCGTTGGTTCACTGACTATCTTACAGGTGCCTTCAACAAGTTAAACCCGGAGAGGCCTGTCTCCTTAAAACTCTGTAAGAGGGGCACCTCAGGTTCTATATTAGGGCCCTTACTTTTGCAATCTACATTAATAACATCGACTACTGTATAAAAGAAGCCACATCCATCTGCTTTGCAGAATGATACAGTCTCACGCGGAGTCGCCTAACACCTGAAGCTGCCTGCAATGACCTACAGTCAAATTCAACAACACAAAAGCCAGTCCTCCAAAAAAGCTACTCCTTAATGCCAAAAAAAACAAAGGATGATCCCTCTCCTTTTATCCGTACAACTAACCCTGTGTCAGTGGGACAGTTCCCCAAGTTACCACAGTTCTGGGTGAAAAACAGAATTTGTTACAAATTCAAGTATCTGGGAGTTGGATAGACCAAAGACTTTCCTTCATTGAACATATCGAGGACTTGTAAAAACGACCGGCAAAGACTTGGACTGTTTTTAGAATCAGCCATTTCTCACCAGAGATGCCAAGAAACAACTGGTCAATCCATTTTCCTATCATTGGTTGATTCACAGCTGACTTCCTCTACAGTCAATGCCCCAACTCTTACATGGCTAAACTGGACACTCTACCATCGAGCACTGAGGTTTATAGCAGGACTCCCTTCGAACACATCACTGCACCTATATGCGGCAGTGGGATGGACATCACTAAGTTCAGAGCCACAGAAAGCGCCCACTCTCTGGACCTATAGAGCCATCTCTAATAAGCTGCCTTATTATATCTCCTGCTGTCTTTCCTGAGAATAATTGGAAATCATGCGAGTGAAGTTACTCAGCTATACTTAAAAGTACCCAAAGCAAAATCCCGCTTCGGCAGGGCAGCCATAAGCTTGATGCTACCTACCTTATGGAACGATCTACAAAACCCTCAAATTAAGCACTCTAATCAGTATAAATGCTTTCAAGATGCTTTATTCCGTACAATCGAAAGTATGTAACACCCTTCACACACTCAGACCAAGTACTGGTATATAGCCACGCCTAGACCCAATTTTAGCACACCCCAGCTTGCTCCTCACCAGACTAATTGTTCTCTCTTATCCCTGTCTTATCAACACTAGGCCCATCCATACATATTCTTCATACATGGATCACACCCCACAACATCCTACCATCCCCCGCACATATAAAACCTGAATACTCTTCTCACCTCACCTTCTACATCCAGCTTTACCAACTCCTTTCTGTGCACCGTGCCCCTCCTATCCTTTCTCCCCAACTTCATCCTCTCTTCCCCTACCTTACCACCTCTACCTGGTGTATATTTTTATTTTATTTTTCTTCCTTACTTACTCCTGCAACCTTAGATAACCTGCTGTATCTTCCTATAGACACTTCTATGTATGTAAATATCAGGTAATCTGACAATATCTGTATAATTCTATGTATATATGAACTTTTTCTTCCTCTCTGTAAAGAGTATTATCTGTATTGCCTTGTAAATACCTGTGTTGACCTGTATATACAAATGTTCATGCTCCACCCAAGTCCATCTTGCAAATGAGCTTCTGCTCAACGATGAACGCCTGGTTAAATAAAGACTTGATTGATTGATTGATTGATTGAGTGAGTGAGTGAGTAGCAAGGGGACATGTTAATTGGGTTGTGGCTTAGGAGCGTAGTAGTACAAAGGCAGGTGTCTCCAGTTACAGCTTCCTGCTGTCAGTTTTTGGCAGAGGAGAATCTTGCTTTCAGAGCAAGTAACTGCTGACCAGAACAAGAGCTTTCTTAATGATAAATCAGTTCTTTCTCTGCAGGATGCAGTTCCTGCTTGGATTAAGGAAACAGATACTTTATTTGAAGCAGGGGGTCTCAATTAAGTAAAAAAAAAAGAAAGTCACTGTGTTTCTCTGTTTGGGGAAGGGGCTGTAAGAACTTAATTTGCTGAGTCAGGAGCAGAGGGGAGAAGCTAATTGGGGGTGTAGCTTAGGAGCTGAGGAGTACAAAAGCACGGGTCTCCAATTACAGCTTCCTGCTGTCAGTTTGCAGAGGAGAATCTACTAGAGCATGTAACAGCTTTCAAAACTACAGCTTTCTTACCGATGAATCACATTTATCTCAGCAGGAATCAGTGCCTGTTTGGATTAAACAAACAGATACTTTATTACAAGCAGGGGTCAGTCACTGTGTGTTTCTCTGTTTGAGGAAGGGACTATATCAAACCTAATTTTCTGAGTCAGAGAAGCAGAGGGAGAAGCTAATTGGGTGTGGCTTAGGTGCTTAGTAGTGCAAAAGCAGGTGTCTCCAATCACAGCTTCCTGCTGTCAGTTTTACAGAGGAGAATCTTGCTTTCAGAGCAAGTAACAGCGGACTAGAACTAGAGCTTTCTTAATGATAAATCACTTCTATCTCTGCAGGATTCACTGCCTGCTTGGATTAAGAAAACAGATACTTTATTAGAAGCAGGGGGTCTCAATTAAGTAAAAAAAAAGAAAGCCACAGTGAGTTTCTCAGTTTGAGGAAGGGGCTGTAACAACTTAATTTCCTGAGTCAGGAGCAGAGGGGAGAAGCTAATTGGGGTGTGGTTTAGGATTTTATTAGTACAAAGGCATGTGTCTCCAATTACAGCTTCCTGCTGTCATTTTCCGAAGAGGAGAATCTTGCTTTTCAGATCAAGTAACAGCTTCTAAAACTACATTTTACTGATAAATCACTTATATCTCAGCAGGAGTCAGTGCCTGTTTGGATTAAGCAAATGGATACTTTATTAGAAGCAGAAAGTTGGTCATGGTGTGTTTCTCTGTTTGGAGGAAGGGGCTGTATCAACTTAATTTGCTGAGCCAGGAGAAGAGGAGAGTAGCTAATGGGGTGTGACTTAACACCTAGGAGTACAAAAAGCAGTTCTCCAATTACAGCTTCCTGCTGTCTGTTTTGAGAGGAGAATCTTGCTTTCAGAGCAAGTAAAAGCTGACTAGAACTAGAGCTTTCTTAATGATAAATCACTTCTGTCTCTGCAGGATTCTGTGCCTGCTTGGATTAAGAAACAGATGCTTTATTAGAAGCAGAGGGTATCAATTAAGTAAAAAAAAAAGAAAGTCACTGTGTGTTTCTCTGTTTGAGGAAGGGAGCTGTAACAACTTAATTTGCTGAGTCAGGAGCAGAGGGGAGAAGCTAATTGAGGTTGTGTCTTAGGAGTTTATTAGTACAAAGGCATGTGTCTCCAATTACAGCTTCCTGCTGTCAGTTTCTGTCAGAGGAGCATCTTGCTTTCAGAGCAAGTAACAGCTTTCTAAAACTACAGCTTTCTTACTGGATAAATCACTTATCTCAGCAGGAGTCAGTGCCTGTTTGGATTAAGCAAACGGATACTTTATTAGAAGCAGGAAGCTGGTCATGGTGTGTTTCTCTGTTTGAGGAAGGGGGTTGTATAAACTTAATTTGCTGAGCCAAGAGCAGAGGAGAGTAGCTAATCGGGTTGTGACTTAAGAGCCTAGGAGTACAAAAGCAGGTGTCTCCAATTACAGCTTCCTGCTGTCTGTTTTTGGCAGAGGAGAATCTTGCTTTCAGAGCAAGTAACAGCTGACTAGAACTTAAGCTTTCTTACTGATCAATCAGTTCTCTCTCAGCAGGAGTCAGTGCCTGTTTGGATTAAGCAAACAGATACTTTATTAGAAGCAGAGGTTTCAATATGTGTTTCTGTTTGAGGAAGGCAACTATATCAACTTAATTTGCTGGAGTCAGGAGCAGATTGGAGAAGCTAATTGGGTGTGGCTAGAGCTTAGTAGTACAACAGCAGGTGTCTCTAATTACAGCCTCCCGCCGCCAGTTTTGAAGAGGAGAATCTTGCTTTCAGAGCAATTAACAGCTGACTAGAACTATACGCTTTTACTGATAAATCACTTCTATCTCAGCAGGAGTAAGTGCCTGTTTTGTTTAAGCAAACAAATACTATATTAGAAAGCAGGGAAAGGTCAAGTGTGTTTCTCTGTTTCTGAGGAAGGGGCTGTATCAACTTTATTTGCTCAGCCAGGTGCAGAAGAGAGAAGCTATTTGGGTGGGGAGCTTAGGAGCTTAGAGTACAAAAGTAGGTGTTCCAATTACAACTTCCTGCTGTCAGTTTTTGGCAGAGGAGAATCTTGCTTTCAGAGCAAGTAACAGCGGACTAGAACTACAGCTTTCTTAATGATAAATAACTCTATCTCTACAGAAGTCAGTGCCTGCTTGGATTAAGCAAATGTATACTTTATTAGAAGCAGGGAGTCTCAATTAAGTCAAAAAAAGTCTCTATGTGTTTCTCTGCTTGAGGTAGGAGGTTATAGCAAGTTAATTTGTAGAGTCAGGAGCAGAGGGGAGAAGCTAATTGGGGTGTGTCTTAGGAGTTTAGGAGTGCAAAAGCATCTGTTTCCAATTACAGCTTCAACCTGACAGTTTTTGGCAGAGGAGACTTTTGCTTTCAGAGCAAGTAACAGCTTTCTAAAACTACAGCTGTCTTACTGATAAATCACTTCTATCTCAGCAGGAGTCAGTGCCTTTTTCGACAAGCAAATGGATTCTTTATTAGAAGCAGGAAGTTGGTCATTGTGTATTTCTCTGTTTGAGGAAAGGGGGCTGTATCAACTTAATTTGCTGAGCCAGGAGCAGAGGAGAGTAGCTAATCGGGTGTGACTTATGAGCCTAGAGAGTACAAAAGCAGGAGTCTCCCACCAGCTAGCCTTTGTTTTTTGGAAGAGAAGACCATGCTTGCAGAGCAAGTGCGTAACAGCTGACTAGAACTACAGCTTTCTTTACTGATCAATCAGTCTTCTCTCAGCAGAAGTCAGTGCCTGTTTGTCTTAAGCAAACAGATATTCATCAGATGCAGAGTGTTGGTCAACACGTTTTCTCTCGTTTGAGGAAGGCAACTATATCAGCTTAATTATCTAAAGTCAGGAGCAGATTTGAGAAGTTAATTGGGTTGTGGCTTAGGAGCTCTAGAAGCAAAAGCAGGTATCTCTAATTACAGCTTCCTGCTGTCAGTTTTCTTAGGGAGAATCTTGCTTCAGAGCAAGTAAAACTGACTAGAACTATAGCTTTCTTGCTGATAAATCACTTCTATCTCAGTAGAGTCAGTGTCTGTTTTGTTTAAGCAAACAGATACTATATTAATAGCAAGGTCGGAGTCGCGGTGTGTTTCTCTGTTTGGAGGAAGGACTGTATCAACTTTATTTGCTGAGCCAGGTAGAGGGAGAAGCTAATTGGGTGGGGGCAGGAGCTTTAGGTGTACAAAAGCAGGTGTCTACACCACAACTTCCTGCTGTCAGTTTTTGGCAGAGGACAATCTTTATGCAAGTAACAGCTGACTAGAACTACAGCTTTCTTAATGATAAATAACTTCTATCTCCTACAGGAGCTGTGCTTGGATTAGGAAAACAGATACTTTTATTAGAGCAAGGTAATCAATTAAATAAAAACAGAAAGTCACTGTGTGTTTCTCTGTTTGAGGAAGGGCAGTAGCAACTTAATTTGTTGAGTCAGAAACAGAGGGAGAAGCTAATTGGGGGTGGCTTAGGAATTTAGGAGTGCAAAAGCATGTGTCTCCAATTACAGCTTCCTGCTGTCAGTTTTTGCAGAGGCGAATCTTGAACTCAGAACAAGTAACAGCTGACTAGAACTACAGCTTTTACTGATAAATAACTTTATCTCTGCAGGAGCCAGTGCCTGCTTGGATTAAGCAAATATGTACTTTATTAGAAGCAGGGTGTTGGTCACGGTGTGTTTCTCTGTTTGACGATGGGGGCTTTATCAACTTAATTTGCTGAGTTAGGAGCAGAGGAGATTAACTAATCAGGGTGTGATTTAAGAGCCTAGGAGTACAAAAGCAGGTGTCTCCAATTACAGCTTCCTGCTGTCTGTTTTTGGCAGAGTAGAATCTTGCTTTCAGAGCAAGTAACAGCTGACTAGAACCACAGCTTTCTACTGATCAATCGCCTCATCTCAGCAGGAGTCAGTGCCTGCTTGGATTAAGCTAACAGATACTTTATTAGAAGCAGGGGTTGGTCACTAGTGTGTTTCTCTGTTTGAAGGAAGGGGACTATGTCAACTTAATTTGCTGAGTCAGTAGCAGAGGGAGAAGCTAATTGGGGTGGGCTTAGGAGCTTAGTAGTGACAAAAGCATGCATCTCCAATTATAACTTACTGCTGTCAGTTTTGCAGAGGAGAATCTTGGCTTTCAGAGGCAACAGCTGACTAGAACTACAGCTTTCTTACTGATAAATCACTTCTATCTCAGCAGGAGTCAGCACCTGTTTGGATTAAGCAATCAAATACTTTATTATAAGCAGTGGGTCGGTCACTGTGTGTTTCTCTGTTTGAGGAAAGGAACTGTATCAAGTTAATTTTCTGAGTCAGAAGCAAGGGGACAAGCTAATTGGGATATGGCTTAGGATCTTAGTAGTACAAAAGCAGGTGTCTCCAATTACAGCTTCCTGCTGTCAGTTTTTGGCAGAGGAGAATCTTGCTTTCAGAGCAAGTAACAGCTGACTAGAACTAGAGCTTTCTTAATGATAAATCACTTCTTTCTCTGCAGGATGCAGTGCCTGCTTGGATTAAGAAAACAGGTACATTATTTGCAGCAGGGGGTCTCAAGTAAAAAAAAAGAAAGTCACTGTGTTTCTCTGTTTTGGGAAGGGGCTTTAACAACTTAATTTGATGAGTCAGGAGCAGAGGGGAAGCTAATTGGGGTGTGGCTTAGGAGCTGAGGACAAAAGCTTGTGCTCCAATTGCAGCTTCTGCTGTCAGTTTCTGAAGAGGAGAATCTTGCTTCAGAGCAAGTAACAGCTTAAAACTACAGCTATCTTACTGATAAATCACTCTATATCTCAGCAGGAGTCGTAAGCCTTTTTGGATTAAGCAAATGGATACTTTATTAGAAGCAGGAAGTTGGTCATGGTTTGTTTCTCTGTTTGAGGATAGGGCTGTATCAACTTAATTTGCTGGAGCCAGGAGCAGAGGTGAGTAGCTAATCGGGTGTGACTTAAGAGTCTAGGAGTACAAAAGCAGGTGTCTCCAGTTACAGTTTCCTGCTGTCTGTTTTGGCAGAGGAGAATCTTGCTTTCAGAGCAAGTAACAGCTGACTAGAACTAGAGCTTTCTTAATGATAAATCACTTCTATCTCTGCAGGATTCAGTGCCTAGCTGGATTAAGAAACAGATACTTTTTAGAAGCAGGGCCCTCAGTTAAGTAAAAAGAAGCATGTGTGTTTCTCTGTTTGAGGAAGGGGGCCAAAAAGCTAATTTGCTGAGTCAGGAGCAGAGGGATAAGCTAATTGGAGTGTGGCTTAGGACTTTATTAGTGCAAAAGCATGTGTCTCCAATTACAGCTTCCTGCTGTCAGTTTCAGGCAGAGGAGAATCTTGCTTTCAGAGCAAGTAACAGCTTTCTAAAACTACAGCTTTCTTACTGATAAATCACTTCTATCTCAGCAGGAGTCAGTGCCTGTTTGGATTAAGCAAATGGATACTTTATTAGAATCAGGAAGCTGGTCATGGTGTGTTACTCTGTTTGAGGAACGGACTGTATCAACTTAATTTGCTGAGCCAAGAGCAGGGGAGAGTAGCTATCGGGGTGTGACTTTAGAGCCTAGGAGTACAAAAGCAGGTGTCTCCAATTACAGCTTCCTGCTGTCTGTTTTTGGCAGAGAAGAATCTTGCTTTCAGAGCAAGTAACAGCTGACTAGAACTACAGCTTTCTTACTGATCAATCAGTTCTATCTCAGCAGGAGTCAGTGCCTGTTTGGATTAAGCAAACAGATACTTTATTAGAAGCAGAGGGTTGGTCACTATGTGTTTCTCTGTTTGAGGAAGGTAACTGTATCATCTTAATTTGCTGAGTCAGAAGCAGATTGGAAGCTAATTGGGGTGTGGCTTAGGAGCTTAGTAGTACAAAAGCAGGTGTGTCTAATTACAACTTCCTGCTGTCAGTTGTTGCAGAGGAGAATCTTGCTTTCAGAGCAAGTAACAGCTGACTAGAACTATAGCTTTCTTACTGATAAATCACTTCTATCTCAGAAGGAGTCAGTGCCTGTTTTGTTTAAGCAAACAAATACTATATTAGAAGCAGAGAGTTGGTCACGGTGTGTTTCTCTGTTTGAGAAAGGGGGCTGTATCAACTTTATTTGCTGAGCCAGGAGCAGAGGAGAGAAGCTAATTTGGTGTGGGGCTTAGGAGTACAAAAGCAGGTGTCTCCGATTACAACTTCCTGCTGTCAGTTTTTGGCAGAGGACAATCTTTCTTTCAGGGCAAGTAACAGCTGACTAGAGCTACAGCTTTCTTAATGATAAATAACTTCTATCTCTACAGGAGTCACTGCCTGCTTGGATTAGGAAAACAGATACTCTATTAGAAGCAGATGGTCTCAATAAGTAAAAATAAGAAAGTCACTGTGTGTTTCTCTGTTTGAGGAAGGGCTGTAGCAACTAATTTGTTGAGTCAGGAGCAGAGGGGGAAGCTAATTGGGGTGTGGCTTAGGAATTTAGGAGTGCAAAAGCATGTGTCTCAATTCTACGCTTCCTGCTGTCAGGTTTTGACAGTGGCGAATCTTGCTTTCAGAGAAAGTAACAGCTCAGCTAGAACTACAGCTTTCTTACTGATACATCACTTATCTCAGCAGGAGTCAGTGCCTGTTTGGATTAAGCAAACAGATACTTTATTAGAAGCAGGAGGTTGGTCACAGTGTGTTTCTCTGTTTGAGAAAGGGGTCTGTATCAACTTAATTTGCTGGAGCCACAGGCTGAGAGAGAGAAACTAACTGGATGTGGGGCTTAGGAGCTCAGGAGTACAAAAGCAGGTGTCTCCAATTACAACTTCCTGCTGTCAGTTTTTGGAAGATGAGAATCTGGCTTTCAGAGCAAGTAACAGCTAAGTAGAACTACAGCTTTCTTACTAATTGCCCTCCTTCCCACCCCTCCACCCTCTCACCTTAAGCCAGTTCTACATTTATAGCCACTGTATTTGACTGACAACAGGAACTTCCTGTTTAGTAGTAGGAAGGAAGGTTCACTGAGATACATTAGTTTCATCAATCTTAAGGAACTTAAAATAGCTCTTTCTCCCCGGCTCGAGGTCTGAATCCAAGCAAGGAAGAAGGAGACTACTAAAGACCACAGGAGGTTCCTCTCCCAGAACAGGAAGGATGGCAGAGGTAAGGGCACATAGGCAGTAGGAAAGTAGGGTGAGAAATACATAGAAGGAGGAGACAGTAAGCATACAAAGCAACAGGAGAGGGGACACTAAATAAGTCAAGATGGGAGTGATGCAGTGCAAAGGCTGTGGGGCAGCAGTGTTCTGGGAGACATTCTGGAGGCTGCAATGCTGCCCTATTTGCAGGCACCTCTCTGGTCTGATGGAGGAGGAGGATGCCTGTCTCCAGGCTGACCTGGCTAGGATTTGAGAAACCTCTTTCCCCACCCAGAGACCACCAGGGCCACCTCCACTACCTCAGAGGTTGCCAAGAAAGAGGAGTGGTTGGACCAAGGTGGGCTCAGGGAGGGAGAAGGTGGTAGAACAGAGGTGCATCCCTCCAGTTGTACCTCTTCATAATTCATATTCTGTTCTGGCAAGAGTGGTTCCTCTATGGAGGCACCTGCACTGGAGACCAAGGAGGATGCTGGGAACCTCCACAAAGGAGACCCACAGGAGGGTGGCATGAGACCCCAGAGGGAAGGAAACAACTCCTGGTGGGGGACTCAATCATTAGGGGTAGAAGTAGGGGAGGAAGGATAGGAGGTGGCGCCTGCCTGGCACCATGGCTCAGAGGGACAGGAAGTGAATCCTCAAGATTGTGGGAGCAGCTGCATGAGATAAGTTAGCTGGATGTCATTGTCCACCTAGGGACAAATGACCTGGCTGAGAATGGGATCAGAGCAGTGCAAGAGGAGTTTGTTGATTTGGGGAGGGCCTTAGACAAGTAGCATGCAGTGTAATCTTCTCAGAGGTGCTGCCTATTTATGGCAAGGATGATGATGTTAGGGTATGCCACACCATTGGATTCAATGAATGGTTGAAAAACTGGTGTGGAGCTCAGGGTTTCTGTCCAGAGGGGGAACCAGGATCCTAGGTGATAGGGTTAAATGCTTCATTGGCAAGCATTTAAACTAGCCAAGGGGGTCACTCAAAAAGAGCAGGAAACCCAGCCTCCCCACAAAATTCAGTAGAGTGGTAAACTCCAAGGTAGAGAAGTCAGTAGGGAGCAGGACAGGAGTAGAAATGCAGAAAAAGGCAGTTAGGCCAGGATGGGGCTAAAAGGGTAAGGCCATCAAAAATGGAGGGTGATGATTATCAGTGCCCACAGCCTGTGTAACAGGCTCCCTGAACTAGTAGCCTTGATGGAAGAGGGATGCTTGGATATTGTGGCAGTCACTGAAACATAGTTCAGAGAGAACCATGACTGGATGTCAACATACCTGGATACACAATCTACAGGAGGGATAGGGTGGGTAAAAGAGGAGCAGAAGGAGGAGGAGCTCTCTATATAGAGGGAAGAGATTAAAGCAACAGAACTAAAGAGTAAACAGAAGCTGATGAGTCACTATGGGTCACCCTGGAGACACGAAATGGCACCACACTCCACATGGGAGTTGTGTACAGACCCCCATCTCAGGGGAAGGAAATGGAGTATTGGACTTTAGTAGGGCTGACTTTGGGAAAATGAGAGAGTGTTTCAGAAAAGCACTAGCAAAGGGGCAAGAAGGAGGGGTGGAGGGACAATAGGGAATCATCAAAACAGCCATCACAGAGGCAAGAAACCTTTGTGTGAAGCAAATCAACAAAACAAAATGAAGGAAAAAACACTATGGTTCTCAAAAGAGGTGGAAGGGAAGGTTAAGGAGGAAAGGATAGCATTCAGAAATATAAGGAAACACAGAAGAAACAGGACAGATAACTTTATCAGTTAAAGCAGAAGAAGCGGGAAGGCAGTAAGAATAGCAAATTCACAAACTGAGAAAAAGATAGCCAGCTCTGTTAAGAAGGTGGTTAATACATTTTATAGGTACATTAGGGAGTGAAGAAAGACCAAGAGATGGATACAGGGACTTAATAAAGGGGAAGGAATGTGGGCAGAGGGTGACAGTGAAACAGCAGGGATACTGAACGAATATTTCTACTAAGTATTCACAATGGAAGAGGAGGGGGGAGGTACCTAAACCAAACAAGAGAAACACTCCGAATAGGGGGTCGATACCAGTCCTTTCACAGAAGAAAGGGTTTTGAAAGAACTCTTGAAACTGAGGTGGACAAAGCAATGGGCCTGATGGGATTCACCACAGAATTCTAAAAGAACTAAAAGTAGAACTAGTAACACCACTGACTACCTCTTTAACAAATCATGGGACGATGGGGTGGTACCTGACAACTGGAGGAGGGCAGATGTGATTCCACTTCACAAAAGTGGGAGCAGGGCAGAGGCAGGAAACTACAGACCAGTTAGTTTGACCTCAGTGGTAGGGTAAATGATGGAATCACTTCTGAAGGAAAGAGTTGTTGAGTACCTAGAGGCCAGTGGTGCACAGAACCCAAGGCAGCATGGTTTCACAGCAGGAATGGCATGTGAGATGAACCTAATAGATTTCTTTGACTGGGTGACCAAAGTAGTAGACCAGGGAGGGGCTGTGGATGTGGTCTACCTAGATTTTAACAAGGCATTTGACACAGTCTCACACAGAAGATTAAGATACAAGTTAGCCAGCCTTGGAGTGTGTCCCAAGGTGTTAGCCTGTATTAAAAATTGGCTGGACAACAGGACACAAAGGGTAATAGTAAACAGAGTCCACAGTAAAGAAAGGAAGGTAACTAGTGGGGTACTGCAGGGTTCAGTACTGGGACTGGTCCTCTTTAATGTCTTTGTAAGTGACATTGGAGAGCACCTGGAAGGAAATGTATGTCTCTTTGCAGATGACACAAAGATCTGCAACAGGGTTGATACACAAGGTGGGGTGGAAAAGATGAAAAGGGACTTGGCAAGGTTGGAGGAATGGTCAACTATATGGCAGCTCAGATTCAATGCAAAGAAGTGCAAGGTAATGCATCTGGGAAACAAAAATCCAGATGAAGAGTACACAACGAGGGGTGAGATAACAGCAAAATCAAAAGAGACCCAGGAGTAACTATATCAGATGAACTAAAGGTGGGCAAGCAATGTGAGAAGGCAGTAAGGAGAGCTGGGGGGATACTGGGATGCATAGGGAGAGGCATCAACAGTAGAAAACAGGAAGTTGTTATCCCTCTATACAGAAAGTAGGTGAGACCCCATCTGGAGTACTGCATGTAATTCTGGAGACTCCATCTCTGCAAAGACATAGACAGAGTGGAGGCTGTTCAGAGGAGGGCACCAGAAGAAATATGAGAAGAGACTAAAGCAGCTTAATATGTATACCCTTGAGGAAAGGAGCGAGATGCAGGACGTGATAGAAACTTTCAAATATCTAAAGGAATTAACAAAGTACAAGAGGTAGCATCTTTCAGAAAATGAGATGTGCAAGAACAAGGAGGCACAATTTGAAGATAGAGGGGACAGCTCAGAGGTAATGTTAAAGTATTTTTCACAGAGAGGGTTGTGGATGCATGGAACAGCCTTTCTGAGGAGGTTGTGGAGTCAGGAACAGTGGGAGAATTCAAGACTGAATGGGACAGACATAAGGCAATTCTAGTGGGGGATAGGAGGAAGTAAGCTGTTGATTAACTAGAATCTGCAGCTTATCCATCAGGTAGTAAAATGGGCAGACTAGGTGGGCCTAGTGGTCCTTATCTGCCATCAAAGTCTATGTTTCTATTTAAGAAGAATGGGAGGAATATGTTCAGAAACATAGGGAGGCAAAGGAGACAGCTAGGGAGGAAAAATCAGACACAGAGCTGCAGATTGCCAAGGGGATCAAACCCAAGAAAATATTTTTTTGTTACATCAGATAAAAAAGGTAAAAGGGAGGGGGAATTGTTAGGTTATTAGTCAAGGGCATGGTAGTAGAGGAGGATGGGCAAAAGGTTGCCATCATAAATGACTACTTTTGTTCCATTTTCACCAGGGAGGATTCTGGTCCCTTACCTGAAAGAGGCATCCAAGCTGCTATTAGAGGGGTTCCAGAGATGGAAACACTTGTATATACTGGGGATAGGGTCCAGAAAGGGCTGGCAGCCCTCAAGTTAGTCAAAGCCCCAGATCTGGCTAGGATGCAGGAGTTGGCAGAAGAACTTTACTGATCCTCGGGCACAGCTATTCAACAGCTCACTATAGATGGGGTGGTTCCTAGGGATTAGAGGGTGCCTGATGTGGTTCCCTTCTATAAAGGGGAAATAAGGAACAGGCAAGAAACCATACGTCAGTCAATCTCACCTCTATTGAAGGGAAACTGATGGAATTTCTAATCGAGCAGGATCATATGACTACCATGATTCAAAAGAGAGGGGAGCAAAAAACATCATACAGCAAAAAATGTGGATGTGTAAATGCTTTTAATGAAATTAGGTTCCAACAGGATACAGAAAAATGGCACTCACTTCTCAGTGCTTTGGATTACACTGATCCTTCCTCAAGAGGGTGAGGTAGTTCTAAACAACATACATATTTATAGTGACATTCACAGGTATTTTAAATTTATCAGTTCTAATACATAAAGCATACCTCTCATTGATCAATTAACAGCAGGATTTATCCAACAAATTAGATATACTTACAACTCCATGGCCCCAAAGTGCTTACTAATCTTAAAATGCCAAAACAAAGGCTGGCCCAGTAGCACAGAGGGCTGAGGTGCTGGTGCCTTACCTCATTCTACGCCAGCGACTCGAGTTCAAGAATGACCTCAGGTTGCTGGAGTGCTGGCTTGGGGGTGGTTGAGTGGGATTGAGCCACAGATCTCCCCACAAAGGGGTGTATGCCCACCCATCTGTAGTCCCACTCCCACTCACTGGGTGGAGGTCCAGTGCAGCAATGAAAGTCAAGGAGGAGCAGAAGGGACTACCATATCCTGGCTTGTACATGCACCTCCACGCACATACATGTATGAGTATGCTGTGGCCTCATGGGGTGTGGGGTGGGATAAAATACCAAAAAAGTTATAAATAAATAATGGGAAAAAAATGCCCAAACAATTTGATATAATTATTTAAAATGTTAAAATGTGGATTAAAAAGGAAGCTTTTGAGCACAATAGATTCACGATACTGCCTAGACTTAGTTAACCTTAAACATTAACTATACAGCATTTTTAATTAGTTTTAGTAGACTTTCATGTGTCATCTTGTTCAAATCAGGCAGTCATTGTAGGCAGTGTCCTAAACTCATCATGCAGATCCACTGCAGGAAAAAGAGGACAAGAGGAAGAGAAACATACATAATATTAGTGATCATGTCCATCACTGGCCCTTCAAGAGCTTACATAAAATTTAATCATTTCATAGTCTTTATATATTTGTCACAAATTGAAATGCAGCTTACTTAATAGCTATTGGGGATATTAAACACAACAAAATAAATCTGCTATGCCATGTAATATTTAAAGCACTATATAAATATGCCATACAAGTTATAAACAGCAAGAAATACAAAATAGGGATGGAAAAGGAAAAGCATGGAACCAAGTGTACAAAAAAATAATAATTAATGAGATTAAATTCTTCATTTTAAATTATATCATAAAAACTTGGTGGCTGGGGTAAGAGATGGAGGGAGAACACACTAAGTAAAAAGCATTTCTATGATTAAATCTCAAGTATTTGAAAATTTTGAACATCTCTAACATAATGCTCATGATCTTTTCATAGATATGGAGTTCCCAATCATCATTAAACCCCCCTGCTGTGCATCCTTCCAGTGGAAGTCTGAGAGTCCATATTGTGTCTCAAGTGGTAATGTTTCCCCACTGGGGTATCACTGTCCAGATTTCTGATTGAATGTGCATTTTTCTGAATGCATTCCCTTAACTGTCTAGTAGTCCTGCCTATGTAGAGGTTTGGGCACAACACCACAAAACCTATATGACAAACGAATGACATGTGATAAAATGCTTTACCACATGATACCTACTATTAGCTGGACTGGTAAACCTTGAACTCTGTGAGCTATGTTTACATACTACAGTTTCCAGAGCAGCAGAATCCTGTGGAGGAGCACTTCCAAAATTGTGTACATTTTCCTGAAAATGACTATGTACAGGCCAGTCACCTACATTTCTCCCTCCAGTATACCACTCTTAAACCTTTTCTGCCTCTTCCAAAATATCTTCATCCACCAATAAAATCGCCAAAATTCTTTTAGGGTCCCAGCTCTTCTCATAGTTATTGAACTATACTCTGAAATAAAATTTACATGATCAAAACTTCCTTTCTCTTTTATTTTGGTTTAAGGAGATAATTTCTATTTCTGGCCCCTGCTTTGCTACATGCTGAATCAATAGAATGTCTTGATACCCCATTTAAAAACCTGTCTCTCAATTCACCAGCTTATTTCTCAAATAAATCAGTGTCTGAGCTGTTCCTGTGGACACTTCCCAACATGGTTTTAAAACCAGAGGTCTTGTTTAACGAGTAATCTGGGATTCTATGAAAAGGTCAGTAAACTATTGGATGACAAAACCCTGTAGACATTGTATACTTGGATTTCTGCAAAGCATTTGACAAAGTCCCCACACAACCTTAATTGCAAAATGCACAAACTTGGAATAAATTTCTACAATTGTAAACTAGGTGGAAGAATGGCTGAGAAACTGCACACAAAAGTATGCGTTAGGGTACACATACCAACACAGGTCTAGTCTGTGATTGTGCCACAGGGTCCCTGTTTTAGGCCCAGACCCATTTCTGTTTTTATATTTGACCCGACAGCAAACATTAAGAGCTTTGCCACAAAATTTGCAGATGACATCAAAATTGTGGCCCAAGTAAAAACCTACGATGACAAACTAATAATTCAGAAGGATATCAAAACACTCAAAAACTGGGTAAAACAAAATTACATGACATACGATATCAATAAATCTTTTGTAATGCATTTGGGAGACACAAACGAAAAACAACAATACTCGGTGAATGGTTGTCATCCGAATACAGTGGTGGAGGAAAAAGACCATGGAATTATCATTAGATCAGATTTATCATTTGGAAACCGCTGTAAACAAGTAATCAACAGGATCAACAGAATAATAAGCTGTGTAAAAAGATCATTCATTTCTAGAAACAGAGGATGTGTCCTTCCCATCTACAGAGCCTATATAAGACAACATCTGGACTACTGTTCACCCTTGTGGAACCCTTTCTTAAGAAGGGTTGTAAATAGGTTGGAGGGAGTGCAGTGGAGAATAACAAAGATGATCAATGATATGCATAATAAAACTATGATATGAGACTCAAATAATTAAACTTATATCCACTAGATCTGCGGAGAACCTATTGTTAATGTTTAAAATATCAAAGACCCTGAACTAATGACTGATCTAGGTATGACATATAACATTGGGATTGTAACCTAAGAAGTCATACACATCAATTAACACTTACCTGTCCCAAAAGGATAACAGATGCTTTTTCTTTGCCCAAAGAATAATTCCACTGTGGAACTCACTTCCAAAATCCATAGTGGACACAAATAGCCCTGAGACATTCAAAAACAATATCAACAACTTTCTACTAAACTATCGGTGAGTCACCAGCTTTGCTGGAGATGTACTCATATGGGCCAAGGCCTTCTATACAGCTATAATTTCCTAGTATAAGATCCTAGTATAAAAATTGTCCATGGGGAATTGCCTTTATCACGTGGGGGGATTGTTACTGTCAGCTCTTAGTAAAGTGTTCCCAAGTTGGTTACTGAAATCCTTCTGTCTTAATGGCTCCATCTTTTCCAACCTGCAAAGTAAGATCTCAAAAATTAGTATTGCCATTCTCTTTGCAAATGTAAAATAAAGATTTAAATAATTGGTATTGATAAATTCTGAAAAAAAATTGCCTCTTCTTTTGTTCCATTCCATGTACACAAAATATCATCTATAAAGAGCATCCAGTATTTTATTTTTGATATGAATGGATTTTTTATGGGGTCATTGATAGCCACCTCTTCCCAGTATGCTAAGAATATATTAGCATATGAGGGAGCCATCGACAACCCCATGACTGTACCACATACCTGTAAATAAAACTTTGAATCAAAACGGATCAGTTCTAATATTGATAATAAAATCAGTTCTTATTGCTACCTGGAGAAAAATTATCTTCAGAATAGTAAGCAGCATGGATTCACAGCAGGGAGGTCCTGCCAGACCAACTTAATTGTCTTCCTTGACTAGGTAATGAGGGAGCTGGATAGGGGCCATGCAGTGGATCTGCTATACATTGACTACAGCAAGGCTTTCAACTTAGTGCCTCATAAATGCTTGCTCAAGAAGATAAAGGAGCTAGAGATAGCAAAGGATATTGTCAGATGGGTGGGGAATGGGCTCAAGGGTAAGCAGCAGTAGGTTGTTGTCAACAGGGTTAAATCTGTGGTGTGGGAGGTCAGAAGTGGAGTACCATAGGGATCAGTGCTAGGTCAGGTCCTTTTTAAGATATTCATTAGCAACATTGGCAAAGGAATTAATGGTAAGATTAGCCTCTTCGCTGATGACACTAAACACTGTGATGAGAGCAGATGGTGGATGACCTAGAGGGATGACAGGGGTTGCCAGATGATCTGGCAAAGCTTGAAACCTGGTAGGACACCTGGCAACTGGGGTTCAATGCTGAAAAGTGCAAGGTGCTGTATTTTGGGGCAAAAAACCCAAGGAGGAGTTATCAGCTGGAGGGAGTGCAGCTAGCCGAGACAGAGGAGGAGAAGGATCTAGGGGTGCTCATTACATGGTCAATGAACAACTCGGCACAATGTAGGAAGGCAGCTGCAAAGCCAACAAAATGCTGGGTTGCATTGCAAGGGTATATACTGGGGAGAGGTGATTCTGCCACTGTATAGATCATTAATAAGACCACACCTGGAGTACTGCATGCAGTACTGGTGCCTGTATCTGAAGAGGGACATTAAGTTACTGGAGTGGTGTAAGCGCAGGGTGACAAACATGATCAAGGGCCTGGGGCACTTACCATACAAGAGAAGGCTGAGGTAGATGAACATGTACTCACTGGAGGAGATGAGGGACAGGGGATATGATTAAAACCTTCAAATACATGAAAGGAATAAACAAGACAATTATGGAGGGGCTGTTCAAAGTAAGAGAGGAGGACACCCAGGGCTATGATATGAGACTGGAGGGAGGAAGGTTCAGGAGGGATGAGGAGACTTTTTTATGGAGAGGGTAGTAGCTGGTGGAATGCATTACCAGCAGAACTGGTATCAAGTAGAACAGTGGACTGCTTCAAAAAGGAGCCAAGACATGGCAAGGGGAGGTCAAGAGGAAGGTGGAGGGAAGGGCAGCTACAGAATAAGGAGTGCTAGCTGCAATTTCAGCAGACTTGATAGACCACTAGGCCTTCTGGAGTCTTCATCTCAGAAAAGATAAGGATAGGCTGGAGGCGGTACAGTGCAGCGTGACAAGAATGATTCAGGGTCTAGAGGGGAATCCTATAAGAAACATCTGACACATTAAACATGCACTTGCTGGAGGCCAGAAGGGATATATGATAGAGACCTTCAAATTTCTGAAAGGGATTAATAATGTGGACTGTGTGGGGCTATTTAGCAGGAACACCAGCTCAGTGACATGAGGGCATGACTGGAAATTGAAAGGAGAGGGCTTTGGGAGAAACTTGAGGAGCCATGGAACAACCTGTCTGCTGAAGTGGTGGGCTTCAAAACTATAGAGGGCCTCAAGCATGGGTGGGACAGAATAGTGGGAATAATAGAAAGCTCTACAGTGAGTTAGGAGAGGGGAAGAGGGAGCTGAAGGGGAGGGACAAGTCACTGGATTGACACTGGGTCTCAGGGTAAGATAGTCAACCTTGGGCAGACTAGATGGTCCTTTGATCTTTATCTGTTGTCATTGTCTATGTTTCTATGTTTAAAAGGTGATGTCTGTTCTGGTAGAGTCTTGCCAGCCTGATGTGTACATGGATTTGCATGTTCATCATGCTTTGCACTGGGGTTGTACCTTTAGACTGTGTTTGTGGTTTGGATACATGCAGAATAACCAAACAATTTGGATATTTCTTCTCTCCTAGAAGATTTCATGGATTCCATATATGACCATTGCTGTTCCTGCCATATATGTTGGAGCATATCCTGTCACTTTGCCATGCAAGTTCCAACTCTAATTTGGTTAAAGTCTTTATTGTCCTTTAACAAGACGCAGACATTGAGGTAGGCCTAATCAGTATTTTATTGGGAAACCAATAAAATACTGATCGGAATACACCTTCAAGGGTCTCTGTCTTGTTAAAGGACATAAGGGCTTTTACCCCCAAATAGGTTGGAACTTGCAGAGCAGAAGATCCATAGAGGGGTTAGTCAAAGAACCTTGGATTGTTATTTAAAAACTTTGTTCTATTTCCCACAGAGATCATTTGTGTTGTTGTGCTGTCACTTTGCCAGTAAGCTATTTCCTGACTTCTTATAAATCAAGGGACCTGGGGTAATCATATCAGATGACCTTAAGGTTAGTAAGCAATGTGAGAAGGCAGTAGGAAGGGCTGGGGTATACTGGGTTGCAATAGGGAGAGGCATCAGCAGCAGAAAACAGGAAGTTGTTATCCCTCTGTACAGACAGTTGGTGAGACTCATCTGGAGTACTGTGTCCAGTTCTGGAGACGCCATCTCTGCAAGGACATAGACAGGATAGAGGCAGTCCAGAGGAGGGCAACTAAAATGGCGCAAGGTCTGCAAGAGAAACTGTATGAGAAGAGACTAAAGGAGCTTAATATGTATACCCTTGAAGAAAGAAGGGAGAGGGGGGACATGATAGAAACTTTTAAGTACCTCAGTGGAATCAACAAAGTCCAAGAGGGTAGCATCTTTCAGAAAAAGAGATGTGCAAGAACAAGGGCACACAACTTAAAGATAGAGGTGGGGCAGTTCTGGGGCAATGTGAGGAAGTATTTTTTCACAGAAAGGGTAGTGGAACGCATGGAACAGCCTTCCTGAGGAGGTTGTGGGGTCTAAAACTGTGGGAGAATTCAAGAATGCATGGGACAGACAAGGCAATTCTTGTGGGGGGTTGGAAGAAATAGGCTGTTGGTTAACTAGGAACTGCGGCCTATCCTGTAGGTAGGGAAATGGGCAGACTAGAAGGGCCAAGTGGTCCTTATCTGCAAATCAAAGTCTAGGTTTCTATGTTTCTATGTTTCTAAGAAATACAGCGGATTACCAGCATGACAAAACGTGATTGGTCGACAGCTTGCCTGAGGACTGTGTGTGAAGGAGACAAACAGCTGCTTAAGTGAGGAAGGAAAGTTTGGCTGGTACTCAAATTCTGAAAGCCCATGAATAGATCTTTAAAGCAAGGTATTGGGTTTACCAGTTGGTGTTACCAGTCTTGAAATGTAAATATGTAAATCATTTATTTTATTATTTATTTTTGTTTACCAGGTAAATGGTCAAGGCAAGGAAATGGCCATTTTCAGGCATGTTCTGGGAAGTTAAAAGTGAGGTTAAACACAAGAAACAGGCTGAATTACTTAATACAATAATACCAACAGGAAAGGCACAATGCAAGTTCAGGAAACAGTACAGGAAATAGAGAAATCATAATATATACCAGCTCATTGGATAAAGTCCAAAAATACTGCAGTGAAGTGCATTAAATTTGGACAAGTACATGATAACATAAATAAACGCTTGCAGATATCCTTGCCACTTAAATGTATAAAGTCACCTAGAAATACCCATAGACCATGATGTAATTAAGTACAAGAGAATGCTTACTTCAATAGTAAATGCTTTTATGATTAGATCTGACATGGAGTGTGTAAGACTACGACTGGAGTCTAAAGAGAGGGAGTTCAAAAGTTTTGGCATTTAGCAGGAGAAAACAAGGTTACCCAAATTTGTGTGACATTTAGTGGCAGATAACATGGCTTGACCCTAGGAGCTTAAGGTATTTGCACAGGGGTCATTGTCAGGATTCAGAGAGTTAGGTAACCAAGCATATTATCTACATTATTTACACATCATAAACTGAATGTATAGTACATGTGGATGTAGGGAAGAGCCATCCTAATTCTGAATGTATGATGCAATGGTGTCAACCATGTTGTAGCCAATGGAAGTCAACAAACATTGTTTTATGTGACATACCAACTTCTCAGGTTTTATACAGGCGTTCAGTAATTGTTTTGTACAGTATTTCAAATTAGACAACACAATGCCTTGAGCAATAGATAAACAAGTGTTAGGTGTTTGCTGTTTCTAATTCAGTATTAATATTCCAATCTGTCAGGTATTAACAGATTTACACAACTTAGATAACAGCGGGGTAAAATCAAAAGAAGCATCCAAAGCAGCTCCCAGGTACCTGAAGGTCATAGAGGTAAGAGATGAGCCATCAAGACAGGTGTTCAAGAGGGAGCCATGATAACTTTGAAGCTATGGGGATGATCCCAAGAGCATAGCCTGCATTCTTGTTTCTACTCAGAACTAATTTAATTCTTTGCAGCCAAAGTTAAACCAAATCAAATCAGTAGTGAGTTGGCTCTTTAAACTGCCAATGCATCTGGAGCTGTACAGTAACATTACAGCATCTGTGTAATGGAAGGATATGCTAGAAGATAGACAGAATGGGACATGATTTATTTAGAGGGGGAAAAGTAAAACACCTATTATAGATCCTAGTGGAACACCAACTATGGCAGAGGCTAATTCTGAGTAGGACAAGCCAAAATTTGACCTGCTGCTTTCTATCTGCAAAGTAGTTTTTTAACTAAGGAAGGTCTGAGGGGAGACATCAAGGTATGATGGTTTGGTAAAAGAGAGAGTGATTCACTAAATCAAGTACCTTTGTTAGGTCAATGAAAACAGCTCCAGTTAATTTTCTATTGTTCATAACTATTGTAACATCATTTGTAAGCTTAGTCAGAGTAGTGGAAGTTCATGTACACAAAAACCCATGTTGCACAGATGAAAGAATGTTCTGGTTTTGTAGGTATTCAGTTCATTGGGTTGAAACTAGTTTTCTGAGATTATGTTTAGTATGGATAATATAGCAATGGATCTAAAACTAACACTATCTTTTGGACTGCCGTTCTTTTAGACCAGTAACAAATGGGCTAGTCTGCAGGTATCAGGTAATATATACCTATGGAGAGCGATAAAGTGAACGGTCTGGTAATAGGTGAAGAGAATATGTGCAAGACTCTTTAACAGCATGGTTCTATGCCACCCAAGTGTGCACTTGTGTTTAGAGATATTTTTTTTTTATTTATTCATTTGTTAACCGGGTAAGGACACTGGACCAAAATTAGCCCTTTTCAGGTCCAACCTGGGAGTCAAAGCAATGACATATGATCAATGTTTCCACATACACACATACAATATCATCACCACATACTATATCATCATAACATATTCAAAACTACTTAAATACAATTACATTTAACTTGAGACAACAAATATTGTTTAACAACATTTATAATTCCCTAAAGAGGTGATCCCTCCTCCCCTAGCAACTACCACCCTATCTCTCTCCTTCCTATACTGGCTAAGCTCCAGGAACACATAGTACTTGAACAACTCTCCTCCTATCCTACTGACTCCACCTTTCTACTCCATTCCAATCTGGCTTTAGAAAGCACCTCTCCACCGCCACATCCTCACTACAGCTGACGCTCTATCTCTATGGGCATGGACAATGGCCTCATAACCACTGCTATTTTTATTGACCTAGCCAAGGCCTTTGATACGGTCTCTCACCCTATACTCCTGTCCTGTCTCAGGTCTGCTGGTCTTTCCTCTAATGACACTGATTGGTTTAAGTCTCATGTGTCAGGCAGATCCCAATCTGTCCATATGGCCGATGCCATTTCCCCACCACTCCCCATTACCATGGGAGTCCCTCAGGGATCTGTACTTGGGCCTCTCTTTTTTTCAATCTTCCTTAATACTCTTCCTCTGACTTGCACATTGATGAACATAAACATGTATGCTGATGACACGGTACTGTACACAACAGGAAAATCAGTCCCCGATGTCACCTCCAGGCTCCAAATGGATTTCAACAATGTACACTTCTGGCTTAGAGAGTACCACCTCTTCCTAAATTCAAAGAAAACAGTCTCTATGACTTTCGGTACTAGGCAGAGGATAGAGGCTCTCCTTCTTATCCACTTTCCACATGTAACCCCTTGTTACCGGTGTTACTAGAATCCCAGTAAGACCTAGTGGTAGGCAGGGAAGGCAGCATGAAACTCCAGTTAAATGGATTTCACACTGTCTCACTCTGTTCTTTGTCTCAGCTGAGACCGAGGGATGACATCACCATAGAACTATCGCAGCTGCATGAGCCACAATGGAATCTGCAGAAGGGAGTTGGAGTAGAATGTTGGGAGGTTTGAACAGTCAGTCTGTGGCAGTTGTAGTTTGGAGATTGTTGTGAGAGGAGCACAGCAGCTCTGTGCTCAGGCTCTTGGAGCCTCAGCCCTGAAATAGGGCTACATTTAGGGAAAGGTGTGTGCTTCCACCTAAAGAGAGACACAGTAAGCTGTTTTTTAGTGGTGGAGACCGCTGATTCAGGTCTCTGTGCCCCATCCCTCAGGGGATGGGGCAGGAAGGTTTACCTGCATTTCCAGGGGCAACCCCCTGGCTACTGCTGGAGAAAGAAGCTGCCTTATTTTGTCCAAGAGTGTGGGAAACAAGAAGGCTTTGTGATTCTCCTGTGGGGCACCTGCAACCAAAGGGTGGGTTCTGCTCTTACTAAAGGGCCTATGTTTCATCCTGAACTGTGTTAAAGTGGGGATTGGACTACTGAAGTAGTCAGAGGCCTAGAGTAATAGGCTTAGCCAAAAGTAAAAGTACGTTCAAGTCCAGCCTATAGGGGAAGTCAAGACATGTAGAGGAGATGTGGCATACGTCTACCCAGTAATCTACATTGCCAAGCTTTCAAAAGAGTTGTTTAGTTTCCAGAGAAATGGCGGGTATGGATTGTGGGAGCAGGAGGTGGGAGACCTCCCATCTTTAGTAACCAGGTCCACCTCTATAGATTTGCTCTGTGGATTTCTACTTTGCCTCATGCACTTGGCCAGTGATGAGGGAAGTACCCAGATGTGGGATGGAATGAAAATTCCCTCTATGAGTCAAAGGCTCTAAGGTGGTTTGGGAAGCCACCAATTGGAAAACTGGTTCATTCCCATAATGGACCATGGATCAAGTGGCCAGTGGGGGAGCCAGGCCATGGGGAAAACCCAAGTAGTGTACAGGTCAGGCTGTGTACCCAAAGCTGCATGCAAGTCCGGGCTGTGTGCCTGGTGGGTTCAGAGCCTGAGGGTTGAAATGTGAAGAAGTGTTGTAATCTGCATTACTAGAAATGTAGCCCTGTGGGGGTCCGTCTATTCTTTGTTTGTTCAGCTTGGATGTGAATAAAAGCACACTGCAGAATCCCATTCCTGGTTTTGAACATTACAGTTATTGCTTCCTGTGTTTGGATTTACTTGGGTGCCACTGTGCAGAGTAGCCAAACCTAGACCCCTGGTGCCGAGTAACCTAGTCCTCCTGAACCCAGTCCCCACCAGGTACTGCTGTCAGCTTCAACAGCATACCACCTGTCATTTGCAAAGGCAGGAGTCTAGGGTTACACACCATCAATGGGACTGTATTAGAAGACACCTCCTCCTTCCAATACCTCAGAGTTTGGCTGGACAGAACCTAAACTTCTCTGTTCACATCTATGCCATTCTAAAACTCCAGCCTAAACTCTGGGCCCTATATCACAACAGTAGATGTATCCCTCTTCCGTAGAGTGTAAATTGGCATATTAAATAATTATGCCAATATTAAACTACTGTGACATAGTATATGGGCTGCCCCCAATCCTCCTTATGTAGGTTGGATCCTCTTTTTAACTCCTTCTGCCAGTTTGCCTTAGATGCCCCTGCCCTGACCCACCACTGCACACTCTACCGCTCTTTAAATTTTCCCATCTTTGCCGACAGGAGAACCTTGCATGTGGCTAAATTCACCTCAAAATTCTGGTTGGGTACACTCCCTGCCTACCTCTCCACCTCCTTATCTGCCCCGCTCCCCTCCAAATACTCCCTCAGATCTGATGACTCATGTTCTTTGACTATACCTTACAGAAGCACAACGTCTAGCCAAATGGTTTTCTCCCATCGTCTACCTAAACTTTGGAATCAACTTCCGACCCAAATCCAACACTCCTGCTTAGTCAAATCTCTCTCTCTACATCCCTAACAAACTACCTAGTGACAAACTGCAACTGCACCTAGTCCCTTTGGGCTTGTCTCTGCTAATGGTCTATATCCCCTCCTTCCTCCAGTAGGGACAATTAATATCTCCCCCATCCTATATCCTCCTGCATCCTAGCTCTTGTATCTCTCCTGTACCACCCCCTTCCTTAGTCTCCAAATCCCCCTTCCTGCTACACTTCCTTTACAGTATATGCCCCATGCTGACTATGTTAATACTCATGATGCTTGTTATCTCATTTGGTTTGGCTATGTACAGTTAAGCCATTTACCTTATTTATGTACACTGTTATATTAAGTATTGCTCCCTCTCCCCTTCCCCCAGGATGTACAGTGAGACAAGCATTTTGTTGCTCAGTGTAATTTTCCTGGTGAAACTTTTCAATAAATTAATAAATAAAAATAAACATTTATTAAAGAATTTGCATTCCTAATGGAGCAGTGGAATGAGTTCCATAAAAGAGGTGCAGAAATTGAAAAGGCTTGTGACCCAGCTTTTTGCTTACACATTGGGGTTTCCAGAAGCAAGCCATTTGATGATCTTAACTTGGAAGATACACTCCATCGTCAACAAACCAGCTAAAGGAAACAAGGACTTCAAAAATACAGCCTTAAATGTTAAACAACATAAAGAATATTCTATTCTAGATGTAAGAGCAACTAACTCAACCTTAAATATAACTCACAATAGAAACATAGAAACATAGACTTTGATGGCAGATAAGGTCTGCTTGGCCCACCTGGTCTGCCCATTTCTACCTGATGGATAAGCTGCAGATTCTAGTTAATCAACAGCTTACTTCCTCCTACCGCTACTAGAAATCCATCCGATGCATTCTTGAATTCTCCCACTGTTCCTGACTCCACCACCTCCTCAGGAAGGCTGTTCCATGCATCCACAACCCTCTCTGTGAAAAAATACTTTCTAACATTACCTCTGAGCTGTCACCCCTCTATCTTCAAATTGTGCCCCCTTGTTCTTGCACATCTCTTTTTCTGAAAGATGCTGCCCTCTTGTACTTTGTTAATTCCCTTGAGATCCTTGAAAGTTTCTATCATGTCCCCCCTCTCCCTCCTTTCCTCAAGGGTATATATATTAAGCTGCTTTAGTCTCTTTTTGTATGTCTTCTGGTGCAGACCCTGCACCATTTTGGTTGCCCTCCTTTGAAAAGCCTCCACTCTGTCTATGTCTTTGTGGACATGGTCACCAGAATGATATGCAGTACTCCAGATGGGGTCTCACCAACTGTCTGTATAGAGGGATAATAATTTCTTGTTTTCTACTGTTGATGCCTCTCCCTATGCATCCCAGTATCCCCCCAGCCCTCCTTACTGCCTTCTCCATTGCTTATCCACCTTTAGGTCATATGATATAAGTACTTCTAGGTTTCTTTTGATTTTTGTTGTTGTTATTATCTCACCCCCATTGTGTACTCTTCCCTGGGTTTTGTTTCCCAGGGGTTTACCTGCACTTCTTTGCATTGAATATCAGCTGCCATATTTTGACAATTCCTCCAACCTTGCTAAGTCCTTTCATCCTTTCCACCCCATGTTGTGTATCAACCTGTTGCAGATCTTTGTGTTGACTGTAAAGAGACATACTTTTCCTCCTAGGTGCTCTCCAATGTCACTTATAAAGACATTAAAGAGGACTGGTCCCAGTACCGAACCCTGCGATACTCTACTAGTTACCATCCTTTCTTCACTGTGGACTCCATTTACTATATCCCTTTGCATCCTGTTGTCAAGACAGTTTTTTATCCAGGCTACCACCTTGGGAACCACTCCAAGGCTGGCAAACTTGTATACTAATCTTTTGTGTGAGACTGTGTCAAAAGCCTTGCTAAAATCTAGGTAGGCCATATCCACAGCCCCTCCCTGGTCTACTACTTTGGTCACCCAGTCAAAGAAATCTATTCAGTTCATCTGACATGACCTTTCTGCTGTGAAACCATGCTGCCTTGGGTCCTGTGCCCCATTGGCCTCTAGGTACTCAACAGTTCTTTCCTTCAGAAGTGATTCCATAATTTTCCCTACCACTGAGGTCAAACTAACTGGTCTGTAGTTTCCTACCTCTGCCCTGCTCCCACTTTTATGAAGTGGAATCACATCCACCCTCCCCAGTCCTCAGGTACCACCCATCCTCCTCTTGATTTGTTAAAGAGAGTAGTCAGTGGTGTTATTAGTTCTACCCTTAGTTCTTTTAGAATTCTGGGGTGAATCCCATCAGCCCCATTGCTTTGTCCACCCTCAGTTTCAAGAGTTCTTTCAAAACCCTTTCTTCTGTGAATGGACTGGTATCGACCCCCCAATCCGGAGTGTTTCTCTTGTTTGGTTTAAGTACCTCCCCCTCCTCTTCCGTTGTGAATACTGAGCAGAAATATTCATTCAGTATCCCTGCTTTTTCACTGTCACCTTCTGCCCACATTCCCTCCCCTTTATTAAGTCTCTGTATCCCTCTCTTGGTCTTTCTTCACTCCCTAATGTACCTGTAAAAGGGTTTATCCCACTTCTTAACAGAGTTGGCTATCTTTTCCTCAGTTTATGCCTTTGCTATTCTTACTGCCTTCCCTGCCTTCTTCTGCTTTAACTGATAAAGTTATCTGTCCTGTTTCTTCTGTGTTTCCTTATATTTCCTGAATGCTATCCTTTTCTCCTTAACCTTCCCTTCCACCTCTTTTGAGAATCATAGTGTTTTTCCTTCATTTTGTTTTGTTGATTTGCTTCACACAAAGGCTTGTTGCTTCTGTGATGGCTATTTTGATTATTCCCCATTGTTCCTCCACCCCTCCTTCTTGCCCATTTGCTAGTGCTTTTCTGAAGCACTCTCTCATTTTCCCAAAGTCAGCCCTCCTAAAGTCCAATACTCTTGTTTTTGTATGGCTTAACTCTATGGCTGTGTTTATTGTGAACCACACTGTTTGGTGGTCACATGTTCCCAGATAGCTACCCACTTCTAAATCTGAGATCATTTCTCCATCCCCATTTGAGAGTACCAGGTCTAAGATTGCTCCCTCCAGAGTGGATTCCAGCACTAGCTGTCTGAGGCATGCCCCCTGTAGGGCATCAAGAATGACCCTGCTCTTGGATGTGCCTGGAGCAAAGGTGCTCCAGTTAGCATCTGGCATATTCAGGTCCCCCATCAACAATTTCTCCCCTTTAACTGCCATTTTAAGGATGCCTTTTATTATTTCTTTGTCCATTCCCTTCCCTGAGATGGGTGTCTGTACACAACCCCCATGCAGATTGTGGTACCATTTCCTGTCTCCATGGTGACCCATAGTGACTCATCAACTTCAATCATCAATAAATCAATTAATCATAATTTATTTATATTGCACTTTTCAAATGCCAAAGTGCAGCACATAAAAACATACATCAATAATAAATAGAGACTAAAGTATAAAACACAGTTAAAAAGACAGCAAGAAAAGAGCTAATCAAAGGCTGATACAAACAAAAAATTCTTCAAAGAAGCCTTAAAAAATTCTGTGGATGGGCACTCACTAATCCAATGAGGTAGAGAATTCCACAGGGTTGGAGCCACAAAAGAAAAAGCTTTGGCCCCAGAAGATTGAAGATGAACCCTGGGAATCTCTAGCAATCCATCATCGGTGGAACAGAGTGAGTGGAGAGGGCAGTAGAGCCACAGGAGATCTTGCAAATAGCTTGGTCCCTGTCCATGTAGGGTCTTATAGGTCAGCAATGTGACCTTGAAGGTAATCCTCCAACATACCAGCAGCCAGTGCAGTTCACACAGAACAGGTGTGATGTGGCAAGTTCTTGGTAGCCCAGTCAACAACCTAGCTGCAGCATTCTTCACCAGCTGCAGGAGGTGGAGGTCTACCCCTGGCAACCCTAGATATAGAGCATTGCAGTAATCTTGATGTGAGGAAACAAAGGCGTGAACCAGTACAGGGAAGTCATCATGTGGAACAAGGTGCTTTATTTGGGCTATATTCCTCAGATGGTAAAATGAGGACTTGATGATGGTTGACACCTGACACTTAAGTGTCAGCTCACAGTCAAATATTATGCCCAGATTCTGCACCTGTTCAGAAGGTCTCAACAGGTTACCCCCTAACACAAGGCCAGAGGGAAATCCAGGAGTCAACTTCTCTGCACGATTACCAGGGTTCACCACCAGCACCTCAGTCTTGTCTGGATTTAGCCTCAGCCAGTTAGCACTCATCCAGTCCTGGATCTCAGTGAGGTAATTGTTAAAGACCATAAGTGTGTCATTCTGTTCAGGTACAAAGGACATATAGAGCTGCGTGTCATCTGCATAGCAGTGAGAATTCAGCCCATAGCACCTTATAATGTCTCCTAATGGATATACACCGTGAACAACATGGACAAAACACAGAACCCTGTGGCACACCACAAGGCAGCGCCAAGGGAGCAGAGGAAAACATTCCTGATACTACCCTCTGCGATCTGCCCATGAGGAAAGAGTGAAACCATCTAAAGACTGTCCCTGACAGTCCACAGATCAACCATGAACATTCCAACAATATCCCATGGTCCACAGTCTCAACCACAGCAGAGAGATCAAGGAGAACCAAGATCGGACGGCTCCTCCAATATCTGCAGATTAAGAGGTCATTAAGTACCCCTAACCAATGCTGTCTCGGTACTATGCCTCTTCCTGAAACCAGACTGGAAGAATCATAGATTCCATGGGTGGTAAGAAAGTCATCAAGCTGCAGTGTGACTACTTTCTCAATAACCTTACCCAAAAGGGCAGGTTAGAGATCAGTCTGTAGTTTGCAAGACAGTCTGGGTCAAGGAAGATTTCTTCAAAGGGTGTCACCACAGCCTCTTTCAGGACTCTGGAAACACCCCTTGGTCCAATGAGCACCAGACGATCTCAGCAAGGACTGGTCTGAGCACATCCGCACTACCCATAAGGAGGCGCGTGCGACCAGGATCCAAACTACAGAAAGTCGGCCACAAGCTCTGGATGATCTTCATGGCATCCATGATTGCTGACCATTCAAAGTCTGTCCAGACAGAACAAGGGCCTATAACCATGCATTGATCTCCGCCGTGCTCATTTGAATGCGTTCTGCGGATGTCTGACCTGATCGTTGGCACCTTATCTTCAAAGAACCGAACAAACACATCACACTTTGTTTGTGTTAAAGCTCTCCAGACCTGCAGACAGGCTGGATTGCACATTAGTTCTATTGCTTTAATCCTTTCCTTATATAGAGAGCTACTCCTCCTCCTCCTCTTTTCCCACCCTGTCCCTCCTGTAGATTGTGTATCCTGGTATGTTGACATACCAGTCATGTTTCTCTGTGTACCATGTTTCAGTGACTGCCACAATATCCAGGCATCCCACTTCCATCAAGACCACTAGTTAAGGGAGCTTGTTACACAGATTGAAGGCATTGGTATTCATCACCCTACATTTTTTGATGGCCTTACTCCTTTTAGCCCCATCCCTGTCCTTACTGCCATTTATTGCATTTACCCCTGTCCTGCTCCCTACTAACTTCTCTACCTTGGTGTTTACCTCTCTAACTACTCTGTTTTGTGGGGGGAGGCTGGGTTTCCCTGCTCCTTTTCAGTGCCTCCCCTCTTGGCTAGTTTAAATGCTTGCCAATAAAGCATTTAAACCTATCACCTAGGATTCTGGCCCCCTGGACAGATGCAGACCATCACACCAGTATAGGCCTGCATCCCTCCAGGTGGCTCCCCAGTCCCCAATGAAGCCAAAACCCTGAGCTCCACACCAGTTTTTCAACCATTCATTGAATCCAATGGTGTGGCATACCCTAACATCATCCTTGCCACAGATAGGCAGCATCTCTGAGAAGGTTGCTTACATGCTACTTGTCTAAGGCCCCTCCCCAACTCAACAAACTCCTCTTGCACAGCTCTGATCCCATTCGCACGGGACATTTGTCCCTAGGTGGACAATGACATCCAGCTCCCTCCCTCATGCAGCTGCTCCTGCAATCCTAAGGATTCACTTCCTGTCCCTCAGAGCCATGGTGCCAGGCAGGCACCTTACCTCCCTTTCCCCTTCTTCCCCCACTTCTATCCTAATGACTGAGTTCCCCACCAGGAGTTGTTTCCTTCCCCTGTGGGGTCTTGTGCCACCCTCCTGTGGGTCTCCTTTGTTGAGGTTCCCAGCATCCTCCTTGGTCTCCACTGCAGGTGCCTCCAAGAGGAACCACTCTTCACCAGAACAGCATATGAATTGTGAAGAGGTACAACTGGAGGGATGCCTCTGTTTCTACCCTCTCTCTCCTTCACCCCTCCTTGGTCCAACCTTCTCTTTCTTAGCAACCTCTGAGGTGGCGGCAGTGGCCCTGGTGGTCCCTGGGTGGGGGAAGAGGTTTCACAAATCCTAGCCAGGTCAGCCTGGAGACAGGCATCCTCCTGCCTCAGACCAGAGAGGTGCCTGCAAATAGGACAGCATCGCAGCCTCCAGAATGTCTCCTGAAACACTGCCACCCCACAACTATTGCACTGCATCACTCCCATCTTGACTTATTTTGTGTCCCCTTTTCTGTTGCTTTGTATGCTTACTGGCTCCTCCCTCTATGCATTTTTACACCTAATTTCCTACTGCTTATGTGCCCTTACAACTCTTGTCCTTCCTGTTCTGGGACAGGAACTTTCTGTAGTCTTCGGTAGTCTCCTCCTTCATTGCTCAGATTCAGACCTCCAGCAGCTGGGAGGGAGAAAGTGCTATTTTTTTATTTCTTCAAGGTTGATGACACTAATGTGTCTCAGTGATCCTTCCCTTCCTATTGCCAAACAGGAAGTTCATGTGGACAGTCAAATCCAGTGGCTATAAAAGTAGAACTGGCTTAGGGTGGGAGGGTGGAAGGGTGGGAAGGAGGGCAATTAGTAAGAAAAGCAGTAGTTCTAGTCAGCTGTTACTTGTTCTGAAAGCAAGATTCTCCTCTGTCAAAAACTAGCAGCAGGAAGCTGTAATTATAGACAGTTGCTTTTCTACTGCTCAAGCCACACACCCAATTAGCTTCTCCCTTCTGCTCCTGACTCAGCAAATTAAGGTGATACAGTTCCCTTCCTCAAACAGAGAAACACACAGTGACTTTCTTCTTTTTTTTTCTTAAATAGTGTGTATGATAAGGAAAAGACAATATGAAATGACAAATATTGTTATAGGTGACTGTTAAAGTATGTAATTCCTTTTCCCTAGATTATAATACAAATAAGCACCATATTCAAGATGAGGGAGCAAGGTTCCTATAGCTATAGGCCTTCTTATTTTTTAGTAAAATGTTTTTAAAATTATACAGCAATTCAATCTTTTGATTTACCAGTCTACAGAGTGTGGTGATCTGAGAAGAAAAACTTAACACTGGATCAAACAATGTCCCCAGGTATTTCAAAGATTGTACTTGTTCAATGACTGACCCAGTTAAGTCATGAATCAACAATTCAATACTATCCCTTAATATGTAACTACAGTATATGCTGTTTTGAAATTTGGTAACTTAGGCAGGTTTACCTATCCCAAACTAAAAAAGGGGAGATTAGTTTCAGTAGGGAGTGAAGCTGGTAGATAATCAAGAGTCAAGGAAACCTGAGGGAAAACAGTGTGGAAGCTAGCAGAGTCAGACAGATCAGGAAAATTAGTATTAAAAATGTTAGCAATAGTGAGTGGATTATCACACTTCATTCCATTCATTTCCATGTCATGGAGAGTATCAATGGAATTTTCCATAAGCGTGGAGAAAAAGATCTTCAGATATATTAAGGGAAAAAACGAAGAAGGGAAGAGGTATTGTTAGGCTATGGGGGGGGTACTAAGGAAGATGAGCAAAAATCAGCCAACCTTAACAATTACTTTTGCTCTGCCTTCACAAGGTAAGACAGCAGTCCCCTGTCTGAAAGTGGCATCAAGGCAGCTGAAGGCATTCCTCAAATGAGGCAGCCAGTATTTGCCAGAGAAAAGTTCTAAAGAGGATTGAAGCCTTAAAGGCAGACAACGCTCAGGGTTATATGGATGCACCCAAGGGTGCTCAAGGACTTGCTGCAGAACTGATGGAAACCCTAGTAATGCTATTTGACAACTAAATTCAGACAGGGGAAGTTCTGAAAGACAGAAGGGTAGTAGACATAGTCCTGCTACACATGAGGAGGGACAAGAAGCAATCATGGAATTACAGACCTGTCAGCCTTACCTCTGTATTTGGAAAACATGATGGAGTCGATGAGGACTAAAGACCTATGGCACATTCATCAGGTATAAAAAGAAATGTGCAGACTGGATGAGCCTTGCAGTCCTTATCTGCTGTCAGCTTCTGTGTTTCTATGACTTTGTAGCCTACCTAGAAAGCAATGGTCTAAAGATAATAAACAGCATGGGTTTGTGGCAGGAAGGTCTTGTCAGACCAGCCTGATAGCTTTTGACTGCATAACAAAGGTGGTGAATAAGTCCCATGCTGTAAATTTACTCTACTTTGATTTCAGCAAGGCTTTCAACTCAGTGCCACACAGAAGGTTGCTGAAGGTTGCTGAAGAAGCTGGAGGACCTGGGTGGGGCTAGGGACATAGTTAGATGGATAGTAAACTAGTTGAAGGGGAAAGACAGCAGAAGGTGAAGGTAAAAGTGGGACAAATCAGAAGAGATGGAGTTCATGAGTGGCGTGCTGTAGGGATATGTCCTGGGTTCTGTCCTCTTCAATATGTTCATCAGTGACATTGGCGAGGGCATCAGGGACAAGTTGTGTATCTTCACAGATGACCAAAGGTCTGCAGTAGGGTAGATAGTGACAAAGGGAGCAGGAAGATGCAGAAGGAACTACAAATGATAAAGAGGTGGTCTGAGGTTTGACAGTAGCAATTCAATACCAAAAACATGCAAAGTTATGCACCTAGGGGGAAAAAACAGGACAAATCACTGGATGGGAGGGGTTAAACTGAGCACTATGGTAGAGGAAAGGGACCTGGAAGTCATCATTAGTGAGTCCCTCAAACAATCATGCCAATGTAACAAGATCAATAGTAAGTCTAATTTGATGCTGGGGTATATCAGAAGGGTTACTGACAACAGGAAACAGGTGGAACTGCTGCCTCTGTATAGGTCACTGGTGAGAAAGGATGGGGACAGGCTGGAGACAATGCAACACAGGGTGACCAAGATGATTCAGGACTAACAGGGCAGATCTTATGAAGATGTTACATGAGGTCACTGCACCCCACTCCCTGCCACTACCTGTGACATTGGGACACCTGAAGGCATATCATACCTTTCAGCTAATAGTACTGCATGATCACCCTAGTATAATCAGAATTGGCTTTTTGGCACCACACAGCTGTCTGTTAGACCTAGCCAAAGTGTTACTGATACAAATTCAGGAGCAATATCACACCATCATGATCCCTGACTCACATGTGGTTGCAACAATCTCTGCAAACAACGTAAGAGTATGACGTCATAGATTTCTTTAAGAACCATGAGCTTTTCCCAATCTCCTCCCCATTCTACAAAGACATCTGGAGGCATTTGCCACTAACAAGCATGATTGTGGCAGGATGCACACAGTCATTGAAGTGACATGCCCAGCACATGACAGGCAATGGCAAAAACCCTTTCCACCTGAGGCCTTGCCTTCTCTTAGGGAAAAATTAAATCACTCCTCAAGCAAGGTGTAATCAGGACATGTGTTTCCTCTGCAAATTCCCCAGTGTGGCCTGTGAAAAAAAACACAGGTGCCTGGAGACTTACTATTGACTACATGAGACTAAAGCAGGTCACCCCCAGTTGTGCCCCAACTGTGGCATCAGCACCAGATTTGCTATGACGATTGACCCCTGACCAACAATGGTTAAGTGCCCTGGACATCTCCAATGGTTTCTGGTCATTGCCATTGGCCCCCAAAAGTCAGTATAAGTTCGCCTTTACCTTTGAGGGCAGGCAGTACACGTGGACATGCTTACCAATGGGGTTCCACAACAGCCCCCCATTCCATTTACACATGATGGACGCTTTTGAGATTCTCTCTACACCCCAGTGTCTCTTGCATTATGTGGATGACCTGTTGTTGGTCACAGCCACACAGGAACAACATCTGGATCTCTTAGATGAACTACTGACCCTCATCCAGAAGGCAGGCCTCAAATGTAACCCTGCAAAAGCACAACTATGTCACCCAACAACCTTTTGCTATCAGACAGAGTAAAGGATGGGTCAGTCTCCAATACTAGACTGTCACACTGGTCCCTCCTTCTCCAGAACAGAGACATTAAAGGTCCACCCAACCAAATGCCATACATGCTGGTGCATGGTCTCCTCTTCCAAGGAGAACCCTTGACTGTACACTGCAGCCACCTGATTTACCAGATCCAGGTCCTTTTCTTCCTGCTACACCACAACTACTTGCGAACACCTCACTGTGTCATGTCTTTATGGATGGCTCAGCTTCCTACTACCAGGGAGAACAGATAGTAGGAATGGGCATATTAGTCACTGACCCTTTTAGTAACACTGTTAAGATTTCTAAGCATTGTGGTGTGGCATCATCACAGTATGCAGAGATGTCAGCGGTGGCTCTGCCTCGAGTTCATCCAGCATGGATCTGAAGATACTATTATTTTCATAGACTCTAATTGGATTTGATGTTCTCTTACAGAATTTCTTCCTTTCTGGCAGAAGAACTCCTTTATGTCCTCTGATGGCAGCCCAGCGAAACACAAGGAACTGGTAATATACATTCATTCACTGCCACAGAAGTTTGCACACAAACTCTATGTACACAAAGTTAAGGCCCACTCCATACATGACCCTTATCATGCCTTCAATGACACTACTGACACCCTTGAAAAGGAAGGGGCCCGAGAGGGAGACACCTGGATGATGAACCATCCAGAGGCCAGAGCGGCCATACACATTGCAGCAGTCAGGAAGAACCCTGAACCCTTTTCCCCCTTGGATTTGTCAGAAGTGCAGCATGCTGATTCTGAACTCAAAGATGTGTTCAGATTCCTGGACAAAGGTAGTGAGAAGAATCTACCTATCCACAACCCCTACCAAAGGTATGAAGGTAAGTTGCACCTGTTTCCTGATGACAAGCTCATCTGCTATCAACCAGATGACACCCCCACCAAATTGTGGGTGGTTTCTCATCATCTTAGGTCCACATTTCTGCACCAAGTGCATGACGCCCCTACTGGTGGACACCAGGGAGTGAAAAACACACTCCAAAGGCTCAAGACCACTGCCTGGAGGCCTGGTGTCACCAAGGATGTCAAACAGTACATAGACAACTGCCTTGTTTATGCACAAAACAACCCCATCCCTACCAAATGTAATGCCAAGCTACTACCACAAAGGCATTCTGGCCCTTGGGATGCCATACAGATCGACTTTTTTGGTCCCCTGACCAATACCAGCAGAAATAACAAGTACGCCCTTGTGGTAACTGATCTCTTCTCTAAGTGGGTTGAAGCTTTCCCCACTAAGACATGCACTGCTAAAACCACTGCCAAAATCCTGGTGGAACAGATTTTCTCCAGGTGGGGCCTACCTCACAAGGTAGACTTTGACAAAGGTACCAGTTTTACAGGTGAGTTGATGATAGAAGCCCTTGAACTCCTCGGAGTTCATCAGAAGTTCCACATACCTTACCATCCACAATCCTTAGGTCAGGTAGAGAGAGCCAACAGATGGATTAAGCAAATGCTTTCCAAATTCATTGAGGACAATCCCAAGGATTGGGATTCCCTACTGCTGTTACTCCATATAGCAATTAGGGGTACACCCTCAGAAACCACCCAGTTGACACCCTTTGAGCTAATGACTGGTAGAAAATGAGATTACCTGAACACCTGCTGTTTGACCTGCACACCCCCACTGCAGACTGTGTCTCAGTGGACCAATATGTGGAAAAAACTCAGACAAGACCTCATACACACTCATTTGTATGCTGCAAATTGCATGGGCAAGGCCCAGCAACAGTCCAAAATTCAGTTTGACAAACACGCACAAGAGGTGGATTGGCAAGTTGGGGATCAGGTAATGGTTCTCAGATTTGCACATCCCACATTCCTTCTTCAATAAGTGGGAAAGACCCTATCCAATTGTCAACAAGCTCAGTCCAGCAGTCTATCAGATTAGACTCATTCAAAACAACAAATTGAATGACAAATGGTTACATGAAACTAGCTGAAACTGTATAAAGGAATATAATTACTTTTCCTCGCCCCATTGGCTGGAATAGTACTAATTTACTAATGTTTTATTTTCCTTTTCAGATACACTGACAAGATGGCTATCTTGTTCCATTTTCTCCTCATCTCAGGAGTTATCCCCGCATCCAAGGCATGGTAAAGCACCTATTTCCTCACTTTTATTCACCTGCAACTACCCCAGAGGAGTCTACATCAATATTCCCGACAATTTGATTGCTGTCCAGGAAGGTTCAGATGCCTACCTAACTGCCTCAGTTGTTGCTCCTGATAAATCTACCCTACAAATGGGTAGCAAACTAAATCTCAAGGACAAATACTCCCTTGGCCAAGCTCACCAGGGAACTTTCCATGGATGGCCCAACACAAAAGTATCCCCAAATGGTACTTTTCCTTGCTCCAAACCTGTCTTAGACATTCTGGTTTATACAATATCACTGCCTTAATTGACCCCTCATATTTCAGTTCATTGTCTAATGATTCTGCCAGGAAATGGTGTGCTGTACACAACATTGCATCAACTGCCATGTATTTATCTGTGTTACCCCTACTGAGAAACAGCTTTTGGAATGTCAAAACAAAACCCTGGTCCACATAGTGGTCTCACAGCCACTGCTTTACCTGGCTCACTTATTAACAACTTACAATTTATGCGTATACCTGTTTTGTTTAACTTGTTTTACTGGAATATGAAAGAATTTGATATGTGTCATACTACTAATACATCATTGTTTTATAGTACTCTGTTACTTGATAGCTTTGCAGCTTTTCAGATTCATAAGTGAGACTCTATCACTGGGGTACACACCACCGAGCATAGAGGCAGTTTTAGGAGAAAACCTAATACAGCTGACCAAAGTCATAAACGTAATACCCATGACACATCTGATGTCACTAGTGCCACAGGCATTGTCACTGGTGTTTTTGGTACAGCAATGTCCATCTGGAATAAGGTTGACATTGCTGCTATCAAATCACATTCTCAAAAGTTTCAAACTGATCTGGTGAATGGTATTATACCCCCATTATTGCATGGTGTGGATTGCTTTAGTCAGGAAGAAAGATACATTGTATACAATATCCACGATATTGCTAAGGCATTTTCAGATTCTAAAGATAAGATTAATGCACTAATTGCACAAAACAATAAAGAAGCAAATAAGCAATACATTTCCTGTGAAATATTATCCTTCAGCCTATGGCTCTTACATTATCACTACCATCAACAATCTCTTCCGTGATCTTGAATCTGGAAGAATCCCTGATATCATACATGATAGATGTATCTCTAAATGGTATTGTCCTCATTGCAAATCCCCTAACTGTATTGCCATGTGTATGCTACAGTCTTTAACTATTCCAGTTTCTACTGCTAATAATTTTGGTTTTGTGACCAGGCACCTAATACTGGTCCTTGTTTTACTTCTAAGAAATGTTTTTTAAGGATACTATGTTTGTGTCTTTCACTGTTTCTTTACCACATTTTGATCCTACTAACGCTATATTTGATAAACTCACATCTGCACACTCCATTGGGCACCTTGATGAAGACATCTGCAGAACACCTTGATTTGCCTCCTCTGTTGGTTTTTCATCCTCTTCTGGACACATGGGTCTCACGCACACAGACTGCTGTGTGAAGAAAGGGTATATTTTTGTGTCGATGTGGCGTATTTGATGTTATTAAACCTGTATGTGGCTATTCCCCAGACAGTATCGACTGGTCCTTTTCCATGGATGATGACATCACCACTAATGGCACAGAATATCAGGACTCAACATCTACTCCAGATGATTCCAAGTTGTACCAGTCTTATCAGAAGGAGGTTCACCGCCTGTCAACATGGATTTCAAACAGATTTGTACTTGCCAGTACAGTTGCAAAAATGGAGACTATCTACAGTGAAAATGCAATATAATTCAGATGGTGAATATTGTGTGGTAACTAATTATGAAAGTTTTAAATACAGAGAACAGACATGTTCTATTGATGCTCCCAATTTTTTATTTTGTCTCGCATCAGACAACTATTATTGGGCATACAGTTATTACTCCATCCCCGTTATGGACCCTGATATCATTGATGGTAACCCTGATTATCTGCTTACTCTTTCAGAGCATTTACCTTACTTTAATGTACACATTGATCCTTTTTACTTTGACATTAAAGTCACTCTTAGACAGGTTAGACACCCATCTCATCCACATCAGCGATAATATCTTCAAAGCAAATGAGGCTGTACTTGCCCTCATTAATGATGGTGATTTGAATAGTGCACTTACTAACACTTGGTTAGAGATTACCTTTAAAGGTTTTGTTATTATACAAGCATTTTTGATATTTTTCTTATTATGCTTTGCTGCCTTTGCGCACATCATACACCCTGAGCAACTGGAGTTCTTTACAAGGCTTTGCTCATGTCATATCTGTAAATGACCCCTGCTCCCTATCCATTTCTTACTCTTGCTTGTGTTGCCACTTTTGAGGAAACAAGGGGGAATGCTACACAAGGTCCTGCACCCTAATTAATACCCTCACAGGTACACCACAGACAGCTAGCATTTAGGTATATGTTATACTAACATATAGGACTAGGGCATCTACTGTATTAGAGTAGATGTCAGGATATGTATGCACATTATTGCTATACACTTTACTTTCCAATATACACATGCATTTCTTGCTTACAAGATGTTAGGACATCTGTGTCCTTGTAATGATTATGATATATGAGTCAGCATTGCCTTCTTCTGATGATTTGTATTACTACACAGCTATGTACAAACTGTACCTCTTTGTTTCTACAAAGTGATGACTATAACAAAATTGTGTATGTTATCTTGGACTGTGGAGCCACCTCTAATTTAGCCAATAGTGCTCATCTATGTAACTAGAAATGTTCCTATCTTACAGTAACCATGGTAATTATCTTAGGTATATAATGTAAGACATTACATCTTCAACCTCGGAGACCCCAGGAGACACGGAGATTCCTTGAGGTATAGGGAATGCTTAGCATTGGCTCCCAGTTCCTATTAGTAAGAACTGCTTAGGGCAACTGTGATTTTCCTTTTGGTAGTAATAAACTAGCTTTATTACTCTTATGCAACATGTCTGTGATTCCTTGCATGCCCATTATTGCCAATAACCTGAGAGTGAGGTTTAGACCTCCTGACAAAGATCATATCAAGACACTGAACATGTACTCCCTGGAGACCAAAAGAGAGAAGGGGAATATGGTAGTGACCTTCATGTACCTGAAGGTAATAAACAAGGTGAACTGCAGGGAACTATTTAACATGAGTATAAAGTCAATAATCCAAGGTCACAAGTGGAAACTGGTGGGAGGAAGTTTAAGAAGGATGTGAGGAAGTTCTATTTCACAGAAAGGGTGATGGAGTCATGGAACAGTCTGCCAGAGAAGTTGGTGAACACCAAGACCATAAAAGGTTTACAGCATAGCTTGGACAGAGTGAAGAGTTATATGATTGCCGAGGTCAGTAGCAGTAGGGAGGGGAGCACTGGAGTGGTCCAGGGAGAGATAAAGCCCTTCATGGAAAATAGATCCCAGGGCAGGTATGGATCTTTGGTTAGACGATATGGACCTGTGGTCTTTTTCTGCCATCATTATCTATGTTTCTATTTAGGCTTACAATCTGCTTTATACATTTTCTAGAAACAATTGTGTTCATCTGCAGGTGTTTTGAGTAGGTGTCTATGGTAATGCCTTTGTTGTTGTGTATTTCCTTTTTACATTAATTTCTGTGTTGTCTATATTACTTCCAATGTTATTGTGATGTGGTAGCTCTAAAACATGCCCACAATTTGTCCCAGGCCTTGAATACAGAAAATAACCACCTATTCAGTTATTCAATATTTTTCATTCTTATCCTTTTTTTTTACAAGTTGATCATGATTGTTTTGGAGGTTGGTAACTGAGTAGTAAAAAGAAATAGTTGGATATTTACAGAAGTATCCCAGAGGTCTTGCCATGTCAAACTGATTTAACTCATGTAGGAAGATGGGCATGTCAAACTTAGATCTAAATCCCTACATTAGATTATTCTAAGAAGCATTTTGGGGGATTTTGTTCTGCAGGTGTTGTAGACTAAGGAGTGTGTGGCAGAACTGCGTTCTGCCAGTCCAATAACCCTAGTGGAGGATGCCTTTCTATCTTCTTCTTTTCCCTACTGAAATCTGTTGTGCAATAGTATCTTCCTATACTATACTTTACCTTTCTCAGCCCTAGTGTAGGTTGGCCACTTATGTCAGTCTTTTCTATTTCTTACTAAATCTCTTTCCTACTACCTTTAGTTCTAATTTCAATATTTCCATCCTCAGCAAGAACTCCTTAAAATCATGCACCAGGCTAAAGCTAGCTGGCAGGAATGAAATAAGGTGCAGTTATGGCATTTAATGCCAAAAATATAAAGTGCCTTTAAGTATATAAGGTGCTGGTTAAATAAAGTGCATAGTGTATTTTGTGCCACATTATGAGTTTAAAGTGCTGCAGTGATCAATTAAGTAAATGCTTATGCCATTTTTATGTATATAGTGCAGGAATGTTTAGAAATGTTTAAAATGGCAGTTAAATACAAACAAAGTGGCATTATGCTTATGTTGTTTGAACTGTTTTGCTGCCGCCCATTGTTATGTAGAATATTAAGCCTAAGAAATCCTACATCAAAGCAAGAACTGTTTGAATTGAGTGGTAAAATTTTCTTTTACTTTTGCTGCTGCTCAGTATTTATGTAAATAATTATTGATGCCCCCTATTATTAGGACCCATGGCTGCTGGCTTTGTATAAAATATGCTGCAGAATGGTGCCAGCTAGCCAATGTAGGAGTCTGTAGAATGTGTAAAGCCAGTCTAGGCTGCTAGAGAGGCAGGCTTACCAAATCCATACACAGCCCCAAAGCAGAGCAGCTAGACAATGATTGTATAGCAGTCTGCCGCTCTGCTACAACATAGAAAACAAATGATTTACAGGGACAGGAATGTCCCTATGTATGGAAATGCTTTACAGAGAAAGAGTAGCCCTCAGAATAAGGAGAGGGCTGCAAAAGAAGCTAAAAACAATAAACAAATTAAACAAATTAAAGAATAAAGAGACATTGCATGTTTCTAAAGGAGCCTCATTATGTATAGAGCCCTAAGATATAAATTAAAGGGCTAGAGTGCATGCCATAACAATATGGCACATGTATGAATGTAATACATGTTTGCAGTGTTTGCATATATATAAAATAAGAGACTTCCCATAAGTCAAACTTTAGGAAGAGGATTACCTATAGAGGGACTTCCCATAAGTAAAAACCTCATTATGTAATAGGGGGGAGTTTCCCTATTTAGGGACCATTCTAGAACTAATTGGAGGTTATGGGAAGGACTTTCCCATAAGTGGAAGGGCTATAGAAGCACTCCTCAAACACCAAGAGTTAGATTAGCTATCCAGCCGGTCTCACTTACCTGAGGACACAGTAAGAGAAGGACCTGTGCTTGAAACAGGAGTTTATCTTGAACAACTGGAAACCTGAGTATTTTTTATAGAGATACCTGAAATAAGGTGGACTAGCATTGAGCTATTGTTTATTTTCTATTTCAGTCTGAACTGTTTATTTCTATTTGTTTATTATTCCTGTATTTTGATACTTTTGTATAAAATAAAGACACTGCATATGTGTTGTACCCAATAACTAAGTCCTGCGTTATCTTTGCAACCCATGTACCTGCAACATATGGTGTTAGCAGTAGAATCCTGAAAGTCCTGCATTGTGGAGGCCTGGGATCAATGACAGACACACAGACAGAACTTTGGTGCATAAAAAATGCAGATTACTGCATTTGTCATTTTATTTCTTAAATCAGAAATAAACGTCCAAAATAAATTGTTCAAAACAAATAAAAAAAATTAAATAAAATAAAGAAAGCACTGTTACTTCACAGAAAGAAATATAAAGTGTTAAGTCCAGCACACTTCAAACAGGAATCACTTCTTCTTGGTCTGTCTTCCTTCTTTAACAGCTATAGCTTTCCTTGAACAAGCTCCTTCTTGCTCAGTGTCCAGAACACTACTGAACACTCCTCCACATCTCCTCTCAATCTAGCCAATCAAATAGGGGTTTATATAGTCTCCTCCTGGTACATTTTATTCCTCCCCTTTTTGGTGACATCATACCTTATTTCTATATAAACTGTCATTCTGGGCCTGGCCAGTTATTAAGCAGGGCCTACGGAAGTTTCTGGTAAAAACAATCACTTTCATTTCTTTTTCTTGACTTCACAATCAATAATATATTGTGTTGTACAACTTTAAGAAGTAGAAGAAAATTTGTCTTTAAATAATAGCAAAACAATTCTGTCAGAAATACTCTGTTTTGTACTTTTAAAACAGTCTAAGACAACAGTAAGAAAAACATCTCTCTGTACCTCAGAGAGTCATTTTAATTCAAATTACAATTCATTAGCTACCATACAGAGCTTTTTAACTCTTTCAGCCTGTTTGGTTTATTTCAGACAGCTGAAATTACAGCTTTTTACGTTGCTCTGCCTTCCATTGTTTACAGCAGGGGTTCTCAAATGGTGAGGCCAGCCTCCCTTGGGAGGCCTCAACCTGTTCCAGGGGAGGCTCAAGCAAGTCTGAAAAAGTACTGTATTTAAATTTTGAGTTTTATATAATTTGTGTGAAGAGATGACACAAACTGAAAGAGGATAATAGTAGATGAACATTATGTATTTATTTACTAATAGGTGACAAGGGAAGGTGAATGAGCCAAGGCACATTTCAGGTGTACATGGGGAAGGGTAGGGAGTGATTACATTTCAAAAGGTAACTGCAAAACAATCAAGAAATACACAAAGAACAATAGTGCAAACAAATATGAACAATAAATTAATAATGAGTGGTGGTAATTGATCAATTTGTAGACTGATGGCAGAACAGCCAAATACAAGGGTTGAGCACAGACGTGCCAAGAGCAATAGCAGGAAGAAGCAAAGTAATCCCTGAGAAGTTGCTTGTGAGCAGGGATGGCGGGGGAGAGGCAAAGTAAGAAGGAAGGTTATTTCATATAGAGAGGAAACAGAAAAAGTAGTCTAATCCATGAAGGTACTGCCACAAGGGGTAACAATGGTTCAAGAATGAAAATAGCGAAGGAAGTAGGCTGGCCGGGGAGGGGGTTACAATAAGCTGAATGATAATATTTGTTATTTTATTTATTTATTATTTAGATAACACCTTTGAGCACAGGAGCTCTTTTTCAAAGGTTCCACATCAGTATAAGACAAAGAACTGAATGTGAGCCAAGTACTCAGAGGGATTTCAATTTATTCATGGTGTACTGCACAAAGTACAGTATGTTATTTTACTTTAGGGAGGCCCAAGATTATTTCAGTTTTTGGGGGAGGCTCAAAATCTTTTCCATGGATTTGGGGAGGCTCACTGTGACAAAGTCTGAGAACTATTGGTTTACAGGGTTCAATAACCAGAGAAAACAGCTTTTCTTGGATCAGCAGGGACTCTGTTCTGTAGGTACCACTACTCTTTAACAACTCTGCACCATTGTAGCCTACTTTTGGGGACAGATGTATTTTAAAACAGGATAAAGACAGCAGCTTCTATTAGGAAACTGCTCTTTAAATCAGCATGACAGTTTGATTTTGTTTTATGAAAAAGGGGCATTTAAAGGAATAGTAAAGCAAAAAGAGATGTGTTTGTCAGGTTGGCCACCCTGACAAGAAAAGAAATAGAATAGTTTGGAATAAGTAAAAGAATATAGAAAAGAGCAAAACAGAATTTATTTTATTTTAAAGGGAATGTTACCCTATTTTATTATGCATAACAGGGGGGCCCTGTTACATGCATGCATGATGGATTTCAGGCAGTGTCAGACCTGACACCAAAATAACCCGTGTCATGATGGTACTTTTCTGATATGACAACTCCAACACGACCCACTCTGACAGAGCATAGGCAAAGCTGACAGGTGAGCAGTTGCTCCTTAGCCTGGGTTTGGGAAGACACTGAAGGCCAAACTGGAGAGGAGATCGACAACATCCTTTGGAGAAAACAGTGACAAGGTTGGTGGAGAGGAAGAACTAGAAGAGGTCTGGGTTGAGAAACCCCCAGATGAAATGGCCAAATTGTTGAAATGGCTTGCCAGAAAGCAAATTGAAATGGAGTAGGAGTGAAAGAGGGAAATAAGATGGCAGGATGAGTGTTGGGCAGATACACTGAGGCTCTGCAGATCATTGGGACCAATAAATCTGCTGAAGGTACACATGCCAGCCCTAAATACATAGAGTTAATGAAAATGTCAACTACAGATGACACTGAGGCGTACCTCACAACCTTTGAAAGGGTTGCAAAGGTTTGTAGGTGGCCTCCAGTGCAGTGGTTGTTCAGGCTGGCCCTACTTGACAGATCGAGCACTACTGGCTTGCAGCCAGATGGACCAACAAAACACTGAGAAGTATGACCTCATAAAAGGAAATACTCAAGCATTTTGATATAAATACAGAGACATACAGGCAGCATTTCTGCTCCTTGAAGCATCAAGGGAAAAATACCCTCCGAGAGACATTCACCCATCTCAATGAACTTTGTAACAAATGGCTGCAACCAGAGGGAAAACAATACTGGACATAATTGAGTCAATTGTGATGGAACAGTTTTGCAGATATTGCCTGCAAGGTCCAGATCTGGGTGAGGAACATCATCCTGAATCAATGGAGGTTGCAATCACCCTGGAGGAGGATTACCTGGCAGCCAGGCAACCAACAAGGAGAGGATATCGGATCATGGACTTGACCATCACTCCACCCAGCAACCAGTAAGACCTTCTGATAATACCCCACCTCATCCCCTGGGAGAAATACAAGTAGACAGGATAACCAGGAAAGAAGACATTATAACCCAAACATTATCTGCCAATATTGTAATTCTAAAGGGCATATTGAATGCTTCTGCTATAATAAGAAGAATGAAGCCAACCATCTTGCTACATTTAACTGGGGTAACTTTGCCACCACTGTCACCTTCAGGCAAAAGAACATGATGGGGTTAATCGACATAGGTAGTTAACAGATATTAGTGCAACCTGATGTACTAAGGAAGGCCCCAATGCTGAACATGTTTACAGGTGTCCCCTGTGTGCATGGAGACACTCGTAGGTACCTGACTACCAAAGTGACTATGAATGTTGATGGGCAGGAGGTAGAGATGATGGTGGACATAGTTCCAGAACTGTCAGTACCAGTAGTTGTTGGGCAAGACTATCCACATTTTTCAGCCTTAGTAGCCCCTAAGAATGTGACAGCTGTAACAACCAGGTCACAGGCCAAAAAATCTGGGGGACACATTTCCTTTTGAAAGGGATGTGCTTGACACACCATGTACCCAGCAGAATACAAAAGGGGAAAAGAAAAGAGCTCAAAGGAGCTGGAGAGCTCACAAGGGACTGCCTAATGATGTGGATGTTATGGACAAATTGTATGTGAAATGTGATATTGCCCAAGAATAATGCAATGATGATACCATTTTTGAACTTTTCCAAAAGGTGGACCAGAAGAAACCAGCCAGGACCCCTGTATTTAAATGAACAAATGGTATTTTGTATAGAATACATAACAACCCAAGAACAGATGACAATACAGAGCAGTTGGTGGTTCTTAAATGCTTAAGGAAATAGTTATTATACTTAGGATATGATCTACCATGGGCAGGTCATGCTGGTAGATTAAAACCCTTGATAGGCTCTTACTGTGGTTTTATTAACCAAATATATATGAGGAAGTGGCAGAGTACTGAAGAGCCTGCACCAAGTGCCAAAAGGTTGCCCAGGTTACCCTTAAAGACACAGTACCCCTGGTGCCCTTACCCATAGTCATCACGCCAATTGAAAGAATGGCGATGGACATTGTAGGACCCTTGCAAAAGAGTGCCCGAGGATATAAATATATCTTAGTTATATGTGACTATGCAACAAGGTACCCTGAGGCTGTACCCTTACACACTGACACCACTCCCCAGATAGCAGAGGAACTTGTTAAAGTGTTCAGCCATCTTGGAGTCCCAAAAGAGTTACTTATGGACCAAGGCAGTAATTTTCTGGCCCACTGTTAAAAGAGTTGTACCACTTGGGAGTAGAGGCAGTAAGAACGATGCCCTACCTCCCACAAACTGATGGTTTGGTTAAATGGTTCAACCAAATATTAAAAAGAATGCTTAAAACATTTGTGCATGATGAGGGAAAGGACTGAGATAGATACCTCCCACTCCTGTTGTTTGCTTACAGAGAGGTCCCCCAAGCTGCTACAGGGTACTCCCATTTCTCTCTTTTGTGCAGCAGAAATCCCAGAGGACCATTAGATGTGGTCAAGGAGTTCTGGGAAGAGGGAACACAAGTGGGTCATATCAACATTACAGAGTACATGGTCCAATTCCCTAAGAGGTTGGTTGACTATACAAAAAGGAAATATGCAAACAACATGAGCTATCAAACCAAACAAAAAGCACACTATGATAGCCACTGTAAACAGAAAGAACATAGAACATGAGAGAAGGTGTTGTTTTTGGTACCCACCACCCAGAACAAGCTATCGATGAAATGGCAAGGGCCATACTTGATTCTGAGGCAGACAGGGCCAGTAACCTATGAAGTTCAGACACCCAATAATTCCCCCTGGAGAAAGATACATTACATGAACCTTCTGAAAAAGAGGGTAGAAAGAAAAGGAGCCCTGGGAATCCTATACATACACCCAGAGAAAGAAGAAACTGAGTTGGAGGTGGCATACTAGAGACTTCAGGGAAGAAAACCTTTCAGATATAAAGGTGAACCCTAAGCTAGAACCCCAACAGAAAAAGGAAATCCTACACTTGATAGAATCCTTTGAACCCACCTTCACAAGCATACTGGGTAGAGCAGTGGGAGTACAACACCATATTACAACCGAGTCTGGATCTATATGACAGGAACTGTATAGGTTGCCTGAGAAAGTCAGGGAAGGGGTAAAGCAGGAAATTGAAAAGTTGAAGACATTGGGCATTATAGAACCCTCCACTAGTGCCTGGTCATCGCCCATAGTGGTGGTTCCAAAGAAGGAAGGAGGCATTAGGCTGTGCCTAGATTTTAGAAAGGTCAACAATGTCTCTCACTTTGATGGATACTCCTTGCCTAGGGTTGACTCGGTCATTTTGCCTATCTGTGAAGGAGTCTCTGAATTAGAGGGGGATGCATCTGCTAGTGCACTAGGAAAACTGAGCTTAGGCAAAAAATGAAAGTTAAGCTGAAGCCTAAAGCTGGTACTAAGAAAACTATAAAGAAAAAATGAGGCTCAATCTTATACTTTTGTTTCACTGCTTATTGACTTACTCTGTTTTCTGTTAATGTCAACAGCATTAAGAGTCCCAAAAAACATGCTGCAGTTTTCTCCGCTTTACTTACAGGTCCCCCTGGAATTTATTTTATACAGGAGACTCGACTTCACACTGTGAGAGAGATCCAAAATGCAACCTCTGCATGATCTGTTGGGCCATTACATTGGTCCATTGACATAGACCAGTGTTCAGGGGTTGGGATTCTTTTCCACTCTACAGAGATCCATATAATTAAATTGTTAGATTTGTTTACAGGACGAGCATTGTTACTGGATATTACTTATCAAGGTCATTTAATTAGTTTAACATTTATGATATGCAAACAAAAGCAGAGCATGTGCAATTATTTAAGGAAATTCAGCCATTTCTACATGCTGCACACTCTATAATATTTGGGGGTGATTTTAACTGCAGCCTGACTAAACAAGACAGAGGGCCACAAACCACTACATCTAAAATATTTAGTGACATGAAGTGTCTTTCTAAATAGTACAGACAGCTGATCTAATAGATGTATCACTTATATATATGGACAAAGAGTACCTACCTTTCATAAAGGGTTCAATCTACCAGAATAGATTTTTTTTTATTTCTCTGTCTCTAAAAATTGCTAATATGACTTCTACTGTGGTAGAATATACAGACTATTCCCTGCTAGCTCTACACATTGGGATTTCCCATATATTTAGACAAAATATTTGGAAACTTAATTGTACACTTTTGATATAGGAACACTGTAAATCTCAAATAATATGTTTTTTACAATCTAGTAAATTAATTACCTGTATGTATGACTCACTGGCTTTATGGTGGGAAGATACAAAATATGAGCTGATTATTTTATTAAAAATATAAGTACAAGCAGCAGACATGCTGCATATTTTCATATTTGCAGAATAAAACAATTACAAAACTAATTTCACTATCTTATAACTCTACACATGATTATTTCACTCAGATTAAGCAGCTTAAAACAGAAATGGTCCATTTTCACAATAAGAAAGCAGAAACACTCAAATATCAACAAATATTTGGGTTACAAAGACAATTCTTCTACTATGTTGTGTCCTTTGACACTTGTAAAATAAGCGTCCAACATAAACAAATGATTAGTCTACAAGATACTAATGGAACTATATGCACTGACCAATATAATATAAATAGGCTGGTGATGCAATTTACTGTACAATCCTTTTCTGAGATTCCTGTAGATTTAGACTTTATGAAAGATTTTGAACACATTTCCAATCTCGCCATGTCCATCCCAAATTTTACAAGACATTACAGAAGATATTAGAAATGATAAAATAAAAACGCTATTAAGGCTCTCTCTAATAACAAATCTCCTGGAAGAGATAGTCTAATTGGTGAATTATATAAATTACTTTCAGATAATTTAGCAGAAGAATTGGCTGCTGTCTTTTCTAATATGCTTAATACATCATTTCCTTTAAAAATGACATAAGGGCTCTTAATTTATTTATATAAATCAGGAAAAAACATGTAATAATGAATTGGAGACCTATTTGTCTCCTCAACACAGATTTTAAAATCTTAACCAAAATTCTTACAGCAAGATTGTCAAAAATGGCTCTATATGTAATTTGCCTGGCCCAGGCATGTGTTGTACAGGGGAGAAACATTATAGATCATTTATTATTATTAAGAGAAATAATACATAGGGGAAATAGGAATTAAATCAATGGATTTGTTGGCTCCCTAGATCAAAGGAAAGCCGTTGAATCTATTAGCCATGCATAGTTATGGGAAATATTAGATAGGAATAGGTACCTCAAACTTTAATAGGTGGTTACAAAACTTGTATCGAACAGTTACAGTAACACTACATTAATAGGACTTGTAGGCCGTTGCTTCCAATTAAAAGAGGAGTACAGCAGGGGTACCCGCTTAGTCCCCTACTATATGTTTTTTGTATTGATCCCTTATTATGACTGATAAATGCTAATTCTATTATGCGACCCCTTAGGACAGTGCAAGACATTATACCGTATAAATGCATAGCATATGCAGATGATTTCTGTCTTTTATTGGAGGATGAACCCTCAGTAATATTATCACTTCAGCTTTGTACACAATATTCTAAAGCATCAGGAACAAGTTTAAATATGAATAAATGTAGAAGCATACAGCTAGGTCCTATAGACCCTTTTCTGAATACAGTTGGAAATATTCCTATTTCACAAACTCCAATAAAGATTTTGGGAGAACTTTTTGGACATGGGGATTTGGAAATATTGAATTGGGTTCCTGAAATAGAAGCTGGAAAATCTATAGTAGCCAAATGGAATAAATGGAAATTAACCCAAATTGTATATACTGTAACAGCTTTAAAATCTCAGCTCTAAGACCCTCCAAGTCTTCCAACTGTTGACTCCAAGCTAAAACTTCTTAACTGCACTGGTGCTCAATATGTATGTCTGATAAATACAGTCTGGTCATTTCTCAAGCCCACCACCCACAGTGTGAAGGGATGTAACAGTTCACCTTTCCTGCAGGTGTCACTGATTTTATTTATTTAGTTTTTGTTGATTGGATAAGAGCACTAGACAAATCCTGCCTATTTTCAGGCATGACCCGGGAGAGGGGGATACAGATGAATGCCAACTGACCTTGAATCAGATTAAGCTGTAGGTGGTATTTTTAGTGAATGTGGTTCCATGTCACATTCTATCTCAACCCCAGTAACATCTAGTCCATGCATTTGGCTTGACCCCGACCCCTAGGCCATTCTGTGCCCTTTTTCTTGTCATTGGAACATACATGCTCAGTTTTGTATGATAGATTATGTCTTTCTGGGTCCTAAAACTGTTTCCCTTATCTGGAGTGGTACCAGACCCCCTAGCCATTATAGAAATTCTGGCTATTTTTAAAGAGACAGTGCCTTACTCTAAAGTCCATTACAGCACATGCAATAGGTCTAAATACAGGATATTGGCTTATCTGGTGACACATGATATATTCATTGCAAAAACTGCATTAATGCAGCAGTTACGGTTCAACTTCACCACAAAAGTAGGGAACTGTGGCATTAGGGTTTTCAACCCTAACTCTTCCCCAAGCAGCAAAATGATAAGGTCACACAAACAAACACTGACAGCAATCAACAGGTAAGCAAACAACATACAAGTGTTTCCAGATGACACAAAAGACATCTAGCTTCAGGGTCCAGCACCTCTACAGCCACAGATATACATGCACACTGCAAAACATACACACCCACTTCTGAAGTCACACTGTTACATTTCTAAACAGCACTGGTGAAGTATGTTTTTTAGGTGCCAATTTTAGGTGCCTATTGTTGAGACCCAGACTTGTTTTCATCTGTTTGGTGTGTGCAGGATACATGCCCCATTGAGACCCCAGAGGTGATTTGGTTTCATTAGCTAGTATCCAACTTTTGTGTTGTGATATGTTTTATGCTTGCTTACTGCAGTGGCTGGGACTTCATTCCTCAGCATTTTATAGAGTGGCAGATTCTAACAGTGTTTTTTTGCAGGTTTGGATTAGGTTTGTGATGTTAGCTTGAGGCTGTTGGTTGATCAGCTGAACTGATCCCACCTCATTTCACTGTTCTTAGTGCCAGTTGACCACACACAGGAGATGGAGCATGGCTCATCTTGGGACAGGGGTGCAACTTCAGGGCTCTGGCTCACCAGAAGTGAACATCTCTTTGGATATTTTTCTGAATGGAAATGCTGGGCTGAGGTTTATTTCATTTGTGCAGGAGGTTTGAAACAGTCTAAGTCTCAGAGCATACTAGAGAACAAAATCCATACAGGGCATCTTTAGGTTGCTGTTTTTCTTTCAAGACTGTAAAAGTTGTCATCAATAGGATTACAAGTCAACATTTATTAACCTTCCCAACAAATAAATACATGTATTGAAAATGAGTTATTGCCTCATAGTGGTGCTATCCTGTTTAAATATATCAGGCAAAAATAAGGACTCACTTGTGAGGAGGAACAAGCCAGTTTTCCTTTAGTGTAATGGGATTCCATGTCAAAACAACAATTCCCAGATTGTAGCGAATGCCAAAATTGGTGAACTCTCTGTTTGTGGGGGCTGCCCTTCCACACCCTTTACTAAATATATCAGCACCAGGGAAGACCTCAGAGAGGAGGGTACAGTGGGTTCACCAGTATTGGCACTCCTATAATCTGGCACAGTTGATTCCTTGCCATTGAGAAGGTGCTGTTTTGATGGGCTACCGTGTAATGAGTTTGAGGAATTTTGGTTCTATAGTTAATTTGCAGGTGGAGTCATTGATAGCTGATCTGGAAGAATATGCTGTGAGCAGTGAGACATGTACCCAAATGAGTGCCATTCTTTATCCAGTAAACTCTCTTAATCAGGACATCACACTGCCAAGAGGAATTTGGGAGTCCTTGGAGCTATATAACTTTAAACCAATCTCAGCCAAGACCATGAAAAGCAGAGAAATCTACTGTACTTCAACATTTCAAAACATGCTGCTTACAACAAAGTTGCATTTCATTACACATTTCTATCTTTTTAGTTGACTTATGTATTTATATTTTAACATTTGTTATTTTATTTATCGATGTATTACTGTTTTATAATGTTTGGCTGCGGACAGGCACACTGAGCCAAAATAATTTCCTGGTGCATCTCAGGAGCACTGTGAGGTTATCAATCCACTTGTCTGTCTGTCTATTTGAACAGCTATCATTTTATACATAAACAAAACTGTAATGTTGCAATAATTGCAGCTTCTTGGCCACTCTCAGAAATGTGGCTTGCACTAAGCGGTGAAGGGTCCTCTGTACATTACAGATAGAAAATCTAGTACAAATGTTCAAGTGCTCCCATGAAGCTCAGGTGAGAGAAACTCCTGGGCATATGGATTTTATTTTAAGGTTCCATGCAAGCAATAATACCCCACAAGGTGGGCATTATTGTGATATACCCAAAGGGCATAATGAGGCCCAACACTACAGGCAGAGGGCCTTATAGCCCTGGAAGGTCCAGTATATTAGTAAAATAGCTGATGACCTAAATGGGAGGGTGTGCTTATTTGCAGATGACACAAAGCTCTACACTAGGTGGACTCAGCTGAAGGGACTCAGCAGATGGAGTCAGACCTTAGGAAATTGGAACAATGGTCAGGGAATTGGCAGTTGAAGTTCAATGCAAAACAATGTAAGATTATGCACCTAGAAAGATGCAACCCAGGAGATATTACTTTCTAAATAGGGTACAGCTGGTGGTAACAAAACACAAGCATGATCTTGGGGTGATCATCACAGATGACCTAAAGGATGGCATGCAATGTGAAAAGGTGGCACAAAAGACTAGCAGTATCTTGGGTTACATAGGCTGGGGCATAACCAGCAGAAAAGGAAGTGATTATGCCACTGTACAGGTCCCTGGTAAGGCCTCACAAGGAGTACTGTGTTCAGTTCTGGAGGCCTCACCTTAGGAAAGACATAGAAAGACTAGAGACTATACAAAGAAGGGCAATAAAGATGGTGCAAGGTCTGCATCACGAGCCATATGATGCAAGGCTAAAGCAGCTCAATATGTACTCACTAGAACAAAGAAAGGATGGGGGCATGATAGAGATGTTCAAATACCTGAAGGAGAGCTACAAGGTACAGGCACAGGATCTCCTTCTGGCAAACAACCACACCTGGACAAGAGGTCATAACATGTGCCTAAAGGGGGGCAGGTTCAGGAGCAACACAAGGAAGTTATTATTTCCAGAAAGGGTGGTGGGGCCTTGGAACTGCCTCCCCTCACAGGTGGGGGGGTCAAAGACAGTCATAGAATTCAAACTGACATGGAACAGACAGTGTGGAAAACTTAACATAGCAGCCTGATGTGGGTGGGGGGGTAACATACATAGGCAGACTAGATGGTCCACATGGGACCCATCTGCTGACACATTCTATGTTTCTGTGTTAATACTGCCCACCCTGGAGGGCATAATTGCACTTAGAAAATGGGCATCTGTGTAAATTTTGATTAATAAAATAAGAGAGGAAATGAGTTTAAAATGAATAGAAAGACTAGAAAAAACCCCATTGTATTGGAATAGTAGTCCCTCTATTTCTATGCTGTTCCATCTCCTATTGCCCCCTCACAGAGCCATTCTGTTCTACTTATCCCCTCTCTCCATGACCACCACCTACAGAAACAGAGATGGAGTTTCTTGAAACTTCCCCTCCAGCAGTCTATGGGCTTTGTTTCTGAGCTTACAAAACAGTTCTCTTCACTTCCTATGAGACTTTTGTTGTTGTTGTTGTTGTTGTGACTATTAGGTGTGCAAACTTGCATGACATTGCTTCCTAAAACCAGGAAGTGTAGACTTTCAAGTACGGTGTGGGATGGCAGTGATCTAAATTATTTATTTATTTTCTTTTGATTTTAACCAGCACCACTCTTGCAATTTCACATCAGCAGTGATAAAAACATTTGAAAAGAGACAGCCCTTGTGCCGGTAGTGTGCTTCCATGTGTTTGTAGCTTGAGCAGCATCAGGGATGTGTGTGACAGAGAGAGAAATGTAAGCCAATTTTGCAAAAGTATGCAGTGTTTTCTGCTAGGGTTAGAAATTTAGTAAACAGAAATGAAACAGATTGAGGGTGTGTCACTTGCAAACAGAGTGGTGGGGGCTGGTCACTCACTAAGTGAGGGGGAAAAAATGTTGGCTGGCCAGTTCGAAACTTTGCCCTGGAGCACCCCAAATTGGCATTTGTTTTACACTAGGCTGTATTGAAAAATAAATGCATGCTTGACCATGGCTTTCAACCAGTCGAGATGCTTTATTTTTCAAGTCATTGTCTAAGATCAGGTATTGTCTTGCTGTAATGTCTAATTATACTGCCACTTTATTTCAAGCAATACACAGAGATTCTCTCTAGAAGAATGTTGGTCTGTGTTAATCCTTGGAGCTCCAATGTGAGTTAGATTGCATTCATCCTCTTGTACATTTGTACAAGACTTCTTGACCATAGGTCATGATCAACTTTAATGTGCCATAATAATGTAGCTGATAGATACAGAGATGGTACCTGGTGCCCAGCCTGTAAATGGGACATGAAATACACTGAGATCGTATCTTTTGAGCTGAGGATATAGACCAACAATACAGAAATATACACTGATTTAGTGGCAATATGAGGAAGTATTTTTTCACAGAGAGGGTGATGGATGCATGGAACAGCCTTCCTAAGGAGGTCTTGGTGTCAAAAATAGTGGGACAATTCAAGAATGCATGGGACAGACATAAAATAATTATAGTGGGAGGTAGGAGGAAGTAGGCTGTTGGTTAACTAGGATCTGCAGCTTATCTAATAGGTAGAGAAATCAGAAGACTGTGTGGGCCAAGCAGTTCTTATCTGCCATCAAAGTCTATGTTTCTATGTTTCTGAAAAGGCACCTTTCTCTCCCCTTTATTCAAATCAGCTTTTTTAGTTAGCACAGAATGCAGATGATACAAATAAACACAAATATAATGTGTACTAGTTTTATGGTTAACTGTTGCTAGTACCCCCAGATTCTTATGATCAACATCACCTTTTTTTTTATGTTGATTGCGCGCATGCACAAGAAACATGTTGCATCAACTTTCTCCCAAACGGAGTGGTGGAAGTGTAGCTATTGTTATTGTAAATGCCCCAGCCTGCAAAGGCTTATCCCACTTCCCCAATGCCATGGCATGCTGCTGCTGACACTAGTTCAGCCAGCATGCCACAACTTTCTAAAAATCGCCGCTGCAATCCAGGGGCCACCTCGTCATTGCAGCGTCAGCCATCTGCTGTAAATGAGGGCGACCGTCATTGCAGGGCAGGATGTAAGACCCCTGATGTTGTTTGTGAACATGGCGGTGACTTGCCACAATATTCACAAACAATATTTACCCCCACCATGTTTATTTGCGACGGGGAGCCCACTCCCATGGCATAATGTAAACCCCCATTTAATTGTCTGCCCATGGGGTGCCCAATCCCGGCCAGCAGAAAGGAATTCTCTTTTTGTTGTTTGCCAACGGGGTGCCTAATCCCCATTGGCTACAGCTGTCCCTACAAAGCCAGACTCGTGGCATGCTGGAGCCACCCAGCATGCCACATCCTCTGTAAAGTTGAAAGCGGTCCCATAACATTTTCTTGTTTTTATGTACCTGAAAAAAATAAAATGGTCCTAAATGATCTCCCTGCCTCTCCCACAACCCGCACCCCAGCCTCCCACACCCCTCTCACCCCCATACTTACTCCGGAGCTTACGCGACGATCTCGTGAACCAGGAACACGCCTGCACTCTTCAAAGCCGACTCGTGAACTGAGGAAATGCCGGTAAGCTGTATAATGTAATGAATAGGGTTTTTTCAACTTTAGTGCATATCTCAGGCATTTTGGGGAATTTTTTCACCAAATTTTCAATATGGGGTTTTTGGGACCCCCCTCATGAATTCTTGAACTGTCATGGCATTAATTGGCCCCAAAAGGTGGTTTCACGGTCACTGCATGGAATCACCCTTTGGGGCTGATTAATGAAATGACTGTGCTAGTGTTCATGAGGTGGACTCTCAAAAAGCCTAAGTTGCAAATTTGGTGGGATAAATCCAAACAACGACTGTTTTACAAGCGTTCATTGCGCATTTGCTACGCATGCTCATAACTTCGTGAATTTGCAATATTTTGTTGCCAGATTTTCAACATTGGTATTTTGTCACACCTCCTTGTGAGCAGTGTAGCTGTCATTGTTCACATCCTGGCCAAAATGTGTTTCGCACTTATGGTACAGAATAGCGCGATGACTGTGGGAAATCAGTGTTCAGGACAGATTAAGAAAATGACAGTGACACTGTTCATGATGAGATCTTAAAATGCCTATGTTGAAAATTTGGTAACGATACTCCATAAAATGACTGTGTTACGAGTGTGCATTGTGCAGCTGGCACGCACGCTCGTAACTTCATGAATTTATATTTTCACTTCAGATTTTCAGCAGTGCCATTTTCCCAGACCTACTTATGAACAGTATAGCTGTCATTTTTCCCATCCTGGCCAAAATTGTTTTCGCACTTCCGGCACAGAATAGAGCGGTCGCTGTGGGAAATCACTGTTCGGGACAGATTAAGAAAATGACAATGATAGTGTTCATGAGCAGAGGTACTAAAATGCCTATGTTGAAAATTTGGTGATGATAGCCCATCAATTGACAGTGTTACAAGTGTGTATTGCGCACTTTCCACGCACCCTTGTAACTTCGCAAATTTGTAATATTGTCACGCCACATTTTCAACAGTGGCATTTTTTCACACCTCCTTATGAACACTACAGCTGTCATTTTTCACATCCTGGCTAAAATATGTTTTTGCATTCCTGCCAGAGAATAGCATGGTCACTCTGGGAAATCAGTGTTTGGGACAGATTAAGATCGACTGAGTGAGAGGGGCTAGTGACAGAGCTCAACTGAGCTCTGTCAAGACTGCTGTGGATTTGTTTGTGAGTAGACAAAGGCCCCAACATAAGAGCCCAGTACAAAAGGGCAGCCTGCAGCTCTGGGAAAAACACAACGAGAGAGCGACTGAGGGAGGGGGAGTGAGCGAACTCACCAAAGCGCTGTCAGGACTGCTGTGGATTTCTTTGTGGGCAGAAAAAGGTGTCAGTGCAGACAGGGGCCCAGTAGAAAAGGCCAGCCTGCAGTGGTGGGAGAAACAGTATGAGCAAGTGAGACAGAGGGACTTAGTGAGCTCAAAGGACTGCTTTGGATTTCTTTGTGGGCAGGAAAAAGGCACCAATGCAGGCAGGAGCCCTGTACAAAAGGGCAGCTTGCAGCGCCAGGACAAACAGAATGAGCGCATGAGAGAGGGAGACTGAGCGACCTCAATGGAGCACTGTTGGGACAGCTGTGGATTTCTTTGTGGACAGACAAAGGTGCCAACACAGCCAGGAGCCCCATACAAAAGCGCAGTCTGCAGCACCAAGAGAAACAGAATGAGCGAGTGACACAGCGGTAGTAAGCAAGCTCAACGGAGCTCTATTGTGACTGCTGTGGATTTCTTTGTGGGCAGAAAATGTGGGCACACAGGCAGGAGCCCAGTACAAAAAGGCCAGCTTGCAGTGCCGGCAGAAACGGAATGCGTGAGTGACAGAGGGGGAGTGAACGAGCTCAATGGAGCTGTGTCGGGACTCCTTCAGATTTCTTTCTGGCCAGAAAAAGCTACCAATGCAGGCAGAAGCCGAGTACAAAAGGGCAGCCTGCAGCGCCAGGAGACACAGAATGAGCGAGTGAGGGAGGGGGGGGAGTCAGTGAGTTCAAAGGAGCTCTGTTGGGACTGCTGCAGATTTGTTTGTGGGCAGAAAATGACAGCAATGCACGCAAGGGCACAGTACAAAAGGGCACCCTGCCCTGGCAGGAAAATCAGACTGAGCGAGTGAGTGAGCTCAGCGGACCTGTATTGTAACTGCTGCAAGTTTCTTTGTGGGCATAAGAAGGCAGCAACACAGGCAGGAGCCCAATAGACAAGGGCAGCCTGCAGCGCTGGCAGAAACGGAATGAGTGAGTGAGAGAAGGGGAGTGAGCAAGCTCAACGGAGCTTTGTCGGGAGTGCTGCAGATTTCTTTGTGGGCAGAAAAAGGTGCCAACAGAGGCAGGAGCCCAGTACAAAAGGGCAGCCTGCAGTGCCGGGAGAACCAGAAGGAGTGAGTGAGACAGGGGGAGTGAGCAACCTCAACAGAGCTCTGTCAGGACAGCTGTGGATTTCTTTGTGGGCAGAAAAAGCACCCAACGCAGGCAAGAGCCCAGTACAAAAGGGCAGCCTGCAGCACCAAGAGAAACAGAATGAGTGAGTGAGAGAGGGGAAGTGAGCCACCTCAATGGAACTTTGTCAGGACAGCTGAGGATTTCTTCCTCGGGAGAACAAGGTGATAATGCAGGCAGCAGCCCCGTACAAAAGAGCAGCCTACAGCACTGGGACAAACAGACTGAGCCAGTGACAGAGGTCCACTGAGCGAGCTCAGCAGACCAACGCAGTCAACGTTTGGCATTGACAAATGCTTGTTTTTTTTTGCTATGATATACAGAGAATTGACACTGAGTTCATGAATGGTGGTTGAGACTGCTACAGATGACTGAAGAAGAAATGATACTTGGTGGCTGAAATAGTGCATAGTTCCTCTGGCTGGTCCAGGCAGTTTAAGCTTTATCCCTCATTTTTGGGAAAGGGAGTGGTGTGTGTTCACATGGGAGTTGCTAACACTGTTTTTGTTGGCAAAATATACCTTTTATAACGGCATTAAAAATATATCTTTTATTAGGGTATTAAGAGATGTTTAAACTGTAATCTGTTTTATGAATATTGTAGGATCCTATATTTGTGTCATGTGGTGTTTCAGGGCATTGTGAGTTATATGAGTACCTGTATATGCATTTTTCAATCAGAAGAATGTGGTGTGCATTAGTGTTGCGCAGAATTTTCAAAATGCTGCCGAAATTCTGCTGAAATTCCACCAGAAACGGAATGGGGCATTTCTGCAGCAGAAAATAGTTGTAGAATGATTTTCTGAGGAAAAATGCTGTTCTACAGACTATTATTCTGTGGATCTCAATACTTTCCACAGAAGTTGCTGTGGAATAATTTTCCATAGAATAAAATGCTGTTCCACGTAATATTATTCTGTGGATCACAGTAGGTGGAATTTAGCAGAACTAGTGAAATTCCAGTGGAAATTCTGCCAGCAGAATGATCATTCTATGCTAATCCCACCAGCGGGCTGCATTCCACACAGCACTAGTGTGCACATTTATTTTGCTAGTTTTCATTGACCAGGTAGGTACACTAGACAAAATTTTATCTATTTTCAGGCACGACTCAGGAGAGTTACAGACAATAAAATGAAACAGCAATTAAAACTTAAACAAATTCAGTAACAATAACATAGGCTACAAAAAATAAGATTAATGTGAAACAACAGGCAGTGCAAGGATATGTACAAATATAGTAAGTGCAAAATTGACATATACTAAGTGGAACACTGACATGCAAATAGAGAGGTAAGACTAGGTGAAGCATTAATTAAGCAATAAGGCATGACAGGGGGGCATTATTGTGGGATAACAGCCTACCTCGAGTGGGTTGAGGCACGACAAGTGCTTCCATCATCCAGGAAGGGCCACTATCCCACCTTAATGCCCCCCAGTGCCTTACTGTGATTATGAAATGGGTACCCACACTATTAGTAAATATAAAAGACACAAAGATATGTTTTTATTACTGCAACACAAGAAATATAGAGAATTAAGTCAAAAGACAAAAATAGTGCCTGCCTGTTCCTCACTTCCAGCTAGCTGTCACTGACTTCCTGCTTCACTACTTCCAGGTCCCTGTCCTGCTCTGATGTCTGTCACTAATGTCCATTTCAGGAATGAGTACAACAGTGGTTTTTATTGGTTCTGCTGGGTGTTTTTACAAACTCTGCAATTGGTGGCAAGTTTGGGTACAAAGATGTTCCATGGACTCCGAAGCAAAGAGAGAGCAAGCGGGCAGCAGTTGTAAGATTCGGCAAGTAGCTGTCAAATTAGCGGGGAGAGCGGCATCCATTCATGTGACCTTGTTTTTTATGTTGCGAGTTAGCAGGGAGAGCAGGAGTGATTACTGTGAACCACATGCTGTACCAAAGGTAATGAACAAATCCCTGTCAGAGTTCAGCATTCTTTCAGGTAGAGCAGGGCTGTTGCAGTGCTTTATGGTACAACAAGATGAGCAGTTAGCAGGAAAAGTTCTCAGAGTGGGTGCTGGGTACTGTTTGCCAGGGGATGCTTTCAACCAGGCTGTTGTGCTGGGATGACAGTCCAACTAAAAGTAGCTCGCAGCCAATCAGGAGCCAGCATTCTTCCAACCCGTTTCATAATAATGGACCATTTAAACGTCTGCATATCAATAGACAGGAGGGACTTTCAGAGATCTATCTTAAAAGCCTGGTGAGTCTTAAAGCATCTTAGTGACATAGGAAGGGAAGAGGTTGGGAGCAAATACTGAAAAAGCCTGCACCCCCATCCTAATGGCACAAATGGGGACAATCAGTGGGGACTGATCCATAGACCACAGTCTATATACCAGTGTGGGGGGATTAACCATGCTAACTAGGGTGGCTGGTGTACCAGTTCTGATAACGTTATCAATGGTGCAAGCAGCTGTGAAAAGTTGATTTATGGAACACATACAAACAGAAAAGAAAAAGAAACAAGTGCCTCAGCTGGGCTTGAACCCAGGCCACCAGGAATACTGTCCTGGTTGCACTTCCAGCAGCACCACCAAGGCAACTGGAAACTGAGCTGTCTCAGAGCACATTATTTTTTCTCCAGTGCACAACCTGGTGCTGCACCGATAAATGCATTTTTCAATCACAAGAGTTCAATGTACAGATTTATGAACACATACAAAGAGAAGAGAGAAAGAAATAAGTGCCTATATATGCCTTTTCTCAGGGACATTAAAAGTAATTTGTGTTATATGCCATTTTAGGGCATTGTGAGTTATTTATGTTATATACTATCATTTTAGGGTATTATGAATTTGCGAATTAGGTGAGTGATATAACCTAATTATAAAAATGTATTTGTTCCACTGATCAAATATGCCTTAGAAAATGGGTAAATGTAAATCTGTTTCCTGACTGGCTAAAAGTGACAATCATGCAGGCTGGTATGAGACAACAGAGACCAGGAAATAACTATTCCCTGGTCTCTGTTGCCTCTTGGGTTCACCAATGACTTTGGCTACAGATTATCTGTGACATCTATTATTCAATAAACTGAAATAAAGTTTTCCAAGATGCTGACTGAAAAACAAGTTGACATAAAGGAAGGACTGAAAAAAAGAGTTGAGCTATAGAAAAACATTAAAGTGACCTGCAAAGTTCCATTTTATTTCTGTATTTTATTTTAAATTCTGGTACCTTGTACTGATGTTTTTATGTCTCAAAGTTGCTCCAGAGTGTTGCTGGTCCCAAAGTCATGTAATTATTTGCTTTTCTCAGTACCATTCTGGGCAAAATTGGCAGTCACTTTCTGGCTCCTGACACTGGAATGTGATTATGTCAGTAACACCACTGGCAGAGCACAGAGTGAAAATGGCCACAGCTGCCCTTAACGGTTTCAATTTTGACCCCGAGTGGGACCTTATTGGTATGTCTAGTTGCTGAACCATATGTCCTTACTTATTTGAGCCCTTGCTCCATTCAGCTGCACTATTTCTTCTGTGTCTTCCAGCTCAGATGAGGAATTGGAAAGCTCAGATGCAGAAACACCTGCTTTTCCTTCACCTGAATGGTAATCTCCACTTAACAGAACATATTGCATTTGTTGTGTTGTGCTTCCGTAAATGAGATTTTTCTTAGTATTTTTTTTTGTATATATTTATTAATGTTGAATACATGCTACTGTATTTTTCCATGTGATTCTATGAGGGTGATTGTGTGCTGTGGTGTGTGTGTGTGTGTGTGTGTGTGTGTGTGTGTGTGTGTGTGTGTATGTCATGACATAGTGATATGTAAGTTTTTGTGTTCAGTATTGCATTTTACCTTAACTTTATTGCCCTCTGGTCATATCTAGTCCCATTGCCTGAGGTACCTTTCACTTACCTGTATATCATAACAGCAGCAGGATCTTGTCCAATCTTACAGTGCCCCTGACAGCATGGTTCCCTTAGTGTCCTGCAGCTACCAGTAACCATCTTTGTGTCCTGAGTGAACCAGTGATCCCTGGTCTTGGGTTTGTTACTGTCCTGTAGCCACTCCTATGTTGCTTTTTCAAGTTAGTAACCTTTATCATAAATCTGCTATCAGTGTTTCACATACTCACCCCTCCTGTCTCGCCAACTGAAGTGCAGTTACACCTGTGGTCACCCAGTTGTCAGCCTTGCAGCAGCAGCAACATCTGTCCATTCCAAGACAGTGTATTCTACATCTTCTATGTGAGATACCTGGTTCACAGTGATATACCCAGTTGAGGCAGATGTCTATTCTCTCACACTGTCTGTCATCAAAATGTTGCTCACTACAGTGCACTGTTCTTTTGCCCAGGCTGTCACCCCATCTCACTACACTACATTATGTTCACCAGAATCTGTTGCAGTCTTTTGGTGGGATACAGGTCAAAGTGGCTACCACAGTGTCATTGAGACTAATGTTTTTGTGAACTTTGTCTCATCACTTCCACTTCTTCGATATCACTGTATCCCTTACATGACTTGTCATGTATGCAGTATGTATCCTCTGTAAGGACTAAGCCACCTGGATCACCTGGAGCTGCATAACTTTATTGCATGATTATACTGACATCTTTTGCAGTGTTTATTTTTTTTTTCAGTATATTCTTTTCCCTGTCAGGTACAGGTGGATGGCTGTCAACCAGGTACCTGCTTTCTTTGACCATCACTCACCTACCCAGGCCATGGTAACATTTCAACGTGGATTTCACACCATGTTGTGGCCCGGAGATGGAGAGCTGTCACCCCACCCCAGACACATGTCCAGATGCTGGTAGTTGGATTAAGGTTGTTCAAGAGGAAAAGCCTGCAAGCTTGATTATGCCTTTCTCTCCCATAACATCTTCCATGGTGGTTCATAGGAATGTGGCTGTTGATTCACACAAGCACCAAGTAAACGTGGTTTCTCCCAACTGTGCCACTCATGTCTGCACTGCACCTGGCCTCCATCTGGTGTTGGACAGATAACAAACAGTTCTCGTAATGCTCAATCCTCTACCTCCCCAGCTGACTCCACAGCAACCTGAGTCCATTCCCAGTATTGGCCCACCATTGTGGCATCATGAAAGGCACATCTTGACTTAACCTTCCACACCACTGGGGCTGGCTTCTCCACTGGTGTCTTGTCACCATGGAATATGCAACTCCTTGAAGGATGTGCTTGCGTGATATGATTAGAAGTTCTGTGTGCATTAGCTGTTTTGAACCATACAGAAATTTGATGTTGGTCAATTATGGTCATAACAGCTTATATGTGAACAGCATTTGTTTTCATTAATAGTGCAGTGACAGTGTCTTCTTCATGTATTCTTGTTCTCATTGCTCTGTCATGCCAACAAATCATGAGAACATCAGTTGCCATTATCAACTAATTCTCAACAGACTAGAGAACACTAACCATATCTGCATCACCCTTACTACTGGATTCAACCTGAATTGTTTGGACCCTGATGTTCTTGAAACAACATATTACACCTTTGTCTATGACAAAGGACCTCAAGATGATGATCACCTATAATAACCCTACTCATGAGTATCTCATTACACTTGTCATTGTCCCACTGGTGCTGCAGTAGTGCTACTGATTGCAATGCCAATGACCTGGGTTTGAAAGCAAACTCTTGGTGTTGAAGGCCAACTGGGACAGGAGGATCAAATATCCATGGGACTGCTCTCTTCCTCCTGGGGGGAGAGTGGACATAGCCCATCACTTGTGTGTCCCCTAATGGAAGCTGGGGGAAGGCAGTCTGGGGCCAGCACACTGGGAGGCACGGCAGACATGAACACACATTGCACTGGAGCACTTGGCATGCATCATGATGTCATTGCACTCCATGCCTACCAGGAGACACCGGGTGACCACAGGCCCCGCACTTCACCAGCAGTGCATGCCATCCAGAACTTGATCAGGTACATGACAGTGACTGGGGAACCCCACCAAACCTGCTGGGGGGCAAGCCCTGGAGGAAGACAGGTGCATTATGTCTTGGTGGCTGTCAGGGTGACAATGTGCTGCCTCCTCTGTAACTTGACCTGGCCATGGGGAAACCGTGGCTTGACTTCCAAATTGGGGATCCCAACTGGCAACCCAAAGTGTGTAAGACAGAGATGGTAATACAGTGGCTCTGTATCTGTTCTAGACAGCATAGTTGTTGCCGAAAGGGATCACAGACGTCATGCTGCTCATCCAAGTAGGTTTCAGCTTGTAGTTGTGTCCTGAGTGGAGGTGGACATGTAATAATGTCGGTGAATGGTCATGTGCACTCCCACACCTGAACTCCAAACAGTGATGCCTCCACCAATCACAGCTTTCAGACTGTTCATAGGCTCACCCACCGATAGCTGTCGCTTTTGGTGGATATGTTTCCGGGTGCCAGATCCCTCCCCTGAGAAGGGTAGCAGTCCATCGGACACTCAGCATTGTCCCCCATGGCCATTACTCCCAGATCCCTGGGTTTGCTCCCTAACTCATGTTCTTGGTGTTACACACAGTAGCAATGCCGCTGCACTGTTGGGATGGCACATCATCACTGCTACTTGTGTGTACCATTCTAGTTAAATCAAATTCTAATGTTTGTTATAACTCTGATTGTTGTTGGAGAATCACAATAGCAGGGAAATCATACCTTTGCTGATGGCCCACCTGTGTTTGTTTAAGGTGACAAACTGCGATGCTGATCACCTGTGTTTTTGAATGTGGCATGGCTGTTGGATGGCAGGCCAGTTGCTGGTGTATGCAGAGTCACAATGGATACTCTCTTCCTCTTTGGATGGGAGATATGCTGATTCGCTTTTCTACCACCACCTGGGTCACCACGGATGGCAGTACAGGAGATAGCATCAGGCAGGGACATTGTAACAAGCACTGTGATCACTTTGTAGGATTGGCATGGTGATGCACAGTGATGCAGCATGCATCTGGGCATATGGTGGGCACGACAAAGGTGAACATTGTGAACAGATTGTGCAGATGAAGCCACTGGATGCCCACCTTGCTTTTTTTTTAACCAGGAGAGACACACTAAGCTGAAAGCTTGTTTACAGGAGCAACCTTGCTTGGTTTGTTAGTTAAATGATTACTTCAGGACTGCTCACACAGCCTCTCATGGGTACTCTCCATATCCAGTCTGCATAGTTTTTGATTGCTTGTTGCTGCTGATATTGACTGCATTATGATACCTGCCTCATGACTGCTTTTTTTGTTTGTTTTAATTTCACACAGTTCCATTACCTGGCATACCGCCAATTTGTGCAGTTGATTTTTGAGAGATTCAGTCTGAATGTACAAAAGATTCTACCCACCTACATGGTAACATCAATGCAGGATAAGTTTCCCTCTGAAGAATACTGTGACTTTAAATATCTACAGCTGGAACTAAAAGATTTACTGTAAATGATATTTCACACTTATTTATTGATATATTTATGTATTTGTTTATTTAAAAATGGGGTACCGAGAGAGCCAATCTGAGCTGCGGCTTGTTACAAGGTGTGAGCCGTAGGAAAGGAGAAGGGGAGAAGCACAACTACAACAGGAAGGCTTTAAGCCTGAGGTTCAATGGGTGGAGCAACAATGTCACTCCCCCATCAGGCCTTAAAAGGCCACTCCTCCTGGACTGATTCAGGATTTGTTTCTCATTGCGGCCGGAGGCGCCGCTTTTCTATGGCCCCAGTTTCTCTGCCTCCTGTCCTTGCAGTCACCTCCGGTCACCACCTCGCTGTCTTGTTTGCTTTTTGTCTCTGTCCCTCTTTTTGGTTTGCAGTGTTTTGTCACTGTTTATGGCCCCGGTCTCCTTTTCCTAGATGCCGCTTGCGGCGTCTCTGCTCCCAGTGCCCCTTCCCCCGCCCGTACCTGTTCTACTCCTCAGGGTGGGGGTCAACTGCTCCTTCTGGTCATTTCTTCTCCTGTCAGTGTCTCCACCTCTTCCCTGTACCTCTCCTTCCTGCATCACTCTGTTTTTTCACCTGGCAGCCACTGCATCATTTTCCCAACCCTCTAGGGTGTGTCATCACCCACCGCGCTCAGTTCCGGCCCCTGGTGCAGGGCTGCATCCTTCTCCCATTTGTATTTTCCCTGCTGGTCTCTTCCTCTTACTGTCATGTCCTTCTCCCTCTCCCTCACTTCCCCTGCTTCTCACTCCTCACCAGCCCCTGTGTGGCTCTGTGCCATGCACCTAGCCTCTGGTCTCCTGTGCTTCATGCTCCTCAGCTGATCCTGTGTGCTGGACTGCAATGTGGTAGGTCTTCTCTCAATTTTTGTTCTTCCTTCTGGTCACTGCATATCACCCCAACCTCCCCTGCTGGGTTTCTGAACATTTCATTTTAATGGTGCACTCCTGTAGCAACAGGGTTTAAAATTTTACAAAGCACAGCATGGTTTGTATCACTCTTTCATTGTTCAGTGCATTGCACAAGGTCAGAAAAAGTCTCATTTTCAACTGTGATTGCTTTATTTGTTCAAAGTTTCTATACCGTCACAGACTTTACAGTCCAGGTTTCATTGAGCAAGTCTTATTATACATTCTGTTGAGCTTGTTTTACTGATGTTTACATCTGACAGTACAGAGCTCATGTTGATTCACGCTAGATATTTACAGTGACAGTGCTTCATTTAAGTTGCATGTACCAATCTCAGTTCATTGCATTCTGAGCCTGCTTTGCCAGCATTCTGGAGTTCTTCTTACACGGTTCCAGGTTCTGTGCCACTATTTAGAGTTTCATTGGCAACATTTAGTACTTTTGTGCCACCATTCTGTCTCTACCACTCTGGGGACACTCTCTGAAGCCGTTTCTTGTTTACAATAGGACGTGCTACACCCTCTGACCCTTTGCTGTGATTTTGAAGGCCGGTGATCTGATTTCCCGTCCCTCCCATTCCATCCTCCCTCCATTCCTCTCCTTCTCCGACCTCTGCTTTCTTTTGGGAGCTTCCCTATCCTGCCTTCCCACTATACCACTATACCCTACTCATTCATATCACCCAATATTCCCTCCTGCATATCGCCCTCCCTACTCGTCTCCTCCTCCGACCCTATTCCCTCGTTCTAGTCAAACCTATTCAGATGTCCTCCTGGTATTGCTACCTCACCATCAGCTGCCAGCTTTGCCCATCCATTCTCACTTCTACTTTCATGCAATTCTATCTATTCCTAATTTGACTCTCAATGGACCTGGTTGGCATGCACTCCCATAGTTACCAATCACGGGTAGCTTCTCATGACATGGGTCTGGTTCTCTTTTGCTCTGTCTGACCTCAGGGTCTACTCATTCACATCGATTAATTGAGCATACCTCCCATTGGGTCTTATCCTACCTCATCAAACTCTTCTCCATCCAGAGACATGCCTTCCATGTCCATTGCTCGTTGGCTCAGGGCTAACCTGTAGCTGATGGTCTCACTCTGCACCCATGAAATCCACATCTAGAGCATGCAAAGCTCAGAGTGGAGTCCTTCTCCCTGGTCCATAGTGAGAATGTCTTCACTCTGGGTGGACCTTCAGTCGTCCCTCATCTCAGTCTCTGGAAGTAGAATTTATGACTTCCAGGTGTGATGGGTGGGGCTCTCATCATCAGAGCCCCTTTGGCTGCCCATGTGGGTTCAGAGGCACCCTCTATGCTATTCTCTATCATGACCGCTTCTGCTTCACCTGGTCTGTTTCATAGGCTCACATAGGCCAGCTGGGTGCCTCAGCAGTCATCTCTCCCCTTTCTTGCTTTTGAGCATCTAGTTGCAGAAACATCACTCACAACCCTCAACAGCTGTCCATTTAGAAGGATTGAGTGAGAGCTTCCTCTGCATTGGAATATTTTCTTCCTCCCTCTATTTCGACTCTAAATTGTAGTAGCTGAGCCGTCACTAATCAAAATGTCCTTCAGCCTGGAGGGAAGGTAACCTGGCCTTGGATCCCCAGAGGTTTGCTCCTCAGAGTGGGTTTTTCTTCTCCTCTGTGCCGACGGTCATAATATTAGGACAGGGTTAGTGCTTTCATAGGTTCTGTAGTTAGTTTCTGCTGTTTGATGGAGTCGGATGGTGGCCCCAGCTGTTCCCTCTCTCCTTAGGAAGTCTGCCCTTCTGCATCTTGTCAGCTTTCATTTCATTCTTTGTCCTCAACATATCTTGTTCTTTTCCTGTCCTTCCAATCTATGTTTCTCTCCTTCCTTTCTGGTCTTGACCTATTCTGATTTCTCTCCTCTTCGATGCTCGACACTCTTTAGGGTATTCTTTTTGGGCTTTATCCTAAGCTACCTTTAACCAAAAGAATAATTCCTGTGTCACCTATGGAGGGAACCCTCCTCTAGAGTTCCTTGCATTTGTACCCCTACAAGGTGGTATATCCCATGGACAGAGAGGTGAACAGCCACAATGTATCAAAGTCACAAGCATATATCTCATCCAGCTGCATAAGCACAATTGAATGGGAAGGCTTTAAGCCTGAGGTTCAATGGGTGGAGCAACAATGTCACTCCCCCATCAGGGCTTCAAAGGCCACTCCTCCTGGACTGTTCCAGGATTCATTTCTCATTGCCCCACCATCCATCCTTCCTCTTCCAGTGGCTTGTCTCTCTTTCCTGTGGGCTTTTTCCTAAGCTACCTTTAGCCAAGGGAATAATTCCCACAGCACCTATGGGGGGAACCCTCATCTGGGGTTCCTTGTGTCATACCCCTACAGGGTGGTATATCCCATGGACAGAGAGGCAAACAGCCACAATGTATCAAAGTTACACAAGCATACACCTCATCCAGTTACATAAGCACAATTGAAACAAAATACTACTAGTGAGGTGTTGTGGTTACAATGAGTGTGACAAAAAGAGAAGAAGGTGAGTGCAGTACAGACAAAATGGCAACACATTGTATATGGTGGGCAAATTAATTAGTATACAAATCATCTGTACAAACTGAGCAAACTCAAAGTGCATAATGCTAGAATGAAGGGAGGCTGAGCTGGTGCTGAAGGTAGGAGTCAAAATCGATTGATAAACTTCAATGAGGTTGCCAAAACTATGAGGCTGGGGGGAAGGAGAGGTAAGGGGTGGCCAAAAACCAGCCAAGGGTAAGGAAAGTTTAGAAAGAGGGTTTGCAGGAGCAAGAGGAGGGGGAGGAGTAGTAGCTGGTGTCTAATGAAAAGAATACCAGCAGGAGAGAAAGATGAAGGAGGGTAGCTTGCTCCAGAGGGAGGAGAGTCAGTATGAGAAAGCACATTTCCCAGTTGAGGAGTCTGGGAGGGGAATGGAGAATGTGCGTGGGTCTCTTGAGTGCAGGGAGTAAGAAGAGGAGTGGAAGGGGAGAAGAGATGGGATAGGTATGAGGAAGGGACCCAAACCAGTATTTAGAGATAAGGGAAGCACAGTGGGACTGGCAATGTGAGAGGAGAGGGAGGATGGATAGGGAGGAATAAAGGAAGCAGTGGTGAGCACAAGTGGATGAGTTGGCAGACAAGTGGCAGAAGGCATTGCAGGGTTGTCCAGTCTGGCAAGGGAGGTGGAGGGATAGTGCCATAAACCACATCCACATGGTCCAGAACTGGGAGAACCATTTTTGTGACTAGCTCCTGGTGAACCTGAGGAGAAAGGCAGTCCTTACTGTGGTACAGGGCTCGAAGTTTGGGGCAGAGTTTGGCATGGATCAACACTGGAAGAGATGTTAAGCCTGGTATCTAAGCACACATCATGGTACTTAAAAGCTGGAACTACTTCAAGTAGTATGCCATTCAGCGTGGAGAAGATGGGGAGGGGGTGAGCCAGGCCAGCTTCTGGCTAGTACCAAAGATCATAGGCACTGTTTTTTCTTTGTGTGTGTTAACCCAAATTTGGTTGGACTGGAACCAGTGCAGCACATTGTGAAAGTATTGCTAAACCAAGATTTCCAGAAATGTAGCTGAGGAACCAGACATGTAGAGAACTGTGTCATCTGCATACATGTGAATATGTGAGTTAACACAGGTGGAGGGCAGGTCATTTAAGAAGATAGAGAAGAGGACTGGACCAAGAAGGGAGCCCTGTAGGACCATAGAAACATAGACATTGTCTGCAGATAAGGACTGCTAGGCCCATCCAGTCTGCCCATAGGACCTATTCATTTAATGTGGCCACTGATCCTATGTGATCAATGGCTTTTCACACAGCCTGGATAAGGAGGGGCAGGGAGATGGCACCTCATATTTGTACCAACTGTTGACAGTCCAAGAGGTAGGAACAGAACTAGTCAGCAGCAGGGACTGAGAGGCTGGCAGAGCTCACCTTATCCAGGAGGAGTGAATGGGACACAGAATCAAAGGCTTTGGCCAGATTGATGAAAATGGCCACTGTGATGTTTCCCTGATCCATTGCTGAGAGAATGGAGTCAGTGACCCTAATTAGGGAAGAGATGATGGAATGATCCTTCATAAAGTCAGAATGGAAAGGGGAGAGGAGTTGAAGGAGTGGAGGAAGTCTGCAAGTCATGAGTAGACCAGTTACTCCTGCAGCTTCTCAAGAGAAGGGAGGAGGGAGATAGGGTGGAAGTTGCCAGGAGTGGAGGGATCACCCACTTTGTGGAAGGGGAGAACTTTGGCAGTCTTCAAAAACTGAGGGACAGTGCTAAGCATGAAGGAGAGATTTAAGAGGTAAGGGGGGAGGTGATGGCAGGAGCTGACAGATGGAGAAGTTTATGGTCCAAGCCATCTGGGTTAGATTTGGAAAGGTTGAGTGAGGAAAGTGTGAACAGGGTCATCTTCAAATATTAAAGATGCAGCACAAACTAATTACAGTTCTGTTCAAATTCATTGAAAAACATGTTGGAATATTGTTAATTTTGACATGGTATTGTTCTGTACATTGTTCACAATGTTAATAAAATACAAATATTGACAGTATTTAACTCCATTACCACCTTAAAGGGAAAAATCCATTTCCCAAAGACCCACACCTCAGCGTGTGTTGACCCTTTATAACCAGTTTTACATAAAAATTTTAATTTTTACCTTTATGCCATCTTAGCATTTTATATGTTATGTGGTTGATACTGCTTTCCCTCCTGCCATCAAATTGTACAGAGTGTTTAGAGGTGCACCCAACAGCATCTCACATCTGTCCAGAGTCTGACAGCTGGGTAGCAGCTACTAAAGCATGTATAGGAAAGTGGTATCAACAGAGCAATTAGTAGCCCCGTTTGGAGATGTACAAGTCCAAATGGTATACCACAACCAACTATAGATCAGTATTCTATTAATATTAATACCTTCATCCATACCAATGTTCTGTACATGCTCCAGTGGCCACTCATGGACTCATACATCAGACTTGGGGACAGATGCTGGAGGTTGTAGGATGCACCCCTAGTGGCGCTCAGTGCAATATCCTGTCAGGAGTGACAGTAGAATCAACCAGATAAAGTATAAAATGCTAAGAAGGCATAGAGGTAATAAGTACATTTTTATGCAAAACTGCTAATGGGGGTGGAGGGGCTACCATACACTGAGGTTTCAGACTTTGGGAAAAGGATGCTTCCATTTAATAACATATTTAAAATCATGTTTGTTGTACTGTTACTATGTAGGTATTGTATAAAAAGACATAGCTTTGAATATTGAGAACAGTCACTGATATACATTATTAAAAAATAACATTTGCAAATCATTGGAATTGTCATACAACATACCTTTAGATATGTTTTTCACTTATAGTCATATCCATTACTTGTCTTTACAGAGTAAAAAGCTAAATAAAGTGCAACATTGCAGCCACTGTAATGTTACTTAGTTGTCTTGTGAATGTGTTCATATATTCCATTGTCATTAGGTTATGTGTCTTTTTTAGTAACTTACTTTATTTTGCATATTTTCAGTCAATGAGGAAGTGGTGGGTAAACCAACTGAAAAGCTCACATGTATTCTGTTTACAGTCACATTTGTACACACGTGTACCATGATATACTAATAACATAGAATGTGATGAGGAGGGTATAGTTCCATGTATTTATTACACTGGAGGTGACTTGACAGTTACCTGTATACTCAAAGCATTACTATACTTTTAAAGAATTATGTTCACAACAATGCAATAAAAAATTGCAGCTGTTTGGCTACATGGTGCCAAGCTATGGAGCATCAGTCCGGCACACTAGGTACAAAGGTTCAAGCCCTGAGCAGGGGATGTCATGAGTGGAGGCCAGTAGGGAGGGATTCAGAGTGTTCTTTGCATGTTTCCATTCCAGGCGGTGGTGGGTGACTAGAGGCCAGCAGAGAGGGATCCATACCATCATTTGCACATTTACCTTCTTAGAGTATTGGGTGAGAGGAGGACAACAGGGAAGGATCCATTGCGTCCTTTGCATGTTTACCTTCTGAGAGGTGGTGGGTGAGTGGCGGCAAGCAGAGAGGGATGCAGAGTGTCCTTTGCACGTTTTCCTTCTGGGGGGTGGTGAGTGAAGGCTGGCAGGGAGAGATCCAGAGCCTCCTTTGCATGTTTCCCTTCTTGGGGGGGTAAGGGGTGACTGCATGACACTTCACTAGCAGCTCCTGGTGCTGTGTCTGCAAGGTGCTCTTGGTAGGCATGGTTGACTACACGCTACCAAGTGTCCCTGAAACCACGATACCACTATGAATGCATGTATGTGGGTGGTGGGTGGTGCCCCATAATTGCAAACAAGGATCGCACTGAGCACCCAAGGTGATGGCCTCCATGGCAGCCACTCCCACACTACCAGGCCACCAAAGAGGGCAGAACCTTTCCTCTTCTGCCATCATATGCTGTCAAAAGGCTCTTCTTTCCTGGTGGCAGCAGGATGTCTATTGACAGGGATAAGTCTGATTTTATTTATTGAAATGTTTCACCAGGAAAAAGCACACTGAGCAACAAGTTGCTTATCTCCCAGTGAGTCCTGGGGGAGGGGGGTGGAGGTGAGAGAAGCAGTACAAATTCAGTTTACAATTTAACATCAATAGGTACAGAAGATAATGCATTTTGGTAACAATGGATGAGTTCACAGCAGTACACAAATTCAATTTACGAAATAAAGTTAGTAGATGCAGGACAATGCATTATGGTAAAAATATTTGAATGCTTAACAGTCAGTACAGGAAACAATGCATTGTGGCAAAACTATTGTACTTACAGAAAATTCCATGAGTACAGTGAAACACGGAAATACGAACGAGAACCAGTAATGGGTTAAAAACCTAGACAGTGCCAACTAGATAATCAGTCATACAGCTGAACTGGCAAAGTGCTAGATGTATAGGGTAGCCCTGGTAGGGGAGTGCAAGGCTAATTGCTATGGAGGGAGGGAGAGAGAGATAGTAAGGACAATTGTAGGAATCATGGAAGGTAAGGAGGGAGGAGGTCGTGAGGCAGGCTAGGATGGTGGGCAAGAGATTAGGAGCAGATGCAGTTAGTCATTAAGAAGTTGTTTAGGGCTGCTGATAAGGAGGCAGGGGAGGAGGAGTGGTGCATTTGTTGTGGGAGAGGGTTCCAGAGCTTAGGGAATCAATGCAAGTATGCATTTTGTCCAGCATTTGTGAGACAGCGAGGGATTACTAGTGTGCAAGCATCAGAGGATCTAAGGGGATGAGAGGGGATAGGAGGGACAGATACAGAGGAGAAAATATAGGGTGGAAGGGTGTCAAATCAGTATTTGAAGATAAATTTGGGACAGTGTGAGAGGCACCTGTTTGTAAGAGAAGGGAATGACAGTGAGTGATATAAGTCTCAGTGATGTATAAGGGGAAGGGGTCCAGTGCAAAGCAACAGAAGGAGTTGCAGAGGGTCTCCAATCTGGTTAGCGAGGAGCTGGGAGCAGCATTGTAGACTACATCGCAGTTGTCAAAAATTGGGATGGTCATCTTCTGGACCAGTTCTCACCTAGCCTGTAGCAGAATGCAGCTACGGTTCCTATAAAGGGCACAAAGCTTGGGGCGCAGGTTTTTTTAGGATGACATCAACATGTCCAGAGAAGCTGAAGTGTTGGTCAAGCCAAACCCCAAAATATCTACAAGAGAATGTATCCTCTAGGATTGTCCCATTGAGGGTGTGGAAGGAGGGCATGGAAGGTAGCCTTGGGAGACTCTGCCTTGTGCCAAAGGTCATGGAAACAGTCTTCTTGGCATTTAGGAATAGGTGGTGAGAGCTGAACCAGAGCTAAAGCTTATTGAAGCCAAGCTGAAGTTTGGCCACAACATCAGATGGGGATTGGCCAGTAGTAAAAAGGAAAGTGTTGTCTGCATACTTGTGGTTGGAGGATGAGGAACAGACAGATGGTAGTTCATTTAGGAAGCTAGAGAAGAGCAGGAGGCCTAGCACTGAGCCCTCAGGGACTCCAGTATTTATAGTTAAAGGAGGGGAGGTGGAATCAGCTATGCATACTGATTGGGTCCTTCCTGTTAGGTAGGCCCTGAACCAATTTGTGACTGAATCTGAAAGTCCAGTAGATGTTAGACTGTCAAGGAGGAGGGAGTGGGAGACCATGTCGAAAGCCTTGGCAAGGTCAACAAAGATGGCAGATGTGATAAGGGCCCCTATCCATCCCTGAGAGGATGGAATCAGTGAGTCTTAGGAGGTAGGTGATAGTGGAGTGGTTCTTCAGAGAACCAGATAGGAAAGGGGTGAAGAAAGAGGTGTCATGGAGGAAGAAGAAGATTTGAGAGACTTCCAAGTGTTCTTGAAGTTTAACAAAAGTAGGGAGAAGGGAGATTGGCCAATAATTTCCTGGAATGGAGGGATCACAACCTTTAGGAAGGGGCAAGACAATGGCATGTTTCCAGGTGGATGGGACTGTGGCTGTTGAGAAGGAAAGATTTCGGAGTGCGGACAGTAGGTGCACAAATGCTGGAGCAAAGAAAGCAGTTTAGGGTCGATGCCAGCAGGGGAACAACCTTTAGGGGGGTTGAGGGAGAGGAGGACATTTAGGGTGTCATTTTGGGAGATGTTAGTGAAGGTAAACTAGGGAGCATTTGATTGAGTGTGAGATTCAGTTGTAATATTTTTACTGGTTGGGACAGTTGAGAGCAGGGGTTGGGAGGATAGAAGAACTGTAACACAAGATGTAAAAATAGGATTTAAATTTTTCAGTGACGGTCACATGGTCTGCAGTGAGAGACATCTATATTTAAGATTGGGATTGGAGGATGGGGGGAGGAAAGGGAATTTACCACTTTCCAGAATTTGGAGGGGTTATTTATATTAGTGCTAAAATTTGAGTGGAAGTGTTCGGCCTTTGCAAGCCTAATAGCTTTAGTACAGGAATTTTGAAGTTGGCTATTTCTAGCGAGGTCGCCTGGTTGGTTGGTGGTCTTATATTTCTTCCAAGCTAAGTCACGGGCCCTTTGACAAGCTAGTAGTTCTGTGGTTACACAGGGGAGATGGTTACCACAGACTCTGGATTTCTCTAGGGGGACGTGATGGTTCCAGATACAGAGGAATTTGTTTTTGAAGCACTCAAAGGCAATGTCGATGGAGTTAGTTGTGCTTATCAGGGTCCAATGACTGTGAGTCAGGTCCTGAAGGAGAGTTGCTAGGTCCAGGGACTTATAGGATTGAAGTAGTAAGGTTTTGTGGGGTGCTTTGGGCCTATGAATTTTATGGACTAGAAAGATGATATGATGATCACTAAGGAGGTCAGGGAGAAGCCTGGAGTTTACAATCCTGTGAGGGTGGGAGGTAAGTGCCAAATCTATGAGGGAATGGTTAATTGGATTAAATTGTGGGCGGTGACAACCTTATGAACTTTACATAGGGAGGGGGACAGCCAATTAAAGTTAAAGTCATCCATAATGAACAGTTCACCCAAGTGGGTGTGGGAGACTATGCTAGTTAGGATATCTGTTGCAATAGTTAGTGGAGGGGAAGCAGTAGACACCAGCGACAAAAATGGAACTAGTGAGTGGCAGGGTGATTTTTATGTTTGCTTGCATGCATGTGCAAGAAACATAGTGCCACCATACGAGAATTCGTAGGTGTGCCTCGCCCACCTCCAATGCCCTGCTGCCTTTTGCAGGTGCAGTCGCACTGCCCCAATGAAAGTAGGAGCTGTCTATGACAGCCGTTCAGATGCAGTGGCGTACAGTTGAAAGCAAAAAAACACTGCAATCAGCGGCAATAATGTGTCTGCACTGCACTGAAACAGCTGCCATAGAAAGCTCCATCCCCCCGCAACAAGTAGCATGCTGGGAGCCCACCCCAGCATGCTCCCACACACACTGTATGGCTGATGGGGTGCCCAATCCCGTTGGATCACTGTATCCCCCAACAGACTTCCAGGTGCCATGCTGGGAGCCCACCTCAGCATGGCAACAGTCCGTGTGGCCAATGGGGATGCCCAATCCCCCATTGGCTCCACTGCCCCCAAACAGCCTTCCAGCTGCCACGCTGGGAGCCCACCCCAGCATAGCAAAAGTCCCATGTTGTCTTTAAAAAAAAATGCCCTGTAAGAAAAAACGGTCCCTCGCTGAATGTCTTGACCCCCCTGCCCTCACCTGCACCCGCCCTCTGCACACCCTGCCTACCCACACCCCCACCTCACCCCATACTTACCTCCAGAGTCCGTCGCGACGATCTTTGGTGGACCAGGAACATGTCTGCGCTCTTCAAAGCCGACCGTGAACTGAGGAAATGCTGATAAGCTGTATCATGGAATAAACTGTTTTTTTTTTCAACTTTGATGCATATCTCAGGCATTTTTGGGAATTATTTCACCAAATGTTCAACATGGGTTCTTGGGACCCCACTTCAAGAATTCTAGCACTGTCATTTTGTTATTCTGTCCCGAAAGGTGATTTCGAAGTCACTGTGAGGAACCACCTTTTGGGACTGATTACAAAACAACAGTGTCACAGTTCATGAGGTAGGCCCCAAAACCCTATGTTGATTTGGTGAAAAAATTCAAAATGGCTGTTTCTGAGTGTCGTTGGATGGCAGTTCTCATACGCTCGTAGGATTCACAAATTTTAATATTTTCACTCCAGATTTTCAAAATTGCCATTTTAGCACACCTCCTTATGAGCAATACAGCTGTCATTTTCACATCTCATCCAGAATGTGTTTCCACGATGTAGCGCATAAATGGCACAGTCGGTGCGTGAAATCAATGTTCAGGACAGATTAAGAAAATCACAGTGGCACTGTTCATGAGCAGAGGTCTTAAAATGGCTATGTTAAAAATTTGGTGACGAAAGTCCATAAAATGACTGTGTTACGAGCGAGCATTGCTCAATTTCCATGCACCCTCGTAAGTTCATGAATTTGTAATATTTTCAGTCCAGATTTTCACCACTGGCATTTTTCCACACTTCCTTATGAACAGTACAGCTGTCATTTTTCACACCATGGCTGAAATGTGTTTTCTCACGTCCAACACAGAAATGCATGGTCGCTGTGGGAAATCACTGTTCGAGACAGATTAAGATAATTACAGTGACACTGTTCATGAGCAGAGGTCCCAAAATGCCTGTGTTGGCAATCTGCTGTAAAAAAATCCCAAAACTAATTACATTACGGGTGTGCGTTCCACAGTTTCTATGCACGCTCGTGACTATACCAGTTTTTTTAATATTTTCACTGCAGATTTTCAACATTGCCATTTTTTGCACCTCTCCATGAACAGCTGTCATTTTTCACATCCTGTTAGAAATGTGTTTTCGCACCTGTGGTGCCAAATGGTGCCAAATGGCTAATGAACTGATATTGCCACTGTTCATAAGGTGGGGTCACAAAAAACCCATGTTGAAAATTTGGAATGAAAATACCAACGAATGCCTGAAGCGTTAGGGTTTCTGACCATAACGCCCCACCCTCTAGAGTCTGACAGGCATCGGGGTGTGACTTGGGATTGTCGCCTGCAATGCTCATAACATTCCACCCCCACCCACACCCTGCAGCCAGTGATAGACATCGAGGTGTGCCTTGGACTCTTTGGCCCCAAAGTTCACCTCATATGTCCTGTACTGCACCCATCTCACCGTATTTCCTGATAGAATGGGGTGGGCATAAGGGGCCAAAGACCCCAAGGCACACCGTGACACTTGTCGGTGTCTGCAGGGTAGGGTGTGGTGAAGTGGCGTGGCCATTATGCCTGACGACCCAAAGGCACACCCCAATGCCTGTCAGTCTCTGCAGGGTGGTGGTGGGGTTTGCTTCAGTTCAGTACTTCACTGCCATTCCTATTATGCAGCTCTCTAACTCCTACACTACCAATACCAATGCCAGCAAGCAAACATTCGGCATTGGCAAATGCTTGTTGTAATAAGTGCCTCATATGCTGAAAGTAGGGAATTGGATAATGTGGTGGTGAATTGAAGTGAGGTGGAGATATACACACAGCAACACCTCCACTCCTGGCTGCACAGTCCTGATGAACAATTGAATAGCCAGGTATTGAAACAGCTTGATCTGTTACTTTATTGCTGAGCCAGGTTTCAGAAATAATAATAACATCAGGGGCCAGGGAAACTGCTAGAGGTTGGAGTAAGACAAGTTTAGGAAGAAGGCTCCAGAATATTTAGGTGAAATTATTTGAGACCATTGGGAAGGTCAAGGGTTATTCATGGAGTGGACTGGGGAGGAGTTAGTAGCCAAGGTATCAGGGGAGGAGGGAGGGAGGAGGAAGGTGGGCCAGGGTTGGGGTTTATATCACCTGATGTAATGAGGAGTAGTGCTATTATTAAGAAGTGTAGTTTCTGACTTTTGTACCAGGGTAGTGAGGTGACTGAGAAAGAAGTAAGGGAGACGTAAGTAGAGGGAATATAAGAGACCGTGAGTAGGCAAAGAGTGGCAACAAGGGTAGGTGTATGTATTAAGGAGGCACAGGGGAGTAATGGAAAGTGAGACCAGTGGTACGAGCAAGGCGAAGGGGTAACTAAATAAATAGATGCCGAGGTAAGAGGGGAGTGGGGACAGGGTAAAGAAGGGCCATAAATGTTAGTGGTGAGTGGGCTAGGGAAGGAGAGTATGGGGAGAAATAACAGGAGTAGGTAGGGTGAAGATGAAATCATTTTTGCTTCAGAGAGTGAAGGAAAATAACAGATGTAGTTAACTGTGTGCAGGGGTGAAATGTAGCAGTAGAGGAAGTTGCAGATTTAACCTGCAAGAAGCTGAGTAAGAGCTCTCCTAGTGTCCAGCTGATATAAGGAGCTGATGGGAGACTGGATACTTAGTTATTCAGAGCCACACACACACGGACATGTGATGAGAGGGGACTATATAAGAAAGGGCCCAGTGAGGGCAGGCGGGTTGGGACCTGGCGCAAAGCACCAGTGGGGCTTTTCCCAGAGTCTTGAGCCTGTTTACCAAACCCTGCATACACAGCAGGAGTTTGAATAAGTAATTGCTATCCTTGTGCTCACGGTGATAAAACTGCACACAGACTTGGACTAAAGAGGAATTGTTTGAGCTTTATGAGCTCACTAATTAGTTAAACAGAGTGGGTCAGCAGTCCTGAGTTACAAGCAACGGCAATATGACTTAAGCTTTAGGAGCTCACTGAATTAATTAAGCATAATAGGACAAAGCAGCCCTGAGTTCTAAGTCATTTGAACAATTAGATAAAAATGAAAAGCAGCCTGGCTGCAAGACATGATAAAAATGGCAATCCCTACAACTTTTACACTGATAACAGTCCTGTTTTCCTGAGCTCCGCTGAAGTCAAATCAGATGGCACTTGAAAGCGGTGCCAATATTTGAACAGACAAAAGTGCCTTAGGTAGTGGCTTGGCTCTATACCTTGCTTAAAGATTTCATCATGCGTCCAGCAGATCCATGGGGTGGACTGCCCATTGGGAGGGAAATTGGTTTGCTTAGAGATTTCAGCAGGCTTCCAGCAGCTCCGTTGGGGCTGACTGCCTGTTGGGAGGGAGGATTTACATAAGATGGAGGTACAGGAGGCCTGTGGTAAGGGTCCTGAAGCACTGGATGAGTACCTGTTGAGACCCTGAAATAGTGGGTGCCTGGGGCAGAAGGAGACAGAAGAAAAAAAAAAGTGAAGTCCCACTACAGAAATGCAAGGATATTACTGTAGCATGATACACTGCATTATTATTCAGATTGTACTAAGAAACCACTTGTGCATCTCAGTGTTGCTATTCACCAATTCTGCATTTGCCACACCAATACAAAGTAAAATAAGTAACGAAAGACCACCTTTAATATTATGGAAATGGACTACATAAACACATGGTAAGTGAAAGTAATTTGTTGTTTTATTTTCAGTCATGGCAGCCCACCTTGAACATCATAAAGGAAAATACAGATGCATGCTTTTTCAATAGTTCATGCAAATACTATACACCTGATCATTATTTCCTAGTTATAGGATCCAATGCTGTTAATGTTAAATCCTATCTGTTACTCTGGTAGTCCGTAACTTTTGACATGGAGTAGCTGCAGGTGACCATCTTGCACACTACTGCAGGCGTCGTTTCATATGATGAGGCTAATGAGTGCTGCCAACTTATGTTATTAGTCATCAAAAGTCATTAGGATTTTTTAGAGCACTTTAAGTCTACCAAGTCAATATGCCATATACAATATGGAGCAGGTAAAAACCGTGCAACGCAGACAGCACGGTCACATATACTGTATCAACAGGGTGCAAAACCGTGAAATTGTGTAAGTATGGTTGTGCATCCTGCCGCTGTTGCCTGGAAGAGGTTAAGACCTCAGCTCGAAGTAGGGTCTGCCGAACAGCTGCCTTGGCTCGAAAGGATGAGCTGCAGGCAGTAATGGAATCAGTGCGTCTGTGGATCGGGTTTTGATTCCTAGTCCAAGACGCATGAGCATTTTTTTTATTTTGCACTTTGTGTGACATTGGGTGGGCTAAAGCCTGAGGTTCAATGTGGGGGAATAGCTCCTCCCACATTCCGTACAAAGGCTGGACTCCCACTGCAGTTCCCTGCTTAGCACGTTGAAAAACAAGCTGCACTCCGGGCTCCCTGTGTGGCTCGTGGGCTGAGCCTCCTTCAATTTCCTTGCTTCTGCTGTTCTTTTCCCTTTCCCTTGTCTCTCTGTTTCTTGCATCTCTCTGTCTATTCCTGCCCATTCATTTTGCTTGTTTTGTCCCCCAAGCCCTCGACCCGGCTCCCCATCCTGCATTTATTGCCTCCCCTTGCTCATTTTCCTCCCCGTTACTGCCTTGTTTCAGTCTTTCTCCCTTCCCTGCCTGTTCACCACTGGGTCTGTCCTTCTGCTTCTGTCCTTGTTTGTTTACATTTGGGCTTCTTCATCTCCCCTTGGTTGTCACTCCATGACTGTGCCAGTGCTTCCATGGCCTGTCGTCATCCCCTAGTGCTACACTTTCTGTACCTACCGCAACCCCCTACTCTTTTGGCTGCTCTACCATTTCCTCTGCAGGTTCAACGCCTTCACCTGGAGCCTGGTTCTTTCTGCAGTTTTACAGGATGTGACCATCTCTGCATTCGAGTCCCAGTAAGGATCCCTCCTCTTCATGCTGCAATTTGTAGCTCACTCCGCTGGCCTAGTTCCTATTAACTGTTCTTTGCATCTAGTGTTCCTTGCAATATCCTTCTGCATTTCCATATTGTCCACTGGACAGCACAGGTACTGCCACTGTTGCTGGCCATGCAATCTATACCCTAAGGCTTGCTATCTGTCTTGCGGAGGTAGTTGCTTCTTGGGCCATGCTTATATTATTTCCTTGTGCCTCCTTATTCCCCAGCCCTTCTCAGGTGTTCACACATTTGGATCTCAGTTTTTTTACACTTTTGCTATTCAGCTGTGTTATTTTCTTAGTCTTTTTCGGGGCTCAAGCACTGTCCCTCTGCCTTTTGTTTTAGGTATTCCTGCAACTACCATATTGTCTGAACCCTACCAGCCTGTACAGGTTTTCTGCATTGCTTTCACTCTCCTGCTGGGCTCACTGGGATGATGTTGGCACAGCCATGGGGATTGCTCCCCCCCTTTCCTGGGTCCCTGCCCTGTGCCCCCCTCCACTTGGGTGCTCCACCCCTACTGTTGCACTATGGTATTTGTTCAATTGAATCTGACAAAAAAAAAACTCCTCTTCTCCTTGTTGTCCCCTCCTCATCCCTTATTCTTGTCCTCGTCCCTTGCTACCTTGTATTTTCTTTTGGGCTTATCACTCTTCCCATCAACACTCCATCTCCATCACTGCTCCTCCCTATCCCAACAGCCCTCCATCATGTTCTCCCTTCATTTGGTGCCTGTATTGTCTCAGTAATTACTGTGCTCTGTCATTTATTGCAAACAACCTTCCCTAGCAGTTTTGTCTGCCACTGAGTCTACCCATGTTTTTACCCCCATTCGCTCTATTTCCTGGTCTCAGCGTTCATATACCCTGCTAAGCCTATTGTTTCTGAATTTACCACATGGTACCCCAGTAATTCACACCTTTCTCATAGTCTCCTCTGCTTCCTCCACCATTCTGATTGGGATCCTGCACTCTTCTACCTCCCCCCACCGGATCCCAAGTGGTTGTTTTGTCTATCCCCCTCTAATACAGTGCTCCTTCCCATATCTTTCCTGCATTGTTTGCCATTGTCCATTCTATGTACTGAATATGTTTAATCTATTTCCTGTTCGCCACTGTGCTTGTCCTCCCCCTGCTCCCTGTTTGCATTCTCTACCTCCTCCTCTTTTCTGATGCTTACTTTAATGTACAGCAGTTAGCTGCCTTTTTCTTGCTCAGCTCATACCAGCAGTTTTCCAGTCTCTGTCCCTAACGCTGCCTTTTGAGGCATCGAACGTAGGTAGGCTTGCCCTGTCTGCCAGGGATGAAAGTCTGTTTCCATCCATCAACTATCTTACCTGGCTGGATTCTCTACCAACAACCACCGTCATACCAGCACCCCGACATCCTCCGTCCCTAACTCTGCCTTCGGCGGTATTGAGTGAAGGTGGGCTTACCATTTCTGCCAGGGATGGGAGCATGTCTGTTCACTCTCAGCTCAAACCAATTCTATTCCATACCATCTGCCTGTAGTCTCCATCCCTAACTCTGCCCAGCGTGGCATTGAATGAAGGTTAGTTCGTCCTGATTACAGGAGATGGGAGCCTAAGTCTGCAATCTACTGTTTCAACCAACTGCATTCTGTACCTGATACCGGGTTGCCACTTTCCCTTCAGGAACGGGACCACTATACCCATTTTCCTTCAATATCTTACCTCACCCATCTACACCCTGTGCTTCCATGGACTCCATGTACTTATACCTGCCTTGGCCTCCTCACATTCTGGATTGGACCCTGCCAGCTTGTTCAGTCTCCACCTAGACTCAGTCCATCAGTCTCACAGACTTCCTTGTTGCTTATCTTCCACCTCCTCCTGCATTCCTGGGCTTCATTGTCATGGCTTGCTTTCCAGCTCGTCCTCCTCTGATCTCTGAACTTGTTGCTCCATACTGTCATCTCCTCCCTCATTGCTACTCTGGATGACCATGTTTCCCTATTGTCTACCTCTTGGACGTGTCTGCATGTATTCCCCATGCTTTCTGCTGGATATGTGCCATTTGCTCATCTTCAAGGACATGTGCCTGAAGCCTTCTCCAATTTTCTCCTGATGCTGCCCTTATACCATCCAGTGGCCTTCTTGCATCAATTCCAGTGATTCCCTACCAGTAATTCTAGTTCACCATCTCCTTCAGAGGTGGGAATCTATTCTCATCATTGCAGTACCTTGCTACCAACTATTCCAGTTTGCCATCTCCTTCGGAGGTGGGAACCTCCTAGGCAGCTCTGGTGTCTTTTACTACCAGCACTGCAAGTTCACCAACTCCTTCAGCAGTGGGAACCTATGCCCCTTCACCGCTCCACCTTTGTTATCAGCAATTTATGTTCGCCATTTCCTTCAGACGTGGGAACCTCATGCCCGTTCACTGCAGCACCATTTGTTATCAGCATGTTACTTTTGCCATCTCGTTCAGAGGTGGGAACCTTGTGTTTCATCTTAGCAGCACCTTGTACCTGGATTTGCTTTTTGGTTGTTCATGGACCTACCACCTGAGGCCTGCTTCAGCTTTCCAGCATCCTATTCTAGAATGCTGTGGCACTTCTCTCCAGTCCTGTACCTACCTGCACCTGCCCATGTCAGTACTGCTTGGCCTTTGCTGTCTCCTTTTCAGGCTCCTTCCTCTGGTCAGCTCCCTTCCAATCTGGACTTTTTCCTTTGTCCTTGGACTGCTGCCTTCCTCCTTGCCACCTTGGTAGCGCGGGGCTCCAGCACATTTGCCATGTCTCTTTTTGGGCATTCCTGCAACTATCAACATCCAGCATCCCTGCCTGAACATCTACTCCTACCTATTCATCTGTCTCATACTCCTACCTCAGCCATCATAACAGCTCCCTTCCAACGCTGTATGGAGTACCTGTTCATCTCACCTGAGGAAACCCCTTTCTAGCAACATCCCTTGAACAGCATTCCCTATAGACTCTTACGACACCATAAAATCATCAGTACTTCCCAATAACCTCCCCAGGACCCATTTCTGGAATCGTATTTGACTGGACTATAGAAGATCTTATCTCTCAACCACCTCTGCAGCATGTTTCCTTCTATATTCTATTAATTCAAGCAGTATGGATATCACTACCTCCCAATGTCTTCATGTCTCTTTCACTTCTATCTTCTCAACTGGAAATGTGACCCCAATTCCTTCCAAGATATACCAAATCCATAATTAATCAATCAATCACTTTATTTAACCAGGCATAAACACCATTGAGCAAGCTCATTTTCAAGGTGGTCCTGGGCTTTAACACAATACAATACACTTCATAAGATTACAATTACGGTGGACAACAATGCAAAAAAAAAAAAAGGAAAAACATTGTGACGGTGCTGGTCAATATGGGCCTATACATATCAGTCAACATAATTAACATTTAAAGGTACATAATGATAAGCTTTACTGAAATGAGAAGAGACAACAATCCCATATAGTCTCCGCTAAGTAAGAGCTCATGCCTAAATGATAAAAAACAAGGAGGTATTAAGGAATAGGATAGAAATTGGGGTGAAAGAGTAGGCAGCCAAAAGGGAGGCCAGAATAGGTAAGAGGTAGAGAATAGGCAGGGCCATCTTGGATTAAGAGAACTAGGCTTGTAGGTCCTAGGTTTCTGTTGTTAGGAATGTGGGGTGGATGAGATACTTAGGCGTAGGATTTGAGAGTGGCACTCGGGGCTTAGGGGTCATCGGCGTCTGAAACAGTTACATGATTCCTTCAGATAATCCATTAATAGAGCTTTGAATGTGAAAATGCTTGGAAGTGAGGATAATTTTAATGAGTCTTGCATAGTGTTCCAAAGTGATGGAAGTGAGAAGTTGATTGCTGCTGAGCCAAGGGTAGTTTTCACTCTAGGAATCTGGAAGCAGATTAAGGAGAAGCGTCTCAGGCCATAGGAACCTTTAGCCCATTTGAAGATGTTCGAGATGTATGCATTGAGGTTATCAGATAATGCTCTAAAAAACCAGAGGAGAGCATTCTTTTTTCTTCTAGTTGAGAGTGAGGTCCATCCCGAAACATGGTATAGACGACAGTGCTGTGTACTACGGGGTAGATTTAAGATAAATCTTAAAGCCCGCTGGTAAAGGGTATCCAGTTTGTTTAGCATCATTGATGGGCAATGACTGTAAAGAAAGTCAGCGCAGTCCAGTATAGGTAGGAATGTAGTTTGTACTAGTCTCATTCTGGCTTCTAACATGAGTAGGTGTTTAATGCGTTAGAATAAACCTAATCACTCTCTTAGTTTCTTTGAGGTTTCATTTAAGTGACACAGAAAGTTGAGCTTGTTATCCAGCCAGAACCCTAGGTATTTAAAGGTATCAACTACTTCAAGGGGTTCATCTAAGAGTGTTCAGATCTGTGTAATATGTGGACATCCGGAAGTAGACTTTGGTGAGAGAGAATCATTGCTTTAGTCTTTTTGGTGTTGAGCAGGAGCTTATGAGTGAGAAGGTTGTATTGGAGGGTGACAAAGTCTTTCTGTAAGTACTCATGGGCCAAATCCAAGGATGAATTTGTGGTATAGAGTACAGTATCATCTGCAAATAAGTGCACATTTGCTGTGCCCAGCTGCGAGTCCAGATTATTGATGCATATTGCAAAGAGGCTAGGGCCCAGGATGGAGCCTTGTGGGATTCCTCGTAACAAGGATTTTTGAGGGGACAGATCTCCTATGGCTTTGACTTGCTGTAACCTATTGGTTAGGTAGCTGGTGAACCATTTAATGGCAGAACTATCAAGTCTGATGTTACTCAGTGCAGTAAGCATGATGGTATGATCCACAGTATCGAAGGCCTTACTTAGATCAAGGAAGAGGCAAATACATGCTTCTAGAGTCCAAGGCCATTTGCCAGTCTGTAGTTACTTTGGCAGAGCTGATACTGTACTGTGTTTGCTCTGAAGCCGGACTGAGCCGGGTTTAGCAACTTTGTGAATCCAAATGTTCTCTAAGTTGGATGTTGACAATTTTTCAAGTAATTTAGAGACGGATAGTATAGAAATAGGCCAGTAATTGTTCAGATCACACAGATCTCAGTCTTGAATAATGGTAGGATGTGGGCAGTTTTCCACAAGACAGGTAGCTCACCTTGAATCAGAGAGGTGTTGAATAAGTGTGTAATGGGGGTGGTCAGATAGGTATGGCCAAGTTTTAGGAAGTAAGGTTCAATATTATCTGCACCCACACTCTTTTTTGTATCCAGAGAAGGGAGGAGGTCCTCCACTTGCTTGAACATAATTGTGAGGAAGCAGAAGGGGGTTGGATGCGGTTGGCTATGGTTGTGATTATCAATGAAGTCAACAGTGTAGTCTCTTGCTGGGCTAAGTTTGCTGATAGGTGATGTGTCAAAGGCAAGCCTTGCAGTGGCAAAGTGATCATTAAGCTTCTCTAGTATATCAGCTTCGTCCGTATAGGTGGTACCGTCAGACACAATATTTTTTGGAAAGGGTGTTGCAGTGGACTGACCTTCGACTTCTTTGAGAATGTTCCAAAATTTGGCAGAGTTGTTTTTATTGTCTTCTAGTTCTTTTTGGAAGTACCTAGTTTTTTCTGAACTAATTAGCTTAGTACAAGCATTCCTAGTGGTACGGAATGCTAACCAATCAGCCTTCAGGTGGGATTTCCTTACTTTTTTCCACCAGTTGTCCCTATCCCTAAGTGCATTATTCAGGATGGGAGAGAACCAGCGAGGAGTTTTATTTTTTGATTTGATCAGTCTTAGTGGGGCGTGTTTGTCTATTAGCCCCAGTAAGAGGCTGTGAAAGATGTTAAATGCCTCGTTAAAGGTGGGGCTAGATAGAAATCCTGCCAACGAAGTGTTTAGATCTTTCAGGAAAGTGTACTGGCAGAACTTTTTAGGCATCTTTTCAGTTTGAATTTGGAGGCCGTTTTTATTTGGGAAGGATATCTGATGCAGGCAGTAGCACAATGGTCACTTATATTGTTGAAGAATACTCCAGCATGCGAGATAGTGTGAGGTTTGTTTACTAGCATAAGGTCCAGGAGAGTGCTGCGTTCAGGGTTTTTTCCATTAGGTCTGGTTATAGCAGTCGCCATTTGTAACAGGCCATTAACATCGCATAGATCCTTCAAATTCTTAGAGCTGTCATCATTCCAATTTAGATTGAAATCCCCCATTAGAACACACTCAGTATTAGCAGAGTCAAGAAGGTTTTGAAGGTGTGGCAGAAGTGCCCAGCCATAAGGAGTGATTTCTCACTGGAAAGTGATAATTTTAGAGCAAGGCATTCAAATTCCTTAGCCTTTGAGGTACAATCAAAGACTGTGACTGTGAATTTGCTTTTGACATATATTGCAACCACTCCCCCTCTAGTCAGTCTATCACAGCAGTAGATGATATATCCGGATACGTTGATAGATTTGTCCAGGGTCAAGGGTGTGAGCCAGGATTCAGTTATCATGAAGAAATCAGGAGATGCATGTAGAGCCCTGGTCTGTATAGAGTCAATCTTCTTTAGCAAACTACAGACATTGATATGGAGAAAGCTAATCCCTTTATATTGAGGGAAGTCCACAGGGGTGTCCAGAGAAATAGGTGGACCTGGGTTTAATTCAACATTTCCCAAACAGAGAAGGAGAAGCTGTAGTAGTTTTTTAAGGTGGTGTCTCAGCCTGCTAAATATTCTTTTGTTACTCCTTCTAGTGTACATTGGTTTAGAGGTGGCTGTGTTAAGGGCAGGATTGCTATTTGCTAGTCATAAAACATAGAGAACTGATAGAGCCGACACCATTCTTGGGAATTGCACATGTTCTATAGTTATGGCCTGGTGGGAGGAGGGGCATGACCATAGAGGAGACATCCCTGATGTAGGATGCCATGGTCTAATGTGGGAGGCTATATCTTGGTAGATGATAGAGGAGGGAACTGGCCTTTGTCTGAGTTGCAAACTGAAATTTTGGGTAGAGTATAACAAAGTAATATAAGGCAACTGTAGAGAAGGATAGGTGCAGATGGCATTCTTAATGTGGAGATATTTCTTTTTACCAGTAATAAACACAGGATTTGCAACAGTTCCTTGAGAGGGCCAAGGAAATGAGTGGATCTTGTGGGAGGATGGGGTACCAATGAAAAATTAAGGCCTAGATAACTAATGAGGCTTGGCTGGCAATAGCCAGTAGGAGTGAGCTAGAAGGCCGGGGTGGGGTTTATGTGTATTTAATCAGGACTGGGGGTGGGTAGGTGGGCAAAAAAATTGGCAGCTAGGGCTCCCTTCCTGGAGGTAATCAGTCCCTGAGGGCAAGTCCGTACCTGCCTTTCTGTGAGGGGCTGGTGGCTTCAGACCTGGACTGAGGGTGGCAGTCTGGCAGGTCGGGTTCATCACAGAACCATGGCTGTGGCTCTCAGACTACCTGCGTTTCTGTGAGGGGCTGGTGGCTTCAGATCTGGACTGCGGGTGGCAGTATGGCAGGTCAGGTTCATCAGAGAACCACGGCTGTGGCTCTCAGACTACCTGTGTTTCTGTGAGGGGCTGGTGGCTTCAGACCTGGACTGCAGGTGGCAGTCTGGCAGGTCGGGTTCATCAGAGAACCATGGCTATTCATCACTGTTAAGGATAACAGGAACTGCAGGATGCCTCATAGAAGTACTAGCATTATTCGTTATACCTTCCCCTCACAGTCTTCTCCCAAAAGTGCTGACTCAGTTTGACCATGTTATTCAACTCATCTTCTCTGAATAGCTTTTGGATGTTCCTAAGAATTTCTCCAGCTACTATCTCAGAACATGTATTGCTGGATATCTGGTGCCTAGCTGCCTTACTAAAGTTACTCTATCCGAGCCACCTTTCCATGGCACCTGGGCATTACCATACTTTATAAAAGTTATCTACATCTCTTCATCATGTTACCTTAAATCATGCCAGCTGTCCATACAGTGATCCTTCTAACTCTTCCATTAGGATTTACCTCCCACCCTCCCTCCAGCGGATACCATCACCAAGTGCAGGTTCGAGCAGGTTCCCTTTGATTCTTCAGTCTGCACATCTGCAGCTGACCTGGCAGTCTCACTATTCCAGTTATGCCCAACAACAGTACTGTATCTGACCAAGTGTGCCAGGCATCCATTGCATTGTATGCTACTCTCAACTTCCCTTTACCACATCAGTCCATAGACTTATTTTATGACCCATTCTCGGGCTCCCCTCAGCATTCAGACATGGGATGCTCCAGCACTGAAAAGTTGCAATGGCCACTCAAATTCCTGCCTTGGTCAATGAAGCTACTGTAATATCCACTTCCACCATTTCCCATTCGCAGTTCTTCCTGGATATGAGCCTATAAAAATCACATTATCGCAACAATATCTCTATTTAACCTTTGAACCCATTGTGCTGAACTTTCCAATTAGTCCTGCCAATATCCAGTTTTCTTCTCTACAGCATCAATCAATCAATCAATCAATCTTTATTTAACCAGGTGAAACACCATTGAGGTGAACTCATTTGCAAGGTGGACCTGGGTATAGTAAAATTACAGTATAACAATGTAGTACAGTAAAAAATATAGAGATAATTAAAACAAACAAACATACAAAATGGTAGGAGAACACAACTTAAACCATGAATCACAACAGATATATTCAGTTTATACATAGCATAAATACAACAATATGTACAGTATTAACAAGGAATCCATCACGGGGGAGGAAAAAGGAGCTAGGGTAGAACAGTGTAGAAGGAGGACAAAGGGAGGGCAAAGGGAGGGACAGAGGAACAGAACAGGATATACCACCATATATCACCATATACCACCCTTTCTTCATTGGTCTGAAATTTTCCTTGTTACCCCTCCTACCTGGTACCTACAGCTTCTGTTCAGATCCTTGATCATCTCCATGGATGCTTACAGAACAATGTATAGCTCACTGCTGGACTCTGAAGCTTCAGATTCTAATCTGACTATCAAGTCCTCTACTCAGTCATATATAATACTTCATAAATTTGTGACCCATCATACTTCCCGGAGTTCTGAATCTGGCAGCCCATTTTCTCAACTCTTGCTCTTCATGCTTGCACTGTCTCTGTACCCCATTGAATATTATCTGATTTGACACTGTAATTCTGGACCATGTTCACCGCTTCTACAGCTGGACCTAATCCATATTTGGGATCCGGAAGCTCCTTCAGAATGGACCTGAATTGTCAGACTCAGAATTGTCCTTCCAGATCACATCATCCAACAGACTCTGAAGATGGAATGTCATCTCTCCAAGCAGTTCACTTCATTCAGAAATTAGAATATGGTTGCTAGAACCTAGGTTCATAGAAACATAGAAACACAGAATTTGACAGCAGATAAGGATCACTTGGCCCACCTAGTCTGCCCATTTTCCTACCTGATAGATAAGCTGCAGATCCTAGCTAACCAACAGCCTACTTCCTCCTACCCCCACTAGGACTGCCTTATGACTGTCCCATGCATTCTTGAATTCCCTCCTCTTAGTTTGAATCATCTCCTCTTAGTTTGCCTGGAGGACGGGAGGGTCAGTAGCCATGGGTTCTAATAGGTTTCCTCCATCTGGGGGTTTTTCATCTCCTGTGTGCTACTGGTCATACTCTCTGTGAGTTGGAGGAGGTAATCTTTTGGGCTCTTTATTGGTACTTTTTTGGGACTTTCTATTCCCTACTCACTACTCAGTTTCCCTACCAAGGGTGGAGATAGAGAAAAGCCAAAAAGTAAACTACAGTTACATAAGCACTACTAATCCCATACTCTATTCACCAAAACATTGAGTGGGAGGGCTAAAGCCTGAGAATTAAATGTTGGGGAATAGCTTCTCCCACATCCCCCACTAAGGCCGGCCTCCCACCGCAGTTTCCCATTTAGCACGTTGTGAAACACCCACCATCCACCCCTGCCTCCTCCTTCTCTGGCACTCTGCTCACCCATGGTGCTGGGCTTTCTAGTCCCTACTCACTACCTGGCTTACCTGCCAAGGGAGGGAATAGAGAAAAGCCAAAAAGTAAACTACAGTTTAATGAGCACTACTAAACCCATACTGTAGTCACCAAAACATTGAACTAATTTCAACACCCCCCTGGAGTTGATTATTTAAGTTGGAGGGGTCCAGGGGCACAGCCGCATAATAGGGGTGTGGGGGCACAGCCCCCACAAAAAATAAAGAATTGCTGCTCAGTAATATACCATGCTGTACTGACAGCATGGTATATTGCTGCATTATTTTGGTGAGTGGCATTATGATCCCATGCCCACATTAAGGTATGTGCAGTGTGCAAGACATGGCTTCTGGAAGAGTTCATTATCTTACCTTAAAGAGGTTTATAAAAACAAGATTAAAAACAGATAAAAAAAAATTGTTGGTATACTGGGAAAAAGTTATATGTTGTTTCTACTGAACACCTTGAAAGAGCAGGCTTTTCTGCTGTTTTCCTGCAACAGATTATCACTTACAGCATAGTAATTATTTGTATAGTGACATTAGGTACTGTCACTCGCCATGTTGTGTGACACTAATGAATGACACCAGGCAGACATTAAAATGTTTGGCGTTCTCACCGAAACACAGCAAAGGGCAACACTTATGAAACTCTTAGATTTTTAGTGTTACTGATTCTGTAGAGAAGTTCTCAGTATATAACAATTGACAGTTCTGCATCTGCTGTTTGAAATTCATAGGTAGTGCAATAGAAAATTTGTTTTAGAAACATTTTTACATCTTACTATGACTTTTTAGGCAACAGTGTCAATATACACATTGATGTTCAAAACTATATTGAAAATGTTAGACATGTAACATTAAAATGCTATTTTTAACATTTACATCTGTTTTTTTGTCTGTTCTTCATGTTGACCATATGAGGTTCAAATGCAGTCATCATGCATTCATTAAAGAAAGCTTATTCAGTCATCAGTACTGTTTGGCATATCATTGCCTTTGAGCGATTTGTTAAACTGGCTGCGGTGATGGCCCACAATTTCTGCAGTGGGCACCTTCTCATACATTGCTGACAAAGGCTTAGGTGCTTTTATTTCCATTTGTTGTACAACAGCCTTCACTGCATGTTAATTTGGGTATCTTTTGCATTGTGAAATAACTTTTTCCCTTACCACTGATATATAATCTGTGTGAGAAAGTATATTGAAATGTAATTTACAAACAGTAACACTCGTTCAATTCTATAGATGTGCTGTTTTCAAAGTGGAACATACAATAACAATGGATTGCAAATGCACATCTTGTTGAACATTACTATTATGGACATAAATCATCATTATGCTGATATCCATTTTTCTAAGCCACTCTATGAACCTTCAGGACAGTATTGCTATTTTATAGGATTTACAGTGCCAGGACTCAGGTGGAACTGACCAACTTTGCTCTTTCAGGCTGTGGACAGGCTTCTCCATCCTTCCTGTTTACAGTCGAAGGTAGCTTTTTCAAATGCATTGTGCGAGGAATTTGTTCGGTTCTTCTCGGACAGGGTGTCAACCATCAGGCAGGGGGTTCCGCCAGTGGGCCAGAGCTTGGCCAACGGTAGTTGCCAGGGGTGACTGGAGTGCACTCCACCTGGTTGGGGCGAGTTTAGACTGGTGGAGGCGGCCACTGAGATTATGTCCAAGCTTCGGCACACCTTCTGTGAACTGGACCCGGTGCCAACTTATTTTTTAATGTGATGTGTTGACTCCATTGGCCTGGTATTTGCCTCAATTGTCCAGTGCTCCTTGTCAGAGGGGGTCTTCCCTGATGTTTGAAGGAAGCATTGGTGAGACCCCTTCTGAAAAAAAACATTGTTGGACCCTGACGTCAAGGCAAATTAATGTCCTATCTCCAATCTTCCATTTTTGGGTAAGATTGTGAAGAAGGTGGTGGCGCTTCAGCTTGAGGAGCATCTTGTGGCCCATGATCTGTAGTCTCCAGTCTTGGTTTCGTGCGAGGCATAACACAGAAACTGTGCTAGTTCAGGTGCATAATGACCTCCTTAGGGCTACAGATTGAGGGGAGAGGACAATTCTTATTCTCCTTGATCTCTCTTCAGCATTCGACATGGTGTACCATCGAGTGTTACCTGTCTGCCTAAGGGAATTCTGCAGACTTGCTGGCACTCTCATCTACTGGTTTGAGTCTTTTTTATCTAACAGGAGACAGAGGGTAGTGGTGGGAAATTTCTCCTCCTGCCCCTGGCTGCCTGTCATGTGGAGTTCCCAAGGGTTCAGTCTTGTCTCCGATGTTGTTTGCCGTGTATATGCTGCCTCTGGGAGTGCTCATTAGGAAGTACAGTCTGGGTTTTCATTGCTATGTTGATGATACCCAGCTGTATCTTTCCTTTGCCCCTGGAGCATCTTGTGTAGTGGAAGTGCTTAACAGCTACCTCACTGAGATCAGTGACTGGATGGCCTCCAGCTGGTTGCAACTGAACCCTGATAAGACAGCGGTGCTGGTGGTGGAGTCAAACAGAGGGTGTGATAGGTTGGCCTCTGGTGCAGAGACAGAGCTTTGCCTTGGCTCTGTACCATTGAAGGCCTCCTCTAGGGTGTGTGATCTGGGCATTATTCTTGACAATGGATTGACACTTGAGTTTCAGGTGGCATCCATTGTCTGTACCAGTTTTTATCACCTGAGGAATATCACCAGGATAAAGCCCCTAGTTCTGTCACTGGACCTCCCCAATTTGGTGCATGCCTTCGTGACATCCAGGCTTGACTACTGTAATGCACTGTATCTCAGGGTCTCTGGGGGTACCCTGTGGTGATTGCAGCTGGTGCAGAAAGCAGTAGTGAGGCTGTTGACAGGACAGCCTAAGTATTGTCACATCACTCCGATGCTGTGTCAACTGCACTGGTTGCCGGTTAGGTGGAGGGTCCTCTGCAAGGTGAGTTTGCTCACCTTTAAGACCCTACACAGCCTGGGCCCTGGTTACCTGAAGGACCTTCTTACACCTGCTGTCTTGGTCTGCTCCCGCTGCTCCTCCTCCTCTAGGGGCCTCCTTGCAATTCCCAGGATGAGGTTAAAAACTGCTGGTGACAGAGCATTTAGTGTCATCGCTCCTGTCCTGTGGAATTCGCTTTCTTCAACCATCAGGGAGGCCCCTTCTGTGGAGGTATTTAAAGCCCTCCTCAAGGCCTTCTTGTATAATCAGGCCTTCCCGGACTGTGTTTTATAGCCCCTACCTGTTTTTTTAGAATGTTATGATTAAGTTAGCCTTTGGCTGTTTTGAGTTTAGTTGCTGCTGTTGAGGGTAGTATTTATACCAAATTTTGTTTTAACTGCTGGAATATTGTATATTTATGTTTAATAGTATGTTGTTTTGTATTTATTATGATTTGCTGTATGAAGTTTTAATATGTTCGGCACCCAGAGCCTCAGGGATGGGCGTCTCTTAAATAAAATTTGCCTTGCCTTGCCATTTGCCTTTGCCTTGTAAGACCTTGAAGCTTAGTAGTAATCATCTGCATTGTTCACCGCAACCCTTTATTGAATCCACCACAACACACCTGCCCACACAGTGCTCTATAGTGGAAACAGTCTCCCATAGCACCATGAAAACAGTGCAGTTTCAACCTACCCCTTCGTTGACTGGTACAGACATTAACCTACATTATAAGTCTAATTAATTATTCGTGATGCTACTAACGTCACTGATTGGCTGCCTTAGAAGTGACCGGTGTGGCAGCCGCTCACTGCCACAGAAAAACTGGGCTTGAGCCACCACAAAAAAAAATGTAAATAAACACAAATGAAATAAATCATTATTGCGATTAGGCTTATAAATGCAATAATGACCTCAGAGCCGGTTATTTCATTTCAATTAATGAGGCTGTGCCTCAGGCCACCCTTCCCACTCTGTTGGCTGTTAATCTCTGGGAAATGGCCGGCTCTTTGGTCATTATTGCTTAAGTCATTGTTTGTCTGCCAAATCAAAGTTTAACATCTTACTCTTAATTTCTGTATTTGTAATTATGCATGTGACAGCTAACTTTCATTCAGTGGATTGTCATGTCTGTGAACTGATGGTTTGTAATGGTAACTGCCATGATGATGTGATGGTATACTGTTGTCATGGGTCCATGGGGTTGGGTGGTGGTGATACTGGAACTGACTGTGCTGTCATGTCTGTGTGGCACCATTCAATTATGTGTGTAGTGGGTCAGTAATGCACACCATGGAACAAGAAATAACTACAGGCTGGTTGTTCTATGCCCATTGTTGCATAGTAAAAAGAAACCCACTCCATAGTTCCTTGTGTGGTAGCAATGGACCCTTTAGGCAAAGCACACCACAGTGGTGCATGGAAGTGTGGTTGTGACATGCAGAATGAAAGTACTGCAAGTCTTTGTGTACTGATTCCTTTATTAACATTTCTCATTGTTTCTTAGTTTTGGTACTTATTTACTTGCTGTATCCACAGGAAGAAATGGTGAGTTACTTTCTGTCACCATTCACACACTAAGAAATAATATTTCATGTTGGAGGACTGAGTTACAGTAAAATACACTGCACTGACATTGTACAGTGAGGTCATTTCAATATGAAATGAGTCTTAGTAATATAAACCTCACGGTATGCTAATACTCACTATAGGTACATGGTATCTTCACCTCCTTTACAATACTATCTCCCTTCCTAAATTTAGGGTACGATATTCTCCATTTTGCTTCTTAACTGCTATCAGTCAACTGAGGCCTATTGCTGTTCTCACTGAAATGAAGGGCAGTTGCTACAATGCTGTAAAATATAAAAGAAATATAAGAATACTAATAAATACATTTCTATAATCATACAGTTCAAACCCTGCTCTTAAATCATCTAGCCATACTAAACCAAAGTTGATTTTATTGCATAAACAGAAATGTTATCTCAAACACAAATTGTATAATACGTCGTATACTTCATAAAATGAACAATGCACAATGCTTTGCCCTTGGGGTTTATGTAGCCTCCCACACCTCGGGTGTGTGTAAAATTCTGGTTACACACACACACACCCATACATTATTCTATATATTATTTTGTGGCATATGCGAACATTATTAAGATGTAGAACTTTTTCAGTATCAAGGTCCATGACAGTATAAGTACCATACTTGACACTGTGGCCAGGTGAAGAACAGTGGGCATCTCTGTCCAAGTTCATAGTCAAAGTTATGTGCAATAAAAGCTTGGTTTGTTCATGTACCCATACTGTGCTCATTGCAGGAATTATATAGGATGTCTGTATCAGTATCAGTATAAATGTTCTTGTTGAGATTACCAGGATGTTACAGTTAACAAACACATTTAGTGCTTGTTTGGTAATGCTCCAGGCAGAAATACAGATGCAGCAATTTCTAAGTTGACTGCAACCATCTCTGCAAACTTTGGCTGATTTTCTCATATGCTTTTGTGACCAAAATGGCACTGATGTCTAATTACAACAAAGGAACCAAATGAACGCTCAACAGTTAATTTGCATTCAGACATGCAAGTCAGGCATTGTGAGAGAGCAGATACCAAGGCTGACTCAAACACTATGAATGTATTTTCACCATTTTTGTCTGAAGTATTGAGTGCTTCATTCCTGTACAAAGACAAAAAAAATTGTAAAAGTAATCAAATTAACTATTTCATGTATAAACATATATATATATATACACACACACACACACACACACACACACATATGTATATTCTATGCAAAAAACATCATTAGAGCATCAGGTAGGGTTCCTCTACAGTGGAAAAAGTGAGGAAATTCGATTTTGAGTTCCCACCCCTTGCACCCCAATCCCACCTCGCCCCCACCAACAGGCATCGGGGTGTGCGTTGGGGTCATTGGCCCTAACTCTCACCCCATCCCATGTGTAAACAAGCTGAGGTGGTGCAGTGTAGGAGAATGGGGTGAGTTAGGGCTAATGACCCCAATCTAGACACCCCATGCCTGTTGGTGGGGTGGGTGGTGGGGAGCATGGTGGAACCCTAAATCAAATTTCCTCACTTTTTCACTGTAAAGGAACCTTAACTGATGCATTAGCAAAGTTTTTGTATAGAATGTCCCATTTTTAAGAAAGAATAAAAAAGTAGAAAGTCGCGCAAGTTGGTGGGAGTGCGGGACCCAAACTTGTAAGTGCCAAGCCACATTACACACCCAATGACTAAAAAGTACATTCACAACAGCAAGGGCAGCCACCAAACAAATGTTAATCTTGTAGAATAATAGAAAATACTGTCCACAAAATGTAAACTGCGCCACACAATATCTCCACAAAAAATATATTGTCCATCACATAAACACCTCTATTAACATCTACAGGACATGCTGTCAACACCCTCCAAATTTCAAGTAAAAAGACCAAGCTGTGTCCAAGATATGACATGTCAAAATTTGAAATTGTCATTTGTCAGACTCGCACAGTCCTGCACCTGTTGACATTTAACACACAAATGACTGAAAACTACATCCATGACACTAAGGCTTCATATTCTATCAATTTCAAGCCACCGCCATAAGCAAAACGCTGTCCGCAGATGGTAAATTGTGCCACACTATATCTCTGCCAAAAAAATTTTCTGACACTGAAACACTATAATTTACATCCACAGGACATGCCATCAACACCCTCCGAATTTCAAGTTAAAAGACCAAACTGTGTCTGAGATATAACCTTTTAACATATAAGATTTTCATTCATCAAACTGGCACAGTTCTGCACCTGTTGACATTTAACACACACAATGACTGAAAACTACATCCATTACACTAAGGCTAGGTATCCTATCAATTTAAAGCCACCACCACAAGCAAAACACTGTCCACAACATGTAAAGTGTGTCATGCAATATCTCCACAAAAAAGATTTTCTCCAACACACAAATACCATAATTCACATCTACAGGACATGCCATAAACACCCTCTAAATTTCAAGTAAAAAGACTAAACCATTTCCGAGATATTCAATGTTAAAGATTGGTAACATTTCCCTATCTATTCCATTATAAAAAATCTGGCCATCTTGTCCTTCCCGCGCGATCAAAAACGGCTATCAAAGAATCTCAAGATCAAAGAAATTGCAGGCTCATGATCAAAGAATTTGCAGGCTCATGAACAAAAATTAAAATCTTATACATCAAAAAATTGAAGGAATTGTGGTAAGCCACCACCATGGTTAGACAGAACGAAGCCCCACTGAGTAAAACCCACCTCATTTGACTTCCTAGGACACCCCTGGGCTGAGAAAATAGATTTTTAAAGTGGGCCATCTCATCCCTCGCTCACGATGCATGATCACGATCAAAGAATCTCATGATCAAAGAATTTGCAGGCTCGCGGTCATAGAATTTGCAGGCTCATGAACAAAGAATTAAAAAAGGTGAAACGTGAATTTTTCACTGATTTGAACTGAACCAATGGCATGCCTCGATAGAACGGACACTCCTGAGCAAAACCCACCCTGATTTGTGTCCATAGCCCACCCCTGAGCTGAGATATTAGTGTTTTTAGGTCACGATGCAAGATCGCGATCAAAGAATCTCACTATCAAAGAATTTGCAGGCTCATGATCAAAGATCGTTAGCGAGCCGCGACTTAAGATTTTAAAAGCTTATAACTCTATTTTTTTGACTGATTTGGATGAAACCAAATGCATAGCTCGATAGATCAGAGCCCTCTGAGTAAAACCCATCCAAGTTTTACTTCAAAAGTGACCCCTGAGCCGAGATATTTGTGTTTTCTAATCTGAAAATAAAAAACAAAATGGAGGACCTTGCAATCAAAGAATTTTGAAACTCCTCGGGGTCAAAGATTCTTGAACCATGAGGCTGAAAATTCTTTGATCACCAGGAGGGATCAGATGGCCAGAACCTCATTCTTTGTTCACAAAACAGACATATACATTTTCTCATTGACTTATAATGGGAACTTAAAAGTGGCATAACGTTTGAATGCCTTAATATTTTTTCACCAAACAAAAAGCGGCATGTTCAGCCACCAAAGCTCTTTCAAACGAGCCATCTCACAGAGTGGCATGCCACACAATGGCCGTGCAGAGCCACATCCAATATCCCAAAAGCTGCCTCCAAAAATGGATAATTTTGCATTTTTCAGCGCTTTCATACGCAAAAACCGTAAGTCCGACTGATACACAATTTGGCAAATCAAGAGATCTATCTTGCCCCACCATGCATACCAGGCAAATCCATTGAATGGGTCCAAAGTTATTAACACCCAAACCTTTGACTTTAGTATGTAACTGACAGCTGAACCTAACTATAGTGGTGCAATCGCCAACTATAATATATATATATATATATATATATATATATACTATATATATATATATTGCATACTAAATTAAAGATAATGAAGGAAACAGCCATACCACAAGCTGGCCAGGACTGCTACCGCTTCATACTCCAGATCAACATGGCCTGTGAATGACCTGGTGTAAGTCGTAAAGCCCAGCTGTTGGAGGATGGTTAACTGTCTCATGTACATTGACCTCCACAGGAGTGACGCGAGTCTTCTCTGTGGTGCAACACCACTACGTGGATGATCACTTATGGAGGCACAGTAACAGGATGCATAGAGGTAGGGTGACTTCATCATCTTGATGCTCCCCACCTGCCACAACAATTCATGACATCAAGTGGCAGCAACACAAAATGTGGAAAAAGTATGACAAAAAGCAGCATGCTGTGTTCTGCCTGATGCAGGCAATGGAACACTGACCATCTGCCTCACAGACCTACACTTCTGTTATGAAGGGGAATTAAGGATCGGCACCCTGGCAGACCTTTTCCATGTTGGGTTATCTATGGTGGTAACTGAGCCTAGCTGATAGTTCAGGTTAATTCATGATTGTAAGAAACCGAAAATAAAAACAATTTTCAAAAATTTACTTTTGGAGATGCAGTGATATCAAATAGCTCACTGACATGATCTGTATCAGAGACATGCCAGTTGGGGGCTGCTTTTTGCTGTTGTTCTTCCACTTCAATATCAAACACATCAGTATCCTCCAAATCAACTGTCTCCTCTATTTCAGTTGAAACAATCTGAGTGTATGCATCAACCATGACTGGGACATGCTGAACAGCACTGTCTCTGCATGTTGTGCAGAACTATATGGATTTGTCTTAGTATGCTGGTCTGGAATTGACCGTACGAGAACCTGAAAGGCAACAAAATTAAACTAAATCTGTTCGATGCATGACTGTCAAACAAAACAACAACAAACAGCATTTGACTATTAACAGCAATGCATGCATGGCAGATCTTGCTTAACATGGCTCTGGTTTCAATGCCTGCTGGCACATGAACATAGTGAGGAATCGGCACACAATAATATATTGAGTAATGTATGTGGAACCATATACAACAAAACATTTTTTTCTTCTTGGGGTTGATATGAAAGTATGGACTGTTACAATGCTGGTCTTGATCACCTAGATGTAAACAAAGCCTTGCTGTGTAGTTGATAACACAAGATGATTAAATGGATCACTAACTGGCTGAAGGGCAGGCAACAAAGGGTGGTGGTGGAGGGGGAAATTCATCACCAAGAGCAGTAACAAACGGGGTGCCACAGGGATCGATACTGGGACCAGAGCTGTTTGGGATATTCATAGCAGATATCTCACATGGGACCCAGAGCAAGATCAGTCTGTTCACAGATGATACCAAGATTGGAGCTATAGCTAGCCCATCAGTACAGCAGTTGGATTTATGCTTGTGACGCCGGCGGCCTGGGTCGCTGGAGAGCTGGTCGGGGGGAGAAGGCTTGAATGTCTGATGACTGCTGTCCTTTTCTGGGGGGAGGGCCGAGATGTGGTCTGGCACTTGTTGACTCCCGGTAGAGATCAGGGGTACAGCAATCATGCCGACCGACTAAGTGGGGTGGTGACAGATGTCAGCGTGCACCTAGATGTCATGGCATGCCATGCCCTTGAGAGAAAAGAGGCAAGACAACTCTCCTCCACTCAACCAGATGACAGCCATCCAGTCCCTCCATCACCATGAAATGCCCTGGTTGGGCACCAGAGATCACTTCAGCAGCACCCGAGAGGCCAAGTAGTTGCCCTGGCTGGCCTCCACTGGTGCCTTTCTCTGTGGAGACCCCATCCGGTGAAGGGTTACACAAGGTTACCCCAAGGGTGGCTGCCATCTGAGGTGGTGGACTGTGGGAATGAGCGGGGGCATGAGTGAGTGGGGGGAGAGACCATAGATGGGCCAAAGGAGAGGCAGATGAGGAGAGCCTGGAGGCGGCAAAAAAAAAAAGATGGGAGCTGTGGTGGATGACATCAAGGGGGTGGAGGGGACTGCAGGAAGACCTGACTAAACTACAGGAGTAATCAGAAACATGGCAGATGGGGTCAATGCCAAGAAGTGCAAAGTGCTGTACATCGGAACTAAGAAACAGAGGAGGAGCTATCAGCTGGGAGGGGTACATTTGGGGAGCACAGAGGAAGAAAAGGACCTGGGGTGATTATAACAGGGAATATGAACAACTCGGCTCAGTGCAGGAAGGCAGCAGTGAAAGCCAACAAGATGCTGGGCTGTATAGTGAGGGTATCTCCTTTAGAAGTAGTGAGGTGATCCTTCCCCTGTACAGGTCACTGGTCAGGCCGCACCTGGAACACTGCATGCAATATTGGTGCCCCTTCCTGAGAAAGGACATCAGATTGTTGGAGGGGTGCAGTGCACAGTGACTAAGATGATCCAGGGTTTGGCGGGGAAATCCTACGAGGAAAGGTTGAACATGCTTAACATGTATTCCCCGATGGAAAGAAGGGATAGGGGAGATATGATCGAGAACTTTAAGTACCTGAAGGGGATACATAAGACTAATACAGGAGAGATATTCTGGATCAGAAGAGGGAGGGATACAAGAGGGCATCAACTGAGGTTGGAAGGGGGAAGATTCAGAAGGGAAATCAGGATACATTTTTTCACTGAATGGGTGGTAGGCAAGTGGAACACTCTACCTGAGGAGATGGTTTCCTGTAGGAAGGTGGGCTGTTTCAAAAGGGGATTGGACAGAGTGGGGGGGTGAGTGTGAGGGGGAGGAAAGGGTGGGGCATCTGCAAGCTGAGGAGCTAGCTGCACAATCGAGCAGACTCGATAGACCATGAGGCCTATTTCTGCTGCCATTTTTGTATGCTCTTATACCTATATACAATTGTTTTTTTTTTGCATGTTTAATACAAAGGAATGTTGTTTCATATCGTATTAATGTGAGCAACTGTAAATGATGCCCAACCGATTTCTTTCACTCATACTAAGGCACAAATACTGAAAATGTTGCACAGGCACTGACGTTGTTTTAATCATTGCTAATCTTGGTTGCTGCTTGCACTCGTGTGGTCATATTCACAGGAACATGAAGAGATCAACAAATCTGTCAGCAGCCAGGCACTAACATAATGCAGCGTCTATGCAAATGATGGTGTCATGTTAAGCATAGTGATGCTCTGACATTTTGGAAATGCTTACAGTGTAGGGTGGCAAACATCCACAAAATTGCTGAAGTTTTCTACTACAGGAAAAATAACCCTCAACAAGGCACTAAGTACACACCTGTACCCCACAAAGCCAGAACAGACGTACTTTACCTGCCTGCAAAACATCAACTGGTCAATATACATAAAGCATACATCATGGTGAAGGTGGTATAGCACGTCCCAACCTCACAGGTCACCAAGTATAGCATCCATGGTGGTCAATTGTGTACAACCCACCAAATCACTCATTCACACATGTAAAGATATCAGCAGTGGTCTAGTGTCCCACATGCAACAGGCATGCTCACGTATCACATCTCCATACACCATCCCTGTTACCTGGGTTTCCATTGATTAACAAAACATGATATAGTGAACAGAAAAGCACTCCTTTCACCTCCTTAGCTGCAGCCACCTCAGCTGTCAGCAAGTGCGTATACAGTATCACATTCACTGACATCTCATATAGCACCAGGATAAGTAGATGATGTCATAGTTTTGATGGTTTACATATCATGTTCAAGAGTCAATGGACACCCGTGTAATGTGGTTGGGTGCATGGAGATGGTATGTGAGTATGCATGTGTGAGTACACTGGACAAACACTGATACCTTGTCTGTGTGTGAACGTTTCATTTGAGGGTGGTGGTACAATACACCAGAAGGTATGCTTTATGTGGTGATGAGGGTGGAGAAGCTCACAACACCACCAGTGATAATCTATGAGGTGATCAGGGGTATGGGGCCACTGTACATCATGGCTCAAAATTGAAATACAACACAGGGGTAACAAACAACTGACAGCAGCAATGGCATAAAGGGTCTGCTTCTCCATATGCAAATGAACCAGTAATGCATATGCAAAAGTACTTTTACTGCCTTACATGACCAATGTCATGGCTTTGCATGTTGTGGCTGAATATAGCACACAGAGTATTGTCATTATCCTATTTTGGGCAAAGCTATTCCCTGCGTGATAAATGCAGCCAGTTCCATGTTGGGACACTGCTGTTGCATTTAGCACTGCAGAGACACAGCACTATACTCAGTTGTATATAATTGTGCTTCTTATGAAGTATGATATGTGACAATGGAAACTGCTGAAATGTCAAATGTCCCTGCTGCTAGCTTTTGGCAGAGAGCAACCTTGCTATCAGAGCAGGGAAGCAGCTGACTAAGGAGCTAGAACTTTACTGCTAGAACACTTCTGACTCAGCAAGAGAGTCAGAGCCTGTTGGGATTAGGCAAACAGATACTTTATTAGAAGTGCAGGGTCTTAGGGTAAAATAAACAAACAAAAAAAGAGTTACTGTGCTTCTTTGAGTTGGGGGAAGGGGACTGCATCTGGGCAGTTTGCTAAGTCAGGAGGAGAGCTGTTAATTGGGGGTGTGGCTTAAGTAGAAGAAAAACAGGTGACTGCAGTTAGACTTCCCTGCTGCTAGCTTTTGGCAGAGAGTAATCTTGCTATCAGAGCAAAGAGGAAACTGACTAAGGAGCTAGAATTTTACTGCTAGAACACTTCTAACTCAGAAAGAGAGCCTGTTACACATTGTTATTGCCCTCCTCCCATCCTCTCCACCCCTCCACTCTTAGCTAGTTCCACTTTTGGAGGCAGTTTATTTGACCAACAACAGGAGCTTCCTGTTTGGGAGCAGGGAAGAAAGGATCACCGAGACACATAAGATGTAGCATCCTTGAAGGAAAGGAGTAGTTCAGGGGCCCCCCGCTACTGGAGGTCTGACTCTGAGCAAGGATAAAGGAGACTACCGAGGAATACTGGAAGTTCCTGTCCCAGAACAGAAAGGGTGGGAACTGTAAGGGTACAAAGGCAGTAGGAAAGTAGGCAGAAAATAAATACATAAATAAATCAATAAATAAACAGAGGGAGGAGAGAGTAAGCATACAAAGCAACAGGAGAGGGCCCAGAAATAAGACATGATGGGAGTGGTGCAGTGCAGTGGCTGTGGGGCAGCAGTCTTCTGGGAGATGTTCTGGATGATACAGTGTTGTCCCATCTGCAGGCACCTCTCTGGGCTGAGGGAGGAAGTTGCTTGTTGCCATGCAGAGTTGGCCAGGATATGGGAAATTTCATCCTTCTTCCAGGGACCAACGAGTCTGCCACCACTACCTCAAAGGTTGCCTGGGTGGAGGAGTGGCTGGACTATGGTAGGCTCAGGAAGGGTAAGGGTGGTGAGGCAGAGGCACATCCCTCCTACGGTTAAACTCCACAACTCCTATGCTGCACTGGAAGGGTAGGACTGTCCCATGAAGGCACATACAGTGGAGACCAAGTGGGATGTGGGTGTCTTCCATGGTGAAGATCCCGGGGGGGGAGGCAGAGGACCCCAGAGGAGGAGGAAGTAACTCCTAGTGGGGGATTCCATTGTTAGGGGGTAGACTTGGGAGTGGATGGAGTGGGAAAGAGGGAGGTTAAGTGCCTACTTGGTGCCATGGCTTGGAGGGATGGAAAGCACATCCAGAGGATCACTGGGATAGCATGATGGGAGGGAGAACTAGACATCATTGTCCACCTGGGGACAAATTATCTGGCCGGTGATGAGGTTAGGGTAGTGCAAGAGGACTTCAGGGAGCTGGAGGGGTCTTAGACAAGTGGCACGCACTGTAACCTTTTCAGAGGTGCTGCCAGTCTATGACAAGGGGGAAGGCAGAGCACTCCACACCACGAGATTCAGTGCATGTTTGAAGAACTGATGCAGAGCAGAGGGCTTCAGTTTCATTGGGGACTGGGGTCCCACCTGGAGGGATGCAGGCCTATACAAGTGGGATGGATTGCATCTATCTGGGGGGGCCAAAATCCTTAGTGAGAGGTTGAAATGCTTCATTGGCTACCATTTAAACTAGCCAAGGGGGGAGGCGAAAGTAGGCAGGAAGAACCAAATTGATCCCCACAGGATGAAGCAGTCAGTGGAGAGGATCCTAAGGCTGAGAAATTGACACTAAAACCTAAAACTGAGATAGGTAGAATGAAAGAGACAAGGAAAAATGGGAGTAAAAACAGGAGAGGAAAGGAGGGAAGACATGGGGACAGGAGGGGAGCTACTAGAAGGGGAGGTTGCAAACCTTGTAAGGCCATGTGCACAAATGCTTGCAGCCTGGGAAATAAAATCCCAGACCTTGTGATCTTCATGGCAGAGGCAGACCTGGACATTGTTGCTGTTATGGAGACATGGTACACAGGGAACTATGAATGGGATATAGCCATACCAGGTTACATTCCATTTAGAAAAGACAGGGTGGAAAAAAAGGGTGGAGGGGTGGCTATCTATGTCAGGGAGGAAATTAAAGCAACTGAAGTTCAGGGAATGCAGGAGGGAGTGGAAGCAATGTGGGTCACCCTGGAGACAGGAAATGGGACTGCCATTCAGACAGGTGTGATCTGCAGACCTCCATCACAAGGGGAGGAGATAGATGGGGTACTAGGAGAAGCCATCCACAAAATGACAGCCAAAGGTGAAGTGCTGCTGGTGGGAGACTTCAATCTGCCTGATGTGGGTTGAAGCACCCAGGCTTCAGCCACAGCCAGGAGCAGAGGCATGGTGGATGCCCTGCAAGTGGCATGCCTCAAGCAGCTTGTGGCAGAACTCACTACAGAATGAGTAATTTTGGACCTGGTACTCAGCAATGGGGACAGAGTCACCGATGTAATGGTGAGTAGCCACATGGGGTCCAGTGACCATCGTACGGTGTGGTTCAATGTGAAAACAGTGGAGGAGTCAAACCACATGAAAGCAAGGGTCCTGGATTTCAGATAGGTTGACCTTGCAAAAATGGGGGAATATCTCAAGGAAGCTCTGGCAGGGAAAGGAGAAGGGGGGGATGTAGAGAAACAATGGACCAACCTTAAGACAGCCATAGGAGAGGCAACAAGCCTTTGTGTTAGGCAAGTAAGCAAAACAAAGAGAAAGAAAAAAACACTATGGTTCTCAAAGGATGTGGCCAGGAAGGTAAGAGAAAATAGGATGGCTTTCAGGAGGTACAAGGAAACACAAAGGGGGGAAGACAGGGAGCTGTATCTAGAAAAGCAGAGGGAGGCGGGGAAAGCAGTCAGGAGCGTAAAGGCACAAACGGAGGAAAAAATAGCCAAGGCAATTAAGAAAGGAGATTATCTTTTTCAGGTACATTAGTGATAGAAAGAAGACCAGTGGTGGGATTGTGAGGTTAAAAAAGGAGGAAGGGTGGAGTGCAGAGGGGGACCTAGAAAAAGCAGCAATCTTGAACAAATATTTTTGTTCAGTATTCACAGAAGAAGGGGAGGGAGAAGGACCACTATTGGGGGAATAGGAGCACCAGTGGGAGAGAGGTGGACACCAGCCCATTTATGGAAGAAAGAGTCCTAAAGGAACTTGAGAATATGAAAGGGGGCAAGGCTATGGGTCCAGATGGGATACATCCCAGAATATTAAAAGAACTTACAGAGGTGTTGGCAGCACCACTAACAGCCCTATTCAACAAATTGATAGAGATGGGGTGGTTCCAGTGGACTGGAGGAGGGAAAATGGAGTCCCTCTCCACAAAAGTGGGAACTGGGAGGGGGCAGGAAACTACAGGCCAGTCAGCATGACCTCAGTGGTGGGGAAATTAATGGAGTCACTACTAAAGGAAAGAATTGTGATATTTCTTGAATCCAGCAGAGCACACAGTCCAAGGCAGCATGGATTCTCAGAGGGAAGGTCTTGTCAAACAAATCTGATTGATTTCTTTGACTGGGTGATGAGGGAGGCAGTGGATGTGGCCTACCTAGATTTTAGCAAGGCCTTTAATACCATCCCACATAGGAGGTTGATAAATAAGTTCAGCAGCCTGGGAGTGGGCCCTAAGGTGGTAAATTGGGTCAGAAACTGGTTGAGTGACAGGACACAGAGGGTGGTGGTAAATGACGTTCAATCTGAGGAGAGGGAGGGAGGTAACCAGCGGGGTGCCACAGGGATCCATGCTGGAGCCAGTCCTCTTTAATGTCTTCATAAGTGACATTTCAGAGGGGCTTGAGGGGGAGGTATGCCTTTTTACAGATGACACTATCTGCAACAGGGTCGACAGTCCAGGGGGATGGAGAAAATGAGAAAGGATCTAAACATGCTTGAGGAGTGATCGAGAGTTTGGCAGCTAAGATTCAATGCAAAGAAGTGTAAAATAAGTGCAATTGCATCCCTTAATTCTCTCCTGTCCACTTTACTAACCCTGGTACTCTCACCTGCACTTACGTAACTACTCCCTGCACTTGTCTCTTTTTACTCCTTGGGATGCCACTCCCCCATCCCACTCTATTTCCCTCTCTCTTAGCCTCCCCCTGCACAATTTCCCTCTTCCCCACCTCTGTCCCCCGCTGTCTCCTACTGTTTGCATTGACAAGGCTTGCCTGAGCTGCTCCTAGGCAACCCTCTCTTTTCCTCCTTCTCTCCTGTATTAGCTGCTTTCCTTAGTGACCCCTTCCTTGTGTTCATATCTAATTTGCTGCTTATCTACTCCCCCACCCACCTGTCCTCCCCTAACCTTCCTGCCTCTAGGTTAGATGCCTTAATTACTGAAGCTGTTGCTCTGTATTAGGTAATTCTCACTTATTCTATATATTTCATGTTCATCATATTGTTCTTTGTACTGTATATAGTGACTGCTTTATGTTCCAATTACTGTATAAGCTTTGTATGTTTTGTCTAAGCACTGATGCAGAACCTTTATAAATGAGCTTTAGCTCAAAGGTTTTTTCTCAAAGATTTCAATAAATAAAATAAAAATAAAATCATGCACTTGGGGCACAGAAATCCAAGGGAGGAGTACAAGATGGGGGGGGGGGATACTGACATCCACCAGTCAAGAAAGAGACTTGGGGGTAATCATATCTGATGACCTAATGGTAACCAAACAATGTGAGAAGGCTGTAGGAAGAGTCAGTGGGATGCTAGGGTGCACATGGAGAGGTATCTCCAGCAGAAAAAAGGAGGTGATTATGCCACTGTACAGATCACTAGTGAGACCTCATCCAGAGTACTTTGTCCAGTTCTGGAGACTATATCTCCAGAAGGACATAGACAAAATAGAAGCAGTCCAGAGAAGGGCGACAAAAATGATGCAAGGACCGCACCAAAAGACATATGAGCAAAAACTGGAGGACCTCAGTATGTGTTCCCTGGAGGAGAGGAGAGAGGGGGAGATATGATAGACATTCAAGTACATCAGGGGGATAAACAAGATACAGGAGGGTAGCATCATTCAGAAAAGTAGGTGTAAAAGAACAAGGGGGCATGATATGAGTCTAGAAGGGGGCTAGGCTCAGGGGCAATATGAGGAATCACTTTTTTACTGAAAGAGTAGTGGGTGCTTGGAACTGGCTCCCTGCAGAGGTGGTGGGGGCAAAAACAGTAGGGGGCTTCAAAAATGCATGGGATAGACATAAGAGTATTCTAACTATAGGGAAGAGAGGGTAAGGTGCAGATCAACTAGGGTCTACAGTAATGCATTAGGTAGGGAAAAAGGGCAGACTAGGTGGGCCTTATGGTACTTATCTACTGTCACCTTCTGTGTGTATCTGTATGTATCATGGTACTTAACTTCGTTAATGCATTAGTTAGGGTTAAAGTGACAAAAGTAGGGAAATGTGGCATTAGGGTTTCCAACCCATAGAAAGAAACTGCTGTCTGATCCTGCTCTTTCACTTTACGCCCTTGGTGGTGCGGTGATAGAGCAGGTCAAGACTTTCAAATATCTTGGACTGGTAGTTGATGACTGTATGATATATGAACAACATATCACACAAATGGTTTAAGTTATACATCAAAGGTTGGGAGCATGTTATAGAATAAACTCTTTATTAATTCCATCCACCAGGCTGCTTCTATTGCAAAGTCTTCTTTTACCGTTGATTGAGTCTGGCCTCTCATTCTGTCACACTGCTGGGAAGGGGTTACTGGCCAGAGTAAAAATTCTTTTGAATCAGATTGCTCATTTTGCCTCTCAGTTACAAAACTCACCATTGTGAGTTGTTAAAACATGCACGTCTTTCTCTTGATTTAAGGTACCAATTTCAACTAGGAATTCTTGCAAAAAAAAGTGATTTCAGACAAGGTTCCTGTGACACTTGGACAGCTGGTTCCGATCACTGTATCATTGTTGTAATATAAAAATGTGTTATGGACTGTCTCTCTTGAGAAATGCTGAAACAGCATGTGAGTATGACACACACACACACACACACACACACACACACACACACACACACACAGGTTTTAGATACAAGGTGTTACCTGGAAGGCCAGAAGCTAATTATAGAGTAGAACAGGCCTTGATCAAGGATCTCCTATTTATCTAAGTTAATTATAGCTGTAGTTGTTAAGAGGGAAATCATAAACTTTTATAACGCTTAGAGGAAGAATAGCAGGTTATGACATTTTAGTGCGAAGTCATAAAAGATGCTTTGATGTCCTGGAAAGGGGAAACTGATCATAAGATCAAAGAGAGTCATTTGAAGAAAATGAGTTATGCTGAGGTTACAGAATTTAATACTTAGAAAAGACATCCTGTTTTTATATATATTTTTTATATATATTCTAGTAGAGGAGGAGCTAGGTGACCTCATGCAAAGAGGTGGGCAAAACCAGCTTTTAAACAGAATTCTGTTTTCCTTCAGATATTTTTTTATCTAGACTCTGACAAAGAAACATCTTTAAGCACACAAAGCAAGTATACAGGTAGAGAGAGAGAGACAAAATCTAAGTACTGCAGTAGGAATTGCACTGTTAAAAACCATGTTCTTTTAAAAGATTTGTATATTCTTGTGATATATGGTTCTGTATTCACGTTACATATTTTTAACTATTTTAGTAAAACTATTTTTAGAGCCTACTTGGTTTGTCTTTGAATTTTCTTTCTTTAACAAGTAAAGTATATATAGTTAAAGCAGACACTGTGCATAAGCTTGAATGTTGATGCCAAACTGGAAAAAGGTGAGAGTTTAATCTGGGGTCTTTTATCAGAGTTTTTAAGGATTCATTTCAGTACACCTGGTTAGGTGCCCATAGGCAAAGATATCTGGCCCCCCAAAGACAGAATTATCTGAGTCTGTGCATTGGACATGCTAACAAGAGGTTCACAATTTGAATCCCTCCAAGACTTGAGACCAAAGGTTGATTCGAACCCACAAAAACAGACAGGAGGGTTACCCTGTTTCTGTTTCCTGTTCGCAAGACTGCACTCAGAGGTTGGCACTTTGGAAGTAGAGGGCTGACCTGCTGAGTGGGCTTGTGACAGTTCCTACTTTTTTTTCATTCAATTTTTAAAAAACACACTAGGCTGTTCACTACCCATGCCTCTGTACATCAGTATTTCAATATTCCTAGAATGAAAATTCCAACTGGTCAAAAGACAAATAAGCAATAAGACATGATGGAGCGTGCGTGGAACAGAGTTTACCACATGCCCAGGGGCGTAGTGATGCATGAGGCTGCATGCTGAGTACCTTCAGCCCCTGGAAGTGCAGTAAAATCCGTTCCATGCACACTCCCAGAGTGTCGTAATTGCACTTATAAAATGGGCTACAGTTTTATTCTAATTTTGCAGTTAGAAAAATCATATTTACATCTGAAAAAAATGATTTTCCTTTCAGAATTTATGATAAAATAGTCACTCTACCTGCACATCATTGTCCATGTGCTGTTCAACGTTTGACCTTTGCAGGCATTTGTAGTACTGGTTTCATTTAATTGCCAGTACTACCCCCATGTATTGGTGAGGGGGTTTATTTTTAGGAGTGGGATGGAGCTCAGGATGCTATTCTGGCACAGAGTGAGAATTTTAATGTACAACTGTATTTTTTTTTAAAAGAAGGGGCATTGAGCAGGGTATACACAAACACACACACACACATACACACACACACATGCACACACACAAAGCAGTCAAGATCATGTACTGCTTCCCCTCCTCCAAGTATATCGGCAATTTAGGAAGATGATGGGGGAAAGTATTGTTTTGAAAGAAAATGGAGCCAAACTTTTTTTGGGGTTTACACCATCGGATCAGCAGCACCATGGGTACAGTGGGAGTGATGGAAATAAATCAGTGATTACACATGATGAATGAATTGGAAATGACTTCATATGTGTAAGAGACATGTCTTCCTTCCGTGGAGCTGCCTCTTCCCTTTCCCATGACTGTATGACCATCCCAAAGCAGTTTCTCGCCACCAAACTTCAGAGTTTCACTGAACTGCTACAAGTTGAGGATAAGCAGCATTAGCGAGGGGAAAATCATGGAGTGAAGTAGACCACCACAGTGGGACGAATGACAGAATAGACAGAGAGAGAAAACATTGGACTGGTTTAAACTGAGTTGAGGCCTTCTTCTTTTTGTTTAAAATCACGGAGCACAGCACAGACTAGCCACAGCAGGGTGCGCAGACTTGACTATGGGACATAAATAAATCTGATCATTTGCTTAGATTGCTGTTTTATTCACTTGAAAAGGTAACATTTCGCATGGGGTTAGATCTCTAATTAAAAATACACACAGATGGTTTTTTGTCCTCACTAATGGATAGAAAAACATGATGACATTTCAAAACATGAACATTCTATTGGCACACTGATATATTTTTAAATGCAGTCCTGGTCTAGAGTACTTGTTTTTGCCTGTGCATCAAACGGATCTGATGCACAGGCAAAAAAACAATCAAAACCCTGGATTTTTTTTCTCCCCATCTTATAATGTTTTACAATCTACCATTGTTCTTTAATGCAATCTCCTCAATATTTGAATGTTTTACTATTACTATTTATAGTTTCAGACAAGCACTGAAAAAGTATATATTTTCTAGGAGTCACTGTAAATGTTTTAATAATTAAGATGTATTTTGTCTTGCTGTATTGGTTGTTCTGTACTTAACTTATTTACTGCATTGCTGATATGTTCTGTATTTGTATATTGTTCTTGTCACCCATGAAAATGAGTCTTTGGCCCATGAATTTACCAGATTTTAAGTAAACAAAATCAAACAAACAAACCCTAACACCCAACCCCTACCCTACAGGCAGCAACAGGCGTAGGCTGTGCCTTGGGGTTGTCAACCTTAATGCTCACCCCATTCCATGAGCAAATAAGCTGAGATGAGTACAGTATATAAAAATGGGTGAGTGTTAGGGTTAACAGCCCCAAGGCACACCCAATGCCTGTTGCTCCCTGTAGGGTGAGGGTGAGCTGTTAGGGTTAGAAACCCTAATGCCACATTTCCCTACTTCTGTCACTTTAACCCTAATAGTACATTAACAATGTTTTTTTGCAATGACTTTCCTTACTTTTTGAGATAGTATAATCGCATCCTCATTTGCCTGTGGGAGTGCAGTGCGTTGCTGTGGAAGTGCAACCAAATTGTCACCATAGACGTCTTACTATCCCACCTCATGAACTCGGTACTGAAAATTTTCAAACCCCTGCCAATATGTGATTCTGTGCCACCGTAATGTCATTCCCTGCCACAAGTGTGAAAAGACAGTTTGGACAGATTTTGAAAAATGACAGCTGTCACATTCATAAGGTGTGTAAAAATATGTCTATGCTGAAACATTGGTGTCAAAATATTTAAAATTACCAGAGTTATGAGTGAGCATTGCACAATTTCAACAGCACTAGACACGAGGGAGAAACATAAATAAATAAATATAATATTATATTACAAAGAAAAGAAAATATGGGGAGGGCAATTGGAGGATGGGGGGTGTCACTAGACACCAGGGGAACTATAACAGTAAAAAAAACACAATTTTCTCCTCACAAAAAAGGATCTTTTTTCCTGACTCATAATACAAAAAAAGAATCTTTTTACGTCAAATCAGATGAAAATATTTATAATGTTACAAAAACAGCATATCAAGAGCACTTCAATAGTTATGTGCAGAATCCATCTAAGGGGGTCCAGATATCCAAACTACAAGTGTTGGTCGCTCTCCAAAATGTCGTTTTTTGTGGTTTTCCAAATTTGAAGTTTTTGGGAGAAAGAGAAACAATATGGAAGCAATGAAAAACCTCATGACAAATCTCATGAAAAAGGTTCCCAAATGAAACATTATTCAGCTATTATCAAGTGCTGACAGAGCATGCTCAAAATCCGAATGTTAAAAATTTGAGAACTTTGGAACAGATTAATATTTTTTCACCAAACCAGCAAAAGGCACCATTGTGGGCCAAATTCTTTTAACCCTGGGAATTTCAGAAAAACATTCCAAATTGTCTGGGCGATATGCAATGGCAAAAAAACCCAGCAAAAAGCAACGATTTTCTGTGTTTTTTGCTATCCACATCTCAGAACCTGCACATCTAACCAGAACAAAACTTAGCATGTCAGGAGATCTGCCACACAAGAATACACATGCAAACTTTCATGCAAATCCACTGAACAGTTGCAAAGTTATTAAAGTGTAAAAATTGGGATTTAACAATAATGTGCCTACTCAACCCTAACTATAATGGCACTATTGCGCCACAATAATAACGGAAAAATACTTACCAAAGGTTTAACCTGAGTTCCTATGCTGCACATAGAAATATTGGAAACATTCAATCAACTATGCTTACCCGCTCTTAATGAAGTACAACGACAACAACTTCAGAGACCAATTCAGCTGGAATAAATCAAACATGTGGTGGGGAAGCCAAAAGATTGAAATGTCTTGGCCCAGATGAGTTCCCAGTAGAATTTTATAAAAGCTTTGCAGAACCCCTCTTTCCAGTGCTGCTACACAGCTTATGGACAGTGCAGAAGGGAGAGATGCCGCCTACGACCTGGAGGGCAGACATGTTATTAACTATCTTAAAACCCAGTAAAGATCCTAGCTTTCTAGCCTCGTATAGACTAATATCCATACTCAATGTGGACTATAAGATATATATGGGCATTTGGGACCATTGCTTAGAAAAACTTCTCCTTACCCTCAATTACCCCAATCAATCTAGATTTATTAGGAAATGGCAAACAATGGACAACATCTGAAGGACATTTCACATTCCTGATTATGTCCAACGATGCTCCATCCCATTGGTCCTTCTCGGCTTAGATGCTCAGAAGGTCTTTGATAGGGTCTTGTGAGGATTTTTGTGGAAGCCCTTTTGGTGTTTGGATTCCCTTCCATGATGATAATTTAATCCGCCCCCTCCCTGGTGTCTGGTGGTAACTGTCTGTGGGGATGGAGGCCAGCAGATACTACTCCAGAAATGGCTTATGCTAGCAGGTTGTACAGTTTCACTGGGGTGCCAGGGTCTTCGGGTGCTGGGCTGAAAGGCAATTGAGGTTAATTGCATTACAATTTGATGAAATAATTGGAAATCAGAACTTTATAGAACAAACCAGTGGAGACCCTATTTAATTGCAAAATTAGTATACACTCCATAAATCAGAAAATAATGGGAGTGAGGTAGGCAGTACATATAGCAGAACATATTCCAGAGCACTATGATCCATTATTTCACTGGGGAAACAGTTTGCACAAGCAGACAGTTCACAGATTCCACACAGGGTGTGAATCAGACATCCTCGACTTCAGGCAGTGTTGCTCCTCAAATACACTCTGGACTGATATCTGTCCCAGTACTCCTCATTCCCATTTACTTACTGTTGTCTTCTCCCACAGAACATAGAAACATAGAATTGATGGCAGATAAGGACCTCTTGGCCCACCTAGTCTGCTCATTTTCCTTACCTGTTTCATATACCACAGATCCTAAAGGATCTGCGGTTTGCCCTCTCTTTCCTATTTCTAGAGTTCCTTTATATCTGTCCCATGTATTTTTGAATTCCCCTACCATTTGTGTCCCCATGGCCTCCACAGGGAGGCTGTTCCATGCATCCACCACCCTTTCCATGAAAAAATACTTTCTCACGTTACCCCTGAGTCTACCTCCCTCTGTTGTCATATCATGACCCCTTGTTCTTGAGTACCTTTTTAACAAAAGATGCTATCCTCTTCTACCTTATTTATACCCTTGAGGTATTTGAAAGTCTCTACCATATCCCCTCCCTCTCCTTTCTTCCAGGGAATACATACTGAGATCCTTTAGCCACCCCTCATGACTTCTGGTGCAGCACCTCAACTATTTTTGTCACCCTTTTCTGAACTGCTTCTACTCTGTCTATGTCCTTCCAGAGATGCACCTCCAAAACTGGATACAAACTCTAGATGAGGCCTCACCAATATTCTGCATAGTGGCATTACCACCTCTTTCCTTCTGCTGGTGACACCTTTTCCTATGCACTAGCATTTCACTGACTCCCCTCGCAGCCTTCTCACATTGCTTGGCAATCTTTAGGTCATCAGATATGATTACCCACAGGTCCCTTTCCTGTTCGATGGTTGTCAGTATCTCCCTCTGTCATGTACTCCTCCTGTACATTTCTGTGTCCCAAGTGCATGATCTTGCATTTCTTTGCACTGAATCTTAGCTTCCACACCATTGACCACTCCTTAAGCTTGCTTAATTAAGTCCCTTTTCATTTTCTCTACCCCTCCTGGAGTGTCAACCCTGTTGCAGATCTTCATGTCATCTGCAAAGAGACATACCTTCCCTTCCAGTCCTTCTGCAATGTCACTTATGAAGACATCAAAGAGGACAGGTCCAAGCACTGTGGGACCCCGCTGGTCACCCCCAGTCCTAGGATTGAACTCTGTTCACCAGTACCCTCAGTGTACTATCACTCAGCCAATGTTAGATCCAGTTTATCACCCTGGGAACCACTCCCAGGCTGCCCAGTATGTTTATAAGTCTAATATGTGGGATGGTGTCGAAGGCCTTGCTGGAATCCAGGTAGACCATGTCCACTGCCCCTCCCTGATCATCTCCCTAATCACCCAGTCAAAGAAATCCATCAGATTTGTTTGACAAGATCTTACCTGATTATGCTGTCTTGGCTGCATGTGCAGTTTTGTCCTTTTCCTACTTTGGGGATGGAGACTTAGGTTTGGAAACCCTAATGCCATATTTTCCTACTTCTGTGGCATTAAGCTGAACCCTAACTGGTGCAGAAACTCAGTTTTTGCAATGAATTTACTTTCTTCTTGAGAAAGTTAATAAACTGAAATTACAACAGTAATTCTGGCTGAAGAAGCACTGGCCTCACAGCCACAGATACACATTCACACTGCAAGACATACACAACCACTTCTGGCTGCAGAAGCAGATATAAATCCACAGTATCCTAAGTGCAACCCACTTCTGGGTACAGAAGAGCAGCCCCATTTGTGCATGATGTGGGTGTGCAATTTGCCTAAGGCCTTTCAATCCCTGTGCAAATACCATATGGCAGTCTTATATATGTTAGCTTAATGCAAATATTGGCCATTCCCTGCATGCACAATTTGCACTGTGCACTTAATTCCCCACATAAATCCCCTACCGGGGGTTATGTGCATCTTCATAATTTATGCTATGCATATGTCTGAAGTCATGGCTTCATTTCTGAAAAGAAAAATCATTGGGTTAGACAGCTTATTTTCTACAAAGAAACACACTGGCAAACTCAGAATTGCAGCTCCTATCAGGCACATTGTTGCTGTCATACCAGTTAAAAATGTCAAGCTTGTTCATGAACAAGTTTACCCATGGCTTTATGTGCAATCACATTCAAGGATGTGCGGGGGTATCTCCTGATGGTTTTCATGGCAGACCACTCTAGTTTAAATTTTCACCAGTAGAAGCCATTAACGTAACTATTTTGTAGCTCCTTTAGCTCCTGTAGCATAAAGGCATTTTGTTTGGTTGCCAATGCCAACAGATTACATGCTGCACTGTACTTGTCAAAATGACAAAAATGCTGAAAGTGTCCGTTTAAACAGCCTTCTACCATGCAAGTATAAACTGGCTCATAGTGGGAGGACAACACTTTTAATTCACCTCTATTTTCTTTTAGACTTCTGAAGCCAAATTACGCACATATGGAAAAAAAGTTACACAAGGGGAATTTCCTTATGCAATTGCAACCTTTTCCACAATTATTGCAACTTGTGCATTATTTTTTTTTTTGCATAGCAATTTTTCTGCAGTCCAGGGAAAAAAGGAAAATGCCACCCATGCACATTACATGCTGAAAATATCATTTCTGCAAGTGCAGGGAGTTTTCCATACACCAAGGAGTTGCACACAGGGACTTACTCCCTGGGTCATGTCAGGTCCTTTAAAAATCTGGCCACTGATGTTTAGGTGTATTATTTTGGGGCATTTATTAGCGATACAAGGAGGTGGCACAGAGTAAGATGCAGGTAGGGAATGTGAAACATGATTCAACATGACATCCCCTACCAAGAGTAAATAGATAGTCCAAAGTAATGGAATGTTTATATATAATTCACTGGCCATCTGATCTCTCATGTGCTGGTGTGGTGTACTGTTTATAAAATGTACCTTTTGGTTATTTTTTGTTATTTCCACCTAGTTAGAGATGCCATAGGTGGAGACCTAAGGCTAAAGGAAATGGGAGTTCCCAGGCATGGAGCCCAGGAGACCCAGGAGAATTCTGGAGTTGGAGTGTCCGGGAGGTGGAAGAAATGAAACAGGCTCAAGCCCTGAGGTGTGGCTCCAGTTAGTTTAAATAGCGGCTGGACTGGAGTGGTCGATCAGCGGACCACTGAATCTCAGCAAGCTTTCAATTCATTGGGCGTCTGATCTCTGATGTGTTGTTGTGGTATAGTGCTTAATTAACATTTATTTGACTTATTCTTCACTATTTCCAGCCAGCTAACTGTGTCTTAAGCCAAAACCTATAGCTAAAGGAAATGGGAGTTTTCAGGTAAGGAGCCAAAAAGGTCAAGAGAATGAAACTTCAGATGTCTCTCCAACTCATGGAATTATTGTATCTCTTGACATGGAGAAAAGGAAAAATCTCCCTGGGAAATCTCTGCAGATCCAAGGCCTCAGGTATGCCTTCCCTGCAGGCACTGTGAGTAAAGAACCCCTAACTACCCTAGCTGACAGTGTAAGCAGGATACAGCATTATGGAGGCATTATAGAGATGAAATGCTTCCCGAGCTGATGGGGATGATTAACATTCCAATTGTGATTGAGCTGTTCAGATTGAGTGCAGCAGCTGAATAAATGAGGGGTACAGTAGACTCAGGGAGCTGGAGCAGAGAAATGCTTCTAGGTCATGTTTGAAGAGGGTGGTATAAGGTTGTGGTCCCCTTTTGGTTATTCCACATGACATGCTGCTGGTGGACCAGGTTTTGACCAGGTTTACAGGTTACATGCCTTCTCCAGAGGTTGACAAGCATAGGAATCCTGGGATGTGTTTACCTTGTCATGAGATGGTCAGATTGCAGGTCATAGTGGAAGTAGTAAAGTGCCACGCAGCAGGTGCTGCCAGAAGCCTGTCTTGTAGCTGATGCAGAAAAGGTGTTTCCTGGTAAGCTAGAAGGCTGATGTGGCCAGTGAGGAAAACTTGTAATTCTTAGATTACTGTTGATGGATTGTGGGAGTCAAAGGAAACAAACCCCTAAGAGTTTGTTAGTATTAGGACAAGGTCAGCACAGGTGAAAATGCCATGAGACCCTGTTGCCTACTGGTGTTGCTAGGAGCAGCTGCAGTATGAAGCCATAGAAAGGGAAGGTATACCAAGTCCCTGATGGCAGACCATAGATGACTGCCTGAATAACAGAAGACAATGCCTGATGATGTGGACATAACCCTGGTATGAAGCCTGAGAAGATGGAAGCACACAATGTTTTTGACAGGCACAGCAAAGATGTGGCTTAACAACCAGATGACTGATGCATTTTTTTGCCAATGGACATTTATCTGTAGTACAAAGCCATAGGAGGCAAAAACACACTTTCCTATTGCAGGCAGAGAGTGGGCCCAACTAAAGGAAATCCAATGTCAGCAGTGCAAAACCATAAGAGGAGACGCATACTGAGTCTTTGAGGTGAGAGCATGGAAGGTCTAACTGAAGAAGGGTTGCTGTCTGTTGGTGATGGGCATTGCTGTGGTATAAAGCCTAGGAGGCTAAAGTGTGCTGGTCTTTGGCAGGCAGAGTCTAGGTGAGGCTCAACGGTTGGAGGACTGAGGCTAGTTTTTGTCTGTGGGCATTTGCCTGCAGTACAAAGCCAGAGAGGATGAACGCATATTGTGCTCTTGGGGCAGAGAGTGAGTGACAGCCTGATAGATGGAAGGCAGCTGCCTTGTTCTGTTAAAGGTAATATCAGCAGTAAGAATCCATAGGAGGTAAAAGCATGTTAATTAATTGGGTATGCCTCCCACACAGCGACACTTCTACAGCAACATACATCGATGCCGACAACATCAACATGTCACTGTGGAAGTCCACCCGGGACCCGGCAACACTTTCCCCATCCTACACCCCCTCCCTGAACCAACTTTGACTTAATGTTGGAATTTAAAAGTATTGGGTGGTGCTGGAGGCAGAGCCCCCCTTGTGGGGGATTTGGGGGGTGAAGCCCCCCCAAAGAAAAAACACTGTCCGACATGCGTGGCTCCCTGCCGACTGCAAATCGCAATTGACATGGAGCCTGTTGCTGTGATGTTGGTTGACAAAATATTTGATGAACTGGCATCATAGATCCAATTAATTGAGGTGAAGGTGGAGGAAACCTGACTGATGGAGGGCTGAAATCTGTTGTTGGTGCTGGGTGTTGCCAGTAGTACAAAGCCATAGGAAGTGAAAGCATGCTGTGTCCTTGATGAGCGGATCGTGAGGCTGGACAGATGGAGGACTTATGCCTGCTGTTGGCACACGGCATCTTTGAGAGGAGAGTGGAGGAAGCCTAACTGATAGAGGGTTCAAGTTGTTGTTGGTGCTGGGCATAATCAGCAGTACAATGCCATGTGAGGCAAATGCATACTGTACCTGTTGGCAGAACATGCAAGCCTGACTAACAGAAAGCTGCTGCTTGATCTTAGTTGATGGGTGTACCCAATTGATACGAATGGGTCTATGGTTGTTAAGTACAAAGCAGTGCTTATGATGGTCAGATAAAGCCAGAAGGCCCAGAAGAAGGCTTGGCTAGAGTTCTGGATGGAAATGGAAGCACAGCTGTATGGTTCTTTTTGGAAGTAGTAGTAAAAAATTGCATTTTTAAATAGGTAAAAGTTGATCACATAACAACAGTAGGGCAATAATCCTCCATTTACAAGGTGGTCCTGTTTATGCTGATACAGTTTCAGTTAAGTACATAAAAGTACATATAATTATAGTGGCACTACTGTATCGCTATAGTTAGAGGTGATCAGGCTGCTTAATGTCAAGCCCTTAACTTTGCACTTTAATTGCTTCACCTTCTTTTAGTGGATTTGCACATTTTACATTCATGGTCTGCAGGGCAACATTTTTTGACATTCCAAGTTTTGTTCTGGTCAGATGTGTGGATTCTGAGATCCGAGCATTTTTAGGAGAAAATCAAGGTTTTTTTCGCTGTTTTTTTTATGTCACCTAGCATCCCAAACAGTTTGGTTCTGAACATGCTCAGTGGGGTTTTTTGGATAGATGTTTGATACCCTACTGACCATGCTCAGAACCAAAATTTCAAATCCTTATAACTTGTGAACAGATTCTTATTTTTTCCCCAAACTAATGAAAGGCACCATTCTGGGGTGAGCCCTTTCTACCCTGATAATTTCAGATCAAAATTCCAAACCATCTGATATATATATATATATATATATATATAATGCAAAAAACATCATTAATGCATCAGTTAAGGAGTTAAGGTTGTTCTACAGTGATAAAAGTGAGGGAATTCAATATTAGGGTTGCCACCCCTTGCACCCCACCCTCACCCCCACCAACAGGCATCGGGTGTGCATTGGGGTCATTGACCCTAACTCTCACCCCATCCCATGTATAAACAAGCTGAGGTGGTGCAGTGTAGAAGAATGGGGTGAGAGTTAGGCTGATGACCCCACGTACACCCCCGATGCCTGTTGGTGGGCACGGGGTGGGGTGGGGTGCAAGGGGTGGCAACTCTAATATCAAATTTCCTCACTTTTGTCACTGTAGAACAGCCCTAACTGATGTATTAATGAAGTTTTTTGCATAGAATTTCCTTACTTTTTAAGAAAGAATAGAAATGTAGAAGCTTGAGTAGCAAGTGGTGGAGCAGTGGGCCCTTTGGGCCCCATGCTCACCAACTTGTAAGTGTTAAATACACACACCTAATCACTAAAAAGTACATTGACAACAGCATGGCCAGCCACCAAACAAATGTTAATCTAGTAGAACAATAGAAAACTCTATCCACAAAACGTAAACTGCGCCACGCAGTATCTCCACAAAAAATATTGTCTGACACGTAAACACTGCATTTCACATCTACAGGACATGCCATCAACACTCTCCAAATTTCAAGTGAAAACACCAAACTGTGTCTGAGATATAACATGTCAAAGTTTGAAATTTTCATTCATCAGAGTGGCACAGTTCCACACCTGTTGACATTTAACACATACACCGACTGAAAACTACATCCATGAAACTAAGGCTAGGTATCCTATCGGATTAGTATTAGGATTAGATTTTATTGTTCAGCTGAAAAGCCATTACAATATCTTAACAAATACAACAATTCTTCAAAATCACAACATATAAATTCAATCACAATTAGCATGTTATAAAATACTCTATGATACATATAGAATCTAATAAATTATGTACCTAAATTGTATCAAAAACAATTAAATAGGTCCCTTCTACAACCAGACTAATAAGTGGCCAAGCCAACATTATCATAACTTAAAAATGGCCAAAGGATAACCCTTGTGCCAAACAACACCATAGTGGACTGATCTATCCCAACAGAGTTTATCTCCTCCACACACATCCTGTCCCATCAAAGCCAACCCATTGGCCAAATGGATACACTAGAATAATAAAGCAACCATTAAAGGTATCATGCAGAAAAACTGCTATATACCCTGCAGACCACTTCCTATCCGACCACTCCCATTGGCCACACCTGAGGTACCTAGTGAGAACCGTGTTTTAAGAGGGTCCCAACTAGTCATTTCAAATCCAAAGCAATCCTACCTAGAGGCCAATTGGGTCTGCTGGAATTGAGGGTGTATCCATCTAGGCACCATGCAGTGCATACTGCTCTGTGCCCATGGGTAGCCCTATGACCAGCTATACCTGTTAGCCTCTATTGAGCATATAGCTGGACTTTAGGATATTGTCCAACCTCTTCCTTTCACACATTATCACATTAACACCCACCTGGTAGCCCATTGGACATGTCAGCTTTAAAGCATGTGCACTGAGACACCATACGGCTCATGCCATTCCGTGCCCCACCGATTACTCCAATTCCAGTTATACCCATAGCCCCTTCTGCGGCACATAATGGGGCTCCATGTCTCTGGTGGTGAAGCCACTCATAAAGGGAAATCTTGTCCCACCTGATACCAGATGACCATAGAAAATCTCAAAGCCTTGATGACAACCGTCTGACTTTGTATTAGCATCACATATCATTAAACCAATCCATTGAAATCAATCTAATAAAACTTTCATACTATTATCCCTTTAAATTTATCATTTTTTTAAGTGACAAACATTTAATTAAACTCACTACTCTGGATTTACCGGGAATAGTCTTTCCCTCATTAAAACATAATTGGGATTTATACAGAGATTTATACAGAGAGGCACATTTTAACCAAGATATTACTAGGGTCCAAATAAAAATTAATTTGCTCTAAGTTCATGTCAGTCACTATAACAAGTGTTCCTCAGTAATTTCAGTCATTGCTCAACTAATATTCAGGCCCCTTAAACAGAGCATCAGATTTTACACCTTCTAAAGAATCCATAGATCAATATTTTGATCTTATAAAAATGGTTCAATCAGACAGAAACCATAGGCTCCATTAATAGAGCCTTAATGAGCAAAAGCAGCCATACAAATAAAATAGAATGTGTGAACCATGTGTTCTTTGTGGCTCCATAATAAACTAAGTTGACAGAGAAGAAAAAAAAATATTGTAAAAGTTAAGAAGTCTCTCTCAGACGGATATCCTAAGAGTGCTCTTTAAAAGGAGTCCATCAATTACAATAGTTTTAATGTAATTTTATATATTTGCAAATAATTCCCAATCATTTTAAGTTTCTTATATTTTGACTCCATATTCAAGAGTTTTTTAAATCATATATCATCAAGAGATGCAGCATAAATGCAACTTAGAGAACTGTCTAATAAAATCCAAGCAGGCATAAAAGCTTGTAACGAGGGTTCCAGTTATGCTGAAATAACCACTGACAAAGATAATTTCTCCTTTTACACATTAGCAGCCCCAAGTTAACTTCAGCATAGGCCCATACACGTCACCCTATTTGGAGGCAATAAAGTATTAGGGGCTGCAGTACTCTTTATTATAAAGTAAATAATATTTGAAAAAGACTACCTCAGAAGCAAGGACACCTCAGAGCAACTCTTTCCCGCATTTAAAAAAAAAGTCCATCCTTATCGCAGACACAGTCTCAAAAGCCCCTAGGTAAAGGTAGATATGTTAACAATTGCCTAGTGAAGCATTCTTTCCCTTAGTTTCCGGCATATTATTTCCTAGGTCGGTAAGTCCAATGCCATTTTATTCGGGCTGATCCTATCTCTTCCAACTTCCATGGTGAAACCCCGCTCCAACCAGGAGCCTGAATAGGGTATTAAGCCAACAAATTAAACCTCCAAAGTTTGCCACCTGGATACTCCACTTTTTATTTATCTGCACCTGTTAACACACAAAAAAGAGAAAGAGACGCGCTTTGCTAAGTGCAGTAAGTTTGATACCACAGCGTGTAAAACAACCCAAATCCCACACTAGGCAACTGACAACATACCTGTGAAATAAAACATTATGCTTTTCTGCACTCTAGGTGCTTCACCTGGTTTTCAGCGAGGAGTCAGCCAGACATTTTCATCATATGAACGTGCACCCACCCCCTGCACGAATCCTGATCCATTTTATTTTAAATTATCAGTTATTTCCCTGGTAGTCTAGTGGTCCCCCACCCCCCTGCATGAATCTCAACCTGTTTTGTTTTAAATTAAATACTTATTTCCCTGGTAGTCTAGTGGTCCCCCCACCCCTTGCATGAATCCTGACCCATTTTAATTTAAATTATCAGTTATTTCCCTGGTACTCTAGTGGTCTCCCCACCCCACTGCATGAATCCCGACCTCCAGCCATGGTCAAAGAATAGATTTCCCCAGTAGTCTAGTGGTCCCCCCACCCAGCTGTGCACCTCCAGGTACCCACCCCAAACACAACATCCCTCTGGAGCCAGCGACTGGCTCAGCTCTCCTCTCTCCACGATGGCCGGCCGCCAAATGCGGTATTCAGCAGTGCCACTGTATTGAATAGGGGTGCCAGGGTGCTAAGCAAAAAACTAGACAGGAAAGACATAAATAATATGAGGTTTTAATTTTTTTTCTACTTCGTATGGTTCCTGAGATATAAGCAATTTAGTGTTACAGGTGTTCATTTTCTGCTCCGAGGGCCATTATTATGCATACATTCTTTGTATTCACTGTGCTACTGAATGCACCTTTTTGGGGAAAAAAGTGTGTGTGTTTGTGTTACTGTTACAGTCAGCATTTCCGCTTGCATTTCTGTTACGTTACCGTTTGCATTTCCTTTTATGTCACCGTGTGCATTACCCTTTGCATTTGTGCTTGCATTTGCATTACTGTTACCATTTGTGTTTCCATTACAATTTTTGTTTGCATTTCCTTTTGCGTCATCATGTACATTACCATTTGCATTTGCATACGCACTTCCATTTGTGTTTCCATTTGTATTTCTGTTTCCTTTGGTGTCATCGTTGGTGTTACAGTAAGCATTTGCATTTCCAATTGCGTTACCATGACCATGTACATTACCATTTGCATGCGTAGGCACTTGCGTTTGCATTTTCATTTGTGTTTGTTTCCTTTGGCGTCATCATTGGTGTTACCGTAAGTGTTTGCGTTCCCAATTCTGTTACCTTGACTGTGCACATTACCATTTGTCTTTGCGTACACACTTGCGTTTGCATTTCTGTTTGTGTTAGTGTTCCATTTGGCATCATGGTTGGTGTTACCATAGCCATTTGCATTTCCAGTTGCATTACCATTACTGTTTTTGTGTTCATCACCATTTTCATTTGCATTAATGTTGGCCTTAGCATTTGAGTTTTTTGGAAGCGTTTCCATTGTCGATTGTGTTACTGTTTCCTTCTGCATCACCATTGCTGTTACTGTTTACATTTCTGTTTGCGTTTTTCTTACCGTTTGCATTTTCATAACCATTTGGATTGGCATTTCTGTTTCCGTGAGCCTTTGCATTGCCATTTGCATTACCATTTCTGTTTTCATAAATGTTTGTGTTTGCATTTGTCTTACCATTTGCATTACCGTTTACATTTGCGTCACCATGTGCATTTCCATTTGCACTTGCATTTGCATTATAGTTAGCATTACTATTTAATTTTACCTCTCTGTTTCCATCACCGTTTGTGTTTACATTACCGTTTGTGTTTTTGTGTTTGCGTAGTGCACTGCACTGTCTTCCATGACACATAGCACAACCAGTGTGTGGTTGATTGGTTTGCAACTTGGCAGATAGAACAACCTTTGTTCAAGGAACATGTCATTTTTTGTTTGATAAACAAATATTGTTCCATTCCAGAGTTATGGCCATTTGAAGTTGCCCCATATCGCAGTCTGCCATTTTAGTGCATTTTTGGCTGCGATTTCCTCCATTTTGTGTTGGAAGACTTCTGAAAGGTACAGAAACATAAAAATTGAATATCTCTGGAACAGTTTGGTCTTTTCACATGAAATTTTGAGGATGTTGAGTGTATGTCATGGAGATGTGAAATATGTTGTTTACATTTTTTTAAATAATTTGCTGCGGAGATACTGTGTGACACAGTTAACGTTTTTCACATAGCATTCTGCATGGTGCTACTGCCTTTAAATTTATAGTGTAGGTAGCCCTAGTGGCTCAGAGGTGCCTTGCAGTGCTTTCATGTGTAAAACATTAACAGGTGCAGAATTATGCCACTCCAACGAATGAAAATTTGGTTCAGTATGCTTCAATAACTTCTGAAACGTGTACAATTTGCTTGGCATTTGGATTGTACAAAGACTAATAATTCATCTTTCAGTGTGCCAATTGTAGGGTGGCTGGCACTTAGGGTTGCTGAATTGTATATGTTACATTGTTTGCGTGTGGCACTGTGTGGCCATTGAACAGATGTACACACAATTCTGGACACATGGTGTGCCATGGTATATGTCTTCATTTACCAATTTTCATTTCACTCAGTCATACAGTTTTTGCGCAGCACAGTGGCAAAAAATCACATGGTGGGAGTGCTCCCACCACCACATTCCATTCACTATTTATAGTGCACATTCTCAAAAAGAAGGGAAATTCATGGCAAAAAACTCTGTTTGATGCATCAGTTTGGGTTGTTCCACAGCGACAAAAGTGAGGAAATTTGGTGTTAGGGTTGAAAACCCAAACTCCACATTCACCCCCCCACCACCACCACATACACACATACATGCAAGAAGGGGAAGAACCAAGGCAACACAACCAATCACACACAACCAGCAGCAGGTAACAGGAATAACATACAACTATCTAAAGCATGAAACCACACACCCATTCTCCCATCGGGCTGTGGCATCGGGACGTCATTGTTAACTCTAAACCTGGACATTCCATGCACCACAAAACACATATCATAACGGACAACTAGGCATGCTGGGCCATACGCTGCCACCAACACATAACACTGAGTACACATATGATATTTTGGGGTTCGCAAGATCCAAAAGAGGATTTTGCACATTCCCTCAAATACTTTTGAAAATCACTTTCGCAACTGCGACAGTGTCCTACTATGCATTTGAGACACTTTCGCATTTGTGACAGTATTTTGCGACAATATTTTGCATGCTTTTGCAAATACGACACTGTTGTGTCTTCCATTTGCGACACTTTTGTGTTTGAGACAGTATTTTGCAACACTACTTTATATGCTTCCGCAAATGAGACACTTTTGTGTCTTCCGTTTGCAAAACTTTCATGTTTCAGAAAGTATTTTGTGAAAGTATGCTCCTAATGACTGCACATCTTTGCCATCATCCTGCAAGCAAACAGTTGGGTCCTTTGGGCTGAAATTTGCAGGGTGGCAACACCTATCCCGTAGATGTGCCTTTTCCTGCTTTTGTACTAAAATACTTAAGGATGACAAAGTTACACTGTTTCAATATTGAGCAGTTTGCCATAGACTAACATTGATGCCTTTCACCACCCATATGTTGAAAACGAAGCGAGGTACACTGTTTTCACTACTGCCAGCTTGGTTCACCTTTATGTGAACTAACCTCATAGAACAACTTAGTAAATAATGTATGCTATCTGAAGTTGCATTTCTCCACATCCTACAGAAACACAGGTATACACCTCTTACTGGTTCTGTCTGATTGGTTGCATTGCCTTGGTCCTTCCCCTACTTGCATGTATGTGTGTGTGTGGTGGGGGTGGGGGAATGCACAGTTAGGGTTTTAACCCTAACTCAGAATTTCCTCACTTTTGTCACTGTTGAACAGCCCTAACTGATGCATTAAATGGATTTTTTTGCCATATGTGCATGTGTGTGTGTGTGTGTGTGTGTGTGTGTATATATATATCTATATATGTGTGTGTATATATATATATATATGTGTGTGTGTGTGCATATATCTATATATGTATATATATATATGTATTATAGTGGTGTGATAGTGTCAGTATAGTTAGAGTTGAGAAGGCTGTTTAATGTTGAACCCCTAGCTTTGCACTTTAATAATATCTCCCCCGTTCAACAGATTTGCATGAAATTTTGTATGCATGGTCTGGGGATCAGAGTCTCTTGATGTGCTAAGTTCTGTTCCAGTCAGATATATGAATTCTGAAATCTATATATTGCATTTTTAGGAAAAATCTGTTTTTTTTATTTGTTTTTTTTTAATTGCCCCCCTTCCCATTCAGAGTCATCTCTTCAGGAGAGCCAATTGAGCCTGTCCCTACCCCCATCCTACCTCATCTAGTCAGGATCCTCCATCATGCTATGGTTTACCCCCCATGCGGGGTCAGGTTGGGGGCACCCCAAACCTTCAAATCTTGTCAGGACCCTGATTCAGCCGGGCAGGTGGCGGCAAATTGGGACCCAGCTCAGCTCTCCATCTACCTCACTCTGAAGTGGCTGTTTCCATTTTCCATAGATGGACTTGCCCCCAACATCAAGGTGAAGGCATTGATGCTCCCAAAGTCCCACCCCCAAGTACCCATCCCCGGAGTTGGTTGGTCCGCGGCCTATGCCCCCAACCAATCATGCCTTGGTGACTCCAGCAGCTGTCGCACCCCCAGCCTCTGTCAGGGGTCACCGCTTGCCAGTGTAAGTACCCCCCGGAGAAGGCGAGCCATAGTCAGATGCTCTAGCCTTCTCCCCTGGCCAACCCCCGGTGGCCAGAGCTTGCTCACGAACCCGGGTTGCTGGCATGGTGTGAGGTGTGGCATCCAGCACCTCAACCCTCAGTGCCACCAGGGTGACCAAAAATCAGGTTTTTTTTGCTGTTTTTTGTCATCATCTGGCACCAGACAGTTTGAAATTTGTGTCTGATATTTTCAGAGTACAAATGGCTTACCCCAGAATGATGCCTTTCATTATTTTGGTGGAAAAATATTAATCCATTGCCAAGTTTTATAAGAATTTGAAATTTAGGTTCTGAGCATGCATAGTAGGGTCTTCTGGATATAAGTTTGATACTCTACTGATCATGCTCAGAACTAAAATTTCCAAACCAATGAAATGCACCTTTCTGGGGCAAACCCTTTCTATCCTGAAAATTTCAGACCAAAACTTCAAACCATCTGGGTTATATAGTTCATGATTTGGAGTAATAAGAAAGCTATGTTAAAAACTTGGTGTTCAACTACAGCAAAATGACCAGGTTATGACTGAATGTCGCAGTGTTTCAACATTCACTTATAACTTTGCTAATTTTCAATATGTTGTCTCCATACTTTCAACATAGCCATTTTTCTACACCACCCCATACATATGACAGGCGTCATTTTTTAAATCCTAGATGAGACATATTTTCACACTTCTGGTGTGAAGTGTTATTTTGGCCAATTTACTATAAATGCTACATGTCATGTTTATAAGGACCATCATAAAAAGACTATTTTGAAAACTTGGGACAAAATTTTATAAAAAAAGAGAGACTGTGTGGAGAATGAATGTGTAAAAAGTGAATGTCTGAAGATTGTGTGAAGAGTGAATATGTGAAGAGTGAATGTGTAAAGAGTGACTGTGTGAAGAGTGAATGTGCCAGGCCCTGCACTTCTGTAGGCAGACAGAGCTGTCCCATGATGCATTGCCCAAAGGGCCCTGCACATCTGCTCTTGTTCATGCAGAGGATATAATCTACTATCTCAGAAAGAAAGGAAATTCTTTGCAAAAAAACTTTGTTACAGCACCAGTTAAGGTAACTTAACACCAGAAAAGTAGGGAAATGTAGCATTAGGGGTTCCAACCCTAACTCCCCACCCCAAACCCCAAGCAGCAAAAGGAAAAAACATTTGGGTTTTGAGTCTCTGAAGTCTTGGTGAGTCAGTGGTGGGATCTTCCTTGGGATTGTCAGCCATAATGCCCACCCTGTTCCCTGAGTAAACAATGTCACACATGATCTCCTTTCAGACCCTGCACAAAGAAAGCTACAAAAAAATTGCATTGGCAACATGTGTCAAGACATACTTTTCTACCTTTGGAGAGTGTATTCCTCTGAGGCATTGGCTTGTAGCTGCACCTTGTGCTTCAGACTGGAGGCTACAGACTGGGGAGGGAGGGTTAAGCATTAGGGCTGACAACCCCAAGGAAGACCCCACCACTGATTTACCAAGGTTCTGGAGACCCAAAACCCTAATTTTTTTTCCTTTTGCTGCTTGGGGAGGGGGGGAGTGGGGAGTTAGGATTGGAAACACATTGCCACATTCCCCTACTTTTGTGCCATTAAGTTACCCTAACTGGTAAATTAACAATGCTTTTTTGCAAAGAATCATTAACATAAACACAATCACAATTTTTCAAAACAAACATAAATAACTCTTAGCACTATAATACAGACACAATTAAATACCATATCTGATGGTGCCTATGTAATTGAGTCATCTAAAACAGTTGCAATGTACTGTACATTCATGTTTTATGGCCATACTTAATGCCCTGGGTTTTGATATTGAAGAGTTGGTGTTTACATCCATATTGTTCCAAAGACTCACAACAGCGTGGGAAAAAATGTTTCCCCCATAGCTATTATTTGGCATTGATTCAATGAATTCTCTTTGTTTGTTGAATCATAAACTGTATTTGTGTTAACGTTTTCCAAGCCTCTCTGTTAAGTGGACTAGTTTGTTTTGATTTAAAATGTCATTTACTAAATTATCCCATATCAATTTTCTTTTGTTTTCTAATAGGAAACATCCTAGTTTATCATACATTTGACAGTGGTGAGTACTATAATAGCAGAGGAGTATAAACCTGGCCAATCTGTTATACATAACCACTGCTTTCTTTACATGTGTGTTGTTAGTATATACATACTGTAGATATGACTCCCAAAGTCCAAAATTGGGATAAGCAGTTGAGCTATAACAGTTGGCTGCATGTTTTTATTTATGCAATGTGTGCCTAAATGACCCTAGTCTAGTAATGACCCTTTTAATTGTGGTTTCAATATGATAATCAAATTTCAGTGTTTTGTCCACCCAGACAGCTAAATACTTATATTCAGGGACCTGAATGAGTTCAACCAAATTAATTGTTGTTATTCTTAACATGGATTTTTTCCCTCTTGCCAGTGGTATTTGGACGGAAAGCTATGACTATTTAATGCAAGCCTTGAACAAGCAAACCAGGTATGTAATACTTAAAAATCTGTAACTTTTCCCCTACTTGCTTATAGTTTTTGCCAGACACAACTAAAACAGTATTGTCTGTAAAGAGACAAAGCTTGGTGTTCTTTATGTAATTTGGCAGCCAAGTCATCTAAATTAGGTACAGTAGAGGGCCCAATATTGTGCCTTGCGGTCTCCTTTAGTTGCTTTATTTCACTCAATCTACCTTCTGCATTAACTTGTTGTGTCATATTAGTAATGTACAAATTGAACCACCCAACAGCATCTTCCAAGATTTTAATTTCACTCAGTCTCTCCAAGAGAGTTGATGATCTACAAGGTCAAAAACTTTTGACAAATCCATGAACAACACACCCATTGCTCTTTCCTTAGCCATAGGACTAGCAACTAAGCCTAGAAAGTTGGGGAGTGCAGTGCTCATGGAGTGCCCCTTTCTAAATCCAAACTGCAATGTGGTTGTGCTGTTAAATCTTTCCAAGTCATCATGTAAAAGGCTATGGACTAACCATTCAAATATCTTTTCTACCACTGACAGGAGGGAAATTGATCAAAAGTTTGGTGGAACAATCTGTTCTCTGTTCTTAAAAATTTGAATTATTTTAGCAACCTTCTATTTTTCTGGATGTTTTCCTTCCATGAGACTCCAATTAAGCAGTTTTTGACAAGTACAGGTGTTATGATATCTGAAGCATCTTTTAAATATCTGGACCACGATATTCAAAAAGGAGTGCAAGCACAGTGTACAGATTTGCACTGAGCTTGGGCTAGCACCTGACCCAGTGGCAACTACATTCAGTCAGATAATGTACTGGTGCTATCTGACTGAATATCAGAATGTGATGGCACAGTGCTAAGTAAAACTGTACTGCCCTGACATGGACCTGGGCTGTATCCAACCCACAGGTAATAGCACTCCCAGACCAGATATGCCAGGACCATGTGGGCTATATTTAGTCCTACCCTGCAAATGAACTCATTGAGTATGTAAGAGCATAAGGGACCATTTGCATACCAATTATAGGCTCATTTACATGATGAGCAGTGGCCCTCTTTAGCCCTGTCCTGTGTGCACCTGACACATCATCTGTAGTGTCTAGTAGTATGCCTCACCTACCATTCACCCATCCTGTGTCAATTAAACATATATGTAGTGTGTATTGGCACCCCCCCTTACACCTGTCTCATTAACTAAAGAATATTCCTGCTGACCAGTGGCACCCTTCCACCCCTGAACACCTGTATCATATGACGTTTACTTATCCCTGGTGTCTAGTAGCACCCCCAAACACTTTTTCCATAGAATGTATACCCTGCTAGTGTCTAGTGGCACCCTCACCACCAATCACCTGGACCATGCACCATATACTGTCACTGGCATCCAGCAGTACCCCCACCCCAAAGGCCCATTGACAAAGGGACTGACAAACATTGGCAGTCCAGCAGCCCCCTCACCTCCCCATCCACACCCAGAATATCACCCATCCAATCCTTTCCTTACCATTGTGTCTTGGGATGTGCCTGGAATCCTGATACAATGACCAGAACAGCCATCCTCTCACTTCTGCAGTCAGCCATCATATGAGCTGACTGGGAGCATGCATACAGTATACAGTATACAGTATACAGTATACAGTATACTGTACATGTACTCACTGTCAGCTCATACCATGGCTGGCAAAGGAGATGAGAGGAGGGCTGTGCTGGTCTTCATATTAGGATTCCAGGCACATTTCTAGACACACTGGTAAGGTGGGCAAGATGGGTGTTATTCTTGGTGCAAGTGGGGTGAATGGGGGCACTAGACTGCCAATGTGCACTGGTCTGTTTGTCAATGGGCATTCAGGAGATGGGGGTGAGGGTACCAGTGGATAGCAAGGATATTATATAGTATAGAGCCAGGTGATTGGGGGGTTGGGTGCCACTAGACACCAAGGATAGGTACACATACTAAGGAACAGATGTTCTGGGGCAGGGAGGCACCACTAGACACCAGGGATAGGTAAACATAGTATGGCATGGGTAACTGGGGTGTTGGGGTGCCATTAGACACCAGGGATAGGTATACATACTAAGGAATAAGTGTTCAAGGTGTAGGGGTGCCACCAGATACCAATGATAGGTATACATAGTATTGCACAGGTGTTTGAGGGCTGGAGGTGCCATTGGAAACCAGGGGTATTCTGCAGTTCATGGGATGGATGCTCAGGGGTTATGGTACCAGTAGACAACAAGAATATCTAACAGTACATGACATGGATGTTCAGGGGGGTGTGCCACTGAATACCAGGGCCTGCAAACTCAGTGGCATGATGCACAATTATGGGTGGGAAGATGCAGTACAGATGTTCTGACATCAGGAGGTGAGTGTGGGGGCTTAGCATCTGGATAAGAGGTGTTTTTTGATGACAGTAAATATTGCCACTCTGGGTGCCATTTACCACCATCACAAATCTTTGAACATGGCGCTGCATCTGTATGCAGGAAGGGACCTCCTCAATTGCATGGGAGCAGCATTATGTTAGGGCCTGGGCATTAATGGGTTTAGTGCATGCCACAGGGACCTCTGAATATGCCTACCCCCAGTGCACACTGCAGACTAGGATAGTGCTGGCACAAACCCTGTTAGTGCCAGCACTAACCTTTGAATATCTGGCTCCTGGTCTTTATGACATCCAAACCACAAGATTTTTAACTTTCAGCTTTCTTAATATCTTTATGACGTCATTGTCATAAACAATTTTAAATCTGAACATTGGAATTATGGATATCAACAAATTATGGGATATTCTTTGACCCTTTTGTTTTTAAATATTTTATTTTCCTGTTTAATTTTGGAATCTTGATATCTGACAAATACAGTAGGTCACATATTCACTGAGAATATCTGCAGAACTCTGAGAATTCTGAAGAACACCTTTTTGTTCCATCTGTGTAAGAAATTAATTGGTTTTCAAAGGATTTAATGAGATCCCAATAACGTTTTGGCTCGGTTGTTTCCTTGACTTTCCTATTGCAATACCTTATTTTTCTTTCTTGATCTTTTGATTTGAATAATTGGAGACATTTTTAAATTTCTCTCAATCATCTGTTTTTAGTAATCTATTTCTTATTTTCCAAAGCCTCTTTTTAACCCTGTCTCTTTTTTGGTTTTCTCAACTATCCAGGAGACATGAGTTTTTCTTTATTTCAAGTTTCTTAAATGGTGCCAATTCATAATATATGTTCTAAAAATATATTAGAAAATTCTTCCATAGCCATGTCCAATAATGATACAAGGAACAATCTCAACCAACGTACACAGTTCCATTTATTTAGAAGGATCTTTTTAATACATGTTTTGAAACACCATCTTTTAACTTCTGCCATCCATACTGTTTTTTTAGGCTGATCTAGTAGATGTATGCTGCAACCAATAGTACTGTGGACACCTAGAACTGGAGAATTTACCTCTACACTATTTATGCCAATTTTGGAGGAAACACACATTAAATCAAGTATATTCCCAGGGCTATTTTGTCTACCTTTCTTATTTTTTGCATTGACAATTTGCATCAAGTCTGATATTTTAAAACTATTTTCAAAGCATTTGCCTCTTGAGCAACCATAGGCAGCATTAAAGTCACCTGTTAATGCCAGTTCGTAATGTTCTGTAAAGGTCAGTATGAACTGTACAAGTTTATGAAATTCATTTATCTTTGTCTTGGGTGGTGATTAAATTACACCCACAACCAAGTTCAATGTGTGCAGCTGTGCTAGTAAACATTGCATATTCTCAATTGTCCAATAAACATTCTGCACTCATTGTCCCCTGATATAATACTTTCATGGAGCCTAACTCCCATATAGTACAGAATAATAATCCCTTCCCTCCATGTACCCATTACAAATCTGTGAGTACAGTAATCTCCAGTTAAAACTCACTGTTGGATATTTTATTGTTCAACCAGGTCTCAGTGAGTAATGAATGGCTGAACCAAAACATGCACATGCAGGGGTGCAGCAAGAAATAGAGTCCATGTAGAAGAAGCTTCCATAATGGAGTTCAGAAGATTTAATAGGCAGCGGACTTTGGAGAAGGATTTGGTGCCATAACAATGACAGTTGGGGTAGGAGTCAAGTGATGTTGATTCCCCTGGTTCTTGAACATTAATCATTTGCAGTTTCTGAGAAGCCCACTCTGGATGACAGTCTTCCAACATGCAGGGCTGAGCAGAAAAATATTAGCAGGTTATGAGGATGCAAACCACAGGCAGTGAACAGCAAGGCGGGAATGTCCTTGGGAGGCAGCAGAAAAATGGCTGGAAAGTGGACTACATTAATCAATGAGGTCACAAGCATGATCGACTTATCAGAAGCTGTGCTGTAGATGAGTAGGCTTTCTGAGTAAGGCTTAATGCATGAGGAGGCTTCTGTTCTTGATCTTATGCATTGGAAGGTGTGGGTGACAGCACTTGGTGAAGCAGTCTCAGTTAGAGGTCAGGATGGGTGACAACACTGGGTAGATGGGCCACAGCCAGAGGTCAGTAACAGAGAAAAAGTCCAGAAACAATATTAGAAGGAGTACTAGTGGTGCTGGTTAAGACTTAGTGACAGAAAAAATGGAAGCAAAGCAGAGGAAAGTCTATGTTGGAAGACAAGGCTTGCTGCTGTTGCTTGAAGCAGGACCAGTGGAATTCTGAGTAGCTGTCTTGTGGTAAAATGCTGAGGAGGGCACCAAACTATCTGGAGTAGAATGGCTCTCTTGCTGGTGGACATCACTGAGTAGACAGGCAACAGTCAGAGGTCAGCAAGAGTAGCAGCTCTGGATGGAGGGTCCATAACCAGAGGTAGGATGATGGTGACAGCACTAGGTAGAGGGATCAAAGACAGAGGCCAGGATAGGTTATGAAACTGAGCAGAAGGGTTGCAGCCAGAGATCAGAAGAAGTAGCAGCACGAAATGGAAGGGTCATATCCCAAAGTAAGGAATAGAGGTCAGAAAGGTCAATGGGATCTGTGGAGACTTCTAGATTTAGTGGTAAGGCAGGAGTTCCTCTGGTGCCTGAAAGGGCTTAGTAGCAATGAGATTGTAAAGCAGCAGGAGGCAGCTGAAACAGGGAGACAAAAATTGTGAAAGCAGTGACTCAAAACAGGACTAGTGGTAGTCATTTTCTTAGCTGTTTGTTTTTCAGCAATGCTGAGGAGCTCCCCCCCCCCCCATTGTTTGGTGTCGAGCCATTTGCTTATTGCATCTGGCAACTTTAGCAGTATGGTCACCGTTCTACATGTAGGAAGCCTAATGGATGTTCCTTTCTAACTGCCTGAGCATGTTATTTACTAAATGGAAAAGCAATGGTATGCCCTCATTTTTAGATAGTACCCCCTGTACAAGCAGCACAGAGAGGTCAAATGGGCACCCTGCTTCTAGCTATATACATGTCCAGTAGAAATGAATTCATAGGGCCTGGTGACAGGGCTACAGAAACAAACTGACTGAATGATGACTGTTGCAGGAAAAATTTATATATTGAATTGGACTGAATGAAGAATACTGAAGAAAGATTGATATGACTGAAATAGACTACATGAGGATTGTTGAAAAAACAATTGATATGACTGAGAAGGAACTGAATGGCATGATACTGAAAATATGAATGCATATAGGAGGCCTTTATCATAGCAACTGCCACAGACTAGTTCTCTCCCAGAACTCAGCCTGTGACAGTTGTTACTGTTTCACAACCCTCAAGAAAAAATCAGTCCAGACTCAGTCTATACTGGACATGGGGTGCTCGAACAGGGGAGTACACTAATACTCCAGAGTTGAAAAATCTTGGAGCAACAAAAACAAAAGGCAGGGGTCAGCACTTAATCACAAAATAGAAAAATCCATTTTATTACATATAAATAGAGTACAAGCATAAAAAAGCTGATCTCACCCAAAGCAGGTGTGCAAAAACCAGTAGGAAAATGCCATAGTCTCTGGTATCGCATACGTTTACAATCCATGATGTGTTGGCAAGTGTTACCTCAGGAAAGCCAAAAAATTGCCACCACATGACCCAAATCGCAGGAACTGCAAAGAAATTTGAGTAGAGGGCTGTACATAGTGCTGTTAATAATGCTGAGTAAAACCAAATAAACACCAAATACATACTCGTGGTGCAACTGAGACGCCGAAACAAACAGCCCAATGAACAATGGGAGAGCTCAGACAACCCCTCAGCCATTTGAAAGGGTTACCTTGGTATGCTGCCACCACTCAACAGCAATCTCATTTGGGGTATCTCTAGGTCCAAATCCCACCATAGACACTGCTCACACAGTATAGTGCTCCTTACTAAAGTGCTAACAACCCACCCTTCTATTACAGCTCAGAATGCTTTTGCTTAGAAATGGTGACTGTTGCCTGCCTCTTTGAAGACAGATCATGGTCTTGCCAATTTATCCTAGTTATCTATACCTGAAATGACTTAGTCACAGAAGCCATGCAGAATATAAAATTAAAATTTAATATTCCAAGATATTTTCCTATATTACAGGATATTACACATATAGAGTATAGGGAAACAGCATTTCTACAGAGATAAAAATAAACATTTGAAAAGACGGGGACACACAAAAGAACCTTATTCACAGTTATCTAAATCCTAAGAAGAGCAGAAGAAGCTTTTCCCAGCTAGTGAGTTATGGTAGACTTGAACCCTCAATGTTATTTGTTCAAAATCCCAAATCATGACGGACCTTCAGAGTAAAACAAGAAAGTACATTTTGCAGGCTGGTCCACTTACATCATCATACATGCCTCTATAACATCACAGTTTCAAACATCTCTGTTCCCTGGGAATCATTCTTCTTGATAACCAGTCCAAACTGGAATTGTTATTTCTAGCTCAGTCATGGAGATTTTAGCCACAGTCCTTTTGGCCACCCACGTTGTTCAGCCCATGGGGGTTCCATCTCCTCTGTCTGGGTCCCTGATTACACTCAAAACATAGCCATTGATTATGAAATAGTTCAGCCTCTGAAGTTGAAGTAGAACAAAAAAACTGTTTTCAAGCCAGAAACAGTAGTCACCCTCATCAACCTCTGTGAAAATCCAGCTACTATCAAAGTTACAGATCGTCCCTCCTCAGTTGAAATACCTACAGAGGCCTAGCTAATAATCAAACAAACAAAACAGAAACTACAACACATGCCATAAAAATTAATTGCAAGTTGTTACATCTCCATCTTCTGGGAAAATTAAACAAATCTTTCATCAACTCTAAATTGTGTCTGTTTTTATGGTAGCAGGTTTGCTCTATGTGCTACAGTTTTCTGCTTTTAACAGGTCATTAAATCTTTGAAGCACCTTCCTTTCTTTTCTGGTCCAATAGTTATTGCCTAGACAAAGCATCAATATTGTCATGCTATGACCCACTGAGGTGCCCAATGTCCGTATTATATTATTTCTACAGAGATAAAAATAAACATTTGAAAAGATAGGGGCCACACAAAAGAATCTAACTCACAGCTATCTAAATCCTAAGAAGAGCAGAAGAAGCTTACCCAAGAAGTCAGCCCTCCCTGAGGACCTAGTAACCTACAGAACCCTAAGGAACCAGTGCTAACGCATTATGAAGGATGTAAAGTGGGAGTATGTCAAGAACCTCCAACAGGCTAACCTGACTGATCCCATGTCCTTCTGGTCACACATCAAAGCCTTCATAAAAGGCAGTGGTAAACCAACCCAAGTCCAGATAGGTATACCATGATGTGCACAACCATGATTGAACAACCCCCGAAAGGGCAACTCAATCATGGCGCATGGCACAGTGGCTACCGGGCAGCTACAGCAACCATATGGGGTGGGTTGGTGACCATAGCAACAGGAAGTTGCTACAGATATGGCAGTGATGGGGGTGGGAACAAGCACACTATACGTGCGTGCGTGGGGGGAGAAAGAGCATGCTCGGTGAGGGTTAGGAGGGGATTTGAGGGGTGGCACTGTGGTAGGCTGCTGAGCTGGCCCCGTGGCATAGTGGGTTGGCTCATGGCTTTGGTGGCTAGGGTGCTGGGTTTGTGTCTGGGTGCAGGTTCATTTGTGTTGCGCCCAGCCTGAATTTTATTTTTTTATGTTTTGCCCCCCGACATGCAATCCCCTGGAGTTGAGAATCCTTAAGGATTGTGGGGTGTGAAGCCCCCCTGGGGGGTGTAGAGGGAACATCCCACCACATAAATGTAAAAAATGCAAGTCCCCAGCACTGTTTTGTTGTGCACCAGGGAGTTAGAGTGCCAAAATCGATTTTCAGCACTCTGACTTCACCGTAACGGTGATCGCCCTTTGGCAGTTGCTTTTATCACATACTGTAGATACGCTGCAACAGCCAAACTTTTAGCAAAGGCCATGAGGCTGCCACAGCCTTTAACAGGTTCTTCACTGACCTTGAAGAATGCAAGATGAGCCTCCCCCAGAACCCCAGATCAGCCTAGCCCCGAGAATCTGAATCCTCCACATTCGCTTTTTCATCTACGTCTTGTACGACCAAAAGAAGTACTTCATCTCATGAAGTCGATTACAGCAAAAGGCTCAGCTGGTCAGGATGGCCTAGACCCAAGACTACTCAAGGTGACCACATCAGTCATTATACTACCTGTTACATGGCTCATTGACAGGTCCCTGTTGGAAGGAACAGTGCCTAGCACATGGAAACAGGCTTATGCGGTTCCAGTCCACAAGGGAAGCCCCAGGGAGCCAAAAGATAACTACAGGCCCATATCTCTCTTATGCATCCTGTCCAAAATACAGGAAAGGCTAGTCTACTGCCAACTGTGAGACTACTTGGAGGTATACCAGCTGTTGGTGGATACCCAGCATAGAATTAGACATAGGCATGGGATCGATACAACACTCATCAGATTCTCCACTGGTGTCCTTATGGCCTTGGACAAAGGCACCCCAACCAAGGCACTCTTTGTAGACCTGGAAAAGGCTTTCAATTTAGTAGATCGCAGCCTCCTGCTAAATAAACTGAGTAAACTTGGCTTTGATCACCAGTCCTTAACCTGGTTCCATAGCTAGCTGACTAACCAGTCCCAACAGGTCAAATGGAGAGGGACTACTTCAGAAGCACTTCCTTTCAAGAAGGGGGTACCATAATGATCAATATTGGGCCCCCTCCTGTTCTCTTTGTTTGTCCATGATATGGGCAATCACTATGGAGGCAGCTCAGTGGTCCAGTACGCTGACGACGCTGTCATATACAGAACCTCATCTAACCCTGCAGACCTGGGATCTCAACTTCATTCAGACTTTGCAACCCTAGAAAGATGGCTCCTAGATAACAGGATGGTTCTAAATGCCAAAAGAAAAGCCATGATGTCCAGACCGAGAACTCTAGGTCAAGACAAAAGCCCCTTACTTCCCCGGTCTCCTCATCAGGCACTCCATTAGAGGTAGTGAAGTCCATTAAATACCTGGATTTGATGCTGGGCCTTGCCTTCACACTGAATCCCCACTTGGATTAGGTATCAAAAACCATACACCAAAAGCTAGGCTTACTCTGTCACCCAAATGCCCAACTGATCCTTGAGACCAGGATCACTATAGCTAAAAGTATCCTCCTCCCAACCTTGACCTATGCTGCTCCAGTAATGCAGAAAATTGCAAAACATGAACAAAAGAGGATGCAAGCGCTAAATAATAAAATTGATTGCTTCGCTATGATGTCCCACCCGAGGTGACATCGCTGCGAACCACTGACCTCCCTAAACTGGCCATCTTTCTGCCTCTGGCTACAGTACCCCATTATGCAATGCATTCAAACTCATCACTGACCACCTCCCAGCAAGCCTAGCTGGCCTTCTGGCCCTAAAGCACTCAGGTAGACAGCTCTGCACCTCCAGAAGATGTCTCCTGGAAGAACTCAGGCTAAGGACCACAGTTGGTAGGAAATCCTTTGCTCATGCAACTCCTGTACTGTGGAACAAGCTCCCTGACTACCTTCAGAGTGCTACCTCCCTCGGTACCTTCTGCAAGGGCCTCATCGAGCACCTACTAGACAAGAGCTCTAGTCTACCCATACCCCTAACTGTCTTGCGGAATCCTTCATCAACTCTCAGCTGTAATTGTGGTATCACCTGCTCATGTTCTGCACTAATCCTACCCCAGGCCGAAGATCCTGTCCTAATGTGATTGTAAAATGGACTTACCTACAGAGAACTGTCCTAATGTGATTATACAATAAACTTACCTACAGGGAACTGTCTGATCTACTGTTGTGAAATGTCTTGAATGTAATCAAATGTTGTCTGCTCACTCATGGACTGTATATACAGTACAATATGTTCTTACTTTATGTAACTAATTCCGGGTTGCCCCTGAAAAAGGAACCTTTGGGGCCCAGTAAGCTCACCTGGTTATCAAAATTGACTGAAAAAATAAATAAATACATTCATTAATACATTAATAAATAGTGAGTTATGGCAGACTCAAACCTTTGATGTTGTTTGTTCGAAATACCCAATCATAACTTACCTCCCAGAGTAAAACAAGAAAGAAGTACATTTTTTAAGCCAGCCCACTTCACCTGTATCATCATACAAGACTCTTTGACATCACAGGTTCAACCATCTCTTTGTTCTCAGGGGACAGTCCTTCTTGGCAACTGGTCCAAACTGCATTTGTTATTTCTAGCTTGGTTTTGTGGATTCCAGCCTCAGTCCTGTAGACCTACATACCCTAGTAAACCTCATGGAGACAGCCTTCGGTTCACAGTATAAGGGAACATAGCATTATGATGTAGTGTTTTATTTGTAGTCTTAGCGCACCACCTATTGACATTAGCTAATATGCAAACCTTAGCACAACTTTCTGAAAAGCTCTATTGTTATCCAAAATTACTGCTAACCAGCAATATTGTGTGCAGTATCTATGGGTGCCAGAAGCCCACCTTTTCCACCAATGAGAGCTGTGCATTTCTAGGCAGATGAGAGATTACTTAGATAATAAAATTTCTTATCTTCACCATACAAAATATGATGTAAGCTCTTTTTTGTTCACTGAGTTTTCTGAATGATCACCCAGGTATTCAGAGAGGTACCGCACTCCCAGCTGTTTCTAGGTAAGCTGTTTTATACGTGTACCAGACAATAAACCAAATAGACTGCAACACCTGTCTCTGAATATCGTCTGCCATCAGGTCAGAGTATTCTGCCAGAAGCAAGCTAACAAAGTGGTGACAGCGGCAGGACCTGATTGGACAGAATCGAATCAGAGCATGTAGAGGTGTTCAAAAAAATTCTATACAGAATAACTTTCAGGTGCTTCCATGCCTGGATGGGTCTGGGATTGTGGAAGGCAAGAGAGCCTATGCCCCCTCATCTTACACTGGAAAAGGGTTTGAGGGAGTCTGAATACTGGTCACATAACTGCCTGATTTTGGGACAAAAAGTGGATCGATACACTTTGAGTTCAGGGTTAGTGCAGGTAGAAGCAGACCTCTCATTCAAGAATGGCAATCAGCGCAGAGCTGAAACTTGATGTCTCGAATTTCCGAGCCTCTCATGGAGGCTGGGGTGATTTTGCACTGGACGCAAAATCGCAGGGTCATTCAATACAGTGTGTGTGCACCCTGTATTCGGAAACCCAATCTACAGCTAAAAAGCTTGATCAAAAGGATTTAATGGCAGCCACCCTCTTAAATGCCTTACAAGCGGTAGAAACTTTGCTTTTAGAAAGGAGCTGGGATCTAAACCCCATGACATGGGTGAGCTGTGGACCAGCCTGGAACAAGAAATCCAGAAGGTCCAAAATGAGGCTCAGAGTGAACTGCATAGTATTGTACAAGATTATGAAAGATTTTTTTTTTTTGGTACACTCTGTTTCTTCTCCGGTGGGCCAGGGCATCTTTCGGGAGTATACACTCAACCTTAGCTTCTACTCCTGAACTGAAACCACCCTCCCTGTGAAACACATTGCTAAGCACCCCCACCCCAGACCCATGGACTCATTCAGTCCCCCAGATTAGCCCCCGGGTGAAGATCACCCCTCGGGGGAGTTGGCCTGTCTGTAATTAGAGGAATGGTCCCTGGGTCAGGTCGAGGAGCTCAGGAGAGCCGGTGAAGGGTTGGTCCAGTGATGGGACGTGGGCCTTAGTCCCTGAGGTCTCCATCACCTCTCTGGTTCTCTGAGGGGTTTTGCCATAGTGTTTCCCCCTCAGAGTGCAGATGTGCAATGACACCCGTGCACTTTGCATGCAGGAGTCCACCACTGCTCTGCCCTAATCTCCAGCATCACTCTCTACAGAGTCCTCTGATCTCCACCAGGGGCTGTTGAAGAGTGAGACATGCCCCAGCACCCACCCCGGGAAGGGAGAGCAGTCCTCCAGATGTTTGATCCCCTCCTTCCCCTACCGACCCCTGATGACCAGAGTCCATTTTTGAACCCTGGTCACTGGCTTGGAGTGGGGTGTGGCATCCAGCGTCTCAACCCTCAGTGCCACTGGGATGGCCAGAATTATGAAAAGATTTTCAGGATAAAAAGCATGTGTTACAGATGAATGATTTGTTCACTGGGATGAATGATACATTGTGGAGTGAGAATGAGGAGTTGTATGATGAGTTAGGAAACTATCAGGAGGCATTGGACAGGGAAATTAGGGAAAACTGCGAGGTCAGCACCGCATGCAGAGTTTTGCAAGAGCATGTAGCTAAGGGACAGTTCAGAGGCAGGGATGGCAGGATAAATCACTTGCAATGTAGAGCCAAGATGGCAAAGTTACACCCGGACAGTAATGATCCTTAAGGGTCATGCACTAGAAATGCTGTACCCTCTGCCCATTAGTCTGACATCATTGGAAGATGACGACAGTGATGACAGAGAAATCCAAGATGGTGGTCCATGGGACTCAGGTGGATGGACACCTTGGCCTCCACTGGTCACTGCTTTGAATAAGCAGGATAAGAAAGAGGTAGAACAAATGATCGACTTAGTGATCACAAAGGTCAGGGTTTCCCAAGGCACAATTCACGATGGTCCGACAGGGCATGACCAACATGCTTAAAAAGGAGGTGGAAAAGCAAACCCTCATTCAAGGCATAGCCATGGCCAAAGTTGTTATCAAAACAATCAATCATGATTGAGATGGGTATTCTCTCGAATGTTCTGTAGTCCGCACAGGCCATTCAAACAATTGTGGACTAGATGGGCCACATGGCCCCCACCGGTAATTTGAGTTGCAGCCTGGAAAGAGTAAAAAGTCACTGTGAGATGCTTAGCCTGCTCCCTGAGCATAGAGTATGGGTCTTGAGATAAATCGTTGACCCAACGTTTGGGCCAAACTGCCTGAAATGGTCCGGTCAAACAATGAGGCCAAATTTGAAGCAGTTGCTGTCACCTTTCTGGCAGCAAAAAAACCCAATCTCAATGGTATAATGTTAGCCCATACAGTTAAGCAGTATGCCAATGATATGACAGCCCTGTATGACAGTCGCCCGTGGCTGGCCAACCAAACCAGCAAGACCATGGCCTGGGAGGACTCGGACCAAGATTCCATTGAGTACAAAAGTTTGTTTTTGCAAAATTTGCAGCTGAGCCTCCACAAGAAGGTGGAAGCAATGGTATTCCCAGGATGGGACAGCTTCTGCAATATTTTCGAATGAATAGAATGGACCTTCCAAATTTTCATTTGGGATTTGACATCCTCCAAGGCCAAAGTGGCTGCAGTACATCCCAACACCGAGCCATTCACCCACTACATGGTAGAAGGCAAACCCAAGGAGTCTCAATTAGACAAGGCCTCCTACCAGAAGGGGGGGCATGTACAATACCAACAGAAGAAATGATAGAAAGTACCGGTCCAAGCAAAACCAACAGGACAAAGATAAGATGGGTGGATAAAAGGGAAGAGGCCAGGCCCTTCTTACAAAGACCTAGCCGAGGAAAACAATCCACTCTGGGAATTTATTACCAAAGTTCAATCGGTAATAATAAACTTACCGGCATGAACTGTGACCTCAATTCCATCCGCCCCTCAAGCAGAGGAAATGCCCGAGGAGAGCGAGAGGCCTCAAAAGCAGAAATCTCTGTATGCGGAAGTACAACAAATGCTCCAAGAGGTGAGCCCTTTGGGTGATTCAGGCCAGGATGGATTGGACTGATGGTATCAAGCCCCAGTCCGCATAGTCACGTCCATTGTGACTGATGATTCCGACTGCCCTTGTGTGGAAGTGCTGGTTGGGGGCCACCAGCTCACTCAAACTACTGTACTTCTAGACACAGCCATTGCAGTTTCTGTGTTACATCAAGATGATCCACAACTGTCTCCATGGTCAACAGGAAAATCCACATCTCCCCAAACCTTTGAGGGGACTGTAATAACAACTTACAGGTCCAAGTCAATACCTATGGTAACAGGGACTCTACAAATCAAACATCATTTTGATTTAATGGTGTTACATCAACACCAAAGCATCCTGGGAGTGGATTTCCTTGCACACTATGGGTGTGTGGTGGATTTGGCCAACCAGCTATTACTCCAAATGCAAGGCTGGTGTTCACTGCTATTCATATCTGACTCACATGTAATGGCTGCAGTGGAACTAAATGATGCAGCATATGACATCATAGTCATGATGCAAAATCCCAAGCTGCTTCTTGAGCTCAAACCAATTCTGGAAAGGCATACAGCAGCCTTTGCAAAACACAGACATGACTGCTGAAGAATGAACACTCTCATCCATGTGACTGGAAATGAGCCACCCAGGCAAAGACAATATCCATTTCCTACAGAGGCAATACCCTCCTTGAGGGCAGCTATTGACTCCTTCCTGAAACAAGAGGTCCTTAGGCCCTGTGTTTCCACAGTCAACTCTCCCATTTGGCTAGTGAAGAAGCCCAATAACAGTTAGAAACAGAAACATAGAATTTGACGGCAGATAAGGACTGCTTGGCCCACCCAGTCTGCCCATTTCCCTACCTACTGGATAAGCTGCAGATCCTAGTTAACCAGCAGCATACTTCTTCCTACCCCCACCCTTAGGCTAACTATCGACTACAGAAGACTCAATCAAGTCACTCCCAGCTGTGCACCTACTGTGGCATTTGCCCCAGACATGCTCAAACTTCTCAAACCTGAACATAAGTGGTTCAGTGCTTTGGACATCTCCAATGGGCTTTGGTCTCTTCTACTGGCCCCAGAGAGCCAATACAAATTTGCTTTCACTTTTGAGGGACACCAGCAGCTTCTCAGCTCCAAAGTGCCTCTTGCAGTATGTGAATGATCTATTGCTGGCAACACAGACTTTGGACAGTCATCTTAAACTCCTGGATGAGTTTCTAGGCCTACTGCAGAGGGCTAGCCTCAAATGCAATTATGCAAAGGTACAACAATGCCAGCCAGACGTTTCCTTCCTGGGCCTGCGCATCACCACTGAGGGCAGAAGCCCTGCCCTGTACAAGGTTAATGGCATCTAAGATTTTCCACTACTAACTAGTGTGGCTACTCTGAGATGATTCCTGGGTATGGTCAACTACTCCAGGGATTTCCTTTGCAGTTTTGCACAAAAGACTCCACCTCTGTATGAACTACTGAAAAAGAATGTCCCCTGGCACTGGGGACCCGAACATACAGCTGCTGTTACTTCTTTGAAGCAAGCATTAGCCTCAGCCCTAGCTTTAGTCAATCCAAATCCAGATCTTTCATTCCATCTTAAAACTGCCACCTCAGAGGCAAGAATGTCAGCAGTTCTGGCACAAAAGGCAAATGGAACCATCAGGCACATTGTCTATGCTTCCCAAATGCTTTCCTCTGTGGATCAGAAATAATCTTTGTGTGAATGAAACCTGTTGGCAACCTTTTGGGCTGTCAAACATTTCACCTACATCATAGGGTTTTCCCCTATTGTGTTACACACCAACCACACTCCAACCAACTTCCTGTTAAATGGCAGAATTAAAGATGGAAATGTGTCTAACACCAGACTCACTTATTGGTCATTGCTGCTGCAAGATCATGACATTACTGTCATTCCTGCCAAAATGTCTTTCATTTTGGCACATGGCCTCCTATACACAAGGAAACCACATGAGTGTGGCCTACAGACACCAGTTTTACCAGACCCAGGCCCATTTCTGCCAGCATTTTACTGCATCTTTACAGATGGGTCCTCCTCATACTTTGAAGGAGAACAAATTTCAGGTTTTGGGGTCCTTGTTCTAACTATAGCAGGAGATTCCATTGAAGTGCCCAGAAAATGTACCATTCAGTCTTCACAGTATGCAGAACTTGCTGCTGTAGTATGTGCTCTGGAAGTGGTCCAACAAGGGAAAGAAGATAGCATCATCTTTTCTGACTTCTCCTGGGTATGTAAGTCTTTAACAGAGTTTCTTCCTTTCTGGAAAACACATGTGTTTGCCTCCTCAGAGGGTACCACAGTCAAATACAGGGATCTGTTCATTTACATTGTCAGCCTTGCTGTTCAATTTCTATTCAGGCTGTACATCCACAAAGTAAAAGCCCATTCTAAAGCTGAACCCTTTCACCACCAAAACAATCTAGCAGACACCTTAGCCAAGGATGGAGCTTGAGGAGGGGGGTATGGATCATGCACTCTCCAAATGAGGTGCACACAGTGGCTGCCAACAAGAAAGCCAAAATAGCCTCTCTGGACTGCAGTGCAGTACAGTACAGAGAGCAGACCCAGAAACCAAAGAGGTATTTAATTGCTGCTTCAATGATAAAGAGAAAGAGATGTCTACAAACAATCCATTCAAAAGACATGCAGATTACCTCCACCTCTCTGTGGATCAACAGTTAGTATTTTACCAATCCAAAAAATTCAACAACCAAAAACTTTGGGTTATACCCAAGGTGCTCAGACCTGAGTTCATACATCAGGTCCATGATACCCTAACAGGTGGACACCAAGGGGTAGACAAGACCCTGCATAGATTGAGAACTATTGGTAGGTGGCCTGTGGACAACTGCATACCATGTGTGCAAAACAACCCCATTCCAGGCAAGAAAAATGCTAAATTATTGCTCCCAAATCAATCAGGCCCCATAAATGCATTTTTGATTGAGTTCATCAGACCACTAACCACCACCAGAAGAAACAACAAGTATGCATTTGTAATCACAGATCTGTTCTCCAAATGGATAGAGGCCTTCCTATGTCATACAAACAGAGCAAAAAAACTGTCAAAATCCTAGTGGACCAAGCACTGTATTTAACAGGTGGGGCCTATCACTTAGGGCTGGCAGTATAGCCTATAGGTTAGAGTAACGAGCTATGAATTAGCTTGGTACCTGCACAAATGAGTTGGATTTCCACAACCTCCACTTACATACTCTGTGACTCTGAGCAAGTTACCTGACCAGCCCAAAGCTCCTGGGTTAACTCTGAAAACAGGTACTTGTGCCTAGTGGGCCTTACTCGGTTAGCAAAGACTAAATAAATAAATAAACAAAAAGGTAGACTCTGATAAGGGAACCAGTTTTACAGGTGAGTTGATGCAAGAATGTCTGAATTTGTTAGGAGTCGGTCAGAAATTTCACATTGCATACCACCCCCAATCCTCAGGACAGGTAGAGAGGTCAAATAAGCAGATCAAACTCATGTTGTACAAATTTGCAAGTGAAAACCCCAAACGTTGGGATACTATGTTGCCCTTACTCCTAATGGCAATCAGAGGGACTCCAGCAACCGCTGTCTGGAACACCCCTGTTGAGGTAATGACCAGTAGACAGATGAGACTACTCAAGCATCTGTGGATTGATCGCAAAACCCCTTCCACAGACACAGTGTCCATGGACACCTATGTGGAGCAACTGAAAGAACTCAAGTTTACCTGCACTTTGCACCGATATGTACTCTACCCTATAATCACATGGGGGGGATTCATATCCATTTGTACACTGTATATTGCTTCACTGGATCACGGGCAGGCAGCTGGCTGCCCTTGAACACGGCTGCTTCAGCTCCCTCACGGTCGGACGGCACCCAGCCGACCGAGACCAGGGCACCTGCCTGCAGTTCCTTGGAAGCTGCCTGCCCTTGAACAGGGCTGCTTCAGCTCCCCCACGGTCGAACAGCACCCAGCTGACTGAGACCAAGACGCCCACCTGTAGCTCCTTGGAAGCTGCCTGCCCTTGAACAGGGTTGCTTCAGCTCCCCCACGGTCAAACGGCACCCAGCCGACCAAGACCAGGACACCCACTTGCAGCTCCTTGGAAGGTACGGTGACAGCGCAGCCAATCAGAACATGGGTGCTTCCAGCAAACCTGCTCCGATTGGCCAGAACCTTTTCCCCTGCTTTTGCCACCTGGTGCTTTTTACATAGATTTAGCTGCACCTAAGCAAACTTCAAGTGTCTCATAGAAGGATTTCAACTGTATTAGCTGGATTGTAATTTCTACTACTGTTTTAAAGTGCTTACAGCTGTTCTGTTGTTAGCTTGCTCCTGCACACCCACCCCCCATCCAAGCACTCTGCCTTGTAGCCGAAAAATCTCACTCTCCTTTGTCTTGCTAAATTGCTCAATCTAAAACTGTCCTGCCTCTACGCTATTTAACCCCTGCTATTTTTCTTCTCTCCAGCTGCCTGCCCTTGAACAGGGCTGCTTCAGCTCCACCATGGTCGGACAGCACCCAGCTTACCGAGACCAGGATGCCTGCCTGCAGCTCCTTTGAAGGTACGTGACAGTGCAGCCAATCGGAACACAGGCGCTTCCAGCAAACCCGCTCCAATTGGCCAGGACTTCCTCCCCTGCTTTTGCTGCCTGGCACTTTTTACAAATAGATTTAGCTGCAACCAAGCAAAATTCAAGTGTCTCATAGAAGGATTTCAGCTCTGCCCCCCACCCCCTCCCATCCCTCCACTGATTAAATACACCTATTGCCCGCCCACATTCCCTCTCACTCCATCATTGGTTAGTGAGCCTAGCAACACTTGCTCCCTCATTGGCTAATAAGTCTAGGAGCACTGCTCGCTCCCTCATTGGCTACCTAAAAACCTCATTCCCTCTGCTCTCCCATTGGTTCCTATTCCTTACAGGACCCTATCATTTCCCTGCCCCCGCATGTCAGCCCTCCACCTTCTCCACTAAGTAACTACAGCACCTACCTTCCCCACTAAGTAACCACAGCAGTAGGGTCCTCCTAGCACCTGATCCACACCATGCTCCTTCTACCAGGCCACCTGACCCTGCTCATCCCTATTCTCTACTCCCTCCCTCCCTTCCTTTCCAACATGTCACCCACCTCTCCCATGCCTTCCTCCCAAATTCTACCAAACCTTGTTGAGCTCTCCCACCCCTCCAGCCCGGCGTCCACCTCCCCTTCCATCCAAGCATAGACATACTCTGCCACATGTCCCAGCCCATTTCTTTTCAACCCATCACTCCCCTGGGTCATTTTTCAACTTATTCCCCTATGCCCAGCTCATATACACCATTAATCTAAGAGATGACCGCTCGCAGTCAGTCATATACAGCTATTCACTCACTACCTAACTTGCGCTCTCCTGTTTCTTGCAGCAGGTGACATCCACCCTAACTCTGGCTCCAATACTACCCCCATGTCCATCTCTGACATCAGTCTCTTCTTCACCTCACTCTGGGGACCTTCTCCCACATGGCCTGTGCCTCCTGCACCAAAATATAAGAAGCCTAGCCCACAAGTTCTTGCCATCCACTTTGCACCAGATATCTTCACCCTGTCCGAAACCTGGCTCAACAAAAACAACAATGACTCCTCTGTCACTATCCCAGGCTACACTATGGCCCGCCAGGATAGAGCCTCTAAAGATGGCAGAATAGCCATTTATGTAAACTCAGACTTGCACTATTCAGTGGTCCTGACCAAGTCCGAACCAAAAGTCCTTGAAGTAATACTAATTCAGCTTGTTCTTACCTTCTTGCTACCAATCTACATTGCTGGGATATTTTGCCGACCTGGTACACCAGCTTTTGCTGTCACTGACCTCCTCAAGCAAATTTCCTGCCTAACCACAACAGGGGAACTCTGCATTATGGGTGATCTTAACCACAATAGGCTAGCTCCTGCCCTCAGCAAAACCAGGACTGAAATTTCTGCCCTAAACCTCTCACAAATCATTACTGAGCCCACCTGACTCAACCTAAAATCTGGTAACCACTCGCTCACCGACTGGATCCTTACCACATACCCCCACCGGGTCAAACAAGCCGGTATTCTTCCTGACTCCCTCGGTGACCACCATGTAACCTTCTTAGTGGGTAAAATCCATGACCTAAAATCCCCCATTAAATTTGTAGTCCAACGCTCCTATAAATCCCTTAATCTAGCACCTGTATTAGATGACCTTGCGCTAGCAAACTGGGCCCCTGCCCCTCCTGCGATCTCCAATGATGATGCCTTCCTACACTTTAAAAACACATTCCTTAGCATCTGGAAAATACACACCCCACTGCGTCGTACAAGAGTACGAGGAAACCACCTACCTTGGATCACCCAAGAACTGATTGCATGTCAAATCGCATGGGACAAAGCCTGAAAAACGCATAAATCCTCACACCCCCCACAACGCCTCTCCACATACCACATGCTCTGTAACAAGTGCACCAGAGCCACTCATCTTGCAAAAGTAGAGTACTTCAGCAGCTCCCTCCAGTCAAACCTAAATAAACCCTCAAAATTCTGGAAGGTCATTCACTCCTTTTTCACCCCACCAGCTGCCAATCCCACTCCAATGCTTAATGTTAATAACTCTCTCCTATCAGAGTCCACAGCAGTCACCACAGAGTTCAATGTGTACTTCTCCACTGTGCTGCCACCCTCCTCTCTTCCCTGCCCAACACTACACCTCTTGCACCACCTACAGACATAAAGACCCAGACTAGGCCTCGCTCCTTTTCCTTCAAAGACATCTCTGCAACTGAGGCCCTAGATGCATTACTTTCTCTCAACCCTTCAAAAGTCAAATCCCCGGATGGATTAGACCCCAAACTTCTATACCTCTCTGCTCCCGCTATAGCAACTCCACTTGCCAAACTCCTAAACCAATCCTTTGCAGCTGCTGCCATCCCCCATACATGGAAGCACGCCATTGTCATCCCTCTGCCAAAAGGAGGTGCCCCTACCTCCCCCTCTAAAAACCACCATATCTCCCTCCTCCCAGCCCTAGCAAAACTACAAGAGCACCTTGTGCTCACCCAAGTTACCTCCTTCCTCACTGACTCCAAATTCTTCATGCCATTCCAGTCTGGCTTCAGGAAGGGGCACTCCACCACCTCCTCCCTGATAAGGCTTATAGACACTATCCTGACAGGCATGGACAGTGCACTGATCACCTCAGCCATTTTTGTCGACCTTGCAAAAGCCTTTGACACCATCTCCCACCCCATATTGCTCTCAAGTCTTGCTGAATCAGGCATCTCTGTCACAGCCACAAACTGGTTCAGATCATACCTCTCAGATAGAACTCAGTCCATTAGAGTCTCAAATGCGATCTCCACCCCTCCTTCCCTTAACTAGCACTGTCTCACAAGGGTCGGTTCTTGGTCCCATTCTGTTCTCTATATTCCTAAACTACATGCCACTCATCTGCTCTACTACCTCAATCCACATGTATGCAGATGATACTGTACTCTACTACTCAGGCTCCGCCCCTGATGTGGCACAATCAAACCTCCAAGCTGACTTCAACAAGGTACAGCAATGGTTTACCTCGCACCAGCTCTCCCTAAATGCAAAAAAAAACTGTCACTATGACCTTTGGCACATGACAATGCCTGGCCAGACTCCCCTCCCGTCCCTACTTTGCCACCCTAGATGGCCAAAAACTTGAAGATGTCTCCTCATTCCGTTACTTGGGGGTCTGGCTCGACAGCCATCTCTCCTTCTTTGACCACATCAATGCTATCTCAAAAAAACTATGCCCCCTGCTCAGTGCACTAAGTAGAAACTGCAGCAGCCTCCCTCCCCGAGTCTGACAAGAATTGGTCCTGAAGATAATACTGCCCTCCATTGACTACTGTGACATTGTATACAGTGCAGCCCCTAAGTTCACCCTATCTAAACTGGACACACTTTATAATGCCTTCTGCCACTTTGTTCTCGATGTCTGTCCCCTCACCCACCACTGTGACATCTACCAAGCCTTGGCACTACCATCCCTCGAAAACCGCCGCATCTCTCACTGTGTTTAAATTTGTCTCCAACCTATGGCTCAGGTCCATCACCTCCTACCTTGCCACCATGCTCACAGATGCCCCACCCCCCTCCCATCATCTTAGATCCAGTGACTCCCTCCAACTTTCAGTCCCTAGGTGGAAGATCTCTACCGGTCAAGCTGCCTTCTCACACTGGCTACTCAAGCTCTGGAATGCCCTCCCACCACAAATTCAGCACTCCTTCTCTTCCTATTCTCTGTCTATCTCCCTAGCAAACTTCCTTACTACAAATTGCTCCTGTCCCTGAACCTGCCATGCCCCACTATCCCCCTCCCTAATGCCTGACCAGTGGCCTTAGCCTTGCTACAGAAGCTGGCATATAACCCCAACCTTGCACTTATCTCCTGAGCCTATTTTGCCCTATGTACTGTGTATAACTATATAACTGTGATATACTGTCTGTTGTTACAGCTGTTACTACTGTGCTAATTTACCTTGTCTGCTGCTTCTTGTCACAAAACCTTGTTATTTGATACTATAATATCCTAAGCAGTCAATGTGCGCTGCTTGTATATTCATGCAATCGTGTATCCTTATGCTGCTTTTTATTTGCTTCTGTTAACTCTTCGCTTGATACCTGTGTGTTATCAAATCCATGTGTACCCCCCCTCCCAGGTCGCACCGGGAGACAAGCATCTTGTTGCTCAGTGTGCCTTTCCTGGTGAAACAATTGCAATAAATAAATAAATAAATTATGTAAATTATGTAATTATACCCTTGATTGCCTTGTTCCCCCAGCCTTCCAATTACAGTTTGCCCATCAGACTGCTGACATCTACAGGTGACCCTAATAACTCAGTTGAAAGATCTTTTCATTGGCTTTTGGAAAGTATGCTGCAAGCATTCCTTCCCCTTTGTATTACCTGAGCAATTGAGTACAATCAAGTTAAAAGATAATAGCTCTCCTGATATCCAAGGAGTGAAGCTTCACCTCCCTCAGATTCTCCATTTTAAGGAAGAAGAAAAATGAAGGTTGATGGAATGATTAAAGTGGCTTTGGGAAAACTTTAGAAAATACAATATTATAGCAATAAAAGCATTGTGGCTGGTGTTTGTGAGGTAATAAATGGACCAAGGGATGATAAACACTGAGGCTGAAGAGTTATTACCTAGTAACCCTCCCCCAACCACTATAGCTGTTATCGCTATTACACTAAAAAGTGGTTTTAAAATTGTAAACAAGCTGCAAGAGGCCAGCCATCTGTTTTGCTATGGTTTCTGTTCTGCACGAGTAAGAAAAGACATTTGGATACTCCTAGAGATGTCTTGGTCATAGGATATTCCACGCTACGATATACAGATCATAGATTATGTAGGAACAGAAATCTGTATACCACAGTTAGTGCTTTGCCAGGAGTAGGCATAGACAACATTAAACAACTTTTCCTAGGGTTACAGGTGCACACACAAACTCCACTTTCCCTTATTCATGTGGGAATCAATGACTTGGGCAGAAGACCCATAATAGATATCCAAAGGGATTCTGAATCAGTAGGGGACTCAATTAAAAATCAAGGGAGTGATTTAATTATATCAGGGCTCTTGCCTGTCCCTAGAGCAAGCCCCTCCAAAAGAAATTATATTATGACATTGAATGGTTGGTTCAAGCTGGTGCTTTAGGGAGGGGTTCACTTTTTTAGAAAATTGGGATGGGTTTCTGAACCAGGGCTTATTTGCCAGAGATGGACTGCATTTAAATAAACAGGGTAAATGGATTTTTGCTAATAGACTTAGACAACAATTAGACTATAATTTAAACTGGTATGCAGGGGGGAACTTTCTATTCCCATAGACAAAAAAAATAGCATTACCCCTTCAAGCCCCACAGAATGGAATTGTTTAGTCATTAGTGCTAGGAGCTTCAACAACAAATTTGATGAACTTATGCATACTCTTTATCAACAGAATATTTACATATGTGCAATTACAGAGACCTGGTGAAGGGACAATGACCCCTAGGATGAGAATATCCCAGGGTATACATTGTTCCACAAAGACAGGAACAATAACTAGAGGAGGTGGGGTAACACTTTATATCTGTAATAATATTAATACTGAAAATATAGAATTAACTCAGTGGCCCATTATTGAAGCTTTGTGGTTCAAATTAACCTGGGAGTAATTTATGGGCCCCCTGCAGTCTCACAAAAGGAAGATTCCCTGTTGTTAGAATATGTAAATAGATTATCATCCACCAATAGTGCTATACTTATGGGGGATTTTAACCTCCCAGGGATAAACTGGAACACTTTACAATCAGTAATCCTTGCAGAAAGTGTCTACTTGGAGACTTTCTTATTGTCTAATATGGAGCAAATAGTTAAACATAACACTGGGGTAAAAATATTTTGGATTTGGTTTTAAACAATCTGGGCAGTGATATTATTAATTGTATGGTTATCCCCCCCTCGGGTCTAGTGATCATTCTATGGTCAAATTTATTTACAAGGGTAATTTATTACATGATATTGGTAGTATGGTTATATATAATTTCACTAAAGCTAATTTTGTGAGGGGTTTTAACGAAATGACAATTTGGGACTGGAACCAGGATTTTAATAATAAATCCCTTCTTAACATGTGGCAGATCTTTAATGCCAAACTTTCTGTAGCTATAAAGAAATATATTCCTTTTATAAAGAAAACTGATAAAGTGAAACATAAAATGCCATGGATGAATGCAACTGTTAAAAAACATATAAAACACAAGAATAGAGCATTCAAGAGTGTTAGTGGCTCAGTAGGTAGCACACTCGCCTCTGAGGCAAGGAGATCAGCGGGCTGTGGGTTTAGTTCTCACATCTGGCACTTGAGTTAATATCCTAATACTGACACTGTAGTGCAGCATGAGAGGGGGGTGCTGCACTTCTGAGGTACCGTCTTTTGGATGAGACATTAAACAGAGGTCCCATCTCCCTGGACTGGTGGTAATTCAGGTGGATGTTAAAGATCCCATGGCACTTATTGAAAAGAGTAGGGAAATTTCCCTGGTGTCCTGGCAAAATTTCCCTCATTCACTAAAAATACCACCAACAGCTTAATCTGGTTCAAGGTCATTTGGCATTCATCTGTATCCCCCTCTCCCAGGTCGTGCCTGAAAATAGGCATGACTTGTCTAGTGCACTTACCCGGTTAACAAAAACTAAATAAAATAAATAAATAAAGAGGATCAAATGAAGTGGTACCCAGAAATGCTGGGAGAAGTATAAAAATCAGTTGAGGATGACTAAAACTAGCATTAGAAATGCAAAAAAAGATTACGAGTTGAGAGTGGCATGCAGGGTTAAAGACAACTATAAATCCATTTATGAATATATTAACAAAAAAAAGGGAGATACTCCTACTACTGGCCCATTAAAAAAAACAGGCAGGTAATTTAATAACCGACAAATCACAAATGGCAACAGTATGCAATCAATATTTCTCTTCAGTTTTTAACACTAGAACCATTGCTAATAAAAGTCATAGTGATCAATTAAAGGCTGGGGAGTTTATTGTAGAAGCAGCCAGAGTACAAAAGTTGCTACAAGGGTTGGACCCTAATAAATCAGCAGACCCTGATGGTCTTCACCCACGTATTCTTAAAGAATTAGCTATTTCCCTATCTGGTCCAGTCGCTGCCCTGTTCACCAAATCTATAGAAGTAGGATGGGTTATAGATGTATGGAGACAAGCCACAGTGGTTCCTATTTTTAAGAAGGGATCAAGACAGGATGTGATCAATTATAGACCTATCAGCCTGACATCTGTCCTGGGAAAAATCCTTGAGGGCATTGTAAAAGATCACATTGGGGAAGTGATGCAGACTGATACTACCCAACATGGTTTTGTGAAAGCAAGATCATGCCTGACAAACTTGTTGGAGTTCTATGGTGGAGTTAGTAAGGCCCTGGATAGAGATGAGGCTGTGGACGTCATCCTTCTTGACTTCTCCAAGGCCTTTGATGAAGTACCCCACAGAGAACTTATTGATGCCATTATAAATATGGGCATGGGGGTAATATTACACGATGGATGGAGTCATGGCTGACTGGTAGAACTCGGCAGGTCTGTATTAAGGGTTCCTACTCTGGCTGGGAGCAAGTGACTAGTGGGGTCCCTCAGGGATCAGTGCTGGGCCCCCTGTCTCTTTAACATCTACATTTCATCCCTTAATACTACAGCTGGAGTCTGGTTAACAAAATTTGTGGATGATACCCGCATAGGCTATACAGTAAATAATTCTGAGGCCATTAATACCCTACAGTATGCCTTGGGGGAATTTGAAGCTTGGGCAAACACAAAGAAATGTACTTTTAATGTATAATGCACAGTGATGCATTTTGGGAGGAACAATCTACAAGCAAATTATATGTTGTGCGGTAGAGTATTGAAGGTGGTTGAGGCTAAATGGGATTTGGGTGTAAGGGTTAAAAATGATCTGAGTTCTAAACTACATTGCCAACAGGTAATCAGGAAGGCTGGAGATATACTTCACTGTATGAATGAACACATAAAAAAGCAGAAGTAATGAGGTTTTGTTGCCACTGCACTCTTATTTGGTGAGGCCCCATTTGGAATATTGCACCCAGTTTTGGGATCCAGGTGAAAAGGGTTCCATAAATGCCCTGGATAAAATTCAGAGGAGGGCAACTAGAAGGATGGAGGAAGTGAAGGACATGGATTATGAGAATAGATTAAAAATACTTGGATTTTACACTCTGGAGTTCCATAGAATGAGGGGGGACTTGTGTACGGTCTACAGAGCCCTGCATGATGATCAACTATGGGAACAACTGGGACTGGTACTTAGAAAAGCAGTTTATGACACCAGAGCAATTCCGCAACAACTAGTGGTTGAATGTTACAGAACAAAAAAAAAAAGAAGTTCCTGGTTCTCAGTTAGAGTTTCCAAAATATGGAATGACTTGCCAATAGAGGTGGTTGCCAGTGAGAGTATGGACATATTTAAGAATCGCCTGAACCTATACTTGGGTCAAAATTCCATAAAGGGTTATAATTAAAGTATGGCGAGCAATATGGACAAAAGTCTTCTAAGCTCTGAATTACCTATGAAACCTATGAAAACCTATGTTGTTTTGGTTTCACTGAACAAAAGTAGCTAGTCAGGCATGTGTTTCAAATCTTTTTTATAAAATGACAAGTCAAAATCTAGAAATGTCATTGGCTGAGAGATGTCACCTGACTGTGCATTAAATCTCTATAATAATGCACACCCTGGCTTGGCTTATTACTTACTTAAAGCACAGTTTTTTACATTTGAATAGGCAAGAAAATACACAGATTTTCAAAAATACTGTACTTCAAAAACAAATACAGAATGTGTTACTAAAATCGCTCTCTCACAACTGCACATCTTTGAGAATCAGCAACTGTTCTACAGTTTTCATGGATATGCTGTAGTTGTAGCCTTAGTCAATAAGAATACAGAGTTAGCACATGGTCCCATTACTGAGTCTACTGTTTGGGTATCGCAAAATAACCAGATAGTAGCTCTGTGTTCTTCTTTTTTGTTAATACACAACAAGTAACAGGTAACACTGTAATTCACACATTCACTGATTACACATTGTCAATACCACTGATTGTTTAAGTAGGGGCAACCAACTTGTGCACCCTGGACAGTATTAAGATGTTTCCCACTCGCTGGCAAAGTTTGAGGAGGAACTTTTGAGCTGAACCTGCTCTGAGAATGGGTTGCACAGTCAGAAGACTCCTGTGTGGAATGAACAATGTGGATAAACCAGATGGGGGGGCTACCCCAGGAGAAAGGAAAGGGGGTGCAGGTATCCTTCACTGGTGTAATTTACTGACCACCCAGATAAACAAGTAGTCACAAGGTGTCCTGTTATTATATGGGGAGGTATAGAGGGCCACCAGATTATTTGTCTTTATCACCTTGAGCTCAAGAAACCAGCATCAGATCCTTCCCTACAGCATGCGTGAGTTAGGCATTCCACCTGGAGAATTAGCATTCGGTGTAATTATTCAAAGAATAAGTAATTATTTCCATTGTGCATAGTTGACCCACCAGTGTCCACTAGGAGTGGTGGTCTGGAAGTTGGAGAGTCAGTCACAGTTCAGTAATAATTTATTTATTTAATTTTTTGACGCCAAGAAGCAGGATACTATGCAAGTATCTAGAGTTTGGGTCTCCGTAGCTCTCTGGAAGCTGATGAAGCAAGAACAATTCCTCGGTAAGTGGAAAGGTCTGCCAGCATAGAGTTCTGTAAGTTCTGTCTCCAGCTCTTCAAAGAAGTGGCGGAGCACCAGGTAAGCTTACATAACATGAGTGTGGGTTGCCTGGGGGCCCCCCACATTTACACCAGCATGACACTGAGTGGGAGTTGGAGTAATGTGCTGTGATGACTGGTGTCCTAAAGAACTGGAACAAGTGTTTCCAGCTATACTCCCTTCAGGTGTGTGAACTGGTTATCATACAGGAGGTTGAGCAGGCTCAGTGCCAGTCTTCCCTGGAGATCTGGATTCCCAGTTCCTCCCCCTTTTGTGTGTTACCTCAAGAGTCTTATCTTTCGGTGTACTGCAAGGCCTTATAAATGTGTAATATCACATGAGTGGAGAATCCTGTTTTAAAAATGTCAGAAAATCAGTAATGATGACCAGGTGGGTGGCAAGAGTGCTGGCTGCCAGTAGGAGCAAGAGAAAATAGAGCCTACACTGCAGGTAAATAAAGAATTCCTAGCATTGGAGTCCAAAGATGGTCAGTAGGTCAGCAAAACAGCTGAAGGATGTGTCTGAAATCAACTGTGATAGGTATTGTAAAGAATACCTCTCCCAGACCTTATAACCTGAATCAAGTGTTGCTGGAGGAAAGTTCTCCAGCAAGGGAATACGACATAACATAGTTATAAAGGGGGTAAGGTACAAATCTTTTTGATGGAACTGCCAAATCAGTAGTGGATGTCTTAACCAGGGATTATCCTCAATTTGGGGGACTTGAGCTGAGTCACTGTGGTGTATATATCCTTGATTCTCCATGTTTGGAAAAATTCTTGCTCCAGTTTGAGCCAGAAGACATCTTAGATGAAAAAAAAAGTTTTATGCCATGGTGTGAAAGTCATAAATATCCTTTGATTCCTGGGGAGAGCAGGAAACCACAGAATATCAAAGGAAAGGCTTGATTAAAACAAACTTATAATTTTGGAAATGAGTTTTGTTGATGTGACCTTATTCAGTATATCTCCTGATAGGACATCCTGTTTTGCATAATTTTTACATTCTAAAAGGAGGAGCTAGATGGCATCATAAAAGGGGTGGAGACACAGAGTTTAAAACGTAATCTGTATTTCCACTGAGACACATTTTTTGTGGGCTCTTAGAATGATTTTGTAATATAAAAATGGAGTGTGTGATTGTCTCCATAAGACAGCTGGGCTATGGGTGCTTCTCCCCTCCCAACCAGGTTTCACTAAAATTATAGGATGTATAAGTAAACAGGAGGTCTCTGTAATGTGATTAACTTCCAGTATAAATTGCATTTTATGACCTGTTGCTTCTTTGAAGTGGAAACGAAATGGGACTTTATGAGTCTGCCAGAGGATGAAAACCATAAACATTTATGATGTCTTAGAGGGAAAAACATGTTATCCCACTATGGTGTCAAAAAGCTGTAAATCCCCTTTGATGTCCTTGGAAACAGGAAACCACACAAGATTAAATACAGTCATAATTTGGTAAATTAGTTTTTGCTGATGTCACCTTATTTGATATACCTCCTGGTGGGACATCCTGCTTGTATATTTTTGATATTGTAAAAGGAGGAGCTGGATGACACAGAAGATGGGTGGAGACACAGAGTTTAACTGTATTCTGTGGTTCAACTTAGACATTTCTTTTTGGACTCCTAAGAAACATGATCTCAGATCTAACTAACGCACTGGTAGGGGTATACATTAGATAGAAAAAGTCTAACTGTATGTTGGTAGGAGTTTGTACTTTTCCTTGTTTTCTTTTAAGTGATTGTATGCTTTGTGATATAGTGTTCTGTGTTTACATTTTACATATTTTATCCATTTAAGTAAACCTTTTATTCCAAATACTGACTGGGTCTTCCAAGTTCTTCCTTTTTTCATGTGATGTATGGAGGGTTAAGACTGACAGCTGTTCATAATCTTAATGGTGTTACCAAACTGGGAAAAGGTAAGAATATACATAAGGTCTTTTATAGAGTTTTAAGGGTTCATTTTGGATACCTGGTTCGGTGCCCTTAGGTGAAAGATATCTGGCATCCCCTGAAGAGCAGATTATCTGAGCCTGTACATTTGGGTATGCTAGCACAAGGTTCACAGTTTGACTCCCCCCAGAGCTTGAGACTAAAGGTGATTCGGACCCACAAGCAGACAGGAGGGTTACCCTTTTCTGTTACCTGTTCACAATATTGCGCTCAGATGTTGGTACTGTGGGAGCAGAGGGCTTGACCTGCAGAGCGGATTTGTGACAGATTGGTTGGCAGCGGTGCAGATACATTTGGTAACACAAGCTTTAATTGTTCAGTGTGTCAGCTTGATACTGTACAACTCACTTGCAAAATAAGGCAGTGATTTATTTTTAAAAAAAGGAAACATAACTACTGTATATCATTTTGCTTACAGTCGAGTTCCTACCTATTTTATTTTTTTTCTGAAGTGCAAGTTAGAGTAGCCGTAGTTAGGGAAGATGATGGCTTCCAACTACAGCAGGTACACTGCAGACTACTTGAGGCAGTTGTGCCAGGACAGAGGAGTCCTGTACAAGGTGGGAGCCCCCAAGCAGAACCTCATGGATGCCCTGATGGCAGCAGATGCCCAGAGCATCGAGTCACAGACTGTGATTGTAAAAGACTAAACCTTGAGCATGGAGGGGCCAGTAGCCAGTGCAGTGTCCAGATCCAATGAGGATGACTGCAGGGCTAGTGCCAGTGAAGGGCCACAGCAGCAGGGGAAGGTCACCAGCATTCTGAAGCCAGAAGTACTCAGGCTGCAGATTGAGTTGTGCAGAATGGAGCTGGAGTTCCAGAGAGAAGAGGGAGAGAGAACAACGAGAGGTTGACCATGAAGAGTGTGAGCACCAGTGAGCTGCAGAGGAAAAGACGGATCATGAACAGTGAGAGGTGGACCATGAAGAGCATGAGCACCAGAGGCAACATAAACTGGAGGAGCTACGACTCCAACCACCAGCACCAGAGCAGGTAAGTGGCTTGGGTTTAACTGGAACTACAGGACTGGGTTACAAATTGAATTCTAAATTGACAGCAGAATTTAAAGAGGGGGAGGATATGGATGCCTTTTTAAATTCATTTGAAAAAGTTTGTATTCAGGCTAAAATTCCTTGAGGGTCCTGGAACTTCCAGCTACCCCTGCTACTTACCAGGAAAGCTTGGGATGCATTGGGTCAAATGGACAATGAGGACAGTAATGATTACAGCAAACTTAAAGCTGCACTTTTAAAAAAGTTTGATTTAACTGCTGAAACATACATAGCTAAATTCCGTAAGCTCAGGAGAAGCCCTGATATGAGCTATGAGGAGCTAGCCATGAAACAAACGTCAGTTTTTGAAACGTTGGTGGGAAGGAATTGAAGCAAACTCTGTAGATAAAATTGAAAATGCTATTTTGTTAGAACAGTTTTATTGGGCATGCCCAGCAGAGCTGAAAACCTGGCTGGAGAACTGAGATCCCAAAGCAGTGCAAGAGGCTTCTGAACTCTCAGACCGATTTGCCAAGAACAGACCTGCTCTGAGAGCAAATGGGTTGGGCATGGCAGTGCAGAAAGGGAAAAGCGTGCCTTCAGGGCAGCTAAAACCCTCACTGCCTCCACTGAAACCAGTTAGCCTCAAGTTTCAGAGAAAAGATTTCTCTGAGAAAAGAAATGAATGTTGGGTTTGTAGAGAAACTGGGCATATTGTCAGACAGTGTCCCAAAAGGATGAGCAATATACAACATGGGGCTTGGAAAGAAGTGGATTGTTTGTATGTACCTGGAAGCCTGCCTGTGAACATGAGGGAACACATGCACCCAGTCACATTGAATGGTGTACAGACACAAGGGCTAAGGGACACAGGGATATCCCTGACATTGGTAAAGGGGGATCTGGTAGAGCCTGGTCAGCTTACACCCAATAAATATGTCACTGTACAAGACTTCACTGGTGAGGAGAAAACACTGCCACTCACTAGTGTTCTCCTAGACTAGGGTGAAACAGAGAGAACTGTGCAACAGGTGGATGTAGCCAAAACTTTAGCAGTGGACATCAATCCCGAACAGGGGACGGTGTGTGAAGTTACCCATAGCCAAGCAGGAAGGGGAAATTGTAGTTCCCTGGGCCCCATAGAAGCCAGTGTGGAAATCACTGGGAAGCTGATTCCCCAGCCTGTGTCTCCTGATATGGAGACTAATGAAAAGGAGGTAGATATTTCCCCAGTAGCAGTTAACCACATAGCTACAGAGGGTTACTCCGAAGAGGGAGGGGTGACCCAGTATCAGAAGGTTAGTGATGACAGTGATCCTGAGTGCCCTGACACTAGTGCTAGGGACCCTAGTTTAGATACTAAAGGGGACATGTCCCATGCCTTGGGAATGTGTAAGGAATTTGCAGCTGCTCAGAAAAGTGACCCTAGTCTAGAAAAGCTGAGGGCTTGGGCAGACTCTGATGGAGCACAAGGAGGTGACGATAAACATAAGGTTTATTGCAAAAATGGACTGATGTATACTCAGGCTGTGCAGACAGAGGGAGGAGTGATAGGCAGGCAGCTTATCATTCCCCAGGGGTATTGTGAGCAGTTGCTCAAGATTGCACATGATATTCCCCATCTGGTCATCTGGGAATCGCATGCACTATGCAGCGCTTGGCTCAGAATTTCTATTGGCCCAACTTTACCCAGCAGGTAAAGGAATATTACAAATCTTGTCATCTGTGCCAAGAAATAGGGAAGGTGGGTAAGAAAACCCAAGCCACCCTAATTCCATTGCCCATAGTGGAAGAGCCATTCCAGAGGGTGGGACTGGATATCGTGAGGCCTTTAAATACCCACAGCTCCTCCGGGAAGAGGTTCATCCTGACTGTGGTGGATTATGCCACCCAATACCCTGAGGTAGTTGTCCTATCCTCATTGAGGACAGACAAAGTGGCAGATGCCTTACCTGGGATTTTCTCCCATGTTGGGTTTCCACAGGAGGTTATCACTGATCGAGGGGTGCCTTCATGTCAGACCTGATGAAATGTTTGTGGGAGAAGTGTGGGGTGGTGCAAAGACACACAATACCTTATCACCTGCCAGCCAATGGGCTTGTGGAGAGATTTAATGGTACCCTGAAGTCAATGCTCCAAGCATTTGCTGAACAGCATGGGAGGGACAGGGGGAAATACCTTCCCCACCTGTTGTTTGCATACAGGGAGATACTCCAAGAGTAAACAGGATTTCCCCCTTTGAACTCTTATATGGATGCTGGGTACTTGAGCCTCTAGACTTGATCCGGGAGGACAGGGAAGGCTAGCATGCCATCCAGGGAACTCCCCTAGTGGATTACATCCTTAGGTTTAGGGAAAGGATGAAGGAGCTTATGGGGACAGCCCAGAGCAACCTGGCAGCTGCCCAACAGAAACAAAAAGTGTGGTACGACCACAGACCCAGAGCTCGCTCGTATATGGTGGGTCAGGAAGTCATGGTCCCTATCCCAGTCTGGAACGACAACCTGCAGGCTGAGTGGGCAGGACCGTATCAAGTAGTTAGGAAGGTAAATGATGTGAACTATATCATAGGGTTACCTGACAGAAGACAGACAAAAAGAATGTACCATGTCAACATGATGAAGCCATATGCTAGTAGGGCTGACATGGTGTTTGCAGTATGTAGTCCTGGGGAGGGGACGGATGAAGGAGACCCCCTTCTGGACTTGCTGGAAGAAAGCAAGTGGAAGTCCTTTGTGGAGGCAGTTAAATTGTCTCCCCAGCTGGCCCCAGACAAGATCCAGGAAGTAAGGGAGGTTTCAGCAGACTTTGCCCCCCTGTTTAGCGCCAAGCCTAGACTAACCCCCTTAGCGACACATAATGTGGAGGCAGAGACACAGACACCCAAACGGCGGACAGCATATTGGGAGTCAGAGGCTGTCCAAAAGGACATCAGGAGGGAGGTGGAGGAAATGCTGGATTTAGGGGTAATCCAGAGATCCAACAGCCCCTGGGCCTCATCCATAGTCCTTGTGCCCGAGCCAGATGGCTCTACTCATTTCTGTGTGGACTATCATGGACTGAATGCAGTCACAAAGTCAGATGCCCACCTGATGCCCTGGATGGACAAACTCCTGGACAAGTTGGGAGGGGCGACCTACCTTGCAACTACTGACCTGACAAAGGGGTATGGGCAGGTAGCATTAATGGCCAGAGCTAGGGAGAGGTTGGCCTTCATCACTCTGATAGGCTTATTTGAATTTAAAGTAATGCCTTTCAGAATGAAGAATGCCTTGGCCACTTTCTAAAGGTTGGTGAACCAGGTGTTAAATGGTGCTGAGGAGTATGCCATGACATATCTGGATGACATTACCATCTTTAGTGTCAGCTGGAAGGAACACATGACCCACCTTTAGGGAAGTGCTGGGCAGGATACAGAGGGCCGGGCTCACTGCCAAAGCTGAGAAGTGCCAGGTGGCCATGGCTGAAGTGGCATATCTTGGACATGTTGTAGTCTGGGGACAGCTCCATCCTAACCAAGTAAAAATAGAGGTGATCAAGGCATGGCTCAGACCAGAAATGCAGAAGCAGGTCAGGAGTTTTCTCAGGACAGGAGGGTACTATAGGAAATTTGTACCCAATGACAGTACCCTGGCAGCTCCCCTATCTGACCTGGTAAAGAAAAGGATGCATAAGAAAATTACCTGGGAATCAGCCTGTGAAAAAGCCTTTACAAGAGTGAAGGAAGCACTTGCAGTCCTCCTGTGTTGACAAGTCCTGACTATAGCAGACCCTTTATAGTTCAGACTGATGCCTCAGACGTGAGTATTGGGGAAGTACTGAGTTAGACATCCAACCAAGGAAAAGATCACCCTGTAGTGTACCTGAGTAAAAAGCTACTTCCCAGGGAGCAGGCATACTCTACTGTAGAAAAAGAGTGTCCTGCCATAGTGTGGACCCTAAAGAAGTTAGAGCCATACTTATATGGGCAGCATTTGTGGTACAAACTGACCACAACACCCCTGGTTTGGCTGACGCAAATGGGAAAAACAAATGGTAGACTGTTAAGATGGAGTCTTGCCTTACAAGGGTATGGCATGACAATCTTACAAAGGGCAGGAGTGACCAATCAGAACACAGATGGCTTATCATGTGTTTATGAAGAGTGAACTGATTTGGGAAGCTCATCCTATGCAGGGGATAGCGCCTCCAAATTCAGTCTATGTGGGGAGGATTGTGATGCTTGGCCAGCTGGTTATGATTGTTCTATGAATTTGTAATATAAAAATGGAGTGTGTGATTGTCTCCATAAAACAGCTGAGCTATGGGTGCTTCCCCCCCCAATCAGGTTTCACTAAAACTACAGGATGTATAAGTAAACAGGAGGTCTCTGTAATGTAATTAACTTCCAGGATAAATTGCATTTTATGACCTGTTGCTTCTTTGAAGTGGAAATGAAATGGGACTTTATGAGTCTGCCAGAGGATGAAAACCATAAACATTTATGATGTCTTAGAGGAAAAACATGTTATCCCACTGTGATGTTAAAAGCTGTAAATCAACTTTGATGTCCTTGGAAACAGGAAATCACACAAGATTAAATGCAGTCGTAATTTGGGAAATTAGTTTTTTCTGATGTCACCTTATTTGATATACCTCATGATGTCACATCCTGTTTGTATAAGTTTTATATTCCAAAAGGAGGAGCTGGATGACACAGAAGAGGGATGGAGACACAGAGTTTAACTGTATTCTGTGGTTCAACTTAGACATTCCTTTTTGGACTCCTAAGAAACACGATCTCAGATCTAACTAAGGCACTGGTAGAGGTATACATTAGATAGAAAAAGTCTAACTGTACGTTGGTAGGAGTTTGTACTTTTCCTTGTTTTCTTTTAAGTGATTGTATGCGTTGTGATATAGTGTTCTGTGTTTACATTTTACATATTTTAATCCATTTAAGTAAACCTTTTACTCCAAATACTGACTGGGTCTTCCAAGTTCTTTCTTTTTGCATGTGATGTATGGAGGGTTAAGACTGACAACTGTTCATAGGCTTAATGGTGCTACCAAACTGGGAAAAGGTAAGAATATACCTGAGGTCTTTTATAGAGTTTTAAAGGCTCATTTTGGATGCCTGGTTAGGTGCCTATAGGTGAAAGATATCTGGCATCCCCCGAAGAGCAGATAATCTGAGCCTGTACATTTGGGTACACTAGCATAAGGTTCACAGTTTGACTCCCTCCAGAACATGAGACTAAAGGTGATTTGGACCCACAAGCAGACAGGAGGGTTACCCTTTTCTGCTACCTGTTCACAATATTGCACTTGAGGTTGGTGCTGTAGGAGCAGAGGGCCTGACCTGCTGAGCGGGTTTGTAACAATAGGTATTATAAAGAATACCTCTCCCAGACCATATAACCTGAATCAAGTGTTGCTGGAGGAAAGTTCTCCAGCAGGAGAATTGGATATACCATATTTATAAAGGGGGGTAAGGTGCAAATCTTTTTGATGGAACTGCCAAATCAGTAGCTGATGTCTTAACCAGTGATTATCTTCACTTTGGGGGACCTGAGCTGAGTCACAGTGGTGCATACCCATGATTCTCCATGTTTGGAAAAATTCTTGCTCCAGCTTGAGCCAGGTGATATGGGAGCTGCTTGGTTGTCTGTAGAGCATGAAGCAAAGTTGTGCTGCCCAATAATAAAGGTGGCGATTAGAAAGTGCCAGGCTGCCTGCCACCCTAGCTAGCTGTATTATCTTTAGCTTGATTTCTAGGGGTCCGTCTGGCACAGATAAATCTTGAGATTTATCTTTTCCAGAGATGCGAGGCATTTAGAGGGAGATGCAAGAGAATATTTTGGAATAAATAGAGTGCTGTGGGTAGAGTCACCATCTGGACTACCTGAACCTTGCAAGAGACACTCAGTGGTAGAGTGCCCCATTGAGTAAATCCTGGGAAATTTGTTGTGTAAGTCTGGTAGTATCCTGGTACATAGTAGAAACTGAATGGGTAACATGGATCCCCAGGTACTTTAACTTAAGCTATAACATAGGGTAGGAAAAGCACATAGTTGACTGGCTGGAGAGCTGCACCTGACTGTTCGTTAGTCTCTGTTAAGGAACAGTCAGTGTGAGCAGTCCTAGCAGCACGATCCATGTTCTTAATCTGGACTTGTTAATTTTCTTGGCAGAGCAAAAGTGACTGGCAGCCATTTAATTCCCCTGCTAAGAGTGGGTAGTGAGAGAAAAAGGGTCAGACCCCATGTTCTAGAAGCAGTACATGTCCCCCAAGCTGTACATAATTTGACAGTCATCCGTCCCACTGAACTGCCAATGTTGGCTGCAGGTGTGATAACAATGTGTCCTCAGCTCCACAACCTGTGTATCCACCCACCCATTCAGTGGATCAATTACTGCTCCCCAAACATTTGTTGACCACACAAAGCAGTGAGAGGTCAGCATGGTTCCATGGCCCCGGTAACATATAGTAGAAACACCCAGACCTGACTACCCACCCACACGGCGGATCATGTACTCCTGGCAGCACACTTTGTGTCCTCTTCTCGGCAACCTGAGTACCCACCTACCCACCCAATGGATTGTTTACTACTCCCTGAACATTTGTTGACCCTGTAAAGGAGTTGGCCTCAGTAACACAGAGTAGAAACACCCAGTGCGGACCATCCACCCCCCAGCGGATCACACTCTCCTCGAAGCAAACTTGTCATCCCCTCAAAGCAGTGACAGTTGGCCACTGATACATAGCCCTGGTAAGTTAGACTGCACAGTCATAGAGCAGTGAGTTTGGCTCCACTCTCCATCCTCCTGTCAATGTTTGCAGTGGTAGGCACCAGGGCCACAATGTTTGCTGATCATAGTGCTTCCTCCATACCTCCCCCCCTCCCCGCAGTGTAAGAGACAGAGAGAGTGCAGGCACATAAGCCAGATAGAGAGACAGACAGCTGCAGTGCTGTGGTTGACACATAGAACTCTGGTCACATCTCCTTTCAGCTGTCTGTGTGAGGTTACTAGTATGTGACAAATTGTAGACCCTGTCTCCTGTCCTCCAGGATTCCCCCTCAACCCCCCCATGCCGGCCACCAGCAGCTGACCTACTGCAGTGATCCTGAGGCACTTCACAGGTTGCTCCTGCCTTTCTGTAGTGTGCACCAGTTTGCCAACTGTCTTCTCACTCTCTGTATGTTGTGCTGTGCTGTTTGGTGAACAATGTTGGAGGAGAAAGAGAGAGAAGTAGACAGAGCAAGATATGCATGATCAGAGAGAGAAACAGAGAGACAGCATGGTGTTTTTTTCTGTGCTTCACCACGGCAACAGTCACCTACTCCGTACAATGGGCTGGCACCAGGTGTAACATCGGGTGGGGGAGCACCGGGGTTAACTGGTAGGGTGCCAGGGATAACTGTGTCTCCCAGAGTGGTGCTGTCTTCTGCTTGCCACAGTAGTTGAGCAGCATGTGAGTGCGAATGTTGCGCTCTCTACACTTTCCCACTGCATATGTCTTGACTGGTGATGGGGGGCACAATGCAGGGCTTTACCAGTGGGAACAGGTGTTTTATGCACAAGAAATGTCAGACATCATGTCACTACTGGATTTTTGACATTTGTATGTGAATAAAAACAGTGTGAAATGCATTCTTAGTTGGAGATTATTTGTCTATGCTGCAGCATAGAGTCCCTTTTTTTTTGTTGTTTAAACAGCAAAAAAAAACACTTTTTCTGATTTGTTTTGTTGTTTAAACATAACCCATGTTATAAGTGCACTAATCCACTCCAGGATATGCTGTTATTGGGAATTAATGCACACCCAGGTGCCGTGAGGACACTCGACCTGCAGCCTCGTGCCTCACAATGCACCTGGGTGTGCGTTATTCCCCAATAACAGCACACCCTGTCATGGGTTATTGCTTACTTCCCAACTAAATGGGAATCAAGAGCAGGTAGTCTAGGAAGGGGAATAGTGGAAGCTCAGGGTCTCAGTTTTGCCAGTATTAACTGGGCATCCCAACACTTCCCTGAATGTTTGGAGCAAGGAAAAAAAAAACACACCAGGAGGGCATCCTCTGGGTCAGACAAATATAATAGCAAATCATCCACATAAAGCGCAATGTGGTGCTCTTCTCCTCCCACTGTTATACCATGGAAGCAGTGGGATTCCAGATGGCCTGGGTGAGGGGCTCTATGTAGACCACCTGCATTTGATGGAAAAGATGCAGGGTTCTGTGGGTATTATTGGTAATAGTCCGGGAGCTCACAAATCTAGTTTGTTCCTGGCCTATAATGGCAGAAAGCACTCTGTCCAGCCATTTAGCTAATATGGCCATAAATAATTTAAAACTAGTGTTTAGCACCAAAACTGGGTGGTAAAAGGAGTACAGTAGGGGGTTCTTATCTGTTTTTTGTATCACAGAGATGGTCACATGACCAAGATGGAGGGAGGCCCTCCATGAATGTCTCCCTAAATGAAGTTAGGAGGGGCTAAGTAATAAAATCCTGGGCAAGTTTGTAAACTTCCGTGCCATGGCTGTCCGGGCCAGGGGCCTTCATCGTTTTCGATTTCTGGATTACAGCTTCTTGTTCCTCTGTGATAATCAGGGTTACCAAACCTGCTCCTTGTTCAGGTGTGAGCCCCAGAAGTGTGACAGGGTACAAAAAGGTATCCATTTTAGTCGGGGGGCACAACGCCTCAGGGCTGTATAGTGTCTGATAATAACAGCAGAACTAATCTGCAGTTTCTCTGTTTAGTGAGCCGAGTTTCTGATTGTGGATGAATCAGAGCTGTGACTGTAGCCAACCATGTCTGCTTTCTTAGCTGATAAGCTAATAATCAAAAGGACCAGGCCCCCACTTCATAGTACCTCTGTCATAAGAACATCAATGATATTTCAGTCTTTTGAAGGCAAAGTGAATCCAAGTCTGAAGACTTTTTGCTGCTGTTGAAGGACCTACTTGTCTCCCTGCTGATGGGCTAATTGTAAAAAGTGCAAGGTGTCATCCAGGTGAATCTGTCTTTCCTGGCATTTTTTCTTATCAGCTGTAGTGTATTTAATAATTAGCCCCCAGAGGACAGCCTTTAAAATATCCCATCAGATAGCATGGGAAGTATCAGTCGCATGGTTGTCTCTAAGGATCATTTTGTCACGCTCTTGCAAGAAGGTATGGAAGTCTTGCGATTTAAGGTAATATGGGTTCAGACACCACCTGGTGTCCTTGTGCTTGAAGCCCCAATCCCAGAGGCAGAAGAGCAAGATGTGATTGAAAAGGAAAATGCAACCCATTGAGCAGGAAGAGACTAATGGTAGGGATTACACCTGGGTACAGACATGGTCTACATGGGTGTATGTCTCATGCACTGGAAAGTAAAATGTGATGTATCTGGTCCTAGAATGGAGGGTTCACCAAATATCAACCTATCCTACCTCTTGGGCAAATTTCTAAAACATCTTGCGAGCAGCCAGCTGTCAAGGAAGTGGGGGCTGGAGGAGTCCCAGGAGGGCTGCAGGGTGATGTTAAAGTCACCAGCTAAGAGCAGGGTGCCATGTGTGGAAGAAACTATTTTGTCTACCAATCTTTTAATCATGAGGGTGTTGGAGCCTGGAGGGGAATATAAATTGGCTAATGTGAGATCTTTGCTGTAGAGGGAACCCTGGACTATCACCAGGTTGCCATCTGGATTAGCCCTTACAGCACATTCCTGAAAGGAGTGCCCCTTGGGATCCAGATAGAAACTCCTCACTGCCACCCCTCCAAGTAGGAAGAGGAGTAGACAGTGGTGTATCCATATTTCAGTAGCTAGCTTGCTATGCTCCAAGTCAAACAGGTGCATCTCCTGGAGGTACAGGAGGTCTGGTCTGGTCCATTTAATTTGCACAAGGACTTGGTCCACTTAACTGGTTTTGATGAGACCCTTGGCACTGAGGGAATATAGATGTGATCTGTGGTCAGTCACTTACTACTGGGAGAGGAATATGGAGCATCAATTGGAGGTTGCAATACCCACCCCAGGCACCCCCTTCCCCCAGCCAAGTCATATAACCAATTGCAGTAGTAGATCTAATATAAACAGGATGGGGTATCTGAGAATCCTGGGGCAGAGAGTAAGTACTGAGTTGGAGAGTATCATAACTAGGGGCTGTGAGGGAATAACTGCCTTCAGTGGAGAACAAATACAAACTTACCAACAGTATAAGGAACATAGTAGCCAACTGTGCTATAAACTGTGGCTTCTAAAGTTGGGACTCAAAAGCTGGGACCTGTCAACAGGCTATGCCCTGTCTGAGTTTGGCTAGGGAGTGTGGGGGTGTTAGACAGACAGACATTCTGTCTATAACCAGGAAGGTATAAGCCCAGTGCTGAAGGGCCTGCGTGTGCCTCTTCTTAGGACCATATCAGGAAAGTTTCAAAAGGGAAGAGGAGGAGCTGAAAACAGATCACAAGTTTCAGCTTACTACAAAACAGAATTGGAAAGACAGTATGACAATTTCCTGTCTAAATGGAGCAGTGAGAGTAACTGTTCTGTTCTGCATGACCAAATTCAGCAGAAGGCTCCATATTTTAGTTACCTTTTTAGCTACCTACCAAACAGAGTTCAGAAAGCAACATACAGTATCAGCTTCCTGCCTAAGTGGAGCAGTGGAAGAAACTGTTCTGTTCTGCATGTTCAGTTTTGGTAGAGGGCTATATACACATTTTTGATACCAATAAGGCATCACAGGTTAAGTGTTCCTCTCTGGTTTTGGCTGAGAAAAAATGTTTATAGCGTCTCAGTGTCAAGTAATTGAAGCCTGCCTGCAGACTTCAATAATATCTGTTCTCTGGGTTATAATAATGGTGAAAATGTCAGACAGCTGGAAACCATCTCCAGTGACTGGAACTTGCTCAAGTCAGATGGAGAAGGAGTGCTGCCATCGGTATTAGATAGCTACTGTAGAAAACCTCCCATGGTCCTGTCCTCCAGCCAGGCAATAATTCTATTTTTGCAGTTTGGGAGGTCCCTGCTCCTCCCAGATGGCAAGCCCTCCCCACACACACCCCTAGGACATATTCCCAGATGCCACCCCCAGCCAAAACCATCCCCCAAACAAACTCAGGAGGCCAATGCCAAGCACATTTGGTAAAGACCTCATCAAACTTACCCTCACCTGGAGCCACTCCCCAAGGGCCCTGCAGACATTCACTATGCTGAATGGCTGGCTTGCACATGTCCACTGCCCAGTTCTGTGGCTCTGGATTTTACTCATAGAAAGATGGTGCACATGTCACTGCGGGGTGACCACCTGACATGTGGGTGGGGAACATTAGGGCAGCAGCATGAGCAAGCATGCCAGATGAATGCACAGACATTGCTCAAACTGTGTCCCTTGTAGCAACTGCAGCAAGGAAGATACCAGCTGCCTCACTTTGAGGCCTTCTTGTGATGAGGGAATGACTATATGCAGACAGGACCACCAAGGGGGACCTCAGGTAAGCCACTACCAATAGCTTTTCTACTGCAGAAATTGAACTGTGAGCAGCAACTGATTAGTGGTTATGTGTCAGCCTCCAGGAGGTGGGGAGCGGGGGGGAAGGGGAAAGGGAAGAAACAGTGGACCTGTGGGAAGGTGCATGGACTGGACAGCGGAAAAAAATCCCGGACCTGCTTGAGTTAGCTACACAGTGTTCAAGAAGCAGATTTGGTGCTGGAAGCTGCAGTATCCAGATCAGGTGCTGTCACTTTATGGTGTTTGATTATCTCCTGGACGGCATTAGTGGACTGCTGCCTTTGGAGTGCTTTGTGGGTTTTCTTTCATGAAGTAGACCATGCCTGTTGAGCCAATATAGAGGACAGGGATTGCGGAGTCAATTTAAGTTTGGATCAGAGAGAGACCTATATGCCACGTTTGTTCAGCTCAGAAGCCACCACATCAGTGGAATCATAGTTCTGGATGCAATTAGGGAAGTTTTGCTAGATATGGTGTATGAAACCTAATGTCTTTAGCCTGCAGAGCCTTCAGCAGTGGGATATTGTTTCTAATTTGTTTATGTATGTAAGGAGAGTGTGATAATCAGGGAAACAACATTTAATTCATTTATTTTATTTTTTATTTAAGGTAGTTTTATTTTTAGGGCCCAGTTGAAGTTTTTTTACAGTGTAAAGGTAGCAGCCATGTTTGTGATGGCAGATCAGTTCTGGCTCTGGACTCCCTCCTTTGTGCTTTGATGTTGGTGGCATAATCATTCAATATACATCCTGGTTTCATTATAAAGCACTGTCTTCTGCTGCCAGGCTAGATGGAGTATTTTCTCTTTTTCTTGATAGTGCAAAAAAGCTGAGTATAACAGAGTGGGGTTTGCCACGGGCCCTGTTAGCTTCAGCCTAATGGCACAGTGGGCCTACCCTTGCTCCAGGGTAAAGTCAGGTGATACCGGTAATATGAAGAGGAGAAAGGGAGACAGAAAAGTCACAATGCACTGGCCCTCCACCCTCTCTGGAAGGTTATAAATCTGGAGGTTGTTTCATCTGGCTCATCATTCTGCATCATCCATGTGGTTTTGTAAGGATTTTACACAGGTGAGCAGTCGTAGAAGAGCCTGTTGCTCATGTCCAAGATTCCATCTTGTTGGAATAGCTGGTTCTCCAAGCCATCTAGTCTCTGTTCTGTTTTGTTCACATCAGTTTGTAGTGTGGAGGTAGTTAGTTGAATTTCTTTATGGAAGCTTCTCAGTTCATTAATTATTATATCCATTTGTCGTTGAAGCACTGCATTGCTGGGAGCTGCGGTTCCCTTGTGATTCTGCTATGTAGTGTGGGAGGGCTGCGATCCCTCAGTATCAGAGCCTTCAACACTATATCGATCACAGTCTGCCAATTCAGAGGGTGAAGGGACCCTGCTTCAGTGTTGCATCACTGGCCAAAACCTCTGGTAAGTGCAAGAAGATGATCTTTTTGAAAAATGGAGCTGTTAAAGAGGTCTGTAGCTGGATTCCCAGTTGGGGATCACTCAGGTGACTACTTACTGCATTCTGAGATCACCAGAAGTCAGTAGTTCTGTGTTCTGATTGGCTGAGAGGGAACCTTTCCAGTATAGGAAGATATCTCATGATAAGAGCGCTGGGGAATGGGTGCCTACAATAATGGTGACCTACTCCCCAACGCATTCAGGGACTGCTACGGGAGGGTAGGGCGGCCAGATGGGGGGTGGGCAACTATAGTGAAAGGATGTCGCTATACATACGGGCACAGGGGGTGGGAGCGGGCACACACAGTGAGGGATGTGAGGAGTGGTGCCACAGTGGGTTGCCGAGCTGACCCTGTGGCGTGGTGGGTGGGTTGCCAGTGTTGGTCGACAGAATGCTAGGTCGGGTGCTGGTGTGTTTTGTTGCGGGCCCCAAACCTTTTTAATGTTTTCATCCCCTAACATGCACCCCCGGAGTTGAGAACCTTTAGTAAAGTAGGGCTGCGCCCCTCCAGAAAACGTTAAAAAATGAAGTCCCCAGTGCCCTTTTGCTGTGTGCCTGGGTGTCAAAGTGCCAAAATAAATTTTCAGCACTCTTGACTTCTGCATAATGGCGATCGTCTTTAGGCTTTTGCCATTATGACATAGAACTGTATAGGACACATTTCAGTTTATAGTTTATAGACTTCCTGTGTTTCTGTTCCTTCTGCTCTTCATAACTAGGTTTATTTACATGGAAGTAGAGTCCTCATCCACTACAGACGATCTACTCCTGCCTCTTAATCCTTTGCTGTGGTTACTGTCCTCTGTTTGTGACATCTTAATTGTTTCCACAGCCACAAATTGTGATGTCGCAACCAGTGGATTCTGAGTTTACAGCAGCAAAAGAATAAGCAGGAAAAGGAACTCCGCTACACAGGGGCAATGATCTTGTTTTCATACAAATAAATCTTGAAATGGAGAATAAAAGGAATAGAACAATCTATGAAATATAAGCTGAAGTGTGTCAACATATTATATTTTTCATAGTTTTCTGAAAAGTAACTGTACCCCACTCCATTCTCTTCATGTGGCTTACCTTAGCAGGCTTTACAGGGCTAAAGACCAGCTTTGATGATATAGTGATCCCTCCAGGCCACAGGACTTGTACTAACAGTCAGAGATGTAAAAGGAATTGAGAAAGGGTTGCCATTTATTCAGCACCTGCCAAGTCTTGGATTTGTGGCTCCACTGTCACCTTCAGAATGTCTTTCATTGTCATCAATTGAGGAGCCTAGGCAGCACCCATTGAAACAGTAACATCCCCTAATCGATGCCCCAGTTGATCTAGACACTGCTGCTCCCAAATGTAACCACCACCATAAGAGTCAAAATGTGTTCTAAAGGCAGAAACCCATAGATAAGAACTTTGTTGTTTTTTTTCTTTTGTTTTGGTCATTTTTCTACCTTGGCCCCCCATCTGCCATCCATGTCCAAGCATCCTGATTCCTCTGGCTGCCGTCCAGAGCGCCCTAGCTCCTAGTTGGGCCCCCGTTGCTCTACCCCCATGGCTTGCCCCCTGCGTCAGGGTGGTGGAGAGCCCCTCTCTTCTCTCTCCTACCAGGTCCGGATCCAGTATTCCGCAGAGATGCCCTTGGAGCCAGGCATCCCGATGAATGGCCATCAAGTCGCCATGACTGGTCACCATTTTTCCTGTTGGACCCCTTGAAGTGAGTCATGCACAGCACGGAATGCGCCACATGCTTCACGCCATGATGCTCCCTCCCTGTGCCATGCCCCAGCTTGCCCCTTCATTGCCTGTGCCACTGCATCACCCTCAGCCTCTGCTAGGGGCCACCAGTGCACCAACATCTACAAGGCCCCCCCCACCCCGGAGAGGGAGAGCAGTCCATTGGACACTCAATCCCTCTCCTCTCCTGCCGACCCCCAACTATCCGGGCTGATTCCCGAACCTGGGTCACCGGCATGGTGCGAGGTTTGGTGTCCAGCGCCTCAACCCTCAGCGCCACCAGGCCAGCAACTTTGTTAGTTTTAATGCCCAGTACTGATAGCTGCCACTTATCTTTGCCATCTCTGGCCCCATCTCTGCATGGTAGCTGAGGTCAGAGGATGTCAAACACTAAGTCATGTTATCTAGAGTCCTGGGGCCAAACATTTTGTCAAAATTGATTTTGATTTTTTTTATCCTGTTTTGAAGCTCTTATTTATGTGTAAAATATGATTTACACATGGTTAAAAAAAGGACTGCACAGCAGCGAAGAGTCTGCAACATAGATCAATGGGCATTTGAAACACAGGCATTTCAGTTAGCCCTCTACAGCCAGAACTGATCTTCCATCACAAACATGGATACTACCTTTACACTGTAAAAAAACTTCAACTGGGCCCTAAAAATAAAGCTACCTTAAGTGAAAAATAAAACAAATGAATTAAACGTTGTTTTTTTGATTATCACACTCTCCTTACATACATAAACAAATTAGAAACAATACATATTATTTATAGTTCTCACTACAACTGTTTCTTTGCTGACAGTGAAATATCCCCTTCTGTCTTTACCTGCTTATCCAGGAACTCTCTTCTTCTTGCCCTGACAGTGAGATAACTGAGTCTCTGGTTGTAACAAAGGCCTTTGTTGTCTGTGGCCCAGATATTCAAAAGGGTTGTGCCATGCGCAACAGGGTTGCGCATGTGCAAGTCCAGAAATGCGCCATTCTGGGATATTCAGCAGGAAGCAGTTACGCCACTGACAACAGGTTGCACAACAGTGCAATGCAAATGAATGCATGCTCAACAGGAGGGGGAGGAACCATGCATAAACTTCGCAACCCGATATTCAGTCGGGTTGTGCAGAGTTGTGCATGCGCAACCCCCAACCTGCGCCTGCACAACCTTGAGCCAAAAAAAAAAGGATCAAGTTGAGGGCCACCCACAGGTGAGCTGCTGTATTGCAGGGCGCAACACAGCAGCTGCCACCCCTGGCTGGCCCCCAACTCGGTCCCTGTGCCCCTCCACCAGCCCGATCGCGGGCAGAGCATAAAACACCCCCACACATCTCCGAAGCCCGATCGCGGGCATACAATGCTATGACCCACCCACCAATCTCCCGAAGCCCGATCGCGGGCATACAGTAACATGACCCCCACCACACATCTCCTGAAGCCCGATCCATGGGCATACAGTAATACGCCCCCATCTCCATCGAAGCCCGATCGCGCGCATACAGTAACATGCCCCCAACATCTCCCAAAGCCCGATCGCGGGCAGAGCGATGTATCAACCCCCAGTGCCCATCGGTATGGGCTGCACGCCCATTGGCTGTAGCTCTGCACCATCGGGCGGCAGCCCTACCAGACAGTCAGTCGGGGGGCGCAGGGTGGCAGGCGGGTGGGATGCTGCCGCCCGCCGGCTGCTGGGGAGCGGGTGGAGGGGCTCTGGGTGGATGGGGGACACCAGACACCAGGAGATGTTTGGGGGTTGTAACGTGATATTCTGCCCGTGATCGGGCACTGGGGGTTGATACACGCTCTGCCCGCGATTGGGCTTTTGGGAGATGTGTGTGGGGGGCATACTGGCGTCTGACGTGGGCTTCGGAGATGTGGGCGGGGGTCATAGCACATTGTATGCCCGCGATCGGCTTCGGAGATGTGGGGCGGGGGTTGCAGCGTTATGTATGCCCGCGATCGGGCTTTGGGAGATGTATGGGGGTCAGGCATTGTATGCCCGCCGATCGGCTTCGGAGATGTGGGCGGGGGTCAGTGTTACTGTATGCCCGCGATCGGGCTTCGGGAGATGTGGTGGGGGTCATGTTACTGTATGCCCACAATCGGGCTTTGGGAGACGTGTGTGTGGGGGGGAATGTATACACTGATACTGCCCGCGATCTGGCTGCAGGGTGCGTCGGTCCCCGACGGCTGCTGCCTGGTAGGGCGGCCAGGCGCAAGTCCTCGGGGATAGGCGCACCTACATGCTAATGGCATGCAAATGGGGCCATAAATAGATGCAAATGGCCCCCCCTTCGCCTTGCATAAATTATGGCCCCATTTGCATGTCATCTTTTGAATATCGGAAATTTGCGCATGGCGCAATGGTACTTGCGCCACCGCAAGTTTAATGCTCAACTCTGGCAACTTGCGGTGGCACAAGTTCCACTGCGCCATGCGCAGTGGCTGTGGCTGGGGGGTGATATTCAAAGGAGTTGCTCAATAGTGCAACTCCTTTGAATATCGCCCCGGCCACACCCCTGCACAACTATTTTGAGCAGCGCAGGGGCTTGCGCCTCAGAATGGCGTAGTTTGAATATCTGGGCCTGTGTGTACAGTGTGTTGGGAGAGAAACATTCTGCCAGTGGAACTGAGCAGAACTTTTGAATCCATGTATTCCATCGTAAACATTCCATGATAAACATTCCATATCTTTTTTTTTCTTAATAATATATTTATTTTCAAAATTAGATTTATAAACATAGGGAACGACAGAACATTTATGAGTAAACAATATATGTAAACAACATCACCTATAGTTCTGACTAGTTAGTATTACAAAACTAAAACAAAACTTTATATTTCTGTTTTTAGAATAGAAATCATAAACTTTATACTCACTATGTATATTAAGACATCAACAAAAATCATGCATGATATATATTCATAAATATACTTCTTGCCTTATTTCCATATAACGATTCCCCTAAAAACAGATTTATAATGTATTTAGAACGTTGATTAACCTCTGAAATCGGCAAGATTACAAACCTGTAAACCCACTGACATGACGTCAAGTCAGTGGGTTTACAGAAAAGAATGTCATCGATAAGCAGCATTCCACAAATAACGCTATCACTAGTTTCAGCAAATTGTTCAAACTGCATTCCAGTCATAGCAGTTTACAGTCACTGAGACTAGCGATCGCGATGTCGGGCTCACAGCTTTTTTTCTTTTACCCACTTACATACCTTGCTATTTCCACTGCGAAGCTCCTCTTGCTAATCCGGATGTCTGGGCCAAATGTAACGTGACCTCCCATAGTTCCCCTGTCACGCATGCCACCTTGACCTCAACGGGTCAACCGGATGGTCCCCCCCGTTCATTTTTTTCTCATTGTCTGTGACAAACTGTGAAGCAATACTATAAAGATAATCGGCTTACATATAGGTGATAACCACTGCGCAATCACCTCTCGTTGTTGCTAGGGAAATGGTAAACCTCTCAAGCTACACTCTCGAGGTTTACTGTTTCCCTAGCAACAACTCGAAGTGATTACACCGTGGTTATCACCTATGTGTTAGCCATTATCCTATATATTAAGGAGGTTAGTTTCTTAAGAGTGAAAAGAGAAGACAGAAAATAATGGATAGTTACCTATTGGTAACAAGCTGGTTAGTTCATCGAGAGGTTACCATGGCGACCACATTAACCTCAAGAGCGTAGCTCGAGAGGTTAGGTTGCCATTGGTAATCTTGAGATGAACTAACACGGCTTGTTACCAAAAGGTAACTATCCATTGTTTTTTATAGTGTAGGATGCCCTCACAAGCAATAAAAGTAATTGGTCCTACTTTTTTTTCTCTCAGTGCCACTTTCCTTCGACCGCCTTTTCGCTACGGCTGTTTCCTGAAAGTGTAAGGCACATGCCCTAGTGCGTTCCATATTGTTATACTGTAGTGACTACGTAGCTAGTGCAGCTATAATGTATATAATATAACAGCTACAATGACATAGCTACTACAGCATAGCAATGTTTTTAAAATGTTTTTATCGGTAACAATGTTCCCTCATACACTATAATAGTATAATCTTGAATGTGGAGAACAACAGAGAAAAAAAAATAGGAAGAAGAAAGTAGGCAATAATACAATGACATCATCAATGACATCACTTGCAGTGGGCGGAAGGACTATTTTATCACAAATGCACACAAGTAAATCTATTCTTTCTACATATAAACATGCTTTTCCCAGTAGCCGAAAGTAAAAAAGAGGGGCCAATTTTATAAGTGCAATATACTCAGAGTGCGTGTAAACTATATTTTACAGCACGGCCAGCAACTGAAGTAACTCGGCCTTCAGCCTTATGCCTTACTATGCCCCTGGCCATGCTGCAAAATATGCTTTACACACACCCCTTCGTGCCTTATTGCTTATGTATAGCACTGATCCCCTTGTTCTGGTGTGTTGGGCAAACACATCTGCCCAGCCCTGCCATTTCCATTGACAGTAATTATTTCTGGGGAGGGGGGGTATACAACTCCCTCCTTACAAAGGGGTGGTGGCTGTTCATTGTGGTGAGTCAGTGGGGAGTGACATTCTGTTATCATCCCCAAGGGTACAGATGGGAGAAGGAGTCTGGTAGAGTAGGTAAGCAGAGTGCCCTCCTGGTGCCAGTGGGCAGAAATTGACAAAGCAGTGGGCTCAAAAAAGGGGTGAAGGTTCCAGAAGTGCAGAAAGGAGCATAAAAAGAAGTGGGTGAGGCTTTGGGTGTTGCCAGGGTCCTAAGCACCTCGGTGATTCAAGGGCATCAGGTATGATTCCACCCTAAGGCCCTGGTGGCCCTGCCTGGAAGGGACTTCCAGAACTAGGGATAGAACTTTTTGGATACAGGATCTGAGGGGAAGATTTCCTTGAATGTCGTTCATAGGAGTAAAGTATGTAGAGGCACTATTGGGAGGGTGAAGGAACCAAAGTAGTGTTTTCCCTCATTGGAAACAACTTGATTACCATCTGACCTGTGGAGGGTTCCCCCTAAGACATCATGGTAGAGCCTGGTGGGGCAATTGAGACTGGCCCTTGAAGAGATAATGCACCTTAAGAAGGAAAGAGAGGCTGTGGCAGAATTAAAAGCAGCCAAACAAGGTAGGAAATTCATTTCCATGGCATTTGGAGGGACAGAAGAAGCCATGACCCTCATCAGTGGCATTTTTGGCATGACCCATGGGAGAAGGGGTCTGTGGGGGTAGGACCATGGCCACCAAGTGAGAGTACACCACTGTGCATGGACCTATTCAAGTGGACCCTCATTTATGTTAGAGCAGGTGGAGAGGTGGTGAGTTACTGTGCAGTCAAAGGAACTGTGCCCCCAGAGCTCTTACCTGGTGAGCACTGAGCTTGACAGTAGATGATATGCCCTAATGGCATGGTTGATAGTAAATGAGCCTTATGTACTAGCAGGGGACAGCTTCAAGGAATAGAAATGGAAGTCACAAAGGAAAATGTGCCAGCATCAGAATCAATGGTTTATGAGACAAATAATCTATTTCTGCCAATCACACATACTTTGACTATAGAGGGGATCAGAAACCCCAGGCAGAGCCATGTTCTGGCAGACATGGATATGCCCTTAAATGTAGCATGAGAATGCTCACACAGAAAGGACAGAGAGTGTTTAATGAGAGGGCTAAAGCCCAAGGTTCAATGTGGGAAATAGCTATTCCCAAATCCCCAGCAAAGGCCAGCATCCCACAGCAGTTCCCCACTTAGCACGTTGCGAAGCCCAACCCCTTTGCAAGCACTGACTCCTGAATGGCTCATGGGCTGTGCCTTCTGGATTTCTCCTGCTTTTCCCTGCTGTCCTCCCCTTCAGCTCTTACTTTCCCTGTTTCTGGATGTGTCTGGTCCCCCCCTCCCGTTTGTCCCCCATTTCCTTGGTCCTTGCTCTGGTCCAGTTTTTCCTGCTGCCTCTCTGTGTTCATGCACCCCCCTCCTGCCTTCTGGCCATTCTCAATTTCTGGTCTCGCACTCCTCTGCCTTTGGCTCAGCCCCTCCCCAACTCTCATTGTGTTGTCTTCTCCTCCTCCTCTGTCTCCTATCTGCTTCATCTGCTCTCCTCTGCCATCTGCCCCGTTCATGCTCCTGGTTTTCCTTTCTACCCCTCGTCGACCCATCAGTGTTTCCAGGTGCTGTCATCCCCAGGCACTGGCTTACCTGTTGATCCCGCAGCCTCTGCCTCTTCTTCTCCTATGTTGTCCTGCCATGCACTTTTCCTGCCTGCTCCATGTCTTTCTTGCCTCCATTGTATCATTTCCTAGCACCTGTTCATTCTTTCTCCTTGCCGGTGCTGCTCGTGGTGCCTGCGACAGTTGTTTCCTCGGGAGTGCCATTTGTAAGCTCCATGACTGGTATTCTCCATTTTGCAGTTTTCTCTGGTCTGTTTTTCAGGATTTTGCAATGGACACACACAGGTGGGTTCCATTGCATTGTAGTTCCTGACGGTTTCCCGATAGTCCAGAATCAGGTGGCTTTCAGTGCTTTTGGTGCTTTGCCCTATCTTGCTTTCCCGATTCTTGCCTGTTTTCCTGGCAACCATGCATTCTCCTACTGTACATCCGAGGGAACGGTTTTCTTAGTACGGGTCATGTTCCTTCCCCTCTCATCTATTCTGGGCTGCAGGATTTGCTCTCTGCAGCTGGACTTACCCCCAGGCTGCCATTACCAAACAGACTGTTGCCCATGACCATTTAAAACAGCAGAAAAAAAAATTCACCTTCCCGTGCCCCCCCATCCCCTGGCTCTTCCTAGCTGCCCCTGCCCTCTCCTTTCAGGGCTTCACTCCCCTTCCCCATTGCTTTTCTGTCTCCCCATCCCTTTTTCTTGCCCATGTCCCATGCTCCCAGTGTTTTATTTTGGGCTTCCCACTCCTCCCAGAGGCACTCCACCCCCATTTCCTAGCCCCTTCTACTGTACTAATCCCATACCCTCTCTGCCCTAGTCTGAGACCTGCACTCCCTCAGTATTTCTTCCCATTAGCTCACTATTTCGATCCACCTTCCCTAACAGTTATTCTGACATCTGTGCTGCTTCTTCCTTCCCATTTCTTGGTCCCTGCATTCATATCCCTTGCTCAACCTATCATTTTTATGTTACCGTGCCTACTCCTGCTGCTTCCTACCCTTCCAGCATACCTATCATCCGAACTGTTTATGCATGCTCCCCCATCTCTGCCCCTCATGGTGTTCACTCTGTCCTCATTTGCTTTCCATTATACATCATGGCTTGTCCTCCTCTAGGCCTTGCCATTCCTGAAGAAGCCTCTTTCAGTTACCTCCCCAACCTTCATTCCAGTTGCAGTTTGGTCTCGGGATGCTCAGTTAGTGGCTCCTCTGTTATTCCTACGGCAGAGAACTGGGGCGTCATGGTGGGGCATCCTGGCTCCAATTACCGTGAGCATACTTATGTTAGCCATATGATTTGCCCTGCCTTCTCATCAACATGGCTACTGCTACCCTTGCATATATCAATACTTTTGCAGCCTACTCGGCCTTCAATTATTCATTGTATTCCATTTATGGTAACTTCCTCCTCCTATTCTATACTTTCTGACTTGCTGCCTTCCCCTTCATCCTGCTTTTGTTTCCCTACCTCATACTACACAGCTATCAGCTGCCCTTTTGTTGCTTAGCCCATACCAGTAGTCCAACAGTCACTTCCCTAACTCTGCCTATTGAGGCATAGCAGTGCAGGTAGTCTTTGCCTGTCTACTGGGGAGGGAAGCATGTTTTCTCTACCTCCAGTCTCAACCAGTTTATACCCACCAACTTCTAACAGTCTCCATACCTAACACTGCCTGGGGGCACTGAGTGAAGGTTAGCTCACCCCGACTACCAGGGATGGGAGCCTACATCTTCAATCTACTGTTTCAATCAGTTGCATTTACTTGATAATTGGTTGCCGCATTACCTTTGGGAAAAGGACCACTGTACCCCAACTGCCTTCCATCTTCTACCTCACCCAACTCTAACCCATACCTAAAGGACTCCATGTACTTTTCCCTGCCTTGACCTCCTCACATACTGGTTTGGACTTCGCCGGTTCATTCGGTCTCCATCTCCATCTCCACTTGGACCGTCGGATTCCTGGATTTCCTTGCTGCTTGCATTCCACCTCCTCCCATGCTCCTGTGCATTGTTGTTGTAGCTTCCCTTCTGGCTCCACCTCCTCCAATCTCTGGACATTCAGCTACCTACTACCGTCACCTCCATTCTTGTTACTTGGATTACTATGCTTCCCTATTGCCTTCCTCTTGGACATGTTTGCCCGCATTCCCCTTGCTTCCTGCTGGATGTGTACCTTTGCTAATCTTCGAGGTTGTGTGCCTGCTGCCTTATATCATTTCCCTTGCTGCTGCCCTCATCCTCTCCAGTGGCCTTCCAGTGACGAGTCCAGTGCCTTCCCTATCTGCTACTCCAGTTAGCCACCTCTTTCAGAGGTGGGAACCTTCTCCACAACCCCGCTGCCTTTTGCTGCCCGCAATGCCAGTTTGCCATCTCCTTTGGAGATGGGAACCCATTCCCCATCACTGCTGAATCTTTTCTATCAGCAATTTATGTTCGCCATTTCCTTCGGATGTGGGAACCTCATACCCCTTCACTGCAACGCCATTTGCTATCAGCATGTTACTTTTGCCATCTCCTTCAGAGGTGGGAACCTTGTACTTCACCTTATTAGCATCTAGTACCTCGATTCACTTCTGGGTTGTACATGGACCTACCACCTGAGGCCTGATTGAGCTTTCCTGCATCCAATTCTGGTGTGTTGTTGCGCTTGTCCCCAGTCCTGTACCTTACCTGCAGCTGCCCATATCAGTACTGCTTGGCCTCTGCTGTCTCCTTCTCAGACTCCTTCTTCTGGTCAGCTGCCTTCTGATTTAGACTTTTCCCTCCTTCCTTGGATTGCTGCCTTCCTCCTCACTGCACTGGCATCTAGCAGCTCCTGCACATTTACTATGTCTCCATTTGGACATTTCTGCAACTATCAACGTCCAGCATCCCTGTCTGAACATCTACTCCTACCTATTCATCTATCTCATACTCCTACCTCAGCGATCATAACAGCTCCCTTCCAACGCTGTATGGAGTACCTGTTCATCTCACCTGAGGAAACCCCATTCTAGCGATATCCCTTGAACATCATTCCCTATAGACTCTTACGACACCATAAAATCATCGGTACTTCCCAATAACCTCCCCAGGACCCATTTCCAGAATTCCATTCAACTGGACTATAGAAGATCTCATCTCTCAACCACGTCTGCAGCATGTTTCCTTCTATATCCTATTAATTCAAGCAGTATGGATATCACTACCTCCCAATGTCTTCGTAGGATCCTGGATTTAGTGGAGTCTTTTCACTCCTATCTTATCACCTAGAAAGACGACCCCAATTCCTTCCAAGACATACCAAATACATCATATTCATCACTGTTATGAATAACGGGGAATCACAGGATACCTCGTAGCAGCACTGGCATAATCCATTATATCTTCTCCTCATAGTCTTCTCCTAAAAAAGCTGACTCAGTTCGACCATGTTATTCAACTCATCTTCCCTGAATAGGGTATCCAGTGATATCAGCGACTGAATATGGGCCACCGTCACAATGGCGACTCCATATTCGGTGCTATTGAGATGAGCTACCCACAAGGGTAGTGAATACTTCTACCGCAACGGTAGGGGAAGGTGACCGGAAAAAGGGATTGGCAAGGGGAAGGGGAGGGATAGAGAAGAGGGTTATCGGGAGGGACTGTGCCTGCTGCCGCTGAGCCAGCTATGTGGTGTGGTGGTGAGGGAGGCTGGCTCCAACACAGCAGGCACTGGGTTTGGGGCCTGGGATGGGAAGGTCTAAATTTTGCAGCTGCATGCGGCTCCCAGACTTAAATTTTTTTTTTCCAGCCAAACTTGTGCCCCCTCCCCTCTGGAGTTAGGAATCCTAATAAAGGGGGGTGTAGTGGGCAAAGCCCCCACCCAAAACACTTTAGTATGCTGGGTGTTGGTTTGCCAATAAGTGTATATCGCCGATTTGCTTTTCGGAGATATACACTCGCCATAATAGCGATCACCATTCAGCGTTCACTATTATGACATAGAACCCCTGAATAGCCTTTGGATGTTCCTAAGACTTTGTCCAGCTACTATCCTGGAACATGTATTGCTGAATATTTGGTGCCAAGCTGCTTTGCTACAGTTACTCTATCTGAGCCACCGTTCCATGGCCCCTGTACATCACTATATAAAAGTTATCTACATCTCTTCATCGTGTTACCTTAAATCATGCAGGCTGCCCATTACAGTGATCCTTCTAACTCATCCATCCATATTTACCTCCCATCCTCTCTCCAGCGGATACCATCACCAAAAGCAGGTTCCCACTGATTCTTCAATCTGCACATCTGCAACTGACCTGGCTGTCTCACTATACCAGTTATGCCCCACAACAGTCCTGTATCTGACTAAGCATGCTAGGCACTCATTGCTTTGTATGCTGCTCTCAAGTTCCCTTTGCCACATCAGTCCATAGACTTATTCAATGACCCGTTCTTGGGCCCCCCTCAGCATTCAGACATTGGATGCTCCTGCACTGTGAAGTCGATGTGGCCACTTAAGCTTCTGCCTCAGACAATGAAGCTACAGCAATACCCACAACCACCATTTCCCCTTAGCTGTCCTTCCTGGATATGAGCCTATACGAATCACATTATTACAACAATAACTCTATTCAACTTTCAAACTCGTAGTGCTGAACCTTCCAATTAATCCCGTTGATATCCAGTTTCATTCTCTACAGCATATACCACCCTTCATTCATTGGTTTGCAATTTTCCACGTTACCCTTCCTACCTGGTACCTACAGCTTCTGTCCAAATCCTTGATCATCTCCATGGATGCTTACATAGTAACATATTGCTCACTGCTGGATTCAAAGCCTTTGGACTCTAATCTGACTGTCAAGTCCTCTACTCAGTCCGATATATTACTTTATGAATTTGTGACCCATCATACTTCCCTCAGTTCTGAGTCTGGCAGCCCATTTTCTCAACTCTTGCTCTTCATGTTCGCACTGTCTCTGTACCCCATTGAATATCATCTGATTTCACATTGGAATTCTGGACCATGTTCACCCCTTTTACAGCTGGACCTATTCCATATTCAGGATCCAGACGCTCCTTCAGAATGACCTGCCTCTTCAGACTCGAATTCGTCCTTCCAGATTACATCATCCAACAGACTCTGAAGATGGAACGTCATCTCTCCAAACAGTTTACCGCATTCAGAAATTAGAATATGGTTGCTAGAAGCTAGGTTAATCTCCTCTTAGTTTGCCCGTAGAATGGGTGAGTCAGTAGCCATGGGTCCTCAGAGGTTTCCTCCACCTGGGGGGTTTTCCTCTCCTGCATGCTACTGGTCATACTCTCTGTAAGCTGGAGGAAGTAATCTTTTGGGCTGTCTATTGGTACTCTATTTGGGCTTTCTATTGCCTACTCACTGCCCAGTTTCCCTACCAAGGGTGGAAATAGAGAAAAGCCAAAAAGTAAACTACAGTTACATAAGCACTACTAACCCCATACTCTATTCACCAAAACATTGAACAATGGAACCTTAGGACAAAATGGGAATCACTGGAAGGAGAGGATTATCATGCGTCACATTTTTCCGTGCTCCAATCTGGATGCAAACATCTTAAAATGTGTTATGCTGCAGTGTGTACAGGGCCATTGAGACTCTTCAGCTCCTGAGACTTTATCTACTACTGACTTGCCCCCATTTGCTTTGGCTTCCAGTCTCATCAGCCACCTTCCCTCTGTACTTATCTGGATCTCCTTATTCTCCATGGCTTGATTCTCATGCTAGGATTCCTGGGAAATGCAAATTCCTTGATAGGGTCTGGATCCAGTTCAGAGTTGGGTGCCTACTTGGCAGTGTGGGGTCTGCAGTGGGGCCAGTCATCATCCTGTTGATTAGAGAGTTATCACAATTTATTCTTCCCCAATCTCTGCTCACTTGCTAACGCATGGCACACCACAGGATTCACATCAAGGCCTTCTCTACAATATGCGCCATCTGCTGCTCCACCACCTAGTCTCCATCAGGAGGCAAGAGTTCAGCAACACATGCTGTCACCCCTCTCCAAATGAGGAGAACTGTTACCTTGGACACTCAATCCTCCTTCCCTTGCCAACCCTGATTGTGATCTGATTCTGTTCCTGAACCCAGATTGCAGGTGAAAACAAGAAGAAGCACTTCCATCATGCTACCAGGTCAGCCAGCTCCTGAGTTTTTCAATGGTCTATGTATAAAACACTCCAAGGGCTTCAACACGTAGTGGTATATTTGGGTGACATTCTCATTGCAGGTGCCAAACAAGCAGCCCACTTAACACATTTGGAAGAAGTTGTACAGCGATTATGAAAAGCAGGCTTAAGGATAACAGAAAAAGAGAAATGGATTTTCATGGCTTCCAAGATTCAATATTCGGGATGTGGAACAGATGTTGAGGGCCTACATTGCACCAACAGCAAAGTGCAGGTTGTACTAGAGGTGCTCCAACAAGAAATCAAACTGAGTTGACATGCCAGAACTAGGATGAAAAGTAAGGTTTCTGATGGCATCAAGTGCAGATTATGCAGTCTGAGCATCTACAACCTGTTCTTCCCTACTTGCCTTCTCTTTATAGTGGGTAACAGAAGTTACCTTTTTACATATCCTAAGGTGGCAGGAAATGTTATCAATAGAATGGAGCAGAATGCAAGGAAGGCAAAGAGGGGTGGTGCACCTTCATCAGACGCAGGGGACTAATGATTAAAACAAAACTATAAACTAGACTGATAAAACCCTTTTTATTTTGATGAGTAATGTCATTTTATTTAATGCCTCACCTAACTCATTTGATGCTGGAGTACTATTTCTGATTATTGTAATATACTGGGTACTTGATTTTTTTTAACTCAGCTTTATTCAAAGGCATGTGATACAGTGAAACAGATACAGGTCAAGACAATCATCTTAGTAGAAGCATGCCATACAATGTACCTGAAATGGTAGCTTTTACAAAGACATCTTCAAATACACAGAAAAGTTAAATTTGTCAGCAGTAAAGGACCACCTGGCCCATCCAGTCTGCTCAAGTTTCCCTGTCTGTTCTATATCCACAGACCCTATCTGATCTCTGGTGATCCTCCCCCTTCCCAGGCTCACTTACAATATTCCCCTATGTTTATCTTATGCATGCTTGACCCCCCCCACCCATTCTAGCCTCCACCACTTTGACTGGCAATCTGTTCCAGGCCCCTACCACCCTTTCAGTGAAGAAATTGTTCCTCACATCTCTCCTGAACTCCTCCCTCAGCTTCATCACATGCCCCCTAGTCTTAATGCTCAACCTCAGTTGGAAAAGGCTCCTTTCTGCATCCTATTTACCCATCTGATGTACTTCTAGGTCTCAATCATGTCACCTCTCTCCCCTCTCTCCCAGGGTTTACATGATGAGTTATCTCAATCTCTCTTCATAGGGCTTCCTTTGCAAGCTCTGCATCATTTTAGTTGCCCTCCTCGGACCACCACCATCCTGTCAATGTTGTTTCTGCGGTGTGGTTTCCAAAACTGGACACAGTACTACAGGTGGGGGCATACAAGGGAGTGATACAGTAGCAGCACAACCTCCCTCCTCCTGCTGGAGATACCCCTCATTATGCACCCCAATATCCCACAAGCCCTTTCAACAACCTTGCCCTGCTGTGCTGCAACCTTGAGGTCATCTGGTATAATAACTACAAGGTCCCTTTCCTGTCTATTGTCAGTCAGTTCTTACTCCCTATTCTATACTCATCACCTGGGTTCCTATGCCCTAGGTTCATGACTTTGCATTTTTTGGCAATGAACTCCAGCTGTCATGTACTTGACCACTCCTCAAGTTTCCCTAGATGACTATGCATTTTCTCCACCCCCTCCTGAGTGTCTACCCTATTGCAGATTTTGCTGTCATCTACAAAAAGTATGCCTTCCTCTTCAGTTTTTCTGCAATGTCCCCTATGAAGACATTAAAAAGAACTGATTCCAGTTACAAACCCTGTGGGACACCACTGGTCACTCTCTCATCATTTGAGCACTGTTAACCACCACCCTCTATCTGCTATCTATTAACCACTTTCAAACCCAATTTAACAATTTGTACCCTACTCCTAAACTGATCAACTTCCTAATAAACCTTCTGTGTGACACTGTGTCAAAGGCCTTGCTGAATTCCAGATAGGCTACATCCACTGCCCTCCCCGATCTAGTTCCCTGGTCGCCCCGCCAAAGACATCGATCAGATTCATTTGGCATGGCCTTCCCCCACTGAATCCATGCTGCCTGTGGTCCTGCAGCCCTTTGGGTTCTAGATGCACAAATGTCCTTTCTTTCAGTAGGGTTACCATTAATTTCCCCACCATTGAAGTTAGACTGACTGGTCTATAATCAGCTCTGCTTCTCTTATATCTTCTGAGACATGATGTGCTAGTAACTGAAATACACAGAAACAGTGTAGGCCAGAACTGTGACCAGGTTACATGTAACAACAGAAATAAAACTGAAGCTAATCTTATTGACCAGTTTTTTTCCTTTGATTTATTCAATGCATAATTTAAATATTTAACTCTCCTTCAATTTACAGGGGAAGTACTATGAGAGAATGAAAGTCGGGGGTGCACACCTCAACTGCAACTGACACCCCTGGGGCTCACCCCCAATATACCCACATTTCCAGCACCCTCCGACCACTTTACTAGGAAGGCATACCCTTTAGATGGCCTCTGATCTGTATGAGTCCTAAGCCCTCCAGGTCACAGTATGCTTCTCCAAGGACAACTTCAAGGTTCTTTTTCATTCAGTTCTTTCTGTTTTATACATCTTTCCACTCTTCACACCCAGGCTTCCAGAGAGCAGGCGGCAGCCTGAAGCCAGAGAATAATAATCTCTTTAATTCACTCAATCCTATAGTACATGGTAGCCATTTTGAATAAGGTTAAACATACAGGTAGAACATTTTGATTCATATATGGGCTTTAGGATTGAGTGAGCCACCATACACAGAGCAAGAAGTACTTGCTGTTTGGCCCATTTACCCACTCCAGACACTGGGGCCCCCAAATACAAGTATCAAGAGGTGAAGGGAATCAGCTCCCCCCAAATTTTGAAACGTTCCCCATGCACTAGAGTCCAATATGGCTGCAATTTGGGGCAATCTCCAAATATATAATAATGAGATATGAGTTGTCTGCAACCCCTCCAACACTGATCGGAGTGCCTTTGAACAAACTGGTGACAGTCAGGGTTTGAAAGAATCATATCAGGCTCTTCTACTTAAATTCATGCCAGATGGGAGAAACTGTAACCATCCACCCTGTTCCCAAACCTTAAGCAACTCCTCCTCAGTCACCAAAGTATTAGCTTCCATCTCCCAGAGTACTCTAACCTTTTGGACCTCTGAATGATCCATGCCCTGCAAAGCCTTATAAGACCTGAAGACAGTGCTTCCTCTCCCCACCAGCATCACTGCTTAAGATGGGTCATATCTCTCAGCACTTGAAAAATCAAGTTTCAGGACCCTGGATAATGAATGGGCATGTGATTGTTCAAGGAGCCTTAAGCAGTCTTACTAGGCAGTTAAATGGTTTTATTTCATATGTTCTGTCTGTTTCTGTTTAGTGTAATAAGAATGGGCACCCATCCAGATATGGCACTTACTTGGCTAATCCCTTGGAGCACAACCACTCCTATCTGTGCAGTTTGGAGCTCAATCAGTACATTCCACTGGTTATAAGTACCGTCAAGGTTCTTTAATAATTGTTTAATATAGGGCCCAGCAAATGTTTAAACAGTTATGAATTTATGAATTTGTCAGTTTTCTCTTCTTTTCCTCAGACAAGTTATTTCCAAGTAGTAACTGTTTTCCCAATATGCAATAAATATATTTGATCTAGAACTCAATACATACTCTGATTTGAACCAGAGTAGGCTTGGTATCACTTTGGTTTTGAAATGGGTTATGCATTCTATTAGGAGGCTAGGCTACTAGAGTAATACTGTGATTTTTATGTTGCTTGCACGCATGTGGAAGAAACATAATGCCATCATCGGAGATTTCGGAGGTGTGTCACCTCCTCCTCCAATTCAGTCGTGAGCTGGCAGGTGCGGCCCCTGTAAGCCAATGCATTTTGGAGCTGTCTAGGACACGCTCCAAATGCAGTAATCTCTGATTGAAAGGAAGCTGTCTTCAGTGAGCGCGCGATAGGCGTAGCTCCCCACATGCGGGTCGCACCCCGCATACTGTGTAGCCGGCGTGGTGCCCAATCCCGTTGGCTGAGCTGCGTCGTCCCCCTCCCCAGTAATTGGTGCCACGCTGGGGAGCCCACCCCAGCGTGGCAATCAGTCACCCGGCCGGCGGGGTGCCCAATCCCCGTCGGCTGAGACGGTCCCCTGTCTTGTGCCACGCGGGAGCCCACCCCAGCGTGGCAAACGTCCCACAACATCTTTTTTAAACCTATAAACAAAACGGTCTCATGGGCATCTCCGACCCCTCCCACAACCCGCACCCACCCACTGCGCACTCCAGCCTCCCCACACTCCCACCCCATACTTACCTCCGGACTCCAGCGATGATCTTCGTGGACCGGAACACGTCTGCACTCTTCAAAGCCGACCATGAACTGAGGAAATGCCGGTAAGCTGTATAATGGGCTAGATGGGGGTTCAACTTTATTGCATATCTCAGGCATTTTTGGGAATTTTTGTACCAAATTTTCAACATGGGTTTTAGGACCCCTTCTCATGAATGATGTCACTGTCATGAGCAAGTAGTTCGGGCGAAGGGTGATTTCGCGCAGTGACTGTGCAGTAACTGTGAAATCACCCTTCAGGCCTGAATACCACCATAACAATGACATCATTCATGAGAAGGGGTCCCAAAAAGCCCATGTTGAAAATTTGGTGCCAAAATTCAAAAAATGACTGTTTTACGAGCATGCATTGCGCAGTTCCTACGCAGGCTCGTAAGTTCGCGAAATTTCAATATTTTCACTCCAGATTTTCAACATTGCCATTTTACCACACCTTCTTATGAGTAGTACAGCTGTCATTTTTCACATCTCACCATTAAAATGTGTTTGACGCCCTTGTAGCGCAGAATGGCGCAGTCGGTGTGCGAAATCAATGTACGGGACAAATTAAGAAAATCACAGTGACACTGTTTATGAGCAGAGGTCTTAAAATGGCTATGTTGAAAGTTTGGTGAAAACATTCCTAAAAATGACTGTTTTACGAGCGTGCGTTTTGCAGTTCCTACGCAGGCTCGTAAGTTCACAAATTTTTCAATATTTTCATTCCAGATTTTCAAAATTGCCATTTTACCACACCTCCTCATGAGCAGTACAGCTGTCATTTTTCACATCCTGCCCAAAACATGTTTCCGACCATGTAGCACACAATGGCGCAGTCGTGAGTAAACTCAGTGTATGGGACACATTAAGAAAATCAGAGTGTCACTGTTCATGAGCAGAGATCTTAAAATGGCAACATTGAAAATTTGGTGAAAGAATTCCTAAAAATGACTGTTTTACGAGTGTGTGTTGCACAGTTCCCACGCACGCTCGTAGGTTTGCGAATTTTCAATATTTCCACTCCAGATTTTCAACATTGCCATTTTACCACACCTCCTTATGAGCAGTACAGCTGTCATTTTTCACATCCTGCCCAAAACGTGTTTCACGCACATGTATATTAATGAAAGAAGTCGGTGGCAAACTCAATGTATGGGACACATTAACAAAATCACAGTGACACTGTTCATGAGCAGAGATCTTAAAATGGCTATGTTGAAAATTTCGTGAAAAATTTCCTAACAATGACTGTTTTACGAGCGTGCGTTGCGCAGTTCCTACGCATGCTCGTAAGTTCGCAAATTTTCAATATTTGCACTCCAATTACTTCCAAATACCTAAACAGCACATAGAAGCAAGCAACATTCGGCATTGACAAATGCTTGTTCTTGATGTTTTAGAAAATTGATACAGTATTTGCTACTCCAGAAATTGTTTGTTGATACTCTGCAAACTCAAGCAATTTTTTTAAATAAAGGTATATTCTCAAGCCAGTGGAAATGGCACGTTAGAAAGATTGCTGGGAATAAATTTATTTTTTCCAGAGCATCCTCTGTTGACAATATAATGCAACAGAACTGGCACAGGCAATGAATGCAGCTGTGTTTCAGCCACTGGAATATAGGACAAGAGATTCAGAGGTGTTGAACAAATAATTCTGCTTGGTCTTTACCAAAGAAAAGGATGGTCTTGTGCTGCAAAGGAGGGGAGGAGGGGTATATGACTGAGGATAGGATAACAGAAGACAAGTTTAGGAAGTGGCTGATATCCATAAAGGTGAACAAGTGCCTGGAGTTATATGGCATGCACCATAGAGTGTTGAGGGAAATGGTGGCAGAACTTGCTGATCTACTGATGCATCTGGTCAATAGTTCATTAGATATGGGGGTGGCACAGCAGACCTGGAGAACTACACATGTGGTAACACTGCACAAGAATGGGCCTGGGGATGACTATGGGAACTATAGGATGGTCACTACAGGATGGCCAGTCTGATTTTTCCATTGTGGCTAAACTAATGGAGACTATTCTGAAGGAAAGACTAGTTGGATTCCTTGAAGGAAATGGGCTCCAGGATGATCAATAACATGCGTTCCTGGCAGGGAGATCTTGTCAAAGCAACCTGAGCAGCTTCTTGACTGGGTAATGAAGGCAGTCTACAAGGACAGGCAATTGACATTCTTTACCTTAATTTTAGCAAGGCCTTCAACTCGATACCCATCAAGAGGTTAATCAGGAATTTGGAGGATCTAGGGATGAGAAGAAAATTAACCAGGTGAGTGATGAATTGTCTCAGTGGTAGGTTCCAAAGAGTGGTGGTGGTGGGAAGCTCTCAGGTATGAGGGAAGTTACCAGTGGGGTCCTGCAGTGTTGGTGATTGGTCCAGTCTGTTTCAATGTGTTTATTGACTACATTGGGGACAGCATTAAAGGCAAGATCTGATTCTTTGTGGACAATACCAAGCTGTTTGGGAGGGTATACACAGATGAAGGGGTACAAGACCTAAAAGAGGACCTTGTGAAACTAGAGAGGTGGTCTGGCATCTGGTTGCTGGGGTTCAATGCTAAGAAGTGCAAGGTCATACACATAGGAGATAAGAGTCTGAGGGCCAAATACAGTCTAGGGCTATAAAGGTCACTATATCAAGAGGAGGAAATGGACTTAGGAATAGCCATTATCAGCAATCTAAAGCAGCCGCCAAGACTAACATAATGCTGGGATGTATTGCTAGAGGGTTCACAAGCAGAAGGTAGGAGTTTGTTCCGCTGCTGAACAGATAGTTGGTGTGGCAATACCTGGAGTACAGTGTGTAATACTGGAGTCCTTACCTGCGGAAGGATATCAACCAGCTCAAGGCAGTACAGAGAAAGGCAACAAAAATGGTTCAGGGACAGTAGGACAGCATGAATGAGGACAGACTGAGAAAACTCATTATGTACTCACTCAAGGAGAGGAGGAAGAGAGGGTTCATGATAGAAACTAGTGCTGTACGGAATGCAGAATCCCACCGGCAGAATTAGCATGGAATGGCCATTCTGCCAGCGGAATTTCTGCCAGAATTTCACTGGTTCTTCAGCTGAATTCCGCCTACTGTGATCCGCGGAATAATATTCCACAGGAAAGCAATTTTTTCTGCAGAAAATTATTCTGCAACAATTCCCATGGAAAATATTGAGATCTGTGGAATAATATTCTGTGGAACAGCATTTTTTTCTGCAGAAAATCATTCCACAACTATTTTCTAGTGCAGAATTTCAGTATTACATTCATGGCAAAATTTGGTGGAATTTCAGCAGAATTTTGAAAATTCCACAGAATTTCATTCCGCCAGAATTTGAAAATTCTGCACTGCACTAATAGAAACCTTCAAGTACCTGAAAGGTATAAACAAGGTAGATATGGGGGACCTTTTTTCTCTTAGTAAAAACAAGACGACAAGGGAGCACTGCTACAAACTGGCAGGGGGGAGGTTCAAGAAGGAGGTCAGGAGACACTTCTTTACAGAGTAGATGGTGTCAGGGTGGAATGAGCTGCCATCTGAAGTTGTCATTCAGAAGATGTGGGGGGTCAAGAGAAATTGTTACTGGGTGAATGGGAGGGTCAAGATAAGCAAGGAGGGGTGGGGCCCACTGTAATCCTTGGAAGAGGGACTGTGCAATCCAGCAGACTCGACAGACCAAACAGCCTTCTGCTAGCTAATTTGTGTGTTCGCAAGTGTGTGTGTTTTATGTACCTGCCTCCAACAGTTCACACAGAAGTATATTGCAAATAAAACTTTGTACTTTTGCTTCCTAGCCATCATTTTTTTAGAGTTTTATAAAAATTGCAGTGGCCAGTACAAATCTGTAGCACCTGCTGTTACTCTCTGACACCATGCCACTCTGAGTAGAGGTGACAGGGCTATGAAGTTGCTGGGGGAACTGACAGTAACCAGTGGACGGAATAAGAGCTTGTGAGTGATCACTCTGCAGTGGCAGTGTCTGGGATCTCATCAAACCATTGTATTTCCCCACAATAGGGTCCCATAGTAGCAGCCTGGCTTGTTGAGCCACTTTGCCAACTCTGCACTTTTTTTCTTTACTTTTGAAAGTCATCCACAGTCTCTCATGAAAGAGACTGTTCATCTTTATTTGTTTATAATGTGCAGAATAACAGTCAAGGCATACACAATGTTAACATTTATAAATAGTTGTAACAGAAAATAATAACGGTTATTTTTCAGAAAATATATTTCAAAGGGACAATATTACTGAAGAACACAGACTGTCTTCCATATAGACGAGAAAGATGAATTAGTAGTAAACCACAGAAAAGAGGCCCATAACAAGCAGACATAAACATATACATTGTTTATAAAACATGTTACAGAGGAAATATTGGGTCAGCTTGCTATGTCATGACAGGAGGACAAGGTTGTTGACAAAATTAACATTTTTTATTTATGGCAAGACTATTTTTTAACAAAACCACAAATATCCAGTGTGGATCTTTGGCAAATACAGGATCTCTCTCTCTCTCATGCTCCTGTCAAACGTTTAGGGAGCTGTTGCAGATAATGAATTACTGCCTGTCTGTTGGTGGGTCAGATTTTGCTTTGGATTTGTCTGTGGGAAAAAACTTCAGTTATGATTTTCAAGGTTGATAGCTATCTTCTAAAGTGTGCAAAAACAAGGGCACTGTCATGAATGTTAATTACTAAGGATGGGTGAAGTCCATTCACTATGCTTTGCATAGTTTTCATGGTGAAGTAAAAAACTGTGCCTTTTTTTGCACAGTCTTTCTGTGAAGCAGATGAGTTGGAATGTTGCATAGTCTTGCAAAAGCGCATCTTCATAAAGTGCATACTAGAGATCAGGTTACTTGGATGATTACCTGCCTAAAAGGGTGGTCACATTGTACACTCTGTTGTAGAATATTCCCACATGGGACCCTTGCTTTCATAATAAGAGTGAAAGCAGAAGGTGTTACATATGCATCTCTGATACCTGAACAAAATCTGTCAGATTAGGTTTTAAAAATAAAATTATAGTTACTGCAAAAACATCTCCCAAGTTTTATTTCTGAGACTTCGTAAAAGGGAATTTAGATGGTTGCTTTTAGAGACAAAACATGTTAGGGCATGTTTTGAGAGATTTTGCTCTGCTTATTTGGATCTGATCTGAGGGGATCTGAGCTGAAACTGGTGAGGGAGGGAACAGTGAGCTCCCACTTTAACTTTTAATCTTTTAAACCATTAATATTTTTCCAGTGCAACTTTTTGTTATGTGGTCTGTGTTGCTGACCACTGATTGTGAGTGGCCACTGACCACTAGTCAGTGTCATCCAACAGGATGAAGCAATGTATAAAAGAGATGGCATGTGACATAATGGAGTAACTGCAACTGGATGACACTGCAAGATATCACAGGCAGAAACTGTGATAATATCATATTACTCTAATGGGCAGCAATGTATCTGCAATTTTGGAAAAGTACTGATTAAAAAATGTAATTTTTAAATAAAAGTTACATCTTTTGGAACTGTGCCATATGGTAGTCCAAGCTATTTGTGTAAGTCTGTGAAGTAACATTCCAGGGCAGCTTACTGCTTAGGCAGAGCATCTTTGTTCTTTTAAAGTATAAATATTATAATAAAAAAAATTGGGAGGCTGTGCCAGACTACAGTCTGATGTAACTGTGTAGGTCTGTGAAACAACTCCCCAGGGCACCTCCGTGCTTAGGTAGAGCACCTTTTGGCTTCTAAAGTATACATATTATATAAAAAAATATTTGGGGGCTGTGCATCACAATCAGGAAGGTAGGGGGGACGATTCAGAGGAAGATTCTATCAGGAGGGCAGAGGGGACTGTGCAGAGTAGAATCAAGAGAAAGTTGAAATTTTAAATGATCACTTTTGCTTGGTCTTCACAGTAGAGGGAAGGGATATGGGCCAGCATGAAGCTGCAAGCACCAGGGAAAGAGGGAGTGGACTTAAGTCCATTCTTGGTACAGAAAGTCTGGAAAGGTTTAGAAGCCCTGAAGGAGAATATGGTGATCGGACTGTCTAGGATTCACCCAAGGGTCCTAAAAGAACTGAGCACGGTGCTAGAAACCCATCCAGCAATGGTATTTAGCACCACACTAGCAATAAGGGTAGTTCCAGAGATTGGAAGAAGGCTGATGTGGTCCTCAGCACAAAAGTGGCAGATCTGAGGAGGCTAGCAACTAAAGGCCAGTCAGTCTCACATCAGTGGTGGGGAAATTAATGGAGACCCTACTAAAGTAGAGGCTCATTGAGTACCTAAAGGCTAATGGGCTGAAGGATCACTAGCAGCATGGTTTCAAAGGGGAAGGTCATGTCGAACAAATTGCATAGATTTCTTTGACTGAGTTACAAGGGAGGTGGATCAAGAGAGAGCAGTCATGTTGTATATCTGGACTTCGGTAAGGCTTTTGACACTGTACCACACAAGAGGCTAATTAAGAAATTAAGCAGCCTGGGAATAAGGGAGAAAGTGTAAGCTGGGCATTCCTAATGTAGGAACTGAAACTGGTTAAAGGACAGGAGGCAGAGGGTGGTGGTAAATGACAGACACTCAGGTGATGGGAAAATGACTAGCAGGGTGCCACAGGGATTGGTGTTTGGACCAGTCCTCTTCAACGTCTTCATAAGTGACATTACTGAGGAGCTGGGGGGAAGGTGTGTCTCTTTGTGGATGCTACAAAAATTTGCAAAAGGGTGGACACTCAAGGAGGGGTGTAGGAATCTGGAGAAACTATATGAGTGATCTAGGGTATGGCAGCTGGGTTTCAATGCCAAATTGTGCAAGGCTATGCACATGCAGTGTAGAAACCCAGGAGCTGCTTATAAGAAGCAGGACAGGAAGTAATCACTAAGCAAGAAAGAGACCTTAAAGCCATCATATCTGATGACCTCAAGGTAGCTGGTCAGTGTGACAATGCAGTGGGAAAGGTTAGTAGGATGCTAGGGTGCATTGGGAGGGGGATTTCTAGCAAGAGGAGGGAGATGGTTCTGCCATTGTGTAGGTAACTGGTGAGGCCATACCTGGAGTACTGTATCCCATTCTGGGGCCCGCAACTCTACAAGGACATTGACAGGGTGGAGGTGGTACAGAGGAGGGCAACCAAACTAGCACGAGGGTTGCATGAACAGCCATATGAGGGAAAGGCTGCAGGAACTCAACATGTATTCCCTGGAGGAGAGGAGAGCAAGAGGAGACATGATTGAGACCTAGAAGTACTTCACAGGGGCTTCCTTGCGGTCCCGAGGGCCAGGCTGAAAACCTCTGGTGATCAAGCTTTTGAGGTGGCTGGCCCAGCCCTCTGGATCTCACTGCTAGCTCTGTAAGGGAGACCCCACTAGTGGAGGTTTTCATGAGGGTACGAAACACATATCTATTTAAAATGACTTTTTCAGACTACACATAATGATTTAAATCTATTTTATTATTTATAAAATTAGTTCATTTATGTTTGTATTTTAAACTTTGTATAACCTTGTAGAGCTTTATTTTACTTTTATTGCTGCCCTGCCTGTTTTTGACTGTATAAGGTGCCCAGAGCCTCCAGGAATGGGAGCCATATAAATAAATCTTATTTACTTACTTCTGTACTCAAAAGCCTCAATACCAGTGCAAGGCATCATGGGTATGCAAATCCTTGAGAAGACAGGCAGACAGGCTTCACCACAACACACTTCTCTTTTTAAATAGGCTAATACAATGCCCCCTAAGGATGGTCTTGAGCAGACTGAAGCACTGGGATGATAAAGGATGACCCCTGTACTAGGAACATTGGTGTTTGGTATTGTATTTGTATTGCTCTGTAACAGATTCATTTTTGCAGTTTTTTGCACTATGTTTCTAGCCTCTCTTACCACTACAGATTCTTAAATGGTTTACTGTATGTGAGTACAAGCATTGGATAAAACAGTATTTTTACCTTGACCCTATTTTTTTATTTATTGTTTTTGTGTGCCTTTTGAGTGCTGCTACTTTTTTTTTACCAAGTTAAAACCCCAAGGCATCAGACATTTAGACCATTAAGAGTGACCATACTGAACAGGCAGTTTTAAGGAAAAGTAGTAAATGGGCTTTGTAGAAGGATGCTAGAAGAGAAGAAATCTAAAAGCTGTTTGTTTTTGTGCATCTCTCCAAACTACAAAATACTCTAAAGCTTTAATCCGGTGGAAAACATCATGGGTATACAAATCCTTGTTCAAGTCATGCTGTCAAGGCTGCTCTAGAATTGACATAACTTTTCTAACAAGCTTGTACATCTGGGGCCCAATTTTCAATGGCTGAGAATGCCGTAAGCCACAGTGAACAGAACATATGGCGCACGCGGCTTGCAGCATTCTCCTGGCGAGCTATTGGGATTTTCTATCCCATGCACCAATTGCCGTGAGCTAGACCGTTTTCCGGTCTAACTTGTGGCAATCCCAGGTACCCTCTTTATGGAGTTTGCACCAAATATTTGGCACAAGCTGTCATAAATCAGGTAAACTGTCGTAACTGCATCCAACCTATGAAAATCACAGGCAGTTGCGGCAACCCCGGAAGGTACACCACCAATTTCAAAGTGTTGTGGTGCAAGGCTTGACACAAGCCCTGTGCCACCCTTTGAAAATCAAGCCCCTGATATAGACTTGCAAAAATATTTGCATACCCATGATGCCTTGCACTGGGATTCAGGCTTTTGAGTACTTGTGTGGTTTAGCGAGATGCATAAATACCAAATAATTTAGATATTTATTTTCTCCTATCACCCTTTTAAGGATTCCATGTACTACTCTTTCTGTAAATTGCCTCTTCAGTATACTCCCAGACAGGCTTCACCACAACACACTTCTCTTTTTAAATAGGCTAATATAATGCCCCCTAAGGATGGTCTTGAGCAGACTGAAGCACTGGGATGATAAAGGATGACCCCTGTACTATACCTTCAGTATACTTTGGTGCAAGGGGGGAGGCACTGGAAAGGAGCAGGAAAATCCTAGCCCCCCCCAAATAATCACAGTAGTAAGTGCAGCAAACACCAACATAGAGGTTCTATAGGGAGAAGGGCAGGGGTAAATGGAGAAAGTGACAAAGGCAAGAAGGACAGGGATGGGGCAAAAGGGAGTAAGGCCATCAGGAAATGGAGGTAATGAGTACCAATGCCTGTAGTCTGGGCAACAAGCTCCCTGAGCTGGTGGCCTTAATGGAAGAGGGATGCCTGGATATTGTAGCAGTCACAGAAACATGGTACACAGAGAACCATGACTGGGATGTTAACATACCAGGGTACATAACCTACAGGAAAGACAGGCAGGGAGAAGAGGGGAGGATTAGCTCTCTATGTAAGGAAGGATAAAAGCAACTGAACAAAAGAGTAAACAGGGAGGAGAGGAGGCACTGTGGGTCACCTTGGAGACTGGAAAGGGCACCACACTCCGCACAGGGGTTGTGTACAGACCCCCATGTCAGGGGGAAGGAATGGACAAGGATATGATAGAAGGCATTCTTAGAATGGCAGAGAAAGGGGAGATACTGTTGATGGGAGACCTGAATATGCCAGATGTTAACTGGAGCACATTTGCTGCAGCCACATCCAAGAGCAGGGCCATTCTTGATGCCCTACAGGTGGCAGGCATTAGACAGCTAGTTTTGGAACCCACTCATGAGGGAGCAATCTTAGACCTCGTACTCTCAAATGGGGGCAGTGAGAGGATCTCAGATCTAGAAGTGGGTTGCCATCTGGGGACAAGTGACCATCAAACAGTGTGGTTCACGTTAAACTCGCTATGGAGTCAAGCCATACAAAAGTGAAGGTACTGGACTTTAGGAGGCTGACTTTGGTAAGATGGGAGAGTGCCTCAGAAAAGCACTAGCAAACAGGCTAGAAGGAGGTGTGGAGCAACAATGGGAATTATCAAAACTGCCATCACAGAGGCAACAAGTCTTTGTGTGAAGCAAATAAACAAATCAAAACGAAAAAAAGCCACTATGGTTCTCAAAAGAGGTGGCTGTGAAAGTCAGGAAGAAAAGATAGCATTCGGAAGTATAAGGAAACACAGAAGAAGCAGGACAGAGAGCTGTACCAGTTAAGGCAGAAGGAAGCAGGAGGAAGTCAGAATAGCAAAGGCCCAAACTGAGGAAAAGATAGCCAACTCAGTTAAGAAGGATAAAACCTTTTATAGGTACATCAGTGAGCGAGAAAGACAAAGTGAGGATAGTGAGGCTGAATAGAATGAACGGTGGATGGGCAGAGGGGACAGTGAGAAAAGCAGGAATACTGAATGAATATTTCTGCTCAGTATTCACAAAAGAGGAGGGGAAGTGCCTAATCCAATTAACAGAAGCAATCTTGATAGGGGGGTTGATCCCAGTCCTTTCACAGAAGAAAGGGTTCTGCAAGAACTCCTAAAACTGAAGGTGAACAAAGCAATGGGTCCTGATGGAATTCACCCTAGAATTCTAAAAGAATCAAGGGAGGAACTAGTGAAACCACTGGCTACTCTTTTTAATAAATCATGGGAGGATGGTGTGGTACCCGAGGATTGGAGGAAGGCGGATGTGATTCCCCTTCACAAACGTGGGTCCAAGACAGAGGTAGGAAACTACAGACCTGTCAGTCTGACCTCTGCGGTAGGGAAAGTGATGGAGTCACTTCTGAAGGAAAGAATAGTCGAGTACCTAGAGGCCAGTGGAGCACAGGACCCAAGGCAGCATGGATTCACAGCGGGAAGGTCATGTCAGACAAATCTAATAGATTTCTTTGACTGGGTGACCAAAGTAGTAGACCAGGGAGGGACTATGGACATGGCCTACCTAGACTTTAGCAAGGCATTTGACACAGTCCCATACAAAGGATTAATAGTCAAATTAACCAGCCTGGGAGTGGGACCCAGGGTGATAGCCTGGGTAAAACATTGGCTGGACAACAGGACACAGAAGGTAATTGTAAATGGAGTCCACTCTGAAGAAAGGGGGTTACTAGTGGGCACGCAGGGTTCAGATTGGGTCCAGTCCTTTTAATGTCTTCATCAGTGACATTGCAGAGGGACTGGAAGGAAAATTATGCCTTTTTGCAGATGACACAAAGATCTGCAACAGGGTTGATACACAAGGAGGCGTGGAAAGGATGAAAAGGGACTTGGCAAGGTTGGAGGAATGGTCAGAAGTATGGCAGCTAGGATTCAATGCAAAGAAGTGCAAAATAATGCACCTGGGAAACAAGAACCCAGGGGAAGAATACACAATGGGTGGGGAGGTAGTAACAACAACAAAAAAGGAAAGGGACCTGGGGGTAATCATATCAGATGACCTTAAGGTTAGCAAGCAATGTGAGAAGGCAGTAGAGAGGGCTGGGGGTATACTGGGATGTATAGGAGAGGCATCATCAGCAGAAAACAGGAAGTTGTCATCCCTCTGTACAGACAGTTGGTGAGACCCATCTGGAGTACTTTGTCCAGTTCTGGAGACCCCATCTCCAGAAGGACATAGGCAGGATAGAGGCAGTCAGAGGAGGGCAACTAAAATGGTGCAGAGTCTGCAAGAGAAGCCGTATGAGGTGAGATTAAAGGAGCTTAATATGTATACCCTTGAGGAAAGAAGGGAGAGGGGGGACATGATAGAAACTTTTAAGTACCTCAGTGGAATCAACAAAGTCCAAGAGGGTAGCATCTTTCAGAAAGAGACTTGCAAGAACAAGGGGACACAATTTAAAGATAGAAGGAGGGCAGTTCAGGGGCAATGTGAGGAAGTATTATTTCACAGAGAGGGTAGTGGATGCATGGAACAGCCTTCCTGAGGAGGTGGTGGGGTCTAAAACTGTGGGAGAATTCAAGAATGCATGGGACAGACATAAGGCAATTCTTGTGGGGGGTAGGAAGAAATAGGCTGTTGGTTAACTAGGATCTGCGACCTATCCTGTAGGTAGGGAAATGGGCAGACTAGATGGGCCTAGCGGTCCTTATCTGCCGTCAAAGTCTATGTTTCTATGTTTCTATGTTACTCACTCTGAGTGCCTAAATTCTCTTTGCTGTGGAGTTTGACTTGATATTTGGCTGAGACTAAACTACACAGGATAGTCCCAAAAGGAGGAAACACATGTCTGTAGCTTGTCATTCCCTGTCTGTACTGTATCAGATATACAAACCTTTTTAAAAAGGGAGCCAGCCAAAAGTGCAACATTGCAGAATTAGAATTAGTATATCCCCAATAAGCCTCATACCCAAAATTAGATCACTAAGTTATAGAAGTTACTAGCCATTTTGTAACCCTGATTTCACTCCTGGTTCAGTGAAGAACTACTGATGATGTCATAACCAGAACTCACAGCCTAGTGCTTCCTGTCAGCAACCTTATAGGACCTTATTTCTCCAAAGTTAATAAAACTGTAGTTGTACTCATTTGAAAAAAAAATACTGACACAGGGTTGGGTACAGTGCATGAGTTTCCAGAATATTTAGATGCATAATACTGTACTTTAGAATGCAGAAGAAGGTGTCATTGGAATGCTGCTCTGGACAAAGCTGTGGAATGTCAAGGTGGTGCACAGTTTCAGAATGCTGGGGTGACATGCAATCTCGAAATGCGGCAGGGATACACAATCTTGAAATGTGGTGTTAACAGTCACAGAATGCAACATGGGACAAACATCTAGGAATCTGGCAAGGACTGAATTTTGGAAAATAGGGGTGATGCACACTGGTGGAATGTGACAGGACACACCAGTTTACTCTGATATTGCTTGTCCCTGCCACATTCCAGAAGTCTGCACTACCACACATTTCAAATTTGCACATCACACCCCCACCATATTCTGACATTGTGCATCTCTGCCATATTCTGAAATTATGTGTTCCTGTCACATTCCAAAAGTGCATGTGCTCCCCACGTTCCAAAATTATGCTTGCCACATTTAAAATTATGTGTGTCTGCCACCTTCTGAAATGATGTTTCCCAGTCACATTCCAAAACTGGGTGTCCCCACCACATTCTGAAACTGTGCCTCATTCACTTTCTGAAATTGTACCTTTCTGCCACATTCAAAATGTGGGTGTCCCTGCCATACTACAAAATTGCCTGTCTGTTACATTCTGAAAGTGCACATCAACCATTATATTCCAAAAGTGAGCATCCCCACCACATTCTGAAAATGAATGTCATTGCTACATTCTGAAATTGCATGTTCAAGTCACATTCTGTAATTGTGTATCCCTGCCACTTTCTGAAATTGTGCATCCTTGCCACATTACAAAATTGTGCATCACCACCTCATTCTGAAATTGCGTGTCTCCCACATTCTGAAATGTTGTGTCCCAGCCACATTCTCAGACATCTTTGCCACATTCTGAATAATGTCAACACTACATTCTAAAACTGTGCATCTCTGTTACATTCTGAAAATGCTCATCTTCACTACATTCCAAAAGTATGTGTTTCCATTGCATTCTGAAATTGCATTTTCCAGCAATGTTCTAAAACTGAGCATTCCCACCTCATTCTATAATTGTGTGTCCAAGCCATATTCTAAAATTGTACCTTCCTGCCACATTCTGACACTGTGGGCCTGATTCCAAAAGGGTTCCACCAGATGCAAGGTGCTCAAGTCAAACTGCAATGATGCAAGTTGCACCTTGTGTCATTTTTTGCAGCATTCCCTATTCCAGTATGCAGTCTGCACCAGTAAGGGAAACCACTGAGCCAAAGGGGCACTGCGCCATGCTTGTGACCTGTATCTGGATATGCCAGGTCACAAGTAGGCTTGCACCACAGTGGGGCTGCAACATCCACTGATTAAATTCCAAAAGCCCAGCCATGGCAGTAGGATGGGGGTCATCTTAGACCAGCCAATGACTGGTCTAAATCCCTTGCAGCAATGCCCCTCAAGGTGTGGAGCTGGTGAGGGGCTCCATATGTGGAGGTCTGGGGGCCAGTAGGGACTGGAGTGTACATCTGGGGTATTGGAGAGCAAGTGTATGTCAAGGGAGATGAACGGGCACCCAGCAGGGGTGACAGTCTCATGGCACTGAATACACTGGTAGGTGGCTGGCAATGACAAGGTCACCCCTGCCTGGTGCTCGATCATTTCCCAAGCATACACATGAGCACTGCAACACCCCTATGGTACTCCCCTGTGCCACGTCTGCACCAGGGGCACTCCAGGCATTGCTGTCTGGCTTGCGCCGGGTTGGATGGGGAGAGCAGATCCATCTTTCAGGTCCCGCAGGTAAGTCTAGCATTTGGCACTAGCCTGCAGTTGTGGGATTTCCTGTGTGTTGTGGTGGAGGAAGCCCCAATGTTCCAGAATCAGGTGCATGGTCCCCGACATACTGGGAGTGTGCTGCAGCCCTAGAGTGCCGTAACTATGAGGCGATCTAAGGGCTCTTTCAGAATCGGGCCCCTTGTGTTACTGCCACTTTCCAAAACTGCCCATATTTATCACATTCCAAAAATCCACATCCCCACCATATTCCTAAATTGTGCATTCCCGCCACATTCTGAAAATGAGTATCACTGTCACATTCCAAAACTGCAAGTCCAAGTCACATTCTAAAATTGCACATCCCTGCCACTTTCCAAAGTTGTGTATCCCCACCACATTCTAATACTGTGCATACCCATCACATTCCAAACATGCATTTCCCTTCCACACTCCAAAATTATGCATCCCACCACATTCCAAAAATGTGTATTCATGCCACATTCTAAAATTACATGTGATTACAGCATTCTTGAAACTGTGCATCATTGTCCAGTTCTGAGATTCTGTTAAAAATTGCATGTTCTCATCACAATCTGAAATCAAGCACCCCTACCTCATTCTGAAACCGCAACACCATCATATGCTGAAATTATGCATCCGACACGTTACAAAATTGTGTATCCCTGCCACACTCTATAACTATGTGTCTCCCTCATTTCTGAATTGCTCACCTCTGTCACATTCTAAAGATCGATGACACTGCTACATTCTGAATTTCAGTCTCTGATACATTCCAAAATTATGCATCCAACCACATTCTAAAATTATGCATCCTTGCCACTTTCTGATATTGCATGTGATTACCACATTCTGAAACTGTGTCCCTGCCCCATTCTTAGATTCCATGTCAATGCCACATTGGGAAAGTTGCATATTGCCATCACAATCTGAAATCAAGCATCTTCAGCATATCATGAAATTATGCATCAGCACCACATGCCAAAATTACCCATCCATGACACATTATGAAGCTGCATACCCCTGCCACATTCCACAACTACTGTATGTGTCTCCTGTATTTCAGAATTGCACATCTCTGCCACATTCTAAAACTTTATGGCACTGACACATTCAGAATTTCAGTGTGTAAGCCCCAATTCAGGCTTGCCTGGTAGGGCTATGGCCCTCCGACCTTCTGCCAGGTATCCTCCAGGTGGCTGTGGTGTTAACAGCTAAATTAAATAATCTGGGACCCGACTTCAGGGAGCCTGCCAGGGAGACAAAATGGCAGCTCCCTAAAGAACTACAAACTGATGCTGCTGGGACAATACCCAGAGGCAGCCTGGAGATCACCTGGGGAGCAGCAGCCAATGATAGGGAGGCTGCTCAGGGGAAATATAATGCTAGTTTTTGGCACCAAAAAGAGGTTGGAGGTGAAGAGGAACTGCAGGGTGGATGTAAGAGGACAGACTGCTCTCATGAATACAGTCTAACTGGCTGTGCAAACCCTGTCTACCTCTATCTGCCAAGCTGAGTGCAGGAGGAAAAGTAGCTGCTTGGGAGACTGAAACAGCGTAAAGAAAAGTAGAGTTTTAAGGCATCTCAGCTAGTCTGAACTTCAGTTTGAATTGAGAAAATAAGAGATGGGCTGTGGACTTTGAAAATAACTCCTGCTCCCCACAGCACCAAAATTGTTAAGTGAAATGGACATTTCAGCCAGTGGAGAGTCTGCAAGTGTTGATCCAAGCTGCTGCGACAGGACCCAGCCTCCCATGAAAGTATCCTCAAGGTGAGGGGCTGTAGGATTTGAGACTGTGAAAGCACTGCTGCCCTTCATTGGTCCTGCATGCTTTGGAAAAGATTTGGGGAACATACACAATCTTGGTTCGCTGGACTGAAGACATTGACACACCAGGTTGAAGGATAAAACGGGCCTGCCTGTCTGAAGTCTGTATACAAAGGCCCATAGGGGAAGTTGGCAAGGCCAGGCAGGTGAAGATCATCATCCCAGGAGACATCCAGTTTTATTTTCCCCACCGGTGGTGCACCACCTATGTCAAAACCTCCATGGTTCCATGCAACGCAACTGGCTGTGAACCCCCAGAGTGGACTGCAAACCATGAGTACCCTGAGCTGTGGCTCTGAGGAATCTTTTAGTTAACTAGTCAGTTAGAATGCCGGGGTAAATCATTCCACCTCTACTAAGAGACACTCAAGTCTGCCAGTATAAGATAATCAATCCATGTGTTGTGTTCAACTGGGCTCCAACGAAAGATCCCAGGCCTGCACCACTGCACAGGGACAATCTGGGTGCACCCAGGTGGTGGTGGTGAGAAGGATTGATACTGGGGAAGGTATTGTGCCTACAGTGAATGGTGTTTGACATTCTCCTCCTTGTTCCCCCTTTCCAATAAATAAGGTAACTGCATTGTATTCACTGTCCCTGTGTTATTGAAAGAGTGCTCCTGGGGGGGAGGGGACAATAGTGTGGAAACTGTAATTTGTGTGCTGAACATATTGCGGGGGCAGGGTACTATTTCCTGGGGGGTAGTAACCTGTTCTTTATCCACAGTATTCCCTTACTATTACCCCAGGTGAAGGCACCGTGCCACATGAGCTGTCACTGCACAACCCAGGCTGGTCCCCTCGGAGGTGTGTTCAGAACTACCCTGAAGGCTCTGGAGCAGCCAAGATGAGTTAAAGGGCTGTTACAAGTGTCTGCAGTGTCTCTGCCATATTTCAAAAGTGTGTGCCCCGGCTACTTTCTGAGATTGTATCATATTTCTGCATTCCACATTTGCAACCCATGGCATTCTGAAATCTCCTCCCTCCAGTATTCTAAAAGCTGCATACAATGTTGGCATTCTAAAGCCAAGTTTGCTGCTGCATTCCAACCCCAGGCATATACTTAAGTACCCTGCATCTGCACATTAAGGAAATGCATGCCCTGTATCCATCCAGTGTCCACCTTCCCTTTTCATAGATCTAATACCCTGAAGTTGTATGTAACATAGAAGAAAAAGTCTTATAAGGTAGTTTGTAGGGAGGACTAGGCTGTGAGTTCTGATTATGACATCATCAGTAGCTCTTCACTGAAACTGACTTTTTGAACAGGCAGTGAAATTAGGGTTACACAAATGACTTGTAACTTTTAAACAAAATAACTTAGCGATCTCATTTTTGGCATGAAACTGATCAGTAATATGCTGATTCAAATTCTGGAATTACTGATACTAGACATTTTGACTAGACTCTCCCCTTTAAAGGCCATTCGTTTTTAAGTGGCTAGTTATCCATTAGCAGGTTATGCAGATCTGCCACTAGAGGGATTCTTGTTCTTTCATTTAAAAAAAAAATCTACCCTTTTAAAGTCACAGTTGCTTTACTTGCTATATTCCTTCCTTGTACTGCCTCCCTATGAAATCTTATTTTGCCAAAATTTTCTCTTTTTACTACCTCTTCCTGCCTCTTTCTTTTTTTTCTTTTCTTTTACCCTACACCAGCTATGAGTTCATCCCCCACTTGCTCCTTCCCCTTTTCTCCTTCCTTGTCCTTCCTCCCTTGTTATCTCTCCCAGGCCCCTGCCACCCCCACCCCGTACCCACTATCTACTTAATCAATACCAGCAGTACCTTGGGAACGCTCCACTTCTGGACCAGTCCTCCCCATGGGCCTCCACTTGGACATACCTGGCTGCTTCTTAACACCTCTAAGATTGGTCTTAAAGCCAGCCTATCCCTACTGTACCACATTGTATACCATCGGGACTGTCATATGGACTCTACCTACTGCCCATACGCTAAAAGGAAACACAGATTATCACTATTGGACCTGTGCCTCTGTTCAATGAAGGTCCTTCTACTTCTCCTACTAATCTCAGGCAACGTCCATCCAAACCCTGGCCTGTGCTGTTCAAGTCTTCTGAAAAAGGCAGGAGCCCTCACCATTGCAACCATTAACATCTGCAGCCTGTTACCAAAGCTTGATGCACTCCAAGCCTTTAACAGCCAACATAATCCTGACATCCTTGCTGTAGCTGAAACATGGCTGACACCAAAAGTTCCTGATCTGGCATTTACCTCACAAGGCTACAATGTTTTCAGACTGGACCATGTCTCTAACAGGAGAGGGGGGCTGTGCCATCTTCATTAAGGATAAGCTCCTGGGGCACCTTGTTCAAACCCCTGTCCCTGCCTCTTCGGCCCAGCTTCTACCCATTAAAATTCTTCTAGGTCCCAATCGAAAAGCCCTCACCATCGTCTCTGTAAATATTCCACCTCGAGATCAAGATCTTGGCATCAAAGAAGTTCTTAACTTTGTCAGCTCCCAACCTCCTGGCTCTGAACACATTCTGCTTGGTGATTTCAATATAAACTGACTCACATCTGATGTCTACACTCATAAGGATACTCTTTGCTGCTGCCAACCTGTCACAATTGGTCACCATACCAACTGGGATAAATTACAAAACTGGCACCAGTACCCTGCTAGACTGGGTTCTCACCAATCACCCTATCAGGATCGCTCATACCTCCGTTCTCCCAGACTCTCTCAGTGACCACTGCCCGGTTATATATGAATGGTCTAATAAATTTATAAAGCCACCCCCTATAATCATTACCAGCACAGTCCTCCCCCATGGTCAACTTACCCATCACAAACAGTACTTATCCTTGCAAGACTGGCTGCTCATCTACAAGGCGACGGATGTTAACCATGCCCTTGGTTACTTCATTACCACCTTCAATAAGGCCTGTGACCTCTTCGCTCCTTCAAAAAAATGGAAAACAAAAGCCCTCTGCAACCCTTGGATAACTGCAGAGCTCCTTTCCCAGCTGAAATCTAGGGACCACCTGTGGGCAGTGGCTAAAGCCACAGGAAAACAATCTGACATCCAAAAATCCAAACATGCCCATAATGCCTGCACAAAATCCATTCGTCTCACAAAAAGCTCATATTATAAGGATGTCCTCACCATCACCTGGGGAAATGGTCGTGCTTTCTGGGACAATATCAAGGACATTACTGGGAAACAATCAAAGTCCTCTCCGGCCATGTTAATTGTTGAAGGGTCCACTACCCTTGATCCCATGGTCATTGCAAATACCTTTAACATGGCTTTTACTGACCTCAGTACTGTTTTACCACCTGATTTCTTCCCAGTCAGTCACACCTCCTCTAACTCACCCTGCACTCTATCAAACCACCCTCATTTCTGCTTCAGGGAGATTAAGATGAATGAAGCTCGCCACCACATCGCCTCAGCCATCTCCACTTCCAGAACCATCAGTGACACCCTGGACCTTAAGCTGCTTTCACTTATACTTGACAAGGTCCTCAGTCTCCTAACTAAAATTCTTAACCTCTCTCTCTCTACAGCAGTACATTCCCTGAAATATGGAAAACTGCCACTGTGACCCCGGTCCACAAAACTGGGGATAAGACCTGCCACTCTAACTACCGCCTGATCTCCATATTGCCACCACTATCCAAGGCCCTAGAGCATATTGTTGTGGACCTGCTCACTGATTATTTGGACAAATATAATATTCTGTGCACACAACAGCACGGTTTTAAAAAAGGGCAAAGTACCACCACAGCCTTGCTTGAATTTACCGCTGCAGTGCATAGTTCCCTTGATAAAGGACTTCTTACAGGGGCTGTCTTCATCAACCTCTCAAAGGCTTTTGACACGGTCCATCATCGGCTGCTGTATGACCAACTACTCCTTGCTGGCCTCTCACTGGACTCAGCCCACTGGTTCAGAAGCTACCTTGACAAACGCTCTCAAAGAGTAAAAATTGCCAGTGCTATCTTGGACACCTTGCTGTCCGTTCCAGAGGACCTCAGGGGTCCATACTGGGCCCTCTTCTTTTCAGCCTCTTTTTAAACTCCCTACCACAATCCTGCTCAGAACAAATCATCCTGTATGTAGATGATGCTGTTGTCTTTTCTACGCACAAGGACCTTTCACCACTACAACACAGCCTCCAACTCAGATTCAGTGCCGTTAAAACATGGTTCTCCAATCACAAACTAGTCCTCAATCACAAGAAAACCAAGTCCTTGCTATTCTGCAGTTCACATAACCGTTACAAGCAACACTCCCTTGCCATCTCCACCAAGCAGGAGACTGTCCTCGAACAAGTTTACTCTTTCAAATACCTAGGGATTCTGCTTGACCCCAGTCTCTCCTATATGTCTCACATTGACAGCATGGCTAAAGCTGCCAGCCCTCGCCTTGGATTACTCTACAAGCACAGGCAGCACCTCACCCCAGAGGCCCTAAAGATTGCCATCCAGAGCTCTGTGGTATCAATTACTGATTATGGCCTCATTATCTACGGCTCTGCCACAACGTCCGCTCTCTGACATATAACAACTGCTCTTAACAAAGCATGCCGACTCACAGCTGGTGCCCACCGCCTCACCCACACCTGTGCCCTTTATGAACAATCCGGATGGCTCCAGCTCTCCAACCATATAAAATATCTCACATGTGCTATGGTGGGAAAAATCAACCTTGGCCTCACACCCCCCAGTATTACTGCCTTGTTACATCAAAACACCAACCGACAGAATACCAGGAACTCGACAACCCAGATTCTACAAGTTCCTCACTGTTGAACTACACAGGGCCAATGCTCCTTCGCCTATAGGGCTCCTCTATGGATGAATGGTCTCAGCCACACCATCTCCTCTGCCTCAACACTAGGTCTGTTCAAAATCAGACTCTGGGCCCATCTCATTGCCTCTAGCTCCTGTGACTGCCTCCCGATTAGATAATGACCTACACAGCTTAAATCCTAATGTATATACTGCTTAACCCCAGGCCCCCCAATCCCCGTCCCCCCAGCTCCTGAGGCACCACTTCAAAATCTCAGGTCTTCATACCATCTCATTGGTCTCTTCTTGCCCCATTACAGCACTTACCCCCACCCTGCCCCACTTTTTCTCTTCTATCACTCCTTCCCATTTATTTTTCGACAAATGCCTCTGGCTGCATCTTCATCCTCCCTCTCTCTCCTCTCATCCCTGTTTCTCTGCCACCCCCAGGTGCCTGACCCTTTTCATTCCTTGTGGGCATATGCATCCTAGCTGTGTTCACCATCTTACTATAGCTGCCTCTGTTAACTACCTACACTTCTCCTCATCCTCTACCCCTTACTCTTCCTATAACTGACCCCTTTCAATAGCACTGTTGTACATGAATTGTTTACTGTTATTTCACTGTTGCTTCATTGTTTGTTATTTCTGAAGTGGAACCTTTGTAAAAGAGCCTTGGCTCAAAGGTACTTGTAATCCTAGAATAAATAAATAAATAAATAAATAGTTCCTTTGTCAGCCTGATCTGAATGTGGATCTGAAGACCCATGAGGCTTTGCACTGGGACTGAGGCTTTAGAAAAATGGGTGTGATTTTGAAAATGCACAAAAAACAAACAAATGGGCTGTACTAAGAGAGAGACTAGTAGGAGACACACTTTTCTTTCTTTTTATTTTTTTTTTGCAGTGGCACTGGGATAGGTACCAGCAATGTAGTATAGGACAAGTAGCAGAAAGAATGCTCCCTCTCTGGGATGAGGGGAGGGGGAACAGAGGATGAGGAAAGGGGTTTTGGGTTTGTAGGGTTACTAAGGAGCAGGAAGTATTTTTTATCTGGGGTCATGCAGGATCAAGTCAAAATCAGCTCAAAGCAGCCAAAACCTGATTCTGGTCTGACCCAGCTGATTCAGTAAAATCTGAGTATCTGGCCTGACCTGTTACCCACTTTTAGTTTTGATGTCAAAGGTATAAAGTCAAATCCAAGCAAGCAATAATACCCAACAGCGTGGGTGGTATTGGGCTATACCCACCCACCCAAGGGGGCAATGGGGCCTAACACCACAGATGGAGGGCCTCACTGCTCCTGGAAGGACAAGTATAGCCCAATACCACCCTCCCTGGAGGGTATTATTGCACTTATGGGTTTTGTTAATATTTTTTATAATAATGATTCCATATGGAAAAAGAGGGTTAAATATTAATAAAAACGATCAGAAACAGCAGCGAGTATAAAATATTACCTTTACTGGTTGAATTGCCACTAGTGGGTGTTGCTGTTTATGAGAGCCTTTTATTTTGTTTGCTTGTATGCATGTGCAAAAAACATAGTGCCATCATCCGAGTTTTCCAGAGGTGTGTCAGCCTCTTCCAATTCAGTCAGTGTGTTTGCAGGCGCGGTCGCAGTGCGCCAATCACTGCTCCAGCTGTCTATGACAGCTGAAAATGCAGTGGCATACAGTTGAAAGGAGAACTCCGCTTCAGTGAGCAGGCTCCCCCCCTCAACACCTTGCGCACATGTGCGTGCTGATGCACTCCCCCATGCACATACTGTATAGCCAGCAGAGGTTGCCCAATGCCCTGTCAGCTCCACGCCCCAAAAGCTTGGTGCCAATACGCTTGGGAGCCTCGCCCCAGTGGCACACCATGGGCCAACGGGTGCCCAATCCCACCGGCTCCAACCCCCCAAACAGCCTTACAGCTGCCATGCTGGGAGCCCACCCCAGCGTGGCACAAGCCCGTATGGCTGATGGAGGTGCCCAATCCCCCATGGGCTTCAACCCCCCCAAACAGCCTTACAGCTGCCATGCTGGGAGCCCACCCCAGCGTGGCACAAGCCCGTATGGCCGATGGGGGTGCCCAATCCCCTGTCGGCTCCAGCCCCCCAAACAGCCTTTCCAGCTGTCACACTGGGGAGCCCACTCCAGCATGGTAAACGCCCTACATCGTCTTAGTAACAAAAAAACCTGTACATTAAAACGGTCCCCGCAGTCTCCCCTGCCCCCACCCGCACCTACCCACTGCGCACCCTGCCGCCCCACACCCCTCCTCACCCCATACTTACCTCCGAGTCTGGCACGACGATCTTTCGGTGGACCCGGAACACGTCTGCACTCTTCAAAGCCGATCGCAAAAAGAGGAAATGCCGGTAAGCTGTATAATGCAATGGATAGGGTTTTCTCAACTTTGCTGCATATCTCGGGCATTGTTTGGAAATTTTGCACCAAATTTTCAACATGGGGTTTTTGGGACCCCTTCTCATGAATGCTGTCATTGTCATGGCGTTACTTGGGCCCGAAGGGTGATTTCTCAGCCACTGCACAAAATCACCTTTCTGGAATGATTAACAAAACGACACTGCCAGTGTTCATAAGGTGGGCTCTCAAAAAGCCTATTTTGAAAATTTGGTGGAAAAATTCCTAAAAATGACTGTTTTATGAGCGTGCACTGCACAGTTCCTACGCAAGCTCGTAAGTTCGCGAATTTTCAATATTTTCATCTAGATTTCAACATTGCCATTTTACCACACCTTCTTATGAGCAGTACAGCTGTCATTTTTCACATCTCACCTAAAATGTGTTTCCGCCCATGTAGCACACGATGGCACAGTCGGTGTGCAAAATCAATGTACGGGACACATTAAGAAAATCACAGTGACACTGATCATGAGCAGAGGTCTTAAAATGGCTATGTTGAAACTTTGGTGAAAAAATTCCTAAAAATGACTGTTTTACGAGCGTGCATTGTGCAGTTCCTACGCACGTTCGCAAGTTTGCGAAATTTCAATATTTTTACTCCAGATTTTCAACATTGCCATTTTACCACACCTCCTTATGAGCAGTACAGTTGTCATTTTTCACAACTCGCCCACAACGTGTTTCTGCCCATGTAGCGCACAATGGCACAGTCGGTGTACGAAATCAATGTATGGGACACGTTAAGAAAAATACAGTGACACTGGTCATGAGCAGAGGTGTTAAAATGGTTATGTTGAAAATTTGGTGAAAAAATTCCCAAAAATGACTGTTTTAGGAGCGCACGTTGCGCAGTTCCTACGCACGCTGGCAAGTTTGAGAATTTGTAATATTTGCACACCAGATTTTCAACAGTGCCATTTTACTGAACTTCCTTATGAGCAGTACAGCTACCATTTTTCACATCTCGCCCAAAATGTGTTTCTGCACATGTAGCGCACAATGGTACAGTCGGTGTGCGAAAACAATATTTGGGACAGATTAAGAAAATCACAATGACACTGGTCATGAGCAGAGGTCTTAAAATGGCTATGTTGAAAATTTGGTGACAAAACTCCATAAATGACTGTGTTACAGTGAGCATTAGCGAGTTTCCACGCACCTGTAAGTTCATGAATTTGTAATATTTTCAGTCCAGATTTTCACGAGTGGCATTTTTTCCACCTCCTTATGAACAGTACAGCTGTCATTTTCCACAACATGGCCGAAATGTGTCTTCACACTTTCAGCACAGAAATGCGTGGTCGCTGTGGGAAATCATTGTTTGGGACAGATAAAGAAAATCACACTGATACTGTTCATGATCGGAGGTTCCAAAATGCCTGTGTTAACAATCTGCTGTAAAAAAATCCCCAAACTAGTTACATTACGGGTGTGCGTTGCACAGTTTCTACACACGCTTGTGACTTCACCAGTTTTTTAAAGATTTTCACAGCAGATTTTCAACATTGCCATTTTTTACACCTCCCCATGAACAGTACCACTGTCATTTTTCACATCCTGTTTGAATGTGTTTTTGCACCTGTGGTGCCAAATGCCATAGTCGCTGTGCAAATGCAGTTTTGGCTAACAAACTGATATTGCCACTGTTCATGAGGTGGGGGTCACAAAAAAACACGTTGAAAATTTGGAGTGAAAATACCAACGAATGCCTGAGGCGTTAGGGTTTCTGACCATAACGCCCCACCCTGTAGAGAATGACAGGCATACCGTACCCATCTCACCGTACTTCCTGATGGAATGGGGTGCATATAAGGGCCAAAGATCCCAAGGCACACCGTGACACTTGTCAGTGTCTGCAGGGTAGGGTGTGGTGAAATGGCGTGGTCGTTATGTCTGATGACCCAAAGTCACACCCCAATGCCTGTCACTCTCTGCAGGGTGGTGGTGGGGTTGGCTTCAGTTCAATACTTCACTGCCATTCCTATTATGCAGCTCTGTAACTTCTACACTACCAATGCCAATGCCAGCAAGCAAACATTCGGCATTGACAAATGCTTGTATTATATTGCAGTGTCTCTCTTCATTTGATGTTGGATACTGTCACTCAATCTCTCCCCGCCCCGAGTTTACTCACAGCACTACAGTTCATTTTTTCTTTGTTTGTTTTTTAACATTAAAAAGTGTTTTAGCTGGGAATGATCAGGTCAGCTTGGAGCGATTTTGGCATGGTGACGGACTGAGGCGCAATGTTTACTGCATCAGAGGTTGAGTGACTTGGCAGCAGGAAAAAAAACATACCCAGTAAAAATCAGGTACATTAGTTTGAAACTAGTAGGGGATCTTTGTGCCACCCACTGCTGCAACGGCTTTTGGTGGGTTTTCTGTTTTTGCTTCGTTTAAATTAAAGCCTGTCTTCATACAACATCAGTCTGGAGTGGCACTGGTTTTGTTTGCTACTCTATGTACCTTGGAACCAGGCACCCCCTTTTGCAGCTGTTTTGTAGCTACCTGACATTGCTGTACAGTCTAGTGGCTGTGGTGTGTATGTGTTGGGGGAGGGGGGATTTAGCAGGGCTATTTAGTAGTTCAGCGATCAGGAGAATTAGATGAGGATTGGTGGAGGCACTTTCTTAACTATGGCTCCCCAGACATGGTTATGTGTTGTTGGCTTGGTACAGTTACTCTATCAGCTGGCTTTTGATGGAGCGGGAGCCACGAGTAGCTGGGCCACATTATGACAGTCTGCTGTGGCAGAAAATCTTTTTTTTTACTTTAATAAGCTTTTTTTGCTTGCTGACTGATGGTTTTGGATATATGTTTGTGTGTGTGGTGGGGAGACTATTTCTTTGATTTGGGTAGTTGCCAGTTCATCTGTCACTAAGTAAGCGAGAGAAAAAAATGGTGGTTTTACAGTTTTGTTTTGGATATGGCACAGGGATTTCAGTGGGTAATGGGGTAATGGGGCAGGAGGTACAGGCACTTGTTTTAGATGGGCATTGTTGTCTCATAAATGCTCACCTAAACAAGTCTCTCAGCCAATCAGAAGCCTCCTAGTATTATATCCATTTTCTAATAAAAATTAACTGTGTTGAACATGGAATCACCACAATGTAAAAATGATTTAGAGACAGCATTGAGAGTTTTTAGGTGCCTGGCAAGTTTCTCATAGGAACTAACATATATAACTGCTCTGCTCCTTTGAGAGAATAACTGTATAAAAAAGTTACCTGGGTGTGGGAAATTAAAGCAACAGCAGTTTTAAAAAAAGTGAAAAAATGATAAAATGGCTGGGACTGGTACTGCATTGTTTTATATCACTTTATCAGTTATTTTGCAAATACAGTAGATGCATCTCAGAATTGTCTGGGTACTATCCTTTTGCAAAGAGAAATGCTTGTTTCTTATGCATCAAGAGAACTGATGACTAGGCAAGTCAGTTATGTACATACTAGAGTATACTGAAAAGGAAATGTTAGCAATTACAGAAGGATGTGAAAAGTTACATTTCTACCTCTGTGATAGACCCATTGTTGGATCAGATCACAAACCACAAGAACATCTTTTTGGAAAGCCATTGTTGCCTGCTTAACCAAGACTGCAGCAATGTTGCTAAGATTAGAAAGTATGGCCTAAAAGTCAGGCACTAGCCTTGCAAAAACATTGCCATGGTAGGTACACTGTCAAGAGTTTTTGTTCTTGGGCATGGTGGAAAAGAAGAACCAGATCTCAAAGAACAGATTCATGCAGTTACAGTACAAAAGAGTTTACCATGAAGAGTAACTAGAAGCCCAGCTAAGAGCAACAACTTTCCAGACCTCCTGCGGTGAAGTCCTTACTTTAAAAAAAAAAAAGAAGTTTGAAGTAGTTGTACTTGTTTGAGCACAGTATAGATCGCTAGTGCTAGACCTCAGGAACAAATTGATACCTTACACAGATGAAATGGTGCATCCAAAGACCAGCAAACAAGAGTTCTTTTTTTCAGCATCTAGGAAAGCAGTCTGATTATGCAGGTTCCAGTGGTCCAATAGCCAACTTTGCTTCCATTTCATTGCACTCCTAACAAATCTCAGTTAATACCTTTACTAAGGCTGTCCACAAAATTGATCAGAAGCTGGAAGCCTTTACACAAGGAATGGCCATGGTGAAGAATTAATTTGATGCTAGTGGGGAGACGATGAAAGGAATGGTGGCAGCAGCAGTGAAGGCCATGGCAGTGACAACTACATTGATCAAGAGTCAGACAGCCTTGAGAAGTCACATTGAGCAGCTCGAAAACACTGTGCATGCTGCAAAAGTGTGAATCCTCAGTCATCAAGAGTGAACTGAGGGGGAGGACTTTCAGCAGTTTTTGCAGCCATGGCTCTCTGATTTGACCTGCTACAGTGCCTTTAAAATGGTAAAGGCTTACCAAATCATCCCACAGTGAGTGGCAACAAGCAGAGACACTACAAGGACAGTGCTGGTGAGGTTTGTCTTGTTGGGGGAAAGACATCATCTGTTGGGAGTGGTTGGGGCCCATGGCCCACTTTCATTCAATGACTTACTGTTTTCTGACATATCATGTCACCAGAATGTGCCGTAAGGCATTTGGCGGTGTTAAGCAAAAACGTAATGAGCTGAACAGTCCCTACTCCTTGGCCTTTCCAGCTAGACTTTGTTCCACATACAGTCACATGCAGTACCACTTCCCTGATCCATGAGAGGTGGGTGTTTGCATAGAAAAAACCCTTGCCAGAAGAAACATGGATCAGACATTTGAAAGTGCCTTGGAGGACTATGTTTAATCCTGTTTTTTCAGCTCTCCCTGTGAGTTGGCAGCCCTCATTTAAGCAATAAGGCACAACAAGATGTGTGCTAATGTGTAATAACATCATGCCTTGGGTGGTTGAAGCATGAGGCAGCAGGCCGAGTGCATTCAATGCCTGAGAAGTAACATTATTACACAATAACACACACCCTGGAGTATCTTATTGCTATTATACAATGGTTCCTCTGTTAATAAAACTGAAAACAGAAAAAAGGCAACTTTTTATGCATTTTTATTTGATTTTTGTGTGTTGAGGAATATGTTTAAAAAAAAAAGTCCTGTATATGTCTCTGCCACTAGGTGGAGCTGGTACCCAAATCATCCTGCCTGCTCAGTCTGCCAAGATTTTTCTCTGCTGCTGTGTCTTTAGAAGAAAAAGAAGAATCAGCATTTATATAGCGCTTTTCATACACAGTATCCCAAAGCACTTTACAAGCAATGCTAGACTGGTAGTGAAGTGACTGAATGTGTGGTGGCAGCTGTGATAGGGTGCAGTATATGTAGGCAGTCATATAGAAAAATGTCACCATTCCTTGTAAATATTTCAGTTTTAATTTATTCTTTTTCAGACGTTATTTACAACAAGATAATTTCAGCACGGTATAGTACTTTTCCCATCTTACACTTCCATTCGGACTGCAGACATTAAAGCAAATGGCATCATCTGATATTTGTAATTCTTCCATGTGAGGCAGAAAACAGAAGCACACAGCAAGCAGAATATTCTGGCAGTTCTAAATCTTCAAATTCAGAGCATAAAATAACACAGTTTATCAAAACTCCACAGAGCACTTTTCAGCAGCATCTAGAGCATACCTCCAGACCCACAGCAAACAAAATCTAAATCTCAAATCAGACATTCTGAATTTATACCCAAAAGGGGTCATGTGATTATTTAACTCCACCCCAAAATTTTACTACACACTTTAAATCTTTATTTTCAAAGTATTCATTTCATATATAAACATAATACCCCTTTTAATTACTTCAGCCGAATATATACAAGCATAAAGGTAAATTATACTCCTATTTAAGAGCTTTTTAAATCTTTCTAACAACTGAAAGCACCTCCCCTTCCTATACTTGATATAAAGAATGCAGTTGTGGCCGGCCGGCTCCTAGAACAACAAAGGAGCCGGCAGGAACCGAACTCGGGACCTCACCAAACACCGCAAACATCTCCATCCCAAAGAAGTTCCAAACTCAACTCCAAACCTCCTCACTTTACCTCTGGAAGGTTAGTCAAACTCAAAATACAAATAATACAACTGCTAGTGTTCATTATAACTTAAGTCTAACGATAATTGACTTTGCAATAGTGCAAATGTTCACACTATTGAGAAGGAACTCGGCGGCTTATTTAAAAAGACAAAGCCAAGAACACCTTCTCAGGGAATACATAAAGAAAACACAAGTTGTTTTACTACTGAAAAGGCATTGATATGCCTTTTCAAATCCCACTTCTTTATTTTATTTTATTCTAAAGACACCCCGATAACAGAGCATAGTGCAATACAAGCGCCCAGCCTCACTGAATCCACTCACATGACTCGCGTCGACACAACATCCAAGAAAAAGGGCTACTAGTCAAATTTAATACAAAAGGTCACTAGATAAATTCAGAACAAAAAGAAGGCACTCACCTGAATGAACAAAACAACTCCAAATAGCCATTCAACTATTTTACATTATCCTCTGCAGTGCCAACCGGCACCAAAACTAGTTCCTTGAGAAGGGGCAGCTGTTCCTTTAAATTTACCATAGCCCACATTCCATTTCTGATTTAAATTTAAGTAGCTCAGAGTAATTCTGCGTACTGAGCAAACATTAATTTATGTAGGCTAATACTAATTTTAATTCTAAACTCTATGTAAACTTCATTCGGAAGGAAGGCAGCACACTGTGTAAATTCTATTTCTACTTACAGTAAAACCCGCTTTCAAAAGGTTGTGCACTGCTTACACTTAATTCGGAAAGCAGTCACAATTCTCTAAGTACATGTTGAACAATGTTACACGTTTAACGCCCTAAATCTAAACCACTGTTCCTTACCTGACAATCTAAGTAAAATCACAAAAACGCCAACGGGCACTACAAAGCTTCTTTGCACTATTATAATCTAACGCCTTTCCATTTTACTCAACGGAGGGCTTACAATGCACCCCGATATAGTGCAAGCCAAAAATAATAAACGTTTTAAATACTATCAGGAAATATTATATCTGGACTTTGTCTGAGCAATCATTTACTCGAGGAAAGCAGAAGCCATTTTTACAACTACCGAGGAGTGGGGGAGAAGATTCAGGTATACTGCCTCAAAGGGATTCCATCCCAGCCTTCACATTAAAACAACAACTACCCTTTCGTTTATTAGACATTCTCCTTTTCTTTTTGATTCACTTTAGCTTCAAGCAATGTCACTAAATGACAGCTGCCTTTTAACTGAATGCACAAGCCCAGACTAGACAGCCTGACTGTGAAACAATAAGAATCATGACAGCACCTTTAGGAGAATATGAAACGGAGCTTTCAGGTAGCCCGCCCAGTTTTATGAATATTATTTGGGGCCCTCAAACCTTCACAGGAGCAGCCTGTGACAGTGGCCATATCACACATCATCACCCACACACAGCCTGGATAATTGCATGAACCGGTTTATGGGAAGGGGAATGTTGGCCAGGACACCAGGAATGTTTCCTGCACTTTACGAAGAGTACCCTGGGTTCTTTTACTTCCACCTGGACACCCACCAGGACAACACCAGTATGGGCAGAAGGGACCTCGGTTTAACATCTCATCTGAAGTACGGCACACCCCAGCAGTACAGCACCCCACAATACTGCACTTGGATGTCAGTGATTTTTAGGTGCAAGTCCATCCCAGTGTGGGATGAGAACCCATGACCTTCTGGTCCAGAGGCGGATGTGCTACCAACTGAGCCACACTGACACCTTTATGTTGTTAATACATAGGGACTAGAGACATTTCATCTCAGTGATTATTCGGGAGCCAGCACATGGGAAATGGGGATATCATGACCAAAACAGAACTCTGTATGAATATCAAGGGACTTTGTTTTGGACTTTCAGGGGAGGATATATATTGTAGTGACACAGTAGTGCCACCATAATTAGGGTTGAGCAGGGGTTTCTATATTAAACCTCAAATTTTGCACTTTAGTATCTTTACAACCATTCAATGCATTTGCACAAAAGTTTGCAAGCACAATCTCAGGGGGTAGATCTCTTAATTTGCCAAGTTTTGTTCCAGTTGGATGTGCAGATTAAAAGATGTAGATAGTGCAAAAAGTAAAAAAAAAAGCTGGGTTTTTTTTGTTTTTTTTTGTATTCGCCTAGCACCCGGACAGTTTGGAATTTTCGTCTAAAATTTTCAGGGTGGAATGGGCTTGTCCCACAGATGTGCCTTTCACTGGTTTGGTGAAAAAATATGAATCTATTCCAAAGTTTTTAATTTTGGAAATTTCAGTTCTGAACATACTCAGTACAGTCTTTTGAAAAGCTGCTTGGAATGAGAAAAGAATTTGGTCTATATAAAAAAGGATCCTTTTTCATGTGGGGCAATCCTTTTTCATGAGGGAACAATTTTTTTTCATATGGGCACCATCATGTTTCGATTTAAAAAAAAAAATTCTAAACCCACAAAAATGACGTCCTGCACACATACCAATACATGTATCTTGCCCATTGGGACCCTGTTAGGTGGATTCTGTACTTAGTTTGTCAATAAATGACACAGAAATGTATTTTTTTAACATTTAAAAATCCTCTTTTTGTCAGCTGATTTTCTTTCTTTGTATGCTTTTTTCATTGATACTAAAAAAGAATGCCCTCAAATGAAAAAATAATTTGGACTTCATTGTTTTCCCATTCTTTTTTCGTATGAAGGTGTCCTTTCTTGTGTGCTTTTTTGCTCATATGAAAAAAGAATGCCTTCAGATGAAAAAAGAATTTGGATTAGGGTTTATTTCCCATTCTTTTTTCATATGAATGCATCCTTTATTGTATGTTTTTTTTTTCATTCATATGAAAGAAGAATACCCTCATATGAAAAAAGATTTTGGACAGTTTTTTTCCCCACATTTCAACTTCAACAAGCCATAACTCCCTCGATATTTGGACTTCAGGGACAATCTATATATTAAAACAAAGGTCTTAATGTGTACTACACAAAACAAAACACAATCCCCCTAAACCAATTTAGGGCCCACATAAAATACCATAAAAATTAAAACAATGAAAATGTTCATGGGATAACATTGGAGCTTTAACAAGCCATATCTCTTTCAATATTTGGACTTAAGGGACAATCTATTGTAACCCCCAGGGGGTGTGATCCTAAGGGCTATTACCCCTGCCTGCTCTAACTGTAACAGGGTGAGGGGTCTAGATCCGTTGGCGGGTGCCTCCACCCAGAGGTCGGGGTTAGAACGGTCGAGTATGACTTGGTCACAGCCTTCTGGATTGCTGCGACCCCCCTTTCTTCCCACTAGTGGCCTACACAGTTCAATTACAGTGTTCTTACCATATACACTTAACCCCCGGCTCGAACCAATCCGCTTGCTCCGGGGACCCCCTGAAAAGTAAGTTGCAGTTACACAATATTCACTGTGCAGTGATTCACCGTTAGCACACAAACTTGCCAGTGTACCTTTGCAAAACAAGCAATCTGATTTATTTAAGGGGAAATAACAAGGACCGGGGGGAATCAGGTTAATTAGCTTACCACTACAATATATGAGTATCTACCTAGGGCTCTGTGCACAGGCCTAACCTATAAGTTACTGTCTATGGGTACCCAAGCCCTAAAGGCTAGTTCCTTGATGCAACTGGTTGGGGCCCTGACACAAATGAGCATTTAGTTCCTACAAAGATTAAGTGGAGCCAGCAGGCCCAGATAGTGTCACCAGTACAGAACCCAAACCATCCTGCCCTCACTAGGACCATTGGCCAGGGAGCTACCCTGATTTAGTACTCACGACTCCAGCAGACAGAGTGCTCTTGCACCTCTCACAGGACCAAGCCTGTACTTCAAGCACTTCTCCACACATTTATATGCAAGGCAGAGGGGTACCATACCAGGCAACTGCTGCCCTTCTCGATCACTGACCCATCATACACTGGGCCCAACTGATACAGCTTTGCTGTTCCTGACAGACCGAGCATGATTCAAGCAGATTCTCCAGTCTTCCACAGGGTGAGCCTGGTAGGTAGCTGCGCTCCTGCATGGGCTCCTCTGACCACTTCCCAGTGGATTTAGTCCGAAATTACTGGCATTTACAAATGCCCGATGCTGGCCTTACACGCGCTTCCCACATGACCACTCAAAAATGGCACAGGAGCCCATGAGCTCCTTAATCACTCACTGCCACAACATCTCTGCCCCTTGGACAGTATGGGCAAGTCTCTCAGTTCAGGCACCACCCGATCCCATTGGTGGGGCTTCTGAAGCCAGCAACTAAGTGCGCCCCTCATTGGTGCAAAAAAGGTGCCATGGTCCAGAACTTCACTTCCCAGAACCTCCAGCTGTATCACCATTGGTCAGCAGGCTCCATTGAGAGTCCTGATCCTGGTTGGTCCCCAGTTACTCCATTTTAGAGACCCTTTTGCCCCTATTGGACCCTTCAGACAGTCCTGGTCCAAAATGGAGGGATACAGCACACAAAGTCCAGCTGCAAGAAAGGCAGGTTAAACAATTTACACTCCCACAAACATATCTAAACACTACAGGGCAAACAATTACACTTTCTGGAAAGTGCTCACTCTGCCCCTTCGGCGATGGCTGAAACCGGAGCAATTAGTCAGCGGCTCAAGTGGGACTCGAGCAGGAGAACACACAGCCCCCCTCATAAGCAATGAATATGTCTGCAAGCAGACAGCTCTTAAAGAGACAATACGTGGAGGCTCTACAAGCACTCACAGAGCCATTTACATGGCTTTAAGCGCTAAACGCTGACTACCAGGGGGACACTTAGTCAGCTCCTAGATGGCTGTTAGAAACCCCCATTTGTAGGGGGGGTTACACCATATATCAAAACAAAGGTCTTAATGAATACTGCAAGAACTACACATACCTCCCCCCCCAAAAAAAATCATGGGCAATATTAAAAAAAATGAAAATTCCCATAGGATAACATCCCCCCCGTCCATTAACATGCAGGGGTAATATAAAAAAGCATGAAAAATTAAAAATGCAAATTCCCATAGGATAATTTCAGAACTTTAAAAAAACATACAATGAAGGAATGGAATAGCTGTTTTGGCAGAAATGGAAATGCAGGGTATATGCCTCTATGAAGAGATGGAAGCACAGGGCCTGCAGGGCCCTGCGCTCCCACAGGCAAATGAGGATATGATTATACTATCTCAAAAAGTAAGGAAATCCATTGCAAAAAAACTTCATTAATGCACTAGTTAGGGTTAAACTGACACAATTAGGGAAATGTGGCATTAGGGTTACCAACCTTGATACCCCACCCCCACCCTGCAGGCAGCAACAGGAAAACCCAATACTATTTGACTTCTCCTGCATCTTTACAAATCAGACATGGGGAGTGTCAACCCTAACACTCACCCCATTCTCATATATTGTACACATATCAGCTTATTTACTGATAGAATGGACTGAGTGTTAGGGTTGACAAGCCCAAGGCACACCACACATGATTTAAAAGATGCGGGAGAGATCAAACTCTAATGTTTTTCCTGTTGTGCACCACAGGTGGGTGTCCTAGGGTTGGTAACCTTACTCACCACATTTCCTACTATGTTCAGTTTAACCTAACTAGTGCATTAATGAAGTTTTTTGGAATGAATTATAGTGGCACTGTAGTGCCACTGTAGCTAGGGTTGAGTGCAAACTTATATGTTAAAGTCAAATTTGTGAACCTTAATAACCTGGGAACTGTTCAACAGATTTGCAAGAAATTTGGCAAGCATTGTCTCTAGGGGTAGTCTATTGATGTGCCACATTTTGTGTGAATCCATTGTGTGGTTTTTGAGATACAGAGTGTCACAAAAACCTAAATATATGTTTTTTGTTATTTCTTTTTACAGCTGTAGCTCTGAAACTGTTTTAGGTTGTGGTCTGAAATTTTCGGGGTAGAAAGTCTGTGCCTCACAGATATGTTTTTGAATGTTTGGTGAATAAATATTAATATTTTCAAAAGTTATTACATTTTGAAATTTCTCATTATTTCCTATTGGAAAAGTTATATGTTCTGCATGAAAATACTTTTGGTTTCACAGGAGGTACTCTATTTTTGCACATAGAGTCACGTACAGCCTAGTTTGTTTTTGCAGAGCTCTTTTGTTTTCAAAGGAGCTACTGTAATTTTGCATGTAGGGTCACTTAGACCCTATTGTGTTTTCGCAGAACTCTGCTGTGTCCGCCATCTTGTTTTCTCCATAGCAAGAGATCAAAAGTAAAGAAAACATGTCAAAATGAATGTAATAAAACAAAAATATCAGAACTTGAAATGGAACCCGTGTAGCTGCATTCTGCTGTTTTTTTTTAAATTGTGCCCAGAAACACCTTTGTGGGCACTCAAAATCCTGGTTGCCCAGGTTGGTGAGAGGACTGCTTCTGCCGCATTCTCTGTATAAGAACAGCTGGATTTTCTTGACTCCTGCAGCTGCAGCTGGAACTCATGCTGCCAACTGCAGGTTTGCCTGTAGCCCGCTGTTTTTCCTGGTGTCTAGTGGCACCCTTCCCACTTGCCAATCATTGACCCCTATCACTGGTGTCTAGTGGCAGCCTCCCCTCTTTATCTTGTCCTGGTGTCTAGTGGCACCCCCAACTCTCCCATTGTCATAATTGTTGTATTTTTATTAATATAATCTGACACCGGGATGCTCACTCCCAGCGTCAGATGCCCCTCCTGCAGTCCCTTCACTTATTGTTTGCTATCATCTGGGGGCCCAATACTGGTGTCAGAAATGGAAGCCCCCCCATGTGTGTGTGGGGGATACTGGGGAGCCCTCTCCCAGTGTCCCCAAATATTTATGTAATTTTTTCCTGTGAACAAGAAAACCATCCCTCAACATCTTTTTTTGTCCTTGAAAAAAAGAAAATGGTCCCTTGTCATCCCCGCCGTCTCCCTTCCCATCTCAAACCTCCAACTGAGCAACCACTACCCCACACCCACTTATCCTATACTTACCTCAGGAGGTTGTCCGCTGTCATCTTCTGTGGACTGGGACATGTCTGCACTCTTCAAAGCCAAACCGCAACCTGAGGAATCAAGATATGTGCCGTATAATGTATTTCAATGGCATTTTGAACTTATGTTGATAACTTTTCCATTTTTAGGTATTTCTTCACCGAATTTTCAACATGGGCTTTTTGGGACCACACCTCATGAACACTGTCACTGTCATTTCATTAATCAGGCCCAGAATATGATATTGTGGTCATGGTCCAAGATCACCTTTCAGGACTGTTTAATGAAATGGCAGTGCCAGTGTTCATGAGGTGGGATGCCAAAAAGCCCATGCTAAAAATTAGGTGAAAAAAATCCTAAAAATGGCAGAGTTATGCACGTTCATTGAAGTTTTTCTATGCACACGAGTAACTTTGGTCATTTTTTATATTTTGACTCCAAATTTTCAAAATAGCCATTTTTTCACACCACTTCATGAACAGTACAGCTATTATTTCTTACAATCTGCCTGAAATGTGTTTTCGCACCTGTGGCACGGAATGGCGTTTTGGCACAGATTTTAACATTTTCATGTATGGGGTTTGTGAGGTGGGTTCATAAGAAGACTATGTTGAACATTTGGGGTGAAAATATGAAAAAATGCCAAAGTTATGACCATTAATTCCAATTTTGCTACTCCCACTCGTAACTTTGGAAATATTAAATATTTTTACCCCAGATTTTCAGCATAGCCTTCTTATTACCCCACCTCATGTATGTCATAGCTGTCATTTTTCAAATCCAGCCCAAAATGTGTTTTTGCACCTGTGGTGTGGAATGGCATTGCAGTTGTGCACAATTACGTTTTGGCATGGATTTGAAAATTTGCTGTGCAGGGGTACATGAGGTAGGGTAATAAGATGGCTATACAGACAATTTGGTCACTGTTGTCATATGAATGGAAGCAAGGGGTCCAGAGGACCCTGTGTTTCCATGGCTACATACATATATGTATGTATGGAGGGATGGGAGCACAGGGTCCTCTATGCCCTCTGCTCCCATAGACAAATAAGGATTGGAATATACTATCTGAAAAAGTAAGGAAATTAATTACAAAAAACTTTGTTAATGCATCAGTTAGGGTTGTTACTAAAGTGACAAAAGAAGGGAAATGTGGTGTTAGGGTTTCCAGCCTAACTATACCCTACAGAGAAACACTGACAGGCGTTGGGGGGTGCCATGGGTCATCACCCCTAACGCATATCCCATTCTCCTATACTGTACCCATCTCAGCTTATTTACTTATGGAATGGGGTGAGCATTAGGGTTGATGACCCCAATGCAACCTTCCTATGCCTGTCAGTGTCTGCAGGGTGGGGGTTGGGTGTTAGGGTTGGAAACCCTGACACCACATTTCCCTGCTTTTGTTGCTTTAGTAACAACAGGACTAGGGTTATTTCTCCAACTTCATTTGCTGCATTAATTTTCCTGGCCAAGGGCTCAATATATAAGTTAAAAAGCATGAGGGACAGAGGGCAGCCCTGCCTGGTACCTCTGGTCAACATAAAACTATTGGATATAACCCCATTGCAGGATACTCTAGCAGAAAGGACCGCATATAGCACTGCTATCCATTGAATGTACTCTGAAGGTAGTCCATACCTTGGTAAAAGATCAAACAAATATGACCAACTAACTCTGTCAAATGCTTTTTCCATGTCAAGGGAGACCAGCACTTTGTCCAGACTGGTCTCCCCAGATGTGGACAGCAAATGACAGATTTTTTGAAAATGATCGCTGGAATGTCTCCTGGAGACAAATCCCACTTGGTCAGGCCCTATAAGATTGCCCCATACCTTTTTAAGGTGAAAAGCTAATATACTTGCTAACAACTTTATTTCAATATTTAATAATGAAATTGGTCTGTAGCTATCTGGGCTGAGCAGGTCTTTCCCCAGCTTGGATAGTACCACAATTCTGACTTCCAACAATGCCAACTCCCTAATAGGAGCAGAATACATATAGTTGAATAGCACCCTCAAATAGTGGGTGAGCTCCTCTTTTAATGGTTTATAGAGGGCCGGAGGGTATCCATCAGGGCCAGGTGCCTTGTGTACTGGCAGCGGGTCAATTGCCTCCCTAATTTCCTGAAGGGTGACTTCCCCAACCAACACCGATTGTTGTGGTGCCGCAAGCTTCGGAAGTTCTACTCCACCCAAGAATTGCTCTAATTTTTTATTATATTCAGGATCTGGGGAGGGAGCTGCATATAAGTCTGCATAACACTCCTGGAAAATTTGTGCTATTCCCTCTTGGTCTGAAATTAACTTACCTGTGGTGTTGTCATGTCCGGCTGTGACCCATCTGGCCTCCCTTTGCTGTTTCAATCTACTGGCAAGCATTTTCCCTGGCTTTCCCCCCTGCCCAATGTAAGTTGCTTTCCATTTTGTTGAGGATCTCATATATGCATGAAACTTTGACTGTGCTATCTATGCAGACCGATGTAAATTGTGTATACTTTTAAACTGTCTTGTTTTTGAGCCCCACTTCACTCCCGACTTGGTTGGAAGCAGGAAGAGAGCTGGTAGTCAGGGCAATAGTACAGTAGTACACTATATCGTAACCAGCAATTTTGGATGTTCCTTAATCAGTTTTGGACGTTCTTTTAATCACAAAATCTGTTGCATTGCAACTGTGTGCTACGAATGAGTAGCCCTTGCACTAAACAAAGAGTTGTTTTTACTGTTTAAGCACTCTGTGCTGCGTGGGACCTCGTGACCCCTGTTGGCATTTCCAGGTCATCACTACCCCTATAAAATAGTCCCTGCAACGAGCAGGGCGAGCGCGTGCAGAGCGCGTGGTGCAGCATGCAGAGAGCTTGAGACACGCCGCTGGCGGTGTCTGCCGTGTCCGTAGGGATACTGTGAGTAACAAATTGTTGTTGTTTTTTAGCGATCTACAGCCTGTCAACTGAGGTCTTACTATGGAGACGCCAAACAATTATTGCCAGTCATGCTCTATGTATGCCATTGGTCCTCAAATCACCAACTTTGTATGCAATAAATGCCTAATGGTTGAAACCCTCCATGAAGAAATAAATCATTTATTGGCTTCTACAACAGTCAGTCCAGATATTGAAGCATTGGAGGACTATATTGACTCCATGCTGGGTCAGTCTCTATCTTTAAACCCTCCACTGGCTGACGAGACAGTAACTGTCACAAGAGACAAGTTCATTACATCCTCTACACCTGCTGTAATCGCTGAGGACCCTGACAGTTGGGCAGTGGTACCCAATGACAAATCTAAACATAGAGGGGGGCAAATTGGCTGCAATGTTCCACCCCTACCCCTATATAATAAATATGAGGCCCTCAAACATGACACAATTGTTCCATCTCATGATGCTTTTCTTAATAACCCCCGTAGTGAACCTTCAGATTCTAGTCCCCCCCGTAGAAGGGAGAATAGTTATACCGAGATCTCCACACCCAAACTAAATTAAAAAAAATCTCAAAAAAATGACCATAACCATGAACCAGTTACTTTGTCACCTACTTCTAGTAATATGGACCATCTCCCATTATCTAAACAAATTTTTGTTATTGGTGACTCAATTATTAAACATCTGGACTGCCCTATATGTAATGTGGATAAATTCAATCGTACATGCTCTAGTCTGTGAGGTGCTCATGTGTCAGATATTACTTCTACTGTGAAAAACATACTGAAGGGAGTTGGTGAGAACCAGCTGTTTATATTACATGCAGGTACCAATGATATAAATAGGTGCAGTATAGACGAACTGAAACAGGACATCATAGCACTTAATAATGTGTTAGCAGAAAAAAATAGCCTAGTATGTTTCTCAGAGATTCTCCTGGTACCCAGATCTTCTGATGTTACTACTACCAAGATTAAAGCCTTTAACAACTGGCTGAGATGCTGGTTTTTTCATCAGAACATTCTTTGCCTTACTCATTGGGAAACTTTCTATCTAAAAGATTCACTGTTCTGCTGGGATGGACTCCACCTCAGTCGCAGGGGTAGCTCTCTCCTGGGTAAAAGCTTTACAACAGCTATCAATAAACTTTTAAACTAAAACCCGGGGGTGAGAACAGCAACAATAGATCCTGTCCTCTAAAGAGACCTTCTACTGATTTCTCTGAGTGTGAGGTACTCAGTTTAAATGCTAGATCCTTAAACCAGGTTAAAATGGCAGAATTGGAAGCTATGTGTTGACTGAATAAATATGGACTTATTTCTATTACAGAAACTTGGTGGGATCCTGATACTTCCTGGATCCAGCGTATTCCTGGGTATAAACTATACCATAAGGACCGTCAAGGTCAGATGGGGGGGGTATGTCTCTATGTTAGAGATGACATATCCTCATTCCAACTTCCTATCACTAGTGATATAGAAACTATCTGGGTTAATATTCATCTTAAAAGGTACCCACAATTGTTGGTAGGGACATGCTATAGGCCTCCAACATCTAATAAGGAATACTCTACCTCCCTTCACAATGAGATTTTGAATATGACCTCCAAAGGAAATATCCTTATATTGGGTGATTTTAATATGCCAACCATAAATTGGAATTCTTTAACTGGTAGTACGCAGGCTGAGAAGGACTTAATTACACTCATGGTTGATACAGGACTAGAACAAATTATTACAGAACCAACGCGAGGTGTTAATATCCTAGACTTAGTTATCACCAATATAGGAATCTAATATCCAAAATTACAGTTGGTGCCCCACTAGAACAAGTGATCATAATACTACTTTCATTGTCATTTTGTCAATATATCACCAACTTCACTGAATTTAAGAATTATAATAAAGCTAATTTTAATGCTATTAATCAACAATTAAACTCAATCTCATGGGATACTATATTATCTTCCTTCTCCCTAGAAGAATCCTGGGACTATTTTAAATCATCCATTTATTATTTGGAAAAATTGTATGTTCCAACCTCAGAAAAAATATAATAAAAAGGGGAAAATACCCTTGTGGTATAACAAAACTATTAAAGCCTTAATCAAGGATAAATAAAGACTCTTTTCACATGTAAAAAACAGCAAGGGGGACACTAAGGAATCATTTCTTATTCAATACAGGAAAACTCTCAAATTATTAAAACAAGCCATCTTGCAAGCTAAAAAGAAACTTGAGTTTCGTCTGGCTCATACCAAAGACAGTTATAAAGCAATATTTTCCTACCTCAACAATAAAAAAATGAATAATAGATATATGGGGCCCCTATGCATAAATGAAACAATTGTATCTACGGACAGGGATATAGCAGACACATTTAATAAGCAATTTTGCTCAGTTTTTACCACGAAAGAAGTTCCTAAATTTTTTAAGCATTTAAATAATGTTACTCCTTCCTATACTATCACTGAAGAGGATACATTAAAAGCAATTTTGTCCCTAAAACCCAATTCTAGTACAGGACCAGATAATATCAATCCCAGGTTCTTAATTGAGTCTGCCACTGCTATCACTAAACCCCCTTGCTATTATTTTTAACAAATCCCTATATGAAGGACTTATTCCCCAGGACTGGACATTGGCTACAGTAATCCCAATTTTCAAGAAGGGTAATCATTCCAGACCTGAAAACTATCGCCTGATAAGTTTAACTTCTGTTCTAAGTAAAATCATGGAGAAAGTTATTAAGAAATTGTTAGATCATGAAGCTATTGAGGGGTAACATGACAGATACTACACAACATGGCTTTAGACAGGGGTATTCCTGCACTACTTATTTGGTTTCCTTTTATAATCATGTTAGTATCGGCATGGACAATGGTATACCTATGGATGTAATACTTCTCGATTACAGTAGAGCTTTCGATAAAGTTCCTCACGACATATTGCTTGACAAAATGAAAGAGATGGGTTTCTCACATTACATAATTAATTGGGTATCAGGTTGGTTAAATAATAGATATCAGCAAGTCAGAATTAACGGCACACTTTCCCAGTCATTGAGGGTGACCAGTGGGGTCCCACAGGGATCTGTGTTGGGACCAACCCTGTTTAACATTTTTATTAGTGATCTGCAGGTCGGCCCTGAAACTGTTCTCTCGAAATTTGCTGACGATACGAAGTTGCGTGGCTCTGTTCTAGCAGTGTTAGACAGAGAATCCATGAGGAACAATCTAAAATCTATTGAAGAATGGGCAGTTTTAAACAAAATGACACTTAACTCTGACAAGTGTCATGTTGTGCATTTTGGCAAGAATAATCCGAGGCAGACTTACTTATTGAATAACGTGGCCCTTCATGTGTCACCATTGGAACGAGATCTCGGGGTAATCATTAACAACAAATTATCTCCCAATGATCATTGTACAATGATAGCCAGAAAAGCCAACGCCTTGCACACTCGAATCCAGCATTCATTTGTGTCTAGGACACAGGAATGTGTGATCCCACTGTATAGAGCTTTTGTTAGGCCCCATTTGGACTATGGCTCTCCCTGCTGGAATCCCTACTTAAGGCAGGATGTGACAGAATTGAGAGGGTGCAGAGAAGAGCCACTAAAATGGTGTCGCATTTATCCAAACTAGATTATGAGGAAAGGTTAAAGGTTACGGGTTACATTCTCTATGCACAAGACGCATAAGAGGTGATCTTCCTCCTGTATAAAATTCAGAATTCTCATGAGTTAATGCATCATTGTGGCTTACATTTCTCAACTAGTTGGAATTCCCCACGGTACCATAACAAACAGATATTTGTTTCTAAAACTAGAACAACAAAAAGGTTAAACTACTTTACAGTAAAAACCCCTAAATTATGGAATATTCTTCCACAACACTTAGTTGATAGCAGCTCCAATCTAGCCTTTAAGAAAGGGTTGGATTGTTGGTTGGAGTGGAATAACCCTAAGGTATAATTATCCCACCAATGTGGTGGGGGACAATCTCGATGGGCAGTAGCCTTCTTTTGTCCCTTGAAACCAAGTAAACCAAGTAATATTTAAACTATGGGCTGCATACTTAGCTCTTCAAGAAAGTAATTCTCCCAAATTCGATCATCGGATGTTTGGCTCAGATAGGTCTCCAAATGCCTTATACATGTCAGCCATTCCTCCACCTCCTTAGATTTTTTTATGCTTTCTGGTGGTAATGAGTCTAATAAACTCACACCTCCATGTGGCCTTAAGAGTGTCCCATAAGATATCTACTGCTTGAATGGAATTCTGATTGGAGTTCCATGACTCAGTAATAAAAGTTCTCATGTGTACCACTATTTCCTCCTCAGACAACAGTTGGGCATTGAGGGACCATGAACTTGAGACCCGTTTAGAAGATGAGAATCTCAATTTGAGCCAAATTGGTGGATGGCCAGATAGCACTCTAGGATATATCCCAGCATCCTCGACCCCATGTAGAGCTGAGAAACTGAGGAGGAAAAAGTTGATTTGAGAATAGACCTTATGGGGAGGAGAATAGAACATATAATCAATCACTTGAGGATAGTGAATTCTCCATGGATCTATAAGGCCAGAGTCTTTCATCAATTCCCTTAAGGCCCATTGTGCAGGGGAGAGTCCAGCTCTCCTACGATAGGATTTGTCTAGGTCATTCGTATATACCAAATTCCAATCCCCCCCAAAAGGCAAGGGATGTTGGGAACAGAAGCAATGTTGGTAGCCAGGGGTGGGAAAAAGGAGGGTGTATCTGTATTCCGGCCATATATAGAACCTAGGAGAACTTCTACCCCTGCTAAGTTCCCATGCACAAAAATATATCTCCCTTCTGGATCATGCCAAGATTTTATTTCTTGGAATGATACATTTTTTTGTATAAGGATAGCTACCCCCCCTCACCTAGTATTAATAGCAGCCCCAAACACTTGGCCTACCCAAAGCTTGTGTAACTTTGACAATTGGTAGGTAGTGATATCTCCTGGATCATAGCAATATGGGGATATCTACTGAGGTGTCAAAGAATTGTGTACTTTTTGGAATTGTCTTTGCCACCTTTAATGTTCCATGATATTATATTCCAACTTCCCATAAATCCAATAATCACTTAGCCCTGAATATAAAGGTGACCCAGTTGTTTGTCCTGCTCACATAGAATGACCTCACATAATTATCCCACCACTCTCCCTTCCCCAACTCTCTAACCCCATACTGTTCCCCCCTTCCCAACTCACACTCCTCAATGGTACTCCCCCTGGCTAGCCCAGGCCAAAAGCCTTCTCCAGAACATTCTGGACATCATGCCCTCTTAGGAGCAGCCTCTGCCCTATTACAAAAGTATCCCAAAGGGATATAGTATTCTACCTTTCAATACTTACATCGATATAATATTTTCACTGCAGCCATGAGTCTACAGAAGAGGGGGGAAGTCAGCATAAAAACCCAGCAGCTGAAGGCAGTCTGCTAAAAGTTGTGACATAATTGAGAAGCAACACCCCCCCCATTAAGCTTATGCCTCAGCCAATCTTTCTTATTAAAGTAACAAAGTAATAGATTCCACTTGCAAAAATTACGTTCAAAATATCCAAACAGGTAATTCACTTGGATTATCGTCACCCTAGCCTTGGAACTTGGAACAAACACAACCCAAAACAGTATAACATTAATAGTATTAGAAGGATCCAATCAGTGGATTAGGCAACAATGGCAAGGAACATACATAGGGGGCCAAAATCCCATGGGTCCTTAAAAGACTATATAGAAAATAGAATAAAAAGACGGAGCTATAAAGTCAGAAAATCTGAGGTCTTGTAGTTCTATCAGCGTGGAAACGTCACTCAAATAAAACCATAGATGGCACTCTCACCATATTCTACACCGCAAATGTCACGGCCGAAACAGGCCTACAAAATCAAAACCCCCAAAACAGCAACCAAAATGTGTCTCTTGAGATTGACATCCAAAATGCAGCCAGTTTACAAATTATGCCCTTGCTGGACCCGATGATCCTCCCGTGTCCTTGAAATATTCAAGCAATGAATTCAACAGTAAATGAAACCGAAGAAAACTTCCATTTAAGGAAAGCATCCAAAGTAACACTTCACTACTATTAGAACTTGCAACAAATTTACTGTACCATAATTGGATGAAATACCTCCAAGAAATGCTCAACCATCTTTCCCAAATAACTCTGGAAGCCTTGTAGTTAGATCAGCTGCAGCCTGCATTGCACACTCATAGCGTAGAGTTCCAGATGATAGGGAGACCTCCAATCTAGCAGGAAAAAGCATTATGTGCGTTATTTTGGTGGCCCATAGTTTAGACTGGAGCGAGCAATAGGCGGTCCTTTCCTGCCTAACCTTTAACTTTAAATCGGGGACCAGTCTCAATCTCTTACCCTCCCAGTCAATCCTCTCCATATTTATGGCAGCTCTCAATATATGATCTCTATCAAGATAATTAAAAATTTTGAAGATCATAGGGTGAGGAGGTTGATCCGGAGGAGGTTTGGGTCTAATCGATCTGTGGGCCCATTCTATCCCATAAACAGGACCGTTAGGAGAAGGGCCTGCAATGCGCACACAAAGTTTTTGAATAAAAGCCACTGTGTTATTCCCTCCGGCAGCCCCAATAAGACCAAATTATTGCACTGGGATCTTCCTTCTAGGTCGACGACCTTACCTTCAAGTTTCCTGACAGTTTTCTTTAAAACAATGTTCTCCTTCTCCATCTTGTCTATGCGGTCCTCAGTAGATGAAATGTGAACCTCCATGTCTGATACATGAACCGCCAGTCCTGATAAGGATTTCTTCCACTCTCTAAATTCCAAAATAAGCAAGAATGAGGTTGTTTTAATGGTAGAAATATCCACCTGAAGCTGATCGGATGGGATGTTCATAGTGGTCAGATTTGATTCAGTATTTGGGGACAAGCTTCTGCGAGGCCTTTTTGCATCCAGCTCCACTGCGTCTTCTTGGCTATCCTCCTCAGGAGCACTGCGAATTGCCTCTCTAGATGGCTCCATAGCAGTTATCTCCTAGGTCTCAGCAATCTGACGATCCTGTAAAAAGTAGGGTGTGGTGAAACAAGTTCAATTTAGGTAGAATTTAAGTCTTATTATCCGAAGTAGCAGAGCTGCACCAGCATACTGCTTACTCCACCAAGGGCATCACATGACTCCCGTGTAACAAGAATTTTACACACGCTCAAGGGGTTGAATGCCACATAAACCCTGAGAGAGAAGCTCGAGGCATTTATTAAGCATCCAGTCCCGAGGGTGTGTGTAAAATTCGAGTTTTACACACCACCCCATATTTTATTTTATATACTTGCTGGGGAGCACTTTTTCACCAGAGCAATTATATAAAATAAACACAGCTTTGCTGTTCAGCCACAGTTTGATCAGGTATCAGCATGGTCCATGGTCAAGTTGAAGTGGGTGCTGAAACATTTCATTTTTTTAAGCCATTTATAAAAATTACATGCTGAAAAGGGTTAAACAAGTCCAGTTTTTTTTTTAAAGTTTGCTTACCGCCAAGTACGAGTGGCGCCAGCAGTGAAGTGTTCATCCAAGGGTTCAGCGTGAGGATGGAAAGATGTACAGCTGGCCCAGGAGTGGGATGTGGGAAACCCGGTGCATGTTTGCCATTATAACCAGCTGGTTATACTGGCAAATTATAACTTGATTTCCCTATGGAAAAAATACTCACCAGTTATTAGATAGAGAATAAACTATGGGTCTCAGTGTGTAACGAAATTTGCACATCAAGGGTTTGATGCTACATAAACCTGAGAGTGAAGCTCGAGGGTTTGCATACAGTATCAAACCCTGAGGTGTGTGTGTAATCAGCTTATACACCGACCCATATTTTATTTTATATAATTGTTGGGTTTCTCTTTTTCGCCTCAGCAATTATATAACATAAAAAAAGACTGCTGTGCCGGTGCAGTCAGATTACCTCAGCGCATGAGGTCCGCTTTCACTTTATTTAAAATATTGTCAGGGTGGTCCATCTAGTAGCCGTGTGGAACATTTCAAGTAATTGTAAAAATTACTTACTGCAGAGTGTCCATGGCAGTTTCTCTCCATAGTGGGTTTGCTGTAGGGGAAGGGTTTCCTGTTCAGGAAGGACACAGTGAGTGAGGAGTTCGAGCATGCACAGTGTGGGGAAAACCGTGCGCATGTTTGCAGTTATAAACACTCCTTTATAATGGCAAATTACACCATGGTTTCCCAATGGGAAAAAGGGAAGCCCATTAATTATGTACAGAATAATACATGGGTGGGTGTGCATAATGAGAATTTTATACACACCCAAGTGGTGTGATGTTTCATAAACCCCAAGAGTTAATCTTGAAGGGTTTATAACAGCATTGCACCCCAAAGGTGCGTGTAACATTTGAGTTTTTTGGCACAACCATTCATGTATTCTTTTATATTATAGGGGTTGAGTGATAAAGCATTAGATAAAAACAGCTATTTTTCTCAAGAGAGACATATGTCACAATGACGTGTAGACAGGTGGAAAGAAACACAGGTTATCAGCAATGTCATTACGTAGCTACTACTATCAGCCCTGTCTACACATCACTGATAACAGGAATACCGAACTACATTCACTACTAATGCTGCCGATCATAATTCAGGTGAACTAAATTCATTAAACGGCAAATTAAGAGCAGTTGATTGAAACTAATACTAAAAAGAAAACACAAAAGCACTCGTGCACCATACATTTCAATTATCCTGCATATAAAAGACAGAAAAAAGGAAGGTACTAAAAAATGATTAGAAAAGAAAAAGCAAACAACAGAATAGTGAGAAATGTGTTTTACAGAACAACGGAAACACTCCTCTAAAAATGGCAACAAGTAATTTGAAAGAAGAAGATGAACATAATGAACTACAAGACATAATGAACTACTTCAAAAATGACACTGAACCGCTAACAGACCCAAACAGCTACTGTTCTACTATCAACTATCAGGAATTTAACACTAAAACAATAAACATGACAACCGGAAACTACACTACAATAAATAAATATATTGAGAGTGGAAAAAACATAAACACTAAAAGAAAAACGGAATCAGACATACAAAAACTAAAAACATTCTTAACTGACAAAGTACAACTCCATGAGCCAATCCATCAGATTTCACCAGAATATCTGGATCAACTGTTATACCACTTTTTTATGGACTTACAAAAACAAGGCGGATCATCATATGAGCCACTGACAATAAAATCTATATATCTCAGCATAGACAGATACTTAAAAGAAAATGTATCCAGAATGCCTGACAACGTCAACAAAATTTATAAAGACAAGACAAGTACTGGACACAAAACAGAAACATCTAAAAACAGAAGGGAAAGGTAACAAACCACATGCATCAGAAGAACTAAATGATTCACTTATAGAAGAATTCTATGATCAAAAACAACTGGGACCTCACTCCCCGCAATCTTTATTAAATACCATGTGGTATACTGTTACTTCATATTTCGGCATTAGAGGAACAACTGAAGCTAGAACCCTGAAATGGGGAGATATTAAACTGAAAACTGATGAAGATAACAAAAAATACTTAGAATATACAACAGAACGGCAAACGAAAACTAGAACAGGACTCAACCCAAAAAACACAAGACAAATTAAACCTCGAGCATACCAGTCCACAGATCTACAAAAATGCCCTATTGAAAGCTACTTACTCTATCAAAACAAATGACCTCCACACACACTACATGATGAGGCTCCATTTTTCTTATCAATTAATTACCACTCCAATAAAGTTCAGTATCCAACCTTCTGGTTTAAAAACCAACCCCTCGGGATAAACACGATCAGCCGAATGGTGAAAAGTATGATAACTCGATGTGGAACTGAAACACCAAAAAGACTCACAAATCACTCCGTAAGAAAACATGTTATACAAAAATTATCAGACAGTGGAATTGCTCCAAATGAGATAATTCAACTCTCAGGACACAAAAAAGTGGACTCTCTAAATCAGTATTCCAAAATAAATGACGAAAAGAAAGAACAGATATCCACTATTTTAACATCTAGTACAACACCTAAAGCAATGACACGTGACAGTAAAACCAAATCCAAAGAACCACAACCAAGTACATCTGGAACATTGAATTATGATTCATCACAGAATACTAACAACCTTACAACACCACAACTGGATACACCTTTTCCGACATGGTTTAAACATACTACGATTAATGATAAACATGTGACGTTTAACATCATTCAAAGTAAGTATGACCCCCCCAATAATACAATACATGCAAAACATGTACAGCACTAAATAATATCTCTCTTTTTTAGGTAGCTATCCAGGAGCTATATCCAACAAACAGAGAAGACCTGTAATATTGGACACCGACCCCGACTGAAAGTGCAGCTCAAGAATATATTTTGAAACAGTGAAACCTGAAAGAACATTAGACATTTATTTTCCTGCATAATTTACTTTATGAAAATTTAAACATATTGCTAAAATGCAAATAATATGATGTCACATAAACTGAATAAAGTACTTTAAGTTCTCTGTTGTAGTATACCTTTGTATACTAAAGTGTATAGCAATAAAATGTACAAATTCAGATGTGTGTACAATACAGGTGGCTGATCACTACTTAGGTAACAAAGTATACAGAAGCACAATGCGAAAAAACAAATAGATATCCCATTACACACATTATACTACTAAAATATATGCAAAAACAAACAGCATGCTCCCAACCCGAAAGAGACCGAAACCCGGAAGAACAAAAACACACCCACATCGCCCAACAACCAATCATATAACACTTCATCACACTAACAACCAATCACATATTTTGTAGCATAGCAACACAGACCCATAAATGAAATCCCCAAACAGATCAGCAATCTACCAAAATAACCACAATAACACACAAGTAAATGACAAGGAACTCATCCCCTATAATATAAACGAATACATGATGGTGCAGCATCTGATAGTGATTCAATCAACACTTGTGGCCAGTGAGCTTCGCAGCTCGCAGAGCCACTCGTGATAACCCCCGAGCTCACTGGCCACTCGTATTGCTAAAATTGCTATCAGATGCTGCACCATCACGTATCCCCTTATTATACAGCTGCTGGGTAGCATTTTCTCACCCAAACACCAGCACCATAATGTGGTTGTGGCAATGGAAAAGGAACAGTGTGTCCAGTAGATGGTGCTGCTGTTTAAAGCATTAGTGCTGGCTCTTTGTGTTTTCTGCCTTTTGCCCCCATCTGCCGCTCTGTCTTTGTTCAGAAGAACACTAGCAGTAGTGTTATTTCAGACGGTTTTAAATTTAATTTTCTCTTTTTTTCCATGATCGTGAAGATGCAAACTGGGAGTCAGTGATCTGGCCACAAACTGCAGCTGTTGTGTTGACAGGTAAGTCTGGTGTTGGCAGTGGATAAACTGTTGAAGAAGAGCTGTGAAAGGAGGTGCAGCGAGAAGGGGTTGTGAGCAAGTGAAGCAGTGTGTGCATGCACTCAACATGGGAACCCCAGTGTGTATTTGATGTTATAACCATCTGGTTATAATGGTGAATTATAACTGGGTTTCTCTATGGGAAAACACACTCCCCAGTTATTATAAATGCATTAGTGCCTGTCTCAGGCTGAAAGCTGTTTCTCAGAGATCACATGAACCCCCTGAAAATCAGCTTCATCGTGGAATACAGACTTGTGCTTCAAGGGGTAGTTCTGGAATATCTTGGGGAACATGACTCTGAATTTTCTTGTGAAGAGATGCAGAAATGCCAAACATAGAAATAATTTTCTGTGACGTTATATTTGCATTACTGGCTATGCAAGGAAGCTGTTTGTCAGAGATCACATGAGCCACCCTCCCCCTTAAAATCAACTTTTTCTTGAAGTATAGGCTTATGCTTCAAGGAGTGGTTAGGGGCACCTTAGAGAATATGATTCTGAAATTTCAGGCAAAAGTATGCAGAAATTATAGCTGTTTGAATACCTTTCCCTGAATAGTTTGTCCGAACATTTGGTATTCAGAATCTAATTTCCTAAGGTCTTGCTTTATGTCCGAGACGCTGGTGTCAATCCACTGTAGCATATCGAATATAGCAGCCATACTGCTCTTGGCTTAGGCTAAGACAGCCAAGTGGGCATCGCAGTCTTCTCCCCCAAGCCCAATATAAAGTTGGAAGCCTGGGAAGGAGAGTTGCTGGGGCTGCATTTGAGAGCCGCTGATCGCTCCATTCTGCTGCTGTTAATTCAATGCATGTCGAAGCCATCCCATCTACTGTTCCTCGTTGAATAAGTATTACTGGGTTCAAACTTCATTTGCCAGCATTTCATTTTTTGTTTTAAATGAAGTTATAAACTTGACTTGCCAAAGCTTCTTCGCACTTCCACTTTCAGTGCTGTTTTCCACCTGCCCCACTGTCCTTGCCTGTGGTCTTCTCTTCCCCCACACATCAGACAGCATTTTGAAAAATGGTAAGAACCTTGGTTTACAAATGTTCTCTCATCTCTCTCACAGGAGCAGTACTCAATTAAAACTACAAAAATAGAAAAAAAGAAAAACAAACTAAGAAGCCACATTAGGACAAAAGTCCTAAAGCAAAAAAAACAACAAAAAAGTCAGGTGGCAACATAGAAGTGACTAATCAGGTTGGTGGAGGAAGGCACTCTTGCCCTAGCCTCATCCACCTCCCACTCCTCTCTGTATACGCTGGTCCATGGCCCTTGCTCCTGCCTCCACCACTAACCCTCAGCTATACTTTGTGAGAAAACTGTTAGATGCGCACAAAAGGGAGAAGACAGGCATGCAGTTCAATTCAGAACAATCGTTGTGGTATGGCTGTGACATCAGAACAATACTACAATAACTTCTCAATACCTTTAAACTGTCCTACAACAGATAAATGCAACATATGGAAATCCATACACAAAATAAGGGACAAATATACTAGAACATACTCCAGGGAAGAGCACAGTGCTAACCTAACTGCACTTCTAGGAGCTGAAGGCTCTGGGGCACTTACTTTGCTCCTGGGCCTGCAGGACTATCAGCACAATGCACAAACCTGTCGTGTCAGATTGCATACATACATGCTGCTGCTCCTAGTTCACAGCTACAAAAAGACTGCCTGAAAGAAGTCTTTGCAACACTCACAATCCTGGTGTTCCATGCTGATAGATTCAGCCCTTAGGGCTATAGCTATACCAGTAATACTTTGGTTGAGGTGCATATTACATATGTTAAAAGTAATTCTCATGGACTACATGGAACACAGAAATATATTGAAGGCAATGCGGTCTAGTAGTTAGAAGTGAAGACCCAGGTTCAAATCCCACTAGAGCCATGTACTCATTGTGAGACTCTGAGAAAAATCAATAAATGTCCCAGGGCTCAGCTCAGAACATCTCCTATATTATCTCACATCCCACACAGTCTATGCTGCTGGCTGACTCCTGATCACCAGAGAGGAGAGGGGGCAAGGCTGGCAGGGCTGCCGTGCTGAAACTTTCTCGTTCACTTTTCAGGTGTGTGAGTGTCTGATGGCCATTACTTGACTTCTCCATTGTGACTGAGCTTTGAGCCAGAAGAATAAATACAGGACTACCGTATTAATTTCTGCAAGGACATGGACATTACAGAACACTGATAATCCAATTTTTTCTAAACAAGTTCAAACCACTTAACTTTTTCTGGAGCTGTGAGTGAGAGATAATTAGAGGACAGAGTGAGATGATTAACATGGGGTGAAATAGTACAGAAAAGAAGCTCTCAACTCCTTATTGAGTTGAAAATGTTTTTCTTGTAATTTTTAAATTTTTTGTCACTGGTATCAACAATCTTCACAAGTGTTACAATATCTCTCACTTTGAAGCTCCATCAAAATCATTGTTTGTGCTATGACACAATTAAGCATTTTATAATTGTCACTTGGTAAACATTTTCTGAATAACCCTGTTCCTTCCTCAGACCACTCAAAAGTACTCCATTACAAGAAACATTAAAAATAAATCTATAGTTAATGAATGAGCTCAAAAGTTATCTTATTAAACTTCTTGTGTAATCAAGCTTGAGTTAAACATACAGGGGGAACACACCTGTTTTCCTGGTTGTTAAAACTATATTGTACACTTATATCTGTAGGCATCCTGAAGTGGCCTTAAGAAAACAAAATACAATTTCTTTAGATTTAAGTTTTAAATCTCATCATTATTATCCAAACAGTCAGTGATATGCACTGTATTAAATCTCATTTGTTATTGTTTCTAGGTTTAAAAAAAATTTGTAATAATTATTTTTGTGCCAAGTCCCTTATTATTCATATATACCTTGTTGTTCTTGCTCAGGCAGAGCAAGGGGATTAACTTAGTTCCTCAATTCAATAATTATAGTCCCTTCTGTTAAACAAAAGACAGCAGCCGGCCCACCAGTGCAGCGGTTGGATTTCTGCTTGCGGCGCCAGCAACCTGGGTTCGGGAATGGACCCGGGTTGTTGGAAAGCCGGCCGGGGGCGAAGGATCGAGCATCCATAGGACTGCTATCCTTCTCTGGGGGGAAGGGGGGTCAAGTATTCGGTGCCACGGTGACACCTAGCAGAGGCTGGGTGCATTGCAAGCATCGATGCCAAAAATTGAACTAGGGGCGGGTCGGATGCTGGTCATCATTGCACATCCCTGCCCCTGTTCACAAGGGAGAAAATCAGCCTATGCCTGCTGTCTCAATGAAGCTCAGCCTCCTGATGCCTCAATCAGCCTCAAGGAGCTGGCTCCCTGATCAGATATTTGTAGGGCGGCCCGATATGGGGGTCGGTGCTGCGACCCCGCTCTCTGGGGGGCAAGCCAGGGATGACAGGGTGAGTGAGGGCATGTCCAGAGGTGGAGGCTAGGGAGTCCATGACCGGAGCGGATTCTGATGGTTGGCAGGGGTCCAAAAAGTACAGTAATTAAAAAAAAACCAAAAAAAACTAAACAAAGGAGAGCAGGGAAATCAGTTTTCTATCCTCCGGTTGATTAATGCTATTTCAGGAGAAACTTTTTGTAGCCATCTAGAAGATTATTTTTATATGTCCTGAGTTTCCAAGTAACAAATGGAGAGCTTACCTTCTGTGCTTCTTTTTGGGTTTTACACTTTAGCCGTAAGCTCTGCTTTGTTTTTTCGACAAGCCCAGATTCGTTTTGTGAATAGAACAGCTGCTGTGAAATTTACTAACTAACTTGCGAGTAAGTAAGAAAAACATTTTCAACTCAATAAGGGGTTGAGATTCTCTTTTTTTCTACTGTTTCACACACAAGTTATTTCACCAGTTATGAAACACTCCTCTCTACATTTGAATCAGATTTAAGGAAAATTGTATTCAAAACAAAAACAAGGGAACTGAGGGAGGACCTATAGTACAAACATGATTATCATGGGGCCCAGGCACTTTGCTTAGTTAAACACAGTAATTTACTCAAGCGGCAGTGGCGGCCGTGAGTGGTCCAATTTAGTTGGCTCTTTTGTTAGAGCTGCAAAAAACAAATTAGAGGTGCAAGATGGGGCACTTATTTAATTGGATGCTCATTTGCAGAAATGTGGTGAAAGGAAGACAAAGGACAGGATGCCACCCAATTTAGTGTCTAATTATGTGCCTCATCTAGTGAGCCAGGCCAGCATTCATCATTCAAAATAAAACAAAGATTATCACTTAATGTCAGAGTCAGTTCGGTGATGGTGACGTTGACTGTGACGGGGCCAGGGACCTGGCTCAGGGAAGGAATTAATCACTACCAGCTAATCCTGTGCACACAGCTTATTAAAAAAAACAAAAAAACAATTTTGCTAAAAACTTAAAGGCAGTTGCTTGCTGTTGCTTATGCGGCCTGGCCCCCAAGGTGTGGGGGCACAGCTCACATGGTGCTAAGGCCGGCCCTGAATAAAAGGCCTTAGTTTGTTTTGTTATCATTTACTACAGTTATATGGTTAGGTTTACCCTGTCTTCCTGACTTTGAAAATTGCCTTTTTGGCCATGCCCAGGGAAAAAAAAATGGTCCTTGATTGAGCAATTGTGGCGCCAACTGCTGGCAGTCGGGTGGGCCCTCTGGCAGTACGGGCCCTCGGTCTGTGGTCCGATTGCCTGACTGATCAGTCCACTTCTGCTTTCAACCCTGAATGCTGATCGCTCCCTGAAATCTACTACACTTAAGCTGCCGAGTTTTAACGTTTTAGGAGAGTCTCTTGTTTCTGCAACTGAACAAGAGGAGTTGTGTCAGGACTGTACACAGCCTATTGTAGGAATCAGTTTTTGTCCAGAGCACTGAGACCACAACACTAAAAACCAAGCAGGAGCACTAAGAGTCAAGACATGGTAGCGAGAGAACAAACAAGCAAGTGTGCCAAAATTCATAGCTGGTTAGTTTTTTTTATTTATTTGTTTAAATTCTTTCTTTAGCCAGGACAGTAATAAGTGCTAAATAGATGTCTCCAACTGCAGGTGAAGTTGCAAGGTACTAACCATGTGGAATTAGCATTCTTGTGTGCCAGAACCAGGTAGGAACACTGAAAGACAGCTTGTCATAGTAAGAGACTGAGCAAATAAATGCATCGAAATTCATAGCTGGTTAGTTTTTGTTTCTTTGTTTTAATTCTTTCTTTAGCTAGGGCAGTCATGAGTGCTAAATAGGAGTCTTCTACTGTGGGTGAAGATGCAAGTAACTGACCATGTGGGACCGGCGTTCCTGTGTGCAAGTCGTGGTAATGCTTGGTGGTTGCACTACAATATAAGTACGTTATAGTAAACAGAAACAGTATACTGTAAATAAATTTAAAAATCAGCAAAACTAGCCATTTCAAATAATCAGCTAAGTACAGTAGTACAGTACTGTCAGGGGAGAAAAGGACTTATGGGTATGTAATGTTACAGTATCTTTCTGGAACAAAGACGGTCAATCAGTCAGCCACAAAATCATAAACTCCATATTTTGCTTTGTCCGGACAGCCACTTATATCAGACAAAACAGCCCTACACAAATGTGGCCATTATAAGCAGCTTGCACTGTATTTGAAATGTCTTTATTTGCTTAAAAAAAAACTACAAGAATACAGGGGGCAGATGGTGGACATCCTGTACCTGGACTTCAGCAAGGCATTCGATTTAGTGTCACATGGCAGACTGATCAGCAAGCTGAAGGACCTGAGAATAGGAGGCAAACTGCTGGGGTGGGCCAAGAACTAGCTGCAGGACAGGAACCAGAGAGTAGTGGTGGCAGTGGTGGTGGTGGGGGACTATCCAAACCTAGACCTGTAACCAGCGGGGTCCCACAGGGCTCAGTATTTGGACCTGTGCTGTTCAACATCTTTATTAGTGACATAGAAGAGGGGGTCAAAAGTAAGATCTGCATTTTTGCAGATGATACTAAGCTCTGAGGGAGGGTGGTCACAGTGGAGGGGGGAGACAGGAGTTAAGGGAGGATCTGGCTAGGCTGGAGATATGAGTGGGCATCTGGCAGTTGGGTTTAAATGCTAAGAAAAGCAAGGTCATGCACCTGGGTGCCAGGAACCCAGGGGCCAGTTAATGGCTGGGGAGAGTACAGGTGACAGTCTCAGAAGGGGAAAAGGACCTCGGAGTGATGGTCAGGAGTGATATGACACACTCGGCACAGTGCCATAAGGCAGCAGATAAAGCAAATAAAATGCTGGGCTGCATTGCCAGGGGAATCACCTCTAGGAGGAAGTAAGTTATTCTGCCACTGTACAGGTCGCTGGTGAGGCCATGCCTGGAATAATGTGCAGTGCTGGTGCCCGTATTTGAAGAAGGATATCAAACTACTGGAGGGGGTCCAGAGGAGGGCAGCCAAGATGATCCAAGGCATGGGGACAGAACATATGAGGAGAGGCTGAGGGAGCTCAACATGTATTCCCTGGAGGATAGAAGAGAAATGGGTGACATGATAGAGGGCTCTACCATGCTGAAATGACAACAGTGTTGTCAAAGTTCGGCATGGCAAAATACCCAATGTCAACAGGTGAAATTTCACCTGTCAGACATTGTGTGTTTTCTATAGTGTGGCTCTGACCCCCGAATCTCCCATGCTGGGGGCTGTGCCCTCTGCACCTCCCCTTCTTAAGATATCTAACTCCAAGTCAGAGTTGTTTCAAACAGGGGGTGAAAGATGGTGAAAGGGTGAAATTTTGGCCTCGGGTCCCTCACAGTGACAATCTCAAAACCTGTTGAGATTGTAGCTATGAGGGATTTCCCAATTGTGCATTCACTGAGTGAATGGAATACCATGATAGAGACCTTCAAGTACCTTACAGGCATAAACAGAGTTGGATCAGAGGACATCTTTAATTTAATAAAAGAGGGTAAAACAACAGGGCATAGCCTGAAACTAGTGTGGGGGGGGTAGATTTAAGAAGGAAATGAGGAGGCATTTTGTCACTGACAGGGTGGTGTCAGGGTGGAACGAGTTGCCAGTAGAGGTAGTTGGGGCATATATGGTGGCTAGTTTCAAGGGGGGTGGGATAGAGTGAAGAAGAAAATTAGGATAGGAGGAGCCATTACTGGGAAATGGAAGGGGTGGGTAATTAGGAGGGAGGGGGTAGACTCCAAGAAGAGTAGGGGATGGGGGGCAGCTCCAGGGAATTAAACTGAGCTGCACACTTGAGCAGACTTGATAGACCATTAAGGCCTATATCTGCTGGCAAATTTGCATTTTCCTGTGTATGTTCGTAACTAACTCACTTCCCCTACCCTTGCTTGTCCCACCCAGCCATTAAGCATTTACCACCATCCCCCCCACTCATTGTTTGTACCTGATCTCACCTCATCCATACAGCATGCAGGAGTGGGACAGGAAGTAGAATCACGGGTTAGGAGCTGGCTTAGTCAGAGGAACCAGTCGGTGATGGTCAATGGGACAGCATCAGGGGATGGGGGGGTGATCAGCGGGTGCCACAGGGGTCCATCTTGGGTCCTGTACTGTTCAATATTTTCATTAGTGACATCACTGAGGGGCTAGGCAGGAAGGTGAGTCTGTTTGCAGATGACACAAAGATCTGCAACACAGTAGACACTGCTCAGGGACTAGAACAAATGAAAAGTGACCTGCTCAAGCTAGAAAAATGGTCCAACATGTGGCAGTTAAAATTTAATGCAAGAAAATGCAAAGTGATGCATCTGGGCAGGAGCAACCCAGGGACGGTCTACTATCTGGGTGGAGAGCACCTAACAGCCACCAAACAGGAGTGGGATCTTGGGATCATCATCTTTGATGACTTAAAAGTGGACAGACAATGTGAAAAAGCAGCAAAAAAAGCCAGCAAAATGCTGGGATGCATTGGAAGGGGCATCACAAGTAGAAAGAGGGAAATGATCATGCTACTATATCAGTCCCCGGTGAGGCCCTACCTTGAGTACTGCATACAGTTCTGGAGGCCTTATCTCAGGAAGAATGTGGCTAGACTAGAGATGGTACAGAGGAGGGCAACAAAAATGGTACAACAGCTCCATGAATTGTCATACAAAAGCAGATTACGGCAACTCAGCATGTACTTTCTGGAGCAGTGCAGAGATAGGAGTGACATGATGGAGACATTCAAGTTCCTGAAGGGCAGAAACAGAGTCCCTACCCAGGAACTCTTTCTGATCAATAGCTCCACAAGGACAAGGGATCATAAGATGAAATTAAGTGGAGGGAGGTTCCGGGGTAACATGCATAAGTTCGTCTTTATGGAAAGGGTGGTGGCTCCATGGAATAGCCTACCTGTAAAAGTCATTGACTCCAAAACAGTAGGGAAATTCAATTCTGCTTGGGATAGGCATAAGGGGATTATCTCTAAGAAATTCTAAGAGGGTGGTAGCACTCAGGGCAAACTAGATGGATCTTTGGTCACCATCTTTTGTCACTTTCTATGTTTCTATGTCTCTATCCCCCAGCACTCACACAGTATGCTAAATGTTATTTTCCATCCCACAGTGGACAACCGGCACAACCCACCAACCTCCACAGCCAGATGCCATGTTGTTCGATAAAAAGCATTTGTTTGCACTATGCAGACTAAGTATCCTTCCATTCCCCCATCCTGGCAGTATCCTTATTCTACCCTCCTTCCCCCAGCACCAAAGTAACAGTGCTTCAAAAAAGCCGACCAGCACAACCCGCCCTCCTGCATGTCTGACCACTGTCTAATGAATGAACCTGCTTGCCCTGTCTCTACAGAAACCCAGCTAATCACTTATCAGCTGTGCTTTTATAGAAACAAAGTGAGTGCGTTCATTCATTAGAAGGCAGCTGGCCAAGGGGGGGGTTGTGTTGGCCACCTTCACTACTTGGGTGCTGGGGGGGTGGAACAAGGATACTGTTAGGGTAGATTGATGGGGAATACTTAGTCTGTACAGCACAAACAAGCACTTCTAGTTGAGCAACATTGAGGCCAGCTGTGGAGGTGGGTGGGTTTCACCGGTTGACTACTGTGGAATGGAAAATAACATTTAACATATTGCATGGCTGCTGGGGAGAACAGGGTGGGATTAGGTGCAGACAAGGGGTGGAGGGATTGGCTGTAATGACTAAGAGAGAAGCAAGGCTGGCGGAAGGGTGTTTTTATTTCATTTTCAATCGGATATGAATAGCAGTTCCCAAATATGAATATTGCACTACTTGGGAAGGGCTCCGAATATTTGGGAGCTCTACTATTCATGGTATTTGGGGAAATACTATTTGGTCCCTGCACATACCTGGCAGAAATCCCAAACATAACTGCCATTTTCTGTGACACTATAAATGCATTAGTGTCTAAGGACTGAAAGCTATTTTTCAGAGATCACATGCACCTCCCCCCAAAAAATTTAATTTTCTCTTGGAATACAGACTTGTGCTTCCAGAGGTGGTTAGGAGACATCTTGGAGAACATGATTCTGAAATTTCAGGCAAAAGTGTGCAGATATGCCCAACATAGGAGCATTTTCTGTGACACTAAATTTGCATTACTCAGTAGAAAGAAGCTGTTTGTCAGAGATCACATGAACTTGCCCCCAAAAATCAAGTTTTGCTTGGAGTACAGACTTGTGCTTTGAATGAAGTTAAGGAGACACCTTGGGGAACATGATTCTGAAATTTCAGGTGAAAGTATGCAGAAATGCCAAACACAGCCACCATTTTCTGTGACACTATAAATGCTTTAGTGCCTGTAAGGTTGAAAGTTACTTCTCAGAGATCACATGACCCCCGCAGAAATCAATATTTGCTTGGAGTATAGACTTGTGTTCCATGGGTGGTTAGGGGGCACCTTGGGAAAATGATTCTGAAAATTCAGATGAAAGTACTATATGCAGAAATTAGGGATATGCGAGTAATGAATATTATTTCTGGAACACCTCAAGTAATGCACTATTCCTTATTCGGATCTGAATAACGAACAGTGGCACTATTTGTCCCCTAACAGGAAAATACTAGCTAAAAATAAAATAAGGAAAAGAAACAGCCCCACCCTCTTCCCTGCCCATATATTTCAACTATCCCACCCCCCTGTCACCCCACCCTCAGCTGATACACCCATCCCACCATCCTCCCTCAGAACCCATATTTTGATAATGTTACTAATTTATTTTGTAAAAAAAAAAAAAAAAAAAAATCCAATAGTTGGCTGGCATGACCTGCCCACCTCCACAGCTGGCCACTGATTTTCAGCACTTTTCATTTCAGTGACTTCACTAACATCGATTGTTGCCTTGTAACCCACATCAAACACCCTACCAGCAGTGGCACCCAAGTTCAGCTTCATAGCAGAGGGAAGAAGTTGACCAACACAGGCCACCCTCCTCCACGGCAAACCACCTTCTTATAATGAAAGCACTCCCGTGCTTACTTGCATAGTAAAACCAGCTGATCACTTGGTCAGCTGGTCTTACTATGTAAGCAAGCGCATAAGCGTTTTCATTCCGAAGAAAGTGGTCAGCCATGGAGGAAGGTGTGCTATTTCAGCTGCCTTCTTCCCTCTGGTATAAAGTTGAACTTGGGGATCGGTACTGGTAGGGTATGAGGTATGGAGTGCAGGGGAACAATTTATATTAGTGAAGTCACTGAAATGCAAAATGCTGAAAGTCAGAGGCTGGTCATGGAGGCGGATGAGTTGTGCTGGTCATCTATCTGATTTTTTTTTTTTTTACAAAATATATTAGTATCATTATCAAAATGTGGGTGCTAGAGGTAGGACAGTGGGATATGTGTTCCAATTCAGGATGGGGGCAGGGGGCTGGGATACTTTAAAGGATCTGGGATGGGGAGTAGGGTGGGGATTGTTTTTCCCCTTATTTTTAAATAGAACCCAAATAACGAATACGAATTCAGAATACCAAATTTTGGGAGGCCCCAAATAGCATATTTGGCTGAACATTAAGAATAAAGTATTTGCACATTACTAGCAGAAATGCCAAACATAGCAAACATTGTCTCTGAGGATTTATTATTATAATAATACAGTACTGTACTCTGCCATAGTTGTCTAAAATGTGGTTCACTGGGTCCATGCTTCCTCTCCATTATTGTCAATCTGCAATACACAAGTTGAAGATGTCTTTTCAGTGCTAGGAATAGACTGTAAAATTTCATTATACTCATAAAGTATTACTATTGTCGCTACTCACTTGGTAGCCCACAACACGCCACTCCTTGTTGTATGGGTCAATATAGTGGTTCCCTTTGAGTGACAGTGCTGAGGGCAATATTGTGCCATCTGGCTGCACCAGTCGATGCCATTCACTGTCGACTTCCTTCTCTCCTTTTGTAACCTCCATCAGGACCCCAGTCATCCCTTGAGTATGCTGTAATGATACAATATGGAACATGGCTGTTTTAGTCTGAGCAATCACTCCGTAATACAGTATTAGTACTATAGTGTATGGTGGAACGTTGTTCCACCCGGATTTTCATCTCTGCTAAAGTGCTGTTCTACCACAGTTGAAAGGTCATGGAGTGCTGTTCAACTCTTCTGTGATAGAACAGCATTCCAGTAGAGTTAGAAAGCCACAGGCAGTCAGAAAAATCCAAGGTAACAGAAATTGCAGGATCAACCAGATAACGAAGCAGTGATAGAATGATCAGACAGATGCAACATCAACAAGATATCTGAAACAAAGGCATGATCAACCAGATATGTCAACTTTTATATGCAGGATCAACCAGATTTTTAAAGTTACTCACAAAATAAGCACCGGTCCTCACACTCAGTGTCTTCTCTCTAAGTGAGAGGAATGGACACCAGTTTTTTTCTTCAAAACCATGCCCAAACCTAAATGTCAACCAATGGTAATTTGCGATTGAAACGTAGGGATGGCTGGTCCCTAGCAACAACACAACTTGCTCTAGAAGCCACGTGTAACTCTCAGTGGCAAAATGGTTACTTTTTTTTTAAAAAAGCAAAGTGATCGAACTCTATATTAATTGTTTTGGGACACACCATACACTATATAAATAGTGGATAGTCAACTATATGTAGAACCAGTGAGTTCTGTCACCTTGGGGTTCTGATTCACACAGACCTCTAGAGCTACATTCTCAAGGTCACAGGGAATCAGAACCCCTCTGTGGCAGACACACTGGTTCTGCATAGTTGCCCATCCACTATTCTCTATGCATGTTGCAGGTACTGCACTGTACTCTAGTTCCATTCATCAAGCACTTGCACTGAGTGAGCGTGGTGAACACCCACCCCTGTGGGCCAAGGAACACCAAAACAAAGTGGCTTGGTGGTGTTGCCAGTCTTTCTTCTGCCATTTTTTAAGTACCTGTTGTACTGTATGTACTGTATTCCTTTTTATTATTTTCATTATGGGGACATACCTTTCCTAGAAGGGGGGATAGTTGGGTGTTCAATGAAGTGATGCTAATTTTAATAGCTGTTCTTCAGTCATTACCAATCTTGTGCATTTAAATATGTAATATAAACATCACTTTGGTGAGCAGGTGTGCAGTGGTAATCATGCAAATGTTCACCTGTAGCAAGGTATACTGAGTGGAGCACAAGTGTGGTACCCACTGAATAGCATGTATACCCCAAACGCAATGAACCGCTTGGTGAGTGGTACCGGTAAACTTTTGCGTGATTACCTCTGTACATTTTAAGGGTACCTGCACACTGCTAAAGCTAGTCTGAAATTCCACTCTGTATTGTGATGTACTGTACTTTGGGTCGGACATCAAATTTGAATGAAAGGTATTTTTTAATAAAAGCTACAGTCTCAGTACCAAACAAATATTTGTCTGTGGCCCTGTTGAACTCACACTTGGAAGTTGTCCTCAACACTCTAATCATGTCATGACTGTGATCTCCCTTCCCCCATTTTCACAGTTCACAGGTCTGAGGCCCACATATTAGCATCTGAATATGTGGCAACTATTTTGCATCAATCTGAGCGGTTGTCATGGTGACCAGGTGAAAACCAATGCAAAGTGAAAATCATCCTATTCACTGTTAATAATTAGAACTGGAACTTTATTTCTGGCACCCAGACCTGTGAATTTAATTCATGGGCAGATTGCCTTTAATATTTAGTGCCACAGGAACTTCAAAGACTATGCCTGCATGGGTTACCATTTCAGTAGTGGCAATCCCTTGAATACCATGACCTTGGATGTGTCCTCATTTCTCTCATGAGGACTTAATGAAATGTTCACAGAGTGCATTTTTAACATCTGTTTAGCGTATGGGGACAGTGTGTGTCATGTAATGTACTTTATTGTGATGCTTTTTCATATACTGTAGTATCAGCTATTGCATTAGGGCCTTATAAAAGTACTCTTTATTTTTGGCAGACAGTGTCATTTCACAATATCCAGACTCTCGGGAGAGAAAGAACGCCGGTGGTGGAAATCTCTGGGAAATCATGACCTTGTATGTGTCTCCCATCCTCCCAGGAGCACTTCCTGAAATGTGACATTTCTCTTGTTTTTTACATTCATTACTGTGTACTGTGTGTTATCATGGGGGTTGCTTTTATTGCTGTATTTCACAATGTAATACATTTTATGGTGCAATGCAGTGCCTCCTACATTTTAACACTGTAACATTTCCAAATGGATGAAAAGATCATAAGATTTACACAATGTAGTAGGTTCTGTAAATTACAAAACAAATTGTCAGAGGAAAACACAATTCCAACAACTAATGCAGTATACAGTATTATATTACAGTGCCTTGTTCACATTCCAGTGGCACATCCAAGCTTGGCAATCATGACAAGCAACACCTTTTACAAGTGTGCAGTGTATTGTTTACAGCCTCATTGTTTTAATGTCTTCCAAAATTGCTTGATGGCATCAATGAGTACTTACTTTGTTCATGGTTTTCTCTTTCTCCTGATATATGTTTTCATGGCATGCCACACCATCTCCATAGAATTTGTTTCTGGTGACCTGGTGTGACAAATATATAACTCAGAAATACAGTATTAAAACAAATGCTTATTTTTTTATGGATGCTTCTGTTTAGTACAATACTTACTCAGGTGCTGTCTTGATCCAGTTGATTCCAGCAGCTGCAATAGCCACTGCTGATGCATTATGTTTAGGGTCATTGTCTTGAAAAAAATCAGTGTCCTTCTAGATATTTTCTCAACTATTGTATTTCTGTACAGCTCCTGTGACAGTATGTTCCCTGAAGAAGTCACTCTCCATTGTTCCTGTGGGAATAAAAACTGTGGCACTGTTGACAATACTGTACTACATGTGACATTTTAATGGTTTCTCAAACTACACTACAGTTTACTATAGCATCTCAAACCCTCAAAAATGCACAGTGTACCATGCCTGTGGTTAGGTATGGTTCCACAAACATGAAACTTTAGTGGGTACTTTGGCTTTAGCTTCATGGAGTCCCTGCCCTTCTTAGAAAATGCCATGGAAGCAAATTCCTCCACAGACACTGTCTTGTCATTAGAAAAAAATGACATCATAAAATTTCTCCTTGTTCTTTATCCATGTCCTGGCTTGCTCCAGTGTTGTTGTTTTTTATCTTGTTCACATCCCGTATCATGGAGCAAAATTTTTATTAAGAAAACCCCAGATAAGATACTATATTTCATGAGATACAGTTTACTGTGATAACACAGTAATGGATTCAGTGTTAAATGCCTTACATTGCATATTCGCATGTCCACCCCCATCTGATGGTGCAGTCACTTGACAGATGACACAGATGGCACTATTCCTTATTTGGCAGCTGGACGTTCAACCATTTTCCTTGCAGTGGTCTTGTTGTACTCTGTGAGCATGCAGTCGACAATTAGCATGGATTCTCTGTGTGCAGAAATAAAAAAATTAAATAAATGCTTTCCCACAATTTTGTTGGTAAAGTACTGTAAGTAAATTTATAATACAGTTGAAGTCACTTAGTTGGAATGGCCTGGTGGCAGCCAACTCATTCCGGTTAAGTAGCCATCTGATCTCATAGAAGTGCAAGTTTTCGATAGTTTTATTTGCTGACATGTTCAATTGTAAAGCCGATTGTTTCGTAGATGCATACGGTACTTGTATTAACAATTTCCCCATTAGACACTTTTAACTTTTTTATCACACGTCCTCCTCAATAACTAAACAGTTAGCTCAACTTTTAAAGCTGCTCGTTGTTCTCGCTCTGCTTGTGGTTTAAAAGAAGGTGAATGTTTTCATCTTTTCTCTCTCTGTTCACTGTAAAAGTCTGCCCCCACACTGCCTCACAGGCTAGTAGTTTGCAAGACTCGTGGTAAAAAGACAGGAAAGTATCTCTCTCTGCTAATGATTTGCAAGCAAATGCACTCTCTCATGCTCCAGGTCTGTTGTCATCTGGGAAACAGCACAACAGTTAACTGAACCCTGTGACAGTAAATTGTCTGCTGTGTTAAGCTGAACAAAGAAAAGCAGAAATCTGGAGACACTTTCCTATGACTCTCCAGCTAGAAGGTTTATGAAACAGCTATGGGGGGGGGGCCAAAGAGCTCACATCTGTGTCCAGCTAACAGGGCTAATAGGTTTATGAAACAGAGCATTAATAACATCAGCTACAGGTGGAGTGGAGAAGTTCTTGAAGTGTTTGGCAAAATGGAATAAGAGGCAGGGAGGTATAAGGGAGGCAAGGAGTACAATTCACACCTATTCAGGTGTTACAAAAGGTGTGACAAATGCACAAATGTTGTGAGTGCGGGATCAGGAAGGGATTATGTATGAGGGACAACTCAGGGCATGTATGTCAGGGAGAAATTGTCCCAAGAAAATGGAAGAGATATCTCATTTAACTAGTAGTGGCATCCACAGGATAACATAGCCAGTTAATCAGTGCTTGGGAGGGATGCCCCATTAAAATGGACATCCCAATTATCCATGTCCCAATGAAGTTGCTTGTACTGGAGCACACTACAGTAATATGTAAAGTGTCAGAATACATCAGTGACAGTGCTATACAGGTGAGCAGCTGGTACAGACAGCAGGCTGTAGTGCATGTGGCACTAGGATGTTGCTTTTCAGGTGGGCCTTCAGCCCACTATCCATGATAGAGATCCTGATGTTCTTCAGAAACACCTGTATCTTTCTGATGCTTTCCCCTTACTACCTCATCCACCTCACTGCAGCACTCTCAACTAATATTTTCTTCACCATTGTACATGGATGCCATGATAGCAGCTCCAGTAAGGAGTTGCCAGCTGTGGAAAGACATCATTTATTTGGTAACATCAAAGGGTGCTGCATCACCTTACTTGTTGTCAAATGTGATGTAGCAATGCATCTCTGATGTGTACCTACCACGGCACATATCACCTGATGCCATCTGTTCTCAGCCTACATAAGGCACAAAAATGTTCTTTTCTGTCAACAGTATCTTATTGCACATTTTCAGAAGAATGTACTATGTCATCTGTGTATTCCATCATGGACAAGATCATTTTCTACAGGAGAAAATCCAGAGCGGTAGCATCTCTGCCACTAACAAGAAGTCGTAACCTGGTAAATAGGATATCACCTGTGACCATTCTGTCTGCTGCTGTAGGGAAGGAGAACATCAATAGACTGACTAAATGCAAGCATAGGAATCCCACAGATACACTGAAGACACCAAAGCATCCTAGGACAAAGGCACCAAGGGTAAAGTTCAGCATAGTTCATTATTTTTGTTTTTGCAAGAAATACTGTGTCATTAAATTCTGCAGCTTGTTCTTGTTTCAGCAAGCAGTACTGTATGTGACATTAAATGTTATTCTTATCTTTTTCTAACAGTGTAGGCTTGTTAATAAATTAGATGGGTATGGAACATCATGCAGCAGCAGTTAAAATAGTATGCGATGTGAAGAAAATACCTATAGCACTCCTGAGTTACTGAAAAATGATGAACTGGAAGATGTTGAAAAAGGAATGGAGACTGCCACCGGTGAACTCTGCAGTACCTCAGGAAACAGAGAAGGACCAATCCAAGGTTTCCAGAGAATTTGATTTTGAAACCAAGGCAGAACAGACAGATGTTAACAGGGATGTGGAGGATGCAGTTGAGGAGGAACTGCTAGATGTTAACCCTGAGATGGAGAATTCAGTCGCTGAGGAAATGCCAGATGCAGATATTAGCAGGGGGGTGGAGAATTAAATTGATAAGGAGCCAGATGTCAACAGGCACATGCAGCTTGAAATCCAGGAGGAGCAACATGAGGTACAAGTGGAAATTCTCGGTGTGCATGAGCAAGAAAAGAATGAGACTATGCCAGTGAGCAGAAGTGAACTGCATGACATGGCTGAAAGGGTACTGATCATTGAGAAGAAGAGGGACATCTTGCTTCAGCTGTTACAGACATGCAGTCCAGTGGTGTCACATCTGTGTTAGTCAACACTTGTGTCTTTTATCCACCTTCTTGAAGATGATGTGCAGATTCCAAGCAGTGGGAGCAGCAATGGCACTGCAGTAGTTAGCTCAGACAGCTCCCCACATGTGCCCGTTATGTCTGTTATTGAATGCAATAACATTGCATCTTCTCACATGAAATGCAATTTGTTCCAATGAACAAGGCAAGAAAACTTGAACCAGTGACACTGTCTAATGGCAGGCCTGATCAATTTGCAGCTCTGGTATTTCAGACTCGGGTACCTCAAACTCAATATCTGTCCTGGGGGGAATGTTAGTTGGGATGGGAGCAAGGGGAAGAGACCAAAACCGAATGCAATACGCCATGAGGTTTTATTGATTGCAAGGAGACACTTGGAGGTCAGAAGCAGCCACATGAAGTTAGTAAGACACAAAATAAATGAACAGTTAAGGAACCCCAGGAAGATTGCAGATCTTACCAATACATAAGCCTAGGGCAATATGTGGCTTGTTGTGGCTTTGGTGTAAAGTATTTTTTTTTATCTAAATTAAAGTTTGAATCAAAATGGTTAGTTTTCTAAACATCTCCATGGTGCTGAGTGATGGGTGTTTGATTGGCATGCTGGTGACCCGGGTTCATGCCACTGGCCTGGAAGTCAGAAGCAGAATCCAGCAGGGAGGGAGTTTACAGTGTCCATTGGATACTTTCCTCCCAGAGGAGTGTGTGGGTGTTGGACCACTGTTTGACTGCTCTTGGTGATGACTAGTGGCCAGTGTTCTTAGCAGCATATGGCCCCAACTCACTGCTGAATGCCCCCACCCTCAGGACCCTGTCATGGACAGACCATTATGTGGGAGGCTGGGGGGCCTGGGGAGAAAATGGGAAAACTAGCTGCTCAGCTGACCAGATGATGGTGGCTGGTCTCCACTTGTCATGAAGGCCAGAGGTGGCCTTGCCTACTCCTACTGCACCTGGGATACAGTTAGAATGCCCTCGGGTGACTTTCCTCTCCTCGCCTTGTTCCCCTCCATGGTGGAGGTGCCCTCCTGACAAAGGGCTATGTTGGGTTACCTGGGTTTTGGCAATAACATGGCAGTGGATGGCAAAGGGACTTGGTGGTGGGGTGGGGACCTAGGCGGCCTGAAGTAGTGGCTAGCTGAATTCTTGGGAGGAGCAAAAAAAAATATTTTTCCAGGGGTTTAGTTTTCATTGAAAATGTACAGTAATTGTGGTGCCCTATTATATTATAGCTATGCTGCAACACCTTGCATTTATAGAATACAGAGGTGTGATCCTGAGGCTGGGTTAATGGGCATAACTGTCCATGCATCTCATTCCCATTAGTGGACCATCGGTCTAACAATAATCACAAATGACTGTTAATACAGTAAATCACAGTTTGCATATATCTAGATGTGGTTTTATAAAATGGGCAAGGGAAATCCTGCATCCTGATTGGTTGTCACCTGTACCTTAGATCTGTCTAATGCACAGGTAAAAACAAGTACTCCAAAGTCAGGACACAGTACAAAAAAATGAATGTGCCACATAGAATGCTCATTTTTGAACACTGCCTTTTTTCCCTTCTTAGCGAGGAAGATGATTTAAACTGAATAATAAAAAAAAACTTAAAACAGTACAATAAAAATAACTCCTACTACTCCCACTTTTAGCCTTTTTTTACTATTCATAAAGTAACTGTGTTCCCCTTTCTCATCTCACTGCTGCCCAGTACTCGCTTGCTTGCTCCCACTACTGACTTGCCTCTTTGTTCTGTCAAGCCTGCAACTTGCGCTTCATACTCATGCTGAAGTCACTGCATCTAGTGCTTAAATTAAAAAAAAATTCAAATTGCATCTTTTTTATATGTACAGAAATTAATATTAACTGTCATCTCAACAGCCACAACAATTAGAAACGATGCTCATGCTCTTCCTGCTCACAGTGCCTGTTCCACATCCACACTCTCTTGAGATCCCGACTGCAAAAAAATGAAATCAGTTATGCTCTGTGTAATTCCACTATATCTTTAGTGCAGTACGAGTGCCCCAAGTCTCAGAGCCACAATGGTATCTCTTCTGTTTTTTTTAAACCAATACCAGTAGCTCACATTCCCATCCCCCCAACACGGCACTGCTAAAAATGCTGTCCACAGAACTGCTCTGTGCACTCCCAACTGCCCACCCACACACCACTCACTTACCACTCATCTTTTAAGAGTACTGACCTTAAAACCAAAATAAGGCAGGCATTATTAACTGCAAAAAACAGAAGTACTAGTTTCTGATGTCAACAATCGTGGGCACACTTTAACCCTTTCCTGAAAATTTGCTTTTTATATTCAATCACACTTTAAATAAGGATGTGTGGGGTGACTGCCACAATCAGGCTGCTACCTATCTCGCATAACAGATGTGACCCAGCCAATAGTCATAAACAATGATTACACACATCACTACATAAAACTACAGAATTTGAAAAATAGTACAAAATCTGAATTACAGAACTGGAAAACAAATTACACTTACAGAAGCCCACTAAGGACAGAAGAACTAAGGAAAAGTAGAAAAGCCTCACTTTGCAGCCAAGTAGAAGAACTATTTTATGAAACATTAAGCAACTGTTTTAGTTTTTTTCAATATTTAAACATATTTGATTTTAATTTTTCCCTTAATATAAATTATGACCCATTTTATAGGAGCTACAGATAATGTAGCTCACTGCAGTGACTAGCTTTTAAACATGCTGTAAATACTTGGATTAACAGTGGAAAGTAAGTCAAATTTTAGTCATACTTCTAAGCTGTTTTAGATAGTAAACAGAGATTTAAGGGGTTTTGATTTTAAACTGCAAGGGGAAAAATAGAGAAAGCAAGCTTAATGAGAACAAATTGATAACACTGGTCAACATTCTTAACATTGGACAAGGTATATTTAGCTTTTATATTTAGCTTGGGCTGTATCTTAGTTATTGCTGAAAATGTTAAAAGAGCATAAGGCATGGTTCATCCTTTTTATTTTTCAAGTGCCCAGTACAAATTCCCACAAGCAGAGATTCTCTGACCTTGATTCAGTCCTACATTCAAGACACTAGACCAGATACAAGGACCAAGTGGCAAAAGAGGGGAAACCCACTCAGAGACCTGAAGAACAGTAGTAGGAGAACCTGGAGCAGAGAACTTAGAACAAAATACAAGGACAGCCCACATGGGCAAGATAGTTTAATCCAATTTAAATTAACTACAATGGTCACAGTTGATGTTTTTGGTGTATTTCTATTTTGAGAACATATTAGAAAAAAATAAAGATTGTTTTATTATTTATAGGGGATAGGTGTATGTATTTAACACACTCATATTTATAGCAAGTACTCAAATCTGATTATCTACTAGATTGATACTTCCTGAAACAATAGAATTGTACATTGTACATTTAAGGTCGTGAGGGCTTTGGAGCAGCCCTCCCTCACAGCCAGTAGCTGACTTTAAGTGTGCCCAGCTGACTCCCCCGAAGATCTTGGAGGTTGTAAGGGCTTTGGAGCAGCTCTCCCCCACAGTCAGGAGCTGACTTAAAGCATGCCCAGCTGACTCCTCCAACTATCTTGGAGATCGTGAGGGCTTTGGAGCAGCCCTTCCCCACAGCCAGGAGCTGACTTTAAGCATGCCCATCCAACTCCCCCAAAGATCTTGGAGGTTGTGAGGGCTTTGGAGCAGCCCCCCCCACAGCCAAGAGCCAACTTTAAGCATGCCCAGGTATGGATTCCCAATGCCTGCTCATGACCGCTGCAGCTGCTGCTGTTTGCTGTTTGCAGGATACAGTGTGGAGACAAAGATTGCTGTTTTGTTTGATGCCTTATCTTGACCCAATTTAAATTCGGCATACATATGGAGATAGTTTTTCTTTTATTTATTTTATTCAAAAAATATAGTTTTTCTTTGGGGGATTAACACTGTGCTGTAACTAAACAAGTTACTTTAATTGTACACTGATATTATCAGCTTAACCAAGGGCCTGCCTAAATACTTTAACTGCTGTATATCCATAGGAAGCAAGCACTAGTCAGAAAAAAATTAAAGCCAGCTGAGCTCCACCAACAGAAGAAGCACCCTTCATTGCGTGACTCACGAGGCCACAATGGAGGGCCCGACAAAACAAGAAGGATATAGAGGTTCCTTCCATGCCATCTCTGCCTGGGGGGGATAGCCAAGGCTACATTGGGGTGCTTGACCAGTGGATCATGGGTTGAGACAGATCAGGAGAAGCCGGGCTGGATCCAGGGGAAGAAAGAGCAAGTTAAAAAAAAAGAATAGCTAAGGTGGTATCAAAAGGGAAGAAGATATTTTGGGGGTATGTTAGTGAGAAAAGGAAGACAAAGGGAGGGATTGTACAGTTAAGAAGGGAAGGGACTGTATGGAGGGGAACCAAGAAAATGCAGACATCTTAAACAAATAATTTTGCTCAGTGTTCAGAGCAGAAGGTGAAGGAGAGGGACTACACAAATGCATCAGAGGCTTTGAGGGAAGGGAAATGGACACTAGTCCCTTTTCTGAGGAGACAGTCTGGAAATAACTCATTAACCTGAAGATGGACAAAGTTATGGGGCCAGATGGGTGCATCCAAGGGACTAGCTGCACCTCTGACAAACCTATTTGACAGATCAGTGGAGACCAGCATGGTTCCGTAAGACTGGAGAAAGGCAGATGTAGTCCCACTTCACGAAAGTGGTAGCAAGGAAGAGGTGGGCAGGTGTAGGCCAGTCAGCCTGACATTGGTGGTGGGGAAGTTAATGGAAACACTATTAAAAGGAAGAATTGTAGAATATCTGGAATCCAACTAATTAATGGACCCAAGGCAGCAGAGTTTAATGGGGGGAAGGTCATGCCTAAAAAATGTGGGTAACCAAGCAGATAGGTTTTAATGCAAAAAAGTGCAAAGTAATGCACTTGGGCCACAGAAACCCAGTGACAGAGTACAAAATGGGTGGATTGATATTGACAATGACCAAGCAAGAAAAAGATCTAGGTGGTAAAAATATCAGATGACCTAAAGGTGGGCAGGCAATTTGACAAAGCAGTCAAGAGGGCTAGTGGGATGCTGGGTGCATAGGCAGGGGTATCACCAGCAGGAAGAGGGAGGTGATGTTGCCCCTATATAGGTCATTAAGTAACACCCTACCTGGAGCACTGTGTCCAGTTCTGGACACATCTCTAGAAAGGGATAGGCAGAGTGGAGGTGGTGCAAAGATGGGCTGTCAAAATGGTGCAAGGGCTGCATCAAAAGTCCTATGCGGAGAGACTAAAAGTGTTTGATATGTACACCCTGGAGAAGAGGAAGGACAGTAGGGATAAAACAGAGACCTTTAAATACCTCATGGGGTGGTTAATAAAGTACAGGAGGGAGATATGTTTCAGAGAAAAAGATGCGGTAGAACAAGGGGTCATGATATGAAGCTGGAAGGAGGTAGATTCAGGAAAGATGTGAGGAAGTACTTCTTTACAGGAAGGGTGATGGATTCCTGGAACAGCCTTCCATGGGAGGCAGTGGGGGTGAAACCAGTGGTGGGTTTCAAACATACCTGGGATAGGCAGAAAGAAATCCTAGGAGGAAGGAAGGGGGTGCAAGAGACAGTGCTGTAGATCAAGTAGGGCCTGTAGCAAAAGTGATCATAATTAAAAATGGGCAGACTAGATGAGCCCAGCGGTCATTATCTGCTATCAGTTTCTATGTTTCTATGTATGACAGGTTATGTGAGTCAAATGTATACAGTGTAAAATTATTAATATGTGCAATGTCAATATTGTAAACTGTGCTGCACACATAATTCATGTTGTACTGTGTTACACAGACATGATAATTAAATGGGCAATAATAAATGCATTGAGCTAGGAAGAAAAAATCAAGGGGAACACATTTCAAGCAATATACTACTCATAGAGTGGTGACACCATGATAGGTAGGTACTCTATGAAATTACTGTATTATGATGGTACCCAGTTGCATACCTATGTAGAGTTAGCTTCAATATGGACTTTATTTATGTTTGTGGTTTTATTAATAATCTAGACATTGACTACGCACTAATGACACATAGCCAATGATGCTCCTTACAATTTGTGACCTGCAACCTTGTTTTTGTTTTTTAACCACTTTATTAATTTTTGGGAAATCACTTGTAGTGTGGCAAATAATAAAGAAATGTATAGACAGCAGACTTGAGAGGGTGATTTGATCTACATTTCCAAGTGACAGGAAAAGGATAGGCCAGAAGTGGATTCAGGCCTTAATGTTGTCAATATTCCTTTAAATTACTGAGGGGGTTTGTGTGATGTGTCCCCCAAGGTGGAGACCCCCTTCTGGATATTTTTATCCATGAGTGTAGTCAGAGTACCAGAGGTCATCATTCTGGGAACCAGAAAACAGATTCCATTCAGTGTTGAAGACCAATTTAAAAATGTTGTTTTTAAAATGTGAGGAAATACATTCACTTCATGTTGCAGGGCATGGGTCAATACAAAAAAAAATGCAGTGTCACCTTGAAAAAACATAAAATTCCACTTTTATTATGTAAATTTGCAAAGACATAAAAGAATATTTGTACCCCCTGCCCAAACAATGTCCATCTGACAGTCCCCTCCCTAGAGTCCACCTCCTTGTAGACCCACTGGATGCAATGGGCAGGGGAGTGGTTCCATAGTACCAGGTGTTGCAGTTGACACCCTTGTGATTTCTTTGCAACCCCCGATGATGACTCTTGCAACACCTGGATACCCCTAAAACATTGTTTGTCTAGCATTTATTTATATAAAATGTGAGAGGTAGGGGAACTTTACAACCCCAATGATTCTGTAGAAATGATACTCTACTAATGGTAAGGTCCCAACTTCCTGTATAGGACAGCTACCCCTCTTACAAATATAAAGTCATAAGAGTTCCACCTTGTAAATATTTTCAACTTACTAGCTGCATTCCTAGACTACAATATGCTATTTATTACAACAAACTGAAAGCCACACAGCAAAAATGTTAACATTTTAAAAGAAATTATTTAAAAATTTAAGTTGACAAAAAGTCTTCAGAATTAATGAAAAGAAAAAACATGTACAGGTGGTGACTATAATTTAAGGCATCTGTCCCCTACTGTGTAACTTTAGCAGCATCTGCTAAGGATGACCTTGTTTTGTTACCTCTGAGACCTCTGAATCTGTAAGATTTTTGGTAAAAAATTGTATTAATAAATAAATATACATACTGCATAACACAACATTCTAGTTGTTCACATTTTATATTAATATCAACAGCACTAGCAGCTGGGAAGTGGTATACAATAATTCCTGTTCCGTGAGGATAACTAGCATCTGCATACAGTCCTCTTTATGAAATCCCAAACACATACCATGTAATACACTGCTTGCTTTTACCCCACTGCCAACCCCAATAATTCTTCTTTATTCACTGCATGATGGTAACGTTACCAAAACAAAACAAAAATGTTGTACAAAAATGAAAGTAGCTTCATTCAGTGCATGCAGCCTACCTCACACACAACATCATAACAGCTAGCTTTGCATAGCCCTAATATGGCAGCTCAGCTCTATATCCTTATTTATCACATTTGGTCATCTTCAGTTTTCAGCATTTCCCTGTATAATCCAGTCTGGTTCCTAACCCCCTCATTTTCCCCTAGAAGGACACTTTTGAATAGTTATGAGATTAATTCAAGTCTGAAACAAACTGAATAGAATGCCACTAAGAATTAGATAGGTCCTGCAGGGGTTAACGTAAATGAACCCTCCAGACAGGACTAAATCATTGCACGCACACACACTCGCACACAAGCACGCAAGCACACACACACACACACACACACACACACACCTTGGGAGAGAAAGAGAGAGAGAGAGAAATGTAATTAGAACCTCTGCTTCAGTAATGTAGTCAGATAGGCAGTGTGTGGTGTGGAGTTGTGTTTATCATTCAGTCCACTAAGAATTAGATCAGTTCTGAAAGGGTTAACATAATCAAACCCTCCAGACATTACTAAATAATTGCAGACTCCCTCACCCCCACACACACACACACACTGGGGGGAAGAGAGAGACAGAAATGTAATTTGAACTGCTGCTGGAAAAATGTAGTCAGATAGGCATGGTGTGGCATGGAGCTGTGTTTATCATTCAGTCCACACAGTCTTCCTTGAATCTGACCTCAACAACCTCAAGAGATGGCAAAAGATGTGAAGATAAAGAAACAAGAAGAACCCCCAAAACTCTACAGGAAATGATGAGGGCCAGCACTACAGCAGCCACTATAAACAAAATAGTGCCAGGCAGAGAGGAGGGGCAGAGACATAAAGGAATAGCACTGTGATGAATTGAAAGAACTGCATGTACTTCAATTCCTCTGTGAAAGGACACAGTCTAGGTATCTGGTCAAGTGCTTCCAGAGCCTCTACTTCTATTATGCAATAGCAATACATCAGCATGGCTATTACCATGCAGCTGTAAAAATGAGATTACCTCACTAAGAGAGGATGTAGCCATAAATGTAACTCATTTAGAAGAACTCCTTGGGTGGGATATTCAGACTGCTCTAGGCTGTGGCACAAGCCTGGGTGCAGCTCAACTGGGATGTGCCAGGGCGCTGACAAGGTGATATTCAATGGTGCTATGCCATGGCTCAGCACCATTGAATATCACACTGTGGCCACCCACATTGTGCATGGTGCAGTGGCATTGCACCAGCGCAAGTGGCCAGGGAGAGACAGGGGGATGTGCTAGAGCAAATGCCATTGCGCTAGGTGCATCAACCATGATATTCAAAAGTGCACATGCAAATGGGGCCATAATGCATGCAAGGTGCAAATGGGGCCATTTGAATGTCATTGTGGCCCCTTTTGCATGCAGGTGTGCTGATCCCTGGTGACTTGCGCCTGGTGCCCTGCCAGGCTGCAGCCACCGGGCACCGATGCCCCTTGCAAAAGTGGCAAAGTGCCCCACTGCCTGATCGCAGGCATTAGTATCACAATGAATTGTCCTATATCCCTGGTGGTCCAGTGGACTGCACCCAGCCCAATTGGTCCACAGCGTGGGCCAATGGACATGCAGCCCGTACCATACTACACAGTCCAGAAATAACTGGACTGTGTAGTACGGTATGGGCTGCACGCCCATTGGCTCACGCTGTGGACCAATGGGCGTACAGCCCTACTGTATGCAGTCAGTCAGTGGGCCACGGGGTGGCTTGTGGGTGGGGAGCTGCTGCCCGCCGATGACTGGGGGGGAGCGGGGTGGTGGGGCTCAGTGGACGGCTGGGGAGGGGGGTACTGCTGGACCACAAGGGATATTAGACAAGTTATGTTACTACATATGCCTTCGATCAGGCATGGCGGGGCACTACCATGAAGGTGCCACCAGAGCTCGGTGGCCACCCACAGCTGGAAGCTGCCATGTTGCACCCTCAACATATCACAGGCTGAATATCGGGATGTGCAGATCATGCATGGGCACGCCCCCCCCCCCACTTGTGCAGCATACATTACTGATGTGCTCCGGCACATCGGTATTTGTGCCAGGCTTTTTCTCCTTTTGAATATCGTGCTGGGGTGTATCAGTGGGTTGCGCATGGCACAACTGTGTTGTGCCATGTGCAACTCTTCTGAATATCCCACCCCCTGCAGTAAAAAAGGAAACAACAGGAAAAATAAAATGAATCATCAGTATCAAGTCCACTGAATAATTTAACTATTTCAGAAGGTAATAGACAAAAGAAACTGAAACCAGATTTCTCTGCAGTTATATTCCTGCAAGAATTCCAAAAAGAAAGGGAAAATAAATAAAAAAATGCCAAGAAAAGCCTAGTAATAATAAGCAAGTGGAGATAAAAATTAGTGAAGCTCAGATTTCCCAAAAATTGTCCGACATACAGTACCTGAGGACATCAAACATTCACTAGATGTTACCTCAGGGTATGAATCCCAATGATAAAAAAGAATTGCCATGCAGGGAACATAGCCCTGGATTCAGATTCATTACAGGGTATAGAAGTGTTCATAAGGCTTAAGGGAGTACATGCAGCAGCAGCAGGGGAAAATTCTGAAGTTCTAAAAAGATTGTGTGTACATGATTTGTACAAATAAACTAGGTCTAGATATTACATATAAGAATATTGCTGATGTCATAAGATATAATGATGTTATCCAGACAGACAATTTTATGATTTTATTCTCCCACTCAAGGATGACACACCATAGTTGGAGAAATGTAGATTCACTAAAAAAAATGATTTTTGTATGAACCGTCAGGTCCTGCTTTTCTTAAACTGGACTTGAGAAGACCATCTGTTGACTAAGACAGAGCTGGTTGCAGAGGTAGCTTCACTCTTAGATCTGGGAAATTTCCAACTTACTCATAGGGAGAGAAGTAATTATGACAACATATTAAAATGTCTCTTTTTGGAGTGAAAAAACTGGATTTTGAAACAAAATCTGCATTGAGAGACTTTGATGTAAAAGTAGATGGGACATCAGCTGGGAATTAATTTTCCAAAGGGGCAAATTGTAAATGTGCGAAGACTGCAACGTGAAAGGAATGCAGGTGAACAAACTGAGGTCATTTGAAATAATCATAAAACTGTCAAATAAAACAAAACACTGATAAATCGGATCACCTAGGAATTTTAATTATAGATTCATAGGACATTGTCCCTTATGCATGAGGGGGCATGATGCCTACATGCTGCAAATCCATGGTGTGTAGGCATGCCTAAGTTTGATGGCTATGCATTGGGGGTCCCATGGACCCCCAGCAGCATTCATAGAAGGAATATGCATCCCTTCCACACATGATCCCCTGACTACTCACACAGGCTACATGCACAGATGATCCAGGGGTGTATGGGGGGGTGTGCCCATACTCTGTGTCATCCACAAAGGCATGGACTGCAGGGCAATGGGCATAAGATATAGCAGCAGGGACCCTGCCATATCTGTTGTGTGCCCACCACTGAGTACCCCTCAGTGGCTGTGGGAAAAGGGGAACCCCTACCTTGCTGCCCAGGCCCTTCCATCAGGCAGGGAGGGATGGGAGCAGCTATTCAGACACTTGCCTGACATTTTTCAATTTGAGGACCTATGCTGTTCCACAAGCCCCTGCTCTACATAGAGCAGAAAAATCTACTCCCAGACCAGGAAGGGCATCCAATTGGATGCCTGCCTGTGTCCTCTGATCTGCCCCAGTTGGCACTCTTTGATCCTGTTTGCCAGGGAGTGGGATTGCAGACAGGCCCCCAATGGTGACCAGCCAAGGTCTTCTCATTTGAGATCCCCATGGTTTGACAGGGAGCTCAGAGAAATGAAGACCATGGGTTGAAGTTTGGAGCATTGTTGGCAGAAATCAGGAACTGATAAGGACAAGCTGACTTTGAGAACTCACTACTGGGAGTATCAAAGAGCAATCTTCCATAACAAGGCAGCATTTCTGTTCAGGGTGATCACTTTAAGGAGGAACAGACTGGCTTAGCTCTTTTGGACAATAGGCAGACTACTTCATCATATCTGTCTACACCCAACAAGAGCAGCTTCAGTCACCAGGTGTGAAGAGTTTGCTCAGTTCTTCTCTCACAGAGTCTCTTCTATCATGTTTAGGATTGCCCCAACTGGGCTGTTGTGGCCCCACAGATGAGAGGTGGTTGTCAATAGGAGCACTCCTCCTGTCTGGGGCAAGTTTTGGCCAGTGGGGGTGGAAGAGGTTTGTGAGGTAATCTGGAAGTTGCGGCCCACTTGTTGTGAACTGGAATGAGGTCAGACATATCTCCAAGTGTGCTGTGTGGGGTCTGTAGATCTGGAGTTCACTGAAATGGTCTGGTGCTCTCTCAAAGGGGTCTTTCCCTAGTGCCTTGAGGTGGAGCCCCTACTGAAGAAACTACCTTTGAACCTGGACTACTTAACAAATGTTAGATCAGTCTCTAACTTCCCATTTTGGGAAAGGTTATTGAGAAGACGGTGGCACTTCAGCTCAAGGCACATCTCACTACCTTTGGCATCTATGAGCCTCTCCAGTCTGGATTTAGGTCTAGGTACAATATGGAGACCACACTGGTCAAGGTGCAGAATGATATCCTAAGGGTTAGAAATAGAGGGAAAAAATCAGTTCTTGCTCTACTCAATCTCTCCTCAGCATTTGACACTGTGGACCACAGTGTGCTGTTGAATCACCTAAGGCAGCTTTGTGCACCTGCCAGCACTGTCATCCGCTGGTTTGAGTCTTGCCTTACAGACAGAATGCAGAGGGTGGTGATAGGGAATTTTGCCTCACTTCTGAGGACCCTGTCTTGTGGAGCTCTGCAGGGTTTGATCTTCTCATTCATGTTGTTTGCAGTGTACATGCTGCCCCTTGGGGAGATCATTAGATAATACAGTCTGGGTTTTCACTGCTTTGCAGATAATACCCAGCGGTATATTTGTCATTTGCACCTGGGACACCTAACACAGTTGAGGTGCTAAATTCATGCCTGGCTGAGATCCAGGGCTGGATGTCCTCTAGGTGGTTTAGATTCACCCCAGACTAGACAGAGGTTCTGGTAATTGAGCCTGGTCATCAGCAGGGTGCAGAGGTGGCAGGAGAGGTGATTGGTCTGGTGCATGGTTTCTCTCAGCTTGTATCCTTTACTTAGGTGAGGAATCTGTGGGTCATTCTAGATGATAGATTGATGCTTGAGGATCAGGTGTCATCTGTAGTAGAGAGTGGCTTCTGCCATCTCAGTAACATCACCAGGATTAAAGCCTTGATCCCATCTGGTAGCTTGCCATTGTGAGTTCACACATTTGTGCCTTCCAGACTCAACTACTGTAATGCTTTTTACTTCAGGGTCAGTGGTGGGGTCCTACATCACCTGCAGCTGGTGCAGAATGTAGTGATCAAGTTGCTGATAGGCCTTCCAAGGTCCTGTCATGTGACTCTAGTCCTGCATGACCTGCACTGGCTGCTGGTGAGGTAGTGAATCACCTTCAAGGTCAGTTTACTGACCTACAAAGCCCTATATGGACAGGGCCCTAGCTATCTGAATAACCTCCTGACTCCCTAACACACCCATTGCCCTCTCCAATCCTCTGAAGTGTATTTCCTAACAGTTTCCAGAGCATGGTTTGAATCATCTGGTAATTAAGCTTTTGAGTTGGCTGGCACAGTCCTGTGGGACTCACTTCCAAGATTCTTTAGGGATGCCCCCACATTGGAGGCCTTTAAGAGGAGCCTGAAGTCTCACCTTTTTAGAGAGGTCTTTTGGTCAAAGTTAGGGACGCCAACACATTGGCTGCTATCTTATCTGATTTTATTTATTCTGATTTAGTTAATTTAATTCAGTTCATTATTTTACCTGCCTTATTTATCACTTTTATATGGTTAAGGATTAGATTTTATAAATGTTTGTTTTTGTGTATTGCATGTTCCTGAACTATGTACAGTGCTCTGAGCTCCAGGGAATGGGCACTTAGATAACATTTTACTTACTTACTTGTTTGCATACAAACTTGCCACCTGTCAGTCCATGGGGGTGTATCTGTGTGTGCTGGGTATGTCTCTCTTGTGCATACCCAGCCTGCAGTAGTGCATGGCCTCCATTGTAAGAAATAAGGAAAAAACACTTCATGTGAAGCCATCCGAGAGAGTCCAGCCTGACAGACAGACAGACTTGAAAGCCTGTGTATAATATCTCCTTGGTAAATACATTTGAGCTTCTGGGGTCCCAACCAAAATGATTTGTTAATAAGGCCAACCTGAGTAAGAAGATCAAGGTTTTGAATAATTTAAGTAAAGAAATCATGAATACCTCATTACCAGCAGGAGGTAAGAACTGTGCAACACTCTGTACCCAGAATGTCCAAGGTCATCTGAGCAAACTTATTGACAATTACTATACAACCTTTCTGAGGAATTTTAAATCTGCTTACAGGAATCTTGGCACATGGCAGGACAGCAATATAATTGCAATTTCAATGGTAAACAAATATTTCAAATACCTGCCGGCAGGCATCAAAAATGGGATGGCCCAGTTGTGGTTTCTAGTCACTTTGAGACAATAGGCTTGATTTTCAAAGCCTTTTGAATGCCACAAGCCCCTGGTGCACCAATTGTTTTGGGCCTGGGGTTTATGGCTTCCCAGCTGGCAATCAAGATTTCGATCCAGAGAGCTAATGTTGCGTTGTAACCAGGTTTTCCCCGTCCAACTTGTGCCATCGGGGGGGGGCTCTGTTTCACGGGACTTGCACCAAATATTTGGAACAAGCTGCCATAAATCATGGAAATTGTTACAACTGTGCCCATGTACTAAAATCAGGTGCAGTTGCATCAAAGGAGTTTGGTGCAGCTGCACCAAAGAACAAGGCTGACACAAGGCTTAACACAAGCCCTGCATCGACATTTGAAAATTGAGACCAGTATCTTTTGATGATGAGAATAAATTATTTGGAGTCTTAATGATGAAAATACAGGGGATTCTGTTTTTTATTGCAAATGTATATCCCCCCAAGTAATATTGTTATATGTGATAGTGAAATTTGAGAAGAAATTGGGAGTAAATTGTTTCTTTTAAAAGAAAAACACTATGGAGCAGAGTTTATCATAATGGAAGATACTAATTTAAGAACAGGACTGATGGAACATTCTTTAGACATAGAAACTAAGCAAAGATTAGTGACCCTGGGTATCCCAACGAGGAAATCCAGGGATAAAAAGAACTCTAAAGATCTATCTATTTTGTATCCCTTATGGAAAACTTAGACAGCATCATTTACAATGGAAGATTTTCCTCAGATACGGAGGGAAACTATTCTTGCTGAAAGCATAATAGTACATCCATAATTGATTATTTTATTTCAGCACCATATTGTTTAATACTTATCAAGATCTGAAAATAATTGCTTGATCATAGAGTAATCATCTTCTCTTAGTTGTCCTGAAGAAAACTAGAAATGAAGTGTCACCACAGAGTGAGGAATTCTGTGAAATTATAAATAACAGAAAGATTGTATGGGCTACAATTCCTCACTCTGAGAAGACTTACTTAATTTCTCACTATAAAACAAAATTACATAATATTCTGTATACAGATAGGTACCCAACATATATTTATCCGAACTATTAAATGCATATCAACTAATAAAAATGTATACAAAAATAAAACAGTAAACTAAACTATGAGGGCTGGTTTAGTAAACACTGTAAACAAGAAAAAAGTTAGCAAAGTTTTTAAGAGAAGTAAAAAAAATCCCACTAGAAGGAAGCTAAATGAGTTGAATAACAGAGAGATAATTTATATAACTTTGTTAGATTATGAAAGGAATTATACTACAAAGAACTTTGGGACAAAATGCTTGATGCCATCATAGAAAATGACACTAAACTCTTTTGGAAACTTGTCGCCTCTGGCATCAAGAACTGTGAGGTACAATCTAATGTTAACATCCAGCCCTCAGTTTGGAGTTCTCATTATAAGAATGTTTTTATGACATAACATAAACAGATCCCCCATTTATTGGGGAAATTGCTGAACCTTTTTCTTGGATAACTGCAGAAGACAAAGATGTTATTGCAACCTCCAAAAGTGATACAACCCCAGACCCTGACACTATCCTGTCAGACATCTACAAGTTGGATAGTAGCTGGAGGGCTTAGGTCCTGGCACATTTTTACAATAAAACTGTTATGTATAGTTTTACGCATTGCACATGGCAAGGTAATTATGTGGTAAAAATCTATAACAGGAGCCTTAAAAATGATCAAAAAAGGCTATCATCCAGTCAGCCTTATTGACAACATGGCTAAAATATACACAGGTCTCCTACTGAAAAGACTGATGAAATAGATTGACTTAAATGCTCTTATATCCCCTTTACAGGCAGGCTTCAGGAAAAAGATGGGTACCATAACCCAATGTTTCTTACTAAGTCATCTAATTGAGGAATATACTAAAGTAAGAAAACAAAAGTTGTGTGTGGCATATGTAGACTTTACAGCTGCTTCTGACTCCATCTCAGAATCTCTGTAATGGGAAACATTTCAGTTATGACAAAAATATCAGAATTTACTAGTATTAATGACAAAGTTATATTTGGATGCTTTTATTCAGATAAGATACAAAATCTATGATGAATATGCAGACTCAATTAAGACTAACTGTGGAGTCTGTCAAGGCTGCATACTGGCTCCTACTTTCTTTAATATATATTTCAATGGGCCTATGCAACCAGAGTAGTGTTATGTTTGTGCAACTGTGATAACTATTAGGCTATTCACACTCTCTGTTCCACAAGGAATTACCATGCTGTAGGGGTACCAAAAGTGAGGAACCCTCAAAGAATGTTCCACCCCTAGAGGTGCTGTGGGACAGATCCCCTTGGCTAAAGGTACCTTAGGAAGGAGCCCCCTGAGGAAAGAGGTGTGCTGCTGGAGGAGGAGGAGGAGGAGGAGGGGAGGAGGTGGGGAAAAGGAAAAATGTTTCAGAAGGAGGAGGGAAGGAACTATTTATATAGCTTAGGAATGGGGCATGGCTGGTTGCTCACCCTATTCAACTACAAGCATAGCCATCCAATTCAATGGGCCTATGCAGCCAGAGTAGTGTTATGCTTGTGCAACTGTGATAACTGTTTGGCCATTTACACTCTCTATTCCACAGGGAAATACCACCCTGTAGGGGTACCAAAGGCAAGGAGCCCTCGAAGAGGGTTCCACCCCTAGAGGTGCCACAGGAAAGATTCCCTTGGCTAAAGGTACCTCGGGAAGTAGTCCCAAAAAGAGTATTAAGCAGTAAACATTGACTATGAGGTTGAGACGCAGATTGACAGCAACAAGACAGCTGAAGAAACACAAATAAGATGTGCAGGTTGTCAGGATTGCACTGATCAAATTGAATTGCACTGGTGTTATAAGGGCATTCTGAGGAGGGAGGGAATGGCAAGTAGGGCCACCATTTGTCTCCATCCAACAGCGGAACCTACCTAAGGAAACTAGGGAATCTACTAATAATAATTACATGTTATGACCTTTGTCATGGAGAAGACGGAAAACACCCTTCCCAATCCAGGGGATGGAAAATATCTCAATTTGGGGGACAACTCCTACTCTATCCTTTTAATGGGAACACCTTGCAGGGTTGTGAGATACCTCTGCAACATGGGATACATGACGTAGTACCACCTTCAAGGCAGGAGGAGGAGAGTGATGACTGCTGAGGCACTCCGCCAGCCTACTGATCGAAGAACAAACCTGGTGAACCAGAGGTGGCTATAAGGAGAATAGCTTGAAAGGTGCTTCCAAACCCACTCAGCTAGCTAAAGGGGCTCAAATTGATGAGGCCCCACCCCTCACAGCTGAAGTGTTAAATTCTATATCAAGAGGTGCCACCAATGAGTTAGATGACTGAAATTCCACCCAGAGCAAGGAAATTCCCACTATGGGCCAGATGAGAAGGACCCAGACCCAAGTTTCACATGCTCAAGTAGCAGACTTAGTAGGTGAAGAGCAAGGCCATTGACTGCAGGGCAAGCATGGAGCCAGAAAAGATAATAGTCATGGTTATCATGCCTCCAATTTATGAGTGAGAGCATGAATTAACTTTGATGTGTCAGATAGGAGGAGGCTGGGTGAAGCCGGCGGCTGTAGATTGGGTAACAAGCTATTGATGAAGAAGCTGAGTAAAGCCTGTGGCTGTAGATTAGGTAGCAGGTTAGTGATGAGGAGGCCAGGTGAAGCCAGCAGCCTTGGACAGGTAGGAGGCTGCAGTGTGAGCCATTTTATAGTAGTAGCAGCCAGCTGAAAGAAAGCCAACCAATTCCATTAAGGAAGCCAGATTAATGGTGACATCGAAGGTAGGTGTTTAGGTAGTGAGAGGCTGTGATGCCAGTGATTGAATCAATGAAGTTTAGCGTAAATGAATTGATGAGTTTAGCAGATGATCGCTATGGTTTCAGCATGAATAGTGAATTGATATGAGTGGCACGAATACCTTAAATGCCATTGAGGCAGAGCTAGGTTATTCCAGTAAGGAGCATTTGCAAGGCAGTAAGTATTTGCAACACAGTAATGAAATGCAATGCAATCTTGAAAGCTATGTAGGCTGTGAGGTAAATGTATCTATGCATGGACAACTGAAAAGTCATGTAGGCAAAGGAGCAGGGCAAATCATATAGCTTACATAAAAGCATGCTCGTGCTACTTGGAGCCATGATGCCCGACTGTGACATCACAGTCCCGTAGGAATAACAGGGGACTTACTAGCTGAACACCATGAGACCCAACAACAACTATAATGTTGGTAGGTTAGGACCCCCAAAATAGAGGTGCTTTTACAGGCAAGATCCTAGTTAAGGACAGAGCCATATGATAGCAAGCTGCCGGTTAATGTGAACAGTTGAAACAAAATAATGACTGAAAGGTTCAGAATTATTAAATTCAGAAATGTACTGCTAAAATGCCTGCAGTTGTAAGCTATGTCAGTATAGTAATACAGCAACATGAATATACTAGAGTAGCTCAAAATTGAACATTGGGAGTAGCAGCTGCCTGACTGTGGAAACACTGAATGAATTGAGCAGAGCACACTGAATACCAATACTGAATGAATTGAGCAGAGCTGACTGAATGAAATGAGCAGAGTAGCTGAGAAATAATCTAGTACAGCAGGGAGTGCTGTGCAACAACATAGTACAGCAGGGAGTGGCAGCTAGCTGGGAGAATAATGATGTCTGGACTAGGTGCAGACATTTACAGTGAAAAGCAAGGTTTCAGCAGAGGCAGGTAAAACAGCAGTTTGAGCTGAAGCATACAGATAACAACTACTGGTAAACTGAGTGAGATAAGTATGAAAAATAAATGGGACACTAGAAAAACTGGAAAAGCCCAAAAGAAACAAACAAAAGCAAACACAGCACAGGAGCTAGAGGGAGCAGAACCAAACAACAGAGAGGTAAGCACAGACAGACTGCAGTCAGATGCAAATACTAACCTAGAGCAGGAGAAGCACAAACCGGGCAGAGAGCCCAGCACAATCCAACAGAAATCCAAGCACAAGGGAAGGTAGGAGAAAAACACAGTTGGGGGGGGGACAGATCCCAGGGAGAGATCTGCAGATCCTCTGGCTACAAAGAAAATGCTTCAGAAGGAGGCTGGGAGGAACTGCTTATATAGTTCTGGAAGGGGGCATGGCTGGTTGCTCACCCCATTGAGCTACAGGCATAGCCTTCCAAATAGAAATAAGATCCTAGAAAAAATCATTAACTTGGATGTACATGCTCCAAAAATCTCTAATAAAAGAACACCACTTCTAGCTTGGGCAGTCAAGCTGGCATATCTTTATCTAGGAAAAGTCTTAAAAAAATGTTGAATGAGCTTGATTCCATAGCACAAAGATTAAACCTTGATCTAAACACCAAGAAAACCAAAGTCATGGTCTTTAGAATGGCAACTAGAAGAGAGACTGCTACAGTGATTCGGTTCTATTGTCACCCAGCACTGTTTTTTCATAGACTGTTTCTGCTCCTGTTCTACTCATTCACTCGGAGCTGTTTGGTAGGAGGGGGACTTGGCAGCAAGCCCAATTAGAACATGGCAGACTCTGTAGGGGTGGAGTGCGGCACTAGAAAAGCTTGTGCCAGCGCACAGCATGAGCACATGTGCATGCACCACTCGGTCACAATTTTGTTGCCACTACTGGTTTTCTTCTCCCTACATTGTAAGTAGAAGTTGAACATATATAGAGAATTACCGCTAGTGGTGTTTATTTTAATATTGGGTACTCGGGGATGAAAAGTATGTTCAGGTTGGGAGAAACATTACAGCCCAGATATTCAAAGGGGTTGCACCTGGTGCAACAGAGATGCACCGGTGCAACCCCGCAGTGCGCCCTGGTGGGATATTGAAAAGGCTACCCAGCACAGCGCAACTCCCAATGTGATGGGGTGCAATGTAATGGTATGCAGCGCAGATGCAGGGGGCATGCCCATGCAGATGCAGCACATCCCAATATTCAGCCCGGGATGTGCAGCTCATATGCTGGCGCAACCCTGCAGTGCACCACATAGAACACCTATAGAACATAGAACACACCTGAAAATAGGCACTTGGCTGTCTAGTGTGCTTACCCGGTTAACAAAAGCAAATTAAAAAATAGAGGGGCTCAAAGTTGAGCCCCTGCAAAATAGGAGCAACTCCCAGCCACCGAAAGGCAGGCTAAGTACTGTAGGGTGCAACACTGCAGCCCAGCCTTGGGTTGCCACCTGCCCACCCAGAACACTGTCCACAAGCACTCACTGTACCCACCCCCCTGTAGCCACGATTGTGCGGTATACATATAAAATTAAACCCTGGTAGTTTAGTGGCCCCCCTCAGTCCCCGATTCCCTGATGAATATAACATATGACCATCCCTGGTGGTCTAGTGGTCCTCCCTCCCACCCGAGTCCCAATGCCTTGTAACATGTAATGATGCCTATCCCTGGTGGACTAGTGGAACCCCCCCCCACCCATTGCCATGATTGCAGTAAATGCATATTACTACATTCCCTGGTAGTCTAGTGGACCCCTTCCTCCGAGTCCCGGTGCATGGTAAAATGCACACATCATTCCCTGGTGATCCATGGGACCCCCACCACCACCCACCCACAGGACCACTTGCCCACCCACTTCCCCCATCATCAGTGGCAGCTGCATCCTGCCTGCATACCCCAGGATGCCCGCCAAATGACAGATACAGCATGGGCTGTAGAGGCTCCTCTGTGTGACCAATGGACTTGCAGGCATACTTTACTAGACAGTCCCAAATATGTGAATGAATCATTCACATATTTGGTACTGTCTAGTACAGTATGCCCTACAAACCCATTGGTCCACACAGGGGACCAATGGGCTTACAGCCCATACTGTTTCTGTCATTCAGCGGGCAGCCGTAGGGTATGTGGGGGTGAGATGCAGCCACCCGCTGATGGGGGGGAGCTGGGTGGGCAAGGAGTCCTGTGTGGGTGGGTGGGTGGGATGGGGGTGCCACTGAATCACCAGGGAATGACGCTTGTGCATTTTACCACGACCGGGGACTCAGGAGGGAGGGGAGGCCACTAGACTACCAGGGAATGTAGTAACATGCATTTATCGAAATTGCAGCAAAGGGTGGGGGGGTTCCACTAGTCCACCAGGGACAGGCATCATTACATGTTACGGGGCATCGGGGACTCAGGTGGGAGGGGGGACCACTAGCCCACCAGAGATGGTCAGATGTTATATTCATCAGGGAATTGGGGACTTGGGGGGCCACTAGACTACCAAAGATGTCTTTTTACACTTCTGCAGTGCGATGGCAGCTATGGGGTGGGGATGCCCTTGGATTCCCACAGCACACATCATTCTGTGCAGGGCACCAGGTGCAAGTTGTGGGGCTGCCCTGCGCAAGGCAAGCAAATGGGGCCATAATGACATGCAAATGGCCCCATTTGCACCTTCCATATATTATGGACTCATTTGCATGCTCCCTGCTGAATATCACGGGTGATGCACCTACTGCAACTGCACTTGCGCTGGTGCATTCCCGTGCTCCCTAACTGTGGCTTGCACCGGCACAGTGCCACTGTGCCATGCGCAATATGTGTGCTGGCACTGCCATATTCAACAGTGCTGTGTCATGGTGCATCCCCATTGAATATCACCTGGATCTGGCCCCAGCGCATCACAGTTGCGCTGCACCCAGGCTTGTGCCACTGTCTGGCACAGTCTGAATATCTGGCCCTATTTAGATAATAGGGGCTTGGTTACTGAACAAGAGGTAGTTCTGCCAAATGTGTACTTGATGAATGTAGATTTAACCGAGAGTTTTGTAATTATTCCAGCATTTGGACAAGGACTGTCACACATTCGTCTGTACATTTTTTCACAGAAACAACTGTGTAATAAGGGGACCCAATGAACTTCAGCAAAACTATGTTTTTTTTTTCCTGAGAAGGGTTATATTGTTAATGTTATTGACGTCTGGTAATGTCCATTAAAATCCAGGTCCTTTGCCTTAAACTAATTATTCATTAGCTGATTTTGGAGAAAGAAAGTATTTAGGAATACTTCATTTAAATGTTAGAAGTTTATTGCCTATATTAGACCATATAAGATCACAGGTTGCAACATTCAATCCTGATGCATTTGCTGTATCTGAAATATGGCTAACAACTAAAATCAAGGATTCCGATATATATCAATCAGTAATTACAACATTTTTAGAGTAGATAGAACTAAAAAAGGGGAGGGGTGATGATTCATCTTAACTTTCAATATAGAGGGCAAATCAAGTTAGCCAAGTCTATTCCAGGGCAATTGGATTTACTGATACTGCAGGTGCAAACTTTGTCAGGTTTTAATTTAAATCTGGCAGTTTGCTATAGACCCCCTTCAGCTTCCATTACAGCACTTCAGACTTTAAGTGTACATATTGCCCCTTTTAAAAAAAAAAATGAAGTTGTGCTTCTAGGTGATTTTAATTGGAATATGCTAGCTCCACAGCAGGAAGTAGCAAATCAATTTGCTGCATTGAACTTAACTCAGTTGGTCACTTTGCCTACTAGGCCACATAATTTCGACTCTGATAAAGATTCACTCTTGGACCTTATTCTAACTAATAGACCATATAAATATATTTCAGCTGTCCATGAGGCAGATACAAATGATCACTGTTATGTTTCATGGGTAAGGGACATTAAAATGGAAACAAATACCAGGACAAACAGTTATTGCCAGAACTTTTGACACCTTCTGTGACAAAGCCTATTTAAGAGATGTAGCGGACATAGATTGGAAATTGATGCATGCCTGCCCAGACGCTGAAACTGCATGGTCTTATTTTAAAAATTCTTTACTTGAAGAAATTGGTAAACATGCTCCTTTGACATGCAAGAATGCCAAAAAAACAAGGACCCCTTCGGGGGGGGGGGTTTAATAAAAACTAAGGCACAATTATGGCAAAAGGCAAGGGAGACCAAGAACCTATCAGATAGGCAAGCTTTTAGAGTTATAAGAAATAAATACACATGAGAGATTAGAAAGGCAAAAAAAGATTATTATGTAAATTATTTTGCAGAACACACTAGAGACCCAAAATCAACATGGAGGGGTATTAATTCCCTGCACGGGAAACAGGTTTCATCCACTTTACCAATATCACTGAACTACAGGGGTAGAACCTTATGTAGTGCTGTGGATTAAGTGACTGCATTTAATTTATTCTTTTCCACTGTAGGGCAAACTTTCAATAGAGAACATCTGGGACTTGCTTCACCTCTCTTAGACACTGACTTTACAAAGAGATTTAATGGGCCCTTTTTTCTTTTCAAGATAGAAGAGGAAGTGATGAAGCAATTGCAAACATTGAATACTAGCAAAGGGGCAGAATGTGATGGAATTTCTCCAGTTTTCTTTAAAATTGCATCACATATATTGGCACAAAACTTGGCTTATTTATTTATTCACTCCACAGTTTTGATATGCCAGTGGATTGGAAGATGATATTTATCATTCCAATTTAAAAGGGTGAGACCATACTGATCCAAATTCATGTAGACCAATATCAATATTAGTGACATGTGTAAAGATGTTTGAAAAACCTCTACATAAGCAATTGATTCATTATTTCATTAAATATGATGTTATCAAACATTTACAATCAGGATTTAGGAAAGGATACAACACCACTTATGTGATCTCTCGTGCTCAAATTTAACAAACACTAAGGACTCCCTTATCTTAATCAGCTCTTTAGACCTAGCATTTTTCTACAGTAGTATTAATCTTAGACTTTATTAGTCAGATCCTTACGTAAATTACTGCCAGGGCCATGGCTTACTCCACATGCTGGCAGGTTATCCTACTGATAATTATAGCCCTGTAACCATCATCTCTACCTGGCTCAGCTCCCAATAACTTGGATTTTCTACCTGAGACATACATGTCTGTGATTTCTCCCTATGCCCTAACCCTACCTGGGCTAAAGCCTGCACCCAACCACCTGCTGCACCCAGTTGGCAGCAGCCCTTTAGTTTAAGTGTCTGTGCACTCCTTAGTTCAACTCGTATCTCAAACTTCAAGGTAGAATTGAAGCATATAGACAACCCCAACTGAGGTAGTAGGACATCTAGGAAAAAACAACAAGCAACTCTAGTAGCAACCGTGAAAAGGCTAATCCTGTTACTGCTCCAGTGCCGGGGCAATGTGGAACTTAACCCTGGACCACCTACTACCTTAGACTCTCTGACCAACTTCGCATCAGCATCAGGTATTAAGTTCATGCTATTTAATGCACGCAGTCTACTAAAAAAATTCAGCCAAATCCAAATCTGAACTGTCCATACCAACCCAGATGTGCTAGTGTCACAGAGTCATGGTTGAACAGCTCCATCACTGACTCCCATATAGCACTACACTCATATAGCACATTCAGAGTAGATAGGCCCACTAGGGGTGGAGGGGTAGTTATCTACCTCAATAACAAGCTCAATGCCCCAGAACTATTTTTGGAGTCAAAACCCAAAGAGTGGAGTGCCTAGCACTTAGGTTACTACTTCCACCCTCTGAAGTAATCAATATCATTGACTGTTACAGACCTCCCTCAGGTGGGCTAGATATTCTTTCAAAGATCAGGGATATCGCAGAATCCAACACCAATGAAACCATCATCCTTGGGAACTTAAATCTTGACTGGCTCACCACCAAAGCTAATGCCATCAAAGATATATGTGATGAGCTTGGATTCACTCAGTTAGTCACTGAACCTACTAGGACAAAAATGAAATACAAAAACCACAGTTCTATTCTTGACCTAATCCTCCCAAACCAACCTCACAAAACTGAGCACTCAATGGTCTTCCATAATGATGTAAGTGATCACAATACTGTGGTCTGCACACGTGCCCATACCAAATGCCCCACTGGGCCCAAATTAATCACCAGCAGAAGTTTTCATAAGTTTAATGTCCATAACTATCTTGCAGACCTTAAGCAGATAGATTGGCAATCCTTTTATTTAGCCAAATCTGTAGAAGCCGCTGTCACTATTTTTAATACCATCATCACAGGCCTTGCTAACAAGCATGCACCATTCCATAAATGCAGAGTTAGGAAATTCTCACACTCATGGTTCATCCCTCAGCTGAAAGCTGCACTCTCACATCGTGATAGACTGTGTGCCCATGCAAGGAAAACTAAAACTGCAACCCACTGGCAGGAATTCAGAGCAGCTAGAAATAGATGCACCAAGCTTATAAGTAGTGCCAAGGCCACTTACTATGTTGAAACCTTAGAGAAAGCTAAAGGCAACTCAGCAAAAATGTGATGCACCTTCAAGACTATGAAAGGCCACAAAACCCCCCAATCTCTCCCACAAAATGTCCCCTCTAAAGGTACACTGGTCACTGAGCAATGCACCATATTGTATCTTCTAAATACCCACTTCACCACAGCTATTATGGCCTTTGACACTTCGCCAGTTGCAGGGCTGCCCACCAGCCCCTCCATTCCAGACTACTCTGAGTCCTCACCACCACGTGCTTCCTTCCAGCTCTCCCTGGTCACATTCAAGCAAGTCGAGCAACTCCTAATCAAGTTGGATACCAGAAAAGGGGCAGGTGCTGATGGAATCGAAGCATTCTTTCTAAACATAGGGTGTCATCTACTAGCTGTGCCCATCATGCACATATTTAACCTTTCCATCTCCACAACTACTGTTCCCTCCAGCTGGAAAACTGCACATATCATCCCACTATTCAAGTCTGAAGACCAGAGCGACCTCAACAACTACAGACCAATTTCTATTCTACCAGTCCTGTCCAAGCTAATGAAAAAATTAATACACGTTCAAACAAAACAATATCTGGAGAACTTCAACCTACTTACCCCACTCCAATCAGGGTCCGGACAGAATCACAGTACGGTCTCAGCCCTGACAAAGGTAGCTAATGACTGGTTCTCTGCCATTGACAACAAACAGTCTACTTGTGCCATTTTCCTTGACTTAAGCAAGGCGTTTGACACAGTGGACCATACCCTCCTACACTGTCTAACATCCCTGGGATTTCATGACACTACAGTAAGATGGTTCTCTAGTTACCTCTCAAATAGGCTGCAAAGAATCAAGGCTGATGGGGTCATGTCGGACACAGTGTCCATCACAAGGGGAGTCCCTCAGGGATCCATTCTAGGGCCCCTCCTCTTCACTATTTATATCAACTCATTGGACAAAAACATTCAACAATCTAAGCTCCAGTTTTTTGCCGATGACACAATCCTCTACATCTCTAGGCCTGCATTGAGCGAAGCCTGTGCTGAGCTGCAATCTGATTTCAATCAGCTACAGTTCAACCCGGCCCTTTCAAAACTAATCCTAAATGCAAAGAAGACATATGTGATTTTTTTCATCAAACCATATGCCCTCTACTCTCAGCATTCAGAGTACCTCACCACCCATCAGTACTATATTCGGGGAAACCCTCAAGGTTGTGGATCAATTCAAGTATCTTGGAATATGGCTAGACAGTAAACTAACTTTTAGTGCCCATATCAACTGCCTTGTCAACAAGTTAAAAGCCAGGCTAGAGTTCTCCTTCAGGAACAGATCCCTATTTACACTCGACTGCAGAAGAAGACTGGTCCAGGCCACATTCCTGCTACTCCTTGACTACGGGGATATAATTTACATTTGCAATGCACCAACTCACACTCGGAAACTTGATGTCCTGTACCATCTTGCATTATGTTTCATACTAAATGCTCCATCAGGACACACCATTGTACCCTCTACTCTTCTTTGAACTGTACCTCACTATCAATCAGATGTATGTTCTGTATTGGGTAGTGGACTCTAAAACTGCTGACTGGCAAGTTACCTCAGTACATATGCTCACTAGTGCACAAGTTTCACAATGTGGTGCATGCACTGCACACCACAGACTTTGAGCTCCTAGACATTCCCAGGACACGTACTAATCAGGGCAGAGGTGCTGTTAGTTTCATCCTCCCATCAATATAGAACCAGCTGCAAAAAAACATGACGCTAACTGAGATAGTCATGTTAAATTACTTTTAAGTCCCTAGCCAAGAAAGCATTTAAAGTGGTCTGCTGCTGCTCTTCACTCTAAGCTAATATATGAATCCTCACCATCCCTTCTGCTTGTCGTCATATCCCTGTCTCCCCACCAACCACCCAGCCTATCCTCTCACCCATCTGCCCCACTCACCCCTTTATTCCTACTCCAACCCCCTTTACCCATTCTGCCTGCTAGCACTTCTTCCCTTCCTCCACCTCCCTGTCTCCCTACCCCCTCCTCCCCACCTCAGTCACCTCCCTCCCCTAGACCCCCCTCCTTGTACTCCCATCTCTGTGCACAATATTCCTGTTCTGCTTAACCTACCACCCTCCCTTCCCCACTTCCCTGTCTCCCTACCCCTCCACCACTACCCCAGTCACCACCCTCCCTAGACCCCTCCCTGTACCCCAGCTCAGTGCACAATATTCCTGTCCTTCTGAACCTACCACCTTCCTCTGCGATGTCATCTACAGCCCCATGTTTTCACTTTTTTTCCTTTTCCTTTTCCTTTTCCTCCTGCCCCCAGTGAAGACTTGGCTCACTCTATGTGTATCATCTACACGCACATTGGTGCAGTTAGTTTTTATTTGGTTACTTGGTTGGAGTAGACAAAGAAGGCGTATGCCGATTTAATTGTCTCCTACATTGGTAGGTTTAATTGTCCAACACCCCTGTTAACAACAGTTCATCTACGGAGGTTTTAAAACATTCAAAGTTACTAGGTTGTACTAAATTGGATGGTAAAGTATTCCAGATCCTAGCTGTTCTAATGGTGTAAAAATTAAATCTTTTCACTGTATTAACTCTAGGCACATATAGTTGTTTATTATGAGACCTAAGGTTCCTGCTTCTATCATTGAACTCAATGCCACATTGTTTCATTAAAGTCTGATTTTGCAATATTTTATACAGTAATAGCAAATCATCCTTTTTTCTTCTTGTGTCTAACTTAAATAAGTTTAGTTGATTTAGCCATTCTTCATATGATAGACTTTTCATACCCTTAATGGATTTAGTCAGTTTCCTTTGTATCTTTTCAATAAGGAAAATGTCTCTTTCATGATACAGGTTCCATAATGGGGAACCATAATCAATATGTGGTATAATATACGTTTTATACAACTTAAGTAAATATTCTTTATTCCTGGTGACAAATGCTTCCTTTAATGATCTTATTACTCTATTTGTTGTAAGTGAAATCTGATGACACTGGTCAACTGATGAAAGCTCTTTATTAACTAGGATCCCTAGGTCTTTTTCCCTTATGGATGATTTTAATATTGAGCCATTCAACACATAGTTATAGCAAGGATTTTTACTTCCAAAATGCATTACAATACATTTGGATTGGTTGAATTTCATATTGTTTTTAATGCCACACTCTTCAATCTTTTTTAAGTCAGTACACATGATTTGATGCTGTTCCAAGGAAGATACAGTTCCAGCATTTTTTGTGTCATCAGCAAATTTTGACATAAGACTACCAGAACCTTTACCCATGTCACTAATAAATAAACCAAATAATATAGGCCCCAGGACAGATCCCTGGGGCACTCCACTACACACAGATCCCTCATCCGATAAGACTCCATTCAGTCTGACAGATTGCTTTCTGTTATTTAATCAATCTGATATCCAGTTGATGATGTAGCTATTTAAACCCATCTTAATTAATTTATTAGTTAATAAATCATGTGGGACAGTGTCAAAGGCCTTTTTTATGTCCAGTGATATGACATCAACTGGTATAGCTTTATCTAGATTCGTGCTAATACATTTGTAGAATGAGATCAGATTAGTGGTACAAGGCAACCCTTTTTGAAATCCATGTTGAGAATAATTGGTTAGACCAAGGTTAAGTATTTCCTTATCAATCTCTTTTTTTAGAAGTTTTTCCAATAACTTCCCACAAATTGAAATGAGACTGATTGGCCAATAATTTGCAACACTCATTCTGTTCCCTTTCTTAAAAATTGGAACCACAATGGCCCTTTTCCAGTCCTTGGGGACCAACCCAGATTGAATTGATCTATTAAATATGATTGACAGGGGTTCAGCTAGTATGCTGGCTAGTTCTTTAAGCATAGTCCAATTCAAGTTATCGGACCCCGAGGAGGTAGATGTTTTAAGTTGTACTAACTCCTCATAGATCTGATTATCCTTGAAATGTATTACGTTACTTTCATCTGTGTATAGTCCTGATGCAGTATTCTCTTTCATGTTAAACATGGATATAAAATAATTGTTGAAGCATTGTGAAATATTTTTATTATAAATAATCTCAAGTCCATCGTGTATATTGTTTGTAATTCTATTTGTTGTTGTTTTGCTATTATTTATATACGCATAAAAGCTTTTATCATCTTTCTTTTGAGCCAATTTTAGTTCAAGGTCAGATTTGCCATTTTGAATTAGTTTCTTAACTTTAGTTAGTTGTTTCTTATATAAGTTTTTAAGCTCAGGGGATGGAACTTTTTTAATTTTTTAAATGCATTATGTATTTTTTTAATTTGGTTTTTGATCTTTTTATTAAACCATAATGGTATTACACCTTTCTTATTGCACTTGGGTCGCATGGGAACATATAAGTCTAGGGCCTCTTAGACAATGTTTTTTGTGTGTAATGTATCAGTTATTTGCAACAATCCAAGTTGTACCTTATCATTGCCATTGCTGTTTACTTGTGTTATCCAAATCTGTTTTGTATAAGATCATGTACGTCATTGTATTGTTTGAAATCTCCAGGACCTCCTTGTGAATAAGCTTGCTCAATGGAGTAATTCCTGTAATAATAAACTTGAACTTGAACAAACGTGATGAATGATGTGTTGACAGCCTTTGACAGAAGATCCAGTGTACCATCTACTTTTTTGGACCTGTCGAAGGCATTCAACACTGTGCACCCCACAATTTTATATAATCATTTGAAATCAGCTGGATTGGGTTTTGCAGCCTTGTCTTGGTTAGGTTCATATCTGACACAAAGGTTGCAATGTGTCAGGGTGGGCAGAACATGTTTGGATACAGTAGTATTGAACACAGGTGTACCTCAGGGATCGGTGCTGGGTCCTCTGTTGTTTTTACTGTATGTGAACAATCTCTGTAGGCACTGCTCACTTGACACCAGTATATATTTTTATGCTCATGATACAATCATGTATACCACAAGTGATGATACAAGCTCAGCAATAGTTTTACTGCAAAAGGATTTTCTTGGCATTCAGCAGGAACTCATGGAATTGAGACTCCTCCTGAATGAGAAGAAAACCCAGTGGATGTTGTTTGAAAGGAAAAACAATAAAGAGATGATTAGGAGGTATATACAGTCTATTTCAGGGGTAACTAAATTGTGTAAATTCCTATAAATGTCTGGGTCTTTCACTTGACAATCATTTAACTTTTGATTTACATACCAAAAACATCTCTAATAAATTAAAGGAACTTCTTGGATTTTTTTTGCAGGAAAAAATCACTATTTAATCTGACAGTTAGGAAATCACTAGTCACATCCTTATTTTTTCCTGTGTTAGATTATGGTGACATTGATTATAAAAATGCAACTAGTGTTTTATTAGGTACACTTAACACATTATATAATAGTGCTGTACAGTTCATTACAAACCTGCCTTATAGTACCCATAGATGCACATTATGTAGTGTGGCTGGTAAGACTTTATTGTCAGATCACAGAGACCTTCACTGGAATATATTTATTTATAAATTTATTATACAGATTTTGCCTTCATATTTATTGTGTGCATTAAAGATTAAAATTTCACATAAATACTCTTTGAGATCAACAACTAGGACATCTTGTCAAGTCCCAAGAAGTATATCTAGTTATGGTGATAAGCTGTTGGTTGCCATGGTTCCTAGAACCTGGGATGAGTTATGCAGACAATTGAAAGTTCAAGCACTACTTCCACTAGGGTGTTATAGAGCAACATTACTTAGTTTATATAACAAACATTGTAATTGTTACAGATAATTTTATAATTTGTTAACAGCATTTGCCAATGTGTTGTTTTATAACTTGTGTCTGTATGTTATGTATAGATTGTATGAATGTTATGACATTTATTTTGTGAACAGATGCATTTGTAAATGAGATTGCTTATCTCAAATTGCTATCCAATAAACCTGATGATGGTGAAAATTAAACGTCACCTAGGAGGTGCTCCCTTAGAGATAGTCATAGAATTCCCTTACTTGGACTTACTTTTAGTTCAAACACTAGATGGAATAAGTACATTGCTGTAACATGTACTAAAAAAAGTATTTTATCACAAGCATTAAAACACGTTAATAAGCTTCATGGAGGTTATATGATATCCCCCCTTGTAACTGCTGTGAATGCAAAAGTAATAAACCAAGGCATTTACACATGTGAGATCTGGGGTTTCACAGATTTGAACATTTTAGAAAGGCTAATCACTAGCCTATACAAGGAAACATTGAAATTACCTAAAGGTACCCAAATGTCCCTAATAAGAGAGGAACTGGGATTAATTACCTTGAAAAACACTATACAATGAAGGATTATAACATTCTGGATAAATATCCATGCACATGGGATTCTTTATTAGCTTTGTGTCTAAGGGAGAAATATGATATAGTAGAGTTCTCTCTAAATAATGAATGGGTAAACCAGGTTTTATCCCTTTTATGAGAGCATGACCTTTCTTTATTACAATATATAGATAGAGGAGTCAAAATGCATACTTCATATTGGACATACATAACAAAAAATACAGAATTTCTCAAGACATCAAGATATGACTACATTGAAAACTACTAAAGTCTCAAAATGGCTAGTTAATAATAACGTGGCACATTTCCTGAAACCCTACTTGAATATTATGGGGATCCCAAAACATTAAGAAGTCATTGTTAATTTTAGATTTGAAGCCCTTGAAAGTAATATATTAGCTTCTAGATATGCCTGAGAAGAGGGCAATGTTTCTAATTTCTGCCACTGTGGTTTAAATAATCCAGATGATCTCTTACATGTAGTTTTAATCTTCCATGGTATAGCCAAGTAAGAAGAATCTGGACTAGACAATATATTGGTGGTATTTCTGTTCCCCTGAGATATCTGCCAAATCTCTTGTCCAGATCAGAAAATCCTGAATTATTAACCAGATTGTCAGAATTTCTCATACTTATACTAAAGGTAAGAAAGAAGAAAGTTCAACTGATAAAATAAAAAAAGGACCCCCTTTGCTGCCTTGTTAAGTTTAGACATATATACTGGCAATGTCACACACTCAGACTGCTTTCTACTGGCTGGATACATTTATTTGCTTAGGTTGCCCCCCAAATGTTTACGAGTTTGAGGAGAGATGAATTAAACTTTTATTACCAGAAGTGGGTACTCTTTCACTTGTGGAGATTACCATTCCATTACATGATGGGCCGAGTACGCAACCAGACCTGAACCACGTGATGTCCAGTTTATATCTTGTCTTTTGGAGATTTGCTTAGTACATCACATCAATCAATCAATCTTTGTTTTACCAGGCAAAACACCATTGAGTGAACTCATTTTCAAGGTGGACCTGGGCAGTAACAAAATGAGTATAAAATACAATAAGCAAACAGTAAGAAGAATATGGATACACAGGACAGGTACATATCAATATAAAACATACACAATAAGGAACACTGGAGCACAATACAGTAAGAAAGGGCAACATTTCATATGTACAGTATATACAAGATCACAGTTTGCGATATATAAAATGCATGCAGGTATTCATTTTGAAGTGTCATAAGACAGACATATAAATGAAAACTAATTCACATTGAGCACCTCCCAAGTAGGAAGGGAAGAGGAAGTAAGGATATATTGCATAGTGGGAGGGAGGAGCAGGATGAGGGAAAAGACAGGAGGAAGGAGATGATATAAGACATTGGGAGGCACCAAGATAATTATTGATGTATGGTGCCAGGCTCCAAGAGATGCAGTTACAGACAGGTTAAACATGGCCACAATCAGAAAGCATTTGCTTGACTCCTTGATAGAATGTGCATAAAACGTCTTAAATGAGGGCAGGGAGATAGGGTGAGCCACCTTCAGAGTATTTTGCAATCTGTTCCAGAGTTGGGGTAAAGTGAAACTTATTGAGGACCTACCAAATCTAGACTTAACCTTAGGTAAGAATAAAGTGATATATGAGGATCTTCTCAGTGCATACCTTCAAATATACATGGAGACCAATTTCAATGTACTTTGTAACATTTTTATGAGTATACAAGAATTATATTGCTGTAAAAATCTTTTCATATTTAGATTTTAGAGTTTGCTGTTATTGTATGTATCTACATGTTGTAATGACTAGGTGTCAAACAAACAATAAACAGTAGGTGGCATTGTACTAAAACAGTGCTATGCAATTGTGTACCTCCAGAAGCCGTTTAGCCTGCAAGCTCTAGGGGGTCAGCTGGCAAATTGCAAGAAGGCAGGCAAGTGTAAAGTGCTGACTTTGACTATTCTCAACAGTTTTTCACTCAAGATACTGATTATTATGACCAAGCATGAGGAAACCTGACACTGAGTGATACTGTTCGAGCTTGTAGATTCCTGTTGTGTCATAACAGTAGCCAGTTTCCAATTCTTGTCACCCTCTGTCTTACAATGTTTCCAGGCTGTAACATAGAGTCTTTGTATTTTTGTTGAAGTAAGACTTTTCTGCTTTCCATAGCTTGTTAAACTAATTTTGATGATGTATTGTTTGTTGGTAGCTTGCTTATGAATGTAGCTACATTAGAACACGATCTTCTGCACAAGAATTATGCTGGAAAAGCAGGTAATCCTTTCACAGGACTATTTATGTAATTCAGCAATCTGACATACACATCCTCTCCACTCAGTACAGAATGTGTCATTATGTTCATTGCAAGGGTACCTCTGTATCTGCCACCACACAGCATACACACTCCCTCAGAGTATCTCTAGGTCTGAATCCCACCAGAGCCACTGCCCACACAGTACAGTGCTCCTTATCAAAGGGCAAATGACCCACCCCCTCTCTGTCACAGCTGAAAACATCTCACTTTAGAAACAAAATTGGTAACTGTAGGATTCTCTTTGGAGATGGAACATAGTTTCTGCCAATATAACCCAGTTATCTGTATCTTAAGGACTCAGTCAGAGAGACACATGAAGTATATAAAAATAATATGTAATACTTCAAGATATTTACACATATGATGCAAGATACTACACTAACATTATGGGGAATAGTAATTCTACAGAGGTAAAAAGAAAATGTTTTGAACAGTAGAAAAAACACACAGAATATATATTACTACACTTCCTAACTTTCCCAAAGTAGAAAGAGCTTACCACACAGGATACCTTGGTGGATCAGGGCAGACTTGAACCTTAGATGGTAACTGCTTGGAGTCCTAACCTAATTATTCAGTCTCTCGCAAAACTCTGGCTTAACATAGATCCTAAAAAACCGTGTCCACCCACCCTCGGCACACAGGTCCTATGATGTCACATTCAGGCCAGTTCTTTATGTCTCTAGGGACAGGTCCTCTTGGGAAAACAGTCTGATCTGGACTTCAGCAGTTGGTGTATTCCAAAGGACACCTCCTTTGTCTTACCTCCTGTCTCGCACATCAGGAGTGACTGCTCCACTTGTTAGCCAAAGCCTCTTCCTGTGGCATAAAAGGGCTGTTTTGGCCTTGAAGCTCTCCCATTACCTTGCCAGGGGTTCCTGTAGTTACAGGACAAAGAGATTGTAATCACTCTCCAGAGGCAGTTGGCATGCCTCTGGCAATTATCTTAATTTCATTTTCCCCTCAAAGATCCATTTTAATTTATCAATACAGCTAGAATAAAATGAATAAAACTACAGTACAAAATTATATGGTGAGTTGTTACAGTGATACAGACTGACAAGAAAGAGCTTGATGCCACAAACATCCATAAAGGGTTTGCATTTAAAAGGGCTCTAGAAAAACTGGAGATGTGGTCCAAGCTATGGCAGCTTAAATGTAATGCTAGGGAGTGTAAAGTTATGCATATTGGCAATAAAAATCCAAGAGCAGAAACAAGCAGAACCCACACAGACAGGCACCATACAGGGGGTGAATCAGGCCATAGGGGCTACACACATATCCCTGGCATTCCAACAGGGAGGACCACAACAGACATATGTTTGTTATATAAGTCTGGGTGAGCTGGTGGGGTTGCACCTGTCAAAGTAGGTGCACCAGCAAATAGCAAATGGGGAGTATGTGGGTGTTTTCACCTTACTCAGCAGGCTCAGGTAGTCAGAGGAAGAAAAGGAGAAGAAAGATAAAGATAGGAGGTGGAGAAAAAGCATAAAGTTACGATCAGACACACTTGGGAGAATTCAGCAGAAGGCTTTGAAGGGGCAGACTTGATGGGTCCTTTTCTGCCATTGGATTTCTATGATTCTATGATTATTTGCAATATTCGCAGGCTTATTGATGCAGGTGAATCTGGCAAAGGCACCAGGGCTGTGGACACACTACAGCTAGATTATGGCTATGCATGATAGTAAACTCAGCTGGGGATGGTTATAATATGATGAGAAACTCCACAGGAGAAAGCAGAATGAGCCAGGTAGGTCATGGGACATACTGGGCTGCATATAATTGATGGATATTAACCTGGGAGGAGTGCAGCATTTCTATAGTGGATTCCCAGGCAGATGACCGCAATCATATGAACATATGAAATTGCCGGCAGAAAAAGACCCACAGGTCTATCAAGTCTGCCTGATTGTGTCGCTTTCAGTTTTATGTTACTACAGCTGCCCCAGCTCCACCCAAACCCCTCCCTTCCTCCCCTTCCCTGTTTTTTCCCCCTTTTGTGTTCTTGTCTGTACTAATCCGGCCCTTGACTCTATCTCAACCCTGCTTAAAGCTATCCTCTGTCCTCAGTTTGATTAACTCCTCTGGCAGTGTGTTCCATCTCACCACCACTCTCTCTGTAAAGTAGTGTCTCCTCATCTCCCTCCTGAACCTTCCCCTTCCAACTTCAGACTGTGCCTCCTAGTGAGCCTTTCTCCCTTTAAGTGAAACAATCCTCCCTCTCTGACTTTGTTTATGCCTTTCAAGTACTTAAAGGTCTCTATCATGTCCCCTCTTTCCCTTCTTTCTTCCAGTGAATACATGTTGAACTCCCTCAATCTTTCCTCATACGGCAACTCCCCCAGTCCCCTGATCATTTTCGTAGCCTTGTGCTGCACCTCCTCCAGTAATCTCACATCCTTTTTGAGGTATGGCCACCAGTACTGCACACAGTACTCCAAGTGTGGCCTCATCAGTGATCTATACAAGGGCAGGATGATCTCCTCCTTTCTAGAGGTGATCCCTCTGGCAATGCACCCCAGCATCCTATTTGCTCTTGCTGCTACCCTACTACATTGTGCTGATACCTTCATAGCCCTTGTGACTGTTACCCCAAGGTCTCTTTCCTCCTCTGAAACTGTTACCTGCACTCCCCACAGCCAGTAGCTGGTCCTGGGATTTCTTGCTCCGAGATGCATGACCTTGCACTTCTTAGCATTAAACCCCAACTGCCACTCCCTAGACCAGTGTTTGAGTTTAGCAAGATCCTCCTTGAGTGCCTGCCTCCCTTCCTCATTGTTCACTTCTGCACAAATCTTAGTGTCATCTTCAAACAGGGTGATCTTACTCTTGACCCCCTCTGCAATGTCTCCAATGAAGACATTGAACAAAACAAGGCCCCGCAATGAACCCTGTGGCACCCCGTTTGTTACTGACCTTGGCTTGGATGTCTCCCCTCTTACAACTACCCTCTGTTGTCTGCTCTGCAACAAGTTCTCAACCCACCCCACCAGTTTCTCCCCACCCCATGTGTCTCTTATTGCTCATTAACCTCCCATGGGGCATTGAATTGAAAGCCTTGCTAAAGTCCAGGTGCAGGACATCCACAGCATGGTCTTTGTCAACCACACTAGTGACCCAGTCAAAGAAGTCGATCAGGTTAGTTTGACATGATCTTCCCAAGACAAACCCATGCTGTCTCTCATCCTGTAGACCATTACTATCAATAAAGGTTATCAACCTCTCCTTTAGAATGGTCTCCATTAACTTCCCCACTATGGGAGTCAAGCTTACCAGTCTGTAGTTGCCTGGTTGGTCATTGGGTGCACTCTTCTGAAGGGGCACCATGGGAGCCATCCTCCAGTCCCTGGGTACCTTCCCTAGCTCCAAGTAGGTGTTGAAGAGGTCCATCAGAGGACCTGTCAACACCTCTGCCAGTTTCTTTAGGACCCTTGGGTGTACAACGTCTGGTCCTGGTGCCTTGTTCACCCGAAAGGCTTTAAAGGGGGAACTGTCATCAACAGGATTTCTTAAGGTCTACAAGCCCACAAAAAGCTAATTTGATTGAGCCATTGTGTTTATCTATGAGTCTTTGCAGTCCAGAGTTATTCATATGTAAATCACCCTGTAATTAAGGACTGGTGGCAGCCATATGTTTTGGGCTCCTGACAAGAAATGATGTCACTGAGGGTCTAGGACCACCTTTGACTGTATTTAATCCAACAGGTTAAATAGGAAATTGACTGTTTTATTAAGTGTGTTTTAAGGTGTTATTACAACACTTTCTACATCTATAATAATTGTTTTGTATGTGCGTTGAAACTAGTGAGTTATCACCTTTACATTTCAAGCTGTTAGCAAAAATAATCCATCTTCAGGATTGATTTAACCTCTAGGATGTACAGTACTGCCAGATGAACATGTCAGTACAGATTTCCGGGGCTGCCACAGCACCACCTTCTGTCTTTTTCAATTCCCTATCTTACAGCCTTTTCTCTTACACTTTTGTGTGTGAATTCGGGTCTACAAGATGAAAATGTAGCTATGTACCTGTTGGCCTGGCATCATGGCCTCCCTGTGCTCCCACAACACACCCAGGAACAAGCTGTTGCTCAGTGTGCCTTTCCTGGACAAAGGCAATTCACTAAAAATACCACCAACAGCTTAAAATCTGTTTTAATTTCAGTTGGCATCCATCTGTATCCCCCTCCCACCAGGATGAGGCTGAAAATAGACAAAAAGATTGTCTAGTCCTCCTTCCTAGTCAATAAAAACTGAAAAACAAACAAACAAAAAAACCTGAGCATGTGTTTTGATTCTGAAAATATGCTCTTTCTATCCAGATTTGACTTGAAAAGAAAAAAATAGGACACAATTACTATAGATGGACAACATTGTTAAAACATGCATAATCTGAAATGCATTATTAAAAGAGTATTTACTTCTTTTGATGAAGTTAAAAGTATAACAGTTTCTTACTGAAATACTTTGGATGGAATGGAATTTTGCAATTACAACGCTGTCTACATTTATAATATTTGTGTTTGCGTGTGATTGTGTGTCTCTGTCTCTGACAGAAGTGGTGCATTAACTGAACTGTGCTGAAAGGGAAAAAATATCACCATTAATTAAATCAAATACTGTGTGAGTGTGTGTGTGTGTGTGTGTGTGTGTGTGTGTGTGTGTGTGTGTGTGTGAGAACCAGAATTTTGCACACACACTCATTGTGTGATACTTTTATGAACCCCTCGGAGTTTATGTTGCATCCCATACCTCGTGTGTGTGTAAAATTCTGGTTACACACACCCGCCCATATATTATTCTATATTTTAATAATGCATTTCAGGTTATGAATGTTTTAACAATGTTGTCCATCTATGTGTTTTTGCAATTCATAAACAAGTAATTGTGTCCTATTTTTTTTCTTTTTAAGTCAAATCTGGATAGAAAGAGTATAATATTTTCAGAATCTTAACACATGCTCAAAACCCATTCTACTAGATGTAGTAGTAGTAGTATTTTATTGTTGTTAACAAAGTTAAAATTGTTTTTTACAACATCCAAACATCAAATTACAAAACTTAAAAAGAAATAACACATTTAAACCATTATTTGATTAAAATCAAGTTTGCAGAGAGAGGCATATCAACTCATAAATATCAGCATTAAACCATTATACATGCATTTCAAATGATTTGATCTTGTTTTTTTTATTAATATGTAATTTTTTATACTCAATTAACCTACAAAACCTAGATATTCTCTGTAAATGATGTACATTACATGTTTTAAAAGATAATTAAACTGATACTTAGGTTCCATATTTAAGTCTAATAATATTTTTTCTATGTATAAACGTCTTTGGAATTTATACAGTGAGCAAAATAATAGGAGATGCATTGGGGAGTCTTCATCCTTTCCCACATACACATATTTTGTTTTCACCTATCCCATATAATTTCCTTACAGTATTACTCTTAATAAACTCAAATCTGAATCTTGTAAAAGCTTTCCTATTGATAGGGTTTTTTATTAAATACAAATATTGTTTAATTCCCAGTTGATTTCTTGTATTATCTACTAGCCATATACTATACTTATAATTTTTTGCCAGCGTAATTTCTTTCTGCAGATAAATGTCTTTTAAGCTGGCTTTTCTAATTTCTTTTAGATCTGCCTGTTGAATACCATAACTTTTAGTTAGTAATTCCAGCAGGCCATATGGTTTTATCATTTCTTCCAAAATGGCAATACTTGGGAAGATAAAACCTTTAGATGTGTGTGGTAACATCTCCTCTATACATATCCTAGGTAAAGGTTCATCTTGTATATTATAGGCTTTAAACCAATAATTAATTGCTCTGATTTCTGACCATTTAATTGAAAATTGACCAAGTTCTAGTCTCACTAAGCAGGAGGCTGCACTATTTGGAAGAGCCAACAGTTTTTTATAAAATGTATTAATTAGTTTCTCTAACTGATCGGTTTTCCCAATTCCCCAAATCTCCACCCTGTATAGGATCTGGGGGTGCACTTTAGCATTTATTGCTCTCATTAATCCCTTTACTGATTGACCTTTAAATCTGTAATTAAATCTTTCAAACATGGGAAAAATTCTATGTAATCTAATCATTACTAAGTTAAAATGTTCTTTCCAATTAAGATTTTATGAAAAGACAATACCAAGATAGCAGAATGTTGTCACATATTCTATGTCCCCATTCCTGCATCTTAATCTGCAAATCTTGTTATTTTTAACAACATTTTTACTAAAGATCATATACTTAGTTTTACTAAAATTGATCTCAAGATCCAGATTCTTACATTCAGTATAGAATGTATTTATACTTCTGCTTATCCCTAAATAGCTTGTGGATATCAATACCATGTCATCGGCGTAAACCAGGTAAGGACAATCCCTGGATCCAAGCTTGGGCATGTGCAGCACTGGACTCCCAATCCCCAACAGAACCTTATTGAGGGATAGATTGAACAAAATAGGGGATAATACATATCCCTGACAAAGACCTATATTTGATGGAAATATTTTAGTACAGTCTCCTTCTGTATTATAATGTACTGTGGTGGAATTATCAGAGTATACATTTTTTAATATTTTTAGGACATCTGGAACCATACCATAGTCCTTTAGGACCTCACAAAGTTTTTCCCTCCTTACTCGATTGAAGGCAGCCCTTAGGTTGATAAAAACACAGAATAACTTCAGTTTCTTTATGTTTATATATTTATGTATCAGATGAGAAAGGGCAAAACATTGGTCCACCATGGAATGACCTGGCATAAAGCCAGCCTGTGCCTCATCCAAGATTTTTCTCCTGAGTTGTCCATTTCATTATGCTATTAAGTATTATTCTTGTAAATATCTTTTGAGAATTGTCCAATAAGCTGATTGGTCTATAATTACTTGGATCTTTGCGTTCCCCTTTCTTGAAAATAGGGACAATTATATTCCTCCTCCAGGAATCTGGTATTATTCCTGTATTTATAACAGAGGTAAATAAGCCATGAAGAACTGTTGTGCCCCAAAAATTGGGCCATCCATGAAAATATCCATTGGGAACCCATCAGGCCCCGGGGCTTTATGTCTCTTAACCTCACTTATTGCTTGAAAGATGTCTTCTTGAGTAATTTTAAATACAGAAATTGACCATTCTTCTTTCCCTTTGGGGGAATCATCCCCCTGTATATAGAGCATATTTTTGAAATGATTTTTCCAGGTTAATGGATTTATATGGGCCTCAAATTCTTGTGATATTCTCTCCCATCCCTTTAAGACGATCTTCCAGAATTTTCTATTATCAATCTCATAAGTTATTTTTTCCAATTGCCTCCATAATTTAGTTCTATATTTTCTTCTTTTTTCATTCAAGATCCTCTTATAATTTTTCTTTTTTTATTCAGTTCTATTTTATTGTTTTTAGTAGGGTATTTATGCATCTTTCTAGCACATTTATTTAAAGATTTCTTATAATTCGTACATTCTTTGTCAAACCATTTGCTCCCTTTCTTCACTTTAATAGTTTTAAATCCCATTATAATGGATGATATTGATTTCATAATTTCACTAAATTTGGTAATGAATTCTACTGTATGTTTACATTGAATTAGATTAATTAATTCCTCTCCAATTCCAAAATCTTTCAATAAAGGAATGGATTTAAAATTCAACAGCATTTCCCATTTTATCCCTTTCCTTGTCCTCATTAGTTCTGATTCCACTTTTCTCTGTGTTTTTATGTTTGTCCATACATCTATGTTAATTTCTAATGGGCAATGCTCACTCTCTGTTTTCAATCTTAACCTGAGGTCCCTCAATGCTGGAATTAGTTCTAATGAGATCCAACATAAATCCAGTATTGAAGAACCCTTAATTTCCATATAAGTAAATCCACCTTCTTTGTCTCCTCTTGTTCTCCCATTAATCAAGATTAAGGCTTTCTTTTTTCCAGTTATTGAATCAATCTCAAACCTCTTCTGCACTACCTTTGATCTCTAGTTTTCCTAGTCAAACTAATTAGGTTTGAATTCAAAGCTGCACATGCCCAAGCTTGGTCACCAGGCATTTCCCATGTCCAACCTGTGCATTAAAATCTCCTACTATTATAAACTTGCAGATAGGATCTGATATCTGGCAACACTCTATTACTGCTGAAAGTGTCTCCAAGTCGTCTTCCTCAGAATACTTAGCTCCTTTAGGTGAAAAATAAATATTACTAATTATATAACTTAATGAATTAACTACCATTCTTATGGGTAGAATGTGTTCCGAGTCCTTATCAATTTCAGTATGGACCAAGTTATTCATTATTTTACAGCAGGTGCTTAAAACCTCTGATAGTCTGCCATGTCTGTTAGAGCTCCTAGCTTGTTTATGAAAGCTTTTATAGCCATTTAGCGTTAATTCTTTCTTAGACCAGGTTTCCTGGAGACAAATACATATAAATTGTGACAGGTATTGTATGAAAGAAGGGTCAGCTAGTCTATTCTTTAAGCCTGCTACATTCCATGATAGCATGTTGTAATCCTTAGATTTTTTATCTTTTCATAAATTACCAATTCCCTCTGTGTCATGTCAATCTTCCAAATCTTGTAATGTTATAAAATGATTAGCTGTCTTCACCATATTTATCCAATATTCATTTCCTAGGACTAATTTATCCTTCTCTCTTTTTTTCTCATTTTCTCCATGTAAATAGATTTCCACTCTATCCAAAATTTCAGATTTGGAGAGGATATATCTGTAATCCTTCTCATTTGTGACACCTAGCGAAATCTGCTCCCCCATCCTCGTGTCTCTTTACATACTTAACTAGGTGGCTCAACTTACTATCTCTAGTTAAATTCTGCAATAAGTCAATCACCTTTACCCTAAGGTTGTTTTTAGTTTCATATAGAAAGCTACTTAAACCAAAAACTGATATTACCAAGTCCTTTTTTTGATCAAACCTATTATAATTGTTTTTATTGAATTCTGGAAATAGTGCTTTGATTTCAGTCACCCTGTCAGTCTCTAATCCCATTTTCCTTAGTCTAGCTTTTTGGTTTTCTATAACCTTAAGTACAAAGTACTGATCTGAAAGTAGAAAAAACATTTCTGTATCTTTTAGAGGTCTAATAATACTGAATTTAGACATCATTGTGTCAATATCAGTCTTGTTTTTCAGAGTAAGTCCTATAATTTGTTTTAAACTTTCATTTAATTTCTCTTCAGTTTCATTTGGCATAATAGAAACTTTGTGCAAAGGGAGAACAAAGTCAGATTCCGAAGTTCTATATAAAAAACTCTCCAAGTTCTTCTGTGCCTTCAAATCCTTCCAATCCCTTTCGAGTTCTGACCCTCTCTGTTCTTCTTTGTTTGATTTATTGTTACCCAGTGACTGGCTAATCTCTTTTGTAGGTAATGTTACTGACTCTCACACAGGGTTCCTTTTGTATTTTGTTTTCCTTTCTGTTTTCCTTTGTTGTCCACTTTTTTTTTTTTACTATACCTTTTTGAGGCGTTTACCTTCCCTACCTCTAGATTTCCCTCTGTTGTCTTTCTTTTCTTGGTAGGTGTTGTCTTATTATGTTCTAATTCTTTTGTAGATGTGTTTCTTCCCCCCCTAGGTTTAATGTCATAGCCTACTCCCAATTTACTAAACTGACTATCGTCTCCTATTAGGGTTTCTGGAGTCTTTCCACCGTTGGTCAAAATACTCTGAATGTTTATTTTCTTCTTTTTTTCATTAATTCTTACTTCATGTCTTTGTTTTCTTTCTCTTTGCTCTACCCCCTTATTCCAAATCACAGGATTCCTTAATCTTAGTTCCTCTATGACAGTATTGCTATGGTCAAATCCATCTGGTAGCTTTACCAATTCCCCTGTGGTGTCATTATCCAGGGTGTTCCCTGACTGAGCTTGTTTTATATTAGAACAGGTTTCTGCCTTCATAACATTGTCTTGATCCCACAACTCTGTATCTACAGTGTCTATGCCTGTCTTATTTAAGTCTTTTGGTCTAATACTTTCTTCTTCCCAGTCTTTATTATTCATTTTATCATATAACCAATCCAGTTTATTTTTATTTTCAATACAAATACCCTTAACAAAAGAAAGGTTATGGGAGATGTTAATCAATTGTTCATAACTCATGTAATTGGCTAATAATGGGTCTCTAAGTGCCCTCACGCAGTTCCTAGTTAAATTTTGTAAGGGTGGTGTGTCCTCTTTTATGGGGCTTATAAATTGTATCATTTCATTTGAGGACCATGATATTTCAGATGATATTTTTTCTTGTAAACCCCACATATTTCTAGTTCTCTCATTATTCTCTTGAGTTACCAAAGAGGGGGAGCTGCAATTGTCTAATAAGGTCATTTTGACTCTGTTAAATTCCTTAATTTTCTCCTCTAATTTAGTATTGGCTTGAATGGTTTCTTTTAAGTTAAGAACCATATTTTTAACTTCTGCCTTTACCTGTTCTATTTCTCTAGAGTTTTGTAAATGACCAAAAATTGAACTCAAGGGATGTCTGTGATTCTAGATCAACCCTACTGCTCTGTTTGAAATGATTAGTGTGTTCTATTTGCTCTGGTTGCTCTACTTGCTTCACAGAGGGTGATTCCTTTCTAGTTATCTGGTCCCCCTGATCTTTTCTAACTTCCTAATTAAATTTAGAAGCCCTATCCTTCCAAAAATCCAAAACAGTAGGTTGTATCAATTTAACTGCTTCCTTTGTGGATTCAGCAATAGTTGCATTATTAATTAAATCTGTACTACCTTCTTCAATGGGAGAACTAGAATTCTTAACCAGCTTCCTATTTACAAAGTGTTCAATATTCACAAAACCTACAGGTTCTGTATCTGTTATCTCTCGGTTGGTTTCTATATTCATAATATCCAAATCTCCCAGGGAACTTACTTGTGTTTCTTGTCCCCTTGTTCTTAACCCTCTCTTCTTATTATTTTTAGGAACCATATTTCTCCTCTTTAAAGATTCTATAGACAGCTTGTTGTTTACTCTGCCTCTAGTCTTTACAGGCATACTGAAGCAAGCAAAAAAAAAAAAAAGGAAATACAAACTCTCCACAGTCCTTGTCAGCTGTTATAATATCTCAAGTCCCTTTGAGCAGCTTTTGTGTAGTACACACTCAGGTAAATATAAATCAGAAATTCAGTTGACAACAAAAATTGGCAATAACAGCATATAATTTAAGTTCTTCTTCTCCCTCTTCCTTCTTCTTGATCCAGAAAAATGGAATACTCCTTCTATTAAATATCCTAATACATCACTTCAGGTATCACAGTTCTGCTCAGGATGTCTGTCTTGTGAACAAGCCGATTCAGTTTCACTTATGTTCCATAGATTTTATTTAATAAGTATCTAATAAGTCTCTACACTCTTCCAGTGTCCCAAATATTCTCCACAAAATGGTGGCTGATAGCAGTTCTTAACTTCAACTCTTGTTTACTTTTCCAGCAATCCACTGTCAAAATAAAACATACTAGAGATAACCAGGGCCAGATATATTATATTATATTATCCTTCTTCTTTTCCCTTACCCTCTCCCTATTTCCTTCTTTCTCTTAAAGCTTAATAACCTAATAACTTTTAATAGAAATTTCGCAAAGACTTAACCTGCTATGCTCACTTAATTTACTTACTTTGCTTTATTATATATACTATGCATTCACTATAATTAAGTAGCAATCATTTTTTTATGTTAATTAAGTTGTCTTACTTTTTATTTTTTTGCAGGTATTCCACAGTGGGAAGCAATAAGAAACTTTCAGCTTCAGTCAATGCCAGTGCCCTTGTCTTGTGACTCGGCTTGCCTCACCACACCATAAAACCACTTAAATACACTTAAATACACCAATGTAAATGCTGAGAAAAAGGCTAAAAGGCTAAATAAGTTTTCCCAAACCCAAAAGATCTAGCGGTACAACTTAGATACAACTTCGGCTCTCCAAATGTCTCCAAACATCTGCATGGTCCTGTGGTCACAAGCTGAATGAATGAATGAGATTTACAACCCCCAATCTCATTGAACTTTTATGCTCTGAGGTCACATGAGGGAATTGACCAACAGTGAATCACTCGCTACCTCTCACTTCCTGGTCTTTACGGAGAGGAGGAGATTCAAAAAACTAACTCAAATATCTCAAATGGCGAAAAAAAAGCTTTCCATCCCCCCCAAAAGCAAAAAAAAGCACCAAGGAGAAAAAAATTTGAACAAGCAAGCAAGCAAACAAGCAGACGGGCAGAGGCACATGAAACCGCCACACTTACCCCCTATCCTCTACCTTTTGGTGAGTGGTACAAACTTTATGATAAAATGCTAAGCGACAACTTCTATTCATTAAACAAATAAAATCTGATATTCAATGGTTTAATAATTTTACATGTTACAACCGTACTGTGAGGCACAAATGATCGCAGTCATGCAGAGGCACAGCACGAACACAAACACAAGCATACACTGTGAGAATGCCGTGTAATATACTAATGATGTATTAATGAATTAATGTATAAGAATTATAGATGATAAAACCAACAAACCATTAAAACTTCTGTTTTACAGACAGTTTTTTTTTTAACAGTGTTAATGCTAATATCTTAATATGCTATACTACAGTGGTGCAATAGTGTGAGCTCTAGAGAGCACACTTTTTGCTGCTGTCACAATTCTATCTTATCCATGCATAGTAGTCATACTCCACTGAGTTTTAGATTTTTCAGGCAGACCATAAGACCACAAAACCCCCGTGGGTTCCATCCGGTTCTGTTATCTCCTAGTTGGGTGGCTCCTCACACCACTAGGACTCCAACCCCACCGGGCAGGCCAGAAGGCCTAATCTGCTCCTCCACTATGCAGCAAAGATACGGGAGTGGAGGGCTCAAAGCTGTACTGGAAAGGTCTGCGAGGATAAAAATCAATATGGCAATGGTGGCATACCTTTTTTAAAAAGAAAACAAGCGTCTCACAAACTCCTGCTACAAACACTACTCCTCAGTGTTCTAGCAAACAGCACCCCATTCTACTGGATGAAAAAAGCTTGTTCACAGCTGTACTGCCGGCTGATAATCAAAAACTACATATTTCAAGGCTGGCCCCATGATGTCAGGCCAGTAGGTACGTAGCCACATTTGCATCTTGTAGACCTGATTTCACACCTGAAATTGTAAGAAAAAAGGCTGCAAGAGAGGGGATGGAAAAAGACAGAAGTTGGTGCTGTGGCAGTCCCAGAAATCTGTACTGACATGAACACAGCCAGGGTTTAGAAATCCTGATATAGGGCCTCAATACCTGTTGGCTTCACAGAGTCAGCCTTGAGATGTGTAGTTTTTGATGATCAGCTGGCAGTATAGCCTAGAGGTTAAAGCAATCCTGAAGATGGACTATTTTCACTAACAGTTTGAAATGTAAAGTTGATAACTCACTAGTTTCAATATAAATACAAAACAATTATCATAGATGTAGAAAGTGTTGTAATAAAACCTTAAAACACACTTACTAAAACAGTTGATTTCCTATTAAACCTGTTGGATTAAATACAGTCAAAGGAGGAATGAGACCCTCGGTGACATCATTTCCTGTCAGGCATCCAAAACATATGGCTGCCACTAGCCCTTAATTACAGGGTGATTTACATATGAATAACTCTGGACTGCAAAGACTCACAGATAAACACAATGGCTCAATCAAATGAGCTTTTTATGGACTTTTAGACATTAAGAAATCCTGTTGATGACAGTTCCCCTTTAAGGCCCTTCAGAACTCTTTCCTCTTGGATGACCCCATCTGTTATCTCTGTTCCCCCTTCACCCTTGCCCCCTTTCCCCTGCAGTATTGGATCATCTCTTTCTTTTGTGAACACTGAGCAGAAGTACTAATTGAGTGCATCTGCCAGTTCTTCCCCTTTTTCCGCCCATCCCACATCCCTCTTGATTCTAACAATGTCATCTCTACAACTCCTCCTCTTCTCCCTTATGTATTTAAAGAAATCCTTTTCCCCCTCTGTGATCCCCTGAGCCAACTTCAGCTCCTTTGCTGTCTTGGCTGCCCTGACTGGCCTGGTCACCTCCCTAGATTCCTTTGTGAACACCACTCTATCCTCCTCAGGCCCCGATTTTTTTAACTTAATGAAGGCCAATCTTTTTTCCCCTCACCTACCACTCCACTTCCTTACTGAGCCAACTAAATTTTTTGGACCTGGACTGCTCACCCTGAGATTTGGCACATGTGTTCATGGCCTCATTCGGCCCCTTCCTAATGATTGCCCACTTCTGTTCAGCATTCATCACTAGGCTAATTTTAGCTAAATAACCCTCTAGGATGTTACCCATTCTGCCAAAATCTGCCTTCCTGAAGTCCAACACTCTTGTTCTGGTCTTAGCCAACTCCATCCCTGTGTTGAGGAGGAACCACACTGAGCAGTGGTCACTTCCTGCTAGAGGGTCCTGTACTATAATATCCTGGGACTTGATCACCATTTGTTAGCACCAAATCCAGTATGTTCCCCTCTCTAGTGGGTTCTATCACCCCTTGCACTAGGTAGCTGTCTTGGATAGCCTCCAGCAGCACCTGTTCCCTGGCGTGTGCTGTAGTTACTGTCTGCCAGTCATCCCCAGGTAGGTTGAAGTCTCCCAGTATAACTGTATTTCCCTTGCCATTGACCTTCCTGATTTGCTCCACCAGCTCCATATCCACCTCCTTGCTCTGTGAGGGTGGCCTGTACACCACCCCCATCCTGAGATTCTTACCTTTAGGGCTTTGGAGCAATACCCATATGGCTTCTGGCCTCCCCTCCTCCCACTCCTCCCTGGTACACAGTATCCTCTATAGAAACCAAATTAAAGCGCCGCGCTGCACAGCTGGGGCAGGGTGCAGGTGAGGGCTGCGTGCCCTAAAATGAAACAAACAAACAAACAAATTCACCTCGCACTCCAGAGCCAGGAGGAAGAATTATCCCTCCAATTAAGGTATTCAAGAGACACCAAGTCCAGTTTGTTGTATGCAAAAAATAAATGGATTTATTCCAAAATATATATGGAAGAATGATAGCAACAACAACTCAGTTGCAAGATCCCCTCCCTGACATAAATAGCCACCCCTCCAGCCCTTCCCCCCTCCCAGTCCCTGTGGAACACCTTGCAACCTGGGATTGTAAGATCCCAGTCATGATATTGGGGTGGCCCAGGTCTCTGAGATGGTGGCAATATCTACCTCTCCCTCCAACACCATTGCCTGGAACTCTGCCACCTTGTTTGCTAGGTCCTTGCATTCAAGGATACTACAGTCCTTGTTTGTTAAGCTCCTTGCATTCAAGGATACTACAGTCCACCTTGTGCCCCACCCCTCCTCTTCCCGTCTCTCCCCCTTCCACTTTTCTCTTGGTGACTTCCCCTCATTCTCCTCCTCCATCTCTGGGGGAAAGGCCTTCCAGTTTCCCCTGGGAGGTGCCTCCTCCATGCTATCTGACTCAGCCCTCCCCCTCCTCAGTTTAAATCTATGTTGTTTTTAATGTACTTCTCCAGCCCCTGTCCCAATGCCCTTGTACCCTCGATGCTGAGATGTAGCCTATCCTTGGCATGAAGCCTTTTATTGTTCCATGTCTTTCTCCACTCTCCTACTACTCCATACCCCATTTCTGCACACCACCCCTTCAGGCACCCATTAAACTCCTATATTCTTGGGGCCAGCCTGTCGGCACAGCTGTAGGTTTACCACTCGTGGCGCCAGCGAGCCGGGTTCAGGAGTGAACTCGGGTAACTAGAGGGCCGGCTGGAGGGGGAGAAGGATAGAGTGCCCATCGGCCGCTCTCCTTCTCCAGGGTGGGGTGGATTGCCTGTCCCACTGCTCTACCACCACCTGGGTGACCACAGGCATCAGTGAAGCTGGGACAGCCAAGTGGGGAGGGGAGGATGCAGACTGAGAGTTGGGGAAGAGATTGCACATCAATACGTGTCTCACCCATTGGCTCTCCTCGTGTGTCTACATCCTCAGGGGGAGGACACCAGAAAACCAGGAAATACCCCATGGGACTCCCAGTAGATGGAGCTTCTGGCCATGATCCTCAATGCCCCTACCGGCAACAGTACCAGCATCTCCCGATGAAACATAGACACGTCGGGGTGTAAGGGCCCCACCCCGTACCCACCTGGGGGGAATATCCAAGGCTCCATGGGGGGATGGACTGCACTGGTCACCAGCTAGCAGGAGTGAGGATGAACAAGGCCATTGGAGACTCCTGAAGAAATGGAGTTCAGTGGCAAGAAGGGGGCATAAAGAGAAAATTAAAAAAAAAACTCCTGTATTCTTAGCTTCCTCACCATACTTGCCCTAGGTACTGGGAGTACCTCAGAGGATGTCACTGAGGTTCCCACCTGACTGCAGATACCTCCTGCTTCTCTGAACCTCTCTTGTGCTTCTTCCACTGTAATGCCCTCTAGGTCATTTGTTCCTAGGAGCACAATGATATAAGGCTTCCCTCTCACCTTCTTCACACATTTCTGAATGCACTGCACTACTCTCCCTGCTGTCATACCTGGCATACACTCCACCCAGTTTGGGCTCTTCCTTGCTCCCTTACTTCACCATCTCACGCCCTGACCATAGAATCCTCTAATACAAGTACTCAGTCCCCCATCCCTTGCACTTCCCCCATGGTTTGCCCTCCTACGAGCCCCTTTTCCTCAGTGTCCTCTCCTTCCATACACTGCTCTTTTCCCCCTTTCTCCTTCATTGCACCTCCACCTGCTCTCCTCTCCTCCTCCGTCCCTTCTGTGCTCGCTCCCTTCCACAACCCCTCCCCCTCCATTATGTGTACCTCCCACCACTGCCCCCTGCATTGTTACTCCCCCTTCCCAACATGTTTTGGCCTTCCTCCCTTTATTTAGTGTGTTTGTACCAACTCAACCTGCTTCCCTACCACTCCCCACTTCTACCCCACAGTCTTCCCTCTCATCTTGTACCCTGTATTTCTCCCTTCCCTCCTAATCCCCTGACTCTTGTTCTATGGTGCCTTCCCCAACCTCCTGTTCTGTTTCATCAGCCAGTACTACATACCTGTTTGTTGTCTCCAACCTCCTGTCCCAGCTCTCCCTCATAATCTCTCCCTGACTCTGCTTACCTTGAACCTCTTTTCCACTGCCTTTCTGTCTGCCCATGTTCCCTACCACCTGCCAATACCCCCTTTTGGTGCTCCAAGGACCCTGTGGACTTGGCCAATTGTCTCCTTCTGACCCTTGGCAGCCTGGTTTATCCTGTGATGGAGCCCTCCCTGCCCCTCTGTCCCATCTCCTCCTCACCCTCTCATTCCTGTCCCCTCCCCCCAGTTCTCATCTCAAGCTCTGTATCTCCAGTGTAAGCTGTCTGAACAGCCTGCACACTGGACACCCACCACTTTTCACCAGGTTCCCAGAAACAGTGCTGCCCCACACCCATTGCAGCTCACAACCCTTCTGGCCTCCCAGTGTTCCCAACCCCAGTCATCCCTACCTCTCCACTCTTCCCTCCCATTCATCCAGCTGCCTCCTTGCCCTGGCCTCCACATCTTCCCTGTATTCCCTAGGCTGTAAATATTTCACAGATCTTTACAATTGCATCCATATTACTTAAGAACTGTAAATCTGCATTTCTGTCAAAACATTGTCCCCAGAATAGCCCTTACCTCAAAAAAGAAAATGCACAACCATTACATTTGCATCAGTATTTAAGACTTTAAACCAGATTTCACCCCCTTTAAATTTCTTCACCTCCTGCCCCTTCCTAATAGGTGGAACCACTGCTGGGACTGGTCCACTTGCCTATTTAATAGTGGTGGTGGTGAGGGGGTGGGAGAAAACAGGCCACAAGTCCTCCTCCCAGTACAAACTAACCAGACCACACTAAAAGCTAACTAAACTACAAGAATAAATACTTCCATTTAGTACCCAGGATCACACACTGTAGTTCTTGCTTCTTCCAGCTCCAATGCAAAGTGAAGCAATTAACTAAAATGGCTGTTCACTACCTGCCCCACCCCCAATTCTAAATCTCTTTGCAGTTTGATTTTGTAATTGCCACAGACAGAATTCAAAACAATCCTGCTTAAAAAAAAAACACAAATCCTGCTTAAAAAAACAGGCCACAAGTCCTCCTCCCAGTACAAACTAACCAGATCACACTAGAAGCTAACCAAACTACAAGAATAATTACTTCCCTTTAGTCCTCAGGAACACACACTGTAGCTCCTGCTTCTTCCAGCTCCAATGCAAAGTAAAGCAATTAACTAAAATGGCTGTTGGCTACCTGCCCCACCCCAAGTCTAAATCTGTTTGCAGTTTGATTTTGTAACTGCCAAATCATGGAAGAAAGAGGTGCAGGGTTATACTAGGAGGGGGCAAAGGAGAGCACTGATTCAGCTATAATCAAGGAATGTGTTAGTTGGACTTGTGTAAGTACAGACACAAGTGCTTGGCATGCGGCCACCCACACTCTTTTAATCAATGCAGAATGGGGGCACCCCTTCTCAGCTTTTCAGAAATGGTGCAACAGGCCTCCCAATGCCAATAAGGGTGGATTGTGATGGCAGATGGCTTCCCTATTACCCAAATTGGGGGCTGCTTGCACTCTAGTGTATGTCTTTAGGGAGTGCTTTCAAATTCTGCACAAGGAATCCCGCCAAGGCAATCAGGCAGAAAAACTGAAGTCTACCACTTTGGCCAAAAATACAAAAAAACTAGTGTACACACCACGAGCATTATATTTAATTATTTATTGGTTGTGGGAGAACAACCAACCAAAATCGTTATTTATTGAGTTTCATGAGTCTTTTTCTGGGGGCGACTTTGACCAAGAGTCACCTCCTGAGGAAGACTTGCAAGAGTTGATACTTAGGGATCTTGTTGGTTGTTCTCCATGGCACCAATAAATAGTTAAATAAACGTGCTTGGTGTGTACACTGTATATATATATATATATATACACACACACACGCACACACATATATATATATATATATACACACACACATATAGATATATATATATACATATGTATATATATATATATATATATATATACTGTATATGTATATATATTTGTTTTCGCAATACTTATGGTGCAGTTGCACCTTTAGAAGTGAGGAATCCTTCACATTTTGCCCTTTTCTTACCTTTCGGGCCAAGCTCAACAAAGAGGTACTGGCAGGAAGAGTTAGCAAGCCCACTGTGGTGTTTCCTCTGCCTCATCTCAGAGTTTCCACTATTAGCAAGGACACTGGTTTATTGTGGTTGAAAAAGGGCAAAAACCATTTTGCAAAACTGAAAACAACTGTACTTTCACTGTTGTCTGGAAGGCCCAAATCTGCTTTTTACTGTTGTGTTTTTGAGCTTTCTTTAATAAGTTATCCTTCTGATTGCATGCATTTTAGAACTCCTGCAGGATACTACTATGCATGTTATTGTAAAAAAATAGTGTAGAGCACTCACCCTTGCTTATAGCTTAATGAATAAAGCAAATCACATTAAGGTAGTGTTTTAAAGCTTTTTTACTCCCATCAGAGCACTATAAAGACAGTACAATATCAGGAGATCTTACATTTCACCCGTCCTGTCGGGCTTCATCAGAGATAATAGAACATTTTTTAAGAGTGTTTAAATACATTCACAAACTCATTATTTTAATTAGTCACCCAATCACAACACAGTGTCAATTATTTTCAATTAAGACAGCAGTCTATCAGGCAATGTTGCTTCCCTTCAAAACAATGTGTTTTAAAACCACATACATATATACTGACACCAATATTGAAAACAAAAATGAAAAAAACTTTTTTCTTTAAGTTCATAAGCTAGTTTCAATAATCTTGCTCATTCCTATACTTCTTTTAAACTTATTCACTCTTTCCCATTGAAAGCCTCTGTAAACAGACATCAGAGAGAAGTGAAATTAAATGATTTGGCATCTGTTTCAGGTCCCATGTAATGAATTAATACACATTAAATCTTAGACTTATACAAGGGATGCTGGGGGGGGGTGTTTATCTGAAAAATAGAACATTTTACATTTTACATTCATGAATCAATTAATCATAAGTTCAAATGCAGATAACATGATAAAAGTCATGCTTCATAACTCATTTTCTTTTTTTTGACAGGAAATGGTTTTAGTTCAAACTTATCATTTAAACCTGGGGCCTTAATGGCCCCTAACTTGTAGATCCAATTTTCTCTTTTTCATTTAATACAGATTCAAAATCCCCTCCTCTTATGTGTTTAGAGACATGTTCGAGGCCAATGGCTGAGACTTTATGTCTACCCTTGTCACCGCTGTTTTTAACATGCGTGGCCATGTCATAATCACTGTTTCCATTTTTGATTGCCGAAATATATTAATTTAACCCGAGTCATAATTTTCGCTTTGAGCATCCAACGTAAAACTTTCCACAAGTACAGGAGAGTTTGTATACCACCCCTTCAGTATTGCAGTTGATACTGCCCCTGATTTTCATTCTGTGGTGATTGCATATGCAGCCCATGATGCTTTGCATTGTGGGGGCATGTGTGATTTTGTATTTTTTTACAAAAGATTCTGCTTTCAACATAAATGAGCAGGTATTGCAGAAACCACAAGGTTTTGAACCCCACCTTGTTACCTGTGTGGTGGTACTTTGTTTGGGATGGTAACTATCCACTAGGATATCCCTCATGTTAGGGCCTCTCTTGTAAGATATCCTTAGCAGGTTTTCAAACAAGAAAGCAAGGGGAGTGAGCCCTCTTAGGATCTGTGGATTGTTTTTAACAAAGGTGATCAGTTCCTTGGAATCACCCCCCAAAAGTTGTGACAAAGGTCATCTCCCCAGCAGGGTCCTGTGGCCTTTTCTTTTTTTGTAACAGTCGATCCCTGGTAAGGGTATCAACCCTTGTTTTGGCCTGAAGAATGTCATTCTCACAATATCTTCTTTCCCTCAGACTTTCCCAAAGTTCAGCTGCCCTAATTGTGTATAAATCATTTGTCCCACAGTTCCTTTTTGTTCTCACAAATTGTCCCCTGAGTAAGTATTTGGCAACATGTCCTGGGTAACAACTAATGGCCAGCAATAAGCTGTTCCGATCTGTCTGTTTTTTTATATAGATCTGTAATAAGTGTACCATCCCTTTCTTTCATGATAGTGAAGTCCAAAAAGTGGATTTGTTTTTGGTCTGCATTCATTCTAAATCTAAGGTTTTGGTTCGGCCACTCAAGATATTTAACAAAGTCATCCAGTTCAGTTTATTTGCCTTTCCATATTAAAATAATATCATCAATAAAATGTTTGAAGAAGTAAATTTTCTCAAAATATGGATTCACATCTACATGGAACACAAATTCCTCCTCCCATCTTGCCAAATATAAATTTGCTAAGCTCGGAGCCAAAGTCGTCCCATTACTGTACCACTCAGTTGTTGGTAGATCTTGTCTTGAAACATAAATACATTATTTGTAAGCACTATTTCTGTTAGATTCACCTACATGTTGATCTTTTCCTGTGGGAGACCTGTCTGTTGTAGGAGGCTATGTTCAATTGCCTGTGGCCTCCCCTCCCCCTCATGTGGGATATTAGTGTAAAAGGCATCCACGTCTAAGGTGACTAGCCACCAATCCTGCTCTGTTTGTATATCTTTAAGGAATGTAAGTATATCAGAGGTGTCCTTAATATAGCTTCTGGATTTGGGCACAATGGGACATAAGACGCTATCCACAAATTTGGATATAGGTTCAGTGACCCAACCTATTCCAGAGACTATGGGGCAGCCTGACCAAAATGGTCTCATTAGCAGCAATGAATTGTTTTATTTAACTGTCCAATCCCTAAAGAAACCAGCAATGTACACACTCCCAAAGATACACAACCATCCAACAAAACTGCCAGGGCACCCCATAGTCTCTGGAATAGGTTGGGTCACTGAACCTATATCCAAATTTGTGAATAGTTTCTTATGTTCCATTGAGCCCAAATCCAAAAGCTATATTAAGGACACCACTGATGTATTTACATTGTGCCCCAAAACCTTAGATTTAAAATAAATGCAGACCAACAACAAATAATTTCTTGTCAAAAAAAAAGAAAATGAGTTATGAAGCATGAATTTTATCATGTTATCGGCATTTGAACTTATGATTAATTGATCCATGAATGTAAAATGTTCTATTTTTCCTGATAAACACCCCTCCGCATCCCTTGTATGATTTGATGTGTATTAATTCATCATATGGGATCTGAATCAGATGCCAAATCATCTAATTTCACTGCTGTCTGATGTCTTTTTACAGAGGCTTCTAATGGGACAGAATGAATAAGTTTAAAATAAGTATAGGAATAAGCAAGGATCTTAAAACTAGCTGTATGAACTTAAAGAAAAAAGTGTTTTCATTTTAGTTTTCATTGTTGGTGTCACTATATATGTATGTGGTTTTAAAACGCACTGTTTTGAAGGGAAGCAACATTGCCTGTTAGGCTGCTGACTTAACTGAAAATTAATTGACATTGTGTTGTGACTGGGTGACTAATTAAAATAATGAGTTTGTGAATATATTAAACACTCCTAAAAAATATTTCATTATCTCCGATGAAGCCCGAGGGGTCGGGTGAAAAGTAAGACCTCCTGCTATTTTACTGTCTTTATAGTGCTCCGATGTGAGTAAAAAAGCTTTAAAACACTACCTTAGTGTGCTTTGCTTTACTCATTAAGCTATCAGCAAGGGTGAGTGCTCTACACTAATTTTCTACAAGTTTCATGCCTTTATATGAGCACCGCCACCCGAGTGCTCACTGCCACCTGAAGTCCATACTATGCATGTTAACCTTGTACACGTTGAAAATTATAATTCTACAAGAAGCCCAGCATGTACTGTGCCCCTATGTGTTGTGGTGTTGTATATGAATATAGTACAATCCTCCCTCTAACAACTTTGTCCCAGTGTTTCAACTACTCAGATGGTTTTCATGGTTTGAAAGGTGCTGAGCTGATGATCACCGTAGACAGACTGCACCCTGCCTTTCACTTCTGTGCAATTATTCTCATCCCCTTACACACCAAACCACTGCATCTCCAGAGTCTCGGGAGTCTCTCCTTATTTCCAAATATTGCACTGGCTAACTTCCTTCTTTGTGAACCTTTGTTATCCCATCCTGAAAGTAGATACGTTTTTCCCTTTTTGCATCTTTTATTATTTTAATCTATGTCAATGGGGGAGGGCCTTATTGTGGTGTCCCAGCTTGCCACCGACTCTCCCCCCAGTTCATAGCCCAAATTTGGCCTGTTAACACCAGCCAGTTGTGCATGGCAACCACCAAGTGTGCACCCTGGGTTTATTAGTATGACTAGACTCCCCTGACCTGGGCCAGTGTGTTATGCAGAAGATTTGCATGCTTATCTCAGGAGGGTAGAGCAACCTGTTACATGGGTACTACTTTCCAGCTCACCTGTCCAGCTGGATGGAAGGCCTTCCTATCTCCCACATCGCCACATCCCATATAGCCAGCTCACCACAGTAGCTCCCAACCAACATGGCTTGCACCCTTCCCAGCTGCTGCACCAGCACAGCTAGCACCTCACACCAAAAATAGGCTTCTGCACAGCAACACAGCTAGAGCCCCCCATGATGATAGCTGTGCCATTCTCCGTAACCTTCATTAAATAAATGTCAATTAAGTCACTACAACCAAGTGCAACATTTCAAGAAAAGTAGATTATTAAATCAGCAAAATAGTGCAAAACTAAAATGTGGAAAACAGTGCAACAAAACAGTAAAACAAGAAATTAATTAAATCTAAACAGACATGAAAATGTGCAAAATGTGGAAAACAGTGCAGGAAAATATACAGTGAAAAAGTAAACTGAAACCTACACTATATAAATATAAATACATGAAATGTGCAAAACTTGGTACATGGAATGTGAAGAACAATGCAATAATAGTGAAAATATTGAATTAAACTCATATATAATAACAGTGCAGTAGTGCCACTATAGTTGGGGTTGAGTAGGTTGTTTAATGTTAAACCCCTAACTTTGCACTTTAATAGCTTTGCCACCATTCAACGGATTTGCACAAACATTTGCATGTACAATCTTGGGGCCACAATCTCTTCACTCGCCATGCGTCAATCTTATCGGATGTGTGGATTCTGAGATCTGGATAGCAAAAAAGTGAAAACATTGGGGGAGGTTGCTGTTTTTTGGTCATCGTTTGTCACTCAGATAATTTGGAATTTTACTCTGAAATTGTCAGGATAGAAAGGGCTTGGGCCACAGTAGTGCCTTTCATTGGTTTGGTGAACAAATATTAATCAGTTCCAGAGTTATAAGGATTTTAAATGTTGGTTCTGAGCATGCTCAGTATGGTCTCATGTATAGCTGTTTCCTATGAAAAAAGAATTTTGCTCATACGAAAAAAGACTCGGTTTCATATGGGTAATCTTTTTTCATGAAAAAAAATTATTTTTTTGTATGGCCACCATCTTGATTTGTTTTTTCAAAACTCATTTTTTGAAAAGCCATAAAAATAATATCCTGCAGAGACACCAACATATGTACCTTGTTAATAGGAACCCCCTTAGGTGGATTCTGCAGTTAGTTTTTGAAAAATCACCCAGAAATGTGTTTTTAACACATTTTTAAACATTTTTTGTGATCAAAATTTCTTTTTTCATATGGCCATAAGAAAAAAGAATAGGGCAATATGAAAAAAAGATTCCCTTCTTACAAAAAAAAAAAAGAATTTGGACACATTCTTTTTTTGCATGAAGGATGCTTTTTTCGTAAGAATGACACAACCTCATGCAAAAGATCCCTAAATATGAAAAAATCATTTGGACTTAGTTTTTTTCACATTCTTTTTTCGTATGCAGAAATCTTTTTCATATGAATTACACAACCTCAAGAAAAAAGATCCCTTCATACGAAAAAAGAATTTGGACTTACTTTTTTTTCACATTCTTTTTTCATATGAAAGAATCTTTTTTCATATGAACGACACAACCTCATGAAAGAAAAAAGATCCCTTCTTATGAAAAAAAAATTGGGGCTTAGTTTTCTTCACATTCCTTTTTCATATGAAAGACACAACCTCACAAAAAGAGATCGCATCATATAAAAAAATAATTTGAGCTTAGGTTTTCGTCATATTCTTTTTCTTATGAAGCAATCTATTTCATAAGAACCACACAACCTCACAAAAAAGACCCCTTTATACGAAAACAGAATTTTGGACTTAGGTTTTTTTACATTCTTTTTTCATATGAAGCAATTTTTTTCAAATGAATGACAGAACATCACAAAGAAAGATCCTTTCATACAAAAAAAGAATTTGGACTTAGTTTTTTTCTACATTTCAACTTTAACAAGCCATACCTCCATCAATATATGTAGTTATGAGACAATCTATATATCAAAATAAAGGTCTTAAAGAGTACTACAAAACTAACACATAACACCCCTCCAAAAAAATTTAGGGGCCATATAAAAAACATAAACATTTTAAAAATTATAGTACCCCATAGGATAACACTGCAACTTTAACAAGCTGTAACTGTCAAACTTTGGAGCTAATGGACAATGTATATATCAATAGAAAGGTCTTAATGACTAGTACAGCACTAAGACCCTAAGAAATAAGAACTGAAAATGGTCCATCCCTACAAAAAAAATTACAAGGAAGCACCTAAATTGCTCACCCCATAATCATATAATCTGTGCATCTGAGCTTATTTGCTGATGGAATGGGGGAGCAATAGAGTTGATAATCCCAAGGAAGAGAACCCAGTCCTGATTTTCCAAGTCTCAGGATAGCCAAAACCATAAAGATTTGTCTTTTTGCTGCTTGCAGGGTGAGGGAGGGGTGTTAGGGTTAGAAACCCTAACACCACATTTCCCTACTTTTAACTGGCACATAGAGATGTGCTGAAGTTTTACTTCATGGGAGAAATTCCCATGAAATTGGCAATTTCACCACATGAAATATTTAATGGAATCAGAGCATTATGTGAAAATTTTCACAGGTGTGAAACTGCAAGAATTTTGCCTTCGAAAAATGATCTTCTGCCCAGAATGGCAGAATTTCACCTGCAAATGGTGGAATTATGCCATTGTCCTGGTAAGTGGCATATACTCCCACCACTTGGCTCCCCAAGCGATCCTCCTCTCAATCCCCAGACTCACCTAGCATGTTTTTTAATTTTGTTTTAATAATTTTCCATTTTATAAGAAAATAGATTAGTAAGAGCTATAGAAAACACAAATACTACAACTTGACATAACAGTCTGCTGGATCAGCTGTCACTCTTGTCATTCTGTTCACTTGTTTGTCTATTTCAGACTGTAGCATGAACAGGGTCAGTGACATAGCTCATCACCTGCCCACATTTTGGACCTCCACACAGCCACCAACAGACGGCAACTGCTAGCAGTGATGAAAGGCCATAGGATTTACCAGATGAATTCAATTTTAAAACAAATATTGTGTTAGTAAAATACTTTTTTTTCTTATGCTGGGTCTCATATTCACAATTTGGAAAATAAACCATGTTTAAAATAATAAAATTATGTGAAAATTCACATATAGCATATTCCCTGGTGGTCTAGTGCCCGCCAGCCCACCACCCCCATATTTAAGTGGTCCAACTGGTATGATAGGCCCATAGGTGAAATTGACATGCCTTGCAAAACATTTCATGAAATTCACGAATTTCACAAACTTTTTCACCAGGCTAAATATGCCAGTTTTGCACATCACTACTGGCGCATTGACAAAGTTTTTTTGCAATGAATTATGAAACAACGGGTTGAAGGGGGAGTTACGACAATGGGAGTGGGCATCCCAGTATCTGATTATATTACATTTGTAAAATAAACTATTTTGGGACACTAGGGGTGGGCTCCCCAGGTGTCCCACAGTGCGGGAGGAAGGGAGGGAGAGATCTCATAAATGCTGACACAGGGATTTGGGCCCCCAATGTCAGCAACCATTTATTTAAAGAACTGGTTGGGTGGAGGGTGGAAACTTAACTTAGTGCCATACAATGTATTTAGCATAGGAGCCAGTTGCACTATACAACGCAACAGTCATTTAGTAAAGGACAGCTGTCTCATATAGTTTACACTATATGACACAGCTGTCCTTTACTAAACAACAGCTGTCTCATATAGTGCAACTGGCTCCTACGCCAAATACTTTTTATAAAATGGGCAAAGGATTTCAAGCAATTTGATTGATTGTTAGCCATGCATTAGATATGTCTAATGCACAGCTAAAACTAGAGCCCCCATTTAGAATACACAGGCCCATTTTATAAGCGCAATAAGCCACTCTGGGGATGTGCATTAGACAGTTCTAATGCACGGCTAGGGAACTGGATGCACTTGGCCTTTGGCCTTGTGCCTCACTACCTCCCCCTAGCTGTGCATTAGAACTGTCTAATGCACACCCCATCATGTCTTACTGCTTACACATGGCACTAAGTTTTATTTCCCAGTTTGCGGTTTGGCTTTGAAGAGTGCAGACATGTCCCAGTCCAAAGAAAATAACTTTGAACCATCTCAGAGGTGAGTATAAGGTAAAGGGGGGTGTGGGGAGGTGGGTGCTCAGTGGGAGGATTGGGATGGGGAGTGAGTGTGTGGGGACAGCAAAGGACCATTTTCTTTCTTTCAGGTGTAAATAAAACAAAACAGACCTCGGGGACAGTTTTCTTTTTTGCAGATATTCATATAAAATTAATCCATCTCAGGACACTGGGGGTGGCCTCCCCAGTGTCTCACTCAGCTGTATGTGTGCAAGTTGGGGGGATTACATGGAGCAATGGCACCGGGGCATCCGACACCGAGGTGGGCATCCTGATGTTAGATTGTACAAATAAATTAATACACTGCCACTGAGGATTGGGGACACCGATGTGCAGATATACACTTGCAGGTAAAAGCACAGTCAGAATGGCGGGGCTACAATGAGACCCCATCCCTGATCTATGAGTGGTGACAGCAGCGGGTGTTGCACTATATGACAAAGCTCTCATTTTTTAAAGAAAGCTATGTCATATAGTGCAAACTGCTGCTTTCGCAAAAATTCAGTTATGAATAGAATGTTCATTTTTAAACTACGCATGCTCAGAAATGGAACATTTTTATTAAATATTTTAAAAACTACTTAAATGAGAAATCTAAAAACCACAAAAGCACACACCTTAGAACAACCTCTATTAAACCTGAAAGTTTCAGGTTTCAAATGCTCCTATTTTTTAAGTTATTCGGTGACAAAAAAAAGTCTTAACATTTTCAAAAAACAAGACTTTTGCATTTCTTTGTTTTTCTGTACCTTTGCCTCCCCTCAACCAATTTACATGAAAGAGAGATCCTAGCACAGAGGCTGTGCTTTCCAAATTCCATGTACATCAGTTGAATGGGGGCAAAGTTATGAAGGTGCAAATATTTGGGTTTGACATAGAAGCGCTTATGCAACCCTAATGTACAAGCATGACTACACCTGTATAATATATATATATATTATGGTAGCGCGGTAGTGCTACCATAGTTAGGGTTGAGGAGCCATTTACATGTTAAACCTAAAATTTTGCACCTTAATAACTTTGCAACCGTTCAACAGATTTGCCTGAAATTTGGAATACACAATCAAGAACCATACATCTTGGGACCTGCCAACTGTCATACTGTTCAGATATACAGCTGTGGAGTTATTAAGCGTGATATGCACACGCGTTTACGCTTTTTTGGAATTCTTTGCTCATCTCTACAGGTCGCACGGCTTGCACGACCAGTCCAAAATCTTCAAGGAACATGCGGCTGGTGTCCCCAATGTGCCTTTTGAAGATTTTGTGAAAAAATATTAAATGGTTCAAAAGTTATTCAAAAAACAATTTCCCATTATAAATCAAATGGAAAAGTTAACAAAAAGTTCGACAGTGTCGCAAATGCAGTTTTTACTTTCACAAATGGCCCTTTTACTGTCACAAATCTGCCATTTTGTTTTCAGTTGGTCATCAGAAAAATGCTTGGCATTTAAATTTGGGGCCCTCTAGCAACCTAATTATTTTTGTATTCACCTAATCGGAACCTGAGGATGCTAGGCATGTCTTTATTTTGGGGTAAAACACCCCAGAAATATGTTTTTCAAATTTCTGGAAAAGTACTTTCAAAAGTACTTTCGCATTTACATAGTAGTGTTGCATGAATTTGCGAAGCTTGCAAAGTCCGACAGTACTCTTTCCAGCCTGTGGGAAAATGACAGCAATTCTTTGCCACCCTGCTGCAAAAGAATGGTTTGGTCTTTTGGGCTGAAATTTGGAAGGAACACAGCCAACATTTCACAGATGTGCCTTTCAGTGTTTTGCTGAACAAATATTACAGGGCAGCAAAGTTACAGCACTCCAAATTTGGCACTTTTTCCCCATAGGATAACATTACGGCATCCGCCGCATTACAGGAATCCTTTGCTGCCCTGCTGCAAAATAACGGTTTGGTCTTTTGGGCTGAATTTTGGAGGGAAGAAAGCCAACATCCCACAGATGTGTCTTTCAGTGGTTTATTGAAAAAATATTACAGGGAGCCAAAGTTATGGCACTCCAAACTTTCCTTTTTTTCCCACAGGATAACATTACGGCATTCGCTGCGCCTTTCAGGGCCCATATCTCGGAAATAGTGCAAGATACAGACTTTTCATCAGAAAAATCCTTAGCCCTCTAATGGGGGCTAAGTACAAAACTAGTCAGGAAAGTCATAAATTATATGACTTTTAAATTTTTTTTCCACGTCATTCAGATCCTGAGATGTAAGCAATTTAGTATTCCAACTCCTCATTTTCTGCTCTGAGACCCATCATTATGCATACATTCTTTGTACTCACTGTCTTTCTCTATGCAGCTTTTGGGGAAAACCAGCCTGTGTGCTTACATTGCTGTTACCCTTACCGCTTCTGCTTGCGGTTCTGTACCCATTTCACTTACTGTTCCCATCTATGGCACCATGTGCATTACCCTTTGCATTTTCATTTACGCTTGTGTTTGTGTTATTTTAACCATTTGCATCTACAGTACTGTTAATCTTTGTGTTTCGCTTTGTGTCACCATGCGCATTACCATTTGCATTTGCGGGCACCATGTTACTATGTGACAAGACATCACGTGGTGGGAGCGCGGGGCCCTTCCCGCTGCTGCATTACATTCACTATTTCTCATTATCATTCTCAAAAAGAAGGGAAATTAGAGGCAAAAAACTCTGTTTAATGCATTAGTTAGGGTTGTTCCACAGTGACAAAAGTGAGGACATTTTGTGTTAGGGTTGAAAGCCCCCCTTGGACCCCCCTGCCCTCATCCCCAACCAGCTTCAGGGTGCGCGTTGGGGTTGTCGGTCCTAACTTTCACCCCATTTTCCTATACCTCTGCTTCTTCACACATCTGATGGGGTGAGAGTCAGGGCTGGCAACCCCAACGCTCACCCGGATGCCAGTTGGGGGTGTGGGTGGGGGGTCCAAGGGGGGCTTTCAACCCTAACATCGAATTTCCTCACTTTTGTCACTGTGGAACAACCCTAACTAATGCATTAAACAGAGTTTTTTCCCTGTAATATATTTATTTATATATACATATAGATATACCTATAGCTATAGCTATATCTATATATATATATATATATATATATATGCATATTATGGTAGCACGGTAGTGCTACCATATTTAGGTTGAGTACTCCATTTAATGTTATATGGTGAAAATTTGCACCTTAATAACTTTACGACCGTTGAATGGATTTGCCTGAAATTTGGCAGGCATGGGGAATAATAATAGATCTTAGGATCTACTAAGTTTCATAGTGGTCAGACATACAGCTGCAGAGTTATTAAGCAACATTCTGGGGCACATTTACTTTTTATACGCATTCTTTGCTAGTGCCTACAGGTCGTATGGTTTGCACGACTGATCCAAAAACTTCAGGGAACATGCAGATGGGGTCTCTGATGTGCCTTTTGAAGATTTCATGAAAAAATATTAAACGGTTCAAAAGTTATTCAGGAAACAATTTTCCCATTATAGTCATTGGCAAAAGTTAACAAAAAGTTTGACAGTGTCGCAAAAGCACTGTTTAGTGTCACAATGGCCATAGTAGTGTTGCAAATCCACCATTTTGTTTTCAGTTACTGATCAGAAAAATATTTGGCATTTAAGCTGGGACCCTCTAGGAACACAATTCTTTTTGTGTTCACCTAGTCGGACCCTGAGGATGCTAGCCATGTCTTTATTTGGGGGTTAAACACCCCAGAAATATGTTTTTCTAATTTTTGGGAAAAGTAGTGTCACACCTGCAACACTTTCGTGTTTGTTTTTTGCGAAAGTGTCGTGATTTGCGACACTAAAATGCAACACTATGGGGAAAATAACAGCACTTCTTTGTCACACTGCTGCAAACTAATGGTTTGGTCTTTTGAGCTGAAATTTGCAGTGAAGTAAGCCAACATCCCACAGATGTGCCTTTTGGTGGTTTGGTGAAAAAATATTACAGGGTGGCAAAGTGATGGCACTCCAAAGTTGACACTTTTTCCCAGAGGATAACATTGCGGCATCTGTCGTGCATTTCGGGGCCCGTATCTCGGAAACGGTGCGAGACACAGACTTTTTGTCACAAAAAATGCTTAGCCTCCCAAACATGGACTAAGTGCAAAACTAGCCAGGCAAATCATAATTCATATGAAATGTTAATTTTTTTTCTATGTTGTACGGTTCCTGATATATAAGCAATTTAGTATTCCAAGTCCTAATTTTCTGCTCCAAGGCCCATTATTATGCATATATTCTTGGTTTTCACTGTGTTCTTAAATGTAGGTTTTGGGGGAAAAGAAGGGTGTGCCCTTTCATTACTGTGCCAGTTAGCGTTTCCAGTTGCGTTACCATTGCTGTTCGTGTCACTGTTCCCGTCAACGCTACTCTGTGCATTTCAGTTTGTGTTTTTGTTTGCGCTTGTGTTTGCATTCCATTTCTGTTTCATTTGGTGTTATTGTTGCTGCTACCATTACCATTTGCGTTTACAATAGCGGTACCATGACAGTGCGCATTACCAGTTGCGTTTCCGTATGCGCTTGCGTTGCGTCTCTGTTTGTGTCACTGTTTGCTTTGGTGTCACTTTGTACCTGGTTTTCTATTAATGTTTGCTTTACAATTTACATTTGTGTCACCATGCTTACAGTTATGGATGTAAATGGTACAGGTCCATGATTGCAGTAACACAGTAGTTGGGACAGTTAGGTGTTATATGGTGTTAGCTAGGCAATGCCCACCCCAGGCCAGGTAGTGCACCCTGAGTGGAGAATCACAAGAAAATAAAGTACATACACATCAACAGTGTAGCTCCGTGGTTGCAGGGACACACAAGTTGGGATAGTTAGGAGTTGCATGGCATCAGCCAGGCAATGCCCCCACCACCCAGAGCAGGTACTGCATCCTGAGTGAAGAGTCACAGGAAAATAAAGGTTATGGATATAAATGGTACAGCTCCATGATTGCAGTAACATACTAGTTGGAACAATTTTGAGTTGTATGGTGTCAGGTAGGCAATGCCCCCCCCTTGGCCAAGGTAGTGCATCCTGAGTGGAGAGTCACAGAAAAAGGAAGCCCATTGACATCAACAGTACATCACTGTGATTGCAATAACACACAAGTTGGGACACTTTGGAGTAGCATATCATCAGCCAGGGAATGCCCCCCAACACAGAATTGGCACTGCATCCTGAGTGGAGACTCACAGTAAAACAAAGGTTATGGATGTAAATGGTACAGCTCCATGATTGCAGTAACACAGTAGTTGGGACAGTTAGGAGTTGTATGGTGTTAGCTAGGCAATGCCCCCCCAGGCCAGATACTGCATCCTGAGTGGAGAGTCACAAGAAAAGAAAGTACATCAACATCAACAGTGCAGCTCCATGGTTGCAGGGACACACAAGTTGGGATAGTTAGGAGTTGCATGGCATCAGCCAGGCAATGCCCCCTCACCACCCAGAGCAGGTACTGCATCCTGAGTGGAGACTCACAGGAAAACAAAGGTTATGGATATAAATGGTACAGCTCCATGACTGCAGTAACATACTAGTTGGAACAATTATGAGTTGTATGGTGTCAGGTAGGCAATTCCCCCCCAACCAAGGTAGTGCATCCTGAGTGGAGAGTCACAGGAAGAGGAAGCTCATGGACATCAACAGCACATCACTGTGATTGCAATAACACACAAGTTGAGACACTTTGGAGTAGCATGTTGTCAGCCAGGGAATGCCACCCCCCCCCACAGAACAGGCACTGCATCCTGAGTGGAGACTCAAAGGAAAACAAAGGTTATGCATATCAATGGTACAGCTCCTTGAGTGTAGTAACACACTAGTTGGTATAGTCTGGAGTTGTATGGTGTTAGCTAGGCAATGCCCCTCCCCCAGGCCAGATAGTGCATTCTGATTGGAGAGTCACAGGGAAAAGAAAGTACATAGACATCAATGGTGCACCTTCATGGTTGAAGGGACACACAAGATGGGATACTTTGGAGTTGCATGTCATCAGACAGGAAATAACCCCCCCACCACAGAGCAGGCACTGCATCCTGAGTGGATGCTCACAGGAAAACAAAGGTTATGGATATAAACGGTGCAGCTCCATAATTGCAGTAACACACTAGTTGGGACAGTTAGTTGTACGTGTCAGGTGGACAATACACCCCCCCAAGCCAAGGTAGTGCATCCCGAGTGGAGAGTCACAAGAAAAGGAAGGCCATGGACATTGCCAGTACATCACTGTGATTGCAGGAACACACAAGTTGGGACACTTTGGAGTAGCACGATGTCAGCCAGGGAATGTCCCCCATCACAGAGCAGGCACTGTATACTGAGTGGAGACTCAGAGGAAAACAAAGGTTATGGATGTAAATGGTACATCTCTATGATTACAGTAACACACTAGTTGGGACAGTTAGGAGTTGTACGGTGTCAGGTAGGTAATGCCCCCCCCACCACTGAGGTAGTGAATACTGAGTGGAGAGTCATAGGAAAAGGAAGCCCATGGACATCAATGGTGCAGCTCTGTGGTTGCAGGGACACACAAGTTGTGACAGGAGTTGCACAGCATTTGCCAGGCAGTGCCCCCCTACCCAGAGCTGCTACTGCATCCTGAGTGGAGACTCACAGGAAAACAAATGCTATGGATATAAATGGCACAGTTCCATGATTGCAGTAACACAGTAGTTGGGACAGTTAGGAGTTGTATGGTGTTAGCTAGGCAATGCCCTGGCCCTCCAGGGCAGGTAGTGCATCTTGAGTTGAAAGTCACAGGAAAAGAAAGTTCATAGACATTAACAGTGCACCTCCATGTTTGCAGGGACACACAAATTAGGAGACTTTGGACTTGCATGGTCTCAGTCAGAGAATGCCCTCCCACCCCCCACCAGGTACTGCAGCCTGAGTGTATACCCACAGGAAAACAAAGGTTATGAATATGAATGGAACAACTCACTGATTGCAGGAGCACACAAGTTAGGACAGTTAGAAGTTGCACAGCATCAGCCAGGCAATGCCTCCCCCCCCCAGTCCAGGTACTGCATCCTGAGTGGGGATCCACAGAAATACAAAGGCTATTGATATCAGTGCAAGAACTCACTGATTGCAGGACCACACAAGTTAGGACAGTTAGAAGTTGCACGGCATCAGCCAGGCAATGCCCCCTTAGACCAGGCACTGCATCTTGAGTGGAGACCCACAGGAAAACAAAGTTTATGGATATCAACAATACACTTCCCTGATTGCAGTAACTCACAGGTTGGGACAGTTAGGAGTTGCACGGTATCAGCCAGTCAATGACCCCCCTTCCCACGTCTCGACCAGGTAATGCATGCATAGGAAAATTGAGGACATGGGCATCAATACTATGCCTCTGTGATTGCAGATACACACACAAAGTTAGGATACTTAGGACTTGTATGGTGTTAACTAGATAATGGTTCCCTACTCCCCCATGACCAGGTACTGCATCCTAACTGTATACCCACAATAAAACAAAGGTTATGGATATAAATGGTACACCTCCCTGATTGCAGGAACACACAAGTTGGGAGAGTTAGGAGTTGCACGGCGTCAGCCAGGCAATGCCCACCCCATGCACACCAGGTGCTGCATCTTGGATGTAGACCCACAGGAAAACAAAGGCTATGGACATCAACTGTACACTTTCCTGATTGCAGGAGCACACAAGTTAGGATAGTCAGAAGTTGTATACCATCAGCTAGGGAATGCTCCCGCCCCTCAGAACAGGTAATGCATCCTGACTGGAGTCCCACAGCAAAAGTGAGGCCATACACATCAATGGTACACATGTGTGATTGTATGCTCACAGCAAAACTGAAGGGATGGAGATAAATGGTACAGATATGTGATTTCAGCTGCATATAAGACACAGCACTGAGGAGATTTGTGGACTCAGGCAGCAATGAACCAGCCCCCCACAAGAGAGGTACTGGAGTATGAGTGTAGAGCAGAGCACAAAGTGTCTGATAATAGTTAAAGACAAAATACTTCTGTTTGCAGATCATTTAACCCATTCAACAGTAAAAATAAAGACACTTTAAGCTTTTCGTAACTAGAAAATATTTATGTAAATGTGATGTTTTTCAAAAATACATAAAAATAAAAGAACTTTTTGTTTTTTTAATTATAAAATATATATAAAATAGAGATTTACAAAAAAATTATTCTTTGATAAAAGAGCTATGATACAAATATAAAGTTTTGTTGAATGGGAGGTGTGCTTCTGGTCGAGGTAGCACAGACCAGATAATTGACCATCTGTGGAGGCGCACCAGAGGCGGAAACTGCTGGGCCGAGAGGAGATACCGGTGCCGTGGAGGACTTCAGCTTTGCCCAGGGAGACTGGAATCAGCTTCCTGTGGTGGGGCGGTGCTGGCCGGATCTGTGGCATCTCTGGCCATGTTGACAGGCTCGAGCAGGAGGCTGACTGTCCCCTGCTGAGCATGCAACATGTCACAGATTTCATCCACGATCTACAGGAGACGGTCAACTTTCTGCTCCAGTCTGTCTAAATGGTTAGAGTGTGAACAAATTGGGTGAGTTTCTTCGGGACCTGTAAACAGAAAAAAGAAATCATTATGTACATTGATATGTGTACTTTGTCGTGCATGTTGTAACAAAATACATTCACAATGTGTTTTAATGCTTAATAGTTACATCTTGTTTGTTGAATATTGTAATCATGCATAGCACTGTTCATATCACAGTTGAAATTAAGACATTAACACCATCATTATGAGAGTCTGCTGATAGGTGATCAACGTCTCAGCTATGTTATTGGTGGTGTAGACAAGTTACTACATCTTGGGGTTGCAAGCCATCATCCAGGCAACTGCTCTTACCTGCCTCCTGCCCTAGATGTGTACTGCTTACTGACTGGATAGATATAGCAAAATAAAAGTTATTGTCATCAGTGCTATGCCTGACTGATTGCAGGTGCATGGAGGCTAGATCAGTTAGGAGTTGCATAGCCTTGACCAGGTGATGGCCCCCCCACCATGTTACGTGAGTTACTACATACTGAGTGAAGAGCCACAGGTAAACTTAAGTATGGACATCAACAGTAGAACTCTGCTATTACAGGTACACACAAGTTAGCACAGGTAGAAGTTGTGTTGCCTCAGCACTGCAATGCAGACCTGTCTTGAACAGACATTGTATAGTTAGTGTACAGATAGAGGACAATAACCGGCATGGCGATCAGCAGGACTGCTCCTTTAATGCAGTTGTTCACAAATAACTTTGTGGTGTGGTTCCATGTCCTCAGGCAAGCAATGCCCCCCCCCGCTGGTAAAAATGAGGTCACCCATTGTAAGTGAAGAGACACAGATAAACTAGGAGATGGACATGAACAGTGCATCTACCTGATTGCAGTTAGACACCCTTTACCACAGGAGTTGCATGATCTCAACCAGGCAATGAGCCTCCCCCCACAACCCCAGACCTGGTACTGCATCCTGAGTGTAGAACCACAAAAAATGTTGATGCTATGTACATCAATGGTACATGTCTCTGATTGCAGATGTACACACAAGTTAGTGCAGTTAGGAGTGGAATGATGTGAGGCAGAGAATGACAGCCTCTCAGCTGCACACCAACCACATCTTGCATGCTGAGTGGAGATCCACAGTAAAACTAAGGCCATGGATGTGAATGCTGTATGTCCCTGGTTGCAGGTACACAGAGAAGGTATGACAGTTAACAGTTGCGTGGACTAAGACAGGCAATAGCTCCCTCCCCCCCACCCCTACCAAGCTAGGTACTGCATCCTGAATGGAGAGCCACAACAAAAGTGAGGAGATGGACATCTACAGAAGACATGTCTGATTGCAGCCAAACACGTGGTAGCACAGCTAGGAGTTCAGGGTTTTATTTAACTCTAAAAATTGATTAGCGTTTTGCTCATAAAAGTGCTAAAACATTGTAAAAATGCATAGCACTTGCCTCATTGTGTTAACAAACAACACTTCTAGAAAACCTATATAAATACTTTCTGTACAGTTAGCATTGTCCCAGGAAAAAACTGCTAATCAATTATTTAAAACCCTGAAGTTGCATGTACTCAGGCAGGCAATGCCCCCACCAACACACCCATCAATTAGGTCTTGCTTCTTGAGTGAAGAACCACTGCAAAATGTAGGAAATGGAAATGAATGATACGCATGCCTGAATGTAGGTAGAGACAAGTTAGGACAGTTAGGAGTTTGACAAACTCAGCCAGGCAATACCCCTTCCCCTTCACCAGACGAGGTCCTGCATCCTGATTGGAGAGCCAGAGCAAAACTAAGGTAATGGAGATGAACAGTACATGACCCTGATTCTAGGTAGAGACACGTTAACACAGTTAGGAGTTGCATGTTCTCAACCAGGCATTGCCCTGTCTGCAACTCCTAGGCCCGCCCCCCTTGAGAATACATACTACATCTTGAGTGGAGAGACACAGCTTTATTGAGGGAATGGACATCAGCAGCGCAGCTCTTTGACTGCAGGCACACACAGGTGAGCACAGTCATGAGTTGAATGACCTCAGACAGGCAATGCACCCTCCCCCTGCTGCCCACCAGGTCATGTATCGTCAGTGCAGACTCACAGCAATACTGAGGCCATGGACATGAATGCTGCACATCCCTGATTGTATGCACAGAAGTTAGTACAGTTATGGGTTGCACTAACTCAGTCAGATGATGCCCCCCTCCCACATGATGTACTGCATCCTGAGTGGATAGACAAAGAAAACTGACCCATGGTGATGAACAGTGCATGTGCTTGCTTGCAGGCAAGCACAAGTTAACAGCGTTAGGAGTTGCAATTATATTCCTCACCATAGACCAGGTACTGGATCCTGAGTGGGGGGCCACAGCAAAAAATGAGCAAATGAACATTGACAGTAGTTGTCACTGAGTACTGTTACACACAAGTTAGACAGGTAGTGCTTGCATGGCTTTCATATACATTGAATAGTTGTCGGATTGCAGGTGTAGACAAGTTACCAGAGTTAAGAGTTGCATGATGTCAACCATGCAGTGGGCTTGCCCCTGCACATCCACAGACCAGGTACTGTTTTGTGAATGTAGAGTCCTAGCACAACAAATACCATGTGCAAGTACAGCATTCTGTGCTGAGAGTAAGCTGTAGAAGTCGTATTTGTGATGTATTTTTATAATGTGCATGATATCTTGGACTACTTATGTTGAGCACCGCCAGTTGGCTCTATTTTCACCTTTTGTAGTGCCTGTTGTGACTCAAGTCTCCCTGGAAGCTAAAGATAAATAAACATTTTTAATTACAGATCTTATGACTATCTGTATGGTTATTCACAGTGTTATTTTTTTTTATGCTCTGCTGCCTATGTGCTACATGGTTAGTTGTAAGATATTACTAAAGTAAATCAGTGGACAATAACATACATTTTTTTGATAACAGGTGAACACTAGTTACAACAGTTTTTTGTTTGGTTCATAACAGAAGAAATTAAGCTGGTTGCCCACTTGAGAATAATTATTATTATTATGTTACCCTGAAATGAGAGAAGTTAATTGTGTTTACATTTATATGTACTACTATCCCATGGACATGACTGAACAGCAAATCTTATGTTCAAATTGGCAGTTTACCAGTGATGTACATCCTCTGATAATCAATGGCTGATGAAGAAATACTAGTGCAGGTCATTTGTAGCACAGTAATATATACAATTATAAAGAAAAAAAACAACATTAAGTCGTTACAACTTTAATGTTATTATATAACAATATTACCCTTGATAGTCTTGCAATAAGCCACTTGTAGGTGTGGCTTATTGGTGGAATTACCACACCTAGAAGGATGTAACCAGTTGGCTCTGCGGCGTGAGTTAAACACTCTGGGTGTGGTAAATCACATGGTAATGCAGAACCCCTTGTGGCTTATTTTAAAACTGTGTGTAGAGAAGTCTGGATACTGCACAGTATTATTCCTTATCAATCCATTTTGATTTTTCACTCAAATAATTGACGTACTGTGTATGCAGTAGATATTTGAACTGATGAACTGACAGAGGTGGATAGCGCTCACTATTTACATTAAAATTTTAAGGCATGCAATGCATTGTGGAAACACAGAGGCGATGTAAATATATGTATGTCAATCATATAAGTGCATGAGAACACATGGGTACAATTTTGTGCTGTGTGGTGTTGCATGTTGTTAGTCAATCAGTACTGTTTCCCACCTAGAACCCTCATTGCCATGTGAGGAACATCTGTTGCATCTGCAGTGGTTATAAAGACATGAACTGAAGCTGTGTGTATAGTTATGACATATCTTATTGAGCCTGTTCATGTACAAGTCTTTATAGTGAGTACTTACACAGTAACAGGTTGCAATGTCAACCCTCGCCACTTGTGAATAGCCATTGTGAAGTATGTCATTACACACTTCAATGTGAGCCATGTACCTTTAACAGTATATTTCATGTTTAACAGATCATGCACAAGGTACTGTGATAAGGTATTGCCCAGCTGTATTACATATTACATTATTAAGAAACTATTCACACTGTGAGAGTTTGTGGTCATCTGTCTTTCTTGTGGTAGTGATGAATTTCTTACCTTCTGACTTGATAAGAATGACACTCTCATCTGAGTCATTGCCATCCATGGCTTCTGTTGGAGCTGGCACTACCTTGCCCTGAGGTGTGGAGCACTTACGCTGTTCTGTAAATGAATAAATTAACATATTTACACTGCTGTTTACATCTAGGTGCAGTTAAGTATATGTTGACCCAGTGTTGTGTACTGAGTGGAGATCCAGAGTTAAACAAAAGGCCATATACGTCAACAGTGCACCTCACTGATTCCAGGTGTACACAATTTAGGACAGTTAGGAGTTGCAGAGCGTGAGCCACACAATGCATCCCCCAAACACACAGACTAGGAACTGCATCTTCAGTGGACAGCCACAGCAAAAGTGAGGCCATGGAGATCAATGTTACACCTACCTGATTGCAAGTCCAGACAAGTTAGGATAGTAAGGACTTGCACGGCCTTAGCCAGTCAATGCCTCCCCCCCCCAGCAAGAACAGATACTTCACTGTGATGGGAGAGCCACATCTAAACTGAGACCATGAACATGAATGATATACCTCCGTGATTGCACTTACACACAAATTTAGACAGTCATGTGTTGACCAGCCCGCGCCAAGCAATGCCGCAAGCCCCCCCATCGCACACACAGACCAGGCACTGTTCCTTGCGTGGTGAACCACAGCGACATTGAGGCCATGGACATCTGTGGTATATGTCCCTGGTTGCATTTACAGACAACTTTGGAAACTTAGTAGTTACATGGGTTTACTCAGGTAATGTTCCCCCCACCCAAACAAGGTACTGCATTGTGAGTGGAGATCCCCAGCAAAGGTGAGGGCATGAACATCAATGGTATTCCTGCTTTATTTTAGTTGTACACAACTTACGACACTTAGGGGTTGAACAAACTTAGCCAAACAATAACCTCCCCACACAGACCAGCTACTGCATCCTGAGTGGAGAATCAGAACAAAAGTGAGGCTTTGAACATCAGTGGTACACCTCTCTGATTACAGGTACAAAAAAGTTAGGACTGTTAGAAGTTGTATGGCCTCACACACCTCCCTGATTACAGGTACACAGAAGTTAGGACAGTTAGAAGTTGTATGGCCTCACCCAAGGATTGCCCCCCCTCCCGACCAGGTACTGCATTCTGAGTGGTGAGCTACAGTAAAAGTGATGCCTTGGAGATGATTAGTACAACTTTATCATTGCAGGTGCAGACAATTTAGCACACTTAGGAGTTACAAAACGTCAGCCAGGCAATGCCCCCCCCCAGATGTGGTAGTGCATCCTGAATGTAGAATCACAGCAAAACTGATGCCATGAATATCAACAGTACAACTCCCTGATTTCAGCTGGACACAAGTTTGTATAGTTAGGAGTTGGATAACCTTAGCCAGACAATGCTCCCCCAACACACAGTGAGCATGTACTGCATCCTGAGTGGAGAGCCTTGGGAAAACTAAGCGCATGCACATGAAGGGTACATGTACTTGATTGCAGACACACATGAGTTAGGACAGATAGGAGTTGCATGTCCTCAGACATACAATTGCCATTCCTCCCCCCAGACAAGGTAGTGGGTCGTGAGTGTGATGCTGCAGCTTAACTACAACTGTTGAATTAATGACATTGGCACAGGATGTATCTTTCCAGTATAGAAATGAATGGTTAATATTTTATTACTAGTATGCAGTTTGGTTAATACTTACGACACTGTAGGTGCTCCCCAGCAGCAGGTCTCCCTGCAGACTCCCACATTTCATGGGCAAGGTAGTACCATTCAACATTGTTATCCTGTATCTCCTCTCTTTGTTTAAGGATGTAGAATCTTTGGTGCAGCAGTTTTCACTTCCACTTTCACATTTCTGATGATTTGTTTTGATGCAGAAACGGTAAGCGAGGTTGGCATTTATGTGCCTCCACATACGGTCCATCTTTCTGTTAGTACTCCTCATGAGAACTTTGGGATTACCTTTCGCCTGTGCTGCCTCGACCAGGCAGCACACCTCCTTTGTTGACCACAGTTGCATTTTTCTTTTTTTTCACTTTGAAATACTGAAATAAATAAGCAGAGAGAGAATAGTTATTTATGCTGTTTGTGTATATGTCTTCCTGTGAGGCTAAGTGGATAAACTAATAACATTTGTTACACAGCTTGTATGTATACACATGATTAGAATGATTTAACATTCTGATCTTTATTTTGTTAATATTGCTACAGCCAGACTTGCAGTGAGTCTAACAGACAATTAATTAATAACATTTGGTCGACCCACCCAAGCCACACCTTGTTGCTTTGGTTACATGTTAATACAGCAGCGATTCAATGTGTGTGTGTTGTGTATGCAGCTTTTCTATATTTTGACCAAGGTTTCGTGGCTCTTAAAAGAGCCTTTTTTTAAAAGGTGTACACATTAACAGTCTGATTTTTTTAGAGGGTTGTGAGCATTCTATCTCAAAGGTCTCCCAGGAATAGGCAACTGCCAGCATGAGAAAAGTGCACACCGTCTGGTAGGTATAGCCAATGATTACAATACTTAATTTCAGGGTGACGTATGGTGTGCATCCCAGACATGCGCAGATATCCAGATATTTGTATGTTAACCTTTCTCCATGCTCTGTCAAGTAGGTACATGTGCTGTTCTGCTTGCCAGACCCTACCCTCTGTAATATCAAAAAAAATTATCTTATAGGCAAGTAACATAAGCATAATAGAAGCAAGGTACAATTTTGCTTCTGATACTAAATCTACCCATCGTTTGGTGCCCAAATCATTGCCTCCGAGATGAATCAGCAGTATGTCTGGCTGAGCTTGAGTCCTTAGAAGTCTGTGCATTGTTGGCATGAGATGCTCCCACCTCATACCTCCCCTGCCAAACCACTTAGAGCAATTTGGAAGCTGCAGGTTTTTGCCAAAATCACTCTTCTGAGCATACTCTGAAGCTCGTCTTACTATACTGCTGCTGATAATCCACACAGTCCTTTTACTGTTTTCTGCCATTCTGAGTTTTTAAGCTAAGAAGTGGGCAGAGAGCTAACAAAAAAATCAATGTTTGTCCTGAAGTGTCTAATCACAACTGAATGTGAAAGTGAAATTTCCCTCTCTGCTTCAACATTGGTTTGGTGGGCTGTCCCAAAACACAGTGATTTTAAGAGTGATTGGTTAATGCTTTCTCATGGCTAACCAATACAGTGCATGCACTGACTATGACTACACTGAATGGTTGCAGCTGCTGTCAACCAGGAATGTTGGAAGATTTCTAGGTGAGAAAATACTACATTTTCATAGGCTGCTTCAAACAATCACAACTATTGAAAGGTTTATGATTGGTTGCCTGTTGTGTTGTGATACACGTGCTGCTTGCTTTATGCCTCCATTTGCAGCTCTATCTATGTTAGTAAGTACTGATTGACACTCTGACTTTAAACACTAATAACTTCTTTGTGTAAGATAACAGCTTATTTAGATTGTCATAGTCAAATCGAGTAGTAAAAAATGTTTTAATACTATTTTTCTGCTGCTAATAGTTTTCTGAATGCTAGAAAAATAGTTTAGAAAATGTGATGTACTTACACAGTTTAAAGCAGGGTCTCTTGTTTTTTCTTAAGATGGCTGCTATGTTCTTCTTCTCCACTCTTCAGCACTTGTAATTGGTTGCCTGACATGGCCTGATTAATGTTACATTCCTTTGGTGTCAGCGTCTGTCACTCAAATAGGAAGCAGTGTCCGATTGGCTTAGCCTTAAAGAGGGTGTTTTTTTAATGTGATTATTCGACACTTTCGTGCTCATGACACTACTTTGTGACACTACATCCGACAGTGTCATTCTCATGACACCAAATTTTGCGACACTTTCATTCTCACCGCAACATATTTTGTATCACTGTCGCACATTCCACACTACTTTTTAAAATGTTTTAAAATACAGTATTTAAAAAAATAGTGTGCATGCTTTAGATTGTGACAGTACTTTACCTTTGACATGTTAACCTATTTATTTTTCATGTTATAAGTGAACTTCTGTTCTGTGGTAGTTGAAAACATTGTTTATTGGTTTTACTGGTGTACAGCTGTGATACTAGTAATGTGTGGAATGTTTTGTAAACAGTAGTATTTATTCTTGTTACGTGGCAGATCAGCAATGTGTGTGACTATGTAATGTAAGACCCAAAAAAGAATTCACCACTAAATATCTGTTTTTCTTCATTTCTTATGCAGGTGTCTGATACTTACGTAACATTGTTCTATAGTACTGTGAGTTTCCAGAGAAGAAGGATGCCATCCAAACAGAGACACAGTTCTATGCAGCGATGAAACAGGTATCATAGTAATTCACTGTTGCTTAAGAGTGGTCCAAAAACCACACATGCCAGTTCAAGACGCAAACTGAGTCAGCATTCCACTCAAGGAGTGATTTCACAGGTTGCACACTCCACGGAAAAAGTACGTACTTGCTCAACTGCAAGGAAAACATGTAGAGCCCAGCAACAGTTGTGGAAATCTGTGAGATGGAACACCAATGTTGCAAAGGCAAGCATAAAGAAGCTTACTAAACAGCGTCATAAAAACATGGCTGCTGATGGCCATCTGAGGAAGCAAAAGTATTTTCGATCACTAGCCTCTAAAGCTAAGATTGACAGACTTCTTGCTGCTGTGATGAGACATGAGCGTAAAAGCCTAAAGAGTCATGTCTCTTTAACGAAATTGCGTCTCAGAGTCTCTACATTTGTTAATACAGCAGTGTTTGTTCTTCAACGTTTGTGACGTAAGATGGTACATGTTCTTCAGCAGTTCAGAAAAGTTGTGTATGAGATTAAGATGAAGCTATGATGGTATCCTGTCTTAAACCAACACAATTTCTGTGATGTTTTCACAGGTCACTGGCTGCACACACAGCACTCAGAGGCATATTTCTGGGAGGAGTCATATTACTCACAGAAAAAGGACAGCAACTTCTGCATTGATGAGTCCAGTAAACTGGGTAATGTGCTGAGTGTGTGTGATGACACTACAATGGAGTCAGATGATGAGTCTGAGCCAACTGTTCAGCCTTGTAAGCATCACTGTCTGTCATGGACATCTGATGAGACTTGCAACCGTAGGCAATCGTCATTTGACAAAGTTGAGCACTTTATTAACTTGTTAGTAATTACTGATCATAAAGACAGACATAAACTGTTTGAGAGTATAGACCTTTGTGAGGTCCATCCACATACTGGACTTATGGGTCACTCACTTGCATGTCTAGATAGTGGTGTTTGTGACAGTGTTTTTTCACCACATGCGAATGCTGGGAGTGCATCAATCAGGCATGCAAAACTTTGTGTACAGGTTCTATAAAAGGCGATGAGTTGTTGCACAGTATACTCATCTGAATGAGTTATTGCAGTCTGGTGACATGCATGGTGCCATGACATTTCTGAAACAGCTGCAACGTGCCAGCAGTGTCACAGATACTGTGATTGATCAGTCATCTTTTGGCAATGGAAATTCTGTCTCTGTCTTAGAAACTGATATTCTCAAGCAGTTGGGGGAATCAATTGCCAAATCTGAGTTGGCAAGGGCAGATAAATTTGACTCTGTATGTGTGTCATGTGATCGGCTCTGTTATGAAAAACAAATGGTCACAGTGAACCTGGAAACCTTGTCACCGTACAATGACATGTGGTTTTGACTGTTAGCATTTCTGCTGTTAAAGTGTGACTTTCAATTAGACCCAATCAATGTGATGTGCAAGCACTGTTTCTCCAAGGTGAAGGCTAACATTTTGCCACCAAGGTCACTTTTGAACAATATGGAGGCCCACGTTACACCAGCTGAGATTGCCACATTGAAAATGTTTGAACGGATTCTTATTCAGACTATGAAACCATTTCAAACTATTCTACATCTGAATACTAAGACACGGAACATTCCATGAAAAGAACTCATTCGATCTCTTAAGTGTTCCGTGATGTACTGTATCTTCCACTTCCTCTGCAGGAAAATGTGGAGGCGATCTCTACTGATAATACTTCGGTGATTCTTGTCAATGGTGTTCAAACAAAGTCAAAGGTCTTTTGGCAGGATGTTGTCAATGTGGAGAAGGTGAAGCTTGCTCTGACTTATTTATAGAGCAACAATCCTTTTTATGCAGACCTTGATATTGATCGCATAACCACTGTGTCTGTTAATCATGATTTGTTGGAAAGCACTAAACCAATGACTGAGAAGGTCAATGTGGAGACAAACGATAATGTGTATGAACAGTACACAATTCACCCACTACATGGGAGAGATCCAGTAGGGGACAATATTGATCTCTATCAAATGAAACAGGTGGAAGGTGAGCCTGTTAGCATTTGGGAGGCAACATTGGAAGTAAGCTGTTTCCCAGACTTATTCCCAAGAGGGTCAGGTAGATGCCTAGATGAAAGAGAAGTGTGTGTATAGGGTGCTGAGTACCGTACTAGTCATGTGCTCAGTAAGGATGGCAAATTCAGACATAATGTACAGTACTTGCTTCATCTCCTGTGGGAGAGTGAGCTTAGCATACTGTCTGCATCTATTTCTCATACTATTCATCTCACTACTCCACTTGATGGAATTACAGCTGCACAGTTACTGCAGAAACTGAAGCAGAAGGATGAAAATGTGTAAGTGAATTTGTCTTCCATTCTGTCAAGTCTACGTAGCACAAATGAATACTGGTATTGCAGACACTCTGAGGTGATGACCATGCTGCGAGAGTATGGTCCAGCCACATGGTTTGTCACACTCAGTTGTGCCGAGTATGCCTGGGATGAGGTTATAGAACTGTTGAAGTGGACAAATTGTGATGCAGAGGGCATTTCATCAATGTCTCTTGGCGAAATGTGCTCACTCAACCTTGTATCTGTGACAAGGCATTTCCACAAGTGATTCCATGACATTCTGACTTTCATATTGTCAAAGGACAATCCACCTCTTGGTATCGTGGAGCATTACTTCTGGAGAATGGAGTATCAGACACGTGGCACTCCTCATATTCACATGTTACTGTGGATCAAGGATGCCCCACGCATAGGTGAACATGAAGTAGCACAAGTGCTAGCATTCATTAAGTAGTACATTACTTGCCGTATTCCGGACAAGTATGACAGTCCTACACTGTGGAAGTTGGTGCAGAAGTTTTAACACCATATTTGTGCGAAATACTGCCGCCGGGTAGTGAAGAACAAATCTGATTGATACACAAGATGCCGTTTCAGATTCCCTAGACGTGTCTGTCAGGATGGTTGCATGAATGAACTTTTCTCAGCTATGCAACGCCACTTGAAGGCAAAATCAACCAAGAGGGTTTATGAATTACCCAAAGAAGAGAATGAGGTATACATCAATGACTACAACCCTACTCTTCTTCTAATGTGGCAAGTAAACATAGATGCTCAGTTTGTGGCTGACAACTCGGCTCTGGTTCAGTATGTCACTTTGTATATAACTAAACATGAACAGACTAGCTTGCAAGATCTTTCAGAAGATATTGCCAGTTCAAGCAAGTCACTGACATCTCATCTGTGGTCACTGGGGTTGAAGACTTTATCACACAGAGAATGTGGCGCTTATGAGGCCAGCGATTGGCTGATTGGTACACATTTATACAGCAAGTCTGCTGCTGTGCTCTTCCTCAGTGTAAACTACAAAGAGAAGCGTAAACATGTACTTATTCCTCATGCTGAGATTGAGGAACTGGCTCTCAAGAGACCATCTTCAAGACATATCTTGAAGAACAACCTCATTGACACGTACTACCCCCATAGACACAAAGACATGGATTGAATGTGTTTATTTGAGGTGGCTAAGTGGTATGACTACAAGATGGGTGTCTCAGCTGATTGTACACGTGATATTTATAAGGTCAAAGGAGTGGATGGCTGTCTCGATAAGAGACATAAGCCTTGGCTTATTGACCACTCTAAGCTACATCTAGGCACATCTGAGAGCAGAGAACATTACTACTTTGCTCTGCTATTTTTATTTAGACCCTGAAAGAATGAATCTGAATTAAAAGGTGACTGTGATACATTCGAGGAAGAATTCAATCACAGTTATGAGTCATTCTAAAGTGAATACTCTGACACATATATTCAGAGGCTAGACCTGAGAAGGAGCAACTTGAGAAGGCACAGAAACTACTTGAAGAGGACACTCCTGTTAGTTCACAGGAGAATCTTGATCCAGAAGGACAAGGTATCCTTGGAGAACCTCTGTCTCTGAATGCCCCAGAAGTACTCATGTCAGAAGTGGAGAGTGCTATGGAGCATGGCACACACTGCAGTGTTGACCCAGCTGAGTTGAGAGAGAGACTCACTGAGCAGCAACAGGTGGTTCAGTCTGAGGTCACTGATGCTGTCCAGCATGGATTACTACATGAACTTAAGAAATGTGACTGTGTAGAATACAAGCCACTGCTGATGTTTGTTAGTGGCTCAGCCGGGACAGGAAAGAGTTTCCTTATAGAGGCCATAATGGAAGAAATACGGAACCTGACAGGGTCATCAATGTCTGTTGCTGTTAGTGCTCCCACTGGACTGGCTGCATACAACATTGGTGGAATTACATTACACCATCTCTTCATGTTGCCAGTGGAGCATGGCAAATCAGGAAAGTATCACAAACTGTCATTTGAGGTTGCATCTCAGCTTCATTCTATGTTTACTAAGATGAAGTTACTCATCATTGATGAGATTAGTATGGTCTCCAATGTGATGCTTGCCTATATACACCTACATCTGCAGGAGATCTTGGGGACTGACTATGGAGATGCATTTAGTGGTAAAAGCATTGTTGAATTTGGAGACCTCTTACAGCTTGCACCAGTTAATGTGGAACATGTCTTTGCAGCTCTGACTGTCAAGCAGGCTAAAAATACACTAGGCTGCATTGGAGGTTTTAATCTGTGGGAGTTATTTACCTATGTCGAGCTGTATCCGAACATGCGATAAAGTGGTGATCTGGCTTACAAGGCACTGTTGGATCAGGCTCATACAGGTTCTCTGTCACCAGAACATCCTTCAATGTTACATGGTCAAAGAATGTGAATGGATACCACATACATAGAAACAGCATGTGATGTTTTCAGTGATGTGTACTCTACTGGCACATGCATTGTGTGTCTTATGCCACGACTGAAGAAATGTGCTGAGTTCAACAGTGTCATGTTGCAGAGAGAGAATCAAGAGATTTTCACTCTGCATGCTGTTGATACAGTTGATGGTGCCATTCTAAGTCAAAAAATGGTAGCAAAGATGACTGAACGACTCTCTGAACTGAAGTCAGATGTTTCACTCACAGCTGGACTGGAAGCTGTTCTTACAGTTTGTAAGAATGCACGTGTCATGCTGCGCCACAGTCTTGATGTAGAGCGTGGCATAGTAAACAATGCCATGGGTAATATCATTGACTTCATTTACAATGTTCAGAAAATGTTTATTGAGACACTTCTTGTCCACTTTGACAACGTGGAACTTCCTGTACAAATTGTTTGTACCTGTGTTAAATTCCAGGTATTTAAGGATATCTATGTTAACAGGAAACAGTTTCCAATATGTGTTGCGTATGCTGTCTCAATTCACAAGTCTCAGGGCTTGAGCTTGGATTCAGCAATGGTGGACATAGGGATAGACATTTTCAAAGATGGCACAAGCTACGTGTCACTTTCACGTGAATGTAGTCTTTCTGGGTTGCACATCATAACACTCGCACCTCAGAAGATGCGTGATGACAAGCGATGTATTGTTGAGTACAACAGATTAAGTACTCTATATCAGCCACAGATGTCTTTAACACCACTACCTATGTGTGTGGTTGTTTCACATCCCACAGTCACAGCTACATCTGGCAACAAAAGAAAATGAGATTCTACAACTGATTCAACTGTGCAGAGTAGTAAGAAGGTCACAATGTCAAATACAGATGCAGAACCGGCCGTTGGTCAGAAGTCAGTTGGTATGGCTGTTGTCCCAGTGTTTGATAACAGTACTAGAGTAAACTACTATGCTAATTCAGCAATGCAAGTGTTTCTACACATGCCACACTTTGTGCAGACAATATCTGCTTCACAAGACACTCCTTTATTGAAGGCATTGAAGCAGGATGTTAATGTGGCTTCTGATCAAGCCAACAATGTACAGTCACTTTCACCTCTGCAGCAGGTGTTGGGGACATATGACAGATGCAGTACATTTGCTGCTAACATGCAGCAGGACACTAGTGAGTTCACAATGGCAATCATAAACAGCTTGGATGAAGAGGGGATTCCAATGTGTCAGTATTTCACTGTATCATATGTGACCAAATATGTATGTGTGTTATGTGGTCATTCAGAGCGAGAAACCACAGAAGACATGCTTTGGGTTTTTCTATTTGTGCCTCAGGTTAAAAGTGTCAAGTTCTGACAGTTGTTTACGAATGCAGAAAGTGGTCACTTGTGTGTGAGGTGTGGAGGTACATGTACTCAGTCCATATGCCTGAGGACTTCATCTCAATATCTTATGCTTGTATTGCATAGATTTGACTCTAATGGGCTCAGAGTTCACACCTCACTGATTTCACAGCTGGTAGAATTGTATTTAACCAAGCAGTGTTTGACACTCATGCTGTGATCTACCGCTATGGCCAGTCTGTACATTCTGGACATTACACTTCTTTGTTGAGGTACAGAACTGGCTGGGTTGAATGCGATGACTCAACAAGCTCTTTCAAATAGAGACTACCGCGACACTTAAAAAATGCATACATTTTGATATTGAAGAATTACGATAATCTTTATGTGTCAGAGGAATAATCACACAACATGTGACATACTTTGCTGTCCCTTTTGTTACAGAGTGACTTCTGGAACATTATCATACTTTTTTAACAGATGTACATTTATTAACACATTGGTAACATATCACATGATTGAATAGCATATGCTTACTCAATGCCACGTATAAGATTGTTGTGTTGATCAGTGACACAGTGGAAATAGTTGCAGTGGTCTTTCATCGGCGCTAGCTATCTTCACAGTCACTAGAAAAACCACACTTATATATCTAACAAAGATTTTTGAATGTCAGAAGAGAAATTCCTATCTAGTTGCCCTCTTCTGTCATTGTCTTTTTCTTATGAGTATGTTGTATGCAGACATAACAAGTACTACTTGGCACACTTGCCAAGTCTGTGCTTCTACTAAGGCACAATACTTATCCATGTGCATTAACATAACAGTGCAACATATCTGTTAGTTACAATGTTCTTTATCTTAACATTATTAGGATCTTTTATAACTAAAATATATCCTGGTGTTTGTTCCAGTTCTGTCTCAGCATTATTCAGCTCTGTTTTTTTTACATGGTCGTATGACCTGTACTTAAGAGTACAGTACTCAAAAAATTGACTTCACTCTGTACATGTTGAGTAACATCAGATGTGCCCTGTGTTCCTTTTTTTATCCGCTTGCGCCTTTACTGAATACCACCATTTTGTGTCGCAACAGTGTATTACTATACTTGTTTTGTTCTCATACATCTGTATTGTATTTATGTATATATAATACTTAATACATCACTTAGTAATAGTTTGTTACTTGCCATATTAATTGCTGTATTGCACAAATAACTAATATATGACTGTTTAGAAGTATATATTTATAAGCCTTCTATGTTATCTGAATATAGTTATTAGTATGATGTAGACATGTAGCTGTAGATATATAGTATATTGTAATTCCATATAGCCATAATAGGTATCAAAGTAAAGTGTTGTGCTAGATATTCTTAATTGTGTACAGGTAACATTTTCTGATTATAATACAATTAAATGTTGTATTCATAGCATTCTGTTAACTATTTATTTTATGTAAGTAGAAGTTGTAACAGATCTAGGTGATTTACTAGTTTGTTGGTAATTTGAATACTGATTTGCTACTTTTTACTGATGTATATAGTCCATGTTACCATGTGCTATTTGAATTAGTTGTGTGATAAGTTAATTAAATGTATGTTTATTATAGTTAACAATTGTACATCAGACACTTTCACTGAGAAAACTGAGTTTTTGTGTTCCTGATAATATTTTTTGATCGCCTCTATTGAGGGGTCGGGTTGGAATTTTCCAAATGCAGTAGCATAGTGATGTGTCTTAACATCTATATGTATGTGTATACATATGCGTAAGTGTACACATTAAATATATACCAATTAAATGTTTAACACTAAGCTTGAGATGAATATTTTTCTTGACAGGATTGTCTGTTTTTGCTGCTATTACCTTAACAGTTGCATCTGGTTTTTTGCCCACCCCAGGAACATTCACACTATCAGTCACACAACGACAACAACATCATGACTGTTCGATATGTGTAAGCAGTGTGCAGAGAGTACTGTGCTACATGTGCTTATGTATTGTGTGCTACCGTCACATGCTAGCCATTGACCATCTGTGAGACTGCTTAACATGTATTTCAAACATTGGTGAAAACATTTTAATGTTTGTTTTGAGAGACTGATTTTGTGCACCAATTGGAATTTTAATTTGGCCTTTTTTCACAACTTTTAACTGGGTAATACATTTTTAAGCCTTATCTACCTGTGCTGTGTCTTTTATTAAGCATAAAGTGATAATAATATGTATGTTGCTGTTGGTGTATTGATGGATCTACACAGAGTGTATCATGTTCATCAGATCAAGATAACATACTTTGCACTGTTTAGCAGCTATAGACCAATGGGGTGAACAGACACATCTCCTGTTCCATACATTGAGTGTAGTATTTTAACTTCAAAGGTTCAGAACCTCAGCTATCACTGTATAAATACTACAAGACAACTACATATTCAGACAGAGGTATATATATCTTGGTGAGTCTGTGTTGTGAAAATGGAGCCATGGTCTAAACAACATATTCAAATTAATATGACAGAATAATTTCTCAAAAACACAGGAAATTCATGGCAAAAAAACTCCATTTAATGCATCAGTTAGGGTTGTTCCACAGCGACAAAAGTGAGGAAATTCGGTGTTAGAGTTGAAAACCCTAACTCCACATTTCCCCCAACCCCTAGCTCTCACACACACACACACACACACACACACACACACACACACACACATATGCAAGTGGGGACAGGACCAAGGCAACACAACCAATCACAGACAACCAGCAGCAGGTGACAGAAATAACACATAACTGTCTAAACGTACTACAAGACACATCCATCATCATGGGACAACACCTGTTGCATTTCAGCAGTCATGGGTGTACAGATTGTTGTGCACATCGTCATACGGTCACATGTCACAACAATACTGTTACACATAGAATTTCTATGATATAGATTGCTCATGCTGTGATGATATTATGAGGTATCAGCATACATGAAACTATCTATGGCATTGTACAGAATGTAATGTGGAGAGACACAGGAAAAAAATACAGTATGAGACCCCTTAAGTAACATGTATCGTTAAACAGATAGTTGCTTAAATCAATATGTCCTTGTTCACATTGAGACACACATGTTGCATGAATGCTAATTTCTTCTCACATATCTATTGAAACATATAGTGCTCAGTACTTGTGTGACACTTGTGTTATTAGCGATGCAAAAAAATATTCAAAATAAATACTTTGTGATTTTAGTGCCTCATGCAGAGCTACTGGCAGAACTAATACTGCTATAGATGGCTCATGATTTTGCCAGCCCTATGATAAATAGACATATGACTGTGAATATGTGAACATACTTTGCATGATAATTTCCACCATTAGGCCATTATGATACGTCACATTTTGTAATGTACTGTTTCACATTGCTGTTGATGTGTTTAGGATTAGATAGCAGTGAGCAGCATACTGTTGATTATTGCATAAAAATATTTTTTTTGCTACTGTTAGGGTGATATTAGGAGCTATTTAGAGACATGAAACCCTGTTATTTAAGCCTTTCTAATATCATTCATTCATAGGTACAGATGTGGACAATTTTTTGCTTGAACAACACTAATACCACATAGGTAGTATGTGTATACATGCACCAACAGCTACAGACTCAGAGCAAGGCAAAAAGACTGAACTAGTTACATAGAATACTTTGGGTAACACAGTGTCAAATTGAACTGTAAAGGTTCAAATTATAGTGGAGAATGACTTAGTAGATAATACTGTACTGCTGCAATTTTGTTTCTTATAGGATGGTAAGATCAGTACATTGTTAGACACACTAATGTGTCTTCAACCAATTTCTGCAACTATGTGCTCATGAAGAGATACATCTAAACATTAATGGTTCGAATACCATAGTAGCAGCACTATATCAAATAGTGAAGGCACACAATTTTCTGTTTAAAATGACAAAGTTTTAACAACTGAGCTATTGTATAGTGTTACCATGTGAGTTATCAGGTCTGAGATTTCCACAGTGATGTTATATTCTACAAAATAAGATGATTGTACAGTACTGCTGTGCAGAGAATATTAGACTGACACAGGATTGTCTTATTTTGGGGTAACATCAGCAGGCATTAACAGTCAGTGAAGGGCTGTAACACTAGAGCCAGACAGTAGCACGTTCTAACAGTGACGATTATCAACACACTGTCATTGAGAAGATATACAAAATCTATTAGATATAAATAATCTATGTTGTTATACAGTAACAACTGATGGGCAACATGCACACAGAGGATAAACTCCCTTGGATCCCAACAGAACTTGTACACTTGTTGGCCCATGATGATGGATGTGTCTTGTAGTATGTTTAGACAGTTGTATGTTATTTCTGTCACCTGCTGCTGGTTGTCTGTGATTGGTTGTGTTGCCTTGGTCCTGCCCCCTTCTTGCATGTGTGTGTGCGTATGTGTGTGTGTGAAGCTGGGGGGTGGGGGGAATGCGGAGTTAGGGTTTTCAACCCTAACACTGGATTTTCTCACTTTTGTCGCTGTGGAACAACCCTAACTGATGCATTAAATGGAGGTTTTTGTATATATATATATATATATATGTATATATATATATATCATCTGTTACCACCCTTTGCAAACTGTGTGAGAGGCCTTTTGGCACCATGCAGTTCTGCTTAAAGTTGGACCAGCATAACATTCTGTGGTGATTTGCATATGCAGCCCATGATGCTTTGCATTGTGTGGACATGTATAATTTTGTATTTTCTTGAAACTTGGCTTCCCAGCCAAATGCCCTTTGGGGTAACCCTTGCCTCAGTGTTTGCACACAGAGGTTCTTTGTCTTTTAAATAGTTTTTTATTTTAATGGGTTCACCACAACATATCCAAGACACACTATCTTAGGGTAGCTGGTCCATTCCACTGGGGTGTCAAACAGACGAGGCATACTGATGAGTCCTGGTAGCATGAAACACATGTCTATGTCATCTGTTACCACCCTTTGCAAACTGTGTGAGAGACCTTTCGGCACCATGCAATTCTGCTTAAAGTTGGACCAGCATAACATTCTGTGGTGATTTGCATATGTAGCCCATGATGCTTTGCATTGTGTGGGCATGTATAATTTTGTATTTTCTTGAAACTTGGCTTCCCAGCCAAATGCCCTTTGGGGTAACCCTTGCCTCAGTGTTTGCGCACGGAGGTTCTTTGTCATATATATATATATATATATATATATATATATATATATATATATATATATATATATGCATATAGTACACATATGTCAAATGTGCAAAACATGTTACATTAAGTGGAAAACAGTGCTAAACCATGCAATAAACAGTACAAACAGTTGAACTAAAACCTAAAACCCATATGAACATGAACATGTGAAAAATGATGCAGCAGAAATGTGGAAAACTATGAAAAATTTAATAAAACTACTTATTGTACATGACCTCGGAGAGCAGTTTTAAATTGTCTACCAGCAGTTCCATCTTTGAACTGTGTGCAGGGTTTTAAATAAATTGATTAGCAGTTTTTTCCCTGGGACAATACTAACTGTATAGAAAGTATTTATATAGGTTTTCTAGAAGTGTTATGTTTGTTAAACACAGTGAGGCAAGTGCTATGCATTTTCACAATGTTTTAGAACTTTTATGAGCAAAACGCTAATCAATGTTTAGAGTTAAATAAAACTCTGGTGTGGATTTGTCCATAGACTGGGAAGGATCTCTTCAAATCTGCACTCAACACCAGAATAAAATTGCTTAGAGAGTAGCTTGGGACAGTATCAGTAGTTGCAGCTACACTGAAAATCAGTACTGCCCAATGTCAAACTCCAATATGTTTTGAAGGTCTCTTATGTTCTGTCTAACATATACCTCCCAGTTCTTTAGTAATGCTGTTTGGTTGGGCAGTGCAAAGAGAGGAATGTCACTGGTGTACTGTGTGAATGCCTTATTCAGTTTCAGAAGGTTGTAAGTGTCCAGCATATGGCAAGATTTAAAGAACTCTACAGATGGGCTTGTGTACATGTGTTTTGACAGTGTGTTTAAAGTTGATCCAACTGCTTTTTGGAACACTGCAACCTGCTCATTCTTGATCTGTAGCCTAAGATTATTCAGGTACTCATCAATTCTTTCTCCAGATACTTCAGTCTTTAATACTTCTGCTTCAAAACAGGATAGTGGCCATGGATGAGATCCGGGAGTAGAAGCTACAGAAATTATGTTGACCTCAGAGGCTCACAGTCTGGACTAGAATATCAGTATTAAAATATTCCTGCTCATTTCTGCCCACAGTTGAGAGTTGGGAGGAGCAACTACAGAAATCACCCTGACCTCAGAAGCTCGTAATTAGAACTAGAATATCTAAAATATCAGTATCAAACTATCCCTACTAATTCCTGACCACAGTTGAGAGTCGTAAAGAGCAGCTATAGAAATCATGCTGACCTCAGAAGCTCACAACAGGACTAGAATATCTAGAATAGAATATCAGCATTAAAATATCACTGCTTATTCCTGGCCATGGATAAGATTCAGGAGAAGCAGCTACATAAACCACGTTGACCTCAGAAGCTCACAATCAAGTCAAAAATATATCAGAATCGAAATATCACAGCCAATTCCTGGTCTTGAAAGCCATGGAGAGAGCCAAGGGAATCAGTAACCAGTATCAAATGGACTGTGCAAACATTTGCCATTAAGACCAAAACACCACACTGAACAAAATGAGCAAGAGTCGAGATGAGCAGTTACACACCATAGAATACTGAAGAAGATGAGCAGGTGTACAAAATCCAAACAAAAGGTAATTATGACAGCAACAAGAATAATGTAATGACAGCAGCACTTCATGTTATGGAAAACCTTTTGCACCTTTAGACACACTTCGCCTACCATGTGGTAATGGACAAACTATCAAGCAACATATAGTTTCTGTACATCAGTATTGGACAATGGGAATATCAAGACCAAACCCATTTCCTAACAGTGGTGAACATAAATGTAAAGTGGCTCAGTATAAATGGATTTATATTAGCAATGAGAATCAAGATAAAGACTGAAAAGAAGCACAATCGTACCATTTGAAAAGAACAAGTGCTCACAGCAGCGGATCAGTTAGCAGCACTGTCAAGGAATATTCTAAAGCAAAACACATACATTAAGACCAAACTCAGAGCCACAAAGCTCTAGCATCATTAACATGAAAAAGAGCCACTAGTGGGCCAAAACAAAGCAAACTGTATCTTTTAAAGATGATAGACTTACAGCAGCAAATCACGTCCAGCAGCACTTCTAAGACCTAAAAACATAACTGAAAAATTAATACATCACCCGTAGAAAGACACACACATCAGCACCCTCCTCCTGAAGGCATTTTCCTATTTGCAATGCAATGAGAAAAAATAATAACAGACTTACTGAATAAACTACCAAACTGACCTGTAGGAGGCCACCAATGCTATGGACCTAGACAGGGTTGCAGACAGAATCTCTGAAAGGCAAGTACCTTAGATAGATAGATAGATAGATAGATAGATAGATAGATAGATAGATAGATAGATAGATAGACATATTTTTTAACCTGGGTCAATGAAGGGAGGGCCTTGTTGTGGCTGCCTAGCTTGCCACTAACACTCCTCCACCCTCCCTCATCGTCAGTCACCTGAAAATAAAATGGTAAGCCCTCAATCCTCCCTCACTGTGCTGAAAACCAACATCACACCCCACATATTTGATATTTTGGGAGTTGGGCTCTAGATAGCAATGGAGTAGACAACAAAACCAAAACCCCTGCCACTCAGAAAGACACCCCTACATATACATCCCAACCATGCAATGGCACCACACACACACATCCATTCAAATCATCCCCGGTCAGGCCGGCCTGGTGGCACTGAGGTGTTGGCCACCACACCTCACTCCATGCTGGTGACCAGTGTTCAGATGCGAAAGTGTGTTGCCAGGGGTTGGCCAGAGGGGTGATGGATCGAGCGTCCGGAGGTCTCCTCACCCAGGGTGGGAGGGTTGCTGCTCCCTGCCAAATGACTGCCCCCAGGTGGAGGCCTGAGGGGTAGTGCAGGATGGGGGAGGGACATAAAGTGTGGGTGTTGCTGGTGGCAGCATGCATGTACCTCCACACATGCATGAGCACCGGCACCAGTGGGGGAGGAAGAAAACAGTAAAATTGGAGCTGGCAGACTCCATGATGGCTGACTCGCCTTGTCCAGCCACCCCTAGATTCTGGATTTCTGTGTACCGAGAGGGGGAGAAAGCCAATGCTCCTCACCCTGGCCCCATCACAGGGGACAATCCATGGGAGAACTCCTGGGTGTTGGACTGGGGCAGGGGAACTGGGCCAGAGAATGAGCCATCTATGGGAGGGCTGGAGCCACCTACCAGCTCCATGGAGGAGAGAGAAAAATGCAATTAAAAAAAATCATCCCCCAGTCATGACCATCTCATCATTGGCCCACAAAATGTTCTAGGAGGGCCACCAGGGTACCACAGACTACCAAGGCAATGACTCCAGCCAGGGTTGGAGCTAGTATCCCTATAAGTAAGTACCTTGTTTGAGTAAGTACCTGGGTTGATGGTGGGGCCTTGTCATGGCAGCCAAGCTTGCCAATAACACTCCCTCAATCATCAACCACCTGAAAAATAAAACATTACCTCAAATAGCCATTGCCCCCGAACACTGAACCAGGCACACATGCTTTTAGCAGGTCAGGGGTTTGGGCAGCAGTCAGCAGGCCAGGTTTGGCTGGTAGTTCAGTTGCAATACAGATCTGTAACAGCGTAAGTCCTTTAAAGTACTGAGTTCACCGAGACATCAGCTTCCAACTCCGGGTGAGATGGCAGCAGCGATCTACAACATCCACCCTCCAAGTATGACAGCAGCAATTTACAACCTCTGTCCTTAAGGTGTGATACTAGGAGTGGCAGCACTATGGACCCCATCCATCGGGTGTGACAGTAGCAGTACTGGTGACAGTACTATGGCCCCCATCCTTCAGGTGTGACAGCAGCGACAGCACTATGGCTCCCATCTCTTAGGTGTGATGGCAAAAGAACTGCTATGGCCCCCATCCATCAGGTGTGACAGTAGCAGTGACAGCACTACAGCCACCATCCCTCAGGCATGACAGCAGCGACAGCACTATGACTCCCATCCCTCAGGTGAGACAGCAGCCATGACAGCACTACAGCTCGCATCCCTCAGGTGTGATGGCAGCAGACCTACTGTGACCCCATCCCTCAGGTGTGAGGGCAGCAGCAACAGTACTACGACTCCCTTTCCTCAGGTGTGACAGCAGCCATGACAGCAGTATGCCTCCCATCCCTCAGGTGTGATGGCAGCAGTCCTACTGTGACCCCCATCCCTCAGGTGTGATGGCAACAGAACTTCTATGGCCTCCATATCTCAAGTGTGATGGCAGCAGAATTACTATGGCCCTCCTTCCCTCAGGTGTGATGGCAGCAGCATTACTATTGTTTGATGGCAGCAATATTTCTAGCCCCATTCATCCCTCGTGTATGATGGCAGCAGCATTACTACGGCCCCCATCCATTCCTCAGGTGTGATCACAGCAGCATTACTACAGCCCCTATCCATTCTTCAGGTGTGACAGCAGCAGGATTAGTACAGCCCCCATCCATCCCTCACATATGATGGCAGCAGCATTACTATGGCCCCCATCCATCCCTCAGGTGTGATCACAGCAGCATCACTACAGCCCCTATCCATTCTTCAGGTGTGACAGCAGCAGGATTAGTACAGCCCCCGTCCATCCCTCACATATGATGGCAGCAGCATTACTACGGCCCCATCCATCCCTCAGGTGTGATCACAGCAGCATTACTACAGCCCTATCTATTTTTCTGGTGTGACAGCAGCAGGATTAGTACAGCCCCCATCCATCCCTCACATATGATGGCAGCAGCATTACTACGGCCCCCATCTATCCTTCAGGTGTGATCACAGCAGCATTACTACAGCCCCTATTCATTCTTCAGCTGTGACAGCAGCAGGATTAGTACAGCCCCCATCCATCCCTCACATATGATGGCAGCAGCATTACTACGGCCCATCCATCCCTCAGGTGTGATCACAGCAGCATTACTACAGCCCCCATCTATTCTTCTGGTGTGACAGCAGCAGGATTAGTACAGCCCCCATCCATCCCTCACATATGATGGCAGCAGCATTACTATGGCCCCCATCCATCCCTCAGGTGTGATCACAGCAGCATCACTACAGCCCCTATCCATTCTTCAGGTGTGACAGCAGCAGGATTAGTACAGCCCCCGTCCATCCCTCACATATGATGGCAGCAGCATCACTACGGCCCCATCCATCCCTCAGGTGTGATCACAGCAGCATTACTACAGCCCTATCTATTTTTCTGGTGTGACAGCAGCAGGATTAGTACAGCCCCATCCATCCTCTCATATGATGGCAGCAGCATTACTACGGCCCCATCCATCCTTCAGGTGTGATCACAGCAGCATTACTACAGCCCCTATTCATTCTTCAGCTGTGACAGCAGCAGGATTAGTACAGCCCCATCCATCCCTCACATATGATGGCAGCAGCATTACTACGGCCCCATCCATCCTCAGGTGTGATCACAGCAGCATTACTACAGCCCCCATCTATTCTTCTGGTGTGACAGCAGCAGGATTAGTACAGCCCCCATCCATCCCTCACATATGATGGCAGCAGCATTACTACGGCCCCCATCCATCCCTCAGGTGTGATCACAGCAGCATTACTACAGCCCCTATTCATTCTTCAGGTGTGACAGCAGCAGGATTAGTACAGCCCCCATCCATCCCTCACATACGATGGCAGCAGCATTACTACGGCCCATCCATCCCTCAGGTGTGATCACAGCAGCATTACTACAGCCCCCATCTATTCTTCTGGTGTGACAGCAGCAGGATTAGTACAGCCCCCATCCATCCCTCACATATGATGGCAGCAGCATTACTACGGCCCCCATCCATCCCTCAGGTGTGATCACAGCAGCATTACTACAGCCCCCATCTATTCTTCTGGTGTGACAGCAGCAGGATTAGTACAGCCCCCATACATTCCTCATGTGTGATGGCAGCAGCATTACTACGGCCCCTATACATCCCTCATGTGTGATGGTAGCAGCATTACTACAGCCCCATCCATTCCTCAAGTATGACAGAAGCAGTATCATTATGGGCCCCATCCCTCAGATGTGATGGCAGCAACATTACTAGGGCCCCCATCCCTCAGGTGTGATGGCAGAAGTACTACAGCTGCCATTCATCAGCTGTGACTAAATCACTTTAGTCCCAATCCCTCAACGCCCATGCCCAGCTTGCCCAAGTTAGTCTGTCAGAGCTCTGATGTGAATAAGGCTGAACCACAAGATGCCAAGGTGGACTCCCTCAGTTCAGTCAATAGTGTGAAGCCTGCTAATGCAGAGCCACACATCACAAATAGTAATCTCAACCCATTGTCACTCACAAAGTTCTGATCACATTTCTTAAGGGTGTTACTGGAGTATGGGACATAACAAGTGAACAGAATCTAGTGCACCACCCACCCTCAGGGAAAATAAAGTTTTAAAATGTCTTTCTACCTAAACTGACTACTTTTAATCTCCAATAAAAAGAAATCACTTAGTTTTCATGTCAGATCTCAGACATGAATAAAACTCACCTCTGCCAGTCTGCCCATTCATGCAAACACAGCTCATTTACCACCAGCCCCAAAAATACAGTCCCAAAATGAGCACAGTGAACTCCACCCCCTGCAGCAACACAGACCATCCTTGCACTAACACTGCCAGCCCCCTACCCCACCTAAGCAAACACAGCCAACCCTTGTAACCAATACTGCCAGCTTACCACCCCACCAAAATGAATGGAGGGCACTTCCACCACATCAATATGACCAATCCCAACCACCCCACCAGCATAACTACCCACCCCCAAAACCCACAATCATGGCCTCTCAACCCATCAGACCCATGCGAACACAGCTATCTCCTCCACCACTTGCACCAACACAGCCTGCCCTTTCACCAACATGGCCAGTCATCCCACTCAAGGGAACACAGATGTCTCCCCCCATCATGGCAACATGATGAATCCAACTAGACCACCAACACAGCCACCCCCCAAAGCCAACACAGCCAGCTCCCCCCAACAGTGCAATATGTGGACCAATCCAAGATTGCAAGTTGCCCACTGGGCACACCAGCCATACTGTAGCCCTTAAACCTGTTGTCCACATGTAAAAAAATAATTGCCTAATTGGAGCCAAATGTGGTATGCTTTGGTAAAACACACACACACACACACATCTGCAGTTCTCCTAACCCACACACAGTCAGCTCCCCCTACACACACAAAGAAACACACACAATAAAAGAATACAGCCGAGTCCCCCTTCCTCAGTGAGTCCACTCAGATGCCCCAGCATCAACACGCCCAGTCCCCCACCTAAAATGAACATAGCCAGCCCCCCACAAATCCAGGTGACCACAGAGGGCCCTGGCACCAACACTGCCAGTCCCCATAAACACAGCCTATGCCCCCATCCCACACAAGCGAACAGCCAGTTTCATACCAACACTGCCAACCCCTTCATTCACCCACCCAAGAAAACAGCCAGCCTTGGCACAAACACTACCAGTCCCCTTATCCCATCCAACTCAAGCAAATATCCAACCTTGTACCAACACTGCCAGCCCCCTCACCCTACCCAAGTGACCCCAGACAGCCCAGGTACCAACACTGCCAGTATCCACAAACACGGTCCCTACCCCTACCTCTACCCCACCAAAACAAACAGTCAACCTTGTGCCAACACTGCCAGACCCCTCACCCTACCTAAGTGAACATAGATGTCCTGGCACTGGCACTCCAAGCCCCCTCACCCAAAACAAACACAGCCACCCCCTCAGTAAACCAACAGAAAGGGGGAAACACCTAGAACAAATAAGCACCTTCAGGTACCTTGGAGTCACACTTGATGACTCTCTCACCTTCAACACACACATCAATCATATCATTAATACTGTAAATGTAAAAACCAGGTATATTATATAGGCACAGGAACTCCGTCACACCTGAAGCCATGGGCATTGTTGTCTACAGCTCAATCCTATCGGTGATTGACTATAGGATAACTGTCTACAGTGCTGCCTCTGACACCTAATTAAACAGAGTCAAGATGGTCGTGAATGAAGCCTTTAGACTGGTCCTCAGCGCAGATAAGCTCACCTGCACCTGCAATCTCTGCATCCAAACTAGGTGGTTCCTCCTTAAAGAGAGAATAATGTACCAAGTCTGCCTCCTGGGTGAAAAGGCACTTCTTAGCCTAACCCCCCAGAGCTCCAAACACTATTATAACCAGTGCCCACCCCACATCACACCAGAAGTGTTACCAACAACACCCTCCATGTACTATGTAGGACAAGCCTTGCACAGCAGTCCTTTGCCTATAGATCCTCTAAATGGCTAAACAGACTCCCTGCCATAATGCTAAATGATACTGAGGTTGGCCATTTCAAAACAGAGCTCAGATACTACCTTAAACAAGTAGGGAAATGCAACTGCTTTGAGTAGCCTGCTTAGAGCTATGCCATGCTGCCTTTCTCCCACCCCCGTCCTACTCCTTCCCCTTCCCCTCTCTTTGACCACTCTTCTCTATTCTACCTCCCTTCTCAAATACCCCGCCTATCCCTGACCTTCCCTAAATGCCCAATATGACCTTGTTGTATCAGTAACTGTTTCTCTAGACAAGGCTCTTATCTGCTACCTATGAGATTAACTTGTAAATCTCTCCTGTATTAGTAAACCAATGTATCTGTTATGTGCTTGTGTATATTTTGTGCCCGACTTGGAACCTTTGTAAAAGAGCTGCTAGCTCAAAGATATTATGATCTGAAGTTCCAAATAAATAAATAAATAAAAAGGCAAACACAGATGGACCTAGCATCAACACCGCCAGCTGCCACAAACTCGGCCTGTTCTCCTACCCCCACCACAGAAAACAGCCAGCCTTGTACAACACCGCCAGCCCCTTTGCCTAACCCAAGCAAACACACAGGTGCCCCCTGCACAGACAAAGCCAGCTCCCACCCCTGCAGATACATAAACTGCTCCTGAACAAGTGCAGCCAGTACCCACCACCCCACATCTGGGTGCAATGTGGTGGCAATCTGGCCAGATATAGCCACCAGCCAGGAGCTTAAGCTCTTTACAGATGAATCTGGGGGTTTGGGCTTTGTGGCATATTTCCAGGGCAAGTGGTGCATGAAGCAATGGCCCCTCCCTGACAAAGCCTTATCTGGCGAAGCGCTGGAGTGTTTGTTTACTCGACTTATGTTGTGTACAATAAAAGGAAATAACCTGGAATTTGTATTGGTTTTATGTCTTCACTGGAGTGAAGCATACTTCTGGCTCTGGTGTGCCAGTGCTATTTGGTTTTTTAGCAGTGGCCCCAGGCCTGGGAAGCAGAGAGCTTGCTTAAACACATCACTGTCATAGAGATCCCCCCTTCCCCCCCACAATGGTCGCCCTGGTTATGTGAGAAAAGCTGCTTACAAACACAAAAGTGACTTTCAGGACAGACAACACTGGGGTAGTATATACCATCAACGATCAGCTGGGGTGCAAAGGCCTACTGGGTGACCTTATGTGGGTCTTTGTCCTAAAATGTTTGGTTCTGAACATACAGTACAGTTTAGATCTATGCATGTGCCAGGTATGACTAACAGTATTGCTAATGCTCTTTCTCCTTTACAGTGGTGGAGATTCTGGGAGTTAGCTCCAGAAGCAGAGATATACCCCAGGGAAGTCCCAGCCCACCTCTGGGAATTGGTGATCCAGAAGCCTGGGAGTTAATTAGGTGCTTAGCACATAGGGGGCATACTAGAAGGGGCAGAGACAAGTTTGAGCATGCATTATGCCTGGGGTGAAGACATGCATGGCCCATCCCTGTGGGCCAGCTATGCTCCTATGTCCTCCACGTGAAATGAGAGGGATCCACTACAAGTGCAGTGGGGCAGCACCTTGCTGGTATTTCCTGGTTTTCCAGGGTCACAAGCCATGAGGATACCATACAGGTATTTCACCCTCACAAAATGTCGGAAGGGTGGGTCTGTGAGGTCACTAAGTGGCCTGATAGTTGGTAGCCAGTTAGCCCAGCCCTGCTGGCATGAAATTGGGGTGAGCTGCTGAGGGTGTGCTCATCACGTTTGGAAGCATGTTTGTTCCAAATGGCATTTCTGGTGGCTTTCTGTGGGGCCCTTAGGGTGTGGTGCAGCCAAGCAAAGCATCTGGTGTGCCAGTCACCTTGGGGGATGATGATGTGGCAGTGACCTCTGAGGGGGTGTTCATCAGGTTGTGCAGAAGCAAGATGAAAAGGTTGGCTTGGGGGTGTTGGTACAGCCTAAGATCGCCCCATGGGGTGCAGAGAGACATTCAGGCATGGGTGAAAGATTATGTAATCCACAGGCAGTGGTGGGGTCTCATTTTTTTGACATGAAGATTGGTCCCCTCTGATTATTTCAGTTTCATCATGTTTTGGGGAAGGCCATAAAAGGGGTGAGGGGGGATTCGAAGTAGTTCAATACCCGTTCCTTCCACATTGAGGCAGCCTCATGTGCTAGGGCAGAAGGACTTACAGATGGTCATATTCAGACGCCTGGCCATTTGTGGTCACAGGCTTTTGAGAGATACGTGAGACCTCATTTGCTTTAACCTCTGGTTTTGTTTGTTATTAGGTGGTAATTCCTGAATCAACCTAATGTGGGTTTGTGGGCATTCATTTATCCACTGGGTAACCATCAGAGTTAGGCACTTCCAGGGAGGCAAGAACCTGTTTCTGGACCCCTGAAAGGCATGTGTGTGATGGATGGGAAGGCAAGGGATGAGATGGAGTGATCTGGTCCAATGAATCCTATTAGTGCACTTAGAAGGCAATAATTAGGGGGCAGAAGAATCACTTGAACTGTTACGCCAACTGAAGGAGGACTTGGTTTTGTTGCAGGACACCTGGCCTGAAGTATGCATTCTATGGTATCACATCATCCAAAGGAGGCATTCTCAGTATGCCCAGGACCCCAGAGCGATGAAAAATGCCCACAGACTGATCAACATGGCTATGCAGTTGTTTATGGACTCTGTTGGAGGGACTATCCTGAGTCATGAGGACATTGTTATAAAAGTATTCCAGTTTTATGCCCAGTATGGTATGCACCTGTCTGATATGATAATAGCTTTAGCTGACTTACAAAGTGCTGTAGAGAAAATTGTGGTGTGAAGTGCTTGTGGGGAGATGACCATCAGGAATCATGCTCATCCTGTGGCAGTACAGTCATCTTGTAAGGCTTGTACAGAGGGAATCATGTATATTTGCAGATGGATCACCCTGAGGCTGGCAAAAGGTGAGGACCCAGATGGTTGGAGTTCCCCCTTCTGGGGGGCAGCTGGAGGGATAGTCACTTAGGCATTGCCTGTGGTTTTGTAGTGCCCTGTAACAGGAGATGGTATATTGGCACCTGGCCCAGATCCATCCATCATGGCTTGGATGCTGGTGTACCCTGTGAGGCTTGTACCCATTCTGTTGGCTCCCCTGGTGGTGAGGGAATGGTCATTATTATGATGATTTGATTTGAAGAATGACTTACTATGACTACCTTGCTGCACACGTCATGCTGACTAGGCTATAACTTTCATTACATATTTTTTAATAAACATGTGGCTGTGGCCAGTTTCTCCAAAGTGCATTGTCTCAGTCTGTTCAGGTGGAGGGAGAGGTAATGTGACCTGCAATACAATGACACCATTATTACACCAACGCAGTTGACTAACCACATTCACTACTAAATAATGCATCATTTGTTACCTGAATCTTAAAAGGGGGGAATTCAGAAATGAAAGTGACAAGAAATGAATTGTTTTAAATGCACTTGAGTATAAAAATATTCAGCTGGTCAGTCTCCTCAGTGTAACTGATAAGGACTTTACCTTACTGAGGAAACTTTTAAAAACTTTCTTTGTTGAAATGTTTTCACTGCCTCAAGATTACTCACCTTTTGTCACCAAGGCCCTTCAAATTCCTCTTCAATTACAAAGACAAGTGTCTGGTGCAGATCCTGTACAACAAGGAGCAGAAAATGCTAATCCAAAAGCAAAGAGCATGGCAATCTTCTCTTAGGCATTTGTGACTGACTGTGACATACTTATACAGTACAGCTTGCATTTCAGAGGTGCACTTCTGTTCCAAAATCGCTGTATACACATTCACTGTAATGTGTCTGCCACAACCGAAAGTAAAACGAAAATGTTTTTCACATTTAGAGAAGTTACAGAAACTGGAGGCAGCTTCTAAATGCCATCATAGCTTAATAGGGGCTATGCACTATTGTGGGTCAGTTACACGTAAGAGGCACATACCCATCTTTCGCAGCTCTGCACCCAAAGGCAGGCATGCGCTAGGTGGCATTCATGATCCCCAGCCACTGCCAGGTGCTTGTTCATGGCCCTGTATCCCCAACACACACAATTGCAGGGATGGATCAGAGGACACTGGCAGGTATATAATTAGATGTCCATAATGGTCTCACACTAGATCTGTTACTCTCCACGGATCAGGGGATTGTGGGACAGCATCAGTCCCAAACTTTTAAATTGTCTGGCAAGTGTCTGAATGGCTGTCCCCAGCTCTCCCTGTCTGACAGGAGGGCTGGGGCAGCAGAGTAAGGGGTCTATGTTGTCTCACAGTGGCAGGGGTTCTCTGTGGGGGGCATGCCACAGAGATGGAAGGGTCTCTGTTGTCATGTCTTGTCTTGTACCCACTTGTTTGGCACTCTGCACCATCGGGAATGGTGTGGAGTGCAGGCATGCCCCCTGACACTCCCCCAGACTGTCCACGTATGTAGCTATGTGAATAGCTGGGGGATAGAATGTGAAAGGGGCATGCATCTCTTCCATGAATGCTGCTGGGGGTCCACAGAACCCCCGGGGTGCTATTTATGAACACAGGTATGCCTACACACTACAGATTAGCAGTGAGTTGGCAAGTGTGTATTTAGTGCATAGTCCCAAATATGCAGTAATGTCAGGTGAGCAGACTTTTATTTAATCTGACTCAAGTAAAGAAATTCATAATGCTAAAAAAGCACAACCAAAAGAGGATAAAATAACTGACCAGCAAACTGAAGAAGATTATTATCATGATGAGTAAAGAACTTTATTTTTATAAAATGTTCATAATGTTCACTTGGACATTTTTCCATGGAATATATTAAATGGGGACATTGAAGTAATGAACTTAATTCTACAGTATTATGTCAGCCCACTGCTGAAGTTTAAACGAGACAAGAGTTTTCTTGTGTTCTAAACCTGTAAGTGATAGCTATGATTTAAGGATCGTACATGAATAGGTTAGAACCTGGGATACTGATGGACTAGTTAATTCTAAGTGGCTTAATAATTCTTGAGACTTGTGTTATTGCCTCACTAGATGATGAATTTAAATTGTAAATTTGTTTTCCTTAGACCCTTGGTTCACCCCAAATATTCTTGTGGACTTTAAATGATGTGTGAATTGGGACTATTTTGCTGTGAGTGCATGGTATTAATGCTACTGTTTTATGTCTTCTATTTTATTCTTGTCTTATGTGCACTACCATATTAATTCACTGAAAGTGCTGTAATACAAATTTCAAGTTAAACTAGGATCTAAGGTCTGGATGCAAAGCTTACTGTTTAACATCTGTTTAACATTAACTACACTAGTGTAATGATAGCTGACAGTGTTGTACCTCTGAAAGATTCGGAATGACAGGAAGTACTAGGAGAGAGATTAGCAGGAGACACACTGTCTGGGAGAGTGTGACAAGTGTATACAGGTACAAACTGGCAGCAGAAGAAACTAGGCATTTAGTACACTCAGAGGTACAGCAGTATACCAAAGAGGAGTTTGCAAGAAGACCAGTGAACTCTAAGCAAGTATTTGTAAGTCTGAGAACTTAAGTACAGATATTGAGCACCATGTTGCAGTGCTGGATTAATGGAAGGGCAAATGGCATAATTGCCTCAGAGCCCTAAGCTGAGGGAGGCCCTGGGGAGCCCTCTTACCCTCCCCACCTCCTCCTTCCCAGGGTTAAAAATGTTATTGGTGCCTGCCCACCCACTGGGCACCTTGCCATTTTTTCCCCTTTTAGCCCCTGCCTTAGAAATTAATGAAGTTTCAGCTGAGCATTGTGGCCACTGGCCAACAGAAATTGGTAAAGGGAGCTCAGAGCTCTGAATTCTGAGAGTCCCTACCCAAAGATGCCCTCATGCCCAGGACATGCAATGGTGGTGGCGAGCATGACAACAGCAAGCCAGGAGGGTCAGGATGTCTGAGTATGCTCACTGAAAACACTGAGCATGCATGAGCGTGATGTGAGTTTGCCTTCCTGACCCAGCTTGTTGTCATGGGGAGTGGAAGTGACAGAGGGAAATACCTCGAATCTTCCATGCCTGATGGCTGCCAATAAGGGGTGTTGGGGCTGCTGAAGAGGGCAGGCAGGCTTAGTGTAAGGGCCTTTGGGGGGAAAAATAAAACTACTCAGTGAAGACTGGGTACTCAGACTTTAAGTGATGAAACTTTATATAAGCTGGCTGCTAGAAAATGTTTGCTGTTTTTTAAATTTCTTGTTATTACATTTCAAATGTGCACAGTTCATTCAGTTTGTCAAAAATGATAGGTATGTTACAAGGAATAGTATTATAGGAAGAAATGTCACAGTAGCCTATATCACTCAATGTTAGTGGAGGACCCCAGACCCACTTATGCTCTTTTGATAACTATGCTACTCTCTATGCCATGTCACCATGTCAGTTGTTACCATTGTCAGCTCATGTCTCCAGCCTGCTCGTGGTTTTAGCCAGTGGTCTCACCCCAGCCAACTATCACACAGTACCTTCCCTGATGGGAGGGAGCTATGGAGGTGTCTCATTATAAGTGCACTGTAGTTACATGTTTTCATGGATGAGGGTTATGCCCCCATACCCAGAATCCCCCTCCCCTCGGGGAAGGTATTGTGTGATTGTTGGCTGGGGTGAGACCACTAGCTAAAACCACTGGGTAGCTGATGGGACAAGCTGACAATGGTAGTGCTCAGTCAGGTAGAGTTCTATGTGACAAGGGCGACTGAATGTCAGTGATTAGTCATAAGGGCACACAACCACAAGGGTGACTGAAAAACAGTATGTTATTTAATGTGGGGGGCTTTGCCCCATGCACCCCTCATGGGGCTTGCCCCACACCTTAATTAGGATTCCTACTCTGGGCAACTCAGGAAAGTGTGGGTGAAATCCATGGTTGCCCCACAATGTCTGCGCCATTGTGCAGTCGCCCTATGACCAGTCGCCGACATTCAGTCGCCCACATCACAGGCTACCCCTGAGGTGTAGTTTCATGTACAGTAGTAACAGTTCTGAGTGTCAGAACAAGATTACATTTGCATTTGGCATCTGTCATTTAGATTTGGCATTACGGAGTGACCCAAATGGAGGCAAGGAATGCAACTAACCAGACCCAAACCTTGCACCCAGTATGAGCCTCATTTTACGTGTCTGCTCAGTTGTGTAGCATCTTCTAATATCCCTTTTTTCTTTACCACAGGTTCCATTATATGAGCATGATTTTCCAATACTCTCTATATAATGCCATTTATTGTAATGCACAATGTAATGCCATTTAAGACATTGGGTTTAGGACATGTCATTAGCATCCATTTTGCATGACATTTGAGGAATAAATAAACTGGTAAAAGGCTTAAGACAGCCTATAAATGTGGAGCAAGAACGGGTCAGCATGGCAGACATCGGACGAGCGGTGCATGAGAGTGTGTTACACTGTGTCATTGGCATCATTGCATGCCTGTGCTGTTTGAGAGACTTGGGGGTTAAAAATCTGCTGAGTCCTCCAGTGCACGAGGGTCAGTCTGCGTTGTTGCACCAGTCACTCCTAGGAGCGCCCTCTGAATCTGATCCCTTGGCCTTCCGTGACTGGGGACCATGATGTGGTCTACAGAGAGGGTGAAGTTGAGGAGGTGGTAGCTCGGGCATGGCATCTGATGCAGGAGCCATCAGCCCTAGACCCGATATGGGGCACCATAGGAACACCCCAGCCGAAGAGATAAGGTTAAAAGAAATAAATAAAAAAAAAAAAGAAAGACAGCCTATAAACAAGGTATAACAAATTCTGGTATGGTAATCTTACATAGAACAAGAATACCTAATCCTATTGAAAATAAATGTTGATTCCTGCCCCTAGCTATGGAAGATTTAATCACGTTGGCCCACATTTTTAGAAGATTGGCATGTTTATGAACACGTTAGTGATGCACTAACTGTGATTAGCAGGATCAGACATTATGGTGCCATATTCAGCGGCCCTGGTTCATGGTGCTAAACTGATAGCATGTGTTTGCATAACATGCCACTGTGTCCATGCAAATTAAAGATTCCTGTGCATACAGCTTCAGTGATAAATTCAGAAGATTTGACTGACCTATACAGCCTTTGTTGCAGTGCTGTTTAAGGAAAGTGAAACCCTACTTTTACCAAAGCACACAGTGGTGTGTAATTCCTTCTCTCCCCCTGTGAACTCCAGGTAACAAACTGATGTGTGTCCCAAAGTATGCGGGCACCACAGAAAGTTTTTATTTATTAAAGAAGAAGTGCTCTGTGGGACCTCTATGTTCATGGGCATTGTTCATGGGCATCAGGGGCAGTATGGGGAAAGTGGGCATGATAGGGTCCCCTGTCTTTTTACCAGTGTTCCCCCCATCCTCCAAGCTCCAGGCAGGATAATATTTGTTTTAAAAGGAAATAAAAAAAATGTCTTCTTCCTGCAGCCAGCTCCGTTCCATGACGCCCCCTCCCCCCCAAAAAAGCAGGCAGCAGGTTCTAGACTCTCTGCCCACTCGCTGGGGACTGCTGTTATTGTCCCACACATGGCTCTTCAGAAAGGGAGCCGTACTTTTAAAAAATAGTGTGAATGGCTGTTCAGCGTGAGTTTGGGGTTCCAGAATGGGAACTCTGAGTGCAGCACTTTAAATTAGAGACCCCAACAGTTTTCAGGGTGATTTCTGCCTGACTGTGGAGTGGAGTGGACCACTGGAGTGCAACGGGAACCACTGAGCTTACCTGGAAGTGTTGAAGCTGGTCCCATCAACTCCTGAGCTGTGCCCCTCCTCCAGCAGGTGAAGACTGCTGTCCCTACTCCATGTTGTCCGGTCCTGGTGTGGCGGTCAGTCCAGTGGTTGGATCAATTAGAGAAGATAGCGGTCCGGTGTGTGCTCAGTTTTGCCCCTTTTATTGTTTTTCTTGCCATGCTCTGCTCCCCGAGAAGTCTTCGTCTGGTTCCTCGTTTGCGGCATTGAAGAGCCACATTGTAGAGGAAGAAGTCCATCAGCCCTCCAGCAGCCCCTGCCATCCACTGCATCACCTGCTTCCCTGGTGCACAGTTCCCTCCCTCTGCCTGCAGAACCTCCCACCTCTCAGCAGCATCTTCACCCCAAGCTGGGGCAGTGAGTCAGCGGCAGCACAGGAAAAATGCTGACCGCCTAAGGACATTTATAAAAAGAAAAGTTTGTTTAAAATTGTTTCAAAAGTGCTTAGAGCACTACTGGAGTGGCTGGCCAGATGAGAGCCAGGTTAATATAAATATTTGAGTATTCAGAGGGCAGCCATGCCCAAGGGGAGGGGCCCAGTATAAAGGCCTATAGGGGAGCCTTTTAAATATTTGTTATGGGGCGGATCAAGGAAGAGGCACCAGAGAAATGACTGACAGGAAGGCCTTGCTCTGGCCTGAGGATTTAAAGGGGCAATGTTAGGCCCAGAATATTTAAAGGGGCAAAGTTAGGCATAGAATATTTAAAGGGGCAACTATGGGCCCAAGAGATTTAAAAGGGCAAAGGCAAGCCCCAGGCAACAAAAAAGGGACCAACAGAGTAAGCTCAGTGCTCAGTAGGGCCCAGCCAAATTGGCCCACTAATTAAAGGGGCCCAGTTGAGGGATGGGCCCCAGATCTTAAAGGGGCCTTGGAGAAAGGAGCCCAGCAGACAAGGCCCATCAGCAAAAAGGGGCCCAGTAAGAGGGAGACCAACTAGTAAAAAAGGCCCAGTGAAGTAAACGGATAGGGCTCAGCAAGCCCAGATACCTAGTGTTACCCTGTTACACCCTAGTCCCTGACACCTAGTGGGGTTTTAGCAGCCCAGAGTTAAGCACTATTTCTGGGGACCCCTGGTTGTTGATTGTGTATTGGGACTGTGACTGTGGTCGCATAGGTGGGGAAGAGGGTTTTAAAATATTTCCCACCTTTGGATCACTCCCTAGGGATGGCTGAGGCAGGAGTTGGCTAGCGGATCCTTAAATAGGCTAGTACCAATCGTGGGCAGTAAGGACTTTGGATTAAAAGGGCAATTGGGCATTCATTGTGGCAATGAACCTGCAACCACTTGAACTGTCTATTGACTGCCAATTTATTGAATTGTTTACTGAATGCAAGCATCTGAATTGTTCTGCCGATTGCAAAGTACCAAGACTGTTTTATCGTTGGCCAATTTTCTGGACTGCCTTACTGCTCAATTGCCCCAAACTGGACTATTTACCCCTGCTCCTGGCAAATTGCCCCAGCATTCAGCAATTGCCCCAAACCAGATTATTTGCCCTGCTTCTGGTAAGTTACCTGGGAAACTGAACACTTGCCCCAGAACTGATTAATTGCCCCAAACTGGGTTATGTGCCCCTGCTTCTGGCAAATCACACCTGCAACCGAACAATTGCCCCAGAGTCAATCTCAACTGTATCAACCAGTCTTGATTGCTAAAGACTTGTATATATGGACTCAATCTTCTGCCACGATACAGCACTGCAAGTACTGTCTGCAACTGTATCTCCGTGGAATCAGTCTCCATCCATCCTGACAGAGATCCCCCAGTTTCACTCTTCACCACCATCTTCCAGTTTTCATGCCTGTGGTCTTGGCCAGAATCATCTTCATCCAGAGTGTGCTTGTTCTTGAAGAACTGCAGTGACATCCCCTTGGCATTCACTGCAAGCCATAGTCCGTCGAAACCCAGTGTGATTCACGGCTGCCATTTTCTTGTTTTCTTCCTGGTTCTTGCTCTGGACACTTCAGGATCTTCTGTCTGCATCCATCTTGCTACATTCCGTTTGTTATTTTTTTTTCTCTTTTAGGTGCCTCTTGCTTCATCCTGGTTCCTTACTCATTCCTGCTTGCACAAGATATTCCCTCCAGTGGCTCATCTGGTCATTGGCAGCCCTCCAGTGGGTTCTGTGCCGAAGAATCTCAGGTAGCTCGTTTTATCCTTGGCAGCCCTCCAGTGGGTTTTGTGCCCATGTATCTTCTGCAGCTCATCTTGTCCTTGGCAGCCCTCCAGTGGGTTTTGTGCCCATGTATCTTCTGCAGCTCATCTTGCCCTTGGCAGCCCTCCAGTGGGTTTTGTGCCCGTGAATCTCCTACAGTTTTTCTGTGCTTTGGCAGCCTCTGTGGGCTTGTGCTGCAGTTTTGTTTCTTTGTCCCATCTGTGTTCTTTCAGCCTACCAGCAGGCTTGCCCCAATACTGGCAGCCTGTAAGAGTGGGTTTTATGTCGACGAACCTATGGTCTGTTTATAAATCTCTCATTATCCCAGTGGCCTCAACTAGGCCTGCACCATGGTGCCAGTGTTGTGCTTTGCAGGATTTCCCCTTCTTCATTCCCTCTGCTCTCTTCATTTCATCCTCAGCTGTGTGCACAAAGATACCTGCTGGGAGTGGACTCTTATGTTCCTTATAGACTCAAATGGTTGTAACTGTATTGTACAATCCAATGTTGCAAGAGCCCTTTGAGGGCTAGTAATTGTTCTATGGTGATACAATAGAAATGCTAAGGGTAGAATTGAAACATAGTGGCCTTAGGCCGAGGCGCACCTCCAGAGTTATAGGATCCTTGTTTAGCAATCGTTTAGCTGATGTAATTATAACACAGGAAATAGTATTTGTTTTGTTTATCTGCTTACAATTTTACTGTTTAGATAATAATGCTGTCCATACCCCCTGTCATTTTTCACCATTGGTGTTTTCCTCTATGACCATGTCCTCCTTCCCCTCCTGTCAAATAAACATCTTTTTTTCAATCGAACCTCTGTGTATGATTCCTGCCTCTACTTGTCAGGTGCCTCCATCCACCCACCTAGGAACCTACAGTGTCGCCCCACCACAACACCTGCTGGGGAGTGACACTAGGGCTGATAGTAAGACAGTTACACCCACATCTCAGAGTGAAGAACCGAGAGGTCTACCAGGGCAGCACTATCACACTGACCGCAAGTGTTGTCTGTCCCTGCCAGTGTCCCACCCTTGACTGCAAGTCCCAGATGTCTGATCAGTACTTTCCCTACATTTCTGATAGTCTAGTGTACCCCCACCCCCTGATCACTTTTCTAAACAGCCTAGTATGATCATATCCTCTTTCCCTGATAGACCATTTTATCACCTCCCTATCACAATTCCAAACAGTCTAGTATGACCAGATCCTAGTGCTCTGGTAGTTCAGTGGAACCCTCATCGCCAGTCCAAGCAGTCTAGTATGACCAGATCCTAGTGCTCTGGTAGTCCAGTGGAACCCTCATCACCAGTCCAAGCAGTCTAGTATGACCAGATCCTAGTGCTCTGGTAGTCCAGTGGAACCCTCATCGCCAGTCCAAGCAGTCTAGTATGACCAGATCCTAGTGCTCTGGTAGTCCAGTGGAACCCTCATCGCCAGTCCAAGCAGTCTAGTATGACAAGAGCCTATTACCCTGGTGGCTGTTTCTACAGTATGCACGCATGCTTGCTCCCTGTCACTCAGATAGTAGCTGGCTGTGGTGCTGATTAGAGGGGCTGTACCAGTCACTGTATCTGGGTTGCAGTAGCTGCTGGGTCCTGCTAAATGGGGATGAGTAGGGTGCCACCAGAGGGTGGGGTGGATGGTGGTGAGTGGGCAAATGGGGAGGGGTGTGGTACAGTGATCAGGCAGTGGTGGGGATCCACTGGATTACTAGAGTCATGAGACCTAGCCATACTAGACTGTTCACACTGAGGATTGGGAGGTGGGAGGCACTGGACTACCAGGGTACTAGGATCTGAATGTACTTGACTGTTCGGACTGGTGATGAGAGGGCCACTGGGCTAGCTAGGTAATAGGATCTTGTCATACTAGACTGTTTGGACTGGGGATTGGGGATTGGGATTATAGTGAACTAACAGAGAAATAGGATATGGATGTACTAGACTGTTTGGAAACATAGAAACATAGACTTTGACGGCAGATAAGGACCGCTTGGCCCACCTAGTCTGCCCATTTCCCTACCTACAGGATAAGCTGCAGATCCTATTTAACCAACAGCCTATTTCTTCCTACCCCCCATAAAATTGCCTTCTGTCTGTCCCATGCATTCTTGAATTCTCCCACAGTTTGAGACCCCACAACCTCCTCAGGAAGGCTGTTCCATGCATCCACCACCCTCTCTGTGAAAAAATACTTCCTCACATTGCCCCTGAGCCGTCCCCCCTCTATCTTCAAATTGTGTCCCCTTATTCTTGCACATCTCTTTTTCTGAAAGATGCTACCCTCTTGGACTTTGTTGATTCCACTGAGGTACTTAAACGCTTTATCATGTCCCCACCCCCCTTTCCTCAAGGGTATACATATTAAGCTCCTTCAGCCTCTTCTCATAAGGCTTCTCTTGCAGACCCTGCACCATTTTAGTTGCCCTCCTCTGAACTGCCTCCATCCTGTCTATGTCCTTGCAGAGATGGGGTCTCCAGAACTGGACGCAGTACTCCAGATGGGGTCTCACCAGCTGTCTGTACAGGGGGATAACAACTTCCTGTTTTCTGCTGGTGATGCCTCTCCCTATACATCCAAGTATCACCCCAGCCCTCCCTACCACCTTCTCACATTGCTTGCTAACCTTAAGGTCATCTAATATGATTTCCCTCAGGTCCCTTTCCATTTTTGTTGTTGTTACTACCTCCCCCCATTGTGTAATCTTCCCCTGGGTTTTTGTTTTCCAAGTGCATTACTTTGCACTTGTTGGCATTGAATCCAAGCTGCCATACTTCTGACCATTCCTCCAATCTTGCTAAGTCCCTTCTCATCCTTTCCACGCCTCCTTGTGTATCAACCCTGTTGCAGATCTTTGTGTCATCTGCAGAGAGGTATACTTTTCCTTCCAGTCCCTCTGCAATGTCACTTATAAAAACATTAAAAGGACTGGACCCAGTACTGAACCCTGCGGTACCCCACTAGTAACCCCTCTTTCTTCAGAGTGGACTCCATTTACAATTACCTTCTGTGCCCTGTTGTTCAGCCAATGTTTTACCCAGGCTACCACCCTGGGACCCACTCCAAGGCTGGTTAATTTGACTACTAATATTTTGTGTGGGACTGTGTCAAATGCCTTGCTAAAGTCTAGGTAGGCCATGTCCATAGCCCCTCCCTGGTCTACTACTTTGGTCACCCAGTCAAAGAAATCAATTAGATTCATCTGACGTGACCTTCCTGCTGTGAACCCATGCTGCCTTGGGTCCAGTGCCCCACTGGCCTCTAGGTACTCAACAATTCTTTCCTTCAGAAGTGATTCCATCACTTTCCCTACCACAGAGGTCAAACTGACAGGTCTGTAGTTTCCTGCCTCTGTCTTGCTCCCACTTTTGTGAAGGGGAATCACATCAGCCTTCTTCCAGTCCTCAGGTACCACACCATCCTCCCATGATTTGTTATAAAGGGTAGTCAGTGGTGTCACTAGTTCTCTGCTTAATTTTTTTAGAATTCTGGGGTGAATTCCATCTGGCCCCATTGCTTTGTCCACCTTCAGTTTTAGGAGTTCTTTCAGAACCCTTTCTTCTGTGAAAGGACTGGGATCGACCCCCACTCCAGAGTGCTTCTGTTAATTGGATTAGGCACCTCCCCCACTTTTTTTTTTGTGAATACTGAACAGAAGTATTCATTCAGTATCCCTGCTTTTTCACTGTCACTGTCTGCCCACCCACCATCCATTCTATTCAGCCTCACTATCCCTCCCTTTGTCTTTCTATGCTCCCTGATATACCTATAAAAGGTTGATCCCCCTTCTTAACCGAGTTGGCAATCTTTTCCTCAGTTTGTGCCTTTGCTATTCTGACTACCTCCCTGCTTCCTTCTGCCTTAACTTGTACAGTTCTCTGTCCTGCTCCTTCTGTGTTTCCTTATACTTCCTAAATGTTATCTTTTTCTCATTAACCTTCACTGCCACGTCTTTTGCGAACCATAGTGACTTTTTATTTCATTTTGATTTGTTTATTTGCTTCACACAAAGGCTTGTTGCCTCTGTGATGGCAGTTTTGATATTTCCCCATTGTTGCTCCACCCCTCCTTCTAGCCTGTTTGCTAGTGCTTTTCTAAGGCACTCTCCCATCTTGCCAAAGTCAGCCCTCCTGAAGTCCAGAACCCTCACTTTTGTATGGCTTGACTCTGTAGCTGAGGTTATCGTGATAAACACTGTTTGGTGGTCACTTGTTCCCAAATGGCTACCCACTTCTAGATCTGACATCCTCTCACTGTCCCCATTTGAGAGTATGAGGTCTAAGATTGCTCCCTCATGAGTAGGTTCCAAAACTAGCTGCCTGAGGCATGCCACCTGAAGGGCATCAAGAATGGCCCTGCTTTTGGATGTGGCTGCAGCAAAGGTGCTCCAGTTAACATCTGGCATATTAAGGTCCCCATCAACAGTATCTCCCCTTTCTCTGCCATCCTAAGTATGCCTTCTATCATATCCTTGTCCATTCCCTCCCCCTGACATGGGGGTCTGTACACAGCCCCTGTGCAGATTGTGGTGCCATTTCCAGTCTCTAAGGTGGCCCACAGTGCCTCCTCTCCTCCCTGTTTACTCTTTTGTTCAGTTGCTTTTATCCCTTTCCTTACATAGAGAGCTACTCCCCCCCTCTTCTGCCCTCCCTGTCTCTCCTGTAGGTTGTGTACCCTGGTATGTTAACATCCCAGTCATGGTTCTCTGTGTGCCATATTTCTGTGACTGCTACAATAGCCAGGCATCCCTCTTCCATCAAGGCCACCAGTTCAGGGAGCTTGTTGCCCAGACTATGGGCATTGGTACTCATTACCCTCCATTTCTTGATGGCCTTACCCCTTTTTGCCCAATCCCTGTCCTTATTGGATTTGTCACTTTCTCTGTTTACCCCTGCGCATCTCCCTATTGACATCTCTATGTTGGTGTCTACCTCACTTAGTACCCTGATTTTTTGGGGGGGCTAAGATTTCCCTGCTCCTTTCCAGTGCGTCCCCTCTTCACTAGTTTAACTGCTTGCCAATGAAGTATTTAAGCCTATCACCTAGGATTCTGGTTCCCCTCCTGGACAGATGCAGACCATCATGCCAGTATAGGCCTGCATCCATCCAGGTGGACCCCCAGTCCCCAATGAAGCCTAATCCCTGAGCTCTGCACCAGAGTTTCAACCACTGATTGAATCCCATGGTGTGGAGCACCCTAGCCTCATCCGTGCTATAGACAGGCAGCACCTCCGAGAAGGTTACTGTGTGTGCTATTTGTCTAAGGCCCCTCCCCATCTCCACAAATGCTTCTTGTACTGCTCTGATCCCTTTCTTAGCCAGGTCATTTGTCCCTAGGTGGACAATGACATCCAGCTCCCTCCCCTGTGCAACTGCTCCTGTGATCCTGAGGATTCGCTCCCTGTCTCTCCAAGCCATGGTGCCAGGCAGGCACCTTAACTCCCTCTCCCCTTCCTCCCCCAGTTCTACCTTCCTAACAATGGAGACCCCCAGCAGGATTTGTTTCCTTCCCCTGTGGGGTCCCATGCCACCCTCCTGTGGGTCTTGTTTGTGGAGGTTCCCAGCATCCTCCTTGGTCTCCACTGTGGGTGCCTCCATAGAGGAACCACACTTTTCCAGAACGGCATAGAAATTGTGGAGAGGTACAACTGGAGGGATGCACCTCTGTTCCATCACCCTCACCCTCTCTGAGCCCACTGTGGTCCAACCGCTCCTTTTTCTTGGCAACCTCTGAGCCAATGGCAGTGACCCTGGTGGTCCATGGGTGGGAGAGGAGATCCCACAAATCCTGGCCAACTCAGCCTGGAGATGAGCAACCTCCTCCCTCAGCCCAGAGAGGTGCCTGCAAATGGGACAACACTGCATCCTCCAGAATATCTTCTGGAAGACTGCTGCTCTACAGCCACTGCACTGCACCACTCCCATCATGTCTTTTTTCTGCCCCCTAACTGTTGTTTGGAATACTTACTCTTTCCTCTGTTTGTTTATTTTCTTTTTTTTCCTTTTTTCTTCCCCTACTTACTTACTGCCTCTGTGCCCTTTTAGCTCCTGATCTTCCTGTTCTAAGACAAGAAGCTCCTATATTTCTCAGTAGTCTCCTTACTTGCTCAGAGTCAGACCTCCAGCAGCTGGGGGGGACGGAGAGCTACTCTTGACCTTCTAGGATGGTGAGTCTTTGGTGGCTCTGTGATCACTCTCTTCCTGCTCCCAAACAGGAAGTTCCTGTTGTCAGTTAAATCCTGTGCCTACAAAAGTAGAACTGGTTTGGGGTGGGGGAGGGAGAGAAGGAGGAAATATAGTCCCAGTAGAGACGTTTTAGTTATACCAGTAGCTCCTTCCTCCTGGTGTTCTGTCTGTTCTCTGGCATAAGCTATCTAGGGCAGTGCTTAAATCTGGTTTTAACCTGGCTCCTTCTAGGTAAGCCACTCCCCCTACTTTGCAGATCTTTCTACACTTAGTTAATTTCACAGATAACAATTCCCTTCTGACACCTGTGACAAGCACCTATATAAGTACACAGATAATGCAGATAACAGATAACAATTTACTTCAACTACCTCTGGCAAACACACTAACTCTTTTTTTTTACCCTAAATTGAAGGTCCCAGTACAAGATTTCTAGTTCTTAGTCCTAGTAGAGAAGTTTTAGTTATACCAGTAGCTCCTTCCTCCTGGTGTTCTGTCTGTTCTCTGTTTGGACCAGGGATGGGGGTCCACTGGACTACTGGTGTGATAGGATCTTGTTATACTTGTTATACTAGACTGTTTGGACTGAGGATCAGGATGGAGCAATCCAGAGGACTTCCAGGGTAATAGGATCTGGTCATACTAGACTGCTTGGACTAAGGGTGTGAGGATTATTCTGCGGGAGATCCAGACCCCCAGATTGAACTTGCAATCTATGGACCTGGACAAATACAGACTTCATGGTAGAGGTCCAGTTCCTGGTCTATGAAGATGCCATTTCTGCATATTTTTTTTCTGTTGCCTGGGGATGTACAGGCAGCCAACGGCATCCAATCAGGCAACAGAAGGTCATGTGTTGCACTCACCAGTACATAAGGCTGGTGAGTGTGCCACGCAGCCCAGAAGGATGAGGATTGTTGAGTTGCGTGGAGGAGCTGCTAATGAAGCAGCAGAAGAAAGAGACTGGAGACTAGAAGCACCAAAACAAACAAGCATTTGTCAATGCCGAATGTTTGCTTGCTGGCATTAGCAGTGGAAGTGCAGGAGTTAGACAGATGCAGTATAGGAATGGCAATGAAGTATTGAACTGACACCAACTCCATCCTCACTCTGCAGAGATGGACAGGCATCGGGGTGTGCCTTTGGGTCATCACCCATGACAGTCATGACATTTCACCTCACCCTACCCTTCAGACACTGACAAGCGTCGAGGTGTGCCTTGGAGTGTTTGCCTTTACATTCACCTCATTCCATAAGGAAATTCACTGAAATGGGTGCAGTATAGGAGAATGGGGTGAACTCTGGGGGCAAAGGGTCCAAGGTGCACCTCGATGCCTGTCACTGGCTGCAGGGTGGGGGTGGGGGTTAAATGACATGAGCATTGCTGTCGACAATCCCAAGTCACACCCCTGATGCCTGTCAGTCCCTACAAGGTAGGGCGTTATGGTCGAAAACCCTAGTGCCCTGGGAGTTTCTTGGTATTTTTACTCCAAGTTTTCCACATGGGTTTTTTGTGACCCCACTGCATGAACAGTGACACTATCAGTTCGTTACTTGAAATGTAATTTTGCAGCGTGACTGTGCCATTTGGCACCACATGTGCAAAAACACATTTCGAACAGGATGCGAAAAGTGACAGGTGTACTGTTCATGAGGAGATGTAAAAAATGGCATTGTTGAAAATCTGGAGTGAAAATATACAAAACCTGGTGAAACTACAAGCGTGTGTATTAACTGCGCAACATACACCCATAATGTAAGTAGTTTTGGGATTTTTTTACAACAGATTTTCAACATAGGCATTTTTGCGCCTCTGCTCATGAACAGTGTCACTGTGTTTTTCGTAATCTATCCTGAACACTAAATTCCCACAGTGACCACACTATTCTGTGCCGAAAGTGTGAAAACACATTTCGGCCAGGGTGTGAAAAATGACGGCTGTACTGTTCATAAGGAGGTGTGGAAAAATGTCAACGTTGAAAATCTGGACTGAAAATATTACAGATTCGTGAACTTATGAGGGTGCATGGAATTGTACAATGCACACTCGTGAAAGAGTCATATTACGGACTTTTGTCAACAAATTTTCAACATAGCCATTTTACCACCTCTGCTCATGACCAGTGCCACTGTGATTTTCTTAATGTGTCCTGAACATTGATTTTGCACACCAACCACGCAAATGTGTGCTACATATGCAGAAATACATTTTGGGCATGATATGAAAAATTACAGCTATACTGTTCATAAGGAGGTGTGGTAAAATGGCAATGTTGAAAATCTGGACTGAAAATATTAAAAATTTTCAAAGTTACGAACATGTGTAGGAAATGCGCAATGCACCCTTGTAAAACAGTCATTTTTGGGAATTTTTCACCAAATTTTCAACATAGGGTTTTTGTGGACCTACCTCATCAACTGTGACATTGTCGTTTCGTTACTCGGTCCCAAAAAGTGGTTCCACGCAGTGACTGTGAAATCACCTTTCAGGACCGAATAACAAAATGACAGTGACTTAATTCATGAGGTGCGCCCCCAAGAACCTCATGTTGAAAATTTGGTGAAAAAATTCCCCAAAATGGCAGAGATATGCACCAAAGTTGAAAAAAAAACCTTTATTGCATTATACAGCTTACCGGCATTTCTTCAGTTCGTGGTCGGCTTTGAAGAGTGCAGACATGTTCCCGTCCACTGAAGATCATTGCGAGGCCTCCAGAGGTAAGTGTCAGGTGGAGGGGGTGGGGAGGTGGGTGCAGAGGGTGGGTGCGGGTTGGGGAGGGGCAAGACAGTCAACAAGGGACTTTTTTTTCTACGTGTTTGTTTCTTTAGACTAGTGAGACTTTGCCACGCTGGGGTGGGCTCCCAGCGTGGCAGCTTGAAGTTTTGGGGGGCAGTGCATGGAGCCAATGGGGGATTGGGCACCCCGTTGGCCTATGTGGGACTTTTGCCATGCTGAGGTGGGTTCCCAGCGTGGCAGCTGGAAGTTTTGGGAGACGTAATGGCGGGGGGATTTTCTAAGTACCCCATCGGAAATAGGACTTCTTGCCACACTGGGGTGGGCTCCAGTGTGGCAATTTGGAACTCTGGTTTGGGGGAGGGTAATAAACAGCACAGTGGAGCCGATGGGGGATTGGGCACTCCCAGTCGGCCATACGGACTTTTGCCACACTGGGGTGGGCTCCCAGCATGGCAGCGGAAGTCTGTTGGGGGGCAGTGAAGGTGACGGGGGATTGGGCAGCCCCATTGGCCATACCGTGTGCGGTGGGGGGGGCTCATGAGCACGCTGGGGTGGCCTCCCAGCATGCTACTTGGGTAGAAAAAAACAGAGCTGTCTATGACAGCTATACGGATGCAGTGGCAGAGTGTAGGCACTTTGCATACTGCTGACGGCAGTATGTAAATTACCTGCCAAAGGCAGTATGCAAATTGCCTACATGTTACCACTGCTGATTGCAGCGGATACACCACTGCATCTGAACGGCTGTCATAGACAGCTCTGACGTTCATTGGTGTGGTGCAGCCGCGCCTGCAAAAAGGAGCAGGGCATTGGAAGTGGGGAAGCACACCTACGAAAACTCATATGGTGGCACTATATTTCTTGCACATGCATGCATGCAAACATAAAAAGCAAAAGCACTAAAGTCAGGGGAGGGAGGGGGAGAGATTCCCAATTGTGGAGGACATGGAATGGGTGAAGTCAGTCGGTTGATGATGGTAGGGAGCGTTGGGAGTACAGGGGGGGGCCATAAATGATTATAGTTACAGAAATTTCCAAATGAAATGTCTTCTCAGCCTCAGACAGTAGTAGCTGTGTGTACAAAAAGGGCAGCCTGGCAGCTGGCAAAATCTGACTTGTGCTATTCCAGATCCAGAGAGGAGAGAGTTTTGGTGGTGGTGGCCCAGAGATTACAGTTACAGAAAATCCCCCCAAAAAGTTGTTTTTTTTCTTGGTCTCAGACAGCAGCTGTGTGTATAAGAAGTGTAAGCTGGCAAAATCTGACTTGTGCCATTCCAGATGCAGAGTACTGGGGTGTGGGGGGGGTGGCATAGATTACAGTTGCAGAAAATTCCAAATAAAACTTTTTCTTGGCCTCAGACAGGAGCTGTGTGTATAAGAAGTGTAGGCTGGCAAAATCTGACTTGTGCCATTCCAGATGCAGAGTACTGGGGTGTGGGGGGGGTACCAGAGGTTACAGTTACAGAAAATTCCAAATGAAACTTTTTCTTGGCCTCAGACAGTAGCTGTGTGTATAAGAAGTGTAGGCTGGCAAAATCTGACTTGTGTCATTCCAGATCCAGAGTACTGGGGTGTGGGGTGCCAGAGATTACAGTTACAGAAAATTCCAAATGAAACTTTTTCTTGGCCTCAGACAGTAGCTGTGTGTATAAGAAGTGTAGGCTGGCAAAATCTGACTTGTGCCATTCCAGATCCAGAGTACTAGGGTGTGGGGTGTGGGGTGCCAGAGATTACAGTTACAGAAAATTCCAAATGAAACTTTTTCTTGGCCTCAGACAGTAGCTGTGTGTATAAGAAGTGTAGGCTGGCAAAATCTGACTTGTGTCATTCCAGATCCAGAGTACTGGGGTGTGGGGTGCCAGAGATTACAGTTACAGAAAATTCCAAATGAAACTTTTTCTTGGTCTCAGACAGTACCTGTGTGTATAAGAAGTGTAGGCTGGCAAAATATGACTTGTGCCATTCCAGATCCAGAGTACTGGGGTGTGGGGTGCCAGAGATTATAGTTACAGAAAATTCCAAATGAAACTTTTTCTTGGCCTCAGACAGTAGCTGTGTGTATAAGAAGTGCAGGCTGGCAAAATCTGACTTGTGTCATTCCAGATCCAGAGTACTGGGGTGTGGGGTGCCAGAGATTACAGTTACAGAAAATTCCAAATGAAACTTTTTCTTGGCCTCAGACAGTAGCTGTGTGTATAAGAAGTGTAGGCTGGCAAAATCTGACTTGTGTCATTCCAGATCCAGAGTACTGGGGTGTGGGGTGCCAGAGATTACAGTTACAGAAAATTCCAAATGAAACTTTTTCTTGGCCTCAGACAGTACCTGTGTGTATAAGAAGTGTAGGCTGGCAAAATCTGACTTGTGCCATTCCAGATCCAGAGTACTGGGGTGTGGGGTGCCAGAGATTATAGTTACAGAAAATTCCAAATGAAACTTTTTCTTGGCCTCAGACAGTAGCTGTGTGTATAAGAAGTGCAGGCTGGCAAAATATGACTTGTGTCATTCCAGATCCAGAGTACTGGGGTGTGGGGTGCCAGAGATTACAGTTACAGAAAATTCCAAATGAAACTTTTTCTTGGCCTCAGACAGTAGCTGTGTGTATAAGAAGTGTAGGCTGGCAAAATATGACTTGTGCCATTCCAGATCCAGAGTACTGGGGTGTGGGGTGCCAGAAATTACAGTTACAGAAAATTACAAATGAAACTTTTTCTTGGCCTCAGACAGTAGCTGTGTGTATAAGAAGTGCAGGCTGGCAAAATCTGACTTGTGCCACTCCAGATCCAGAGTACTGGGGTGTGGGGTGCCAGAGATTATAGTTGCAGAAAATTCCAAATGAAACTTTTTCTTAGCCTCAGACAGTACCTGTGTGTACAAAAAGTGCAGGCTGGCAAAATCTGACTTGTGGCATTCTAGATCCAGAGTACTTGGGGGGTGGGGTCCTAGAAATTACAGTTACCTGAAAATCCCAAATGAACGTTTTTTTCTTGCAGTAGGGTGGCAAAATAAATCTTTGTGATGTAAAGAGGGGAGAGGGAAAGAGACTGCAGGGTGGCCCACAATAAATGTGACATCCCAGAAATCCCAAATAATTCTTTTTCCTGGCTTCAGTGCGGCTGTGTGTACAATCCAATCACGAATAGTGATCATCATCATGATTTCATGTATTAAAAAAGAATACTGTTCAAACAACATACAAGTTAATGCACCTGCCCTGTGCTGCTGGCTGTGGGTGGCCCAGCGGATATTCTGACTGTGAGTTGTAGCAGGTCTTCAGGTGGCAGTGGCAAACTTTTTTATGACTGCACTGCATTTGACCAATGCAATGTGTGACCGTCTGCCTGCCTGTGTGGTGATCACTATGTCTTTCGTTTTTCTTCTTTAAGGATTCAGCATCCATTCCTCATCATGTTGATCAGATTCAGTAGAAGTAGTTGTAGTACCAGAAAACACTACCACCTCTTGGACAAGGTAGTGTACCATATACCACAGTACACTGGGGCATGCAAAGCAGTTGCATCATTCACATGGGCAGGGAGGGTGGGCTATCTTAGTGCTGCTCATTTCATCATTTCTATCCATTTCTTTGACTTCTCTGGATCTGACTGGAACATCCTTCAAAATAATACCCACACAGCACCATTAATAAAAAAAGAAATCTTAGCTGCCTGGCAGTGCCTGCAGAGCTTGGTGGTGTCTGTCTGTCTCTCTCTCTCTGTCTCTCCCAGCACACTCATATCACAGGCCCAAGCATGATATGCCACCATTACAGGCCAGCCATAAAGGGGCTAGTAGTGACAGATTGCTTTTTTATTTAGCAGTTTTACTTTAATTTTTATATAAATAATCCAATAAATTATCTCCTTTGGGCCTCTGTGTCAAATGGGAGTGACTTTGGCCACTTTGTACATTTTTTCACATTTCTTTCAAATATTGGTCAGTAAATCAGAACTAATCAGGATAAATCAGGACTTCACTGTGTTCTGGTTCTTATTTAATAAGGGTCAGAACTTCACTGAGTCCTCCCATCCCTAGTTTGGACCTGCAATCAGGGGAGTGGGGATCCACTGGACTACCAGGGTAGTAAGAGGTGGTTATATTAGACTATTCAGACCAAGGACTGGAGGTGGGGGGACAGTAGACTACTAACTACTGCAAACCCCCCACCAGAACTATAAAAAACTAGGTGCTACTAAAAGGCCACCTCCCACAACTGAAGTCAGACCTCAAACTCCTTGGCTGGACGGACCTCCATGAAACTAATGATGTGGATACTGCACTTAACCTCTTTGTGTCAAAATTTAATGCTGTCTGTGACAAACATGCACCAGTTACTACAAGAAAAGTCAAAGGGCCTTTTAATCCCTGAGTTACTCTGAAACTCCTGGAGCAACTCCACTTAAGAGATCATATCTGGCAAGTAGCACGAGCGCAGTGGACTGCAGCTAACATTCAACCACATAAAACAGCCCACAATGCCTGTATGAAAGCTATCCGCCATGCAAAAAGTACATATCACAAAGAAGCCCTCACTAACTCATGGAACAGCAGCAAGTCTTTCTGGGCCAACCTTACTGACATCACAGGGAAAGACCCCAAAACTGCCCCTGCTGTGCTCACTGTTGACGGTGTTCCAACCATGGTCCCTCTGCTTACTGCCAAGTTGCTGAATCATGCTTTCATTGACCTCAGTAGTGTGCTCCCCATGGACCTCTTCAATACCCCAAACCCAAGGGACCGTACAAGGTCGTCTGCGCTATCACCTAACCAGTCACTGTTTCACTTTAAAATGTTCTTTGAAGCAGATGCTAGGAAATACCTTGAAAAGGTTCTTGGAAAATCTAGGTGCAGTGGGGACTCCCTGAACCTCAAATGTGTACACTTGGCACTGGCTGAAATACTTGGACCACTAACCAGAATACTTAACCTATCCCTCTTCCACTCCCAATTCCCCCAAAGATGGAAGTCTGCTACAGTAACCCCCATACACAAAAGTGGGAACCGGTCCTTCCATAATAACTACAGGTTGATTTCCATACTCCCGCCGCTCTCCAAGGCTCTCAAGTGGAGTGTGGCCAAGCAGATGATGGAATACTTTAATCAATATCAACTCCTGTGTTCAGAGCAACATGGGTTCCATGGTGGCCACAGTACCATCACGGCCCTACTCGAATTTATAGAATTTATCCATAATACCAAGGCCACCTTGTAGGGGCAGCCTTCCTTGACTTATCAAAGGCTTTTGATATGGTTCATCATGGCTCCTCCTCAAGCAGCTATCTGACATAGGACTCGCACCTGAAACTGTGAACTAGTTTAGCAGTTATTTGAGCCGCCGCTCCCAGCAAGTCAGGATTGGGGAAGTCCTATCAGATAGCCAACCTGTCAGATCTGGTGTACCGCAAGACTCTATTCTGGGACCATTGCTGTTCAGTGTTTTCTTAAATAATCTCCCATCCTCCTGCCATTACTGCATGCTCCTTTATGCTGACAACGCAGTGATTTTTACCAGCAACCTGTGCCCTGAACTCCTTGAAACTGATCTCCAAAATGGTTTTGCATCTGTGGAAAAGTGGTTTAAAGAGCAAAGACTGGTCATGAACTATAAAAAAAATTAACACCATGCTCTACTCCACAGCCCAAAATAAGCTAAAAAGCTACCCCTTGGCAATAAGGAATGACAGTGGTGACACACTGGAGCTTGTCCCACATTTCTAACACTTGGGAGATACAATAGACTCCTCCCTATTCTTCTCCCAGCATATCGATATCACTGCCAAGAGCCATTAATACCAGAATTGGGATCCTATACTGCCACAGGCATTGTCTAACCCATGAACCATTAAACCTGGCAATCAGCATCTCAGTCGTCTCCCTCATACATTATGGGCTGGCAATATACATGTCTGCAACTGACGCGGTGCTCCAACAGATCTCAGTTGCCTTAAATGAAGCCTGCTGCCATCTTACAAATGCACCAAGACTCACACACACCTGTGAACTCTATGCCCGGGCCGGCTGGTTTCAACTGAATGACAGAATCAGGTATCAAACCTGCCTTCTCGCCAAAAATTCACATTAAATCTGCTTCCAACAGGGGTGAAGAACCTGCTGGCACTACCTATGAATACTAGATAAATCAGAAGCTCTGCCATTTAAATCTTCCATGTGCCCAGATGTCACACTACCATGGCACAATGTGTGTTCTCACACCGTGCACCCCTCTGGGCAAACGCACTGCCCCCTGACATCTCTGGTTCCACAACGATTGGCTCTTTTAAACATAGACTGCGCTAGCACCTCATTGATATGAGCAAGTGCAGATGCCCCTGCTAAGGCTCTTCCCACAGCAACAATCTGCCTCTAGCACTTATTTTGCCTTTGTCCTGACAGGTCAGTCAGACTGCAGCATTTTGCCTACCTCCCTATCCCTCCCTGGCTCTGCCCCTGCCCCCTGACCTATCCCTACCCTCCTTCCTCCCTGTCCACTGTGATCTGTTCACCTAGCTCTCCCATTCTCAATGTACCCTTCCCTATCCTGTCTGCTTATCATCTTGATGCAGGCATACATTGTACAATGCCTCAGCATTCCTAGTGCTTTATGTTTGATTCCTGTAACCTCCATGTATATTTTTTTCAGTACTTGTATATTTGTCCACAGTATTTGAACCTTGTTGTCTAATGTATCTGACATGGAACCTATCAACGAGCATCCGCACACAGGTGTTATCCAAGATCTCAATAAATTAAAAAAAAAAATTAAAAAGGGATGTAGGGATAGTATTGATCATATAGCCAGGACTTGTGATCTGGGGTGGTGGCCATGGTTTTGCACAAAGCCTCTATATAGTCATGCACAGTGACATTGCGCAGAGATACTAATGTGCAAATAATGTTATTAAACTGGCTCCTTAGCACCTTGCATACCTCATATGTTCATTAGCAGGGCTAGCGCTGAAAAAGGCTCACAGGAGAAGAGGTGATATCCCGTCTGATACATGCTATCTCTATTTACTGCTATGAGTAACTTTTCTGCAGCAGGCCATGCTCTCCCACAGCTCCCATGTTCAGACAGACATCACATACACCAGGTGGAATGTGTTGCCTATCTGAATATGTCTTCAAGCCCCCGCTAGTGAGTGCATGGCACTAATGGCTGGCCAGAAAATGGGACCAATGTATTTTAGCTATCAAGAAACATACTTTGGGTTTTAGACCATGATATTTTAAAATATGTTTTTATATGTGTATCTACATAATAATTGCCATATTACATTGTTGTATCATGTTTTGTTTTGAAATAGCCTTATTGGCTGATCAAATAAAAAAATGCTATTACTACTATTTAAGTGTTTTACAACTTTTACTGTACAACACTTAAATACCAAAAACCAAATACAAATCTGAAATGGATTCTTAACGAATGTTGGGCACCTGAAACTGAATAATGAAATTAATCTGAATACTAGACCCCTGTACATTCCTAGTAAGCATTAATGTGCCCTAGTAAGGTCAATAATTATGATGTTATCAAAATGTCAGATACCTGGGCATGCCCATTGGCACAGTGGTAGGGTTACCGCTCATGATGCCGGTGAACCGCAGTCGGAAATGAGCACGGGACACTGGGTCCAGCTGGGGGGAGGAGGATCGAGTGTCTAGAAAGATGCTCCCCTCCTCTAGGGAGGGAGGGAGGGAGGGATGCTGGCTCCACTGTTCTACTGCCACCTTGGGGCCCACAGATAGTGGTGCAGCTAGGAGCCACTAACGGGAGGAACGGATGCTGTTGGGTGCTGCGCACCATGTGCGATTCCACATGTGCACATGCGCACACCTCGCTGCCAGCACTCATATGGGAGGGACACAGAAAGCCACAAAAAGAGTCAGGGCTCTGGCAGATATGATCACCAGCTCCCTGCAGGTCCCACACTGACACTGGCACTCCTCCAGCTGGAGTAGGCACAGGGCAAGGCTCTGCTGCCCCCTAGCCCATAGCCCCTGGTAGGGAGAAGACATGTGGAGGCTGCAGTCGGAAGACAAGCCCACAAGATGTCGGGTGACAGGGCTGGAGGAGCCGGTGGGATGGTGGGCCAGGGCACTGAAGGAGGAGAGAGAAAAAAAAACATCAGATACCTGACACCCATCCGGTCACTGGTTAGCCAAAAGACATGCCCCAGATGAGCACTGTTTAGTTTTTCTTTGCTGACAAATTGAATGCGTGGGTGTCTGAATGATGCATTGTTGATATTCCATGACTGGCCTAACAGTTTAATACAGTACAGCCAATCACATCATGGTACATGTCTGGAGACATGAGCAACATGGGCCTAGAATGACTATCCCAGCAATAACAATGGCTGCTATAATGATGATAATGGTTTCTCCACTGATCCACCTCTTCAAACCACAAGCAGAATCATGTGACCAGACAAGGCAACAGCACCCTGTTTCAGTGTTGTCTGTGCTGTGGCAATCTACTATACAGTACGATACACATATAGAAACCTGTTGTATGAGATGCAAGTATTATACATAGTCATTCTGAAACAAATGAAATTCTGAACTAAAGCAACAGTATTTGCTCACTGGTCCAGGAGGCAATTATATATGCACTGCTTACACAATGTAAGTTGAGTAATTAGTAGGAAGAAAGCTTGATACTGTAAGTTAGTGTGCAATAGGAAGCTTAGTACTAAAGGATGTATGAGCTTGAACTGTACATATATAGGATGCTTATACACTGTAGGCTTAGCTATTCACCTTCTCTGTCCCCATTTCATGGACTACCACCTTTTTGGGGTACCATAAAGACACATGCTGTGTTCAGAAATGCTATTCCTCTTACCGTTTGTATTTTAAAAAAATGACTAAGAACATCAGCACTGTAACAACCAAATCCAACAGGACAATGGCAGTCACTGGGAACAGTATGAAACCAAATCCCACATTCCGAGAGTAATGGAATCATTTTCATGAAGCAATGGATTGGGGCTTTCCTAATCCATGCTCCGAAGGCACATCAGATTCCAGAAACTGTGTGCATAAGTTAAAGAGCTGTAGTACAAGGTTAGACTACTCACTACTTGGCTGTACTACTGTAGTGTAAACTACTGTGTTTGTATTAGCTATTTTTAGGGCTGCAGTGGGAAAAGTCCTGCAGACTTCTTGCTTTGAGAAAAGGACTCAGCGCATTCCTTCTGACTGAACAACATGTTGGAGTTGCACCACAGTCACCTCTGTTTCCTTGAAGCACTCTGCTTGTTGTGCCCAGTCACACCACACTGTTTTTCAGCTGATCATGACACTGGAGGATTGGGCACCCCCAGGGTCACTCTTACGTTTCTGGGGGGTGGAGTGATGGGTGCTGAAAGGGAAGGTCAGGTGGGGGGTATATGTATAATTAAAACAAAAATCATCAGTTACAGCAGAGCACAGCACACTCTGTCATGCCCAAGATGGTGACATACTCTGCATCGCTAGTGATGCGATGTAATATGAGTGGAGTGTGGTGGCCATCTTGGACATGGCAGAGTGTGCCGTGTTCTGCCGTGACCTGCCAATTTTTCTTTTAAATTATACATATCCCCACCAATCCTTCCTCTCAGCACCCACCATCCCACCCACTCCCCAGAACATAAAAATGACACTGAGGGTGCATAATCCCCAGTGTCACGATCAGGATGCTACCATTTTTAAATTAAGTTAAACATATCCCCCACCCAATCCTCCTCTCACCCCCCAGAAACAACATAACAGAGACATTGGGGTGCCCAATCCCTAGTGTTGTGATCACCCTTTTCTTTTTGTAACACCCCCACCCCAGTCCACTACCGTGCATGAACGGTTGTTTTTATTTTTTTTTAATCGCCCACCTGACTCTCCCTCACAGCACCTATCATCCCACTCCCCCCCTCCCAAGAAATGTAATACTGACACTAGGGGGAGGAATCCTTTTTTTTTTTTTTGTCGTTAGGCCTGTAAAAAGAAAACTGTCCATCAATGTCTTTTGTGGCTGTCAGACTCCCCCCACCAACCTTTCCACTCAGCACCTACCACCCCGCACCCTTCAAGCCCTTCCTTACCAACTGGGGGTCCAACGCTGTAATCCTCTCTGAATCACAGACATGTCTTAACTCTTCAAAGCCGGACCGCTAACTGAGGAAATCAGGTATGCAGCTCAATGTATTTCAATGGGGGTTTGAACCTAGTGGCATAACTTGGGTATTTTTGAATATTTTTGCCCCAGATTTTCAACATGCCTTCTTTGGGACCCCGCCTCCTGAACAATTGCACTGTCATGCAGATCTGTCCTGAAAGGTGATTTTGCTGTGTCCGACCAAAATCACCTTTGGGGCAGGAGTTGAAAATCTTCTCTGCCCTTGTTCGTTAGGTGTGATCATAAGAAGGCTATGTTGAAAATCTGGTGTACTAATATTACAAAGCAACCAAGTTATGTGCCTACATTGACTTTTGTGAATGCAGGATTGTAACTTTGGTAAGTTTCAATATTTTTACCTCAGATTTACAACATAGCAATATGTTTACAGCACCTCATGAATGTGACAGCTGTCATTTTTCAAAACCTGGCCAAAATGTTTTTTTCACACCCCGAAAGGTGATTTTGTGGTCCCTGCATGAAATCACCTTTAGGCAGGAGTTGAACATTTTCTCTGCCCTACTTCATGAGGCAGGGTCATAATTAGGCAATGTTGAAAATTTGGTGTCAAAATATTACAAAACAACTTGTTTATGAGCCTGCATTACATTTTGCTAATGCAGGCTCATAACTTTGGCAATTTTCAATATGTTTACCCCAAATTCCTCGCATGTAGCCCTTATGTACAGTACTGTACACTCTTAAACAGTGAAACCCAGGTGCTAGTGGACCAATGCTTAAGATGAAGACTGGACTGCTGGGGAGATCCATGAACCGCTGAAATTGCATCGTGGAGTGTCAGTTTCTGAATTCTCAGGGAAATACACGTAGCAGAGGTTTGGCTAAACATCCACCATAGTGCAATACAGCATATTAGTTTATGATTTCATTGGCAGTGCTGGTCATACAATACTGTACTGCATGTAGTACTACTGCACAGGTTTTATTTTTTTTACTCACAGCCAGTGTTCAGTAATCTAAGATGTTTACAAACAGAAGAGAGTGCAGAATGCCAGGGAATGGACTGGACTCAGGTCTGGAGAGACCTTTGATTACATCATATTTATGGATGAGCTGAAAGCAGCCCATGAGCATTCTGCATCAGTGTCATTCAGGAAAATGAGACAGTCATTTATGAAACCTCACCTTAAGTATCTCCTCAAGGTATACATCTAGGGTGTGATGTTGAAGAGGGTCCTGGACTGGCTCATTTCTTAAAACGTGTCTGTGTGTTTTGTATTGAATATTCAGTCAGTAGGGTTATACTGTAGGTGTTATGCAAGATGTCTCTTATGGTATAAGAGTGTCATAACTCCCTCCCAAGTGACCTACTCACCGAGACCAAAACTGGAATTTTCAAATCTAAATTCCACTCATACCTCACAAGTCTAAGGAAGTGCAGCTGTTTCCTCTGACCTTTCTAAGCGAGCTAGGATTAGTACTGATTAACACAGCACTTTATCCTACCCACCAAGTACTGATCATCATAGCACTTTTTTCTCCCCCATCTGCTACTTCTTACCCCTCTACCGACTCTCCCCATCTTTAAGCAGTCCTTCACACTCAACCCTCCTCGCCGCTCTCCTCCTACCTTAACAACTTCCTACCTCCACTTCCCCTCACCCCCGGCTGGACAAAGGTAACCAGCTTTAATGATTTCCTACATTAAAATCTATAAATTTCCTGCCTTCAAGTAACTGTATATATTTCTTAATAAGATTTCCTTCCTTATCCACACAGCAAGCTGTAAATTCTGTTTTTTCTGATTTGTGAATTTACTTATGTTATTGCATGTTTTGCCAGTTCGAGGTCTACTGTTATCTCCACATTTACTATATGTATAAAGTGTTTGTACTGTCTGAGCATTCACAATGTGGAACCTCTGTAAATGAGCTTCTAAATCAAAGGTTATAATCCAAGACTGTAATAAATAAAGAAATAAAAATATCAAGCAGACTCAGTGAGAGAACAACAGTGCACACCTAAGCAATTTTGTCCGCCCAAAGTGTGCAAGAAATGTTCTTATACCATAAGAAGCATCTCACACAGCATATATAAATTTATTATAAATCACTTGAGTTGGCCAGAATAATTTTTAATGTAAGCCCCCCAAAGTGGGCTTACCTGCTGTAGGGCACTCGGGGCTCTGATGCTTCTCTCCTCAGCATCGTTTTCTCCTGGAGCTGTGGTGGGATTTGTGTCTCGGGACACCCCATGCAACTTGTGGCTGCGGCCATTTTCCCTGCTGCTTGGCCCATTCAGGCCAGTGCTAGGTAGCAGGATGGCGGTTCATGCTGCCAGGTGCTGGGTGTGTGGTCCCAGGTCCAGTTTTCAGGCAGATCGAGCTCAGGATGCACGACTATAAATAAATAAATATGTTATTTTAAAGCTGGTGGTCCCGCACATGCATGGATACTACCAGACTTAGGAAAATTAAAAGAGTAGTAGCTCCTATTGTGGCAGTAGTTTTGGGTGCTGGCTGGCACTGTGGAACACCAGATAAAAATATTAAATTCGGGACTACAAGTCCCGCAGCATACCAGTGTGGGTTGCAGGTTTGGTGCCAGTGGATTTGATCTGTGATTGGACCCAGATTGTTTAGGTGTCAAACCAGTGAGCCCATAAAATATGGGCTATAAAAGAGAATGAGAGCTTCATGTGAGGGGGAGAGAGAAGGAAGAGATCAGAGTGGGGCACTTGCCCACTTGGCCATGTGGCTGCTGCAGAGTTTTGTTGTTTTAAGCCAGTATGGGTACCTGAAGGAGAAATGAAGAAATAGAAGTTGCAGCTGGTGTGGAGTCCTGGAATTTTCAGCCACAGAATCCAGAGAGAAGAGATGATGCTAACCCTTGCAGAGACATAAGGTGAGGGGCATTTCCAGAGGAAAGCCTTATCCTGGGAGAAATGCAGCTTGGAGTTGGATAGAGGCTTGTGGCTGGATCTGTTTGGCAGATGGGATCCAGGTGCACTGTGCTGGTGGTGGCAGGATCAAATGGTGTTGGAACCGAGGTAGCAGTTGGCCCCAAAATTACCTGGATGTGAGTGCCACTGCATGCTGAGGAGCTCCAGGGTGTGTGAATCCATAGGAGGCAGGAGGAGATCTATGGGACTGGTCGTTGGGGGAAGAAGGTAGAATGGTAGACTGTGTCCTATATTCTCGTAGCAATTTGGCTGAGCCCCACAAAAGAGGCCATTCTGGACTGGGATCACTGCGTGAAGGATTTGCCCAAACCTGCGGAGTTGCCAGGGAAAATACCCCTGGGATGCTTGTAGCAATGGCATAGCATCAGTGATCAGGTGCTAGACTGTGTTTGAAGGGTCTCGCTCCTGCCCTTGGCTTTAACTGCTCCATTAAATGAAGGGAACCCCGTTAGATCAAAGATGCAGCATCCATTCTAAAGCTTTTGCAGGAGGAGTAGAGGGTGAGGGGGTCCATAAGTGCTCTGTGCACCCCTTGCAGGTCAGAGCTCCTGGTAAGACAGCATGAAACTGGGAGTCAAAAGTCTAATGCTGCCTGTGTGTGTGTGTCTGTGGTCTTTTTGACCTCAAGATACTCACTGTGTTGGGACTGTCTAGCTGCCTAAATGTCTTATGCAATTGGGACCCCTGGGGCCAAAGTACAGTTTACCTTCTACTGATTCAGCTAATAACATAACCCCCTGGTCCTGTTTTATTGCTCCATGGACAGACTGTTTATTTTGTTGACTGTTCATTAAATGGGATCTCCTGTTTTTGCAACTTTGCATTTGCCTTTTGTGTTTTGAAAAAAACTGTTTTGCTGCTGCTAAAAGAAGTTGCCTCCACAGCCTTGCATCCAGTGTGTGTTCCAGGGTGGAATCCTGAGTGTCAGGGACCAGAGAATCACTGAGGAAGACAGTGAGAGGTCTGCCTGGTGAAGGCAGTCTACAAAGGCCTCCTGGTGAAGTGGGCAAGGCCAGGCAGTTAAAGATCTGCGTCCCCCCTCTTGTGTTCCAGCACAGTGCCTTGAGGGTCTGGGGCATCCCGATGGAGTCCATCCATCACCATCATCACCCGTGAACATTCAGGTACTGTTTTTCCATGTCTTATTTCTGGACAGTGTTTTCTTGGCTGTACAATGTTCCCCCTTCCCCACAAACTTTACCACCTTAAATACCCCTAGACATGGGAAGTGGGGGTGCTTACATTAAGTTTTCTGTTCTTTTTTTTTTCATTAAACAATATATAGCATAAGAACTTCTATTGTGTATACCTCTTGTAATATATATATTTTTCTTTGTTGTTCTTTGTTGTTCTACATTTTATATCTCCTGTCTATGTAATTGCGAACTGTATGTGTATGTGCCTCAGGATCTCCTTGTGAATGAGCTTGCTCAACTGAGTCTTTCCTGCAATAAACTTGAACTTGAACTTGAAAAAGCATCTCTCCACTTTAGCATTTACTGCGTGAGATGACAACTGTATACAGGATAAGAGGCACTGCCAGTCTGATCACTGATTGGCTGAAATGATGTCCAAGGTTTATTTATTTATTTTATTTATTGAAAGAAATCGGAATTACAATCCTTTGAGTCATTGACTCCTTTGCAAAGGCTCCATGTCAGTAAGAAACAGAAAGGAAACTACCCAGAGGTAACACATGTAAATTACTGAAACTTAAGCATTTGGTACAGAAATTAACATTTAACGTAACATTTTACACAGTACAAACTGAAACAATTTTTACAAAACTTAAAACATTAGGCACAGCGTACCATGAAGGGTTACGTCAGCAGGGATCATAAGAAGGTCCTGGGTCAATACTTCTGTACATATTGAACAGTTGTTCAGTTATGGAGGGTCTTACAAAAAAGGCCCAAAGTCATGATATATTACATTGAGAAGTTGAGGAACCAAAGCTTGGGACAAGAGAAGAGCAAGTCCCCGTGCCGGGGCTACGTAATTTTTGTAGCTCTGGATCCTGCTTTTAACAACGTATTGTATGCATGAAGCAGCTCTAAGAGGAAAAGTTATATACAGTCGCATGTTGCAGAGTTGAGGAGTGACTTGAGGCCAGTTTTAAATTGGCCCAAACTGGTTGTATGGGAGACTGTGGGTGGTAGGTTGTTTAACCACAGAGGTGCACGATAATGGAAAGACTGCTGCCCAATGGAGGTTCTACGGCGGGGTACTAGCAGAGAGGTATTAGGTGAGTCTCTTGGTGCTCTCCTGAGAGAGGCTATTTGAATTAGATGGTGGAGGCTTATCGGTGCTAGTTTGTATTGTATCTTTTTTGCTAGGAGACAGGTGTGATATTTAACCCTATTTTGGAGGTTTAGCCAGCCTGTAGATTTGTAAAGATCACAAGTATGGGTTAACCTGTTACAATTTGAGACCAGAGTGCAGGCTTTGTTGAGGGTGAGGTTGATGCTGCACAGGGCAGTATGGTCAGCAGACCCATAAATAACTATGCCATAGTCCACCAAGGGAACTATTGAACAGGACACTGCCAGATGCAGTGCCTGCAGAAGAATGCAGTGCCTATGTCTGTATAGGATCCCCAACCTGGTGTTAACAGAGGTGGACACTTGTTGAATGTGAGCGTGATATGTGAGGGAGGTGTCCATCCTGACTCCCAGGTAATTGAAGCAGTAGACCTGCTCCAGTGCAGTGCCACGGGAATCTGAGATGATTAGCGGTGTATCACAGAGTGGGTATTGTTGGTGGGTGAAAATAATTGATTTAGTTTTTTTATAGTTAATTACTAGATAGTGTTCAGAGAACCAGGTTTCGAGTTCTTTAAAGAAAACCTGGAGGGCAGATTGAAGGGTGTCGAGATGGTGAAGTTTCCAGAAGACCACAGCATCATCAGCATAGAGCAGTAGCTTCCTGCTACAGGTTTGGGGGAGGGAGTTCAGAAAGAATGTGACTAGCAATGGGAAGAATAGATCCTTGTGGAACCCCTGTTAGGACTGGCTTACTGGAGGATAAGTTTTCATTGATTTTTACCTGTTGGGTGCTGCCTGTAAGATACTCTTTGATCCAGGAGGTAGCCTCTGGGGAGATATTCAGTGATGGTAGGGAGTGGAGAAGAAGCGCGTGACTGACCATATCAAACGCTTTGGTTAGATCAATATAGAGAGCGCCCACAATTGAACCTTGATCCAGGGCCTCATGTATATATGAGGTAAATTCAACAAGGGCAGTGGAGGTACTGTGACCCTTCTGGAACCCATGTTGTTCGCGACTGAGCAGATTGTGTTTGGTCAGATAGTCGGCAAGCTGGTCAGCGACAATTTTTTCAAGAGCCTTTGGGGGGGTGGAGGATGGATATAGGCCTATAATTACTCATGGAAATGAGGTCATCATTGTTTAATATGGGGGTTATAACATCTCTTTTCTAGGAGGTGGGAAACTGGCTGTAGCATAGGGATATGTGAAGTATTTTGGTGAGATGGGGCAGGGTCACATCCAAAGTAAGCGGGATGAGCTTGAGGTCCAAGCCGTCGCTACTATAGCGAGAGTTTGCCAGTGCTTTGTTAAGGTAGCGCCTGGCCTCATTGCAGGAGATGATACATAGCTGGAAGGGGGGATGGTTGATGGTGGTAGGCAAGTTTGTGGGGCGGTTACTGATCGGGTCAAATAAATTAGGGGGAAGAACATGGCTGAAGTCTGTGAAGGCAGTATTTAGGGCATCAGAAATAGTTTTTGGGTCCTGGGAGATAAACCCATCAATTTGAAGCTGCACAGGGGTAGGAGATACATTTTTCCCAGTTAGTTCCTTAATGTTTCTCCAGAAATTGCTGCCAGAGCCCCAGGAGGAGGTGAGAGTGTGGTTGTAGTCCGCAGCTTTGGCTTGCCTGATAGCCCATGTGCACCTGTTTTGAGCCTCCCTGTAATTATCTCTGTCTTGGGGGAGTTGCAAGGCAAGGGCCTTATGCCAGAGGTTGTCCCTTTGTAGCATTTGGTCAAGTAGAAACTGTGAAATCCAGGGGGTGTCCCTTGTTTTTACTATATATCTAGAGACTGGGGCAAAGATGTCACAGGCGGAGTTAAATTTGGCATTAAAATAGGTGAGTTTTAGATGTGGGAGGGCTCCTTTCTTTAATCGTCTATGCATTGTGAACTTAGGGGGGATTGGTGGAATTTTATTAGACCACCAACAGGTGATGGGGGAATGGTAACTTAATGAGTCAGGGAGCACCTTGATACGGGAGAGGATTTTAGGGCGGTTGGTAAGGATGAGGTCGATGAGGGAGGATGTCCCTGTTTTTGGGTCCATCCTCATTGGGGAGTGGACCATTTGAGTTAGGTCATAAGCAAGCACTGCTTCTTTGTAAGGGGAGGACGTAGCTGATAGCCAGTTAATGTTGAAGTCATCTAGTAAGATGATTTTGCAATTAGGAGGAAGGTGGGAAATACTGGCCAGTACAGAGTCAAATACAGGCTTTTGGTTTTGTGGGGGATATAGACAGACAGAATGTATAGAGTTTTACCTGAATTGCTGAAGCTTACCTTAACTGCTAGTGTTTTGACTCCATGAGAGGGTTGCGGGAGGGCGGGCTGCAGGGAGGGAGCAGAGGAAGGATCTAATGTAGATGGCGCAGCCTCCACCTCTCTTGCTTTGCCTGTTGGCTTAATGTATGGTGTAATCGTTGAGGTTGATGGCTCCATATGGGATATTTTCTGAGAGCCAGGTCTCCGATAGGGCTAGGACGTCAGGGGAGTGCTGCGCAATCCAGCCCTAGAGGGAGGTGAGCTTTTTCTGAAGACTGCAGATGTTATAGACTAATGCCTGTGCAGGTTGTGTTATGAGGATTTTTCACACACTTAAGGTGTGCGAAAAATCCTCAAGACACACACCTGCACAAGCATTATTTTTTTTATAATAACTGGTGCAGAGTTTCAACAGAGAGAAAATCTGTAAGCTGTTTTTGTGTGAGTGAGTGTGTCCCTGAGCAGCTGCTGTACTCACACAAATACAGTAAAATGAGAGTGTGAGGAGGAAAACGCCATTGTACCCGCTATCCAGTTATTGCAAAATTCAGCGGGTCATTATCACGTTTTATCAGGACTGGAAATCCAGTCATTATAGGGGGTCACCAGTTACTATAATATAGTAACTATAGCAATCATAGAATTATTAAGATGCTCATGATATTGAATTACTATAATCTACCACAGGAATTTTTTTTTTTTTTTTGCAGTTAAGTTTTTTTTATTAAACATTTTCAAACATGCGTCAATCACACATGTGTACAGAAGTTCAGCTAGTGAAACTTAGTATGACAGACTTTGAACAACAAAATAGTAATTACATAGAGTCAATTGGACGTTAACATTCGAGTTAAGTCAATATTCTTACTGTAGTGCTACCAGAGGGTATAATTGTATATTATGTACAGGGGCCAGGTGCAGTATATGCAGGGGAATACAAAGCAACAGCAAAAGGAAACAAGAAGAATAAGCAAAATTGTCCAGACCGATTGGTCATAGCTGGTCCTGGAGGTGGTGTGCCACATGCTCTTTAAGTGGGGTCCAACAAGGAGTATATTGAGGTCAAAAAGGGCACCCACAGGACCTGGTACGGGGGTAATGGTTTCCTAGCAAAATTAGATATCCTGTCTAGTGTGGACTGATACCTCACTTCTGCTAGCCATTGAGTGACAGTGGACAATTCCCCCATTTTCCAGCACCTGAGCACCAATCTCTCAGCCTCAGTGCTCACTTTCATTAGCCATTGTACATGCTTTTTTGTAAAGACCAGATTGGATGGGGGGGATACCCAATATATATATATATATATAGCTGTAGGGACAGGGGAAGAGCCTTGTCAGGATATCACAACAGCACTTGTGAAGATGTGACGCAAAACTTTGTAGCTTAGAGCAGTTCCAGATGATTTGTAAAATATCAGTCCCAAGAGAGTGGCAGTGCCAGCAGGTGTCATGGCTCATAAGCCCAAGGACCTTGAGTCTGGCAGGGGTATGGTACCACATATGCATGAGTTTGTTTAAAATAAGCATACCTTTTTGAGTCTGGCCATGCTTAGTGGATGAGGGACCAAAGCTGAGACCAGAGTGGTGCTAAAATCTCCTCTCCCAGTACCTGTGGCCATTAGTTTCTTACTTATACCAAGGGGTCAGGGGCCTTTTGGATGGTGGCCTTGTAGATCATTCCTGCCCTGCCCCAGGGGCCTTGACCGAGGAGAGCAGGACCTCAGGGGTACCTTGGGGGTGCAATTTGGGAGAGTTTTAGAGTAATCTGCAATGGCACTGCAAATTTGCTAATACCTCCAAAAGTTGTCCTTGGGTAAGGCATAGCACCTGTTAAGGTTCTTGAAGGATTCCTTGTGTGTAGAGGCTGAGAGCCATAGATCAGAGATGTGTATTTTTTCACAGTTTTCCCACATCTCCCAAAGGACCATCTGGACCCCAGTTTTAAGCAAGGGCTTCCTCTATCGGGGTGTCATGGATAGTGAAACTAAAGGAGTGTGCACCCAAGCTTCCAACTTCTTCCACATCTTAACAGAGGATGACACAGTGGGGCCTGTCTTGCCTATGGCAGGAAGGGAGAAAAACAACTGGGCAGTGTCCTCAACTGGTTGAGATGATGTTCAATAGCTACCCGCAAAAGGGATTAGGAAGCTATTGAGGAAAAACCAATGTGGAGTGTGGGCACCTCAGAAAGCAATGTAATAAGCATAAAACCATAGGAGGCTCCAGTCTCCTCTTTTCCTGATATTCCTGAGCTTAGCTCTGCTGTAGTGGGGGGAGGAGGTTGCCTTCCCAGTGGAAAATACCTATGGTGGCCTCCATCTATGAGAACAAGGCTGTGTTCTGTGTTCTCGTAGTGGGGGGAGGAGGTTGCCTTCCCAGTGGGAAATGCCTATAGTGGCCTCCATCTATGAGAACAACTGGGGATATATATGGATTGCCAAAGGTGAGAGGCATTGTATGAGCTTGAAGGCCATTATCATTTTAACTGGTGCAATTCTCCCAACCAAGGAAAGTCGCAGCAGTTTTCAGTATCACGTTCCTCCTTATTTTTTGCACGAAGAGAGTGAGGTTGTCAGCCACTCCATCTACCACATCCAGATGGACCCATATCCCTATGTACTTAATACCCTTGAGCAACCATGTCAACCCCCAGTGGGCAACCACATCAGAGGTACAGTGGGTATTTAAGGGCATTACCTCTGTTTCATTGTAGCTGATCTTTAGTCCAGATATCATCACTTGAAATTTGTGCATTATATCAAGGAGAGTGGTGAGCCCTTTTGTGGCATTCTGGTGGAGGACAAGACAGTCATCAGCATATAGTAATGTGTGGCTGCCCACCTGGCCTGCTTAAATACCCAATAGATCTGGGTGCTTCCAGATGATGATTTCTAGTGGCTCTATGGCTAGCACAAACAGCATGGGGAGAGGAGGCAACCTTGCTGCATGCCTCTGTGCAGTGTAATTGGTTGGGAGGGTGCTGAATTAGTAAGTGCACAAGCAGAGAGATGCACATACAATGTTCTTATCCATCTTCCACATTGGGGTCCAAAGTCCATTTTTGCTAGAATGGCATGCAGGTACCCCCACTCCTCCAAATCAAAGGCTTTTTCAAAATATATGACTGCAGCTTTTCAAAATATATGGCCGCAGTTGCTGTGAGAGTAAGGGCAGAGGTTGCTAGGGCCATCAAGTAGAAGGAGAGGCCTATCTTGGTCAGAACTGATTCACCCTTTAATGAAGCCCACCTGAAAGGGATTTATAACGCTGGAGAGAATGTGTTCCAGTTTGGCAGCTAACACTTTTGGCCAGTATTTTGGCACCCACATTAATGAGAAAAATAGGCCTGTGTCTGACAGGAGCTATGATATCCTTGATTTCCTTAGGGAGGACCATACTGTCTGCCTCCCGCATCAAGTGGGGGAGAGTGATTCTGGTGTGTGACTCCTGGAAGATGACTTGCAGTACTGGAGAAATTAAAGTGGGAATCAGCTGATATATGTTGATCAGAATGCTGTCCCTTCTAAGGCTTTGTAGGGGGAACAGGCAGAAATGGTAGCCTTGATTTCTACAGTGGTGAGGGGAGCTTCCAGAACTTCCTTATGGGCTTCTGATAAGGTGAGAATGAGTAGGCCCTCCAAAAACTCATCCAGCTTGTTCCATTGCAGTGGACCCTGGGAGGAGCACAGCTCCTCAAAGAAAGAGTGCATGATTCTATTAATTACCTCAGGATAGATATGAAGGGTCTCACTTTTATCCTGCAGCCCATAGATACCTCTGTCTGACAGCTGTTTGTGCAGCCTCTGAGACAGATGTTTGCCTGCATTCTCCCCCCATTTCGGTACCTCTGCTTTAAACATAGGCAAGGATGTTCAGTTGCATGCAGAAGGATCTCACATCAGTACAGATACGGGGGCAGTTTTTGAACTCAGCTTCTTTTGTAGTCAGTGCAGCTCCCAGTGACTTCTGCTCCTGCTCATGCTTGTGTGTACAGGCAGCTGCAAACCCCATTAAGTGCTCCCCTCAGTGACCTCTTAAAGCTATTCCATGGTGTGGCTTTGGTGGTTGCACCATTGTCGTTGAACTCATAGCAGGTGGATACCTCCTTCTCTAGCCATGAGAGAAAGTCTTTATTCAGGAGGAGAAAGTGGTCCAGATTCTAGGAAGCTGATTTAGAGGCCTTGGGGTCCCTGTTCACCACCAACTCTACTGGTGCGTGGTCGGAAAGATATGTGGGGGTTATCTGGGATGCTTGTACCATTGAGGAGGCTGCTGAAGAAGTGAGCCAGAAGTCAATCCTACTGGGTTGGTAGGATAAAAGTAGGACTAATACAGGGCAGTAGGGTGCTGCATAGGGTGCTGCAAGTGCCAAATGTCAGTAAGAGAAAGTATGGGCATTAAGTCCTGAACTGATGCCTGCACCTTGTTATGTAGATCCCTGAATTCCTGTCTAAATAACCATCAAGGGTCAGGTTGAAATGCCCCCAGGAACAGTAGGATGCTGGATGTGATAAGCTCTAGGAGTGAGTGATGGAGTGCATTAAAAAAACTCAGGGTTGTCATGGATGTGCCCATAGGCATTGGCTATAACTAGCACCTCTTCAGGTGTATGAAATATTCCTGCTAACCATCTACCAGTCCCCTCCTGTGCAGAAGCCTGCCTGAACTGTGAAGCAAAGTGCCTTATGTTTTAATATTATAACCCCAGCCTTGGATGAAGGGATGCAGATATGCATTTCCAACCCTACTCAAACTCTACACAGCCTGGTAGTTTCACTAGGGCATAGTTTGGTCTCCTGCAGCATTGTAACCTGGGCTTTCATATTCATTAATCTGCACAAAATCTGTTTTCTTTTTACAGGGGAGTTCTGACCCCTTACATTCCAGGAGATGTACGTTAAAGGGGCATCTGGGAAGGGAGTGGGACAAGGTATTAACAGAGCTGGATAAATGATGGGCCCCCCCCAACTGCAACTGTGGGGAAGGAAGGCTGGTTCCCCCTGACTAGTACCTGAAGGACCCATGCCATAATACAACCATATCCTGTAAGCTACCACATTTAACAGAGACTTCCTGAGTAGGAAAGCTAAGGTACACAATATTGCATATGCATTTATATGACACCTGCTTCACTTCTAGGTAGGGGTTAAACTTTAGAAATCTAGGTAAGGGAAAGGTGATCCAACTAGAACCATAAGAGCAGGAATACTGAAGTCCTCCAGTGCTCGGGTCCCAGCATGTGTGTGTGTAGGGGAAGGGATGTAAATGTTAGCAAGCAGAACAAAAGTTAGAAGAAGATAGCAGAGCATATGGTTATTTCCCACAGCAACAGAGGCCTGGGAGAGAGATCGTTGTAACTTAAGGTATTGAAGCACCAACACCTGTATAAGATAGACCACATCATTAAACTTGTGCAGGCTGATTCATGCACACTCCCCTGCTGGGGGGTGGGTTTCAGGTCCCAGGAGTGGTGAGTCAAGGGGAAGGAGACCACTGAGTGGGAATACATTGGGCAGTGAGACAGGGATTTAGGGGAACATGCACTGGAGTTGGTGCTTTAGTTCACAGGGGGCAGAAAGAGGGCACAGAGGAAGGCAATAATAGTTTGCAAGCATGGAGATGGCAGAAATGAAACACTGAAAACATTGAAAGCTCCACCCATTGCCTATGTATGGCACTGTCCCTGTAGAGTATCTCTGAGCACAGTCAAGGGTCAAAGATTAAGACTAGCAGACCTGGCAGTGAAGGGGGCCAAAGTAAGTGTGCCTCAAAGCACCTATTTCTCCTTGACTGTCCACTCATTTCCAACTGCCAACCTCTGCCCGAAGTCTCCAGGTGGGAGGACGTTAGGAGCATTCTCACAGTATGTAGTCAAGTTTAGTGCTCAGATCTAATTTGAGAGCTCCATTGAAATTGCATTGTCACCCGATGACATGTACCAGGCTGGCCTTGGGCTCCAGATTTAATTTAAACCATTAGCTGTAACTGATCACTGCTGTTGCAGGCACCATCACAGTTTTGTGACACCAGTGTGAGAATGATTAACATCTTGCCAGGGAGGTTACTGCTATTGAAATACTGAATGTATGGACTTGGACAGAGGAGCACTTAATACTGGGGTGTAACATATGTTGTATCAAAAGTGCGCCTGAGCACAGAGCAAGTAAATGAAGTGCTATACTTAAGCAAATGCTAGTATGGATGATATGGGGGGAGGCCCTCTGAGTACTGTCCTGGCCACAGACATGGGAGAGGTGTAGCCACACCACTCATCACAAAGTCGGGTCTGTCTGACCACCTCTAAAGTCTGTCCTAGCAGTTGAACATGAGAGGCACGACTATGGGGGAGAAGCAGATCAACCTGCCTATCTGTTACAAAATATACCTCAACTCAGTGCCAGAATGGGAAGACAAGAAAACCACATTTAAACCTTGAACATTACTCTAAGTTTGTTTTTAATGCTACTTTAAACCTGTGAAAGAAAACAATACCATTAGAGCTCTGATGTGCCACACAACCAGCTCCAGAAAAAGGATATGCCAGCATGCATGTGGACAATACAGCAAAGCCTTTCAAACTGCAGTCCAGGGACAAGTTCACAGGCTAAGAGGAACTACTGTACTGAGCTGTGATCAATGAAGCTGGGGCAGACAAATCTGGATACCCAGCAGTAGTCATACACCACAGGGATGGTGGTGGAAACAGTCAACCCCTAAAGCACAAACTGCAGAATCCTCCACTCAAACCCTGACCACTTTATACCCCTGTCCTGCATGCAGTCCACGGGGGAGAACTCATGAACAGTTAGATTGGGTATGCAGCACATGTGAGTTGGCAGAGGACAGATTAACCAGACTGGTTGGTTGGGGCAGGGTGGCTAAAGTGGGACAGCAAGACAGTACTTACAGTTAGACAGTTCAGCCCCCGGTGCCTTGGGTGTCACTGAGGTGCATGTGTGAGACAAGTATGTCAGTGGAGCAGGTAGTGGAGTAGAAGTTCATTTGGCCAGGACCTGTTTTACCAAGTTGTTGACATCAGTGGCAGAGTTGGAAGTTGGGTCCCAGTGGGCATATGTAGCCAAAGTAGGTGAATAAGCTGCATCAGGTAAATCTGGAGGTCCTGCAGATCTTAATGAATCAAACTTATTTTGCATTGAGAGAGGAGTTTGCACTACAGGGCTACCAGAGTAGGCCGAAAATGGAGATTCACTACTTCTACTACTCAGGCAGTTGGCATGCCTTGCTGCACTGAGCTGTCATTGAGGCACATGTCAGGAAGTATAGGAAGACCAGCAGCAAGTATAAAATTCGCAAGTAGCATTTTATTTTTTTTCAATAATAGTGAAATAAGAAATACAATTGTTCAGTATGACTATTTACAAAGGCAGTACAAACACATACAACAAAGTCCTTCCGCTGAGGATATCTCTAGTTCCAAGTTGCTGTCTTGCTCTCATTCTAGCAATTGCTGCTCTTTTTATAAGTCTTTGCTTGGGAACTGGTTAAGAGAACATTCAATTTCTCAGAAAATGTTCTTGTCAGTTTCCTTCCTTGCAGGTGCAACAAAACAATAAATGATGTCCCAGAACTGACTTCTTGTTGATAGCTCTTCAAAAGAGTGTTGCATTCCAGGTTAACCCCTAAGTTCCAAATAGTTTTTTTGCAATAATTTCAACAGTATAACTATATACAGTTTCAAATTAAGGGATCCCAGTATCACTTACAGTTTCACTCAAAAATTTACATGTATTTTTATAACTTCAGATACACAAAGGGGAAGAAAAGATAGAAACAGCAAGTGAAGGCAGAAAAAATGTTGACTGCCCAGTCAGACGAGACAGAAAAGAAGAGGATAAAACAAATCCTTGCATTTAGCTCTTTCTACATAACAAATGAGACAGGGTCTTGTTGTCTAAACACTCTTGGTGTGTAGGGTAAACAATAAAAATAATAATAATAATAATACAGATTCTTGTGTCTCGGAGTCTGCCAAGAAACATTTGTAAACAAGCAAAGAGTACTAATAAAGTTTATTATGCTACTTACATCAAGCATGTGACAGACAAAATCACAAGGGAGATGGGTTTCTCACCATTCCTGAAGAATGTACATAATCTCCAGAATTGTAGATCTTAGGTTCTCTAAGATCTTGTTCTATCTGTCCCCGTGCTCCAGCTCTCTGCCCTCTAGAGAAGTTGCAGTAGTGTCTCGAGAGTGCTACAGAGAGCGCTAAATACTACAGATAACAGCATAGCAACAGAGATTACAACATAGTTATATGAGAAACAGCATGTTTTGGTCCTAAGTCATTCTCTATTGGATAATGACTTAGGAGACAGAATTACTAATGATTATCAAATGAGAAAGAATATGCTTCCATTAGCATTATAGCTTGGACAAAAGAAATGCTGACAGTTCAAACTACGTTTCTTGTTTATGTACAATATAAAATATTAGACATAACAAAAGCTGTCTCTTTCTGTCAGCTTGCTTAGACAAAGAGAACTGCTGACAAGTCTATTACATGGCATATCTGAGTGTAAAACACATTACATGTAATTATATGAGAATATAAGTTTACAATAATCAATGATGATCCCTCTGCGTCATCTTATCAGTGTATAGATAGATTATGTATGGAATACATGCAAAAGACAAACATAATCTAGATAAATGTATTATAGTGATGTATAATAAATCATGCATGACAATATTAGCATATCTTAGCAGCAAAGCACATTCCTAGCACTAATATCTATATATAAGTGCAAAATAGCAGTATCATAGTACAGTAGACCAGGAATACAGTGTGAGGTGTATGCGAGGTGTATGTGGGACAATAGAGGCCTAACCCAAGCGTAACAGTCTTATTCAACCCTTTCACATACCCCCCGAGGGAACCTGTTTAAAAAAAAAACAGGTTTCCAAAACTTTCTTTACATTCTCCATTAACATTAGCTTATAATCTTTACAGTTTTCAGCATATGCAGCATTCTTTTTCTCTACATCAACCATTGCAAACATTTCAGTCTTAACACATACATTTTTTCAACCTTCTAAATTCTCAATTTTAATGTTTGCACAGCAAACAATTAAGTTTAAACCCATGCATTTTTTCAACCTTCTGAATTCTCAGTTCTAGAGTTTCCAATTTATCAGTTTAGCCATGAACATTGCAGCAAAAGCATTATACTGTTACCCATTTATCTCTTTTCTTTGTGTCTCTCCCAGCCCTGTAGGAAGCATACTTGTTTTACCAGAATGCCACCTCTTTCTGCAGGTGATCTTCTCTTTTGAGTCTTCTGCTTCTGGTCTCTTGGAAGTAAAGGCCTTTTTCTTCAGGGTAACAGCACCCTTCTCTCTGGGGGTTACAGCCAACATTACCTGGCAGGCAATGCAGGATCAACAGTAGGTTGCTACCTGCTGGTAGACTCCTGGCCAGCAAAAATGTGGCAGAAAGTTTGCCAAGGTAACCCTCCTACTTAGATGCCTCCCACTGTGACCAGTGTGTTCCCACTGCATCATCTGCATCCAACATTTGGTGGGAACAACCACCTGCTCTTCTATCTTGTTTAACCTCATGTTAGAACGTAACATGTATAATACCCTTTTCTTCACAACATAATGGGGATGGGCTCTGTTAACCACCCGATGACCAATACGTACATCATCAATACTTGTCACATACTGGTATAACCTGCAAACATGTGTATCCCCATTTTGTAGCATTCTCCAGTCTCTGCAACTCCAGGGAATCCCTAGTTTAACAAAATATCAGTCCCTTCAGCCATCTCATAGGCTTCTTCCTCACCTTTCAGTTGCACTGCTAAAGGGACCATGCCTCCATCTCAGAAAAAACAATGTGAATCTCAGGGTGTCCTGCCTTCTGCACCACAATCAAGCACCTCTTCTTTAGCAGTCTCTGCACCAATCACATGTGATTCTCCAGGACCCAGCACCAGGTATTCCTCCAGCTCTGATTCTGGGTCAACAAGGTAGCACCCAGGAAACACAGGAAGCTACAAATGCTCCATTTCTGGTACCACGGCTCTGAACTGGTTCTCTGTACTTTGACTGAACTGTCTCTGGCCTTTGTCTGCAACAGATGGGGCCTTTTCTCACCTCTTGACCTTGTCCAAATTGTTCAGGGACTTGCCTTTCCTGTTGGACTCACAGTGTTGCCCCTGGTGAATTATTCAGACACCTGGGTATCTCTGCTCAGCCTCACTCCTTCCTTCTGGGAGTCAGTTTACCAGTTCTGTTAAGGCTTTCATCATCTGCATAATTTCCTTCATGGCCCAAAAGTCGTATTTCAGCTACTCCATACTGTCTCCGTTAGGTGCACTACTGACAGTCAGAACTGCTCTTTGTTGTATAGCCCACCAATTGAAGAAGGCAGGCAACCTTGCAGGTTCTGTCCCCATCTCACTGTATTCCATCACTGGTTCTGGCTGTACAGTCTCGGTTTGGACTTTTGTTTCTGTTTCTAGTTTGACTGCCATGCTTCTGGTAAACACTCCTGGTCTTTCTGCTACAGAATCCATACCTTTCTGCTATGCTTCCCTGGTACCAGATCCAGTACCTACACACAAAACTACTGGCTTAGAGTATGCACAGCATAAATCCCACTCAGGCTGACACCATCTGTTGTTGAGGCACAGGTCAGGAAGCAAGGAAGACCAGGAGCAGGTATAAAATTTGCAAGCAGCGTTTTATTCTTTCCAATAACAGTAAATAAAAAAATGAAATTGTTCAGTACAACTATTTACAAATGCAGTACAAACACAGAAAATAAAGTCCTTCCTCTGATAATATCTCTGATTCCAAGTTTCAGTCTTGCTCTCATTCAAGCAAAAATATTGCTGCTCTTTTTATAAGTCTTTGCTTGGGAACTGGTTAAGAGAACATTTTGTTTCTCAGAAAATGTTCTTGTCAGTTTCCTTCCTTGCAGGTGCAACAAAACAGTACATGGTTGCTAGTTTCTGGGCAAAAAGGAATCTTGCTTTCAGAGCAAGTAGCAGCTGACTAAAAAAGCTATAGCTTTTCTTACTGGTAAATCACTTATATCTCAGCAGGAGTCTGTGCCTGTTGGGATTAAGCAAACATATACTTTATTAGAAGCAGGGGGACTCATTTAAGTATTAAAAAAAAGAAAGTCATTGTGTGTTTCTCTGTTTGTGGAAGGGGGCTGTATCAACTTAGTTTGCTAAATCAGGAGGAGATAAGTTAATTGGGGTGTGGCTTGAGCAGTAGAAAAACATGTATCTCCAATTACAGATTCCTGCTGCTAGTTTCTGGCAGAATGGAATCTTGATTTCAGAGCAAGAGGCAGCTGACTAAAAAAGCTACAAATGTTGTTACTGATAAATCACTTCTATCTCAGCAGGAGTCCGTGCCTGTTAGGATTAAGCAAACAGATACTTTATTAGAAGCAGGAGGTCCCATTGAAGTATTAAAAAAAGAAGAAAGTCACTGTGTGTTTCTCTGTTTGGGGAAGGGGTTATAGCAACTTAGCTTGCTAAATCAGGAGGAGAGGAGGGAAGTTAATTGGGGTGTGGCTTGAGCAGTAGAGAAGCAGGCATCTCCAATTACAGATTCCTGCTTCTAGTTTCTGGCCAAAAGGAATCTTGCTTTCAGAACAAGAAGCAGCTGACTAAAAAAGCTACAACTTTTCTTACTGATAAATCACTTCTATCTCAGCAGGAGTCAGTGCCTGCTGGGATTAAGCAAACATGTACTTTATTAGAAGAAGGGGGTCTCATTTAAGTATTAAAAAACATAAGAAAGTCACTGTGTTTCTCTGGGGAAGGAGGGCTGTATCAACTTAGTTTGCTATATCAGGAGGAGAGGAGGGAAGTTAATTGTGGGGCATGGCTTGAGCAGTAGGAAAGCAGGTGTCTTCAATTACAGATTCCTTCTGCTAGTTTCTGGCCAAAAGGAATCTTGCTTTCAGAGCAGGTAGCAGCTGACTAAAAAAGCTACAACTTTTCTTACTAATTGCCCTCCATCCAACCCCTCCACCCTCCCACCCTAAGCCAGTTCTACTTTCATAGCCACTGGATTTGACTGACAACAGGAACTTCCTGTTTGGCAGTAGCAAGGGAAGGATCACTGAGACACATTCATGTCATCAACCTTGAAGGATAAAAATAGCTCTTTCTTTCCCCCTAGCTGCTGGAGGTCAGAGTCTGAGCAAGGAAGAAGGAGACTACTGAAGACTACAAGGAGTTCCTATCTCAGAACTGGAAGGATGAGAGTTGTAAGGGCACATAGGCAGTAGAAAGGTAGGTGGAAAAATATGTAGAGGGAGGAGAGAGTAAGCATACAAAGCAACAAGAGAGGTAACACAAAATAAGTCATGATCGGAGTGGTGCAGTGCAATGGCTGTGGGGCGGTAGTGTTTAGGGAGACATTCTGGAGGCTGTGATGCTGCCCTATTTGCAGGCACCTCTTTGGTCTAAGGAAGGAGGATGCCCATCTCCAGGCTGACCTGTCTAGGATTAGTGAAACCTCTTCCCCCACCCAGGGCCCATCAGGGTCACTGCCGCTACCTCAGAGGTTGCCAAGAATGAGGAGCGGTTGGACCAAGGTGGGCTCAGGGAGGGAGAGGGTGGTGGAACAGAGGTGCATCCCTCCAGCTGTACCTCTCCACAATTCATATGCTGTTCTGGGAGAGAGTGGTTCCTCTATGGAGGCACCTGCAGTGGAGACCAAGGAGGATGCTGGGAACCTCCACAAAGGAGACCCACAGGAGGGTGCATGAGACCCCACAGGGGAAGGAAAGAACTCCTGCTGGGGGACACAATCATTAGGGGGGTAGAAGTGGGGAGGAAGGGGAGAGGGAGGTAAGATGCCTGCCTGGCACCACAGCTCAGAGGGACAGGATGTGAATTATCAGGATCATGGGAGCTGCTGCACAAGGGAGAGAGCTGGATGTCATTGTCCACCTAGGGACAAATGACCTGGCTGGGAATGGGATTAGAGCAGTACAAGATGAGTTTGTAGAGTTGGGGAGGGGCCTTGGACAAGTAGCACATATGGTAACCTTCTCAGAGGTGCTGCCTGTCTATGGCAAACATGATGCTAGGGTACTCTGCACTATGGGATTCAATGAATGGTTGAAAAATAAGTGTGGAACTCAGGGTTCTGGCTTCATTGGGGACTGGGGAGCCACCTGGAGGATTTCAGGCCTTTACTGGCATGAAGACCTGCATCGGTTCGAGGGGAACCGGGATCCCAGGTGATAGGTTTAAATGTTTCATTGGCAAGCATTTAAACTAGCCAAGGAGGAGGCACTGAAGAGGAGCAGGGAAATCCCAACCTCCCCCCACAAAACACAGTAATTAATGAGATATACACCAAGGTAGAGAAATCATTAGGGAGCAGGACAGGGGACAACTCTGCAAAAGAGTTAGTGTTGCATTCCAGGTTAAGCCCCTAAGTTCCAAATAGCTTTTTGCAATCAATTGAACAGTATAACTATATATAGTTTCAAACTAAAGGATCCCAGTATCACAGTTTCACACAAAAATTCACATATATTTTTATAACTTCAGATACGCAAGGGGGAAGAAAAAATAGAAACAGCAAGTGAAGGCAAAGAAAAATTTGACTGCGTAGTCAGCAAGAGACAGAAAGGAAGAATATAGAACAGACCCTTGAGGGTCTTATTCAACCCTGTCACATGAACCTGACTTTAGTTTTGTAGCATTTATGGCCTCTGCCTTTCCTCTGCCTTTCCTCTGCTGGATCCAGTGACTGTCATCCCCAGGGGCTTGGAAGATGTCATCCCCAGGCCCCGCTCCTGGGGCTGCAGTGTCCCTAGCTGTATCCAAGAGGCACTGCAGATTGGCTTCATGTGGTGACAAGGGGAATCGGTAGTTGGGTCACTGTCTTGGAATAATGTCCTTGACTGCCTCGGGGGGTTCAAACTGATACATAGCTGTGTTGATTTGTATGTGTAAGATGGCAAAGTACTGGAGAGTAGCCTTGGCACCAAGATGGGAGAGTTTCCACTTCACCACCTCATAGGGCCTGTGGCAGTGTGACAGCTCTGTAGAAAACTCCTGGTCAAAATGACAGTAGGTGGCCCTTCCAGTGAAGGGGATCCCACTGTCTCACTAGTTGTAAGATATTCTCCTTAACCGGGTACTGGAGGAGTTTAAGTAAAAGGGGTCTTGGGCAGTTTCCTGGCTTTGGGCAAGGGGCTAGTGAACAGTGGGCACTCTTTATTTCTAGAGGAAATAGAGTATTAAGGAAAGCAGGAATTACTCATTGCAGAAAAGTAATCAGGTCAGTACCTTCAGACCCTTCTGGTAGTCCCAAGTCAGAGGCTGTTTCTCTGTGCCCTGTTCTCCATATCATCTACTTTGGAGAGCAATAACTTGATGGCACAGCCCTGCTCTCAAAGTTTGGTGCATATAAATCCCTCTTTTTTTCTCCAATTCCTAATGCAGCCTTCTGTCCCTTCCAGTGCATAAAGCGTGCAGAAGAAAACTGCCAGGTTTCTAAGGGTCACGGTCATAAAAAGATGCATATACTACTACTATGGAAGTCCTACTTTTGTCCTATATGGTGTGGAATTTACCTTTTCATTATTGTCCAATTTTTCAATAGTAAGTCAAAATGCAGGCAAAAAATCATGAAGATACTGTGGGAAATTGAAGAGAAAAGAAACTAAGGGTCATAGTGCATTCTTGAAGTCATGGTAAGGGAAAACAAACACGAAGTAAGATCCATGCTTTGAGACACTGTGTTACCCCCCTCAAGTCCCTCAATATTTTTTTGCTGGGTCTGAGACCCTGTCAGACCCAGCCCACTTTAAGCTCGGCTGCCTTCCACCCACTGCCCCAGGGCAGAGAGCTCTTTGTTCATTTGAGCAGCTGCATATTTTATGTCTGCTGTATCTTGAAGTATGCGCTTAAGTATGCTGATAATGTTATTAAAGTCCATATGAGTTGGTAGAGATGCAGCCATAAGAACAAATGAGGCAGGGGTCAGGAGACAATGGAGCAGTCTGAATGTCTGCCTCGTGGCTGGGAGACTTTCGCTTTTGGTGGTTGGTGGCTGTCTGCAGGCTATAAGTTCAAACATGGTTTCCTCAAAAAGGATAGCACTGAGAGATATAATAAAAACTCCGCCAAGTGCCTCATGACCCAGTTTACCAAGTGCAGGAACTAGAGATGCTGGGTGTCTTCAGAACTAAAGTGATGACTGGCTCTGAGAATGGGAGCTGCTCTGAATTTATGCTGCCATCTTGCGGTTGGCTAGCCACACCCCTCCCTACTATAAGAAAAAAAATGGAGATTTTGTCAGAGACACCATTTTCTGGGTTGACACTGCACCATTCCTAAAAAGGAATGTTTCCAGACAGCTATCCTTCTCCCAGGCAATGACCTGAAACGCACTGCATCATCAAATTAGGACTGACTAAGGGATGAACTGTGTGAAAAAAACTCCAGAGCAAGTTGATTTGTTTTTGTTTTATGCATTTTGTAGGTCCAACAGTATAGGATATTGGCACACAGTATTTATTCAGTGATTTGTTTTGCCTGCGTGACTTGAAACCTCTTGAGATGGTTTGGCATGCATTGAAGACAAATCCATAAAAAGAAGAAGCCTAGATTTACGCATCAACTGATGGCTGGAATCCAAAGGTTTTTGAGAGGATTATAACCTTGGCACAGTGCCTCAGATATATAGACCATTTACATAATGCTTTGCCAATTGTGATTGCCAAACAAGGGCACGCAACAGGAGTGTAATATCAGAACCCTCAGCCTAGGATACTGCACGTTACATGAATGCATTGTATATTAGGGTTTTGATTAATGCTTTACACTGTACTGTATGCATTGCATTGCATGTATACATGTACCGTAACTGCTGTAACATGCTTACAACTGATGACAAATAAAGAAATCAAGATCTTGCCTTCCTGATCCTACACATTTTGGACTATGTGTGTCCAGTCTCAACTTAAGCTGCAAACACTCGACACACAGCAACTTCACAGGTGAACAACAGTATGGTATAGTACACCTGGGAGGAACAGGTAAACCCAGTGGATTCTTTTCTACCTAGGGTAATTTTTCCCTCCCTTTAATGCCAGGTCAGCATTACTGTACCATGCAATAACACAAATGAAATATCCCTCTTACACACACACACACATACACACACACACACACACACACAACGCACACACACACACACACACACACACACACACACACACACACAAAATTGGTGTTTGAAACAAAGGCCAAGATATTTAAAGCCTGGAAATAGTGTTTGCAAAAACTGCTCAAGAAGTAAAATAGTGTCTGGAGAAAACTAAAGTTATGTTGGAGCATATCTGAAGCACACTGGGGGTGCTAAAGGCATGTTCCAGTATAACAGCTGGAGGATACAGGCACTAACCCATTTGCTCCTCACAAACCATAACCCCCTTCTAGCCACATGAGGTATGTGGCCAATTGGGAGCTATAGGGATGCCCAGAACAAATGAACTGGTAGCGCTCGCAAAAGGCGATGGCTTAAGTGGAACAATCTGCCATATTTGACCATCCCCATGCAAATTACCCCAAAGAACAGGCATTAATATGGCCTCATTACAGGCTGAGGAGCAAATAGTCACTTCATAGGTAGTGCCACCCCCAACCCCCAATCCCTGTATCAATGTCAGTGTCTAATTCTGTGGTAGTCTAGTGGCTCCCCTCTCAGTTGTGGTTCCAATAATGTAACCCACATCCCTGGTACTTTAGTGGCCTCTGCACCCAATCAGTCTTCTGATAATGTTAACCCATGTCCCTGGTAGTCTAGTGGCCTCACCTGCCTAACTGGTGTTCCGATAAGGTTAACTCATGTCCCTGGTAGTTCCCACCAATTCCTATGAGTACAAAACACTCTGCCCCCACCAGTGTGGCACTGAGATGGCAGCTGACACTCACCCACCTCACTAGATTACCAAGGATATGGGTAAACATTAGCAGAACACTGATCAGTTGGGGGGGCACTAGATTACCAAGGACATGGATTAATATTAGCATAAAAACAGAAACATAAAATTTGACAGCAGATAAGGACCACTTGACCCACCAGGTCTGCCCATTTTTCCCTACCTACATTATTACCGCAGACCATACTTGATCTACAGCTCTTTCTCCCTCCCCCCTCCCTTTTTATGATTCCCTTGTGCCTATCCCATGCATTCTTTAACTCGACTACTGTTTTCACCTCATCACCTCTGCTGGAATGCTGTTTCAGGAAATCCACCACTCTTTCTGTGAAGAAGTACTTTCTTGTAGTTTTCCTGAATCTACACCCCATCCAGCCTCATTCATGTCCCCTTGTTTTTCAGCAGCTTTTTTTCTGAAAAATACTTCCCTCCTATACCTTTTTTTTAGCCCTGTGAGGTATTTAAAGGTTCTATCATATCCCCAATCTCCCTTCTATCTTCCAGGGTGTACATATTGTGCTCCTTTAGTCTCTCCTTATTGGACTATTGATGCAGACCCTGCACCATTTTAGTTGCCCTCCTTTGGACCACTTCCACTCTGTCTATGTCCTTCAGGAGATGTTGTCTCCAGAACTCAGAACTGGACACAGCACTCTAGGTGGGGTCTTACCAGCTATCTATACAGAGGCAACACCACCTCCTTTTTTTTGCTAGTGATACCCCTTCCTATGCACCCTTGCATCCCACTAACCCTCCCAACTGACTTTTCACACTGCCTAACCACCTTTAGGTTATCAGATGTAATTACTGCTCAGTATCTTTCCTGCTTGGTAGGCATCAATACCACTTTCACACATGTTGTACTCCATTTCTGGGTTTCTGTACCCTATTTTGTAGTTTTTGTTTCATTGAAACCCAGCTGTCATATCCTTGACCACTCATCTAGTTTTCTCATGTCTCTGCTCATCTTCTCCACCCTCCCTGGAGTGTCCACCTTATTGCAGATTTTGATGTCATCTGCAATGAGGCAGACCTTCACTGCCAGCTCCTTTGCAATGTCATTTATAAAGACATTAAAGAGGACTGGTCCCAGCGCTGATCCCTGAGGCACTCCACTGCTCACCCTCCCTTCCTCAGAATGTACTCTGTATACCACCGCCCTCTTTCACCCATCCTCTAACCAATTTCTTATCCAGTGTACCACCTTTGGACACACTCCTAAGCTACCCAGCTTGCTTACTAGTCTACTATGTGGAACAGTGTTGAATGCCTTACTGAAATCTAGGTAAGCCACATCCACCACTCCATCCTGATCTAATTTCTTTGTCACCCAGTCAAAGAAATCTATCAGATTTGTTTAACATGACCTCCCCCTGTGAACCCATGCTGCCTCGGGTCTTGTAACCCACTGGATTCAAAATATTCCCCAATCCTTTCCTGCAGCAGTGATTCCATTAACATTCCCACCACTGATGTCTGGTTGACTGGCCTATAATTGCAAGCCTCCTCCCTGCTACCACTTTTGTGTAGTAGGACTATATCCACCCTCCCCCAGTCCTCTGGAACCACTCCTGTTTCCAGTGAGCTGTTAACAGGACTATCAGGGGTATAGCCAGTACCTCCCTGAGCTGTCTCAATGCCCTTGGATGCATCCCGTCTGACCCCATTGCTTTGTACACCTTTAGATTAGTGAGTCCCTTCAGGACTTCCTTCTCTGAAAATTGACTAGTGCCCACATCCCTCCTTTCAAAGCTTCTGTTACTTTTTTGTAGCCCCCTTCCTTCTCCTTCCTCTGTGAACACTGAACAAAAGTATTTGATCAGGATGTTTTCCTTTTCCTGGTCCCCCTATGTACAGTCCCCCCTTCCCATTTCAACCTTACAATCCCAACCTTGGTCTTCCACTTTTCACTCACACACTTAAAACATGACTTATCTCCTTTTGTTGCCTACTAGGTTATTCTTTCTTCAGTTTGTGCCTTTGCCCTCCTTACTGCTTTCTCTGCTTCCCTCTGATTCCCCTGATATGCCTCCCTATCCACCTTATCTCTGTGTCTCCTTATACCTTTTGAATGCTTCCCTTTTAACCTTTATCTTTTCAATCCCTTCTTCGAGAACCATAGCTGTCTCTTTTTCCTCTGGCTTTTGCTCACTTGTTTGACACAGGTGTTTGTTGCTTTTACTATGTTCTCTTTAGCATTGCTAGAATACTGATTGGGCACATAACTACTTGACTACCAGGGGATATGGGTTTACAATATTTGAATACCCACTGGGGTGGGGAGCAACTAGACTACCAGGGCAGATTACAGGCAGCACAGGAGCAGTGATCTTGCAAAGGGGGGGTGCACCACTGTTGTGTAGTTACTTCTATGTTTGTGGAGGTGCTAAATAGCATGGCATTAATGACTGGCTAATGCTTCCACAAACCTTTGTGTATGCCAGAGTGCCTATATGCAAGGTTCAGCCAGGTGATTTGCATAGGACCCTAGCACGCTTTGGCACTGTTTGCTAACGGGTCAGTGCATCACTAACTGTGCCTTTCAATATAGCACTTTGACCAATTCCCCTGCATCTATAGTGCAATCCACTGTTAGCAAGGCACTAACCCTGTTAGCACTTGCTAACGCATTTGAATAGCTTGACCAAAGTGTACCCAGAAACCCACAAATTTGGTGTTTATTGATTTATTTCATTAAAATGGGTAACCAAGTGAGACACACTGAGGCAAAACTCATTTCCAGGCATGACCCAGGGAGGGAAGGCACAGGCAAAGGCAATGCTGCACTGCATAAAACAATAAGTGCAAAGAAGAACAAAATCATGCATTGATCCAAAAATGGACAAGGGGCATCTTGTGAGGTAACAATATTACTAAACAGCCAATTAAAGGTGAAACACATTTCATGCAGAAAAAATACAGATGTCAATGAACCAAAAAATAATAGTAGCATATAATTGCCTGATGACCTCATAGTGTCAGAACAGTGTGACAAAGCAGTGGGTAGGGTCAGTGTCACACTGGGATGCACTGGGAGTAGTATATCCAGTAGGAGGAGGGAGGAAGTGTTGCCACTGTATCGCTCACTGGTGAGACCCCACCTGGAGTACTGTGTCCAGTTCTTGAGGTTTGACCTCAGAAAGAACACAGATTGGAGGCAGTCTAGAGGAGGATAACTAAAACGGTGTTGGGTTTGCACCAAAACCCCCCTACGAGGAGAAACTGAGAGATCTCAACATATACACCCTGGAAGAGAGGAGAGTGAGAAGGGGACATGACAGAGACCTACAATTACCTCATGGGGTGAACAGGTTGCAGGAGAGGAGTCTCTTTCAAAGAAGGAAGGGCACCAGGACCAGAGGGCATGTGATGAAGCTGGAGGGGTGGCATTAAGGATGGATGTGAAGAAGTACTACTTCACTGAAACAGTAGTAGATGCCTGGAATAGACTCTCAGTGGAAGTGGAGGCAATTAAAACAGTAAAGGGCTTCAAGTATACATGGGATAGTCATAAGGGAATATTAGTGAATAGTCAGGGAGAAAGGAGGGTCACCAAAGACCAGTTACGGTGTATTGAGTCAGACTAGGCAGAGACCATCAGGGCAGACCAGGTGGGCAAAGCAGTCCTTTTCTGCTGACAGATTTCTAGTAGCGGCTAAAACAGAGAGCGAGAGGGGAGATGACAGCACTCCAAGGAGGGCTTGGTTTGCTGCCAACAGAAGAGGGAGTGAACTCAGCCTTGAGAGGTGGGTTGAGACAGAAAAGAGAGGGAGTCAGACAGGGAGATGGATTTACTGAAGTGCTTCCACCCCAAACACACATGAAGAAAACTGGTACTGTATTAGAAATAAAGTCTCCCTCTTTAAACCCACAAACTGAATGCTTTTAATAACGTGTTTAGTCAACAAGCAAACCAATATGATGCTTGACATAAAGTGCCCACCCCAAACCCACAAAAGTGTTTGTAACAAAGTGCTCTCAGCACACACACACATCAAATTGTTATTAAAAATAAAATCTACCTACCAAGCCAACACATTTGGTGATTCTAATGAAAATGGAATATGAAAAAGTGTGTTATTATTAATGACAATGATACTTTTTAGTTTTAAAAAATGATGTTGAAAGGTACCATATAGACTTTAGGTTACCACTGATCTTTAACTTGGCAAGTCACGAATTCACACATACACAAATGCACACACACACACACACACACACACACACACACACACACACACATATGCACACACACACACACACACACACACACACCATACTTGAGCTTTTAGTTTCCAAATTCTCCTTACTGTTTTCCTGCATCAGCCCCTGAAAAGATGACCCAGCCCAGCCACAACTCAGGATTTTGTAGTAAATAAGGAGCTACAGTGTTAATGTTGCTACAAACTGAAAATCCCCATCCCTCTCCCCTGGTTCATAATGTGCTAATAAAATCACAATTAGACATGGTCATCGTGAATGGCCCTTCTGGATTGAGCTGAGTTTACTCTATCAAGTAGACAGTCAAATCATGTGGATGAGTTGGCTAGGTTATGAATTTGTTAATAGAAATGCCATTGTTACTTAACTACTTGGCAGAGCTGAGTGCATGGCAACAATCAGATCAGTCACAAGCACAGCTAGGACATTTGTAACAGCTTATAATTTAGTTACAGCTTGCAACACACAAAAAATACGAATTGTGAAATAGGAGCAATGTAGTACTAGTAAGTTGTTGTGTACATTACCAACTTGGCAAAACCAAATTAGTGGAATTATACACTACACTGATTGTTCAGCTTTAGCCAAAAGCTAAACCAAGGCTAAGCTGGCTACTCTTATCTAAGTGGAGTTGTCATCTAACAACTAATAATTAAATAACACTGCTCATAGACATCTGAAAATGAAAGAAAGTGCACACGCACCTCCATTCTAGCACACAGGCTTGGAGTAACATTAATTTTAAATTGGTATAGTAGGAAACATTGAAACATAGACAATGACAGCAGAAAAAGAGGCGCAAAGGTCCATCTACCGTATTCGGCATTCCCTATCTGCCCCAGGATCTATTGTCCATGTGGAATTTTACCTTCCCTGTCCACCACCCCCACTCCCCTTCTTACTGCTACAGACCAGAGCAACCACCAAATCCTTCACTCTGTTCCACCAGCCATGCTTGAAACCATTTATGGTCTTGGCGCCTACCACCTCCGCTGGCAGACTATTCCATTGTTCACCATCCTTTCCATAAAATACCCATAGAACTTCCTCACATCCCTCTTAAACCTTTCCCCTGCCACTTTTCACTGATGTCCTCAAGTTCTTGAGCCTGTACTCCTGCTAAATGGTTCCCCACAGTTCACCTTTATGAACTGAGCTATGAATAGCTCTACTAAGGGTTCAGCTATTTCCACAGCTATTCCTTGTGCACCCTTGGATGCACCCCATCCAACCCTGGGGCTTTATCTGCCTTCAGTAATTCAAACCCCTTCTGGATCCTTTCTCTAGTAAATACTAGCTGCCTCATTTCAGGAACGCTCCTGACAGCCGACTTGGTGCCACTTTCATGTAGGGGCCCACTGTCTTACCTTGCGAATACAGAGCAGAAGCAATCATTAAGGATGGCTGCTTTTGTTTTTTCCTTAATATACTATATGAAGAATTGTTTTCCTTATCTTTGATCCCTCCACAGTGTGCAGCTCTGTGTCTGCCTTTTTCTCCCTGACCATCCTCTTTGCTTCCCTAGTTTTTGTTTAGTACTCTCCCTATTTCTTCTTCTTCACTTGCTTTTCATTGTACCTGTTGAAAGTTTTCCATAGCCTTCATTGCTACTGTGATCCATCCAAAGAACCATCTTGGTTTCTTGTACCTGTTTTGTTTTGTAACAATGCTCATGCATGACTTTATTGCCTCGAGAATGGTCTCCTTTATTGCTGGCCATGTTTCCTCTACACCTCCAATGCAGTTCAACCTGATCAGTTTGTCTCAGACCAGCTCCCTCATCCAGTTGAAGTCTGCTCTTCTGAAATCTAGGACTTCAGTTTTTGATAGGGGTATTCTGGTCCAGAGGGCCAGCCTGAATCAAATGGAGTTATGGTTGCTGGACCCCAGTGGCTCCCCTACCCTCACTCCACTCACCATCTATGAGCTGGTGAGCACCAAATCAAGAATGGTCACCTGTCCAGTGAGCCCTTAATGAGCTGCACCAGCAGGCTGTCCTGCAAGGTAAACAACTTCTGGTGCATCTGGCCACGGGAATAAGCAGTACCTCATGGCTTACAAAAGTGTACCAAAATCCAGAGTTGTAGATTGAAAGGGGGTGGAGTTATGTGTGGCCAAACATTTAATCAAAATGTAATTTTCAGTTATTTTGAGATCATTTTAAAATTTCTTATCCAAATTTCTCCACAATATCAGGATTTAGAGAAGCACATAGAATGCATTTATGCACCATGTTTTAAGTCTCAAGCTTTAATGGGAGCTGAGTTATAGGTAGCCACATATTTTGCCAAAATTTGGATTTCTGTAATTTTAGTATAACTTTAATAGTATTCATTGAAATATTACAAAAATTGCCAGTTATACAGGTTATCACTACATTTGTATATGCACATGGTTTCAAATTTCTTGCTTTAAATGGGACTGCGTTATAGCCTTCCAAACAAGTTGCCAAAATGTAAATTTTGGTTAGTTCCCTCTAATTTTAAAACTACCTATCCAAATTTAACCAGAGTCGAAACGTTTAAACTACTATACCACCTGGACATTTCTGAAAAAGTTTATATTTTCAGCTTTAAATGGGACTGAATTAGAAGTAATCAAACTTTCACAACATTTAAACATTTAATTCTGCAAGAATGTAAACTACAAATTTATAAACCCCTGAAACTTGAAAACTAGAGAACCCAATACCATTAAATGTGGTAGGTTCTTAGACCTTACAAGCAGACTGTGTGTGCCGGTTTTATTAATTGCTTGCTATGAGAAACTGCAAAATAACATCTGTACTTAAAGTCCGATCCCACGAGTCTTTGTGAAAGTTGCAGAATTTCATGAAAAATTCCATAAAACTGGAATTTCTAATTTCACTCAACCTTATCTGGGGGATTCTAATTAAAGGATAGGGCTATAAGAGGCAGGTAGCGCAGGGGGTCACCAGATTCTGGAGTAGATGCACAGTTTCACCAAGAAATGGACAACTTAGCTGGGTAGCACAACAGTGGTAGATGCCCAGGTTGCAGCAAGAAAGCACAGAGTGTCAACAATTCCAACCTGAATGCAGGATATTTAACGATCACATCCAGTAAATTTATAATCCAGGGAGCCTGCTGTACATGCAATTCTAGGACTTAGAGGTACTCAGAAAGATGTAGAGGGGGAAGACAATGTCTTGGGCAGCAGGAAGAAAGAATTCTGACTATTCCAATAGGGTAAATCAATAGGAAAAGGAATAGGCAATTCAATTTTTGATGGAGTTTGTCACTGTAAAGAACAAAGAGGATATCAGTGGGATCAGTAGTTCTACTGAGTCAATCTGGCTATGCCAAAAGAGAAGGGAGGGGGGAATAGTCACACAGTGAGGAACAACAGGACTGCAAAAAGCTCAGCCCAGCTTATCAAATGAAGTAGTGATATGTGCATTGTTAATGTTAAATTCCACACAAAAAAAATTCTGAATACTTTGTCTACAGAATATGCTATCATAAATATGTGAGAAAATGTTACTAATCGTTTTTTTCTTCTGAAAAATTAAAACTGGTTAACCAATTTATTCAGTTGTGTTAGACACCAGGATACACAGTCTATGGATATGCATGTCAAATGTTAACTCTATGCATGCAAGTATAGAGAAGTTACAAACATCCACATTTTTGATAGTTTTCACAAAGTTTTGCAAATATTTATATAGTAAAGTTCTGAACCCCTGTAACTTAAAAATCTCATCTAATTCTCTACATATTGAGATCATTCTATAAGCATTACAAAAAGGTTATCCATACTAATTTACACTTCTAGCTCCAAAGGAGCCTGAGTTATATGCAGATGAAATTTGTTCATGAAATTTCCTGAAAAAAATAAAATTACAGATTTTGAGCACATATAATTTTGAGATGATGGGCCAGATATTCAAAACTTTGCCCCGGGGCTAAACTAGCACTGCCCAGTGTGCTAAAGTAGCCCAGCACCAATAACTCACTATATTCAAAAGGGATAGCCCCAGTGCTAAACCTGCTGGATATAGCATGCTAAGGAAGCTGGGCAAACTGGACTGGGAGTGAAGCGCTAAAATAGCCTGGGAAATAAGACAGCTCTGAATATAGCAACCAGGAAGTGCAAACCACAATAGCAGCCCAGTGCACAGTGAAGTGAAGGAAGATAGAGGTGAACTATGTGACCAATGTGTGTGCTGGCAAAGGAGTGGATTCATTAAAGCTGCAAGCACCAGCGCATGTGAAATTCTGCAGAAATGTACTATGTTTCCAAAACATTTGGGTAGTGCAGACACATTTGCGCAGGTTTTGCGCAAAGCTAAGCCATTTGCCCAGTGCTATCACATTTGCCCAGGGCAAAAATTTCCTCTATTCAAAAGTGACATGCAAATGAGCCTACTTAAGCAGTCTGTGGGCAAACATCTAGATTAGCATCTCACTATGCCCTGATTTGCATCCAGTTTGCCCAGCGCTATTGTAGGGTCCCACAGCTCCACCTGTAGGTCAGTCTGGAAGTACAGGGTCTGACTGGGTTTGCCCACAGCTCCATCTGTAGGTCAGTCTGGAAGTGCATGGTGGTAGCTACAGGCTTCATTTTTACAGAACCACATAGAATATTGTGCCCCAGGGGACTACACAGCACAGGCACAGGTGGTGGTGCTGCATACAATTGTTAAACTGTAGTTCCTGCTACAGTGCACAGCAAACACTACAGTAACAAGGGGGCCAGTAGTGTGAGGGACACAGCAATGCCTATGGTGTGTAGGGCATCAATGACTGCTGCACTGTACACAGTGACAGGCCCATCTTGCAGGTGTGTAATGACAGTGGACATTACTGTTATGCTGTTGTGTGACACACAGATGCTGCACCACTGGTATGGGATACTCACAGTGACATATACAAGGCTGGCTGTGTGTGTTGTGGTGTCTGTACATATGTGCGGTATGTGGCTGAGTGCACATACCATCAGACAGACACACTGGTGTTGGGGTATTCCCTACACTGGACCATCTGCACTGTGTGGATTGTCCCAACCTTGTGGCAGCACCCAGTATGTGGTACAGACTGGCCACCTGTACACCCTCCCCTCAGCACCCTCCACTCCCGCAATGCTGTGTGTGCATGCTGGATTCTGTTGGTGTCCAACCGAAGGGTGGTCTGCAGGTGTGTGCTGTATGGACACAGTGCCATGGTGTCCACTGGATGCCAGGTCACCAATTAATGCCTGGCATGGTTGGGATCAGTGGCAGATGATGGCAACATAGGAGGTGCCATCTGTATGCAGCATGTTTCTTCCATGCCTGGTTTCTTTCTATGTTTAATTCCATAATTCACACTTGTGAATTACAGAGTTCCATAAACCATAGTTCTGTGTCACGCAAAGGCACACAATATCACACAATGCCGAGCAAAGGTTTGCCCAAAGTTAAAACTACCTTTTCCTGGGCAGTAATTTGCACCGGGCAAAGTGTTGCGCTAAGTTGCACAAAAACACTTTGCATGACGCTAATGCACAGAATATAGCATTGCGCCTGTATTCATGTGCACACCCCCTCTTTTTGTCTTTTGCATACATTATACTTTTGCCCGGCGCTAATGCAGTTTCCCTATGCTATGTGACCTTCTGAATATAGCAGATCCATGCAAACCCTGTTCAAATGGTTTGTGCCCAGCACAAAGTTTTGAATATCTGGCCCAATGCTTCATATTGTCATGAAATCTGGCACATTGTTAGAACACCTATCATCAAGAAATCATGTCAAATTTAAGATCCCTGACCCAATAGACAGTTAAGGTAGATGCAGATGAAAAATGTTCATGAAATTTCGCACAAACAATAAAATGACAATTTTTGAGCACCTATATTTTTGAACTTATTCCACCAAATTACATGATATTTGGCAAGTTTCTGGCCATTGACCCAAAGACTACACATACCAAACCTTAGAGCTTTAGCCTAAACAGTTTTTGAGTAATATCCAAATTACTAAATTAAAAAAATTCTGCTAAATGCTGACTATATTCCATGAAATTTCGCAGAATTTTGTGAACTTTCATCACAATTCCGCAGATTTGGAATTTTACCATTCCACACAGCTCTACCTAGTTGATATCTGGCAGGTTTAGATCACCCACCAACACCACTTTCCACTTCTTCACTCCCCTGACCAGCTGTTCCCCAAGCTCCCTATCTCTCTTTCTCCCCCTTGTTCAGATCATCTATAAATCACACGCACCTGTATTTTCTTACCTGAGAGAGCCATGAGGGGATCCCACAGTGACTGTTTCCCCTATGCTTTCCCTAATGTTTCCATCCTCCACAACCTCTGTGTCCTCTCCCTGAATTATAGGACTCCGCCTCACCTTTGCCTTTCCCTCTATCCTGTCTAAACAAGGAAGGCAGCATCATGTTTAAAACAAAGTGCCTCCCCCACCCATCTACCAATTAATTTGCTGCTTGTAATAAACTGGTGTTAAAAAAGGTCTACTTCTCAACTCACAAACTCTGTGCTTATAATGATATACTCCTCTCCATGCACAAATAAAATTGCTGTTTAAAATAAAGTGTACCCCAACAAACCTACAACTTGGGTTTTTATGTACACAGATCTGGCACTCTCATCACTAGTCAATAATACTTTCTGTCTGTCTGTCTAGCACATCTCTCTGTCCATCTGTCTATCTGTCTCTCTGCCCATCTGTCTGTCTGTCTGTCTATCTATCTATTGGGAAGGCTATGCCTGAGATTCAATGGATGGAGCAACAATGTCACTCCCCCATCAAGCCTTAAAAGGCCACTTCTCCTGGACTGTTCCAGGATTTGTTTCTTAGTTGCGGCTGGAGGCTCTGCACTCCTCACTCCTCCCTTCATCTTCCTCACTGCTCTGTTCATTTCTTTTGCCCCTGTCTGCTGCTTGCCTCTGGTTGCCTGCCTGCTGTCTATTCCTCTCCATCGACCTTCCCTCCCGCTGTGTTTTTTCTCCCCGTCGCTTGGTCCATGGTTACCATTGTGTCTCTGCTTGTCCCCTCCTCCCCATGCTTCCTGGTTCCCTGCCTTATGGCCCCTGCAGCAATCTTTGGGTTGGTGGTCTTCTGCCTCATGCTCTGGGCTTCCTTTGCTTCCTCACTCGCTTTGCCCCACTGTGCAGCCTGTGGCTGGGCTGCTGCACCTCTACTCCTATGCATCAACTCTTCCTGGCTTCTCTAGTAGCCCCATTCTTCATTCGCTCCCTCTTCCCATCCAGTTTTGCTCCCATCCACCTCCGTTTTCCTTCCCCATACCTCATTTTGCTGTGCATTGCTCCTGGCTCTCTTTTTCCACCTGAGAGCCTCCTGGCGGCTCACTCCTCCTTGCCATCAACCCACCGGCACTTCGGGTGTGTAGTCACCCTCTGTGCCTGGCTTTTTCCCCATGTTTCTCATTTTCCAGTGTTCCTCCAGTCGGATAGGCTCCATTTCTGCCTGACTTGGCCTTTGTCTTCCTGCACTTGCTCACGGAGTTGTCTCCGCTCCACAGCTGTCCTGTACCTTGCCCTGCAGACTCACTTTCATCCACTCCACTCCCCATCTCTCTCTAGCAGTTTGGGAGTGCCCTCTGGCATTCCGCAGGACCGCATCGCCTCCCTCATGGAACCCTGCCTGGGCAGGCAGCTAAGACTTCTGTTGCTAGTCTATTCACCCTGCACTATTCCACTGGGAGAATGTCCACCATTGCACTGCCTCATTTCCTGCCCTCAGTCCTCCTCTGGTGCTCTGGTTCTTCTCCGGCCTTCCTGTCATTTCTTCTGCTGGATCTGCTTCCCCTTTGTAGTCCTCCCTGCATTTTCTTTCAGTACCTCTTCAACCTCTTACTTTTCCATGTCAGATGCTCTGGACCACCTGATCCACCTTGTTTACCTGTGGCCCCACATCATACCTGCGACATCGCACTTCATCTTGTTTGCCATGATTGCCACTCCTGGCTTCTCACTGCCCTGGCTGGGACTGTTCCCTGCACTGCCTGTGTTCCATTGTGGGCCTTTCTTGCCCTCCTGGTTTCTTCCCTGTCCCTGGTATGCTGGCCTTGGCCAGCTTGCTGTCCGTGTTTCCTTTTTGGAGTTCCTGCCCTACCACTACTCCTTCACTTCTCGCCTATCGCATAAACCACTTGCTTCACTCACCCCCATTCTTTGGACACTGCCAGTCTTCCAGCATTCAGGACTTCAAGGCTTCTCTCCTTCATTGCACTATACATCCCACAAAGTCTGCATCTAGAGTGTGCGAAGCTTGAAGTGGGGTCCTTCTCCCTGGCCCATAGTGAGAATGTCTTCACTCCGGGTGGACCTTCATTTGTCCCTCATTTTGGTGACACCTCTGGATGTAGAATTTCTGACTTCAGGCTGTGAGGGGTGGGACTCTCATATTCAGGGCCCCTTTTGGCTGCCCAAGCAGATTTAGAGGCACTCTCTACGCCATTCTCCATCTGACTGCCTCTGGTTCATCTGGTTTATTTCGTAGGCTCACATAGGCCAGCTGAGTGCCTCAGCGGTCTTTTCTCTCATCTTTTGCTTTTAGGTATCTACTTGCAGAGCCGTCACTTGCAACCCTCCCCAGCATTCCCATTACAAGGACAGTGTGAGAGCTTCATCTCAATTGGAATCTTTTCCTCTTCCCCAATATCGACTCTAATTGTAGTAGCTGTGTTGTCACTAATCAAAACATCCTTCAGCCTGGAGGGAAGGCTACCTAGGCCTTGGATCCCCAGAGGTTTCCTCCTCAAAGGGGTTTTCCTCCTCTTATCCATGCAAATGGTCATAATATTAGACAGGGTTAGTGCTTTCATAGGTTCTGTAGTTAGGATCAGCTGTTGGATGGAGTCAGATAGTGGCCCCGGCTGTTCCCTCTCTCTTTAGGAAGTCTGCCCTTCTGCATCTTGTCAGCTTTCATTTCCTTCATTGTCCTTGTCATATCTCATTCTTCTCCTGTCCTTCCCATCTTTGTCTATCTCCTTACTTTCTGGTCTAGATATATTCTGATTTCTCACCTCTTCGATGCTCAGCACCCTTTTGGTTATTCTTTTTGGGCTTCTTCCTAAGCTACCTTTAGCCGAGGGAATTATTCCCATGGCACCTATGGGGGGACCCTCCTCTAGGGTTCCTTGTGTCGTACTCCTACAGCCACAATATATTGAAGTCACACAAACATACATCTCATCCAGTTGCATAAGTGCAATTGAATGGGAAGGCTATGCCTGAGGTTCAATAGGCAGAGCAACAACATCACTCCCTCCCCCATCAGGCCTTATAAGGCCACTCCTCCTGGACTGTTTCAGGATTTATTTCCCAGTTGCCCCACCATCCACCACTCCTCCTCCAGTGGCTCGGCTCTCTTTCCTGTGAGCTTCTTCCTAAGCTACCTTTAGCCAAGGGAATTATTCCCATGGCACCTATGGGGGGGACCCTTCCTCTAGGGTTCCTTGCATCATACCCCTACAGGGTGGTATATCCCATAGATAGAGAGGCAAACAGCCACAATGTATTGAAGTCACACAAGCATACATCTCATCCAGTTGTATAAGCACAATTGAACTATCTATTGCATCAATCTGTCTGTCTACAATATCTATCTATCTATCTATCTATCTATCTATCTATCTATCTATCTATTTATCTATCTATCTATCCATCCATCCATCTAATATTTTTTGCCTGGTCTTGTCCTGTGAGTGTGTATGGAGAGCAAAGGTGAAAAGTGCAATAGGATACTAGGCAACTAGGGCATAAGATGACAGAGGTGAGAAAAGGAGGGGCAGGGAGGTAAGGGCAAGCAGTGAACTGTCTGTTACATGACGGTTCACTGCTTGCTTCTCCTGCCCTCTCTCACCTCTGACCAACTCTTATGCACTAGCTTCCTAATGTCTTATTGTACTTGCACATTTGCTCCGTCTGCTTTAATCTCTAAGCAGTCCATGAAAGTTTGACTGTCTGAACCTGCACAGCCTTTTGTGGTTGGGTACCTGATGTTGAAGTTGAAAATGCCTCATGTAATAACATGTAGCTACTGTCTGTTAATTGTACTGTTGCTTTTGTCGTAGTCACATGTATCTACCGCTTTTTTATGTTGCCGCCCTTGCACAGCCAACATCTTGCCGCAGTGGAGATTTGGAGGCGTGGTTGCTGTTGGGTGAATGCAGGGCACGCACCAGTAGGTGCGTCCCGCATTCCCCAATCAGCCAGCAACAGGGGCCGATACCCTACCTAGCTAATGAGGTGAAGAGCTCTGACAAAAGGTCTGCTGCAATGAGAGCGAAGCTCTCATGCAGTGTGACCATAACATGCCTCTCTCTATGTGCAGGCAACATGGTGGCAGTGACTGCCACTGTTGCCTGTCAACCCCCCTTCCTTTATTGTGTGCCAACAGGGGTGCCCAATACCCATCGGCATCCTGCAACCCCCCCTTTTTTGATTGCCGAGGGGGTGCCCAATCCTCCTCAGCATCATGCGACCTCCAACAGTTTCTTTTTGCCGATGGGGTGCCCAACTCCTCGGCATGTATCCTCCCTTGAATTTTGGCCGATGGGGAGCAACTCCCCATCAGCATAGTGGTCCCCCTTCCTTTTTTTGATTGCCAAGGGGGTGCCCAATCTCCCTCGGCTCCTGCAGCTCCCTCCCTTCCTTATTTGTTGACAGGGGTGCCCAATCCCCTGTTGGCTAAAGCACCCACACACACACACACACACACACACACACACAGGTGGCATGCTGGGAGCCCACCCTAGCATGCCAAAGCACCTATTAAAAATGAAAATGGTCCCCTGATGTCTTTTTTTTTCCCTGTCAAGAAGGAAACGGTCCCTCGGCGGTCTCCCTGGCCACCCACCCACTGTGCACCCTGCCTCCCCACACACTCCCTTCACCCCATACTTACCTCCGGAGCCTGGTGCAATGGTCTTCAGTGGACTGGGAACATGTCTGCACTCTTCAAAGCCGACTGTGAACTAAGGAAATGCCGGAAAGCTGTATAATGGAATGAATAGGGTTTTTTTTAACTTTGCTGCATATCTCAGGCATTTTTTTGAATTTTGGCACCAAATTTTCAACATGGGGTTTTTGGGACCCCTCCTCATGAATTCTATCACTGTCATGGTGTTAATCAGCCTTGAAAGGTGATTTCACAGTCACTATGCGGAATCACCTTTCGGGACTGATGCGGCAGTGATGCCAGTGTTCATGGGTGACCTCTCAAAAGCCAATGTTGCAAATTTGGTGGAATAAATCCAAAAAATGACTGTTTTACGAGCTTGCATTGTGCAGTTGCTACGCAGGCTCGTAACTTCATGAATTCGCAAAACTTTCATGCCAGATTTTCAACATTGACATTGTCATTTTTGTACACCTCCTTGTGAACAGTACAGCTGTCATTTTCCACATCCTGCCCGAAATTTGTTTCCACACTTATGGTGCACAATAGAGCGTTCGCTGTAGGAAATCAGTGTTTGGGCCAGATTATGAAAATGACAGTGACACAGTTCCTAAACTGCCTATGTTGAAAATTTGGTGATGATACTCCATAAAATGACTGTTTTACGAGCGTGCGTTGGCAGATTGCATGCACACTCATAATGTTGTGCATTTGTAATATTTCCACTCTGGATTTTCACCATTGGCAATTTTCCACACCTCTTGATGAACAGTACAACTGTCATTTCACATATACTGCCCAAAATGTGTTTTCACACTTCCGGCACAGAATAGCGCGGTCGCTGTGCAAAATCACTTTTTGGGACAGTTTGAAGAAATAATAGTGACACCATACATGAGCACAGGTGCTAAAATACCTATGTTGAAAATCTGGTGCTGAATGCCCATAAAATGACTGTGTTCCAAGCGTGCATTGTACATTTCCCATGCACCCTTGTAACTTCGCAAATTTGCTATATTTACATGCCACATTTTCAAAACTGGCATTTTTTTACACCTCCTTATGAACTGTACAGCTGTCATTTTTCACATCCTACCCAAAATGTTTCCCCGCACTGCACTACCAAAGCCAATGCCAGCGCGACAACATTCGGCATTGACAAATGCTTGTTTATACTTGTCCTATTGCTATTATTGTTTCTATAACCAGCTATTACTATACATTCTTTTCATCACCTTATGTTGAGGTGTGTTTATCCCATACTCCTGTATGTACTGTTTTTGATTCATGTCATTGCCACCCTGTGGCCCTGGTCATAACTCAAAATGGTCCTTTGGATCAGCTCACTTACCCAGTTACCAAAGACATATATACATACATACATACATACATGCATATATAAATAAATAAAGTGCATGCAAAAAAAATACAATAAATATGAACAACCCAAGATACAGTTTGCCTAAACATTTAGAGGTTAACATAGCAGATGGGGAGACATTCGATAGCATGCTGCTTATAACTGTACTGTGCATGAGGGCTGGCTAGAGTGGTAATTAGGTTAGAACACGGTGACAGTTACATCTTGCAATACTCTATGCTCTCTCTAATGTGGATGATAGAAATTATAAATGCATAACAGGAAGACTACTTTGAATTATGTGTACTCAGCATACTGAAACGTCATCAGAATCTTTGTAATGTTCTTCAAGGAAGAATGGAGGGGAAATTATTCTCACCCGCTGGCAGGTCAATATGAGATGCACACACAGCAAAATATGTGTGCTTGAGAAACTAATTCACTTTGAAGGCTAGGAATTAGTGACCCTGATAGATGACTGGTGGGTGATAAAAATAACTAGGGCACCAGGGCAGAGGGATACAGAGTACTATGAACAGATAGGCCTGACAGGAAGATGGTGGAGTGGATGGACAGTATGTGTAATGGAAGGAGCCACTGTGGAGGCCAAAGAGGTCATCAGGGGAACAAACTTTGTTACAGAGCCTATTTGGGTTGAGTCAGGGAAAATATGGGGAAAAACAATCAACATGGGGGTGTGCTACAGGTCCCCAAGTGGTTCAGTGGAGCATAATGGACAGTTTGTTTGGGAAATTACAAGAGCAGTCAAATCAGATGCAGTGTCATTACAGTGGGACTTCAATCTCCCAGTTATAGACTGGCATCTTGAGAGAGTTAATGGAAGCGCTAAGGTCTGAATTCCTACCCAACATCACATAATTGCTTTCTACAGCAGTGTGTCCAACAAGGTGTTAGGTTTACGGCCAATCCTGACCTTATTCTAAGTAGTGGGGATGGGGTCATCTCCACTGTAAAAGTCATGAAACCGGTGGAAGGCAGTGACATAAACTAGGTAAACCTCTCCTGGAGACAGAAAAAAATAGCCAGACCTCAGTCACAAGGACCAAGAATTTTAGAAAGGCAGACATGGATAAGATAAAGGCTATGGAGTCCAAAGGTCTGGAGCAGCTGCATAAGTGTATAATCACCTCATCGGCAGCATCTGGGAGAGGGCCACTACCTCTGCCTGCTGCCTAGGATACAGGCACGGGGCATGGGCTCCCATAGCTGACCAACGGGGGTCCTTTCCCAAACGGTAAAATAAAATGGCAGTGCCTCCACCCAGAGTACATTTTAAGTGAGTTTGATTGCTTGCAGTACAACCCCCTGGGTTGTTGTACCAACCCACCTTCCCAACAGTTACTCCAGACATAGATGTACCAGGATTTGAACCTCCCCACATTCAGTTACTACATTTACCTTTTCATCTCATCAATACACAGACTCACTAAAATCAGACTCTGGGTTCCTTTTCTGCTGTAAAACAATAACTCCAGGGGTTTATTTACAGGGAGAGGGTTTAGGACTAGGGAAGTGGAACAGAGGTTAACACATTTTCAATTTGCATTTCCCAAATCACATTCGCTTTGATTCATTCCCATATTTCACTCCATGCAGCCATCAGTATCTATCTATCTATCCAGCTATTTGCTACAGTTGCCCAAACCCAGACCTGCAGGTTCCATTCTATTCTCCCAAAGTCCTATACCTGGGTACCCAGTTTTAGTTGCAGGCCTGAGGTGCAGCTGGTAGCTGGCATTGACACGCTTACTTGAATTAACAATTTTAACATTTTCCATTAGCCTTTTGGTCAGAGCTACCTTTATCTTTTCCCTCTAGGTCTACCTCCTGCCTTAGTGGACAAACATATTTACAGTCCCCAGGTGCAGGCAATTCCTGCCATTTACTCATGGTTCTGCAGATTCAATCCAGGGATGGCACAGTTCTCGGGACTTCTGTGGGGTGATGGCATAGGCAGAACCAGGCACAACTTCTTTAGCAGTTGCACAGAGGCTGCAGCTCGCTCTTTCTCTTCTTGCTTGTGGATCTTGCAACTTGTCCCCTTCAGCCCATTACAGGCCCCGGCACAGAGCACATGCACAAGGCCTACCACCACAGAGGACCCTGACCGAAAAGAGGCCCCATGGCCCAGCTCCATCAATAAGAGCACCCTAGCACTCTGGTACAAGACCCGTGACCCCCTGCAGCAGCAGACCCCACTCAATGGGGGTTAGCAAGCTCCCCACCTGGCCCTGGATACCAACAAAAACATTCAGCACATTCTCTTTTGCTATTCTCTTTTCACTCTCTCTCTCTTTCCCACTAAGGGGTGTAGCCACAGCCATCCATTTCTCTCTTGGCTGTACCTCAGGCGCAGACCACAGGCACTTGGACCAGAAAGCACCTGTCCATTATTCTGCATTTACAGTCTCTTAACTTTAACACAGCCACACAATTTGCTCTGGCTCACACATCATCCCCTGCACACACAGTCCCTTTTCTCACCGTGCAGGTACTGGCAATTCTCTGAATTGAAGAAGTTCGCTCTCCCTCTTCTTCTCTCAGTACATTTATATGTCCTTGTTCCTCATTCTCTGTACTCCATCTTTTCACCAGGTTTAGATGCAACCTTCATTCTTTTCCCAGGCTCAGAATGCAACCTTGGTCTTTTTCCAGGCCAGACCCAACCTTTGTCCTTTTATGTCAGGATCAGGACACAACCTCTTCACTTGCAATCTGAAGCTTCCCTTTCCATTCGAACTGCACTTTTATCACCGCTGTGGTGCAGCTTCAGAACAACACAAAGTCCATTTCCTGTAGCTTTTCTCTTTCTCTGACAAGCTTCTACTTTAACAAACTTTCCTCTTTTCTCTTCAGCATCTCTTTCCTGATGAGACAGACACTCCCTGCCTTGGGGACAAATTGCTGGCAGCCTCTGGGCAGGCCCATTCCACAGCCCCATTCTCTCCAGGTACAGAAGCCCCCCTCCCTCATTAGGAGCTCCCACCGAACTGACTTGAGTCCAACTGTCCCTCTTTATTTGGGAGCCCTTTCCACTCTCCCCATTGGCTGGAGCCACTGTCCTTAAGCAAAAATTAATATGTATGAGACTCCCTTGATGCCTCACTGGTTGTCGAAAAAGACGCCTAGATTTTCCCCGGTATTTTCCCGCATGAGTCTGTTCACAAGCCCCAGAATCTTCCTGGCTAGTTCTGGCTTGGTGGTTGGCTGGCTGGTATCACATGGCTGCAAACATGGTATCTGGATGTAAACAGTGTCCCAATATTTATACAGTGTCCCAGGTTTCAAATAATCCTGCAGCCAAACTGTAAACATTTATCCAGTCCTTTCCCCATACATGTGTAGCCACCCCTGTGCTCCATAAAGCGACTGCACTCTTAAACCAATTTGCTCAAATCTCTGCTAGTTGCTGCTGCTGTTATACCTTCCCCTTAGGCAGCACACACATAGCCACAGTTTATATAGTGTGCCCACTCTGTTCCCTGGCTGCAGTCTGTGAACACTTTTATTTATTATCCCCTCACAGACTGACAGCCTTCCTATTCCTTTGCACACCTCTGCTGTGTTTATTTAAACATTTTTCTAGCATGTCCTAGTGCTACACTTTATTTCCCACAGCTCTAGACAGGCTCTCCTCTCTTCAAAGGGGTGCCACCTCATGAATATTAATGAGGCAGCTTCCAATCCCTGCTGCGTGATTGGCACACATAAAGAAATACATTTTTCTGCTTCCCAGTTGCCTCTCCCCTTTTTAACAAGGTCCCTGGTCCCTCTTTCACATTGCCCTGTGACCTGAACCACTGGAGACTGACTAAAGATGGCCACACAAAAATGTCCATGTGCACATGCGCTGAGCTTGCCGTCACCGTAGTGCCTTTCCAAAAGCCAGCGACTCCACGAAACTTGCTCCTGTGGCCCTGCTCTCTCAGAAAAACAATGTAGGGGCTGGCAGGAGAGGACGGGGGCACAGGGAACAGCCAGGAAAACCAGGATCTGGGCAAAAAAAATGGGGGGTGGAAGCAAAACCCCAAGGAAAATGTGCCTTTTTCCAGGGGCTCATAGGTAAGCCTCCAACAGGGTGGTTACACTCCCCCTCCCCTTAAATGCTTGGCATCTGTGCCAAGCCAAAGGACTTACACTCAGGTCACTCTGTAACCCAATCACATTTACAGTAATGCCAAAAACTATGACATCCTACTCTAATACATAGGGTTACCGATCCTATACATCAACATTTTCCATTTTCCATAATCATCATCTATTCCAATCAATTTACACCTTAGCCCAATATCTCAGAGCTGTAGATGGTACAAACCCTTCCCAGGAACCCTTGGCATCTTTAATTTCCAAGTGGCACACTTTTTGGTGCAGCTTCCACCTTCAACCACCAGGGGGCATCCTCCTATATTTTTCTTTGACCAGCAATGAAAGTTAGCCCAAGCCAGTTTTGCAGTTAAACGTTTTTATTAATTTTTCATGAGATATACAGACAAACCTCTTACAGTACAGTACAATGTGAAGATTTTTTTTTTTTTAAAGAAATTGAGGCAGCATATAATAAGAACATTGCTACAATAATACAAGGAGCTTTTGGTTTAAAATATACTAAACAATACAGGTCATGTAATTAGCATATACTTGACATTTGTAGTGAACTTAAAGCGGATAGAATGATTAGATACGGTTTATATTAAAATGTTACTTAATTATACATGATGCTGCAAAAGGGAAAAAAGTACATTTGTAAAAGGATTGTGGAGTAATAAAGAACGATTGAGAATAGAGTATAGGAAAGAAAAGATATATAAGAAAGTTAAGAAGAGAGAGAGGGAAACTATGAAAAAATGGGAAAAAAGCGAGACTACAATGATGTATCAGTAAAAGGGGAAAATCCATATATATTAAGTCCATACATTGGTGTTGGAAGATTTAGTTGATTCCAAAAAATTAAAAAAGCCCTGCCAACAATTGTTATATAACATGAGTCGGTCAGACAAGATATATGCCATACGGTCCAGAGGCATATTGCAATAGTTGGTTAATGATACCGGAAGGGTAGGATTATGTTGGATTCCAATGCATGAGGATTGTACGCTTAACTTGAAGGAAGAGTATATTTAACCATCTGCTCTATGTAATATGAAATTTTATAAGAACGGTGATTAAAAATACCAAGAATGTAATGTTTAGGTCTAGTGTAAAGGTTGACCTACCACTTTCATTGCAAATCTGTGAGTACAGTGCCAAATCTTTTGTATGAGGGGACAGTGCCATAAGATATGCAATAAATCCCCATTGGGGGAACTGCAGCACCAGCAATTGTTATTGTTCAATAAACCCATTTTTTTGTAATACAACAGGAGTTCTGTACCACAAATGAAGGATCTTGGTTTGAATGAGGGAACTGCGTTTATCATTAAAAGATTTGTGACAGGAGAGCCAACATCTGGACCATTGTGCATTGGTGATATTATATTGTAGCAAAGTACTCCATCTGTTTTTAGCATTGACAGAGTAGTCAGGAAGGATATCACAAATATCTTTGTAAACAGTGCTATTTAAATTGGATGTTGTTTTTTTATCCATTTAGAGATGTGCTTATCATATAGAGAATTGATAGAGAAGGGTGTGAGGTAAGAGTTGCATGTGGTACGAAGCTGTAGATATTTCAAAAAATCCTGATGGGGAAGATTCCATATGCCTCATAGGTCGGTGTAAGATTTTAACTTTAATGACTTGGGTTCAAGTATATCCTGCAAAAAGAGAATACCCTTATTTTTCCAGGTACGACAAAAAATGGGGTGATTATCAAGAGATATATGGTGGTTACCCCAGATGGGGGTGTAAGCTAAGGGTTTGGGGTTAGATTTAATATGCTTGTGAATGATTTTCCAATAGAATATAGAAGCAGCTATGGTAGGGTGAGACTTTAAAGAAGATGTAAGGGTGTTATAAATGAAAGAAGTCACCACATTACCAGGACATAAGGATGTTTCCATATTGACCCATAAAGACTGGATGTTGGGTTTGTTAAACCATTTAATTGTTTGAGATGTACGGAAAGCCCATAAGTAGGCTTGGAACCAAGGAAGGCCAAAGCCACCTTTGACCAATGGGATCTAAGTTTATTACGACTAAATCTAGGTATTTTGCCTTCCCAAATGAAGCTGCCGATAATTTGTCTATTTTGGTAAGAAAACTAGAGGAAGTATCAAAAGGATATTGGAAAATAGGTATAATATTTTAGAGTTATTGACATTTTAATGGTGGAAATGTTACCATTAAAAGAAAGTTTAAGTAGCTTCCATCTATCAAGTGTTGTTTGGATACTGGTTAACAGAGGGAAAGATTAGCATCCATAATTTATTCAATGTCGGGGTGATCGAATGCCGAGATAAGATATACCTTGGGGGCCAACGAAGCTAATGAGTTGTTCATGAGGGACTACAAAGGGTATTCAGTGGTAGCGTTCGTTTGTTAAGGTTTAGAGCTAGTCAGGAGTGGAGGTGAAGTCATTCAGTAGTTTAACTAAAGGTTGCCCAGAACTTTTGAGGTTTTCAAGTAAAATAAGGAGATCATCTCGCATATGAGAGTGAAGTATAATGAGAGTTACCAATAGTAATGCCTTTAATTGTACCGGATTGACGTAGGGACGCAGAAAGAGGTTCCATGGCAAGTATAAACAATGAAGGCGATAAGGGGCATCCTTGTCTGGTGCCTCTTGCTAAGTAAAAGGAGGGGGACAAAACAGAGTTCATGAGAACTCGAGCTGAAGGGGAGGTATACAATAATTGAATCCAAGCACAAAAATTATTTGTAAAGCCAAAATGAGATAGCACCTGATAAAGATATTCCCAATTGAGAGAGTCAAATGCTTTCTCAAAGTCAATGGCTATTGCAGCTGCAGGGGTTTTAAGAGTTTTTGCTTTGTGAATTAAATTGAGTAATGAGCCAAGATGATCGGAACTGTTTCTATTTTTGATAAATCCTGATTGAGAAGTATGGATGAGTTTATCCATTAAAGATTCTAAGCAGAGAGTTAATAATTTGGCAGATTTTTCCATCAGTATTAAGAAGTGAGATCGGTCTATAGTTTGAAGGAAGTAAAGGGTCTTTGTCTTTTTTTGTCAAGACTGTTATGATGGCTTCAGTCATTGTGCATGGGAGTTTCTTTATTAAGGTTGCTTCTTGGAATACATTGACTAATGCAGGACAAAGAGTGTCAGATAGGGTTTTATAAAAATCAGTAGGGAACCCATCACTGCCAGGTGCTTTACCATTTTTTAATGATGATAAAGCAGTTTGGATTTCCTGTAAAGTGATTGGTTTATCAAGCACAGCTTTGTCCTGAGGGATAGGGTGGGGTAGATTCAATTTTCCAGAAAATGTTGTATTAGGTTGGGATTTGTAGTATTAGGTTGCGAGTACAGTTGATGGTAAAAGGATTGCATAATACGATTGATTGATTGAAAGGTTGTCTGTGTGTGTCTGACCTGATAGATCTTTTAGACCTGCTATATGTCTCTGCATCTGTTGAGTTTTTAGCTGGTAAGAGAGCAACTTTCTGCATTTATCCCCTTGTTCCCAATAACTGTGTTTAATCCTAAAAAGGGCAAGTTCAGCTTTCCTGGATATCAACTCGTTAATTTTAATTCTTAATTGTAGAATTTCCAGATGAAGCTGTGAATTATGATTGGGTTTATTTTATTTATAGTATTGGGTTTCTTTTTCTTTAAGGGATTTTTCTAAATTAGCTAATTGTTGTTCTCTTAATTTCTTTCTATGCGCTGCATAGCTAATAATTTTACCTCTAATAGTGGCTTTTAATGCTTCCCAGATAGTACCTTGAGACATATCTGGAGTATTGTTAATAGAAAGAAAATCTTGAATCTGGGTTTTAATCCAAGGAGTGAATTCAGGGTCTCTGAGTAAAAGTGGGTCTAAACGCCAAGATGGGGATTTAGAAGAAGGTGAACCCCAGAGTAAATGCAAACTGATAGGGGAATGATCAGATATAACAATAGGGAGAATCAATGTATCAATAATTTTTTCAGTAATGAGGGGAGAAGAGAACCAATAATCAATCCTACTATATGATTTATGTAAAGAGGAATAAAAGTATAATCTCATTGTCTGGGATGATGTAGTCTCAAATGTCAGAGAGACCTAAGTCCTTCATAAGCATTGATAGAGCATTAATACTACGGGGTGGGCATCATGTGATGAGTTACTTCTGTCTAAATATGCTTGTAGTGCTAAATTAAAGTCACCACCAATAAGAATAGGTGAATTATTTTTATTATTAATCATAATTTGTTGGGATAGATTATGGAAGAAAATGGGTGAATCAAAGTTGGGTGCATATACATTCACAAACATAAGTGGACCTGCTGTGGTGTTTAATAGGGTTATAATCCATCTACCATAGGGGTCTCTAATGATTTTTATGGGGGGCCAATTAAGAGATTTATGTATTAAGATAGCAACCCCGTGTTTTTTGGATGGAGAAGATGACGCATATACTTGACCGACCCAGTCCCTTTTAAGTCTGTCGACATCCTCTGATAAAAGTTTAGTTTCTTGTAAGAAAGCAATATGTGTTTTATGCTTTTTAAGATAGGTAAGTACTTGCTTACGTTTACAAGGCGAGTTGAGTCCCTTAACATTCCATGAATGTAATATTAGATCACTCATGGTACTAGGATATAAGGTAATTAGTTACAAATAGGAATGAGGGACTCAATACCATTAATTTGGAGGATGTCACAGATTCAAAAGATAAATATATATAAAAAACAAATGTATGCAGGGCCCTTAACTTGTATGGGATCGAGATGACTGAGTATTTGTATTCATTTTGTCTCACAGAGGGAGAGTATAGAGATAGGAATATCAAGTAATTAAACATTAGAACCAACAAACGTTAGTATAAACTCAGTAACAAGAATATTAATTTGAAACTTTTATGAAATGCAGAGCAAAAGAGTCGGTAATATATAGGACTCTCACTCTACACTACTAGGCGTGTAGAGTAATTAGTGAACTCAAGATACGGTTTACCCTATAATCTTAAGATACTAAACTTTATATAACAGTATATTAAAGAAGTGTAATTGAGATTTGCTGAGGTAATTAAAGCATTACCCTGGAAAAACAAAACATCATTCTACCAAATAAAAAGGATAATTATGTAATAGTGTTAAATTCCAAACATAATGAATTAGCTTGGACCTAGCAATAAGTCCAATATTAAATAAAGTATACCAACATGATGGCAGATAATGCTGAAACAGTGTGAGCCAGATAAAGGATGCCCGATGTGTATTAATCCACATAAGCTAGGTTAGGAATGCAGTATATACTGTAGGTTCATAGTGCATCAGTGTATTGTGGAATCATTTTATAAGTTCCAATGATTTGGAAGAAAATGGGATGAAGAATAATGGAAAGGCGGAAAACTCAATGTATAGAAATACAATTGAAGCATACTTTGGTGCAAAATCTGTGAGATATAATGAATGCACCTGATGCACTACATACCAGCAGTGATGCAAAATAAATATTAAATAAGTAAATGATTTTAGAGTATTTGTCTAATCATCCTCCACATTCCAAATGATAGGATTTATGTGGAAAAATGCTATAATAGTAGGGGTTAAGGGAACACTGATATGAAATACAGAAGATCCACAGTGGAGAGCTTTAAGAGAGGGTGGGACAGACACAGAAAGTGGATGTATCAGATGATGGCCTGTCCCGGGGGGGTGGGGATGGATGATAGGGGTTTCTGGAGCACAAGGGATGGGAGGGTCTCGGCACCCAACTAAGGATCTAGGTTCGAGCAGACTTGATAGACCATAAGGCCTAATCTGCTGGCAAATAGTATGTTAGTATGTTAGTATGTTAGAACTCTATATATGTATGTATGTGCCTGACCACATGGTGGCGCTAAAGCTTATGAAAAATGAGAGTGTAAATAGCAATTATATATACTAATGTCTGGCACCACACAAGGATTAATTAGAAGAGATCTTACAAACATTGTAATATTTATTCTTTCTCTCATTTATTTTTTTTTTCATTGAATAACATTGAGAGTAACTCCCGCATGGATTAAATACCTCCAGTGTCAATTGGCTCACCTCCCACAGACAGATACAGGCTTCTCAGCAGCGATAGCGATTTACTGCATTTAAGTGCTCCAAACCTGTTGGGTGCGATAGAGACTGCGCTTTGCGGTAAATGTACCAAAGGAATCAAGTGAGGTGGTGTGAAGAGGAGGGATTCTGGTGAGAAATTGCTATATCACATCTAATTATGGGCCATAGTATTTATTACAATTTTTTTTTTTTTTTTAGTGGGAAAAGCCTCAGGTAGCCTTGCTCTTTGATTTTCTTCTCCTTTTCTTTTTGGGTGGTTCAGATGATTTAAAGGGACAGCTGGACACACGATCAGCCCAGGAAGAATCGGGAGAGTCATTACCCGTTGAGAGCTTCTTCTGGTCTTGAGTAAAGGGGTCGGATACAGTCTGTCTCAGATCCTCCGTAGATGAGTGCAGATCTTCTTGGAGCAGACCTTCTTAGAGTGGGGAGAATTTGTTAGACTAGGTAAGAGGAGTAGAAAAACTGATGTGACGTTCCACATGGGAAGCTGGAGAGGTGAAAATATTATTTAAACAGCAGGTATTATTATTTAGAGAAGAACCAGATGCTTTTTTTTCTGTATGCGCATGGAGCTTCTGGCAGGAGCTACAGTGGCAGATATGATGGCTGCAGATTTCTCAGGGACCTGAAGGACAGTTTCAGCAGGAAGGGCAAGACATTGTAATTGCAGAGCGTTTGTGCTGGAGCAGGAACGAGCTGCATTAGCATCGCAAGGCAATGTAAGTGCGGGCTGTGTCCAATTCAGAAATTCAGAAGAGATTCTGGGTATTGAAATCTCTGGTAGAATCATTCAAAAAGACGATTGTTGCAGGGTAACGCAGTGCAAACTTAATTCCACGCTGATGAAGGATTGTTTTAATGGGGTTGTAAGCTTTTCGTTTGTTAGATAATTCTTTAGAATAGTCTCTGAAAATTAGGATTCTGTTTTCTTGCCAAGTAAGTGACCTAATTGCCTCGCTTTTTGAAGAATCAGTTCAGTATGTGTGTGGTTTAGAAATCTGGCAATGATGGGCCTGGGTTTCTGGTTGGGTCCAGGCCTCGGATTTAAGGTGCAGTGAGATCTCTCGATGATTAGGTCTTGGCCGGCTGGTAATTTAAGCAAAGAAGGAAGTACATGAGTTAGAAAGGCACTGGTGTCTCCTAGTTCAACACCTTCAGGAAATCCGAGAAATCTAAGGTTGTTATGTCTGTTTCTATTTTCAATATCATCTATTTTGTCCTGAAGGTTCCTAATAACTCTGTCCTGCTCCTGATGGTAGCCTGTAATGTATTAATGGAATCTTCATTTTGAGATGCTTTAACATCAGTAGCGCTGATTTTTTGATCAAGTGCCTGCATATTATTGATATTTTGTTGAGATGCAATTTTTAATACATTGATTTCACTTATTAGTTGCTGAAACATTGCCTCCACTCTATTAAGAGAACTGTTATGTGGAGATTGGTCTTCCATTATTGTAGGCCTTAACAGAGAAATTGAAAAGCTGTAGATAACTCATTCAGTAATTATGAGGCAATAAAAATACTATACCAGAGCTGTTCTGCGATTTACATATAGTAAGATCTCAGATGTTGGTGAAGGTAGGAAGTCTGGAATCTGTAGGATGGATGATGATATTTGGTGAATCCAGGGAGATGAAGAATCAAGCAGCCATCTTCAGCACAGCACCCTCTGACTGTCCCAAGCCAGTTTTGGCATTAAAATCACTTCTCCATTTCCTCTCATAGCCATTTTTCTATTTTCCTGCCACTTGCAAGAGTCCCCATTTAGTGAGCTGGGAGGGGTTCATGCTGGGTGTGACTGGTACAGGAGGTCCCAGCACTGCCTCCATGATGTAACCCCCTCTCTGGCACCATCCAGGAGAGGGCCACTACCCCTGCCTGCTGCCTAGGATACAGGCACAGGGTCTGGGTTCCCATAGCTTCCTTACGGGGGTCCTTTCCCAACAGGTAAAATAAAATGGCAGTGCCTCCACCCAGAGTACCTTTTAAGTGGGTTTGATTGCTTTCAGTACAACCCCCTGGGATGTTGTACCAACCCACATTCCCAACAGTTACCCCAGACATGGATTTACCGGGATTCGAACCTCCCCACAATCAATTACCACATTTATGTTTTCATCCCATCAATACACAGGCTCACTAAAATTAGGCTCTGGATTCATTTTCTGCTGTAAAACTATAACTCCAGGGTTTATTTACAGGGAGAGGGTTTAGGACTAGGGAAGTGGAACAGAGGTTAACACATTTTCAACTTGCATTTTCCAAATTACATTCCCTTTGATTCATTCCCATATTTCAATCCATGTACACATCAGTATCTATCTATCTAGCTATCTGCTGCAGTTACCCAAACCCAGACCTGCAGGTCCCAGTTCATTCCCCCAAAGTCCTATATCTGGGTACCCAGTTTTAGTTGCAGGCCTGAGGTGCAGCTGGTAGCCGGCATTGGCATGCTTACTTGAATTAACAACTTTAACATTTTTCCTTTTCCTTTTGGTCAGAGCTACCTTTATCTTTTCCCTCTAGTCCTTTGCTCTACCTCTATCTCCTGCCTTAGTGGGCAGATTTATTTACAGTCCCCAGGTGCAGGGCAATTACTGCCATTTACTCATGGTTCTGCAGATTCAGTCCAGAGATGGCACAGTTCTCAGGACTCCTGGGGGGAGTGATGGCACAGGCAGAACCAGGCAAAACTTCTTTAGTAGTGGCACAAAGGCTGCAGCTTGCTCTTTCTCTTCTTACTCCTGGATCTTGCAGCTTGTCCCCTTTGGCCCATTACAGGCCACGGTGCAGAGCACATATGCAAGGCCTACCACCACAGAGGATCCAGGCTGGGGAATGGCTCCACAGCCCAGCTCCCTCAATAAGAGTGCCCTAGCACTCAGGTACAAGACCTATGACCCCCTGCAGCTGCAGACCCCACTTGATGGTGGTTAGCAAGTTCCCCACCTGGCCGTGGATGCCAGCAGAAACATTCACCACATTCTCTGCTGCTGTTCTTTTTTCACTCTGTCTTTACCCACTATGGTGTGTAGCCACAGCCATCCATTTCTCTCTTGGCTGTAACTCAGGAGCAGACCACAGGCAATTGGACCAGAAAGCACCTGTTCATCCTTCTGCTTTCACAGTCTCTCAACTTTAACATGGCCACACTATTCACTCTGGCTCACACATCATCCCCTGTACACACAGACCCTTTTCTCACCATGCAGGTACTGGCAATTCTCTGAATCGAAGACATTCACTCTCCCTTTTTTTCTCTCAGCACATTTATATGTCCTTGTAAATACAACATCACACATGCCCCCACAATGCAAAGCATCATGGGCTGCATATGCAAATCACCACAGAATGTTATGCTGGTCCAACTTTAAGCAGAATTGCATGGTGCCAAAAGGCCTCTCACACAGTTTGCAAAGGGTGCTAACAGAAGACATAGACACGTGTTTCGTCCTACCAGGACTCATCAGTATGCCTCGTCTGTTTGACACCCCAGTGGAATGGACCAGCTACCCTTAAGGCAGTGTGCCTTGGATATATTGTGGTGAACCCATTAAAATAAAAAACCATTTAAAGACACAAGAACCTCTGTGCGCAAACACTGAGGCAAAGGGTTACCCAAGGGGCATTTGGCTGGGAAGCCAAGTTTCAAGAAAATACATCACACATGCCCTCACAATGCAAAGCATCATGGGCTGCATATGCAAATCACCACAGAATGTTATGCTGGTCCAACTTTAAGCAGAATTGCATGGTGCCGAAGGCCTCTCACACAGTTTGCAAAGGGTGCTAACAGAAGACATGAACGTGTTTCGTCCTACCAGGACTCATCAGTATGCCTCATCTGTTTGACACCCCAGTGGAATGGACCAGCTACCCTTAAGGCAGTGTGCCTTGGATATATTGTGGTGAACCCATTAAAATAAAAAAACATTTAAAAGACAAAGAACCTCTGTGCGCAAACACTGAGGCAATGTGTATATGTCCTTGTTCCTTGTTCCTCGTTCTCTGTACTCCATCTTTTCACCAGGTTTAGACGTAACCTGCGTTCTTTTCCCAGGCTCAGAATGCAACCATGGTCTTTTTCCAGGCCAGACCCAACCTTTGTCATTTTATGTCAGGATCAGGACACAACCTCTTCACTTGCAATCTGAAGCTTCCCTTTCCATTTGAGCTGTGCTTTTATCACAGCTGTGGTGCAGCTTCATAACAACACAAAGTCCATTTCCTGCAGCTTTTCTCTTTCTCTCACAAGCTTCTGCTTTAACAGACTTTCCTCTTTTCTCTTCAGCTTCTCTTTCCTGATGGGGCAGACACTCCCTGGCCTGGGGGATAAATTGCTGGCAGCCCCCAGGCAGGCCATTCCGCAGCCCCATTCTCTCCAGGGGCAGAAGCCCCCCTTCCTCAGGAGGAGCTCCCACCGAACTGAATCAAGTCTAACTGTCCCTCTGTATTTGGGAGCCCTTTCCATGCTTCCCATTGGCTGCAGCCACTGTCCTTAAGCAAAAATTAGTATGTATGATGCTCCCTTGATGCCTCACTGGTTGGCCAAAAAATGCCTAGATTTTCCCCAGTATTTTCCCCGAGTCTGTTCACAAGCCCCAGAATCTTCCTGGCTAGTCCTGGCTTGGTGGTTGACTGGCTGGTGTCACATGGCTGCAAATATGGTGGCTGGATGTAAACAGTGTCCCAATATTTATACCGTGTCCCAGGTTTCAAATAATCCTGCAGCCAAACTGTACATTTTCATCCAATCCTTTCCCCATACATGTGTAATCACCCCGTGCCCTGTGAAGCAAATGCACTCTTAAACCCATTTGCTGAAATCTCTGTTAGTTGCTGCTGCTTTTATACCTTCTCCCTAGGCAGTACACACATAGCCATAGTTTATATAGTGTACCCACTCTGTTCCCTGACTGCAGTCCATGAACACTTTTATTTATTTACCCCCCCACAGACTGACAGCCTTCCTATTACTTTGCACACCTTTGATCTATTTATTTAAACATTTTCCTGGCCTGTCCTAATGCTACACTTTATTTCCCCCAGAGCTAGACAGGCTGCCCGCTCTTCAAAGGATGCTGCCTCATGAATATTAATGAGGCAGCTCCCAATCCCTGCTGCACGATTGGCACACATAAGAAAATAAATATTTCTGGTTACTCCTATGGGCCTTGCTCTCTCAGAAAGACAACTTGGGGTCCGGCAGGAGAGAACAGGGGGCACAGGGAACAGCCAGGAAAATTGGGATCTGGGCAGAAAAATGGGGGATGAAACAAAACCCCATGGAAAATGAGCCTTTTTACAGGAGCTCACAGGTAAGCCCCCAACAGGGGGTTACAAGAGAAAAGAGGAAAGCAAGGGGAGAGACAGTGAGGATAAGGAGGAGGACAAAGGGAGACCACACATGGGGACCAAGAAAAAAAGACATCCTAAACAGTAACTTCTGCTTAGTTTTTACAGTGGAGATAGAGGGGGATGGACCACCATGGAGAAGCAATCAATCAATCAAGCAATCAAGTCTTTATTTATCCAGGTGAACACCATTGAGCAGGTTCATTTACAAGGTGGATCTGCGTTACACAAGGTCAAGAATAACACTTATGTACAGATAGTAAATAGACATAATTATATAGAAATAGAAAAAAACATACACAGAGCAATAACAAGTATTTCAGGTATAGGGTTAACAAGGTTAGGGAGAGTGGTATGAAAAGGGGAACTAAAACATTCTGAAACAGCCAGTATATTAAAACATTTTCAAACAGCAAGGCATATCATTGGTCAGGACATATACAAACTTAAGGGGCAGATATGGAGGGGAGGGGTACAGGACTGCAGCTGTTCTAGGAGGGGTGCTATGGTAGATGGGCTGGGGACATATATGTTAGGAGTCTGAGGGTAAGAAAGGTAGTGGATTAGCAGAAAAAAGGGTGGGTATAGGTGGAGACAATCAAGGTGCTGGGTTAGGTGGAGATGTAGTAGACAGGTAAGCAGTAGGCACCCTAGCACGCTAAGTGTGCTGGAAACAGCTGCATAGCACCTTAACAGCCTTGGCATACAAGGTCTTGAAGGTGGTAAGACTAACAGAGAGACTCAGTTTCATGGATTTCTGTAGTTTGTGCCAGAGTGAGGGCAACACAAAGTCTATGGCCACTCTCTCAAAGCGTGTATTGGCCCTAGGTACCTTCAGTAGAAGCAGAGAATAGCTTCTCAGTGCGTAGTTGCCTATCACGTATAACGGCAAACAGTCGGAAATGTATTGGGGTAATTTGTTGGTAATAGCTATGTAAGTCCAGAGAGCCACATTTCTATTCCTTCTGTACTGAAGGGAGGTCCACCCCACAGCTGCATATAAGGAGCAGTGGTGGGTGGTGATAGGTAGGCCAGTTATGAATCTCAAGGCTCTGTGGTATAAGGTATCTAGTTTAGTAAGACAGAAGGCATTACACTGACTCTAAATGAAATTGGCATAATCAATTAGGGATAGAAACGTGGACTGAACTAACTGCATCTTGGCATCTTTGGTCAGGAGGCGGTTTATTCTGAAGAAGAGACCAAGCCTCTGCAGAAACATGGAGAAGATGGTCCTGGAGCAGGAATGAATTTCACCCACAAAAACCATAAAGAAAGATAAAAAATTGGACACTATTCTAAGAGAGTTACCAGCATTTCGCACAGACATCAAAGGTACATGAGATGCAGTGGGAACTGAAATTACCACACTTTCAAAACAAGCTGATGAAATTGATGAACAATTAACCACAATGGACAGCATGGTTGATTGACTCATGTCCCTGGTACAACAATTGCAAAAAGCTCAAGATAAAATACAAGAATGGCAAGAAGATGTCAAAAGCAGTTCCAGCAGAAAAAAACATCAGAATTTATGGTATCCCTGAACAATCAGAGGGCTAGGACATGGAGTCTGTTCTCATCACTTCTTTGAGCAAGCCCTCCAACTCAATCTGCAACAGTCTCTGCAGATCAAAAAAGCACATCGGGCCCTGGGACCCTGACCCAGAGCTCCAGGTGCCTGCCCCTGCTACATCATTGTTTGATTTCTGAAGTAGGAAACAAAACAGGACCTACTCTCTCAGTCATAGCTTCATATGGTTACATAGGTGCATGAGTAGGCAATTACAGAGGAATATAATAACATAGCTTCATATGGTTACATAGGTGCATGAGTAGGCAATTACAGAGGAATATAATAACATAGCTTCATTCAGTTACATAGGTAGATGAGCAGGCAACACGTAGAAAGGGTATAGCAGATTGCCATATAGAGTAACTGAGGTACAGTCCAGAGGGAAAGCAATAGAGGGGAAGACAGGTAGGGTACTTGGTAAAATAGTGGGATTTTTGCTGGGGGGGATATAGAGCATAAGTGTTGAAATAAACGCTCTGCAGGGAGTGATGCTTAGCTGTCCAAGGAGCATTGCTGGGGGGGGGGGGCTGTGGGTGAAATACCTTGGCATAAAGATCACGACTATGATTTCACAACTGTGCAAAGCCAACTATGCCCCACTACAGGCGTAGCTGCAGCAAGGCCTAAACCAATGGACAGTGCTCCCCTTGTCCCCAGAAAGAAGGGTAGCAATAATTAAGATGCTGGCCCTTCCTCAATTTTTATATTTATTTAAAAATCTGGCCCTCCCAATCCCCCAGAGGGTGTGGGCATTTTGGAGCAGGCAGATCTTATGCTTTCTAAATTTCTGACCAAAGATTCTCGTAAAACTATTGCACGATATCGTTTGTTACCGGTCCTAAATTACGCTTCTTTCATTACTGATGCCTCATCTTCTTCCTTTATGTTCTAGAAGGAAACATTGTTATATAAAATTGGAAAGTTTTTATTAATGGCACCTTCCCAGGCACATCACTGTAATATTTTGACTAGCCTTGAATGGCTATCCATTCAAAATACTTAGAAATTGGCTATGTCACATTTTACGTTTAAAATACCTGTACTACATACAGGTATTCAAACATCACTTCAAATCCTTTTGGATACATATAGTTCCCCATACAGTTCACGGTCATCTACTAAGATCCAACTGACCCTTCCATTGGTCCGTACAAACTCATGGAAAAGGTCCTTCGTTTATTGCACTGCAACAGTGTGGAACCCTTTACCTGATGAAGTAAAGTCTTCTTTATCAATCACCACTTTCTCCACTGCTGCTTCCATTCATTTTTAAAAAATGATTGTTTGCTCTTGTGTAAAATGATGTAACTGTTTATTATATTTAACGGTTGATTAATGTATCCTACTGTATGTCATAAGTTTGTCAGTTGAAGCTACTGACTTCAGGTCGTGCCTGAAAATGGGATCTTGTATCTCAGTGTACCTACCTGCAATTACAAATAAATAAAATGAAATGAAATATGGCAAGGGTGGTGACCACATGTTGCCTTTAAGGCATTGTTTAGGTCAAAGAGGCAGGGAGGACTCATGCTGTCAGACCTTAAACTGTAGTACGAGGTGGCACAGCTGCAACCAGTGTTGTATTGGCTCAGGAACTCCCTAGATCAACAATGGTCGCAACTGGAAAGGGAGGGTATCCCCACTCAACCCCCAGATTGGCCTGCTGGATGCTCAGCAGCTTAATACTTATTACAGATGTATGTCTACACTTGTCCTCATCTCATTACAAATTTGGGAGAAATGGGTCAGCAAAGGGGCCCTATCTCAGACAGCAACTCCTATGGTTTCTTCCCCTACACCTGCACTCAGATTTTGTTCCTGGTACCCTTGATATGGGATATAAAAACTGGCACCATGGGGGTTACGGTTCCCAGTTCAAATGATGCAGGAGCAGAATGTCAAACTCTTTCAAATGGTATGGGATCTGTTCAGAATCCCACACACATGTTCCGATATTTTCAAGTGCAAGCGTACCTAATTAGGTTGGCTAGAAGAGACTTAGGGTTAGATTTTACTAGAATGCTTACTCATATAGTAATGGGAGTTCTAAAAGGGGAAGCCCTACCACATATTGCCTCACACCTTTATTAAGGAACTTCAGGAATTAAGTAAATTCTCACTGTTATGGACCTTCAGGTTGTGTGAGCAGGAGTTAGGCCTTCCCCTAGAATAGGACAAATGGAAAACAGTCTGTCAGAATACACATAAAGTGTCTCCTCAATTATGTAGAAGTTTAAGTGGAAGTGTCTAGCTTATTATTTTATTACTCCAATTCAGCAGGTCCAAAGGGGACTGCCCCAATGGTGCACTACTGACAGCAGTGTGGGGAATCCAGTGCCTCCCATTTTCATATGATGTAGGATTACCCCAAACTTATCCACTTTTTTTCAGGAGCCAGAGGGGGCACTACAAGTAATATCTACTTCCCAGCTCACCCTCTCTAAAGAACATCTTATTTTAACATTATACCCACAGGGTACTTTTGTTTATTTATTTATTTGCACAACTCAGAATTATAATCCTTTGAGTCAAGGACTCGTTTCCAAAGGCTCCTCATCAGACAAAGTACAGGTTACATACAAACAGGACACCATATAGTTACAGAGGAATATAATACCATAGCTTCATATGGTTACATAGGTACATGAGTAGGCAATTACAGAGGAATATAATAACAAAGCTTCATACGGTTACATAGGTACATGAGTAGGCAATTACAGAGGAATATAATAACAAAGCTTCATACAGTTACATAGGTACATGAGCAGGCAATGCGTAGAAAGGGTATGGCAGATTGCCATATAGAGTGACTGAGGTACAGTCCAGAGGGGAAGCAATAGAGGTGCAGACAGGTAGGGTACTTGGTAAAATAGTGGGATTTTTGCTAGGGGGGGATATAGAGCATAAGTGCTGAAATAAATGCTCTGCAGGGAGTGATGCTTAGCTGTCCAAGGGGCATTGCTGGGGGGGGCTGTGGGTGACTGGAGAAAGAATAGGGGGGTTCTTGGTCTATTAACAGTTGCAGCAGCGTGAGGCAAAGAGATGGCTTTTGAGGGCAATTTTGAAAGGGCCTATTCTAGCGAGGCTGGTAATAGTAGCCAGGATGGAGTTGTACCATAGTGGGGTCCTATAGTGGAAGGACTGCTGTACAAGTGAAGTCTTGACTCTGGGTACCATGAGGGTGGGTTTGCAGGTACTGTGGGTAGATACTACAGGGCAGGCGACACCGATGGAGGAGGCCACACCTCTGGGGGAGAGACCCAGGAGGACTTTCTTTGACAACAGCTAGGATTGGTAGAGGAGTCTCTGTTCGGAGTTGAGGATGTTGGCAAGTGAGTAGAGAGAGCAAGTTTGGGTGCACCTGTCCGCACCTAACAGGAGCCTGCAGGCCTTGTTATTGGACAGTTGCTCTTTGTTGAGGGCAGTTTTGTCAGCAGCAGCATAAATTGGGAGGCCATAGTCTACCAGGGAAAGAACTGATGAGGTGACTGCAATACAAAGCACATCGGGGGGGCAGGCAGTCCCTGTGGCTGTAGAGGAGGCCAATCTGTATTTTTGTGCCGGACAAGACGGCAGCGATATGGTGGTGGAAGGTGAGAGCAGGGTCAAAGGTGTGAAGGATCCTTCTAGTAAATATCTGCTGGGCATATTGCTGGTTGCAATTAAAAAGTGTATACCAAAACATTGGTTGAAGGCAGAGATACCCACACTGGCAGAATGGTTGGCATTGGTTAACTCCATCATCACATAAGTAATCCTGACTTAAAGCATTTGTAACCAAGTAGATAAGGGCTGGAACAGGTGGAACTTCGGGATAATGTATGTTATGACTAAAAAACCCCTTGTTTGTCCCTTAACCTGAAGACAGGATTCCACCAGAAATTATAGAAGAAGGGAAGTGTGCCCAGGTAACAAGATAGGTCATTTTCTCTATCTGAGGCTGTCTTTCTTGGGTAATATCTAAACAATCATAGCTGTGGGCTGAGATGTAGGTGTTGGCGCCACTTGAACATCTTTATAAAACTGTTACACACTATATTGCAGAAGTATGGTGCATGAAAAGCCAGATGTATTTGTTTTTGTTATATGGTGTTTGTCTTTGTATGTACTATGAAAATTTCAATAAACTATGATTTTAAAAAACAAGCTTAGACCAGAGCTGATAGGGCTGCAGCTGAGGAATTTGGGGTAAAAATATTGAAAATTACCAAACTTATGAGTCTGCGTTAGCAAAATGTAATGTAGGCTCATAAATTTGTTGTTTTGTTATATTTGTATACCAAATTTTCAACATAGTTTTGTTATGACCCTGCCTCATGAAGAAGGGCAGAGAAAATATTCAACTACTGCCCGGAAGGTGATTTCATTCAGGGACAGCAAAATCAACTTTCAGACTCAAAAACACATTTTGGTCAGGATGTGAGAAATGACAGCTGTCACATTCATGAGGTGCTGCACAGGTATGGCTATGTTGTAAATCTGGGATAAAAATACTGAAAATTACCAAAGTTAATGAGCCTGCATTCACAATATTCAACTTAGGCTTATAACCTTATTGTTTTTTAATATTTGTATACCAGATTTCAAACACTGCCTTCTTATGACCCCAGCTCATGAACAATAGCAGAGAAAATTGTCAACTCATGCCCAAAAGGTGATTTTGCGCAGGGACTGCAAAATCATCTTTTGGGATGTAAAAAAAACATTTTGGCCAGGATTTGAAAAATGACAGCTGTCTCATTCATGAGGTGCTATAAAGATATGGCTATGTCATAAATTTGATATTTGAAATGACTAAGGTTAAGCTTGTGTTCTCAAAATCCAATGTAGGCTCATAACTTTGTTATTTTTTTTATATTTTTACCCCAAATTTTCAACATAGCCATCTTATGACCCCACTTCATGAACAATACTAACATACTAACATACTAATAGCCAGCAGAATAGGCCTAATGGTCTGTCATGTCTGCTCGGTAGCCAGCCACCTAGTGGGTGCTCACCTTCCTGCCCTCCCTAGCCCCCGAAAGGGTCTTCTTTAGCTTCAGTTTCCCCTTTTACCTGTCCCACCCCTTCTTGGAGCCCTCCATTGTGCTCTCCTCCACCAGCCTCCCAGGAAGTGCATTCCATGACTCCACCACCCTCTCAGTGAAATAATGTTTCCTACGTTCCCCCCTGTAATTCCCCCCTCCAGCTTCCACTCATGCCCCCTGGTTGTTCCCCCTTTCTTTAGCCTGAACAGCTCCATGGTTCCACTCTTGGTTATTCCTTTATGCACTTGAAGACCCCTGTCATGTCTCCCCTGTCTCTCCTCTCCTCTCCTCTCCTCCAGTGTGTACAGCCCAAACTCTTCCAGTCTCACCTCATAGGACCTCCCCTCCATGCCCTGAATCATCCTGGTCACTCTCCTCTGGACCCTCTCCAGCAGTGTTATGTCCTCCTTCAGATGAGTTCTCCACAATTGTACACAGTACTGGAGTTACAGCCTGACCAAGGCATTATATAGAGGGAGGATCACCTCCCTCCTCCTGGATGTAATTCCCCTGGCTATGCAGCCCAGTATCCTGTTTGCTTTGGCTGCAGTTCTTCTACAATTTTTGGAGTTATTCATTTTGACATCTACCACCACCCCTAGATCCCTCTCACCCAATGTGGCTTGTAGTGTGACCCCCGGTGTATACATGGCTCGGGTTTCTGACCCCCAAATGAAGTACCTTACATTTCCCAGCATTAAGCTTCAATCCCCCACCTCCTTGACCACCTCTCCAGGGTATCCAGGTCCCCCTGGACTGTCTCTCTCACTTCTTACCTATCCACCAGTGCTCCCAGTTTGGAGTCATCCGCAAAGAGACTCAGCCTACTTCTAACCCCCTTCCCTATATCCGAGACATAGGCATTGAACAGGAGTGGCCCAATACTGAACCTTGGGGACTCTCACTGATTACCTTTCTGGGGGAGAAGACTATCCCACCGACCATTACCCTCTGTATTCACCCCAAAAGCCAATTTTCCACCCACTTGAGCACCTATCCTCCCACCCCCCTCTCCCCCAGCTTTGCTATCAGCCCATTATGGGGTAACAAATCAAACGCCTTGCTGAAATCCAGGTATAGGATGTCCACCAGCCTATGTCTGTCCAGGGCCCCCATCACCCAGTCATAAAACTCTACGAGGTTGGACTGACATGATCTCCCTGGGACGAAGCCATACTGTTTATCATCCTGGTGCCCTAACCTTTTCAGCTGCCTCCTAAGCCTCTCCTTGATAATGCCCTCCATTACTTTGCCTTTCACAGACGTTAGGCTGACAGGCCTATAATTCCCCATCTCCTCTTGAGACACCCTTTGTGGATAGGCACTACATGAGCTACCCTCCAGTCTTGGGGCACCCATCCTGTCTGGTGGATAAAATGTTCAACTCCTCCCCAAAGGTGATTTCACACAGCAACTGCAAAATCACCTTTCAGGGCTGATTTACCTAAAGTCACTTGACTTGTTCATGAGGTTGTGTCCCAAAAAAGGTGTGATGAAAATTTTGGGAAAAAATATTGAAAAATGGCCAAGTTATGCTACTAAATTCAAAACCTCATTGAAATACATCCAACCACATACCTGATTTCCTCAGTTCAATATCCAGCATTGAAAATTGAAGATATGTCTGTGGTCCAGAGAGGATGATGGCTTTTGACCCCCAATGGGTAAGTAAGGGCTTGGGGGTGCGAGGTAGTGCATGCTGAGTGGGAGGGTCTGGTGGGGGGCAGGAATGCCGGCCAAAGACATCAATGGACAGTTTTAGGTTTTCAGGGTTTAAAAAGAACAGGGCTCCAGATCATGACACTGGAGGTTGGGAACCCCCCCAGTGTCACTCTTATGTTTCGGGTTGGGAGTGCTGACAGGGAAGGTTGGGTGAGGGAATATTAAAACAAAAAAAAAAGAGGCCCCAGATCATGACACTGGGATTGCACCCCATTGTCACGCTTATGTTTCTGGGAAGTATGGGGTGGTGGGGCTGAGAGGGAGGTTAGGTTGGAGAATATTAAAACAAAAAACACAGCAGGGTCCTGATCATGACACTGGGGTTGGGCATCCCTAGTGTCACTCATATGTTTCAGGGGGTTGTTGAGAGGGAGGGTTGGTGGGGATATCTATAATTTAAAAGAAAACAAGAATTGGCAGTCATGGCACACTCTGCCATTTCCAAGATAGCTGCCACAGGCTACTGCATATATGCTAGGTGATCAGGACACTGCCATGTTTTACAAAAATAGTGCAGTGCCCAGGTGCCCCTGGAGACAAGGAGCGGAGTGCTCCTGGGATGCAGTGGACATGGAGATGACTGTGATCCATGTCCAACATGTTGTTCAGTTGCAAGGAATGCACTGAGTCCTTTTTCTGTAGCAAGAGGTCTGCAGAGCTATGCCCACTGCAGCCTTAAAAAGGGAGAGGTATCTCCAGCAGGAGGAGGGAGGTTGTGTTGCCACTGTATCACTCAATAGTGAGACTCCCCTCATGTACTGTGTCCATTTCTTGAGGCTACATCTCACAAATTACATAGACAGAGTGGAGGCAGTCCAGAGGAGGGCAATTAAAATGGTGCAAGGATTTCTCCAAAAGCTCTACAAGGAGAGATTAAGGGATCTCAGCATGTACACCCTGGAGGAGAACAGAGTGAGAGGGGACAGAATAGACAACTACAAGTACCTAATGGGGGTGAACAGGTTGCAAGAGGGGAATCTCTTTCAAATGAAAAAGAACACGAGGACCAGAGGGCATATGATGAAGCTGGGGAGGGTGTTATAAGGGATGTGAGGAAGTACTACTTCACTGAAAGAGTAGATGCCTGGAATGGGCTGCCAGAGAAAATGGTGGAGGTGAAAACAGTAGAAGGCTTCAAACGTGTGGGATAGACATAGGGAAATATTAATAAATTGTCAGGGAGAAGGGAGGGTTGCCAGAGACCAGTTACAGTCTGTGAAAGCAGACTAGGCAAGGACTAGGCAGACTGTGTAAGCCAAGTGGTCCTTTTCTGCCATCAAATTCTATGTTTCTAAGTTTCATATGGTGTTCATTTAAAGAAGGGGCACAAAGGCATTGTCAAGCAAACCAAAATTTAAAATATAAGATCACACAACTGCCAAATGAAAGGGGAAAACAACATTATGGCAAAAAAAAGTAAACGGTATGCTCAAAGAATAATATCTAAATGGAATATCTTACCACAGGATGTAATTGATAGTGAGACAATCACTTCATTCAAAAGCAGTCTAGATAAATTCATGGGGAATAAAAAAATATGAATCTCACCCATAAATGTTGGATGCAAGTTCAAAATTGGCATAAGACTGACGAACTTGAAACATACTATGAAACTATGAAAGAAACTGCAGATGTCTGCATCCCTGTAAATAAGGGAAAAAGGACCAATATTATGCCCCCAACTCAACAGGGACCTACTGTAAGGTGACTGACTGATTCTAAACAAAAATAGATCTATGAGTGCTGGAAAGAGACTGCTTACCTTCAGGCCACAGAGGAGTACATAGCAGCACTGAGGGACTGCAAACCTGGAACTGGAAAAAGCCAAGTAAGGGCTGAAAGCCAGGATAGCAGCAGAAACTGCAGATAACACAAAAGCCTTTTTCCAGTACATAACGTAACTGGAAGGAGGAAGGTGATGAGGGTTGATGACTTGAAGTCATGAGCAGGGGAAGGAAGCTGTGAGAAAGCCAGATGCAATGCTGGATTGGCTCTCTCTCCTCCCACCCACAATGCATCATTGCTTCAGGTATATTGCCTGATGCTTTCAGTGACCACTGTATGACTTATTGTGTCAGAAAAGTCCAATGTCCCCATCCCCCCCAAGTACATCTGATCTCTGTCCCTATGGTCACTAAGCGCGGATGCTCTCCTAAGTGACCTGTATGCAACAGATTGGTTACCCATGCTCACTGCCTCTGATATAGATATTGCCTTTTCCCTCTTCAATTCGATCTTACCTTATGTCTGGGACAAACATATCCCTGTCTGGAAGGCCAGGGTTAAGTCTTCCCACCATCTTTGGATCACCCCTAACCTTATCTATTTGTGCCAGACCCAAGATCAAGCCAGGGCTCAATTCAAATTCTCCCACTCTCTGTTCAGCCTTTACTCCTACAGAGTGCTTAGGAGCTAAAGCATACAGCGGGGCTCCTATGTAGAGTTGAGATCCACCTGTGTTGCCTAACCCAAGTCTTTCATCATGGCATCATTCAGTGAGGAGTAGAGGGCTTCACTCTGAACTATTGCACAAGGATTTTCCTTGTGTTGGTTCCCCAGATGTGCAGATGTGCAATAACATCAATGCATGCATGCTCCGCAAACATCTACCACTGCCTCAATTCTGCACTTGAGGTCCTGGCTTGGTGTACACCCAGCCTCTGCTTGGTGTCACTCAAATGCTGGGTGCTACCAACCCTCCCCCCCTCAGAGGTGGAGAGCTGTCCATGGAATGCTCATCCCGCCTCCATCTAGCCAGCCCTCTGATGTTCCAGGCTCACTCCCAAACCCAGGTTGTCAGCATTGCATGCAGAAGCACAACTGCTGCACTGGTGGGCCAGCCTCCTTTTGTGAGTTCTTGCGTCACTCATAAAAGAAGACACCCATCTCACAGAAGAAGAATCAGTACCCCATGTTAAGCCTTACAGCTAGGATTTTAGGGATGTCCCAAAAGCATCTATAATTTTTTTCAAAACAAACACCAGAATCTAGCTAAATGGGTCACATTTAGCTAGATTCTTGGGTTTGTTTTTCTCCGGGGTGTAATTTGCATGGGCTATCACTTTTTTGTTTGAAAAAATAAAAAAACAAGATGGTTGTCATTTGAAAGCAGAGTTTTTTCTCATGAAAGAAGAATTTTTGGCTCACAAAAGAAGAATCTTCTTTCATTAATCAGGAATTCTTCTTTTGTATCAGTCATATAAATGAAAGACCCTACCGAGCATACTCACAACCAAAATTTCAAATCCTTATAACTTGGGAACGAATTAATATTTTTTTAAATAAACCCCCAAAAGCCACCTTTCTAGGGCAAGCCCCTTCTACTCTGAAAATTTCAGAACAAAATTCTAAATTGTCTGGGCTGTAGGTGAGAACAAAAAAAATCTGACCCCCCAAGTTTTTCCACTATTTGCACTGTCCAGATCTCAGAATCAGGACATCCAATGTTGCACAACTTGCTATATCAAGAGATATTGCCCCCCAGACTGCACATGCAAAATTTTGTGAAAGTCTTTTGAATGGGGGGTGAAGCTATTAAGGTGAAAAGATAGGGGTTTAACATTAACATCCTACCAAGCCTTATGTATAGGGCACTACCACACCCCTACAATACACAAGGTGAGTAGCTAACTGGCCTCAGGGCAGGAAGTAGAGGGAGGGGATAGTTGGGTACTACTCTGAATGAGGAATATGCAGCAGTATCTATCAGGGATCGGTGCTGGGGGATAATGCTCATCAACGTCCTCAATAAGGATCTGCAAGCTGGAGTCTCCTGTAGGCTTCTTAAGTTCATGAATGACACTAAGTTGACTGTGGTGATGGACTTCCTTTAGGATAGGGACAAACCTGAGGAGGACCTGAACAAGCTGGGTGACTGGTTGTACTACTGGAGTCTCAGATTCAATGCAGCCAAAGGCAAGGTTCTACACATGGAAAGGAAAGAGAGGTAGGATCTATAAAGCAGGACAAGTAGTGTGTAGCTGCTGTGAAGAGGGCTAGCAAAATGCTGGGATGCAGCAAAAGAAGATAATCAGCAAAGCAGAGGAATATTATTTGCCTTTGCAAGGCCCTGGCCAGGCCCCACCTGTAGTACTGCATGCAATTCTGGGTTTCCCAATGCAAAATGCACAATGAGGGAGTCAAGAGGGTGCAATGCAGGGAAACCAAAATGATCAGCGCTATGGGATACAACTCTAGAGGCCCATGACATGTTCATCCTGGGAAAAAGGAGGCTGAGAGGGGATATGATCATTGTCTTTTTTGTCCCTTATGTTAGGATAAACATGGGGGCAAAAAAAATCAATAGCTTTGCTACTGTCCTTGCCCACTGGCACTCTGCTCCTTTGGGCCTCACAGTAGCCCTTTCTTTCTGCCTGACAAACTCACCCCTTGTTGTTACTTGAGGAACCTCTCAGACCTTCAGCTTGCAGACACACACACAATGAGAACCAGCATGTACCTGATGGGGGCTTCCTCTGGCCAAAGGAGGAGTGCTTCTCTTTTGTTCTTCCTGCTACCCTAGCTGGTTTGTCCCTGCCAGAGGTCTCCCATCAGCCTAGAGGAAGAATGAACTTCAAGGATGTCTGGGTGGAGGAGCCACGGTGTTTGCCATGATTGTTCGGTGCTCCTTATCTGAGTAGGTCTTTCCGGATGCCTTGAAGGAGGCACTAGTGAGACCCCTCTTAAAGAAACCATCTTTGGACCCAGAGGTCAGGGCAAATTACCATCCTATATCCAACCTTCCCTTTTTGGCGAAGGTGGTGGAGAAGATGGTGGCGCTTCAGTTGGAAGAGCACCTCGTGACTCATGAGTTGTATGAACCCTTCCAGTTGGGATTTCAGGCTAGGCATAGTACAGAAACTGTGCTTGTTTAGGTGCAGAATGACCTCCTCAGGGCAAGAGATCAGGGGGAATAAGACAATTCTTGTTCTCCTTGATCTCTCTTCAGCATTTGACACTGTGGACCATTGTGTGTTGCTTAACCACCTTATGGAGCTCTGCAGACTCACTGGTACTGTCATCTGCTGGTTTGAGTCCTTTTTCACCAATAGGAGGCAACGGGTTGTGATGGCGAATTCATCATCTATATCCAGCCTCCTTTCTTGTGGAGTTCCTCAAGGATCGGTACTGGCCCCAATGTTGTTCGCAGTGTTTATGCTGCCCCTGTGGGGATCATTAGGAAGTATAGCTTGGGTTTCCATTGTTATGCCGATGATACCCAGCTATATCTGTCCTTTGCCCCAGGAACATCCTACGCAGTGGATGTACTAAACATCTGCCTGGCAGAAATCAACAACTGGATGGCCTCCAGCTGGTTGTGACTGAACCCTGATAAGATGGAGGTATTGATAGTGGAGTCGAACAGAGTGTGTGATAGGATGGCCTCTGACACAGCAACTGGACTTGCTGTAGAAGCTGTATCATTGAAGGCCTCCTCTTGGGTGCAAAATCTTCGAGTGATTCTGGACAGGAATTTAACTATGGAGGCACAAATATACTCCACGGTTCGTTCCTGTTTTTTCCATCTCAGAAATATTGCCAGGATTAAGCCCCTTGTTCTGCCTCTGGACCTCCCTACCTTGATACATGCCTTAGTCACATCTACGCTTGACTACTGCAATGCACTCTACCTTAGGGTCACAGGGGGATCTCTCCGCAGGCTGCAGCTGGTGCAAAATTCAGCTGCCCGGTTACTTAGTGGGCAGCATCAATTTTGCCACATAACACCGGTGCTGCATGAATTGCACTGGCTGCCAGTCAGGTGGAGAATCCTCTTTAAGGTGGATCTTCTCACCTATAAGACCCTACATGGGCAGGGCCCTGGTTATCTGTTGGACCTTCTGGTACCTGTTTTCTCTACCCGCCCTCTCCGTTCTTCTAGTGGGGGCCTCCTGGCCATTCCTAGAATGAGGCTAAAATCTGCTGGCGACAGAGCTTTCAGTGTCACAGCTCCTGTTCTCTGGAATTCTTTGTCAGCTGAGGTCAGGGGAGCTCCCACTGTAGATATATTTAAGGCTCGCCTGAAGGCCCTCCTATTTTCCCAAGTTTTTATGGGATAAAATCATGAACTGTAGTAAGAACCTGATATTATTTGCTGAGTTATTTATATTATTCTTTATTTTGTTTAAAAACTTGTGATGTTTCACTTTATTTTGATGCTGTTTTATTTATTTTGTACAACGCCCAGAGCCTCCGGGATTGGGCATCTTTTAAATAAATTTTGCCTTGCCTTGTCTTGCCTATATGACAATACTCACCTTCCCTTTCCAATTCAGGGGACACATGCTCCCAATCTTTGCATACAGTGGCCACCCGAGGTGGTGAGAGGAGGCTGTGCCAGTCATTATATGGATTTCTGTGTGGCCAGTGAAACTGGCAAGGTGCGGGGTGGCAGGGTGGATTTGCTGGTGCCCGCAGGGCAGGGGGGCCACTAGATGCCAGAGAATACTTATGCTAGTACTTGGACTGGGATCAGTGGGTGAGGGGGTGCCACTAGACACCTGGGAATATGTTATATGATACAGGGCCAGTGATCAGAATGTGGGGGAGACAATGGACACCAGGGACTTATTTAATTCTACCAGGGCCAGCTGTTGGAGTGTGGGGGGGACCACCAGGCACCATGGACTTATTTAATTCTACTGGGGCTGATGATCAGAGGGCAGGGGAACCACTAGACATCAGGGACTACCTTTTATACTACAGAGCCAGTGATCACAGGTTGGAGGGGGGATCACTGGATACCAAGGACTACATATTTTACTACGGGGCCAGTGATCAGAGGGTGGGGAACCACTGGACACCAAAGATTTATTTATTTATTTTTTTATCATTTAATGTTTTAATTACTTTTTCAGTTACAATGAGCCATGGAAACGGCATTCATACACCAGGCAAAATAGTAATTAAGTACAGTAACATATGGATACAGATCATCGCTATACATTCCAGAGTACAAAGATACAACATTTATAAGAAGCAGAGTTAATCTGATACGGGTATTATTCCTACGTAATCTGAGAAGAAACTCAGTCTATATTCAGACTAGCAAATGAGCCTTCATGTATCAGGTTTAAATTACTTATATGTTACCCAGCAGATCAGATGAGCATATTCTCTACAGTTCCAATTATATATTGAACTTCAGTCAGGTTTTACAGGTTTCATATACCAAGTGAACTAAAGTAGAAGTCTTCAAAGTATCAGAAAGTGATAACAGGAGTAAAGAAAAAAGCATAGTAGATAACAATAGGAGGTGGTATCAGTCAGTAGCCACAGTATGCTACTATATTAGCAGATTATGTTATGAGTCGGGATACTGGGGGATTTTGCAGCGGTGGAGGTGTAACTGAACAGATGTGGAAAATGCAAATATGCCTCCCATTTTTTATGGTATCTGGTAAGCCGACCCTTGCCCACCGCCGTAAGTCTCTCAAAGGTGGCCAATCTAGCCATAGCTGCTCACCACTGTGAGATCACAGGGGCTGCGGGTTGCCTCCACTTCATTAAGATAGTCCTTTTTGCCTCCATAACAGCCACTAGGACCCATGCCTTGTTAGGAGCAGTGAGGGGGTTCAGTACTGAGGTGTTTCCCAATAGGAGGGGATAGTGTTGAAGAGAGAGTGATTTGCCAACAATCTTAGAACAGTCATCTAAGACCTGAGTCCAGAAACCCAGTAGGGTCGTACATGTCCACAAAATGTCAAATAGGTGGGCAGGAGAGGAGTGACATCTCCAACATTGGTCTTGTGGATTATCTGAAGATTATGAAGAACTGTGGGGGTCTTGTACCACCTAAGGAGGATTTTAAGCTATATTAACTGGCTCTTGGAATCTTCGTAAGCTGTATGGGCCGCTCTCAGACACTCTGACCATTGCTGTTGGGATATGGGATGGGGAAGATCCCGCTCCCAGGAGGCTCTACTGGCTAGAGTATTGTCAGGCTGCGCATCTCCAAGAACTTTATAAAGGACACCTATGAGACCCTGGCTTTTCCTGGGTTGGTGGAGAACATTCAAACAGCTCTATGTAGTCTGGGTAGGTGGGGTTTTGAGGAAGGGGGGGTTAGAGCACTCCTTAACTGAAGGAATTTCCAAAAAGCTGATGATAGCAACCCAAACTTGTCCTGAATCTGGTCGAAGGACATTAGTATTCGGCTATTTGGGAGAAGGAGGTCTCCTACTACTCGTATGCCCCTGGAGGCCCAAGAGGTCCATTTGAGAGGTTTACGATCTATCTTTATAAGTTGGTTATTCCATAATGGAGCATAGCGGGGGGGGGTATTCCATACTCGGGACCCCAGTAATTGCCATCGTCCGACGCCATGACCTACATGTTTCTGTCATAATGGGTGTGAGCTGGTTTCCAGTGGGTTTCCTACTGGACAGCAAGGAGAAAAGGGGATTATCTGTTGATAGAGCAGCCTCCAGGAGTACCCACTGGGGAAGGGGAACAGAACGGGGGATTAACCAGGCTGTAGCTTGAGTCACTCTATAAGCAAGGTGGCAGCCCATGAATCAGGGAAGCCCCAGCCCGCCCTTGGTCCAATGGGCCCACAGCTTCATCCGTCCCCATCTCGGGGCTTTACCCTCCCATAGGAATAGTGAAATTAGTTTGTCCAAGGCCTTAAAAGGCTTTTGAGAAAGTGGGATTGGGAGGTTATTTAACAAGTAGGAAACTCTGGAGAAGATAAACATTCGAATGGCTTCTATCTTGCCCTTCAGAGTGAGACGTCATTTTCTCCATCTTTTGACTTCAGCTACCAGGGAAGCCAGAAGGGGGGAGAAATTACCAGATTCTAAGTCTTTCCAAGATGCAGTAATGGTGACTCCTAGATAAGGGAATCCTTGCAGGGCCCATGTAATGTCAGTGCCAGCAAGACAGTGTCTGCCACACTTCCCAATCAGAGGAGAAAGAATAGTTTTCTTTTGATTGATTGTTAGGCCTGAAAGAGAAGCAAACTCTTGTAAGATTGCTAAGATTGTGAGCATAGAAGAATGGGGGTTAGATAGTGTAAGTAGCAAGTCATCCGCATATGCATTGACTAAGTAGGTCGACTCCTTCACGGGGATGCCCATGATGCCAGAAGTGATTATGAGTTTCCTAATCAAGGGATCAAGGGCTATTTGGAAAAGAAGAAGAGAGAGGGGACAGCCCTGTCTAGTACCTCTCTGTAAATGAAAAGGTGGGGAAGTATCCCTGTTGGTGATAATTCTGGCTGTTGGTAAATGGTATAAAGTGGAGGCCCAAGAACAGAAATAGGGCCCAAATCCATATAGGCTGAGGACCTTATGGAGGTACGCCCATTCCAGTGAGTCAAACACCTTGGCAAAATCAATCTCCAAAGCTGCCATTGAAGTTTTGGCTTGAAGCGCTAGCCATTTAAGGTCAAGAACTAATCACAGATTGTCCACACTTGATTTTCCCTTTGAAAAACTGGATTGCGATGGGTGTATCAGGGTAGGCATGACTAGGGACTACCTATTCACCAGGACTTTCCCCAGCAGCTTGGTATCTATGGGGAGCAATGAAATGGGTTGGAAATTCATACAAAGTAGTACATCTGAGGATTTTCTGGGAATTATGGTTATTAGGGCCTTTCGCATAGTAGGGGGAAGCATTGTAGCTTTTTGAGCTTCCTGTAGAGCTCGCAATAGGGGGGTGGTAATTTCTGCTTGTAGAAGTTGGTAAAGCTCTAGCGACATCCCATCTGTTCCCAGAGCTTTCCCTTTTGCCATTTGGGATAGGGCAATTTGCAATTCTTCAGAGGTGATTGGGGCATCCAGACCGTGGCATTGCTCCATAGAAATTTGAGGGAGAGGAGTTCCCTGGCATAGAGCATTGAGCTGCTGGGAGAGCTCATCATCTGAGAGTGTATTTTGAGATTGATAGAGATCCTGATAGAAGTTCTGCATCTCCTCAATAATAGCCTTAGATGTCAATATTATTTTTCCCTTGCTTATTTCTAAGGGAAAGTATTCTGGATGAGGCCTGTTGTTTTGGTAGGTAGTAAGCTAACAGCTTCCCTCCCTTGTCCCCTTCCTCCCAAGATCTATGTTTGGCCCAAATCAGTTGCCATTCTGCTTTTCTGTTTAGTAACACATTGATCTTATATTTCAGCCCTGTAATGTCGGCTAGAAGGGGGGAGTTAAGTGGGTTCTTGGCAGAGACTTTAAGCTGTTTCTCCAGGCTTGCAGGCTCATCCTGGAGCACCCGTATTTTCTTGGCTCAATCCTTATTTTTAGCTGCTGAGAAGGAAATGATTCTCCCTCTTATAACGGCTTTAGAAGCTTGCCATACTGTGGTGGCTCGGGTCTCCCCAAGGGTATTAATAGAGAAGTAGGAGTGGGTCTTCTCCTTTATATGATCTCAAAAAGCTGCATCCTGCAGCAATAAGGGATTACATCTCCATCCTGTGGAGGGGGGGACTGTGACCCGGTTGGGAGAACAAGATTGTTACTGGGACGTGAGCTGATACAACTATGTTACCAATGGCCGTGTCTCCCACCCCCGGCATGGCTGCATGATTGACTAGCCAGAAGTCCAGCCTACTGTGAGTATAATGAACATTAGAGTAGAAGGTGTAGTCATGCCCCTGTGGATGATTGTTCCTCCAGGGATCCCCTAGGGTCCATTCTGTCATCAGGGTATTTGAGGTTGCTAACACTTTAGGGTGGGATTGGGGCGTGGGGAAGGATTTATCTAAAAACACATCTAGGACTAAATTGTGGTCTCTTCCCAACACTATTGGTATCTCTGGCTCACATTCTGTAAATTCTGTGAAGGCTTGACTCAGGTCAGAGTATACCTCTCCTTAATCTCTATCATAGCCATACACATTGGCCACTATGGCTTTGCCACCTGGGAAGGAGTCTAACTGCTATCCATCTCCCTTAGGAGTCTAGGCATTGTGCCTCAACCGCCCAAGGTCCCGACTTTCAGAGGAGGATGACTATACCCTTGGATTTTGTGGGTGTGCAGCTTGCCAACACTGACCCCACCCAGAGTTTCTTTAGCCACTTCACCGTATGGTTAGTAAGGTGCGTCTCCTGAAGCAGGGCCACATCGGTACCCGTGGAGTTCAAAAATTGAAGAACCTTGGTGCATTTTGTTGGGTGGTTCTGCCCCCTGACATTCCAGGAGACACATCTCCAACCTCCTGGAGCAGAAGATATTGCTGCCATTGAAGTCCACCACCCGCAACTTAAGTAAGAGAGGGGGTACTCAACCTGTAGACAGCAACAAGAAAGGTAGTAGATAAGAGGAAAGTTAACCTGATACTGGTTTGTGTACAGGCACATGTAACTGGTACACCACAGAAAGGAGATGTTGAGAGAAGTTTGAAGATAGCAGTTTATCTTGCCTCTACTTATGTAAGTCTGGTCAAAATAGAGGAAATAGAGATTATTAAACATACTGAAATATGTTAAGCAATGTCCAACTATCTGATAACAATTCTATACTATAACTATTCTAACCACCAAACAGTTAACAGTTAATCAGTTAATGGTGCTGAGGTGTACAAGTGAAGGGAGGCAGCCGAGCACTCTAAGCCACACTGCTTCAGACACCAAAAGATTAAAGGGAGAGGTCACACCTATCATGGGTGATCTTTCCCAGCCTGACTCCATAAATCTAGATGTGAGGCCAGATCTGGTGAAGCCAGGTGCGATCAGCAGCCGATTACTGCCCTAACATGGGGGGTAAGTAAATCAGCCGGAGAGCAGTAGGTAGGGAAGGCCGAGGGGAAGGAGGAGGGGAGGGTGGACTTCTGTCAACCATACATTTCACTTCTTGATTCCTTACAAAGTGGAGACAGTGTCGTATCTAGGATTTACTGGAGTTGCCAGCTATGCTCTGCATACCACAGTGCTCTTAGGAGATGCTAGATGCCCCTTTTGGGCATGCCCTGGCTGTTGCTGTCCACATTCTATAGTGAGCAGAGAAGCTCACCAGAAGAAGAGCACTGGGGAAGAAAAACTGTGTTGAGGGAGGTGGGGCTTCTTTGCTCCCCAGCACTGCATTACATGATCTGTCGGACCACCTTAAGAGGAGGAAGAGTGAACCCTCTATGCTCCGACAATGTGGAGAGGAAGGGGAAGGAAGGAGGGAGGAGACATAGCAGCAAAAAACAAAGTGTTCACATGCTACCCACATGAGGGTGGTGGAATGTATCCACTATGGGAGGGGATGTGCTGGTAGGGACAACTTATATGGTTTAGGGTCTGCAACAGATAGGCATAGGATGGCAGGAAAAGATTCAGGTTGTAATACAAATCAGACATTTAGCCCCTTCCTTGCAACTGTGGGGTATGCAAGATTTTGACACAGCAGCTTTAGAGAGTGGCCAAACTGTTATGCAGTCAGCCATCATGTCCCTTCATGGTATCCCTGGATTTGCAAAGCGGATCAGTTCTAGCAGGTTTAGAAGGTGTAGCTAGTGCCTCTGCAAAGGATTTAAATCCCAGTTTTAGCAAGCCAGAGGCCGCCGCTGTTGCTTCTTCGGACTTTTCCATCATGGCAGCCCAATCCAGAGAGACCAAGTCATCCATTGGTTCAGCGAGTTCATCCTCGGAGTGATCCAGTTCCTCATCTCCTTTCCTTTCAGGCAGGTCAGCTCTTGGAAGCTTAGCAGGTGGGGAAGCTGTGGTGTTGCCCAGTGTCAGGGGGTTGGGGCTTCTCGAACGCTGCCACTGTCGAGCTGACATAGAGTTTGTAGCGTGTTCTTGCTGTTGGCTTTTCAAGTTTGCACCAACCACCTCACGCATTATAGAGGGCACCTGAGCAGTCTGTGATTGCTTTTCTAATGCAGATTGCATGGCTCAGTGGTTCCCTGTTCCCCTTGGCCCCTCGGTGCCCAGAGGCATCTGGGAGATGCAGTTTTCAGAAGCATACCTGGCCAGTGGTTCTGGATCCAGGCCTCAGTGTCCCTGGGTGATTCAACGAGGAAGGATTGTCCATTCTTTGAAAGGTACAGTGCAGTGAGGCCCTTAAAATGATATTGAAATTAATTAGCTATCAGTATCTTTTTCAGGGGATTGTGTGCCCTTCGTTTAGTTGCCACCTCCTGGGTAAAGTCCCGATAAAAGCGGATATTATTGCCTCTCCAAACAATCTCTCTGAGGTCTCTTGTAGCATGAAGCAGCCGCCCTTTGACTGAGAACCATAGTAGGTAGGCAATAATGGTCCGAAGGCCCTTGGTATTATGTGGGTTGCCAAAAACATGGTGTGCTCATTCCACCCCCACTGGCTCCTTCCAATGTTTACCCAGCAGTTGCAGGAGCCAGTCATTAAGGAATCTTTCCATATTTGGACCTTCAGCTCCTTCTGACACCCCTGGAATCTGAATATTATTTCTTCTACTCCGATTTTCCTGATCCTCCGCTCTGTGCCATAGCCTAGACAGTTTGGCCTCATGATCCCTAAGCTTTTGTAGCACATTTAAATGCTACCTCTCTAGTTCTTCAGTCCGCTGCTCCAGGACATTGTGTTGATCCTCTAACTGGCAGACATCGGCAACATTGCCCGCTAATGAAGCTCCAATGATATTCACTCGGGTTAGTAGTGCCTCAAGCATTTTAGTAATATTGGACAGGGCCTCTCCCAATTGGGCCTGATCAGGAGGCGATGGGGTGGGCTGAGCGGGTGGCCCTGCAATATTGGGTTTCAAGGTATCCAAACAGCTTGCAGGTCCTGTGTCCAGCTAGCAAGCAGCGCTGTTTTAATTATCCCCCAAGAAGAATGGGCAGAATCCGGCAATCGCAGCCCGTTGGTTAGTAGAAAGGGTGCTATTAAACTGGTTGCAGAGAGTGTGACAGAACTTGCTATTCTGTGCTCGGGCCTATATGGCCTAACTATATAGGGCAGCTCCGATTTATGCCCAGTGCGGATGGTGCAATAAAAGCGTGGCTTTCCTCAAAGAGCATCTACACAGTAGTGACAGAGGTGGGAGAAGTATTTTCAAAAGTCACATTAGAGCTTCAGTCCAGTATCTTAGCAGTTTATATTCAATTAGTTGCCAGGGTGGGGCAGAGAAAAAGATTTAGGCTGCCATCTTCTTCAGGTCCAAGCCACACACCCCCAAAGACATATTTAATTCTACTGGACCAGTGATCAGAGGGCAGGAGGACCACTGAGCATGAAGGACTTATTTAATTCTACTGCGGCTGGTGATCAAAGGTGGGGGGGACCACTGGACACCAGGGACTTATTTAATTCTACCACAGCTGATGATCGGAGGGTGGGGGGCACTACTAGTCATGAGGGACTACCTTTTATACTATGAGGCTGGCAATCAGAGGACAAGAGACTACTGGATACCAGGGACTACATATTTTACTATGGGGCCAGCAGTCAGGGGGGAAACCCTGGAAACCAAGGACTACAGCTTTTACAATAGGGCTAGTGATCAGAGGGCAGGGGGACCACTAGGCTCCAAGGAATTATTTTATTTTACTGGGAGTGGGGCTCAGAAGGTGAGGGGTAACTAGACACCAGGGTAGACTGTGATTCTGTTGGGGGGGGTCAGAGGGTGGAGGGTGCCACTAGCTACCAGGGCGCAAGTGTGCTCTCCTAGCTGCCAACATGGTTGTTGGCTGCTGTGGCTCCATTGGCCACTAGAGTTGCCTGGAGTATATCGGGCTTCTTCTTGGCAGTTATTGTGCAGCACAAGGTGGCCGGAGCTATTCCCTTGTGCAGCACTACCATGCTGAATATTGCACAGTGCATAGATTCATGTCTCTGACCCCCCTTTGCCACCACATATATTATTTTTTTGTTTCTGCACTAACCCTTTTAACATGCACCACAGCCCTTTGAAATATTGTGACTTGGTGCAAACCCCGAGCAAACATGGCATAATCACTTTGCCTGAAATATATGGCCCCAGATTGCTTACTAGTGCCATTAGCAGTGGTGTTATATACAGTGCTGCACAGAGCAGGGCTTACGTTAACTCCTTCATATATGTATTGTACATCATTTGTTACAAAAATAAGTGCTAAAGTTGAAAATAAAAGGAGTGATTATGTGTTCCACATGCGTCCTGCATCATGCATGAATTCCCATGCATCATGCTCCAGAAAAGCACTATATAAGTACTGGTTCTTCTTCTTCTTCATGCTCCTCTTCTTCTGCTTCCACTTCCTCTTCCTCTTCTTCTTCTTTGTCTTGACTGTGCAAGTGTAGGGTTTCTTTCTACTATGATGAAGTAGAATAAACAGTAGAATAAACCTTACATGCACAGTTAAGCCTTTAATGAATACCGTCTGTGGAAATGAACAAGAACTGAGTGGTAATCCCCCCTCCCCCCAAAAAAATCCTGAATGCACAGCAATTATCATGCTGCATTATCACCACATGTCATGGATTTTTCATAATACTGCACTGCAGTAAGGCACAACGGACATGAGAATGGCCAGTAGTGTACTTGGCTTATTTTGATCCGGCCAGTAACATCATGTCCCAAACAGCGTAAGGTTAACATAAAGCTGGGAATATTGCGGCGCCTATTATCGCTGGCATGCATTACACATCGCCACTCAGCATGCCGCAAGCAGCAGTGAGGTATCGTTTTCCGGTTGTTGAGGTAAACTTCATCTTCAGCGTTATAAACACTCATAGCACCGATCATTTCTGTAGCACACCGTAGAGCCATCGCGAGATCGCCGAAAGCAGTTTTCTCCCACTCCATCACAGGCGGCATCATGATAACTCCTGTTGTCAGGACTTTCACCACCCCAGGTAGTCCCCTCACCTGTTCGCTCCCACCCCATCCCAATCACCGTTGGTGGGCGCATTAGCATCTCTTCCACGGTTGTACTCGACTGAACTGGCGATAAATGAGCGATAACCAAATGCAGGTATGCACCATTCATCACAGTTCAGGTCAGCGGACAGCCATGGTGGAGAGTGGAGGGCTGTGCTGGTTGCCTGCCAGCGGCTGGGTCGGGTGGAGCGGATGGTGGGACTACCTGGGGTGGTTGGGAGGTCCACTAGACACCAGGGAGTTGTCACTCATTACCGCCTACTGTGAGGGATTGGTGTGAGAGGGCGGCTGCTCTACGATCAGCAATGGGGGGGCACTACGGTGTACTACAGGGCAGTCAGTTGCTGTGGGTGGGACATGGTAGCTGAATGGGGAAACACCAGTAACCAGGGGCAGTACCTTATACTGCCTGTTTATGACATGCTGGGCGGTGATATTATGTGCATGCCGACATTGTCGGGTTGCAATGATATCCCAGTTTTGTATTGTGTCATTGTTTGGGAATATTAATGTATGTTACTGGCCAGATCCTTAAACTAATGTGACTCCTTTGAGTGGGGGGTGCCATCTTGTGTAAATTTGAAACATTCTAAAACTGGCACATTGATTTATGGAGTTATTGGACAGCCTAGAACCAGCACCTTTTTACCTGTGCACTGTACTGAAATAAAAGTATGGGTTCCAGTCTGTCCCAGCCAGTCAAAAGCTAGTCAACCCATTTTCTAAACAGACTTAGCCTCTAGCGCTACGTGCCCACTGTTTTTTCTTTAAATTAGAATATGCTTTTTTAAGATTATAGCAAAAAACAGCAAACAGTACATCAAATAATACATTAAAACCACAAACAAAACACCCCAAACATATGCACACAACATATAACCCCCCAAGCCCACCCATTATCCCCCCAATCCCATGGTGGTAATAACAGAAATATACCAAAAAACGATCAATAATGATTGAGGAATATTCTAAGTAGGCCACATAAATTTAGAATAACCTACAGGTATTACCATAATAGCAAAAGAGAAGAGAATCCATTCAAAGAGACTAAGCTGTATAAAGGGCATGCAATCTGCTCCACTTTTATTGTAACTGGTAACCTATAATGGATGCTAGCTATTAGTTTTTCAATACAAAGGTTATCAAGGAGCTCATGCAACCATACATTGTAGGAGAGTAAGGATTGATCCAACCAATGATGAAGAACCAGTCTCTTAACCGACAATGAAATCATAGCCATGATAAACTTCCGCTCTCTTACCGATATCTGACTATAATCACCCATCAAGCAGATCTCTGGCATGAAATGCCTTTCCACCCCAAGTAATGGATCTATATTGGATTTAATTGATTCCCACAACCCAGACACCAGGGGGCAGTCCCCCAAAATATGGTATAAAGTACCTTCTGTTTTACCACAATGTGTGCACACCGGTGATAGCAGCTGTCTCATTTTAAACAACTTAGAAGGCATTAAGTAGAGGTTGTTCAGAATATAAAATTGATTAAGATGAAGCCTATCTTGGGAGATATATGCATAGACATCTAACCAATTTTTTTTTTATTTAAACATTTTTTTTTTAATATATTTATTATACTTTATCGCACCGGCTGTCGCCAGAACCTCAGCCTCGGACACGGCCCCCTCCACTCCCACTCCCACATTGGCCGTGACTCCCTGATATCCCATGGCTTACCCCCCAGGGCGGGGTTGCAGCACTGGCCCTAAGTGCTGCAATCAACGGGATAGGTCAGGGAGCTGACCTGGGAGCTAATCAAAGTGGAGGGAAAGGCTTCATCTAGGTGGCAGGCAGCGTTATTTTCTCCCGGTATACAGGGCCAGGGACATGCAGTGATAACCAGCATCTGCCCCGCCCCCGAACATGTTGATGTTGGTGTATCCAGTACACCCAGCCTCCGCTAGGTGTCTGTATAGCACCGAACACTCTACCACCCTCCCCCTGGAGAAGGAGAGCAGTCGTTGGATGCTCAATCCTTCTCCCCCTGGCTGGCCCTCCGACATCCTGAGTCCGTTCCCAAACCCAGGTCACCCGCGTAGCAGGTCAGTACCTTGCCTCTACACCAGCGGGCCAGCTCATCTAACCAAATTTTATGCCAATCGAAGTCTGATTGAGGGAATTTTGCAATCCAATAAGGAGATTCACTGGTTAGCTCCGAATATATCCAAGAGAATAAAAATAAATATAATTTAGAAACCACATGTGGCTGCTGGGCTGTGGCAATAGCAGAGTGCAAAAATTCTTCATAGTTAACAGTACCCAATGCTAAACCAAAATGTTGTAATAAACAGTGACGAAGCTGATACACCTTAAATATGGTTCTAGCATCCAACTGTAAAGCAGTAAGCATAGACTTACAGGTTAGCAATTCCCCATTGCGGAGCAGATTGTACACCCGAAGGCCATTTAGCTGAGGCATCCAACACTCATCTAACACCTTACCCCTAGTTTTGAGGTTAGGATTTCTGTGGATTGGCTGGGCTATGTCATAAAAAGGTTTGTAGTGCATAGCTGAGCACAATTGCAAATGTGCAGGGAGTGAAGTCCCGGTTACTGAGTCTTTAATATATGACGGAAGAGCCTTCAAGGAAGAAATCAGAAGTGTTAGTGGGGAAAGTCCAGCCCCCTTAATCAATTTCTTTTCTAGTTGGAGCCAGACAGGGGCATAAATGGAAGTATCCCTCACTTCCATAAAGTCCATTCACCTCAAATATTTGCTGGCATGGCTAGCAAAATAATGAACCAGAAAATGTGGGAGATGGAGACCACCATGTTGTTTAGGAGCTGCTAACTTTTGATATGCCCTCCTAGATTTTTTGCCCTTCCAAATAAAATCAGCCACTATACTGTGCACTTTCCAGAACCAAGAAAGAGGAAGTCCGATATCCAACATATTAAGGGGGTAAAAAAAATGGGATAGGACATTAATTTTGATGATATTGATGCTGCCCCAAATAGTCAAAGGGAGTCCCATCAACCTAGTCAGGTCTTGCTGTAAGACCCCTAACAAACCATCAAAATTAATTTTTTTAACATGAGATGGAGACCTCAAAAGGAAAATACCTAGGTACTTCAGCTGCTTAGACTCCCAGGAGAGCCCCACAGTGGTGATATCAGATTTGAAGACCTTAGCATTAAGGGGCATGACCACTATCTTTTCGGTGTTAAGCTTGTAGTTCGAAAATCTACTAAATTCCAAAATGGTTGACAACGCTGCTGGGATGGATACTTTGTGGTTTACAATATGTAGCAAAATATCATCCGCATATGCACATAATTCAAGATTTTGAGATCCCACTTGCACACCACACAAATTAGAGTTACATTTAAGTTCGAGGAGAAGGGGTTCTAAATAAGACTTGAATAGCAAGAGTGAAAGGGGACAGCCTTGTTGAGTACTGGAATACAAAGAAAAAGGAGAGGAAAAAAAACAATTGCAGTAAATTTTAGCACTAGGGGAAGAGTATATTACTTCAATCCAATGGAGAAAAGGGGGGGTCCAAATACTTTGAGAGTAACTAAGATAAATGTCCAATTAACTCTGTCAAAGGTCTTCTCTTCATCCAGGGAGACCAAAACAGCAGGTACATCCACATCCCTGGACACAGAGAAAATATGAGAGCGTTTGTGTAAATGGTCTGCCGAAGAGTGAATGGACATAAAACTGTACTTGTTCATTGCTATACATGTCCACTGCTGGCCAAAAACCATTTGTTGTCTTTACCCATTGCCTGCCTCCATCCAGGGACACAGGGCCTATGCAGCTCTTTTGAAAATAATTGGATGCAAGGGGGGGTGGGGGGCTTGGGGGGCTTTAATAAAGATGCACCCTAGTATCTCCTCTATAGTAAGAACTCTCCCATCTCAAGAATCTTTAGGGAATTTTTTCATTATCCAGGTCATAAACAAAAAGGCTAATGAAGTGTCACATTCAAGTAATCTGTGAGATTTCTTAATTTAGCTGAAAACTGAGTCACCTTCTAATTGATTCCTTTTCTGGATCTCAAACTATTCTGCAATGAACAGTGCCCCACCAACTCAACAGAGGCATCAGGCAACTGATACTGAACAAGTGTGTGTTTTGCACTGGCTGCCTATACAGTGGTGGATCACCTTTAAGGTCGGTCTGCTGACCTATAAAGTCCTGCATGTACAGGGACCGAGATATCTGCAAGAGCTCCTGGTTCCAGTTCTCTCCGCTCATCTGACGAGGGGTTGTTAGAGGTTCCCAGGGTGTGTTTAAAAACATCTGGGGCCCGGGCATTTATGTTTGTGGCGCCATCCCTGTGAAACTCTCTACCTCATCAGATTAGAGAGTGCAGGACTGTGGAGAGCTTTAAAACCAGCCTGAAAACACATCTTTTCCAACAGGTTTTTAATGATTGATATTTATGATTGGGGAAGTTTTTAAATTGAAGTTGAATCTGTGTTAGATTTTAAATCATTTGTGAAGTGTTTTTTTATGTGCAGCACTTTGAAACTGCAAATGCGCTATATAAATAAAAATGCGCTATATAAATAAAAATATTACTATCATTATTATTATTATTAAATGTCCATATCTATGCCTAATTTTAGGCTGCTCTTGCTTACTCTATGATGTATTGCCAAGACAGACCATATGTTGTCATGGTTGAACTATATATTCCTGCTGTTACTGATGGTTCTGCATAATCAGTCCTCAGGTGGCACAGTTGACTGAAGTCCTGGGGTTGATGGAAATAGCACATGTAGAACTAGGCTTGATGCTTGGAGGGACAAAGGTGCTGCAGCTTGGATCTTCAGGCTTGATTGAAGGTCTTGCAGCTTGTCCCCTTCAGCCTAATGAGGCATGTTGCAGAGTACACGGCAAGGCCTACCAGCCACAAGGGATCCAGACCTTGGAGTAGCCCCATGGCCTGTCTCCTTCACTGGCCAGAATGCCCTAGCACTCAGGTACAAGACCCATGGCCCCCTGCAGCCAGCAGACCCCACTTGATGGGGGTTTGCGAGTTCCCCACCTGATCCTGGATTTAGGATGGCAACTTTAGTTCATTGTTGTGTTCCTCTCAATACCAGCTATGAGGTGTAGCCAAAGCAGTCTCTATCACTTTTCTCTTCTGGATCTTGAACAGCCACGGAAGGTCCCTGCAGACTAGGAACCCCTGCCTATCTCTTGGCTCTCACAGTCCATTTCTAGAAAGCAGCCACTCTCACTCTGGCTCCCACACAGTTCCAAAACATCTCTTCTCACTCAGGGCTTCTCTCAAACCCTCTGATGCACAACCAGTATTCTCCTCACCATGCAGGTGCAGATGAATCCAGAAGAGATTCCCTCTTCCATTTTCTCTGGCTGAAACTACTTGTCTTTTTCCAGGCTCAGACATAACCTTTGTCTTTTTTCCAGGTTCAAGATCAACCTTTGTCCTTTTACCAAGCTCAGAACACAACCTTTTTCTTCATCTCACATCCTTCTGCCACAGCAGACTTTTCCAGGAACCTGCAGCTTTCTCCCTTTTCTAGCAAAGCTGCTTGCACAAATGTTCTTCTCCTTGCTCTCTTGATGGGGAAAAGCACTGCCAGCCCTGGGGGACAGAGTGCTGGCAGCCCCAGGCAGCCCCATCCTGTCACAGGGGCAAGAGCCTGTGGAGGGTCTCTCCCCAGACTGACTCAGAGACTCAAAGTTCTCTCCTCTTGGGAGCTTTTAGCAGCTCCCTATTGACTGCAGCCACTGTCCTCAAAGAAAATTAATATGTATGAGGCTCCCTCGATGCCTCACTGGCTTCCCAAAATGACACCAGAATCATCCCCAGTATTTTTCCCCCAAGAGTCCTTTCACAAGCCCCACAATCCTCTTAGCAAGTCCTGAAGCTGTAATTGGTCGGCTGGCATCACATGGCTGCAGAACATGGCTGATGGAAAACAGTCCCAATGCAGTTGATATCAGTGTCCCAAGTTTAAGACACTCCTGCAGCCAAACCATGTACTCTTATTTTATTATTTCCCCACCATATGGTACCCACCCCTGTGCCCTATCAAGCGATTGTATCATTCAACACATTTAATTTGCCCTTTCTCAGTCGCTGCTGCCATTTGTGAGTGTCCCCGGGAGCCACACATAGCCCCATTGAAGTCCATAGATGTCCCATCTTTAATGTATTCCTGCACCCGAATCCTTTACTTTTATTTTATATCTACCCCACCAGATTGTAATATCCCCTTTTGCCTTGCACACATTGGGAACCTTTATTATTTTAAAACAGAACCCTGCCTGTCACTAGCACCAGAACCTTTCCCCAGCACTAGACAGGCTCTCCTACACATTATTCATGAGTCGCCTCATTAATATTCATGAGGCAGCTCCCCCATCGCTTGAGCATGCTTGGCGCTCACAGAATCAGCTCTCTTCCTTCTCCCACTATCTCTCCAGTGCTGCTTACATCTGAGATGACACTAAAGACCACTGAAATGGCCAAATGAAAGTGTGCTTTTTTGCATGCGTGGGGAGTTAGCCCTGAACCAAAGGGAAATTGAGGGCAGCAACTCCATGATCCAGCTTCTCGGCCCCGTTTTCTCAAAAAAAATTATGCGGGTGTTGGCAGGGAAAATTGCAGACATACCAGGGGACCACCAGAACTGGGGAAAAAAGAAAATGGGGGTGGAATAAACCTACGGAAATGGGATCCCCAAAGGGGGCAGGCAGGTAAGCCCCAGGTACAGGGGGGTTACATTACAAGTTTAAGAAGTAGTCAAGTGTAATTTTTTCTTTCTTTTGATCATTTTCTGTTATAGTATTTTGATAAATGTGTGGCATAGCACTCTGCCTGGCAATTTACATGTCTAGTTATTTTCCTCCCACTACATCATCAGTAATTTGATCCGTTGTCTGTATTTCATGTCATTGGCACTGTAATCCAATTTACTTATTTCATTTTATTTAAAATTTTGATAACTGAGTAGGAATCCAAAGACAAGCATTGCCCATTTTCAGGAGGGACCCTGAATGAAGAAAAACAGTGCATACAATAAATGCATCAGAGAACAAACCGTACAATCAGCTGAAACATGTACAAGTACATTTAGACAATTAATGATTTTTGAAATGTGATTTAAATACACCAATATTTTTAGGTAACGCTGAAGGAAGAGAATTTCATTCCTTTGGCATGGTATAAGTGAAAGACCTTTGCCACAATTGTGTTCTTCTAAAGGAAACTTAAAAGAATAAGTGATCAGAACTATGAGTACCATACACTGGCCAAGTTATAGAAATAAAATTAGCCAAAGAATTAAGCCCTACCTCTTGAACTATTTTCCAGGCAGTTGAAAGGCCCAAATACTTAGAGTGCTGTCGAAGAGGTAACCAGTTCAAATCACAATATAAATGACAAATCAACATACACTGTTTAATAACACAGCCAAAACTCTGTTCAAGCATCAGTCAGAAGTAGCCAAGTATTGTAGATGGGTAGCGACAGGTCAATTCTGGACACAATTTAACCAAGCCCAGCCAATTTATGATCTGTCTTGACAATACATCATAGAGTAAGCAAGAGCATCCTAAAATTAGGTGTAAATATTTAAACTCCTCAGCAAGCTCAATTGGTTTATCCTTTATAGTTCTAATTTCTGGTGGGGAACAAGGACACTACCCTTTTGGAACCTAACAAAAACATACCTTTAGTTGTTCATGTTAATAATTAACTGATTATCAACAAAATAAGTTTGAACAGGATTGAAAGTCTTCTGTATGTTATCGTGAATAAAAGATATGTCACTGCCATTGAAGAACAGAACTATAGTATCTGCAAATCATACCATCTCAACACCATCAAGACCAGAAACCAAATCATTAAGGTAAATGCCAAAAAAAAGGGACCCAGGTGTCAGAGGTTTATATTAATATTGTTATATTGTCCTAGTTGTACATGATTGTATCATTCACTAGCTGGAATCTATGTACATGTGCAACATTTGATAGGTGTCCTGTGTGGTTGGTGGGAACGTACTTACATAACCAATGTTTGTATGTACTTCCTAGTTATGTACAAAAACAAGAAAAATTACAATAACATTCTCTATGATAAAAAAAAGGGGGGGACCCAGGATGGATCCCTGGGGCAACCCAATATCCATTTTAATACAAGGAGAAACAGTGTTCTTCGTTTTTGCACACGGGCCCCTCTCAGTCAAATAATCTGCAAAGCATTCTATTTTATTGGTAGAAACTATAAGATATATCCCTATTAGAAATGAAACATCACAATATAATAAAACTATGACCTAACCAAGATACTCAGACCCTAGAAAGTAATGATAGGGGGGAGAGAGACATTCTTATGTTACTCAATCCTAGCTGGGAAAATGCAGTGCAAAAAGGAAAACAAAACTACTGTAGTCTCAAAGTAGAGTCTAAACATGGTGAGAACAACAATATAGTTACAGACTACAAAATATTGACTATATATGGGTGAGGCTGGGGTGCCCCGCACCATGGGATTCAATCAATGGTTAAAAAACAGGTGCCAAGCTCAGGGTTTTGGTTTCATTGGGGACTAGGGGTCCACCTGGAGGGATACAGGCCTATACTGGTGCAATAGTCTGCATCTGTCCAGGAGGGGAAACCAGAATCCTAGGTGACAGGTTTAAATGCTTCATTGGCAAGCATTTAAACTAGCCAAGGGAGGAGGCACTGAAAAGGAGCAGGAAAATCCCAGCCCCCCCCCCAAAAAATAGGGTAGTTAGCGAGGTGAACACCAAAATAGAGAAGTCAATAGGGAGAAGGGCAGGGGTAAATGGAGAAAAAGGCAAAGGCAGTAAGGACAGGGATGGGGCTAAAAGGGGTAAGGCCATCAAAACATGGAGGACGAGCACCAATGCCTGTAGTCTAGATAACAAGCTCCCTGAACTAGTGGCCTTGATGGAAGAGGGAAGCCAATTTTTAAAGCTGTTACTGTATTTATTAGTTTTAATTTTATCTTGTTATTTATTAATGTGGTTTGATTTTATTGTACAAGCGTCTTGGTTTTAGAAAGGTGCCTTTTTACAAATAAAGAATTGATTGATTGATTAATTGGATATCGTGGCAGTCACAGAAACATGGTACACAGAGAACCATGTTTGGGATGTCAACATACCAGTGTACACAATCTACATGAGGGACAGGGAGGGTAAAAGAGGTGGAGGAGTAGATCTATATGTAAGGGAAGGGATCAAAGCAACAAAACTAAAGGGTAAATAGGGGAAGAGAGGAGGCACTGTGGGTCACCCTGTAGACAGGAAATGGCACCACAATCAGCATAGGGTTGTATACAGACCCCCATCTCGGGGAAGAAATGGACAAGGAAATGATAGAAGACATCCTTGGGATGGCAGAAAAAAGGGAGATATTGTTGATAAGGGACCTGAATATGCCAGATGTTAACTGGAGCACCTTTGCTGCAGCCACATCCAAGAACAGGGTCATTCTTGATGCCCTACAGGGGGGCATGCCTCAGACAGTTAGTGTTATAACCCACTCAGGAGGGAGCAATCTTAGACCTGGTACTCTCAAACAGAGATGGAGAAAGGATCTCAGATTTAGGCAAGGCAAGGCAAATTTTATTTTTCTAGGTGCCCAGTTCTGGAGGCTCTGGGCATCGAACAATAAAACAATCTATCGATATAAATACATAAATACTAAAAACACACACAAATAATAAAACAGCATAGAATTAATATGGTCTGTGGCAGCACATAACCCTAAATACAGTATACATGTTTAAGAAGGCTGAGGATACCTTGGAAGGACTGGAAGACATTGTCCAGGAAGGCCTGGCTAAACAGGTAAGCCTTGAGGCAGGCCTTAAAAACTTCAACTGATGGAACCTCCCTGATGGCTGGAGGGAGTGAGTTCCACAGAATGGAACTGGAGACACTAAATGCCCTGTTACCGGCAGTTTTAAGCCTCATCCTGGGGACTGCTAGGAGGCCCCTAGAAGAGGATTGGAGGGAGTGGGCCGAAGCAGCAGGTGTAAGAAGGTCTGACAGATAGCCAGGGCCCAGCCCATGTAGGGCCTTGAAGGTGAGCAAGTCCACCTTAAAGAGGATCCTCCACTGCACCAGCAGCCAGTGCAGATTATGCAGCACTGGGGTGATGTGGCAGAATTTAGACTGCTCCATCAGCAACCTGGCAGCTGTGTTCTGCACTAGCTGCAGCTGGTAGAAGTTTCCCCCAGAGACCCTGAGGTACAGCGCGTTACAGTGGTCAAGTCTGGATGCCACATGCCACAAAGGCATGCACTAAGGTGGGGAGGTCCATGAGCAGAACTAGGGGCTTAACCCTGGCGATATTCCTAAAATGGTAAAAGGTGGACTGGACAGTGGATGACACCTGAGAATCAAATGTCAATCCACTGTCAAAGGTCAAGCCAAGATTTTGCACCCTAGAGAAGGCCTTCAATGGCACTGATCCCAGAAATAAAGCAGTTTCAGCACCAGAGGCCATCCTGTTCAGCTGTTCAACTCCACCACCAGTACCTCCATCTTATTGGGATTCAGTGGCAACCAGCTGGAGGCCGTCCAGTCACAGATCTCAGCGAAACAGTTATTCAGTACTTCCGCTGCTCTGGATGTTCTAGGGACAAAGGAAACATACAGCTGGGTGTCATCGGCATAGCAATGAAAACCCATGCCATATTTCCTAATGAGCTCACCCAGGTGCATGCAGCATGTACATGGCAAACAACATTGATGAAAGGACCGAACCCTGAGGTACTCCACAAGACAGGAGGCTAGGGGAGAAGGAGAAATTCCCCATCACTGCCCGGTGCCTCCTATTGGTGAGATAGGACTCAAACCAGCAGATGACAGTGCCAGTGAGTCCACAGAATTCCCTCAGGTGGTCCAATAACACACAATGGTCTACCGTGTCAAAAGCTGAGGACAGGTCTAGGAGAATGAGAATTGTCCCTTCCCCCCAATCTCTTGCCCTGAGGAGGTCATTATGCACCCAGACTGGTGCGATTTCTGTACTATGCCTCTCACAAAATCTGGACTGGAATGGCTCATATTGATCGAAAGCCATGAGGTGCTCCTCAAATTGCTGCACCACAACCTTCTCAACAACCCTCTCTAAGAATGGGAGGTTGGAGATCGGACAGTAATTCACCTTGATGTCAGGGTCTAAAGATGGCTTTTTTAGGAGGGGACAAACCAGAGCTTCTTTCAAGGCATCCGAGAAAATACCCTCCAACAGAGAACACTGGACAATCAAGGCAAACACCAGGCCAGCAGTGTCAACACATCTCATCAAGAATTGAGTCATCCAGTGGGTAGCCATCTGGGAACAAGTGACCACCAAACAGTGTGGGTCACGATAAACACAGCCATAGAGTCAAGCCATACAAATGTGAGGGTACTGGATTTTAAGAGGGCTGACTTTGGCAAAATAGAAGAGTGTCTCAGGAAAGAACAGCAAACTGGCAAGAAGGAGGGGTGGAGGAACAATGGGGAAACAGCAAAACTGCCATCACAGAGGCAACAAGCCTTTGTATGATGCAAATAAACAAATCAAAATGAAGGAAAAACTACTAAGGTTCTCAAAAGAGGTGGCAGGGAAGGTTGGGAGAAAAAGATAGCATTCAGGAAGTATAAGGAAACACAGAAGGAGCAGGACAGAGAACTGTACCAGTTAAACAGAAGGAAGCAAAATCAGAATAGCAAAGGCCAAAACTGAAGAAAAGATGGCCAACTCAGTTAAGAAGATGGATAAAACCTCGTATAGGTACATTAGAGAGTGAAGAAAGACCAAGGGAGGGATAGTGAGGCTTAATAAAGGAGAGGGTGGGTGGGCAGAGGGTGACAGTGAAAACGCAGGGATACTGAATGAATACTTCTGCTCAGTATTCATAAAAGAAGGGGGGGGAGGTGCCTAATCCAATCAATAGAAGCACTCTGGATAGAGGGATCGATACCAGTCCAGTCACAGAAGAAAGGGTTCTGAAAGAGCTACTGAAACTCAAGTTGGACAAAGCAATGGGACCTGATGGGATTCACCCCAGAATTTGAAAAGAACTAGGCGAACTAGTGACACCACTGACTACCCTTTTTAACAAATCATGGGAGGATGGTGTGGTACCTGAGGACTGGAGGAGGCTGGATGTGATTCCCCATTCACAAAACTGGGAGTAAAGCATAGGCAGGAAACTGCAGACCTGTTAGTTTGACCTCAGTGGTAGGGAAAATGATGGAGTCACTTCTGAAAGAAAGAATTGTTGAGTACCTAGAGGCCAGCAGGACTCATGACCCAAGGCAGCATGGATTCACAGTGGGAGGGTCATGTCAGACAAATCTAATAGATTTCTTTGGCTGGGTGACCAAAGTAGTAAACCAGGGAGGAGCCGTGGACATGGCCTACCTAGGCTTTAGCAATGTGTTTGACACAGTCCCACACAAAAGATTAATAAACAAGTTAACCAGCCAGGGAGTGGGTTCCAGGGTGGCATCCTGGGTAAAAAATTGGCTGGACAACAAGACACAGAGGGTAATAGACTAATAGTAAATGGAGTCCACTCCAAAAAAAGGGAGGTTACTAGTGGGGTACCGCAGGGTTCAGTACTGGGACTGGTCCTTTCTAATTCCTTTATAAGTGACATTGCAGGGGTACTGGAAGGAAAAGTATGTCTCTTTGCAGACGTCACAAAGATCTGCAACAGGGTTGATACATGGGGGGGTGGAAAGAGTGAAAAGGGACTTGGCAAGGTTGTGGGAATGGTCAAAAGTATGGCAGCTTAAATTCAATGCAAAGAAAAGCAAAGTAATGCACCTGGGGAACCAAAACCCAGGGTAAGAGTACACAATGGGGTGGGGGGGAGGTACTAACAACAACAAAAATGGAAAGGGACCTGGGGTAGTCATATCAGATGACCTAAAGGTAAGCAAGCAATGTGAGAAGGCAGTAAGGAGGGCCGGGGTTGGGGATACTGGGATGTATAGGGAGAGGCATCACCAGTAGAAAACAGGAAGTTATTATCTCTCTGTACAGACAGTTGCTGAGACCCCAGCTGGAACACTGCATGCAGTTCTGGAGACCCCATCGCCACAAGCACATAGAAAGGATGGAGGCAGTCCAGAGGAGGGCAACTAAAATGGTGCAGAGTCTGCACCAGAAGCCACATGAAGAGAGACTAAGGGAGCTCAATATATATACCCTCAAGGAAAGCGGGGGTATGATAGAAAATTTCAGGTACCCTCAAGGAATCAACAAAGTTCAAGAGGGTAGCATCTTTCAGAAAACAAGATGCACCAGAACAAAGGGGCAATGATTTGAAGATAGAGGGGGGGACGGCTCAGGGGCAACGTGGGGGAGTATTTTTTCACAAAGAGGGTGGTGGACACATGGAACGGCCTTCCTGAGGAGGTTGTGGGGTCAAAAACAGTGGGGAATTCAAGAATGCATGGGACAGACATAAGGCAATTCTATGTATTTAATTAATGAAATGTTTCACCAGGAAGGCACACTGAACAACAAGTTGCTTGTCTCCTGTTGCGACTTGGGGGAGAGGGGGTTACAATTGTATGAAGAACTACACATACAGTTTACCATTTAACATATCCGAGAAATTAAACATTCAATTACATTTGTAACAAGACATACAGTTAAAAAATATCATAAATAATCATACAGTCGCATCTGTAACATAACATACAGTTAAATATATCATATCTGTGCAATATGCATTTAATTACAAGTGGCATATCTGAAGAACATAGCACAGAAATGTAATGCAGCCTTGGAGCCAACTCCTTGCAGGAATGGATCATAGTTAAGAGGCAGATCATTTAGCAAGTATTGAATGAATGAGGTGCAGTGAGGGGATGTTAAGGAGGGTAGAGGGGTAGACAGGGGAAACCAGCTGGGGGAAGGCAAGGATAATGATGGGGGGAACATTACTGGAGCAAAGTGAGCAAAAAATCGGTTGTGAAGGGCAAGTTAACATAGGGCTAGTGCAATCTGGGAGCACCTCAGACAGAACAAAAAGTGCAAGTTATTAGGTCAAGTGAACTAATTCCTTTCTTTAAGTGCAGGGGGTAGAGGTGGGCTCAGGTGGGAGGTGGGGGTAAGGGAGAGGGTATGGAAGGACGATTCATACCTGGAACTGGCCCATTCATTGTGCAGCGATTGCTGCCAGTGGCAGAATGAGGCAAGGACTTAGAATAAGGGGCAGAAGTAGGCAACGACAAGTTGGATGGAGATAGTAGAGGGAATGATAAAGGGAAGGAGGAGGAGGGGTGGGAGAAACTTTCCTAAGACTAGGCCTCTTGAGGGTGCTGAGAACCCTGCCACAGAGCAGAGTCAGGTGAGGACAAGTTAGGTAGAAAGATGGAGGAGAAAGGGGAGGGAAGGGTCATCTCCCAGTGCTGGACCCCTCCAGGATGCTGAGAACCCTGTCAGGGGGCAGAACTAGGTGAGGAAACAGGGAGAGAGAAAAGAAAGGATAAGGGAAAGGAGGAAGAGCAGGGAAAGAAGAAGCTTGCCTAAGACTGGGCCACTCCAGGATGCTGAGAACCCTGCCAGAGTGCAGAAACAGGTGAGGACTAGTTGGGTAGAAAGGATAGAGGGGGAGGGAGAGTGAAGGAAGAGTAATTGCCTAGTGCTGGGCCCCTCCAGGTTGCAAAGAACCCTGGCAGGGGCTAGAATTAGGCGAGGACAAGTTAGTCAGAGGGAAATTGGGGGGATAGAAGAGGAAAAGAAAAAAAGGAGGGAGGGAGGGAATAAACTTACCTGACAGTAGACATCGCCAGGGTGCTAAGAATCCTGACAGAGGGCAGATTTAAGCTAGGACAAGTTGGGTAGAAAGGAGAGAGGAGGAGGAGGAGGCTTGCCCAGTGCTAGACCCCTCAAGGATGCTGAGAACCCTGCCACAGGTCAAAACTAAGCAGAGGCAAATTGGTAATGGAAGAAGGTTAGGGGTAGTAGTGAGGGGGTAAGCAGTGAAAGGAGAGGAGATCGTGCTGAGAAGCAGGCTCAGGGGGAGCAAGGTTTAATAGGGGATGTGAGTCATGGAGAGGAGCAGAGGTATAGGAGGACAGTTACAGTAAGGAGGGTTAAAGCAGGAGCAGTTAGATGACAGAAAGTTGTGTAAGGCAGAAGCAAAGGAGTAAGAGGAGGAGGAGGAGTTCTGCATTTGGGGGGGAGGGAGTTCCAGATTTGTGAGAAACGATAGGTGAAATCTGACTGACTAATGAGAGTGGTTCGATGGGAGACCAACAAAGTGCAAGTGTCAGAGGATCTGAGGGAGTGGGGGGAAGAGAGTGAACATGAGAGGTAGGAGGGAAGTTCTAACCAAAATTTAGATTTGAATTTGGCACAATGAGTGAGGCACCTGTTGCCAAGTGGGGGAAGGGACAGGGCATGGTAGAGATCACAGTGATGTGTACATGATGGAGTATCAAGGTCAAAATGACACAAGGAGTTAAAGATAGTGTCCAATCTCATTAGGGAGGATTTGGAAGTGGCACTATAGACTACATCACAGTAATTGAAAATGGGGAGGATCATCTTCTGGACTAGTTCACGTCATGCCGTAGGAGGGATGCAACTATGGTTCCTGAATAAGGCACCAAGCTTGGGGTGCAGTGTTTTCAGGATGGAGTCAATGTGGCCAGAGGAGTTGAGGTGTTGGTCCAACCAAGCCCCAAGGTATCAGAATGAGGAGGCATCCTCTAGGATTGTCCCATCAAGGGTATGCAAATAAGGTAAAGGGTAGAGCCTAGAGAGTCTCTGCCTCGTGCCAAAGGTCATGGAAACAGTCTTTTTGGCATTTAGGAACAGGTGATGTGAGGTAAACCATAGCTGAACCTGGTGGAAGTCATGCTGAGGGGTGGTTGCTACATCAATGGGACATTTGCCAAAAAGCAGGATTGTGTTGTTGGCATACATATGGGTAGAGGAGGAGGGGGAGCATACTGAGGGCAAGTCATTTAGGAAGATGGAGAAGAGAATGGGTCCAAGCACTGAGCCCTGTGGGACTCCTGTTGAAATGGGGAGGGGATTGTAACCTGGATCTTGACTGACTGTGTTCTTCCTGAAAGGTAAGCTCTAAACCAGTTTTGGTGGGGTGTTAGGAAGAAGTAGGCTGTTGGTTAACTGGGATCTGCAGCTTATCCCATAGGTAGGTAAATGGGCAAACTGGGTGTACCAAGCGGTCCTTATCTGCTGTCAAATTCTATGTTTCTATGTTTCTATATCAAGCAAAATATGGCACAGAAGAAAAAAAAATCAGTATTTGGCAGTTTGTGTCTAGGGCATTTCTGGAAGATAAACATTTGCTGAGAGAGATGTATAACTCACATGGAAAAACGTCATCCCTCTTCAACAGTTCTATGAACCACTCTTATAGTAATAAAAGCTTGTACTACAGATTCCATAGAAAAAACATTAGCTATGTTTCCTAATACCGCTTTTAGTTTGGCTGATGGTAAAAAAACACATGTGCTCTGACTGCCAAAATATCATATTTGAAATGACTTGATCTTTTCCTTCCCCTTTTCATTTTATTGGCCAGGTAAAGATAACACCACAAACTGCAATCACTTATACTCGAAGGCTATGCCTACAGTTTAGTGGGCAGGAGCTACTAGCCAGACTCCCCTTCCTGAGCTATGTAAATCAACAGGCCCTATTCTCAGAGAGCCCTTAGATCACTGCAAATTGCAATGATCTAGTGCTGCAGTGAACTCTGGGTGCATCAGGGACCCTGTGCCCAATTCTGTAAAAACAAGGGTCCCTGCACCAAAAACCTGGGAGTTGCCACACCCGCAGGCTAGCGCCAAACAATAGGCACACCTGCATAAATTGCTGCAGGAATCCGGCTCCCCCCACCCGGTGCAATGTGAAACAAGTTTGCCAGGAGAGGTCCAGGGGCAGAAGGGGCAGAGGGGATGCCATAGGGAGAGTTGGGGAAACAGTGGACATGTGAGGGGGTGATGCAGCACCCAGCGGGGTCTGATCATATAACTAATAAGTCAATGGGATGGCACCATGAGGGGGGGTCCAAAGACCAACAAGTCAGGAGGCTAGGGCTGCTGTCAGGGCTGTGCCCACCTGGGGTCATGACACTGTTTGTCCCTTGAACCCCCCCCATGTTACCATCCCATTAGCTTAATGGCCATGTAAATGGCACCCTGCCAGGTGTCACATTCCTCTCTAGCTTGCCTGCCATCACCCCAACATCCTCATGGCACCCCCATGCTCCTTCAGCACCCAGATCCCACATTCAGGGCCCCCTCCATTATGCCACCTTGTGTGGTACTGGCACAAGGGGATTAGACCACCTTCTGGCTTGTATACCTTGAGCCCCTTGCTGCGCCCATGGTGGGGCTTCCAGAATACCAATAAAAGGGATGTTGGAGCCCTGCCATGGCACAAGCCTGCTTGCGACCTGGCACATCTGGTTCTGTGATGCAACCATGGCACAAGGGGGCTTTGTCGCAGCTGCTTCAGGGGTTGACGCAGCTACATTACAAAATCCTGATTGACCCATGTTGTGACGTAAGTCACCTCATGTCGCAATAACTTCTGCTGCAAGTGCCTTACATTGATCTACGTCTTTTGAGGATCAGGTCCAATGTCTTCTAGCCTCATTCAGTGCAGTGTTTCTTTGCTGCACCTGGAGGCTCTGCTGCCCCCCCCCCCCCCCCATGTTTGTTTATTCTTTTCCCTTTGTGTTTTTGTGCTTTCTCTCTGGTTTGTGCCTTCAGCACCTTTCTGGGTCAATATTTTGTTTTTCTACTTTTCCTGGCTGCAGTTTGTGCTTCCTTCTTTTTCTCGATCAACACCTGCTGCATTCCTGTCCTCATGTAACTCCTACAGTATGTTTCTTTCTATTTTGGTTTTTGGTGTGCCTTCTAGTTTCCACAGTATGTCTTGTCTATGTCATTCTGCTGTTTTGACTTGTGCTATTTAAACCTTCCCATTTTGTTGTTTATGCTAGGCCACTGCAAATCTCTCAGTTCAATTGCATTCCCCAGTTGCTTCACCTGGCTTCCCAGCAGGCAGCCACTTCCCCTTTTCATTTCTGTTATTTTTAATTAGTTTACTCAGTCTGCTTCAGCAGTTACCAACCTAGTCTTAGTGTGTCTACAGCTTCCATCTCATCTTGCTCAGGATGGGTTTTAACTCTCATTTTTTGTGCAACCACCAAGTAATACTGGATTTCAGAGGTGTGTCACTCTTGGGTCCAATGCAGCTCAAGCTGCAATGTACTCAATCGTGTCAGTTCAATGATAAGCATGGCTGATCAAGACACTGCTCTGCTGATTGACAGGTGAAAGCTTTGTGTAGTAGAAAAGATGCAGCCACACATATCAGACACTGGCTGCCTTTCTTCATCATTTTGACGCTGCCCACCAACCAGCTGAGTGGCGACATTTTACCGGTCCCATGGCTCAGAGTATCCAGTGATATGGGCAAGTCAAATTGAGCAACTCAGTTTGAACACCTGGTAAAAGAGTGTGAATGCAGAGCAAAAGTCAGATGAGCAACTGTAAAGAGACAAAAACCACGATGCAAAGGTAGAGGAATGGTAGGAGGGAGGTTATGTGGAGCAGGATATGAGATGTAATTTGACCAGGCAGTTCCCAGCCGGTTGGTCTTGTGGAGTTAGTCTACACCTCCAGTACTGCAGGAACTGGGTTTGAACCTTACTAGTGGTCTGTGTATTTGAAATTTTGTTTTTTGTGTCTTTGGCACTTAATTTTTTTTATTCCAATCCCCGCACCCCTGGCATCAAGGATGTGGTCCCCCTTCTGCAGGTTGCCACCCCCCCAAATAGCTCCCTCCTGAAGTTTCCCCTGTACCCCAGTGGCAGATCCCCCTGTAGTTGATTATATTAAGAAAGGGGGGTGCGGGGGGTACATAGTGTGGAGCCTCCCACATAAAAATGGTAGTAGAGTATGGTACTGGAAATGCTGGTGTGGATAATCATTTTTTTGTATGGGGTGTTGTGCAGCTCACTGTTCTTGTTTTCACCAACTTGCACTCACCGATCTTTCGGTCACTCATGTTTCTTTGCTTATATGACATGGAACCTGGCTCAGCTACTTCGCACCCCCCCCTTTCTGTCAACAAGAAATTTAACTCCCACAGTTCAGGTACAAGAAACTCTGCTCCGGCAGCTCAGGTACTTCTTGCACCCTGACTGACTTTCTCTCTTGCTCACACTACTGTTTTGAATGCCTGCATATAGCACAGAGAATTTATTAGCAAAACAAGACTAGTTCAGTGGTGTAATGCAGCCTAGAGCATAAATCAGCATGATAAATAAACAACACAACATGTGTAAATGGCATATTGCTGGGTCCACGAGTGCTATGTATAAAATGAAAATAGTTCTCAGGTTGCCAATAATATTATACAGTCCCACTCCACTGTCCTTGCTACCATAGTAACCATCAATGCCATATTTGGGGGCATGCTTCTAATTATTACGCTTTCTTTTTATGGCTGCATGGGCAGAGCTCTGCAGATGTATTGCCATCACATTACTTTGCAAAAGCACTGTGGAAGCATGTGACCAGATCGCTGTCCCATGTGCTTCCACAGTGCTTAGGTACAATTCCAATCATTGTGTTTATGCGGCCGCAAAAACACACCCCCTTCTTTGGACACTACATTTTCTTCTGCAACTGCAGAAGTGACAGCCGCTGTTCCAAAGATGACCACGCACGGCGGCCATCAGAGGCAGTGCTCCCAGATCTATGGGTATTCTTGTATTTTATGGGGTTTCAGGGCTCAAAACAGGGTACGGGAAGGAATTTGTCATTTTTAAAAATATACGGGAGAAATTAGCACCCGCTGTGCCGTCACTTTAAATCTGGCGAAAGTTACAGCAAGAATCTCGGAGTTCACCTGGGATCAATTCCCAGACATGATTACCACACAAGCCTGCCCCTAATTGGTTCAGAGACCCCAGTCATGCTCTGATCACGCACTGACTGTGATCTCTGATTGGCTGTGCTGTAAGTGTTTGATGCAGAGTGCTGCCCGGGAATATTTAAACTGGCTACCAGTGCTTTAATTCCTGCTTCGGAGTTCACTTTAGTATTTATTGTTGCCACTGCTGAAGAAAGAAGAGAGAGAGAGGAGATATTGGCCCTGCATATCCACAGCTCACCGCCTCAGCCTGCCATGTGTGTTCGGCATTTGTTTCACCGAGACCCTAGTATCCGAGAGAGCAGAGCTACGATGAATTTCATCGGTTTTTAATTTCGGCAACCAGAGATGACAAGGAAAGAGACCAGCCTGTTGCCTTGAATCAGCAAAATAATTTTTTTTTTTAAATGACCCCACCGCATCGAGAGGACCCTGACCAGCCGCCAGTCCGTGCCATTTCATCGGCTTTCTTTACTGCAGAAGTGTCAGTAACAGACTCGGATTCAAAAACAGAGTGAGAGAGAGATGAGCCTGATCAGATCCCGAGCTGCTTTCTTGGATTCTCACTGGATGATCATTTGCAAAAAAAGGTAAAAAAAAATAATAACCTCTCTCTGAGTCTGGGCTGGTATAAAATTAAATCGAGCTACTAGCTGAAACCTCTATGAACCTGTGCTGCTTTGGCCTCTATGAATCTGTGCTGCTTTGGCTGAGAGAGGTTGAGGAGGGAGATTTGTTAGTTTTTAATATGTCATGTTTAATGTTTAATATGTGTCCTCCCTAAGTGTCCAGGGGACAGTGTGTACTTGGAGGTCGAGGAGATAATTTGTTTTTTAAACATGAATATTAACAGAAAAACTCCCATTCACATTGGAGGATGAAAAAATAATTCAGGTACCAAACCTGTCTCCGAGGTAATCCTAATGCGTCAATGATCTGCTGCTGCTTTGGCTGGGACATGTACTCGGATAGGTCAAGGAGATAAGTTTGAATCATGCGTCACTGTTGGCTGCTTTGGCTATGAGTATGGTTAACAACTTGGAGGAGGTCGAGGAGATGATTTTTTTAAATTCTTCCTATAATTGTGAATCATGCTTTAGCCCAGTGGAGGAGAGATGATGTGCAGCACGATCAGGGAGCCAGTCTTATGACTTGGAGAACTATAGCATACCCTGTGTTGATCAAGGACGTTTTGGTATAATATTAGTTGTAACTCTGGCTGTGTAGCTTATTATTTTCAGGTGGACATTGATGTGCAATCGGATATTTACCTGGGAGGATGCCTGGGAAGCTGTCAAGATGTTTTAGTAATTTTTTCTGGTTTGGGGTTGGAATATTTTGCATATCCACAAAAATGCATAACATGCAGACTTTAATAAGGTAACATTCTTAATAAACGAGATGGGCAGAAGGCAAGGGGGGGCACTTGGCCTAAGGCTCACAGATCGTTTTAACCCTCTATGCCTGTTGGTAGAAGAGGGGAGTGTGGGGGGGATGTTGCTGATGTGGCTGCGACAGGGATGGATAGGAAGGGAGAAGGGGGCAAGAAGCAGGGGTAGAAAATGAGCATACAGGAAAATCTACAGGAATTTCACCAAAGTTTTACAGGGAAAATGCAGGAAAAATTAGGGTCTTCTACAGGAAAATGCTTTGGCCGATCTGGGAGCACTGCAGAGGTGATATGGCAAACTCCAGCTGCAGCGAGAGCTCCAACTATTCATTTAATTGTTCTCTCCCACTGAAGAGCCATATCAGCTTTGACCAGAGTGAATATGTTAATGTCAATAAAATGGAACAACCACAGGATCTTTTAGTACCATTGCTGCTTTAATTCACACTTGACCAGGCTTAGGATTTGGCAGCTGTAGCTCAAGGGCAAATTAGTTTTTTTTTTCCACAAGTTGCAAAATGTTTACTTTATTGGTGTCAGTTTTCACCAAAATTCCTGAAAAGTGCTGATAGTTTACTCCACAGGACACAGAAGCTGATTGTAAGTGCTGTTCTAGTGCTTTTACCCCCATTTCATCAGTTGTCTATTCAGAGCTAGTTTGCTTTGCATTTAGACAGCAACTTGGTTATTCTTCTAAACACAAATGATTCAATGCTGTAGCTATAAACGGTCTTTTTAAAGAAGAGAATGTGTTATTCCTTAATGGATCAGACATAAAAATCTTCTGCCACAGTCAGGAATTCAACGAATATATTTGTATTTTTGCTCCTTGCATTTATGGTATACATTTATTTTAGCAAATTTGAAACATTTGGTAATAAACATGCCGGTACTTTTCCTGAAAAAGTGCTGACAATTTACTCCACAGGACACAGAAGCTGATTGTAGGGGCTGTTCTAATGCCTTTTACCCCCGTTTCATCAGTCATCTATTCAGAGCTAGTTTACTTTGCATTTAGATAGCAACTTGACTAATCTCCTAAACACAAATGATTCAATGCTGCAGCTATCAAAGGTCTTTTTAAAAGAAGAGAATGTGTTATCCTTAATGGAATGTAATAGTACAAAGGGGTACTTGCAGTATTAACCTAGTTAATTTATATTGAACTTCATCCAATTCTAAAAGCCTTTTGTTTCATTATTAATCTAATAAAATGCAACAAGACACAAGGTATTCAGCTCTGCCCCATGCCCATATAATTTTAATTATTAATAGCACAGACGGAATAGAAGTATATAGTTCGTACATCTACTCCAACTCTCTGAAGCAAGTCCACTTTTTCTTTTCCAATATCTTGCATCCATTTATCTTCTTCTAGTTCACACTTTTAAAAATGATGCCTTCTTTAATGAACTTCAGGAATTCTCTGTGATGCTATTCCCAGCGCTGAAGCATACCATCAGTTTGTTTGAGAGCCATAAATTTCTAAATTGTTTATGAACTGTAGGAAAGCGAAATAGGGGGGTTGAGTAATCTATTTACAATATAAATCATCCACATGCTGTAAAGGGCATTAAAACAGTCATGGGGTTTTGATTACAGGTTAAAAAAACACCATACAAAATCTTGCTACTCTTAGCGTATTAAAGTAATAAAGGCACAGTTCTACAATTAATAAAGGCACTGCACCCTAGAGGAAAGCCAGACATTTACTGCAATTCTTTTATTAATTGCACAACTGAGGGTGTAGTGTATATGCTTTGATGCCAATGTCAGGCATTTTCCATTGGATGCACTATTAGGAGTTTTAGGACATGAATCAAGGAGCATGTTAGGGCATGGAGACAATGTAATATGAATTATGCTATAGGGCAACATGTGTTTGGCAAGAATAAAAATGCATGTAATATTGAATTTTTTGCAATTCAAAACGTGAGCAGAAGTATTAGATGGAGTGATTAGGAGAAACAAGTTAGTGCATGTGAGACCAGGTGGATTTTTCAAACTTGGCATGTTTTCCACCTGGCCTGAATTATTTTATTGAATTAGTACATTTGCTATGATGCACGGTACATTTATTATTGTATAATGTTGAAAGCAATGAAAATTTTCTGGTTTTTTATTGAAGATCTACCTGTGATCTTCCACTTGTGTATTTCCTCCCCTTCCCCCCCATTCCTCATTTACAAGTTTAAGCTAGTGATTGTAGCATAAAGAAAATATTGCTGGCTCATTGTAATTCAGCCCTCTAGTATGGCTTCCCATTTACATTTCAATATGTATACATTACAATTGCGAATAAGCTGGCCTTATTGAAGATCTTTGTTGTGCACACTACCCCCTTCCCATCCTCTCACACATACGAGCTCATGATAATGACTGTATCACTATCAGCACAGAAGAAATATTATAGGCTTGTTTTCATTCATGCCCTTGGGCTTGGATTCCCATTTGTGGTTTTCTCTCACCCCTTCATTATCGAGTGAGGTCTAAGATTATTATTTTCATGAGCTGTGCAATCATTGATATGTTTATTGCAATTCATGTAGCCTTTAATCAATGAAAATCTGTAACTGTTTTAGTGCTACTTAGCTTATGGATAATATTGATAAAAAATTGGCACTTTAATATTCTTAGAGTAATGAGATTTTGTATACTGTTTTTGTAGCTTGTAATCAGCGAAATCTCACTACTGTTTTAGTGCCCTTTACAGCATGTGGATGATTTATATTGTAAATAGATTACTCAAATCCCCTATTTTTCTTTCTTACAGTCCATGCACAATTTAGAAAGTTATGGCTTGCAAATAAACTAATGGTATGCTTCAGCGCTAAGAATAGCACTGCACAAAATTCCTGAAGTTCCTTAAGACATACAGATTTAGTTTAGTTGCCATATTGGTCCTTGTAAGAACAGATCCAGAAGCAAATGGCTTGATACCTTTTATTGGACCAACATAGAAGTTACAAAAAAGAACAAAGTGGCTAATCTTTTGGACCAACCAAGTCCTTCCTCAAATGCTTATGACAGTTATTTAGAAAATCATATACTATTAACACCCAGGCCATACATAAAAAAAACAAAAAGAATTCTCATTGGTTTAAAATACTCATTTAAACCATAACTGACGTTTAAATCAGTGGAACCAGATTTCACCAATTTGTTTTTAGCTGAGGAGCCTTTCAAGGTCAAATGTCACCAGAATAAGATAAGAGCTCCTCGAGCAGAAAGCTCCACTAACATAAATTTTGAATGTCTCAGTGTGTTTTGTGAATACAGTCTAATAAAAAGCAAGACATTTGGATTCAATACTCACTTAAGGCTGTTGGTTAACTTGGATCTGCAGCTTATCTGTTAGGTAGGGAAATGATCAGACTTGGTGGGCCAAGCGATCCTTATCTGCCGACAAATTCTATGTTACTATGTTTCTATGTTAATATGTGATATTATTGTATGTTAAAAACAAGCAAAAAAAATATATTCACAAAACACACAGTCATTGTGTTTATGTGGCTCACATGTGTAGTTCTGTCATTGCCACCATCTTGAGCACAACATACTCCAGTGCTTGTAAAAGCTCTGCACAGCTGTATTGGCTCTGACCAGAACTTGTTTGTTTTGTGATCTCTGGTTTTTCCAGATCTTCTCATTTATCTTATGAGTTATTGGGTTAAACTGGTGCAGAAGATCCATTTAAATACTGTGTTGGTAACCAACATGAATTTACAGCATTAGCGTTTGTCCTGTATTGTGACTGCACAGGATGACTGACTTGGCAGGACCATTTCAACTACTTGTAGGTTCTAAAATAAATTCAGGACACTGCTTCTGGTCCCCTTTTGGTAGTACATGTAAGACATTAATTTCCATGATATTAGTGGCAGTTTGAGTACTATTATAATTTTTTACTTAGCACTCATGGACCCAGCAGTAGGCCATTTACACATTGTGCTGTTTATTTATTGTGCTGATTATGCTCTAGGCTGCATTATACAATAGCTTAAAAAAATGGCTTTTGATTGGCTGGCTGGCATGACTTACAAATTGTTAATCATAGTATCACCCAACAGGAAAAAGTGCAAGCCAACCAACCCTCCCCCCCCCACACAGATCAATCCGATCAAAAAAAATCAAAGACAGTGGCCACCATTTTTCTTTACCACTAACGGCAAAATCGTGAAATTTTAAACATACCAAAGTCAGCAAAGAAACATACCCCAGCAGTCCAGAAACCTACTTTAGAAAGCACAAACCCCTTTTTGTCTAAATGCAAGTAGTACCGTTCAAGATCTTCAAATAGTGTCATGTACCTCAGAAATGAATACAGGCCCAACTCAGACTTTCTCTCCATTTTGTCAGCGTTCCCCACCACATCATCAGCTGCAAGCTCCAGTGACAGCTCACTCCCTCCAGCTTCTGCTGTGGTTAGTGCTGATGCCTATACTGACTTGCTCCAGCCTCCATTGCCCCCCCATCCTGGCATAGGACTGCCATTGATAACCCAACCCATTAGCAGAACTTGAAACAAAATCATTAAAAAAAATATATATAAGCTCCCAGTCAATCTGCCAAACACAGCTGATGCTTCGCACTCCCTCTGTTTAGTCCTTTAGACTCACTCACACCGAGATCGCTCAGCACCCTCTAACCTCAGACTCTCTCCATTGTTCTGGGATCAGGCAGAGAGCATAGACAAAGTCTTTACACACAAAACGTTACAATAAAACAAATAAATAACTAAATACCAATAATCATCTACGCAAGCTCCATTTAGTCCTTCACAGTTGCTCACTCTGAGTTTGGCAATCGCTTGACACCCTCCGACATTGGACCGCAGTCATCTTCTTGGAGCCAAGACAAATGCCAGACAAAATCAAAAACACTGGCTAGTAACTTTTCCTGACCCAGGAATCGAACAGCAGCAATAGTTCCCAGGTTCCCCCTTCACTGCCGATGTGGGCGACAGCCTTGAAAAATTCCCAGCCCCATAAAAAGCATTGGTTTGTGAAGAGCAAACCAGTCCTGCACATGCACAAAAAGGAATACCCTAGCAGCCCTGGACAATTTTTTCTCACGAGCAACAAATAAAAAAGTAACTTAAAAAATAAGAATTTTTTTTTTTAACTTTTTTTGTCATAAAAAACACGGAGGACATTGTATAATCGCAATACTCCACTCCAGGGTGTTGGTGATGCTGGGATTTACCCACTTCTGATGTGGTTCACTCACTCATCCTGCAGCCTCAAAACCAAACCACACCAGGCAAGGGTAAATCCTAGCATCACCAACACCCTGTCATGGTATATTGCTTAATTACACCATTGAACTAGCTTTGTTTTGGTAATAAATTCCTTATTACCTTGATATATGAGATCTGTTACTGGCATTATTATATTCAATAAAATGTATGGACAGAACCAGCAGATGTGTTGTATTTTACACTGATCTGGAGCATGAGAGCATTTTTCATTAAGAGTATTTTCTCTTCACTTTTACTGCCATCATTAAGTTTTTGTTAACTTTTTGCGTATTGGTTTATGTGTCTTTTTTTTTGCAACTTAGTATACTTTATTAGATTCAATAACGATAGAAAACAATACATACTACAAATTGGCACCAAAACTCATAAAACACTACAATACATAACAACTGTAGCACAGAATCACAAGCACATAACACATCAAGATTTTTTAAAAGAATATAATAATAAAATAAGTCCCCTAAATAAGAAGAACTCTAAATACAGAAAAATGTCTTCCCTGACACAACCCCCCCCCCCAAATACTACCCCAATCCCATATTCCCACCCAGGCAGGCATCTGTTTTGCTTAAGTATGGCCAGCTTTGAGGTACCAAAGAGCAGGGCCATCTCAAAAATTAATTCACAGTTATAAAAGTCATATCTTACCACTAACTTTGTTCGTAAGGGGTGGGGTATTAAAAAAAGGTTTCAGCTTCCAGTCACTAGAGAGAGGAAAGGTTCCCAACAGGCCTGAAAATTCTGTATGGCCTGATTAGCTAGAGCAATAGCCCTTTCAGCATTTAACACAAGGAGAGATTCCTGAACCCATTCAATGTCTGAGGGTAAATTCAAATCCTTCCAATATCTCATTAATAAACATGTGGTCACCCCAGCAATACAAGCCATGTATTTCTTCTTTGATATGGAAGAGACTTGAGTGTAATTACCCAAAATATACATTTCTGCCATAAAACATTGAGTGTGACCAAAAAGAGGAAAGACTAAATTTTGGACAGTTAGCCAGTAAGCCGTTACTTTCGGGCATGTACAAATCATATGAAATAAAGTACCCTTCTCTTGTGAGCATCTCAGACAAGTGGGGTCCGGAATCCTACCTATTCTATGCAGCCTGTAAGGGGTAAAATATAGCTTGTGCAGGATATTCAACTGAAGTAAACGTATTCTATCCCATTTCAGATATGAATATCAGTTTTTCCAGATACTTGTCCAAACTTCTGAGGAATAGTTAAGCTTAAGGGCCTGTTGCCAATAAAAGGCTATAGGAGAGACATTAACCCATATCAACTTACCTAACTCTTTATACAGTTTGGAAATTGATTTATCTTGAACTACCAGAGAGGAGATGTTTGTAAATACTGGGCCTGCTTCCTGATGCCAAGGAGGAGAGCCCAAATAACTGCAAAACATAGTGAAGTAATTGTGCATTCTGTACAAATTTATGTACTGGAAGCTGAAATTTAATTCTTTTTTTTTTTTTTAATTATCTCTTTTTGCCCCTACAACTCCCGTCGGAATTATTTACTCTGGTCATGGACCCCCGCTGCCCCCACCTCCAGATATGACCGCATCCCCTCGGTCATCCCTGGCTTACCCCCCAGAGAGTGGGTCCACAGCTCCGGCTCCCCTATATCAGGCTGTGGAACTGTGTCTAGTCAGGAGATTGGCTCCGGAGGCTAATCAGGGCACTCCAGGGGCAGAGCGCCATTAAGACGGTGAGGTTTGGGATTTTAACCCTCCCCCTTTAAGCAGGATGGGGACGTGCAATGATGACCTGTGTCTGACCCATCCTGACGTGCTGACGAGCGTCGATGTGGTGCGGCCACCCAGCCTCCGCTAGGTGCCACTCGTACGCCGAGTGCTGCTCTGCCCTCCCCCCAGAGAAGGAGAGCTGTCCAAAGGATGCTCAATCCTACTCTCCCCAGCCGGCCCTCCAGCGACCCGGGTCTGTTCCCGAACCCGGGTCACCGGCGTCGCAAGCAGAAATCCAACAGCTGCGCCAATGGGCCGCCTCTGAAATTTTATTCTAAAAGCATTAAAGACATAAATACCTAATTTTTGACTAATTCCTCCAAAGAAGAAATCTCAACCTCCTTCCATTGTTTCAGTATAAGAGTCTTCTTATCAATTAATACATTCAGATTATTAAAGAGAGATTGACTGAGATCTGTCTTATAGACCATTTGCAGGGAGTGGCATAATTGTGAGTGAACCCTCATAGACTATCCTATTAGGGTGGACTTTAACAAAATTAGTGTATAGTTGGGAAAGCAACATTAAACAATATTGTTCCACCAAAGTATATTCAGTCATTAACCAATCTGGGACATAAGGTCTCTCTTCTATAGATTGGCCCCACTGGAAGTAGTTAGAGTTACAGGTAAAGCCCACCAGGATGAAGCGCAGCACTGCAGAATTCTGCAGTAGAGTTACTGCAACAAACAATGCAATTTCAATGGGAGTTAATCTCTTTTGTAATTTAGTGAACTTGTGACACTGTGCTTCATCCTGATGGGCTTCATTAGATGTAGAGCAAAATAATAATTCAGTACATGGGGAAGTTAAAATCCATCTAGTTCTCTAGATCTACATAATTTGTGAATAGCTCTATGGCGGCTTTTCCCTAGCCAAATGAATTTGGACCATATTGACTGAATTTTGATAAACCAGGCTTTAGGAAGCACTATGTTTAACATGTTTAAGGGATATAACAGTTGCAGCAAGACTGCCATTTTGATGACAATAGCATGACCCCATACTGACATTGGCAACTGTTGCCATCTCTACAGGTCCAATTCCATTTGTCGGAGAAGTGGGTCCAAATTAAGTTTTTCTAGTTGCTGTGTGTCTGAAGATAAGATAGGGCCTGAGACTACCAGTTAAGTCCTAAAGTTGTTATGTCTGCTCTGGAACATTTTGGGGTTAGGTGAAAAACTATGGTTTTGTGTAAGTTTAATTTATAACTGGGTACCTGGCCAAATTCAGAAAGCAGATGAAGTACTGCTGGAAGAGATGCTCGCCAGTCAGAAATTTGCAATAGCACATCATCAGCAAATATCGGGAGTTTATACTTTCTGCTTCCCACCCTTATCTTCCTAACTTGAGAAGACAAAATGATATTACAAGTTAAAGGCTCTATATATAAATCAAAAAGCATGGGGGACAAGGAGCACCCTTGCCGAGTATTTCTAGTCAACAAGCAAGGTTTTGAAAGTTCACCATTGCATAAAACTCTTTCTGAAGGCTAAGTATATAAGATTTTGATCCAGTTCACAAATTATGAAGGTATATCATATATAGGAAGAAGAGAAGAGAAAAGAAATAGGACCAAGAAACCTGGTCAAATGCTTTCTCTGCATCCAAGGAGACCAACACAGCATCTGAGTTAGTCTACCCGGATGCAGAGAAAAGATAAAAAATCTTCCTAAAGTGGTCACTGGAATAGCGACTGGAGACAAACCCCTCCTACTCCTGACCTATCAGACCTGCCCATACCTTTTTATGTCTTGAGCAAAAATAGAAGTGAGCAGCTTGAAGTCCACGTTCAGCAGACAAATTGGACGATAATTATCTGGGACATCAAGATTCTTATCGGGTTTCGGGAGCAAGATAATTTTAGCTTCAAAAAGAAGAGCCTCCTTAATGTCTGAAACATACAGATAGTTATAAAGGAAAGTAAGGGTCAGTACCAATTCAGCTTTAAATGTTTTATAAAACAGAGGAACAAAGCCATCCAGCCCTGGGGCCTTATCAGGCGACAAAGACCCAATCACCGTGGCTACTTCTGACTTCATTATAGGGCCCACCAGTTGTCTCTGCTGTTCTCCTGTAAGCATTGGCAGCTCTATATCTGAAAAAAAAAATTTCCAGAGTAATTTGCAAGGTAGGATCAGTCTCTGGTGCAGTATAAAGATGATGGTAAAAACTCTGAATATCTCTACCAGCTGCTTGGAGTCCAAAACTATTTGTTGCGAAGAGGGGGTCTAACACAGAAGTTACCCATCTTGCCACAGCCTTCTGCTTAAGGTGCAGGGCAAACAATTTGCCAGTCTTTTCTCCCTGTCCTATGTACGTTACCCTTATGCTGGCTGCAGCCCGGGTCACTTTGTCCAATAAATGGGCAGACTATTGGGCCCGTAACTGGCTGAGTTCTAACCATTTATCCTCTGCAGTATCCCTAGACAGGGACATTTCTAGTGCTGTAATTTTGGTCAACCAGTCCTCTACTTGTTTCTGTCTTTTTTTTCCTGATTGTAACATGCCTAATCAACTCCCATCTCCAGATAGCCTTTAAAGACTCCTACCATACATCTAAAGCAGATATGGAATTTGTGTTCTCCACAATAGAGTTGGGTATAAAGTTTTTCATATGCGATATAAGAGCAGCATCAGACAATAGTTGTGGATTTAAAGACCATGAACTAGGACAAATGAGTTGCTGGGGAGGGGCTAATTGAACCTGCACTGGAGAGTGATCAGACAACACCCTGGCTTCTATGCTAGACTTCAGGACATATTGCAGCAGTGACTGACTAATTAAAAAATAATGCAAACATCAGTACACACCATGGGGGAGTGAGAAAAAGTATAGGACTGCTCTCTGGGGTGCAACACTCTCCAAGGGTCAACTAACCTCAGGTTCTCCATGAACTCCCTCAGGGCCCTTTGGGCCAGGGAAGGGCCCACCCTTTTCCTATAGGATCTATCTATATCATTGGAACACACTGAGATCCAGTCCCCCCCAATATACAAGGAATATGGGCAAAAGGAGCAAGAACTGATGCCAGAGCTGGAAAGAAGGAGGGCATGTCCACATTAGGGCCATAAATAGAGCCCACTACAATTTCCATGTTGGCAAGCTTACCATTATCAAATATATACCTTCCATCTGAAGGGGGGAAGGGCAGGGGAAATTGTTTAATTGAGAGAGTTAAGCTTTTGAAAAGCTTTCAGTTTAGTGTGCTAAGCTGAAAGCTTTTTTACAGGCTTAGTGTGCTATACCTGGTTAAACAACTAAATAAATAAATAAATAAAAAAATAAAAAAAGCCGAAGCTTGTTTCCAGGTGCGACCTGGGAGCACAAGGAAGTTAAGTGACTTGCTCAGGGTCACACAGTATGCAAGTGGGGATTGTTGGATTCAAACCAAGGTCTCCAGGTTTGCAGCTCAGAGCCTTAAGCCTTAAACCACTGCGCTATACTGCCTCCCTGTGACTGGGTCCTTTATTTCTTGAATCAATTGGAAGGGTACAGATTTATCCACTAAAATAGCCACACCTCTCTGTCTGGCACTGGGTCCCGCTCCATATGCCTGTCCCACCCATAATTTGTTCAAATGATGAATTTGATCTAGCAGAAGGTGCGTTTCTTGTAAGCAAACAAAGTGAGGGTAAAATCTTTTTAGGTGACGCAGTATGTAATATTTCTCAATGTTATCCCTCCCCTCTTTAATATTTTAGGACACAAAATTCCAAGCTAATGACATCTTAATACATGTCATGCTTGCATGAGCCCCATCCCCCAACCCAGACCCAAGAACCATGACAAGACGCACACTCCCTCGCCTCCCCCAAGTCCCAATGAGAAGTTCCCCCCTTATCAAAAAACCTCTGATAAATGGGCCATGAGCCCCCACCTAGCCGTGTGGACTGTAACCGCCGGCATGGAGGTAGTCCCCATCTGGACCCACCACAGCTAGTCCATAGGAAATCTCCCCTTCCCCTTTCAAACAGGTAGACAAAAGAGAATAACATCCAAACCTCCCTTGATGGAACATTGTCAAAAACCATCAACATCAAAAGATTCCTATTATATGGGAGTATTACGCAGCTTTAAACACAGCACCCCCATTAAACACAATAAAGTTACTCAAACAACCCCAGCAGATCTCCAGCACTTTAAATATGAGGCATTAACCAAAATACATAACACATAATCAGTACAGTTACATTCCTTGCACATATAAAGGGCCCAGAACGTAGAAGGTTAAAACAAAAGTTAATCAGCATCTCCTAACCTGGAGATAAAGCAGTAACAAAGCAACTAAAACCACTTGCCCCAGTCACCATAATAAAAAATAAGAACTTATGCATTCACCTCTGAAAGTTTTCTTACATTAAAACAAAGGCAGTTTAATATTCTGGACGATATGGGGGTAAAACTGTGATCGGTTACCATAACAAAAAAAGGAAGCATTCTCCATCAATTTTTACTAATGATCAAGCCTCCTATGTCCTGGGTCCGCTGCTAAGTAGGTCACATAGCCTTTAGCCATAAAATAGTGATAGTAGATTATGGCTAGTATCGCAATCGTCACTAGAGGTAGTGCTTAACTGAAGTCTAAATATACTCCCCAGCTGAAAAATCGAGAACAAGTACTATTTTTAATTACACCATAAACAGTTCCTAAACTGTAATGACTGGAAAGTGGAGAAGAATAGATGATGAATTATTTTAGCATAGAAACTGTAACTCAGCTCATAATGGGGTGAATGCTGATCTCCTTTTCATGTATTCCGACAAGTCTAACAGTCTCTCCTTCTAAAGCTGATGTCCTTCATTTAAGGTCACTCTAAAAAAATCATAACCGAAAAGTAAGCTGCATTAGATCATGTCCAAATGAAAGCACACTTAAATCAAACCTGACTGTTCACACACTGAAATAACCGACAGTATCTTAATTAGAAGCTTGTTATCTTCTAAAGCCGATCTTCTTCAGAAATTTAAGGGAAAACACCGAACCTGGTCCACCAGAACCTTGCAGCATAGCATCATCCGCTTTGCCAAATAGCTCGGGCAACAGTTTAGACAGCTCTGTGTGGGCTTGTGCTGCAGAATCATACTGATAGGTCCCCTTGACTGTCTGCACCTCAAGCCATGCTGGGTACAACATTCTGTGTTTAATGTTGGCAGCCCATAACTTGGATTGAAGACTGCGGTACGCGGCTCTGTCCTACCACACTTTAAAGCCCTGGACACACTACAAACCTGTTTTTGAAAACCGTTTTTAAAACCAGTTTAGCTAAACCATTTCAGTGCAGCCACACTACTCAGGAACCATTTCTGATAACGGTTTAGTGTGGCCACACTGCTAGTGTTAAATCTGTTCTCCTTGTAATTATTTTGTGTTAAGTCCAACACACAGAACTGTGCTTGCCTGGACATGCTAGAACTGTTTTAGTTAAACTATTACAGCTTAAAACACTTTTACTCCTGGACAGACCTGTAAGTAAAACCATGATATCTCCAAAACGTTTTAAAAATGGTTTTAAGACTAGGTATCTAGCAGGGTTTAAAAACACTTTTGTTAAAACGTTTTAAGGGGCTTGTAGTTGGTCTGCAAACAGTGCTAGAGGGATTTAAACTGTTTTAAGGCACTTAAACCGTTTTAAGTTCCCCAGTGTGTCCAGGGCCTAAAGATCAAGTCTGGTACCAGTCTAATTATTTTCCAAGCCCATTGTAACTGTTCAGTGTTTCTGGTAGCTTTAAGTAAATGATCAGAGTCCAGATAATTCAGGACCTAAAATATCAGTGGTCATGAGAGCTAATCAACAGTGGGTTTTGGTCTCAGTGAACATGTGCCAGCTTAATAATATAATTGCAACCATTTGGAGAGGAGCAAGGGATGTTTGCACAACACTTTTGTAGAAAGTCTAGAGCATTTGGTCCTTCCTCCCCTTCCAGCAGCCCCAAAAGTACTAAATTTCTCCTGCAGGATCTCCCTTCTAAATCATCAATCTTTGCTTCTAATTTAGTCACTGCTCAACATAGAGATATGACTTCAGGATCCACTTTTGCCCCACGATCTTCAACAGGGGACACACAGGTTTCCACATCGGAGACCTTCCGGGTAAATTCTTTTACAGCTGGCTTAATCTCTTTAAATTCCTCTATTAATGAAAGAACTGCAGTCTTGATTGTCTACAGCTTAGCATAGAATTGCTCCGTGGTTACTGTCGGTGTAGTGTCTACAGGTGGGGTAGGAGGACAGTTGCTCACGGTGGGCCTTTTCGCCTCCAACGCAATGGTGCTGTCCTGTTCCCCATCAGAGTCTTCCAGCTGTAAGAAGGCTTATTTGATTGTTGCTCCATAGTCTCACCCTTCATCCTCCCAATAAGTCAAAGTCCAATATGATACTTCTTATTTATACAGTTTTAGGAGTTGGAGATAGTAAAATTAAGAGTATAACGTCAAATCCAGATGGAGCTCTTCAGAGTAGTTGTTACTCTGTGCTCAGCATCATGTGACTCCTGGTTTATGTGTCTTTAAGATACACAAATATAATGGTGTCTCTTGGTAGCTGACCATATTCCCTGAGGATGTGCAGTAGCGCAAAACTGGTCAGAGTTTTCTGAGCACCAGCTCCATGTCCTTGTGGTGTGTGACCTGAGGGCTGCATTACTTTTAGTGTTTTTCTAGCGCTTCTTATGTTGTATTAAAGCAGCTTGCTTCGATACTTAATCTATTGTGCTACTTCTCTCATATATCTTGCCTCATATATATGGTCTGGTAGTAGTGACAGTTTATTACGTCTAATTGGATCTATCAAGGGTTAATATATTAATTTATTTATTTTTTAGATCTAAGATTACAAATACCTTTGAGCCAAGGCTCTTTTACAAAGGTTCCACGTCAGAGAAATACAAATGGTAGACAAAACATTTCACACAAAACATTTCACAGAGTGAAGCAATGCAATGGTTACAGACAGTATAGGTATTAGGTCTGCTAGTATGACGAACAGTGGCATGGTGGAGAGTGAGACGATGAAGCAGCCAGAGGCATTTGTCAGAGGAGATATCCAGTAAGTGCTATGTCAAGAAAAGAGGGGGGTACGAAGAGGAGGGATAATGCAGCAGATGGGGAGGAGGGAGGAAGGGAGGAAGGGAGGCAGGGATGGGGAGAGGAAGTAAGCGATTTGGGGTAGGAGATTTCGAGGTGTGGCAGTTTGGACTGGTCAGTGTGGTGGGTGCCACCAGTTTGCTATGAAAGTGAATGCCTCAGTTTAGGGAAGCAATCACAGGAGCTGGAGGTAGAGAGATAGTGCCAGAGACTGGTTTTGAACAACCCAAGTGTTTTGGCTGAGGAGATGGTGTGGCTGAGGTCATTTAGCCAGAGTGGGGCTTTGTAGGCAAAGGAGCATTGGCCCAGGCTAATATGACAGTGGGAAACTTTCAGAAGCTGCTGCTTTGATCTCCTGGAGCTCCGTTGATTGGTGTTCTCAGGTAGTAGAGCTATGACTCCAGGGGGTGCAAGGCCGAAGTAGATTTTCTTCACCATTGTACAAGTGAGGTACTTGATTCGGCTTGATAGTTGGAGCCAACTTGTCTGACCATAAAAGTCGCAGGTGTGGGTAAAATGGTGGGCACCAGTAATTAATCGACAGGCCTTGTTTAGGGTAAATGCTATCCATCTGAGGGTTGTCGTCGTGGCAGAGCTACAAATCATGAGACCATAGTCGATGACCAAGACCACTGAGCTCTGTACGGCAATCGTCAGTGCCTCGGGGGTAAGATGTTGCCTATGTTTATAAAGTAGACCAAGTCGGGTATTTGCAGCTCTGGCAACATTGTCAACATCAGCCACATATGTGAGGCAAGGATCTAGTAGGATCCCTAGATATTTGAAAGACTGGACCTGATCAAGGGTATTACCATTTGCAGTAGAGTTAGCCAGCTGGTGTTGCTTTTGCTGGTTTTGGGGGCTATGGAAGAGCATTGATTTAGTTTTCTTGTGATTTAACACCAGCTTGTGCTTGTGGAACTACGATTCAATGGAGCTGAAATCATGCTGGAGAGTACATTGCAGTGTTAAAGGGTCTTTGTGGGATGAGAAGACTACTGCATCATCTGCATACAATAAGATGGGCTCAGAACAGGATTGTGGAAGTGAGTTCAAAAAGAGGCTGAAGAGCAGGGGGCCCAGGATGGAACCCTGAGGTACACCTGAGCGGACGGGCAGGGAATCAGAGAGAGCACTGGCAATTTTTACTCACTGCCATCAGCGATTTAGGTAGCTGTTGAACCATAATGCTCTAGGTAGCTGTTGAACCATAATGCAGAGTCCGGTGATAGGCCAGCAATTAGTAGCTGGTAAATAAGAAGCCTGTGGTGGACAGTATCGAAGGCCTTGGATAAGTCGATGAAAATGGCCCCCGTGAGCTGTCCATTGTCAAGGGATTTATGAGCTGCTCCGGTGAGCTCAAGGAGGGCAGTGGTGGTACTGTGACCTTTCCGGAAGCCATGTTGTTTTGTAGTTAGGATGTTGCATTTCTCCAGATGGTCAGTAAGTTGGTCAGACACGATCCCGCTCGAGGGCCTTAGAGAGCGGAGGTAGTATTGAGATAGGGCGATAGTTAGAGTAATTTGGCCTGTCACCACTTTTGAGGACAGGGGTCACAATCGCAGTTTTCCATCTGTCCAGGAATTTACTACTAGTAAGGGAGAGATTCAGAATTTTTGTTAAGGAGAAAAGAAGTTCATCAAGGATAAGTGACAGAAGCTTAAGGTCCAAGGTATCGCCACCGGTTCTGGATTTGGAGATAGCTGTGACAATATAGCAGCGTGCAACATACGGTCTGACCTCCTTAAAGTAGAAGAGAGGTAGATGAGATTGCTGTTGAAGGGGGCTGGAGATGGAGGTGTTTTGTTCAAAGTAGTCAGGGGGGAGGACTGAGCTGAGATCTGTGAATGCCTTGTTGAAGGTGTTTGCAATGACCATTGGGTCGAGGGTAGTTGAGCCATCTACTGCTAGCATGGTCAGAGGTGTTTCGATCTGCTTCCCTGTGAGTTCCTTCATATTCTCCCAGAAAGCTTGTCTGTTGCCTCAGGTGTTTGTGAGTGCTTCTTTGTAATTGGAGCTTTTTGCGAGCTGTATGGCCTTAGTACAGGCATTTCGGGCTTGTTTATATTTTTGAGTGTCAGGTAGCTTTCAGGTAGTTTGAGCCACAGCCCAGAGGTGGTCCCTCCATTTCAATTGGGCTAGTAGCCCTGCCGTGATCCAGGGGTTGCAGATAGATTTAGCCTGACGCCTCTTAACCAGGGCATAGAGGTCACAAGCTTTGTTGAAGGTTGAGATGAGATGGTCAAAAACAAGGCTGACATAGGTTGCCAGATATATCGGTGACCAGTCTTGAGACTTTAGATACTGTTTGAGGTGGATCAGATTGCCACGAGGTAGTACTCTACTGGAGATTATTTTTTTTGGGGGGGGGGGGGGGCTTTACGAATTTGTTTGTCCATTCACAGGTGATTGGTGAGTGGTCACTGAGAGAGTCTGGCAGGACTGAGGTGCGAGAGATCCTAGCAGGGTGGTTTGTGAGTATCCAGTCAAGCAGCGTACTGGTGCCCATTTTGGAGTTAGTCCTGGTAGCAGACGTAACCATCTGCGAGAGGTTTTGCAGCTGTAATAGAGTCTTTGTAGGCACTTGCATCAGGCGCAAGCCAGTTAATATTGAAATCTCCTAGCAGAATAAGTTCAGAGTCCATGAGCAGAGTGTTTATGAAGCTCATAACATCATGGAGACCAGGTCTTTGAACTCTAGGTGGAATGTATACAGTGATAATGGTAAGGGCTTTTTGATTTGGCCCTAAGAGAATTTTGATTGGAAGGATCTGGGCCGAGTCAGCAGATGAAGACAGTATCTATAGGGTGCCACACGAGAGAGTCTTTGATATGTATGGCACATCCTCCCCCTTTCTTTGCTACCCGGTCCAACCTGTGAATGTTGTACCCCTGTATTGTTAAAGCACAATCAGGGACTTTTGTAGTCAGCCAGGTTTCAACAAGAGCAAGAATATCTGGGTTGTGTTGGTAGATGAAGGCTTGGAGGGCTTCAATCTTTGGCAGAAGACTACATGTATTAATGGTAGCCAGCGTTAGAGTCCCAGGGTTTTTTCCAGGGCATGGAAGGACAGGACACGGGTTCGGGTGGACATTTCCCGATATAAGTAGTAGGAGGAGAATGAGTTTAAGAGAGCAAAGGCACAGAACCTTAAGGGACAATTTACATTGTTGTTTGTAGGTGGGGAGATAGGTGGGCACCATATGACCAAGTCCGTGAGTTATAAGTTGGTATAGTGTGGGAAGATGATCCGACTTGAGAAAGTTTATGATTCAGGAAGGTATCATGGTAACACTGTGAGGAGGGCTATATGGGGGACACATAGGTTAATGGAGGGTAGCCCCAGAATTAACAAGAAGCAATAAGGAGGATGGAGGGCAGGGGAGGGGGAGTGGGCCAGGAGAGAGAAGATAGAGGGCAGAGAAAGAAGGAGCAGTAGAGAAAGAAACAGGTGTGAGAGTACCGCCATTGCTGGTGTAGATGTACAGGAGACAGAGGGAAGGAGAAGGCGTAGTTGGACAAACAGTGAGAGTGCGTGGATAGAAGAACTGAGACAGTGGATGGTTGAGGGTATGAGGGAGATTGAAAGAGCCGGCAAAGGATGATTAGGGGGAGGGAAGTAGGCGTGGGGGTAGAAAAGGTGTCAATAGAGGGGAGCCAATGGGTAAAGAGAGGTGGGGTTTAGGTAGTGAGTGGATGGGATTAAGGTGTACTTAAGTAACGTACCAGAGGGGGGGAGGGGCAGGAGGGCAAAAGATTACGGCAAAATCCAATAGAAGTCTATGGGTGGAGTGCCCAGCGGGCTGAGCAAGGCAGGGAGAACAGAGCCAGCCAATCAGCGGCAGTCCAAGAAGCAGGAGGTCCAATCGGGCACTAGCTGTTGGTGCTGTGACCAATGGCAGCCGCTCACGGCTTAACCGACCTAGGTCTGAGGTCTTACCCGTCGGTGCTGGTCTGTGAGGTGGGTTGAGGTGATAGCAGAAGTGGCAGGCTACAGGAGAAGTGGCCATGTTTGGCGGAGGTCAGGTGGCCCAAAGCCGGGGCTGGATCTGAGGGAGAGAGAGAGAGAGAGAGAGAGGAGAGAGGGATTAAGACCTGGGGAAGGGAAGCTGCAGAGGTGATGCAGTGGCTAAATCGGTGGGCGGGGAGCCAGGGAAGCAGAGAGCCACATAAGTGAGAGGAAGAATAAAGGTTGAGGGGGGTGGGGGAGGCAGCCAAAAGACAAAGATCGAAATCGGTTTTGAAGATCCTGGCGCTGTGGGAGGCGGGGTACAGAGCAGAGTGTAGAGAGGAGTTTTTAGATAGGATAGCTAAGGTCAGGGGAGGGAGAGAGAGAGAGAGAGAGAGAGTGAGCGAGCGCTTAGAGAAAAGCAAAGATGATTCAAGGGGGAAAATCAGGCCATAAACAAAATACCAGTTTCTAGTACAGTTTTAGGAAATAAAAGCAAATGCAGTAACAATTTAAAACAATTCCAGACACTAGTAGTGCAGGGCAAAAAATTACGGCAAAATCCAATAGAAGTCTATGGGCGCAGCACCCAGCGAAGAGAGCAAGGCAGGGAGAACAGAGCCAGCCAATCAGCGGCAGTCTGGGAAGCAGGAGGTCCAATCGGGCACTAGCTGTTGGTGCTGTGACCAATGGCAGCCGCTCATGGCTTAACCGACTTAGGTCTGAGGTCTTACCCGTCAGTGCTGGTCTGGGAGGTGGGTTGAGGTGATGGCAGAAGCAGCAGGCTACTGGAGCCACGGCCATGCTTGGCAGAGGTCTGGTGGCCCGAAGCAGGGGCTGGATCTGTCGGCATGGTCCGGGAGGTGAGTTGAGGTGATGGCAGAAGCGGCAGGCTACAGGAGCCATGGCCATGCTTGTCAGAGGTCCGGTGGCCAGAAGTAGGATCTGGATCAGTTATATAGTTAAAATGTGTACAAGAAGGAGCTGGTACAACAGCAATTCAAGCGCCAACATTCGGCACTGACAAATGCTTGTTGATCTTGGTGTATATAACATTCAAATTCAATGCCTTTCAGTTGTATTTTCCACCAGTATCTGACATTCCATTCAGTAGTCATTATTCAGTTAGAATCTTGCTGTCAAGGTTCTTCCGGTGGGTAGACAGCTCTGCTACCATTGAAATCTGCATCCTGAGTGTGAGTCCCTCGTCTTGGACAGGGATCCTTCTCTGTAGGTCACTTGTTTCCTGTGGCACCTGCCAACAGTCCCACTAGGTGGTAAGATCCAACACTACAGGGGAATCTTTAGCCATGCACACCTTCAGTTAGCAGAACTTCAAGGTATAGTATTTAAGACTTCAATTGTCAGAGGGTAGGGCCCTAAGCCCACTGGGGTTCATTTAACTATGCAGATCATGTTGATAGCACCTTTGAAAGCTATTCTCCCTGCGTCTTCCTAAGGTCCTCCTAGTCTCATTCCATATCTCCTTCCTTTAATTTCCATTCAAGGAAAGGCCTCCTCACAGTCTTGAGGCTGGGTGATAGCCTTTCAGCTGTTGCTACTCTCCTCATTTCACTCTTTGGCAAATGGGCCTCCATTGTGATGAATTTTTATTAGCTGTAGAGATTGACTCATGGCACCTCAAATCTTGTTGATAATAATAATAATAATAATAAATATTTGTTTACATAGAAGTTGATAGCAGATAAGGACTGCAAGGCCCATCCAGTCTGCCCATTTCTTTTTCTACCTTATCAATGTGCCATCTGCCTTTGCTCTGTCAAAGGCCTATCTATTCATAATTATCTGTATTGCTCCCTTATGCCTATCCCATGCCTGTTTGAAGCCTTGCACTGTAAATATCTATATATATATATATATCCACTACTTCCTGAGGTAGGCCGTTCCATGCATCCACCACCCTTTCTGTGACAAAGAACGTCCTCACATTACCCCTTAATTGGCCTTCTTCTAATCTCATACTGTGTCCTCATGTTCTGCTATTTTTCTTATATTGAAACATGTTAGAATCTTTCACCTTGTTAATGCCCTTAAGGTGTTTGAATGTTTTAATCATATCACCTCTCTCCTTCCTTTGCTCTAGGGGATACATATTGAACTCCGTTAATCTGTCCTCATATGTTTTCTGGATGCAGTCCCTGCACCATTTTGTTGCCCTACTCTGGACTGCCTCAATTTGGTTAATGTCCTTGTGAAGGTATGGCCTCCAGTACTGCATGCAGTACTCCAGATGGGGCCTAACCAGTGTCTTGTAAAGAGGGATTATTACCTCCCTCTTATGACTTGCGATACCCCTACTAATACACCCTAACATCCCCCTAGCCTTATCTACTGCTTTAGTGGTCTGTTTGAATGATTTCAGGTCATCTGTGATGATGCTGCCCAAGTCTCTTTCCTCCCTTGTGACTGCCAGCAACTCCCCTCCTAGCCTATAGGTGGCTTGAGGGTTTTTCTTCCCTATGTGCATGATCTTGCACTTCTTTGCATTAAACCCCAGTTGCCACTCTTCCGACCATTTTGCCAGTTTATCCAGATCTTTTCTCATTCTGCCCACCCCATCTGGATCATCTACTCTGTTGCAGATCTTGGTGTCATCTGCAAACAGACAAGCCTTACCCTCCAGTCCATCTGCAATGTCACTGATGAAGATATTGAAGGGGACTGGCTCCAGGACTGATCCCTGAGGTACCCCACTTGTGACTTGCATCTCTTCTGACTGTATACCATTTACCACCACTCTCTGTATTCTGCCCGTCAACCAGTTTGCCACCAGTTGACCAACTTCTGACCTGCCCCTTGCCTACCCAGTTTATTAATCAATCTGCTATGTGGAACAGTATCGAAAGCTTTGTTGAAGTCAAGGTAAGCGACATCAACTGCTCCCCCTTGGTCCACCACTCTAGTTACCCAGTCAAAGAAATCTATGAGATTAGTTTGACAGGACCTTCCTGTTGTAAACCCATGCTGTCTTGGATCCTGTGCTCCTATGGATTCCAGGTGTTGCACTATACTTTCCTTAAGGAGTGCCTCCATAATCTTGCCCACTACTGAGGTAAGACTGACTGGTCTGTAGTTTCCTGCCTCCTCCCTGCTACCGCTCTTGTGGAGCGGGATCACATGAGCTTTTCTCTAGTCTTCTGGGACCTCTTCTGTGCTCAGAAACTCACTTAAACAGTCCTAATAATGGCTCTGCTAGTTTCACCCTTAGCTCCTTTAGTACCCTGGGATGTATGCCATCAGGTCCCATTTCCTTGTCCACCCTAAGCTTATTGAGTTCTGGTAGGACCCTTTCTTTTGTGAAGGGACTTGTGCACACCTCCCTCCCCCGTTTCCATGGTGCCTAGCTGTGGGTCCTGCCCTACCTTCTCTTCACTAAATACTGAGCAGAAGTATCTATTTAGGATAGATGCTTTTACATGGTCCTTCTCCTCACACGCCCCCTTATCCCCTTTGAACTTAGCACTACCCCTTCTGGACTTTCTCCTTTCATTAATGTATCTATAGAAAGTCTTGTCACCTTCTTTTACTGTTTGTGTTGGTGTTTCCTCGGTTTGTGCCTTTGCCTTCCCAGCTTCCCTTAGGGAAGTTTGGTATGCCTCGCTATCTTCATCCCGCTGCATTCCCTTATATTTCCTGAAGGCCAGTCTTTTGGCTCTGACCTTTTCTGCTACTCTTTTTGAGAACCAAAGTGGTTTCTTTCTTCTTTTGCACTTCCTTTTCTCTCTAACACAATGGGATGTTGCTTCAAGGTTTAGTGCCTTTCAGGATATCAAGGCGCTGTACAATAGATTTAAAAACAATAATAAAATCAACAGTACAGCAATAAAACGGTGTTAGAAAGATAGAGAGAGAGTTATCCCTCCAAAAACATCCTCTGAATTTTGAACTCCAAATTAGCATTCTGAGCTATCACAATGGTGAGTTCTCATGCCAAGGGAGATGGCAACTGAGTCCATGGATCTCCAGAGATTTCTTCCGGGGAGGGGGGGGTCTCTGCTAAGTGCCAAAGGCCTTAATATACAATATGTATTTACATATAGCATTTACCCTAGTAGTAGGTTTCTGCTGTGAGTTGGGGTTGGATGATGGTTCTCTTGTCCTTCAGTCCTGATGTTCCCTCTTTCCTTAAGGAAGTCATGCCTCTGTCATTGCTCAAATCAGTCTCTGTCTGTTATCAGTTGGCACTAGCTGCTGTCAGTTAGTACTTATTTAGTCTCTATGTTCACTACCTGCTGTGCAGTACTTTTGGACTCCTTCTTAAGGTACCTATAGCCTAACTGAATTATGTTCCTGCGACACCTCTAGGGGTGAACCCTCCTCAAGAAGGTTTCTTTGCCTTCCGGTACCCTGACAGGGCGGTAGTTCCCCATGGGGCAGAGAGTATGAATGACAAAGTATCCATATATAACAGTCAAACAACACATTAATTCAACTGCCTTTAGACTATCAACAGTGTTCCAAAAGCACAACTCCTCACTAGGTTGCGTATGCCCACAGAACACAAAGGTTATGCCTCCAGTTCAATGGGTGAAAACTACCAGCCACACCATCCTTCCTGAGCTACTTAAGCCAGCTTCCTCCAGCCTCACTAAGAAGCATTGTTTCTTTGCCCTGCCATCCTACTCTCATCCTCTAGTGATGCACCTCAGTCTTTGGGACTCCTTCCTAAGGTGCTTTTAGCCTAAAGGAATAATATTCCTGTGGAACCTCTAGGAGAGGAACCCTCTTCAAGAGGGTTTCTCTGCCTTCTGGTACCCAGATCGGGTGGTAGTCCCCATGTGACAGAGAGTGCAAATGTCCAAAGTATCCAGGTACAACAGTCAAACAACACATTCATTTAAGTTCCCTTCAGGCCATCAACAATATTGTATCACCACAACACCTCACTAAGTTGCGTATGCCTATTGAACTGATATTTCTTAATTCCTTGGCTTTTTTAAGATCACATATTTGTCTCTGTCCAACACTGAGGCCAAAGACATTACAACAGTGGATGGATACATCAACTTTAGACTGGATTCTTTTGAATTTTAATGTTGAAATATTGTTGCAGTTTTCAGCCTGTGGTGAAGGGAGGCTGACTGCATGGAAAAAGTATGATGTCTGTAGCTCAACAGACCTTGAGAACCTGTTAAAAGAAATCACATACAGTATATGTCAGTTTTTAAGTATATAGTCATATAAACAAACTCTGAAAACATACATCTTTTGTTTATAAATTTGGTTAAGGCAGTTACTCTTCTCTCTCTCTCTCTCTCTCTCTCTCTGTATTAGCTAGCTGTCTAGGCAGCAGCACAATGACTACATATTATGATTACAATATTTTTTTATTATTTTTAATTTTTTGGTAACCAGATAAGACTCATGAGGCACAAGTGCTTGTTTTCATGGGTAACACAGGGGCACTGGGGAGGTTTAGTGACTTGATCAGGGTTACACAGTATGCAAGTGGAAGCTGTAGGAAATTAAACCCTGTTCTGCTGGATGTACCACACTCATTTGCAGCTCCTTATTCTAACCTCTAGGCTATACTTCTGGCCCATAAATGTTAAATGGGAGCTTACTAGAAACACAGAATGAACTATAACTAACCCAGAATGCTCTTAGTAAAACATGGACTAGATATCTGTTGCACTACAAATCTCCCTTTGTTTAGAGAAAAAAAAAACTTGTATTAGAAGTTGTACTTCACCAAGTTGTTTGAATTGCTAGTTGAATCCATTCAAATATTCAGAGTTTAAGTTCAGGTACCTAAAGTCCTTATGATTATATTTTTATGGCTGCAATGGGCATAGCTCTGCAGACATCTTGCTTATGACAGTAGAGAAAGAGAGCACTCCAGATACCCAACAGACTAGATAATATTAGAGGTTTTATAGAATCACAGCACTAATTAAAGCAAGCCATCTGCTGTGTTCATTTGAGCTGAGCAGACTTGAAAGCACTATTTTGGTCAATGTAGGTAGAATTCTCTTTCAAGAAAATTTCATAGCTCATAAACATGTCAATTTAATCAGCCTTTCAACTGTAATTGAGATTGATATCTCCCTCTCTTTCTAACATTTTCCTCTTGCCTGTGTTACACTGAGATGCACAAACTATGTGATTTCATAGTAGGCCTTCTAAAAAAACAGTTTCATTCTATACAGGAATGCAACAGTTTTAGAGAAATAATTAGCTGGGAAGCACAGCACTGCAGATAAGATGTAGCAGTGTTAAGGGCAAAAGCCACAAAAGGAATCCTAGGAAGATATGTACCATAAGGTCATAAAACAGCCAATGTTAAAGTCTGTAAGACTAGAGAAACTGAAAGATGCACTGCAATTGCATTTTCAATGCTGGCACCGTGTAAACATGTTTCTGTCTGTAACTACAGTATGTGTTCATTTGTCAATATTATTTGTGAATATTCAAGCTGGCACTATTTAAAGGTGACCTGCAAACTAAGTGCAGGAGCCTACTCCCATCCCACATATATTAGTAAGCTGCAATGGGAGTCTAGGGCAGCTATCAGTAAAGTTTTTTTAACAGTCTGAACATTTTAACAAACCTTTTCACTGAATATGGGAGTGCCGCCAAGGTTCCAGTCGGGTGGGCGCAAGTTTACAAGGGTATTCTATCCATTAGTGACGTTGCAGACACACTGCTTTCAATGGAGCAGCAGTGGAGGGACTTAATAGTCTTATTTTATTGTCCTACGTGTCTTGATGCCCAAATTAATACTTACAGCAATGACCCATTCTGGTGTTGGTGTAAGTATTAATTTATGCATCAAGACCCCTGTGAAAGCAATAAAATAAGAATAGTAAGCCCCCTCCACCACTGCTCCATTGAAAGCAGTGGTGTCTGCAACATCACTAAATGAGTAGAATACCCACATAAACTTGTGCCCGCTCGATTGGGACCTTGGTGGCCCTTCCATATTTGGTGAAAAGTTTTGGTGGCTCGTTAAAATGTTCAGAATGTTACAAAAATTTTACTGATAGCAGCCCTGGACTCCTGTTGCAGCTTACTAAGGTATGTGGGATGGAAGCAGGCTCCTGTACTTAGTTTGCAGGTTACCTTTTAACATGTTCTGTCTATAACTTTGTGTTGCACTGAAAATTTAATATCTGATCTATATGGTTTTCTATCTCCCATTAATACCATCTAACTGCAACTGTTATGTATTTCTTTCATATTTCCATCAAGACACAGTCTACACAAAACTTATTTTATTATCACACCTGCACTGATCCTGCACTTCTTTGCATTGAATCCCAGCTGCCATTCTTCGGACAATTTCTCTAGTTTTTTTAAGGTCTTGCCTCATTTTTTCAACCCCCCCCCCAGCATGTCCACCCTATTGCATGCCTTTGTATCATCTGCAAAGAGGCATACCTTCCCCTCCAGTCCCTCTGCAATGTCCCCAATAAAGTCCAGATAGGCCACATCCACTGCACCTCCCTGGTCCTCTACCTTGGTTACCCAGTCATGCCATAGATTAGTACAATGAGTTAGTGCAAAACACAGTGCTTATCATAGATAATGTAAAAGTTAGGGTTAGATGTATAATTAAATACGCGCCATATAAGGCAGTGTATATGTGTTAGTGTGTGTGTATGTGTGTGTATGTGTATCAATGCTCTGTGTGTAGACAGTGCAGTGTGATGCTATATTGGAATTTATATGCATATAAGTGTATATATATTAGTCAAGGTGTGTGTATCACAATTAGAAAGTGCAGTTAGGTGGTTCAGTAGTTAGTGCAAAAATTGTTAGTCTACATTCCCCCACCATCTAGCTCAGTTTCAGCCTTATGCATGTCATTGTTGATTTAAATGAGGTGTTTAGTTGCAAACTCACACCTTCTGATGTTCCTCAGAGCCTAAAAAGAAGAAAACAGTCCCTCTATCTCTTTTTAATCTGTAAAAATGTGTGTAGACAGTGCACTGCTATGTTATACTGGAATATATATGCTTATATGTGTATATGTATTAGTCAGTGTGTGTGTGTGTGTGTGTATCACAACAATTAGAAAGTGCAGTTAGGTGGCTCAGTGGTTAGTGCAAAAATTGTTAGTTTACACATTTCTCACTGCCACAATACCAATATTTTGCAGCCATATTGGCTGTTGCTAGAGTTTGTTTAAATAGGGATTGTGATTGCAGTGTATTAGATTTTCTCCAAAAGGATATATATATTTTTACTATTTCTGGTCAAGAAAAACACTTTAGGCCAAGGTTTATTTCCAGGTCCATCCTGAGAGTACAGGGAACTTAAGTGACTTGCTCATGGTCACACAGTATGCAAGTGGGGGCTGTGGGATTCATACCCAGTTCTCCAGGTTTGCAACTCGGTGCTCTTAACCACTGTGCTATACTGCCTCCCCTAAGGCTATTACCTTTGTGATGTCAGTAACTGCAGATTGGGCGGGAGCCCTAGCTTTTGTAAGTTTCTTCTTGACTGGATATCCTCATGATCTGCTTGCTCTTCAGCTCTGTATACATGAATCAGATTAGTGGGGACAAATAATTACTTTCAAATGGTAGGCATTTCTGGTGATGGTGTGTCCACAACATTCAGCAGTGCTCATTGAACATTTGACTGTAACAGCCTTATAAAGTTTTGAACTGAAAGGTGTAAACAGTTTTCCAATCTGTTTCTGGCAGAACAGAACCATATCTACCCTGAGGGGATGTGCTTGACAATGATGATCTGCATGCAGTTCTTTTTTTAATTTCCCTTTATGGTCGGTGTCTTAAAAAGGTGCATCCTCTGGTTAATGATGCTAACTAACTAGGAAGTGTTTTTTGTAGCTTACAGTGGTAGCCTCAGACATTGCAAGCTATTTCCAGATATTTCATGAAATTTCTGAAGAGTTTCTCTCTGCTGCCCCTACTGTTTAAATGTGAAAATCATCAGATATTTCTGGAAATATCACAGAAATTTCGAGAAATAGCTTGCAGTGTCTGTGGCTACTACTGTACAACCAAACATCAGTTCAGTGGGGATACACGCATTACTAGCATAAAGTGTAGCATGATAGTTTCTAGGAAACATACCTACTGTAGGTGCTGTTTTCATGGTTTCCCCTTCTGCAGAGATGACAGTGTCACAGAGAGGAATTATGACAACAATAAATTTAGCTGCATTCTTTAACTCTCCCTGATCTGTGGTTTGGTCTCTTCTGTTTTTTTTTGCTTGGACTACATAGAACACTACATTTTGTAGTGCTGATTTTAATCTCTGCTCTTCCTGTGGCCAGTCTCTTCAGTTTTTCTGCTGGGAATCCACAGAGATTAAGCATTGTATTTTTGTTTGCATGTTGTGTATATGCGTGTGGCTGGTTCCACCAGGGTTTTCAGTGCAAACACCATAAAACTAAAAAAATAGACTCAATAAGAGGGCAGTTCTAAGGGCTGTTAATTATGGATCAGTTTGCAGGGATTGTTAAGTAATAATCTGCTACAGGAGGTTTGATCCCTGTTATGGGTTTCTCTGGGACATCTTGTAAATTAAGCCCACTGTTTTTAAATTTTACTTCTAATGTATTTATTGTATGTACTGTACTAAATACTCGACTTCAAATGCCAAAGTGTTTTATACTTGCTTTGTACCTTGCACATTAATTGTTTGATTCCACTAGCACCACCCCGTGGGCTATTTAAATGCAGGTTCTGTAGTGGCAGGCTTAAGCTGTGAAGAAGGAGTTGTTTGACTGAAACATTAGCACATTCAGATGTCCAGACTTGACTTCACCACAGAAGTTTAAAGCTGCATATGTTTGCTCTGTGAATCACCATTTGTCTTTTTCTAAAAACTATAAAGTCTAAGTATAATAACATTTGAAAAGACATGCCTGTGCTGTTCAGTGGAGATTCAGGTTCTTTGACCCATGCCTCTCCCACCATGCTTCAGCTTGCTTCTAGGAATGTGTGCACACAACTCAGAGGTCATCAGGGTAAGCTCTGAGAAGCCACTTTTTGTCTGTATGATATACAGAGGGTTCTATGGCAGCTTAAAGGATTAGACTTGAATGCTTGCATACTAGAAAGCATTCTTCAGCAGGAGGTAGAGTTTGTTTTAGGTGTCTGGTACTGTAAATGCAAAGCCCGGAGTACCAAATGCATGCTTCATCCTGGATTTTGACAAGGTAAGTGCTGCTGTTGAATGAAGTGAGTAGGCATTGCTTGACTTAGTGAGGTGGGCTAGAAGCTAATCAGGGGCTTTCCCTTCTTCACCACTATACAACAAAGAAATCCAGTGGTAATGAAGCTTGCTTGAGGAATCTGCCCAATTAAGCTGGTCATACAGCAGACAATGATGGGTATATCATTCACGGGGCAGATGAACCTGTACAACTTGTACAAATGATCCAGGGGCAGCAGAATGGTTCTGTTTACTCAGTGGTATATGATGTCTCCATAGCCAATGGAGGGAGCAGAAAGTTGGAGGTCACTTACTTCCTCACAGGAGCACTGAGACACCATCTGAACCTATAGGGAAAGTTCAGCAGGGGCCCCATGGTTGTCAAGATGTAATCGATGTGCCTAGTGTATGTAAGTGACACATCTAGCCAGATTCCTGGATATTCGAATACATTGACCTACTCAGTAGCATTGCCATCTGATGTTATAATTACAAGTGGATTAGCTGAATGAGTTAGCAAGTTCTGGGTCTAAACATCATATTTTTTAGTTTTGGTTAAGGATCAGGCAGTTGGTGATGAACCAGGAGGAGACTGTGACTCAGACTTGAGTACTCAGGAAGTCTTGGACATTGTCATTGCACTGCAGTAAAGTATGGTATCATCTGCATACATACTGTGTGTAGATGACACCTTCCACCATACTTCAGTGGGTCATTAACAAAAATGCAGAAAAGCAGAGGGCCATGGAATGAGCCTTGATGAACCCCAATATTTGACAGGCGTCATATAATGTCTTGCATGGACACTGCCGGGTTCGGTTACTCACATAGCTTCCAAATCAGTTGAAACCAAGGGTCTTAAGCTTGATCAAGAGTATTGCATGATCCACTAGGTAAAAAGGCTTTGGAGAGGTCAAGGAAGATGGCCCTAGTGGGTAGATCATTGTCCATGGCTATCTGGAGATCATTTGTGACTTCAAGCAATGTAAATCTTGTGGAATGTCCCTTGCTGAAGCCACATTACATGGAAGAGAGCAGACTGTGCAAATTGAGATGCTCAGCTAGCTGACTGAACACACTTTTCAAGAACCTTGGAGAGGACAAGAATGACCAAAATGGGTCTATGTTGATTCAGATCCCGTTTAGCCACTCCTTTGTCAAGGGGCATAACTTGGGCACACTTCTGGTCAGTACATGCCTTACCAGAGGCAAGGGAGAAGTTTAACAGCATGGTAACTGGGGCACAGATGTGATGTGCTGCCAGGCACAGAAGTTTTTGATCAATGGAGTGAGCACCAGCACTCTTGTTTAGATTGAGGTCCTTTTGTGCTTTGAGTATCTCTGTTGTAGTGATCTAGCAGAGATAAAGTTCACCAGATCGTGAGGGTTAGGATGCCATTTGCTTGATGAGAGACCAGCCATGGATGATGTCAAGGAGAATCATTGAATGAGAGTTTAGCCACTTGGTTAACTGGTGACACTAAATTAGAAATGTGCTATAGGCCATGGCCAATGTCTAGAAACTGAGTAAAAAGCCAGAATGTCCTTGTACAACCTAAAAGATTGTAGAGGCAGCCTTTGTTTTAGACTTCACTGTTGTGTCACATTTTCCTAGAAGTAGCTGAGTTGTTTGTTATTCATGATGGCAGGTTTTTACTTTGGTGCCTTGGAGCCGTGTTTTGTGCCTCAGTTTTTTATAGGCATTCTCAGCTACCGGATTGACTGTTGTTCCAAAATCCGCAATGGTATTGAAGAGACCACAATGGATAATTATCTCAGTGACTGGTTGTTTTGGGTTGTTTATGGTATACACACCTAGCAGAGATGTTCATCGTCTGAGCTGAACAAATTACTGTTCCCACTTGCATTGTATTCACCTTTTGCTTAAAAGACTAATGACATCAAAATAGAAGACACAAAATGATAAAACATTTAAAAATAGCCAGTTCTGCATTTTATTTCAGTAGCATTTTTCATTTTTCTCTTTAGAATGTTTTCTATCTGCTAACATAAAAAGAGCAGTACTTTAGCTGGATGGTGGCATATCAAGTTTTAGTCCTCTTTGCACCTCATCAGCATTGTGACTTCACTCATTGTGACATCAATGGTGGCCTATCTGGTAGAAGGGGAGTGGTTCTTCTTGATCAGTAATCACATAATAATCAATGAGGTAACAACACGGACGATGTCCTAAGGGGAGTAGGACTAGATATGCCACTCCCGAGCTAAAGTATTGCTCTTCACATCACACATAGTACTCTCAGATGGGACATACAGTTAGCAAAAAGGAAAGAAAAAGAGCTTCAGACATAAAAAGTAACAGCTGGCTACATTTAAAAGCTAATATTAATTTCAGGCAGAGTACTAGTGCTTTAATTTTATTCATGCATGGAAGTTGTGCTTGGAGACATGCCCTTTGGTGCCCCCTTGTGGTTTAGAATGACAGCACATTTAAAAATAATGTGTTTTTAATTCATGTCCTGCATGCCTTGCCTTTAGCTGGACAAGAGGCTTGTCCTCCCCATGAATGTGGGTGATTGACCCAACAGTGGTTGCATATCTTGTCTTACATCTTTCAGGTGTCTGCTCCTTTGCTATTACTTGCCTTGCTTTGATAAATAGCATTTGATCGTGGGTCTACCTGGAATTGTTATGACTGTTTAATACCCACTGTTGGAAATACAGAGGTGCCCAGGGGTCACATCTAACAAGTCTTTTGAGGTCATCCCAGCATCCTGCATTGCTAGTCAATGTAATTGAGTAGATGTGCAGCTGAGAATGATCTGTGATTCCACTTTCTTATCTACATTAGCAAAGTCATATGCATCTACTAGCTGCATGAGCCTTGAATGATACACACCTCTAGATGGGACAGTGACCAGCAGGGTGCTATAGGGCTCATTACTGGGACTGGTCCTCTTCAATGTTTTATAAATGACATTGCAGAAGAACTGCAAGGCAAGGTATGCTTTTCTGTAGATGACACCAACATTTGTAATAGGGTGGACAATCAGGAGGGGATGGAAAGAATGTGTAGGGATCTTTGAAAACCTGAAGAGTGGTCAGGGGCATGGCAGTTGGGGTTCAATGCCAAAAAGTGAAAAATCTGCACCAAAGGCATATGAACCCAGGAACTGAATATATGATTCGGGTGGAGAGGGGGTACTGACAGACACTAATCAGGAAAAGGACACCGGGGTTATCATATATGATTATCTCAAAGTGGCAAGGAAGTGTGACAAAGCAGTGGGTAGGCCTAGTGAAATGTTGGTATACATAGGGAGAGACGTCTCCAGCAGGAGGAGAGAGGTGGTGTTGCCACTGTATTGCTTGCTGGTGAGACCACACCTGGAATACTGTCTCGAATTCTGGAGGCTGCACCTCAGAAACAACATAGACAGGGTGGAAGCAGTCCATGGGAGGGCAACTAAAATGATGCCTGGGTTGCTCCAAATGTACCCCCTGGAAGAGAGGAGAGCAAGAGGGAACATGATGGAGACCTACAAGTACCTCAGTGGGGTGAACAGAGTTCAGAAGGGGGTTCTATGTTAAATAGAGAAGAGTACCAAGACCAGAGAGCATGCAATGAAGCTGGAGGAGTTTGAGAGGAATGTGAGGAAGTAATACATCACTGAAAGAGGTGTAGACCCCTGGAATAGACTGTTAGTGGAAGTAGTGGAGGAGAAAACAGTAGGAAGCTTCAAGCATGGGTGGGATAGACATAGAGGAATATTACTAAATTGGCAAAGAGGAGGGAGGGTCACCAGAGAATAGTTAGGGTCTGCGGAAACAGACTAGGCAGGGACCATCTGGGTAGACTGTGTGGACCAAGCAGTACTTTTCTGTCACAAATTCTGTTTCTATGTTTCTATAGGCAGTAGACTTGCGGCTGTCACTGAAGATGACTCCATGGTCCCTTTCTTCAGAAGTCTGCTCCACCTTCAAACCATCAGATACTCCTTTGTGTGGTTTTCTTGCCAATGTGCATAACTTTGCACATTTTAGCATTAAACGTAGTTGCCATACCCTGTACCTTTCCAGGTTTCTTTTCATGTCCCGATTCCCTCCTCACTATCCACTCTGCCACGGATCTTGGTGTCATCTGAAAAGAGATCAATCTTTCCCCTTATTCTCTCACCTATTGTATATTACAGATAAATATGTTCAGTAGTACCAGTCCCAGGACTGATCTCTGTAGTACCCCACTCATTATCTCCCTAACTCCTAAATACTCTTCATTAGTGACCACCCTCTGAGTCCTTCCACCCAGCCAGTTTCTGACACTTCCGGTCAGTTTGTTCCCACCCTAGGGTCTCCCAGCTTTTTTATGAGCCTTCTTTGAGATACAAAACTGAAGGCTTTACTGAAGTCTAGAAATAATATATCTACTGCCTGGTTCCTCCCCACAGCCCTTATAACACAACCAAAAAGTCAATCAAGTTTGTCTAGCATGATCTGCCCACCACAAGCCCATGTTGCCTCCTGTACAGAAGCTCTTTTACCAGCAAAAATTTCATTATATGCACTTTTATGATGGTTTCCAGCAGTTTCCCAATAATCAAGGTCAGGCTAACAGATCTGTGTTCCCTGGGTTATTCCCTTTCTCTACTCTTTTGGAATGCAACCACATTAGCCACTATCCAGTCTACTGGAACCATCCCCTTTTTTTAGGGAACAGTTAAAGTGATCTGCCAGTGGTGCTGCCAAGGACTGAGCAACCCCCCCCTCAGCACCCTAGAATGTAACAAATCAGGCCCAATTACCTGTCCACTTTTAGGGCCCTGAGTCCCTTGAACTAACTCTCTCTCTCTCTCTCTCTCTCTCACTATTGGGGCTGAGCAATCTGCAGTACTTGCACCCACTCCTCTTTGGCCTGAACCCCACATTTTGGTAGTACTCCCCCTCCTCTACTGTGAAGATGGAACAAAAGTATTCATTCTGAATATTTGCTTTTTCCATCCTCTTCCTCATCTCACCTTTTCTGTTAGCTCCATCATTGTCAATGGATAGTTAGTACATATGGAATGTTCCTTAAAATTTCCACTTGGAGATGTAGCAGATAAATCAGCAACGGCTGTCAACATAAAATTGTATTACAGGAATAAACACAATACAATTCAGTGTAACTGTAAAACAGAGTAAAAACTAACCTGTAATAGAGAGGCACCACCTCATGTTCATAAACATGAACCTGTTAACCAGTGTGCCTGCAATTCAATAGATTGCATCCTGTTTTCCCTTTAGCAGATAAGACAGAATAGGATGTTAACAATATTTGCAAAGTATAATTACTTGAGAAAAAACCCAAACATCACATACTTATATCAGATAATATTCTGCAATAGGAGCCAAGGCTTCCAGGAGAGGCCCCATTGACAATGTTGGAGCTAACAGAAAAGGAAATTACGTTAAGTATGAAGAAATGACTTCTTTCTGTAGTGCTCTACATTGTCATCAGGTAGTTAGTACACATGGTTTCTAACAAGCAGTACCTGTTATACAACCAGGTGGGGGAGAATATTGTCCTGCATGCAAACTGCAAAAAAGGGAATTTACCTGCTAACCACTGCCTGCAAAACTTTGCAACCAAACGCTGCATCGGCGGAGCTTTGAACGTCCAATCTGTACTGCTTGGTGAATGTGTGGACAGAGGACCACATTGCTGTCTTGCACAATTCTAAGACGCCTCACTTTTCTTCACCCAGGAGGTGGCCATAGCTCTTGTGGAACAAGCCTTGATGAGAGCCAGAGCCCTCTTCTTCACTGCAACATAAGCTTTGGCAATGCATGCCCTCATCCACTTTGTCAGAGTGCCCCCTGAATCTTTTTGTCCTCTTTTGGCTGCTCTGAAGAGTATGAACAACCTATCCAATTTTCTGAACTCTGCAGTTCATCTAAGAAATATCCTAACAGCCCTGTGCAAATCTAACTTGTGCAACTCTTTCTCTCTTGGATGAATCAGCTGTGACAGAAAGATGGAAGACAGATTTCCTGATTCACATGAAAGGATGTAGGAACCTTTGGAATGAAAGATGGAACTGTTCTCAGAACCACCTTGTCCTTATGAATAATAAGTTAAGGTTCTTTGTGAGACAAGGTCTGGAGCTCGCCAGTCCTCCTGACTGAACACATAACAACTGAAAAACACACCTTGTAGGACAGAACCTCTAGTGGTGCCAATGAAAGAGATTTGAAGGGTTCTTTACAAAGAGCATTCAAAACCAGATTCAGATTCCATGGAGAGACAGGGGATGATAATAGGGTCAGCTTCTGCTGACAGCTTGTAGGAATCAGATAACCTCACAATTAGTCTCTAAATAAGAGCCCAAGGAGGCTCCAAGTGCCAAAACTTGGTCTCTAAAAATGTTCAAGGCCAAACCTGTATCCCCTCCCACCTGCAAAAAATTCAAAATCTGCAGAACAGTTACTTTAGAAGGTTGTATATTTTTCTCTCTAGCCCAAGCCAAAAAAAGTGATCCATACATGAACATAAGGAGCAGACATGGAATTCTTTTTGGCGGTCTTCAGGGTATCCACTATCTTTCTGTAAAAACCCTGTTTTAGGAGCCTCCTCCTCTCAAAGGCCAGGCTACAAGCTGCATCACCTCTGGGTTTGGATGCAGAATGGGACCTTGGGAGAGAAGGTGCCCCCCCCTTACTGGGAGATTAAATGGTGTGTGTTGAGCTAGATTCACCAGGTCAGAAAACAATGGCCTTCTGGGCCATTCTGGAGCTATCAGAGGAAAACTTCCTTTTGAGTGTCTTATTTTGCATATGACCTTGGAGAGAAACAGCAGAGGAGGGAAGGCACACTCTCTGCAGAAATTCCTTGTCTGTGGCAGAGCGTCCACTGCCTCTTCCTGTGAACACTGATATCAGCTGAAGAACCAGTGCACTTGAGCATTCTGGCTGGAGGTGAACAAGTCAATCTGTGGACGACTGAACTTTCTGCACAGAAGGTCAAACACCTCTGGGCTCAGCATCCACTCCACTGGGTGGACATTCTCACAGCTTAGCCGATCTAGCCTGAATATTCAACTCCTCTGCCAAGTAAACTGCTGAAAGAGAGAGAAGGTTCTCCTCTGCCCACAGTAGTAGATCAGCTGCTACTCTTAGTATCTCTCTGCTCTTTGTGCTGCCTTGATTGTTCATGTACACCACCACCATGACTGCATTGTCTGATGTTATTTTCATGACTTTTGACTGCATCAGCTTGCGAAAATGAAGGAGGGTGAGGTGTACAGCCGTCATCTCCAGGATGTTGATGTGCAGCTGCTGTTCCTGTGCAGACCAACTCCCCTGAATGGGAAGCTGATCCAGAACTGCACCCCAGCCCAACAAGGTGGCATTGGTTGCCAGGATCAACTCTGGTGGAACTTCCATGGGGGACCCCTTTCTTAGGCTCTCTAAACTCACCCACCAATTCAGCGATTGTTGAAGGGGTGGGCCCTGATAGTCCTTCAAGGTTGGGTCCCAGGCTGCCAGCAACTCAATGTGAAGGGGTCATATCTGTAAGCAAGCCCATGGAACCGGTTTGGTTGTTGCTATCATGAGACCCAGAATTTGCAGTAGACTGTGAGCTGAAGCCAATGATTGGCTCCTCAGCCACTGAACTTCTCATATCAAGGTGTTCTTCCTAGCTACTGAGAGGAAGACCTTCCCCTCATCCATCTGAACACTGCTTCCAGGTGTTCCAGGGTCTGAGATGAGTTGAGCAGGCTTTTCTCCCGATTGACTATCCAACCATGGAACTACAAAACCTCCAGAGTCCTGGTCACTGATTCCCTCACCAGTATAGCAGAGGATGCTCAAATGAGCAAGTCATCCAGGAAAGGGTAGACATGATGTCCCTCCTGCCAAAATTGTGCTACCAGGCCTGTAATCACCATCAAGAATGCTCTGGGGACTGTTGCCAGCCCAAAGGGAAGTGGCCTATACTAGAAGTGTTGCCCCAGATCTGTGAACCTGAGGAACAACTGATGAAACTGCCAAATAGAAATGTGGAGATATGCATCGCTCAGATCTATGGATGTTAAATAGTCCCTCGACTGGACAGCCTGGATGATTGACTGTAAGCACTCCATCTTGAAGGATGTGTGGCAGATAAACTGGTTTAGGTGTCTTAGGTCCAGAATAGGTCTGAAACCCACTGACGTTTTTTGGGAACCACAAAATAAATCAAGTAAAATCCTTGGCCTTGTTCATCAGGAGGCACTGGAACAATTGTCCTGATCTGTTTGAGGTGATCTAACATTTGAGACACTACTTGTCTCTTCACTGGGTCCTTTGGTCTGGGGGTGGTAGAAAACATCCCTTTAAGGGAATGGTTGTAAATTGCATTGCGTAGCCTAAAGCCAGAATTTCCAGGACCCAAGCATCTGACATTATTTGGGCCCATCTTGCACAAAAGTTTTACAGTCTTCCACCAATGGAAAGGGGGTTAAGATGGGCCCATGTACACTCATTGTGATGTGCCACCCCTTTGCCCTGGATCTCCATTACATTTTCAGGCAAAGGCTCCTCTGCCACTATTGCCCTTGAACCCTTAGTAGGATCTCTTACTCCTCTGGTTTCTGAAGTTCCAAAAGGTATGAATACCTCCTCAATACTGCCTCTGTTGGCTGCATCCTCAGCCTTTTGAAGTTGGGTTGGCCTTTTGCTGTTGTTTTGATACCGGAAGATGTCCCTTTTTATCCTAGATATCTTTCACAGTGTCATCCAGGCCTCATCCAAATAACAAGCCTCCCTTGAAGGCTAAATTAAACAGCTTGGTCATAGATGCCTGGTCCATGACCCACTGCCATAGCCATACACCTCACATGGTGGACACAATGTGATAAGCGGAGCAACCTGACATCTGTAAGTTTTCCACCATGGCATCCCCTAGAAAGATGGAGGCCATGGATACAAGTCGTAAAATGCTCACCTCCTAAGAATCCAGGGGAACTAAACTACTCAGTGTCATAATCCACAAGTTTAGTGCTCTGGTGACAATAAAGGATGCATTGGCGATGTGGAGGTTTGCTCCTGTGGACACAAAGGCTCTTCTGCATGAAGCATCCACTTGCTTATTGTGTATATCCACTAGGGCCAGAGATCCCTCAATATGAATAGTCACGTGTCTTACACAGTTATATGCAGCCTTATCAGCCAGGGGTGGAGTTTCCCACTTGCAGTTATTTTCTTCCATAAAAGGAAAACACTGTACTCTGGGTTTTGATAGATATTTTCTTTGGTCCATGCCTGCTCATTCTTGTTCAATAATCTGGTCACAGTTAATAAAGTTTGGAAAACACTTCAGAGCACAGGAGGACACAGGAAGGACAGGATTCACATCTAAGACCTTCATGGTTTGCACCTCCTTCAGCTGTAATGTACTACAAGCCTCAGGTTTAAGATAGGACTTATATTTTGTGTCGAAGAGGGGAGGTATTGGAATCCTCCTCTTCTCCTCCATCCACTCCCCTTCCTCATCAGAGGGGTCGTCCTCATCATCAAGTAACACTTTTGGGTTAGGATTTTTCCCAAGATCCTCAGTATTCTCCTCCTGACCTTCTGCACGGTTAGGGTCAGGGTCTGCCTGCAGAGCTAGGTTTGCAGACTTGTCCTGCTCTAGTGCACAGATGTGCCTGTTTGGGCTCCCCTGACCTGAAGGGCCTGGCTTGTGGTTGGGTGTGTCAAAAGGGATATCCTGCAGAACATTAGGGCTTAACAGTTCACCTAAGAGCAACAACAAAAATTTACACCATTCTGCCTTGCCACTGCTAACCCATACACCAGGTGCACCCCCCAGCTTGGGATTCTGACTAGGGGGAACTGTGAGAGACATATTTGCTTAAGTAACACAACAGGAGCAATAGGAACCCAGTGGAGAGGGCCACATTACCCTTCTGCAGGTCTTACATTTTTTAAAAACTAAAGTCTCCAACAAGCAAGCCATGATGTCAGTGGCTCTAAAGAAGAAAAAACAGCCCAGAGTACAGCAAAAGGAATTGTCTAGGGTCTTTATTTTAAATAACTCTGCTCTGATCCCCTTCTTCCTGCTGTGGTGGAAAGCCTCAAAGACAAACCAACAGACAGCTGAGAACTGAAGACTAATTGAAAGACAGGGCAAAAACAAACAAAAAATATCACACAACAGTGTTCCTACCAGCTTACAGAAAAGACAGGCTGCAGTAGGAATGATTGTGACCAGAAGAAAAGAGAAGCTGAGCTGGGGAACACTGCTGCTGTACCTAATGCTTGAAAGAAAACTCTGATGCATGCAGTGATGTCACAACACTACACGTGACATCATCACATTGGGGGCTGTACCCAAGATCAGAGGCATAAAATCTGATAGCTCTGGGACACAGGACAGCCACCTGGCTTGCAATGGAGTGCAAGCCTAACTGACAGGCTCTCAGAAATGAGGGAGTTCACACGGCTCAGTAGAGCCTTTAGAAGTAAAATCAGTGACCAAAAACGAAGAGCTAAAGGCAAAAATAAACAAATGAGCCAGAGAAAAGTACCCCAGACTCAGGCAAGCCAGCACACACCACACAGAGCCCAGTAAAAGAAATAAAACATAATACCTCACACCAGAGGCAGTTTTAAGTACAAAAGGCACATGCAATGTAAAATAGCCCTCTAACAGTCCGGGGGTTCTGACACAAAATAGATGCTATGGAGAAAAAAACAGTTAGTCAGCCTGACTACTAGACCCTAACAATCACCCCCAAAATAAAAAGGTACTTACCCGAGGCACCAGAAAGAAAAGGGAATTGGAGACCTGATAAAAGAACAAAATAAACACAGTTAAAATAGTATGGTAGAAAGTAGCCCCCAATCCAAGCACAGACAAGCAGTGGACATGCAGAAAAAGGCAAGTTAGCCAGTTTGAAAGTTACAGCTTAATAGGCACAATTTTAAATTTAGGGGTGCTCCCTGTCACCTGGTAGCCCAACCTGCTCAGCAGAATCACAGCCCTAAGGATTAAACACAGAAAAAGGAAAGTTTTTTTGTCAGAGAAATCTTCAGAGAGTCTTCTGTGCTGCTTACCCTTTACCGGCACAGCAAAGACTGGAGAACTGTTGCTATTTGGAATCTTCATATTCCCAGGGTTCTGTGCTGCTTCTACAGCTTTGGGCTGCACTATTACCCCAGTAGGGTGCACATTACCCATATGTACTAACTACCTATTGGCTATATGAAGTGCTACAGAACCCCTCTTTTTTCAAGTTTGACTATTCTCTTCTTCATCTTCCTTTTTTCTCTTATATAACAAAAGAATTTGTCCTCCTCTTTGACACCATCTGTCTTTTAGATGAGACATTAAACCAAGGTCCTGTCTGCCTATTCTGGTGGTTGTTCAGGTGGATGATAAAGATCCCATGGCATTTCTCAAAAAGAGTGGGGGAATTTTTATTTATAATCCAAAAAACCAAAAGATCACAATTCATTTACAGTGAGCAATTCCATATATATGTAAGGATTAGGAATCAAAATGAAAATCCATAGAATATTTAAAGGAAATTTAGAAAATAAAGACAGTCATCATGATATAAGCACTAGACTATTTGTATTATTTACATTTTATTTTCCTATATGTTTCATAACCATTTGAACACTCCCCATCGGTCCAAAACTGTCTGGCTGGTCAGATTGTGAGCATCCTGTTCCTTAATTTTTGTGTTGTCTAGCAAGATAAGCTGGAATAATTGTTCGTGTGTAAGATGTTGTTGTATTGTGAGGCGGCATCTAATTTGCCAGATTCAGTATTTGAATACTGCAAAAATTACCCTAAGGTTACTTATGTATCCAGTGTTCTGAGAAGATTCCCAATAAAAGATTATCATAGGTAAGATATTTAAAAGGGGAAGAGTTCCATTTAACATACTAACATACTATTTGCCAGCAGATTAGGCCTTATGGTCTATCAAGTCTGCTCGAACCTAGATCCTTAGTTGGGTGCCGAGACCCTCCCATCCCTTGTGCTCCAGAAACCCCTATCATCCATCCCCACCCCCCCGGGACAGGCCATCATCTGATACATCCACTTTCTGTGTCTGTCCCACCCTCTCTTAAAGCTCTCCACTGTGGATCTCTGAACCAGCTCACCAGGCAGAGCATTCCAAGGGTCCACCACCCTCTCAGTGAAAACCTCCTCCTCTTTTCCCCTCACCCTTCCACCTTCCAACTTCAAACCATGCCTCTGGTGATGCCTCCCTGCTTTAGTCTAAAGATCCCTCCATGTTTACCTATTTATTCCCTTGAGGTACTTGAAGACCTCAATCATGTCCCCTGTCTCTCCTCTCCTCCAATGAAAACAGGCAGAGCTCCTCAAGTCTGTCCTCGTAAGTCAAATCCCTAGCCCTCGTATCATCTTTGTTGCCTCCTCTGTACCCTCTCCAGGAGCTGTATGTCCCTCTTCAAGTGTGGTCTCCAGTACTGTACACAGTACTCAGGTGTGGTCTAACCAGTCCATTGTACAGCGGCAGAATCACTTCCTTGCTCCTAGAGGTGATCCCCTTGCGATGCATCCCAACATCCTGTTTGCCTTGCTAGCTGCTCTCCTGCACTGCTCAGTGTTATTCATACATGTATCCACCATGACCCCTAGGTCTTTTTCCCTGTTGAGGCTTCCAGCACCTCCCTCCCAGGGTGTACCTGTGTTTAGGGTTTCCGACCAAGATGCAACACCTTGCACTTGGTGATATTGAAATTAATTTCCATGTGTGAGCCCAGCTTTCCAGGGTGTCCAGGTCCCCTTGCAGGCCAACCTCCCTCTTCTCCCTCAACTACTGCTCCCATCTTGGAGTCATCATGAAGAGACTCATTTCACACCCTATACCATCCCTGATGTCTGATATGTATGCATTAAACAGGATTGGACCCAGGACCGAGCCCTGTGGTACCCACTACCAACCTCTGTAGGGTTCGAGAGCTCCCCACAGACCACTACTCTCTGAGTGCGTCCAGCTATCCAGTTTTCAATCCATCTGACCATCAAAGGGCCTACTCCTAACCCCATCAGTTTCTCCACCAGACCATTGTGGGGACAGAGTCAACGCCTTGCTGAAGTCCAAGAATAATACATCCACAGGCTTACCTCTGTCCAGTTCTGATGTTACCCATTCATAGAACTCCACAAGGTTGGTTTGACATGATCTACCTGGCACAAACCCATGCTGCCGACTATCCAGACCTCCCACCTCCTCCAAGTAAACCCCCAATCGTTCCTTTAGTATACTCTCCATTAATTTTCCCACCACCGAGGTTAAACTGATGGGTCTATAGTTTCCTGGTACTTCCTTCGACCCCCCTTTATGGATTGGTACCACATGTGCCTCTCGCCAATCCCTAGGTACCCTCCCTGTCTCAAGTGACCTGTTGAAAAGCTCCGCCAGGGGTGCAGCCAGTATGTCCGCCAATTCCCATAGTACTCTCGGATGAATGCCATCCGGCCCAGGAGATTTGTCTTTCTTTAGGGCCTTGAGGGCAAACCACACCCTTTTGGTGGGGATGGCATCATCCGTCCCCTCCACCTTACTGGTCTTTTTATCCTTATCCAGATGTGACACCCCTGGGGTACCTTTCCCTCCCTTTTGCTCCATTTCTGTTGCTCCCCTGATCCCACTCCCTGCCGCTTCTATCCCCTTTGTGCCTTGCTTTGTAGATATCCCATCCCCCTCCCTAGTGAACACAGAGGCAAAGTACTCGTTAAATACCTCTGCCTGGTCCCTCGCCTCTTCCACCCACCCTCCTTCTGATCTCAATCTGCTGAGATGGCCCTTAGTTTTTCTCCGCTCCCCAATGTACCGGAAGAACCCCTTTTCCCCTCCATGTATCCCCTGTGCCAGCCATTGCTCTTTACTGGACTTAGCTCCCTCACCATACGGTGACTTTTCTAGATGCAAGCTGGTACATTTCTTATCCCTATCCCCTCTTGTTGTTTTATATTTTTTGTAAGCCGCCTTCTTTTCTCTGACTGCTACCTGGACCTCACTGGACCACCAGCATGGTTTATGTGACCTTGCTCCCTTACGTTTCAACTTAGCGCAGATTCTGACTGCCTCATGAAGTCCCCGTTTTATGACCTCCCATCTCCTTTCCACACTTGTTGTTGAGGTAATCCCCTTCAAGTGATCCTTGAGAATATTTCCCATGCCCATAAAGTCTGCCCCCCTGAAGTCCACTGCCAGTGTCCTAGATCTCACCCCCACTCCCCAATGCTTATTTGAAACCAGACAGTATTGTGGTCACTCCCAGTCAGGGGTCCTGTACAACCATGTCCCTTACCAGATCCCCATCTGCCAGAACCACATCCAGGACATGCCCCTCCCTTGTGGGCTCCATCACATGCTGTGTTAAGAACACATCCTGAAGCCATCCAGCAGCCTCTGCTCCTTGGCCACCTTAGAGGACATGGTTCCCCAGTTGTACCTGGCATATTAGGGTCCCCCATCAACACCACTCCTTCCCCTTTGGACCACACTGGGCGCAGTGTTGTCCAGCAAACCATCCTCTAGAACATCACTCATCCCGGGGGCCTATATGCTACTCCCAGCTTGACCTTATCTCCTGCTGGGATCGTAGGGTGACCCATAAGGCCTCCACGTTTCCTCTGCCTCTTCTACCTATAGCAATTTCTATGTCATCTCTAATGAACATAGCCACTCCACCCCTCTGCCCTCCTTTCTATCCTTCCTAAGCATAGTGTACCCCATCATTTAGGTCCCAGTCATGGTTTTTGTTGGCCCAGTTTCCGTGACTGCCGCCACATCCACCCCTCGAACAGCATGGCCTGGAACTCTGGCAACTTGTTTCCCAAGCTCCTGGCATTTACTAACACTAACCCCACCCTTATCCCTGATCCATTTTGTCGAACCCCACCAGATTCCTTATACTTCCATCCTCCCCTGCTCCTCGAAACCTCCACCTCCAGTCTGTTTCCCTCCCCCTTGGGCTTGAAGGCTACTCCCTCATCTGGAGGGAGGGCTTCTGGTCAGCCCTCCCTTATCCCTTCCCCCCTTACAAGTTTAAACCCCACCTTTCTTGTATGTAGTCAGCCATCTCCTGTTTAAGGACTTCCTTCCCTAATGGGGCAAGATGAAACCTGTCCTTGGCATATAGTCCCTTATCCTCCCAAACTCCATTCCAGTTCCCTAACACCCCAACCCACTCTCTTCACCCCACTTCCTGAGCCAGTCATTAACCTCTGTGAGCTTCATTTTTTTCTCCACTGAGGCCTTTGGTACTAGCAATATCTCCAAAAAGGAAATGTTGCATCCATTATCCCGACAGACTCTGGCAAGTTCTTGGAACCTTGCTTGGATTTCCAAAATGCTATTTCCCTCTAGATCATTAGTTCCCAAATGCACCAGGAAATCCGGTTTCCTCCACAATCCCTAACCATTTCATACACCATGAACTTTGCTCTGTGCACTGTCAGCCCAGAGATACTCACTACCTTCACCTGGCTATGGCATCCATCCCCTGTCCCTCCCAATGGATACCTTAATCATCGAGTCTCCCAGTAACAGAACCTTAACACGCCATCATCCTTATGGTTACCCACTATGCCCTCTCAGCCCCCTCCCCACTTTATTCATGATCGCAATTTCATGGGAGTCTTCCTGCCTTATTAGAGACCCCTTGTCACCCTCCCTTTCTGCCTCCCCTATTTTGCCCACTTAACTCAAACTCCTCTGAATAGGTGTCCCTTTAACCTCTCTTATCTGAACCATTTATCCTGGCCCTGATGGTTTCCCTTCCCCGCACCCTCATCCCCCCTGTAATAGTACCCCTGTCTCCAGAGGCTCTCTGTGGGTCCCTTAGCTAGGGCCCCATCCTTGGTACTGACCTTCCTGCTGAAGGGGCCTTCCCACCTCCTTGTCTCCCAGTTCCTCTCAATCATGCTCTCCTCCCTCATGTCTGGAATATGTTGCATCTCCCCATTTGCTTAACATATATGTTCCCCTTCTCCCTCTGGGACTATGTCTATCCTTTCCATAGCTGTTCTGTGATGCCCTATGGGTATCTGACTCCCTCCGCCTCTGTATAAGTTTCCTCATTTCCACCAACCCCTTCCTCCCTCTAGGATGCTTAGTATCTCAAATTTATTGTGACACTCTATGTCAGCCTCCATCAAGTAACCGAGTTTCCCCTGACTGCATCTCTAACTGACCTCTTCTTCCTCTCTTGCACTGTTCACGGAGCTCCCTTCCCACAGTCTGCTGTTTTAGGCTTCCACAACAGCCCTCCTGACTCTTCCCCTCCAGTCTCCTTGAATTCAGAATTTTTACCCTGTACGCTTTCCCCTTAGCATCAGCTTCCCTATCAAAGGGTCCTCTGTCCCTAATATCCCCCCTTCTGCTTGCTGTAGCATAATGTCCTGTAATTTCAGAGCGTTGCCCCAGCCTCCCCTCAGCCCCACCCTTCTGCTGCCCATATCCACACCCCTTATCCTTGGACACCCCCCAGCTCCCACAGCTTACTCCTTAACCGATATACCTCACTCCTGATACAAGATAGCTGTCTACAGAGTGGGCAGCCTCCCTCTCTCCAGGCCCAATTTAGAATTATTGCCATCCCACAGCCTGTGCAGCCTACAACCCTTCCGAAGATGCCTGCCATGGTGGAATATGGCCACCCTGATTATCCCCCTCTGTTTATAATAGCACACCCCCTTTTCTCAGTCCCTTTCCTGGAGTACAGTTTCTCTCTATACTGATGTAGTTATTTACAAACCCATTTCAACCCCACCAACAAAGTTCCTAAGTCTCACAAACACATACAGTCCAGTATGTGTTCAGTCCCACTAACAGTGTGTGTAAGCAGACTCAGGTACCGTATGATGTCACAGGCCCACCAACTCCTGTTGCTTCAAATTTCAGTCCCAAACAGAAATACTCAGCCCTTCAATCCCAACCCCAGTGGCTTTTCAGCATTTAAGAAAGCCTACAAAACAGGGTGGGTGGGAGGGCTCTTACCAAACACCAGGCAAACAACTCATTTAAATTACCTTCTAATTTTCCTGCCAAACATCTATCCCCAAACCTACAATATCACAGCCCAAGTATCAGTTCAAATTCAAGGTAATAATTTTTAACACATAGAACTAATTTCACTAACAAACTATTCAAATATTTCAGTTTAAAACAAAATATAACTCCTGGCCTCTTTTCTACCAACCTGTTGCTTAAGCTCCCAAGTGAACAATGAAAGCCACAGTAATTCCTGTTTAAAGACAAGTTAATTGCAGCTAATGTCCCCTCCTCCAAACACCAGGCAAACAACTCATTTAAATTACCTTCTAATTTTCCCTGCCAAACATCTATCCCCAAACCTACAATATCACAGCCCAAGTATCAGTTCAAATTCAAGGTAATAATTTTTAACACATAGAACTAATTTCACTAACAAACTATTCAAATATTTCAGTTTAAAACAAAATATAACTCCTGGCCTCTTTTCTACCAACCTGTTGCTTAAGCTCCCAAGTGAACAATGAACAAGTGAACAAGTGAACATTTCTGGTTTATTAATGTCCAAAAATATTGAATGTATGGGCACTCAAAATATAAATGTTTCATGGTTTCTAGTTGTGTCAAACAGGTTTGTCTAGGACACTAATGTTCTGATATCTTCTTATGTGTTAGGTTATTTTTCACATTCAATTTCCCATGTGCTCTTAGCCAAAGTATATCCCACATTTTTGTGGGGATTCTTGGTTCTCTTAGCATGGTTGATATGCATTATTGTTCATGGCCCATTTACCCCTCAAAAGGGATTGAAACCAGAAAAAACTTTCCATTATCCAGTTATATAGAGTAGATTGTGAGTTTGTGGTAAATTGTTCTTTGATAATCCTCCACTGTTTAACTTTATCAAAACTGTTTTTCATATAACCAGGAAGATTTATAATTTTGGTAATATTTGGAAAGGGGGTATTATCCTCCCATTTATTCAGGGTGGGGGCTATGTATTGGAATACCCATTCTGCCCAAATTGAGAGTGTTGTAGTATTAGTCTGATGTTTGAGTAGATAAATATGCTAAAAAGAATACAATTGGGTTAATCATCTTAAGTCCACCAAGGTTAATGGATAAATAAGTGTTTCCTCTCTTTATGGGATTAATTCTGCATCCCCACACACATTGGAAAAAGCAGCTATACATTCTGGTCTCTAACTGCGTTGGTATTGGGTATATGTGACTTACTGTATATAAAGAAAAATAGGAATCAAACATGTTTCAATTAGGTACATGCGTTTTTCTTACACATAGGCCATTTATTCCATTGTGATATTTTTTGTTGTGCTATATCTAGCTGTAAGGTCCAAATAAAGAGAGGCATAACTCCTGTTCCAAAGTGCACTCCTAAATTTTTACTTGGGCCTAGTACAATTGGTGCCCTTATGTAATGTGTCTCATTTTGGGTGTGGGTACCTACCATTAAAGAAAAACATTTTTGGTAGTTAATGCTGGAGCCTGTAGCAACTGAACAGTTGTTCAATATCTCTTTTGCTGAGTGTCCTGACTGGTTGTCTGCTAACACAAGACAAAGATAATTTGCATATGCAATTGATTTTATCATTGTGGTAAGAGTCTGTGTAGACAAACCTTTAATATTGGGGTCAGAGTTTATTCTGCATAATAGTGGGTCTAAAGAGAGTATATACAGTAGTGGGCTTAAAGGGCAGCCTTGATGAACCCCTCTCTTCACTGTGCGTGTTTTACTTGTCCACCCATTTATTAAAGGTGTGACCGTTGCATTTTTATAGCATGTTTGTATCCAGTAGGTAAACTAGTATGGGATTACGTACTTCTGCAGGCTTAGCCACAGATATTCATAAGCTACTTTGGTGAATGCTTTTGTTTGGTCTAAGTTTAGTAAATACCCAGTCGTTACTGTGGATTGGCACATTTCTATTATTTCTCTTATTAGAATTAAATGATCTATAATTTTCCTTCCAGGGATGGAACATGTCTGCGTTGGGTGTATTAATTGTGTTAAAATAGAAGCTAGATGGACACTTAGTAACTTTGTGAATATTTTAAAATCTATGTCTAGCAATGTGACAGGACGCCAGTTTGTTAAAAGGGTTTTGTTTCCCTTTTGGTGAAGAAAAACAAGGATCCTTTGTTCATTTCTGCTGGTATCATAGTGAGAGATAATAATGAATTGTATACTTTAAGTAGTTCTTGTAGCATATGTTGTAATAACCATTTGTAAAATTCTGTGGGTAACCTGTCAGAGCCTAGTGCAGTATTGGTTTGTAGGCCATTTATTATGCTGCCCAATTCTTGTGGGGAAATGAGGGCTACCATATTTTTTTTACAGATTGTTCTATGGATAGTGGTATATAACAGATTGATAACCAGTCATTCATTGGTGTTTGTAAATTCTGTTCCAAACATCTGTTGCAAGTGCTTATCTAGTTTCTGCAATAGATTTGTTCTGTCAGAGACTATGGAATGTGTATATGTTTTCAGAGAGCTTATACATTTCTTTAGTATTCTATTTTTACAGTTTTCAAAAGGGTTTACTTGGGTGGAATTTCCCGGGGTACCAAACTTTTGTTCCAGTTCAAGGGTTTTAAATCTATTATATTGGTATATTTTCATTTCCTCTTTTTTTGGAAGCATTTTGTTGGAAAGATATTTTATTCCTTGGGACTGTTGAGACTGTAAGTACTGTAACATTTCTCATAGTTCCATGTATTTCTATTGCTTTGTCAAATTCTGGTCTCTTGATAAAGTTTTAAAACATTTTCTGAAATCCACTTTAGTGTCTTACTTACTTACTACTTGCCAGCAGAAACAGGTCACGTGGTCTATCAAGTCTGCTCGAGTGTGCAGCTAGCACTCCACTTTCTGCAGCTGCCCTTCCCCCCCAATTACCCCCACATAGATGAATGCCAACTGACCTTGAACCAGATTCAGCTGTTAGTGATATTTTTCGTGAGTGGAGGAAATTTGGCCAGGACACCGGGGAAATTCCCCAACTCACCTGTAGGGATTGTTGGCCATTCACAGAATGGCCACTCGGAGTGGGAGTCCGAAGGAGATGGATTTGGTGGAGTCAGAGGAGAGGGCCTCCTCCCCTGTACTTAATTTGTCAGAGGCCCAAAAGATTTCAGATAAGTTTGATAAATTTTTTGAGGAAGGAATAGAGGACATTTTCATTTCAACAGAAGACCTGAGCTCAGGTGGACACTTAAAAAAAGTAACGATTTCTGGAGAGAAACTAATTCAGAAAGAGCAAATGCTGGCACAAATGTTATCTGAAGAGGAGAAATATCAACTATGCAAAAAGCAGCTACAAGAAGACATTAAGAGACTGAAGGCAACAAAAACATCTGTCACAGGGCACAGCTCAGCTGTTAGACTGCATTCCTCCTCCTGTGACACAACTGACAAGACAGACCGGCAAAAAACTTCACCCAAGGTAATGTCTAATCCTTTTATATCTTCTGCATTAGAAATGGTTGGCAGTGGCAATGCTACTAAAAGCGTGTGCCTGGAGCTGAAGGATTTAGCGGGTGGAAGAGACTGTTTGGAAAATAAAAGAACCCTTACCAAACATAGTGTACATGTTTGTTCAGGAAACGCCGAGGAAATCCAGGTCCATAACAAAGAACATGAAGCTATGAGACATTTAGAAACTCTGGTGAAAAGTGATACAAATTTCACAACAGTGGGGACTGATGGCTGCAAACTCCACTGTTTCCCAAATTATTTTTCAGAAAGGAGACGGTAATCAGAAATGAGTGTCAGTGTTCTCATTCACAGCAAAGGGCCCTGAGGAGGGAAAATTATGATAAGAGATGACTTCAAACAAAAAAGAGATGCTGTGACCCTGGCAAAACTGAACATTTCTGCAGAGTCTCCAAAAGCATTTAGCACCCCAGGGATGATGTATCTGAATGAGGCAAAGCCTAGACAACCCCAGTCTACCTCTTCAGCAATTAAAGCAGCCATTTCCATAAACTCTACACACTCTGACCCCTTTGCTCAATAGTCCCCAGAAAAATCCCTAGTGGGAAGAGGTTGGACAAGAATGGAAAGTGGGCAATGGCTCCCTGACTCCAGCTGGTCCCCAAGCCCTTTGGCTTCCCCAGAGTGAAACCCACAAAAAAACACAGAAATACCCTAGACTAAGAATGAAACCCCTGATTCCCCACAAAAACTGGGCAAAAGAAATTACATTAAAACAGGAGATCTACAAGATCCAAAAGTATTGGAAACTGGGCCTCCAGATGTACTGCCACCCTCAGATGTGGAACAGGCACTACCAGTGGATATTAGCAACCAGATCTCTATTGGAAAAACACAAAATCAAGATCAAGGGGAAACAAGGCACCAGAAACCTTTACTGTTGGAACTCTTTCGAAAAACAAAAAAAAGAAGTTGCACCAAGAAGACATGCAGTAGGGATTAGGTATAAAGGTGGGGTTAGAAAATAGGCCTGATAGGCATTATGTTGGAAGATCTCTGCTCAAAGAGTCATTACATTTTTTGCCTAGAGAAGTTTTCGCATTTATAAATATTTCTGGAGAAGATCATTTTTATGTGAGTTTTCGCTCACCTCATGCCTTAGAACTATTCTACGAAAGATACAACCAGGTGAAATTCTCCCCCTTGTGGACCCCCATTCTTGTAATTCCTCCAATGAGATCCCTGATAAAATAAATACAATTTGTAACTATAATTTTCAGGAATGAGGAGGTCCACGTGGAAGACGTTACATACTGGTTGTTGCAGAAATGTCAGTTTTTGAGTGCTCCCGAACCTATTTTAGATGCTGAATTGTTTTGGACTGGTAGCTGGAAATAGAAGGTGAAATTAAATCAGATAGATTCCGAAATAGAACATATCCCAAACTCTGTCCCATTGGGGAGAGACAGAAGGGTCTGTTTTTATGCTGAGCAGTCTCAGACTGGTTACAAGTGCGGGTCAAAAACCCATTTGTTAAGTGTATGTGACAGGCCCAGATGCAATAACTGTGGAGAGGTGGGATGTATTAGTATGCAATGTGCTAACCTTACTAAATGTGATCTTTGTGAGGAGACAGGTGATTTGTTCAGGGAATGTCCTTGGGCAGCTAAAAATAAGGCTTCATGCATTTGTCCAGATCTGCTCATCCAGCAAGCCCAGGATGCTGCCTCCTCCACTGACCATGGAGCACCTCCAAAGGCTCCCCCCCGCTTCCCCCCGCAACCCTTCCTCACCTGACAGATACCCTAGAAGTAGCAAGACAAACCCTCCCACTGAGAAGGGAGAGAGGAATACCCCAAAAGGAAAGGATAGGTCCTCCCCAGAACTGACCTTTGATCTCCTGATGCCAGTTTGTTACAACAAACCCCCCAAGAAGGCAGCACCACAGCAAAAACCAGACCCTCCGCCCCCTGTCAGGGACCCCTCCTTGCCCAAAAGGGTGACTAGATAAACTAAAAATCCCCCCCGCAAGCCAATACTATGGAAATGGAGAACCCCTACACACTGCTATCCACCAAGTGGGGAGATGCAGACATGGAAGTAGGGGATTCGGACCCACAGGCACTCCACCAAGAAAACACCTTAACTAGCAATGACCCAGTGGGTAATAGAGGGAAGAAAAATAAAAAAAATTAGAACCTCCTGATACATGCTTTGCCCTCTGTGTGGGATCTCAGAACACACATAGTTTAATTAACTATGCAAACCGACAGGCCACCTTTCAGTATATTCATGAAGCTGGGATGGCAGACTAGGTTTGCTGGCCAAGGCACCTAGCTTCACCTGAGCTCTTTTCTTCTAGGTTGCTTGAAAGGACAGAGCAAAGAACCTTACCAGAGCAACAATAAGGATTAAGGCTTCTTTTGGCTAGGCAGGTTTACTGTTTGTTGTTATTTTTATTTTGTACTCACAAGGGATTGTTACTGTTTGTTGCTAATCTTTTATTGCTTTATTTTTCTCAGATTAAAATTGTTGTTGCTGGGTATACATTCTGCTGCATTATTACAGGGTGTGCCTAAAGGTGCATGCTTACAAATTACTGCTGTAATGTTCTAAATTCAAATTGTCTTTTGCAAGGTATATCTTCTGTTACTGCTTTATTTTTCTCTGTAGCAAAGCGTTTCTTACAGGGTATATCTTCTGTGAAATTATTACAGGTGGTGCTTTACAGGTTTCACAGTTTTATCTGTCATTAGGATAAGCTTTCAGGGCTACTGCATTTGTTGCTGGCTGATTGTTTCTGCTCTTACCTCATTTCTTTCATTCGTGGTTCTTCTTTTTCAGTAGGGGGAAGGGCCCTGCCACCCACCCCCATCCCCAACCACCCTACACTACACTCCTTTTATAGGGTAGCACAGTCATGACATTTCCTGTATCAAAGCAGGAAGGGGAAGTTCAGAGGGGTATCCACACAGTGACCTCATGAATAGGGGCACTAGTAATTTAACTTGTTATAACAAGTTATACAAAAACAAACAAACAAAACACAAAATCAAACTTTTGCTTTCATTTTTCTTCATTCTAATTACTCTGACCAGGTTGTAAACCAGCAACTTACCTGGAATGGATATCATTAACTGCAGGTACTGTGAAACACTTTTCAGAAGGGCAGTTTTACAGGATTTAGGACACTGTCCTACGTGCTGGGCCATTGGAGATCTAAGGGCTCAGCTCCAGGCAGCATGGACAGAGATTGCGTGCCTCAAATTGCATGTTCAAGAGGAAATATATTACAAGAACCGTCCGCCATTTCCCCAACATCCAAAAGAAGCACCTCAACCGCAGAGGGTAGTTGGTCTGGGAGGTTGGCAGGTGGTTAGGAGGGGCAAATCGAGTGCCCCATCACTTGGTGCTCTCCAACATATCACCTCCATGAACCATATAAAAACTACAAACAGGTATCTGCCTCTATCTCCAAATTCAAACAAAGGGGCAGAGGACACTGCAGAGCAGAACACTGCAGCACAGCAGCTAGCACAACAAAACTCGCCCAAAACAGGAACCAAAGCAAAAAGGAAATCCAAAAAACTTCTGATCATAGGAGACTCCATGATTTGGGGAGTTGATAGTATCTCCAGCCAGGGGTAATGGTCAGATGTCTCCCAGGTATATCAGCGTGGAGAGACACTGACCACATTGCTAAAATTGTTCAGGAAGCAGGAGAAAACATTGATGTCCTGGTACACAGAGAGCTAACGATCTCGCCAGCCGGTCACTTGTGGAGACCAAGGAACACCTGACCAGGCTGAGTGACAAACTATCATCCATTTTATCTGGCATCTCCTTCTCTGAGATCCTGCCAGTCTAGGAGAGGGGGACAGATGGACGGAAGGTCAGAGAAGGGAAGATAGGGGAGCTAAACATGCGGCTCAAGGGCTGGTGCCAGGAAAAAGGACACAAATTTGTAGGGAACTGGCAATAGTTTTGGGAGCGAAAGTTCTTTAAATTTTATGTACTGCATCTGACTAAGGAGGGAGTCAGTGCATTGGGGCAGATGTTTGACGTCTTTGCAGAATATTTAAATTAGCAAATGGGGAGAAGGGTGCAGCACCCAAAACATCGAATGGGAAGAACACCCCTCCCCCCTCAGCTAGTGGTCAAACAGGAGTTCAGCATGTTTGCAGTTCATTTGCATCACCAGGTAAAGAAAAAGGTCTGGCTCCCAATATGATGCACAGGGGAAAAGCCGGACCTTGCCCAGCAACTAACACACTGAAATATGACCAATGAAAAATCATGTACACAAATGCTCGCAGTCTGGGAAACAAGATCCCAGACCTGCAGGCAATAATTACAGAGGCTAAACTGGACATAGTAGCCATTAGTGAGACATGGTTTACCAGTAACCACACTTGGGAGACTTCAGTACCTGGCTATGTACTGTTCAGAAGAGACCAAGGTGCAAAAAGGGGGGGTGGAGTGGCCCTTTATGTCAATGAAAATATCAAAGCTACAGAAATTCAGAATACACATAAGGAGCCAAAAGAACTGTGGGTCATCCCGGAAACAGGAAATGGGACAGCCATATAACTGGGGTTGTGTACAGTCCTCCAGACCAGGGTAGGACATAGACACATTACTGTTAGAAGATATACAGAACATGACAGCTAAAGGGGAGGATCTGATAATGGGAGATTTCAACATGCCAGATATAGATTGGTCAATGCCAGCAGGGACATCTGCCAGAACTAGAAACATGTTGGATTCCCTGCAGGGGGAGGGCTTCAAACAACTGGTACAACAATTCACTAGGGCTATCCTATATCTAGTACTGACTAACAGGGAAAGGATCACAGATCTCCAGGTAGAAGGTCACCTGGGGGCCAGTGACCATCACATGGTATGGATCAATTTGGCCACTAGAACAAAATCATCCCATTCCAAGGCAAAAATATGGGACTTCAGAGGAGCTGACTTTGATAAGATGACCAACAGAGTTAAGCTAGCCCTGGCAAAAAGAAATACAGGTAAGGGGGTATAGGCAAAGTGGGCAAGCATTAAAGATGCAGTACTTGAAGCAACATCCCATTGTGTTAGTGAGAAAATGAAGTGCAAAAGAAGAAGGAAACCACTTTGGCTCTCAAACACAGTAGCAGAAAAGGTCAGAGCCAAAAGGCTGTCCTTCAGGAAATATAAGGGAACATAGCAGGATGAAGATAGGGAGGCATACCAAACTTCCCTGAGAGAAGCAGGGAAGGCAGTAAGGCAGGCAAAGGCCCAAACTGAGGAAAACTAGCACAAACAGTAAAAGAAGGGACAAGACTTTCTATAGATACATTAGTGAAAGGAGAAAGTCCAGAGGGGGTACTACTAACTTCAAAGGGGATAAGGGGGCATGTGAGGAGGAGGAGGACCATGTAAAAGTATCTATCCTAAATAGATACTTCTGCTCAGTATTTACTGAAGAGAAGGTAGGGCATGGCCGACAGCTCAGCACCATGGACATAGGGGGGAGGGAAGCGTGCACTAGTCCCTTCACAGAAGAAAGGGTCCTACAACAGCTCAATAAGCTCAGGGTGGACAAAGCAATGGGACCTGATGGCATACATCCAGGGTACTAAAGGAGCTAAGGGTGAAACTAGCAGAGCCATTATTAGGACTGTTTAAGTGAGTTTCTGAGCACAGAAGAGGTCCCAGAAGACTGAAGAAAAGCTCATGTGATCCCGCTCCACAAGAGTGGTAGCAGGGAGGAGGCAGGAAACTACAGACCAGGCAATCTTACCTCAGTAGTGGGCAAGATTATGGAGGCACTCCTTAAGGAAAGTATAGTGAAACACCTGGAATCCATAGGAGCACAGGATCCATGACAGCATGGGTTTACAACAAGAAGGTCCTGTCAAACTAATCTCATAGATTTCTTTGACTGGGTAATCAGAGTGGTGGACCAAGGGGGAGCAGTTGATGTTGCCTACCTTGACTTCAGCAAAGCTTTCGATACTGTTCCACATAGAAGATTGATTAATAAGCTGGGTAGGCTCAGGGTGGGTCAGAAGTTGGTCAAATGAATGGCAAACTGGTTGACGGGCAGAAAACAGAGAGTGGTGGTAAATGGTATACAGCCAGAAGAGATGCAAGTCACAAGTGGGGTATCTCAGGGATCAGTCCTGGGGCCAGTCCTCTTCAATATCTTCATCAGTGACATTGTAGATGGACTAGTGGGTAAGGTTTGTCTGTTTTCAGATGACAATAAGATCTGCAACACAGTAAATGATCCAGATGGTGTGGGCAGAATGAGAAGAGATCTGGATAAACTAGCAAAATGGTCAGAAGAGAGGCAACTGGGGTTTAACGCAAAGAAGTGCAAGATCATGCACTTAGGTAAGAGAAACTCTGAAGCCATTTATAGGCTGGGAGGGGAGTTGCTGGCAGTCACAAGGGAAGAAAGAGACTTGGGCGTAATCATCACCGATGACCTGAAATCATCCAAGCAGACCTCTAAAGCAGTAGGTAAGGCATGAGGGATGTTGGGGTGTATTAGTAGGGGTATCACAAGTCGTAAGAGGTAGGTAATAATCCCTCTTTACAAGACATTGGTTAGGCCCCATCTGGAGTACTGTGTGCAGTACTGGAGGCCACACCTTCACAAGGACATTAACCAAATTGAGGCAGTCCAGAGAAGGGCAACTAAAATGGTGCAGGGGCTGCATCATAAAACATATGAGGACAGATTAACTGAACTTAAGACCTATGGCACATTCATAAGGTAGAAAAAGAAATGGGCAGACTGGATGGGCCTTGTGGTCCTTATCTGCCATCAACTTCTATGTTTCTATATGTCTTGTACAGGAAACATGGATGTACTCCATTGAGTAGTCTCAGTTGTTCAAATCCGAATGGGTGTGGGGGCCTTCTTTTTGATCCTTTGGATAAGACAAAGCCGATGGTATTGGGATTATGTTTAACTCATTTTCATTTTGTCTCTCTAAGCTTATTGATTTGATCCCAGAAAGACTCTTGGTAATAGATGGGCTGTGGCGCACCTCTCCATATAGAATTATTGTGATGTATGGGTCTCAGACAAAAGCAGAAAGAGTTGACCTGCTGGCAATTCTATAGCCATACCTAGTATTCTCTGGAAACATTCTTCTAGGAGGGGACTTTAATTGCGATACTCCTAAATCGGACAAAGGGCCTAGAGGAAAGAAGGTTTATTGTGATGAAAATGCCTTACAAAAATGTATTTCCATAGCAGAGTTAATAGCCTGTAGAAAATTCCAAGTTAAGGGACCAGCCTTCACCTACAAAAGAGGAAAATATACCTCCATGATAGACCACATTTATGTCTCTAATGGGCTGTCCCCACACCAACTAGAAACAATCCCCATTGATTTTCTGATCACCTCCTGTTAAAACTCACTATTTATGATAGACAGAATAATAAACATCAGAATAGGTGGAAACTAAACTCAGCGTGCTTAGCAAATTCCATAGTTCAGAAAGAAGTAAAACTTCTAACAGAAGCTAGAAAATCAGTTAGATTGTTATATGATGACATTGGGAAGTAGTGGAGAGATACTAAGGAAGATTTAAAAACATGGTTCAAAAAATTCGGTAAGAAACAAATAAACAATATTTTTTTCAAATAGCTACAATTAAGAAGTCAGCTCCAACATCTATACACACTATCAGCTACCTCATGAAAAGATTTTACATCACAGATCACATTAAGTCAGAAATGAAAAAATATCAATATGATAGAACCACTACCATAAAAGCCATGCTACAATATGGTACCCAGAAATCTCCAGTGGGTGACCCCATGGAAGCATGTAAAAAGTGGAGGGTGGCCTATAGATGGGATAGCCTTATAGGGGAAGATGGGAAACTACCAGAATCTATTGAAGGCCAATTTCAGGTAATCAAGGAACACCTTCTTTCTCACATTATGATTGACACCCCCCCCCGACACAGGTGGTGGAAATGAAATCATACCTCCAAAATCTACCTATCCCAAACCCCCCAGAACCAAGAAATGAGCTGACTCTACCTATTACCACTGGAGAAATAGAACAAGTCACGAATTCTCTAAAATAAGGTACCTCACCGGGCCCAGATGGGCTTTCGTATGAGCTGTATAAAACATTCCAGTAAGAACTGGCATCCTGCCTGGAGGCAGTATTTTCGTTTTTTTAAATTCCCTAGAAACACCTACCTTCTTCACAGAAAGCATAGTGACATTTTTATTTAAAACAGGAGACCGACAACAAATAAAAACATTGAAGACCAATTACTATTGTGAACTTGGATTTTAAAATTCTGTTGCAGATCCTGAATAACAGGTTGCGGAAAGTGATAAATACACTTACACCTCCATTCCAGTTTTGTAGTCCCCCAGACTGTAAGATTCAAGGAGCCTTGATGATTATCAGGGATACCATAGAAAACTATTCCCAGCAAAAAAATGGGTTGCATACTTTTCTTAGATCTGTGCAAAGCATTTGATAGGATTCATCATCCTTTTCTTTTCACAACTTTAGAATATTATGGTATCTCTCCAGAGTTTGTCAGATGGTTGCAACTTTTGTATTCTATAGCTGCAATAAAACCAATAATAAAAGGGAATATATGTCAAAGTATTAAGATCATAACAGGAGTAAGGCAGGGGTACCCCCTAAGCCCTCTTCTGTATATCTTCTCCCATGATCCATTTTTAAGGAAGCTAGAGGCCTGTACAACATGGGAAGGAATCTAGAAACATAGAAACATAGAAGTTGATGGCAGATAAGGACTTCAAGGCCCATCCAGTCTGCCCATTTCTTTTTCTACCTTATAAATGTGCCATCTGCCTTTGCTCTGTCAATGGCCTATCTATTCATACTCATCTGTATTGCTTCTTTATGCCTATCCCATGCCTGTTTGAAGCCTTGCACTGTATTCATATCCACCACTTCCTAAGGTAGGCCTTTCCATCTATCCACCACCTGTGAAAAATAACTTCCTCACATTACCCCTTAATCGGCCTTCCTCTAATCTCATGCTGTGTCCTCTAGTCCTGCTGTTTTTCTTATATTGAAACATGTTAGACTCTTTCACCTTGTTAATGCCCTTAAGGTGTTTGAATGTTTTGATCATATCACCTCTCTCCCTCCTTTACTCTAGGGTATACATATTGAACTCCGTTAATCTGTCCTCATATGTTTTCTGATGCAGTCTCTGCACCATTTTGGTTGCTCTTCTCTGGACTGCCTCAATTTGGTTAATGTCCTTGTAAAGGTGTGGCCTCCAGTATTGCATGCAGTACTCCAGATGGGGCCTAACCAGTGTCTTGTAAAGAGGGATTATTACATCCCTCTTCTGACTTGTGATACCCCTACTAATACACCCTAACATCCCCCTAGCCTTACCTACTGCTTTAGTGGTCTGCTTGGATGATTTCAGGTCATCGGTGATGATGATGTCCAAGTCTCTCTCTTCCCTTGTGACTGCCAGCAACTCCCCTCCCAGCCTATAGGTGGCTTCAGGGTTTCTCTTCCCTATGTGCATGATCTTGAACTTCTTTGCATTAAACCCCAGTTGTCACCCTTCCAACCATTTTGCCAGTTTATCCAGATCTCTTCTCATTCTGCCCACCCCACCTGGATCACCTGCCCTGTTGCAGATCTTGGTGTCATCTGCAAACAGGCAAACCTTACCCTCTAGTCCATCTGCAATGTCATGGAGGAAGATATTGAAGAGGACTGGCCCCAGGACTGATCCCTGAGGTACCCCACTTGTGACTTGCATTTCTTCTGACTGTATACCGTTTACCACCACTCTCTATTTTCTGCCCGTCAACCAGTTTGTCATTCATTTGACCAACTTCTGACCCACCCTGAGCCTACCCAGCTTATTAATCAATCTTCTATGTGGAACAGTATCGAAAACTTTGCTGAAGTCAAGGTAGGCAACATCAACTGCTCCCCCTTGGTCCACCACTCTGGTTACCCAGTCAAAGAAATCTATGAGATTAGTTTGACAGGACCTTCCTGTTGTAAACCCATGCTGTCTTGGATCCTGTGCTCCTATGGATTCCAGGTGTTGCACTATCCTTTCCTTAAGGAGTACCTCCATAATCTTGCATACTACTGAGGTAAGACTGACTGGTCTGTAGTTCCCCACCTCCTCCTCCCTGCTACCACTCTTGTGAAGTGGGATCACAAGAACCCTTCTCCAGTCTTCTAGGACCTCTCCTGTGTTCAGAGACTCACTAAACAGTTCTGAAAATGGCTCTGCTAGTTCCACCCTTAGCTCCTTTAGTACCCTGGGATGTATGCCATCAGGTCCCATTGCCTTGTCCACTCTGAGTTTATCCAGCTCTTGTAGGACCCTTTCTTTTGTGAAGGGACTAGTGCACACCTCCCTTCCCCCTGTGTCCATGGTGCTGAGCTGTGGGCCCTGCCCTAGTTCAAGAATTACCCTCCATGCTTGAGGGGGGACAGTGTTAAAATGTTTAAAGAATTAGAGAATCCCTGTCCATATGTGAGAAGTTTTATGGCTCACAGTGTATGGCAAGTTGAATGTTAGCGGGAACTATAAACATAAAAGCCAGGAGGAAAGAAATTGTCCTTACATGGCATGTATTGCACAAGAAGAAACAATGCAACATTTTCTTTTTGACTGCTCATATGTAAAATCCTTATGGTCATTTCTAGCAAACAAATTGAATTTTAGGTTGCCCCTCCAACTGAATTATGAAAGTCTTCTTTTAGGGAGTTACCCCTCCTTAATTAGTAAGTATGATGAAGAAACTTTGGCTGTTTTTTTATGTTGCATCAAATTTTATATATGGCTGGCAAGATGCCAATGGGCTGTTTATCAGAGAAAGATGCCCTATGAAACAGTGAGCACCCTAATATCTAAAGCAATGAACTCTGCATATTTGACAACAAAACGAGAACCTCTTCAAAAAAAGTATTCAGATGGTGGAAGAGTTTTGAAATTTTTATTAAATACAAGTAACTGAAGTCTAATGAACAGTAAGGAATTAATTGGAAACAGTTGTAGATAAGCAAAATGTCTAAATACGAAACAAATTTCTCTGTCTTGAACTAAAGTATTATAGAGGACCACCATTTCATGTGACTTGTACATAAATGATGTATATGAAAATGGAATGTTATTGTGTAAAACTTTGATGTGATTTCAAATAAAAATACCCCTATTCTTTTCGGTAAGTGCCATGGGATCTTTAACATCCACCTGAACTACCACCAGAACAGGCAGATGGGACCTCGGTTTAATGTCTCATCCGAAAGACGGCACCTCAGGAGTGCAGCACCTCCTCATGCTGCACTACAGTGTCAGTATTGGGATATTAACCCAAGTGCCAGGTGTGGGAAATGAACCCACAGCACTCTGACAACCCAAGTGTCAGGTGTGGGAAATTAACCTACAGCCCTCTGACAATCCTCTGATCTCCTGGCCTCAGAGGGCAGTGTGCAACCTGCTGAGCCACTGACACTGATCTTCCACTTCACTGTCTTCCCACCATTGAAGGTGGGAGTCATATAGAAAGAGAATGGCTTTTCTTGTTAGTACTAACTACTGGAGTTCTTCTAAATTACTTTCATTTTGGAACATGCTAGTGTTCAGCTTCCACAAACCTTTGCCTGTTGAGAATTTAGTACAGTTCAAAAGATATATGCTAATTATACTGTTGTCAGAGGTGGCCACCATTTGAGTCTTTGTTTGTTTACTGGGGGTTGTCATAGTCACGAACCAATAATCAATGCAGGTAGATAGTGCACCTTTATGGAAGGCGTGCTGGGGGGGAGACGTATTTAATGCTTGCACGTCTATTCATTGTGTTTGAGAAAATAAGGTTTTTAAAAAGGAAACATCACAGAATGTTTTGTCTGTTTTAACTCCTCTATCTGATCTAAGTATACTACAGTTAAAGTCTCCTCCACATAATACAGTTTGGGCAATGTATAGGTATGGCTGGATGTTTTTTAATAGTTCTATGTTTGAGGCCTTGGTCTGTGGAGTGTAAATATTCACTAAATGAAAAGCTTGGTTGAAAAGTAGGATGTCAATTATAAGAGCTCTACCTGGATGAATTTCTATTGCTTTCAACACTTTCACTTCTGTATGTTTTTGCATATTCCCACTCCACTGCATGTGTCTTCCCCCAATGACCAGTAAGATGTTCCCCATATCCATTCTGTAGAAGCTTTTTTAGCCTCCCCTACCGTGTGTAGTCTGGTGTCTTGCGGAGAAAAAATATGTCAGACTTGTAGTGTTCAAACATGACAAAAGTTTATCTCCTTCTTTTCTCTGTTTTAATTCTATTCATATTCAGGGAGGCTAAGGCTAATTCTAATGGGACATCCATTCCGTAACATCCGAAATCTTTCTGTGTTGGGGGGGTGGCAAAGTGTGACTGGAATCTGGGTCTTGCTGTGCCATACGTGGATGAGCTGTTTCTGTGTGTGAAATGTCAGCCACTGTGTGATTTGGGATGGTCTCACTATTATTGGAGCTTTGCGCAAGGGTTTCCTTGGTGGCTTGGTTAGGTTAAGTAGCGTTTGTTGGGGTTTCTGAAGTGGTCTTTTTACTATTGTCAGGGTTGTGTGGTATTCTTTTTAACAGCCCTGTTCACATAGAAATCATGCTCTGCAAAATCTGCATCAGTGGTGTTATGAGATGCCCCGGGCAGGAGGTGAATGCATGTGCTTATTCCTCACATCAATTGCAGTGGGGGGGTAACAGTGCAGTGAATACCTGGGTGGCCTAGTGAGCCACACATAGTGCATTTTATCTTGTCACAACTGCTACTAAGATGTCTTGGAGAACCACACTTGTAACATGACTTGGGCTGTACAGGATAGAATAATATCCCTCTATCCCTGCCTAAAAAAGTCTACTGGGGAGATGTTAGATACTTGCTTCTGTATGCCTACCTTTTACTTTGAATCCCCCCAACCCCCATCTAGAAACCCTCACTATCTATTATTGGTTCAGGTAATCCATGTACTTCACATTTGTGCTCCAACCAATACAAAATGTCTTTAACATGTATCCCCTATTCCTGAAAAGAATAGTTATAGTTTTAAAGGTAGGTTTTGACAGAGGTATAGAAGTAAAACAAGTCCATACTTGGGTTTCCTTTACCAGCTGATACTGAGTCCAGAAATTTTCCAGTAAAAAAAAAGGCAGACCTGAAACTAATGTCAAACATTTGTTCGCCTGGAGCATGCATGAATGCAAAAACATCAGATGGAGAGAACTGCAAGGATTGTTTGATTAGAAATTTTCCCACAAAAGTCCAGTCTGGTGGGACCACCAACCCTCCTTTGCATCTGAGCCTCACAGCATGCCATCTTTTAGCTTGTTCCAAGGGGCGTTGAAACAAACTGTCAAAACTTGGTGTCAGGGTTGGGAGTCTCTAAGTTTTATCTGTTGTCCCATTTTCAAAATTATTTGAATGGTCAAGTTCTGTTGCCACTTGGCTGTCAGTAATCAGCTGTTCTTTGTCAGGGTTTGTAATGCTACTCGTTTGGTTAGTATCAGGATGCGCAATATTTGTAACATTAGAGTGAGTATCTGTTTGTGGGAGGTCCGGATGCGATGTTTCATGTGGTGAATTTTTGTCTTTGTTTGACAGTTCTTGAGAGTTGTCAGCTTGTTCTGTCCCTTATTCTGAGTGATAGCACTGCTTGGGACCTGTTGTCACTGGCGGAAAAGTCTTAGAGCTTGTGCTTAGTACTGGAAACTCAGGGTCGGAAATCCACACTCCAGAATCGGCTTGGATCCATCCTGCTCCAGTAAGAGCCACTCCTGCTGTCCATTCAACAGCTTCTTCTACAATAGATTCTCTCAGTTGATTTAACATGGGGGTAGTCATTTTGGTGCCAAATTTGAATACAGAGACTGGGTTTGGGAGTTTCTTCCCCCCCCCATGCATTAGTAGTGCTCCCATTTTGCCATTTTCTTTTCCTTTCCTCCTCTAGTTTTGTTTTGCCCCGAAAGTATTTTAACTCCACTGCTGTTAGCATGCCATGCTAGCGCTTTTTATTTTCCTCTAAATTCTTCTGAAGTTTTTGTTCTGCTGAAATGAAGTTTTCCTCCAGTTCTTCGTTAGTGAGTATGAATTCCTCTGGTATAGTATCTGCAGCATTTTCTTCGGTCTCCTTAGCTGGATCTGCAGAGAGGGAGACCAGCTCCTCTGCAGGTATACCAGCGGTCAGTCTGTTCTGACAGTCATCCATCATGACAGACCAGTGGACAGAGGTCCCCCCTCAGGAAGATTAGGGGAATTTCCCCAGTGTCCTGGCCAACTATCCCCCCAATCACTAAAAAATACCACCAACAGCTTGATCTGGTTCTGCATGTCAGTTTGCATCTGCATCTTTCCCCATCTCCCCCGGGATGAGACTGAAAATAGGCAGAAGTGTCTAGTCCTCCTTTCCCAGTCAACAAAAACTAAATAAATAAATACATCTGCAGTTCTTTGTTCTCTCTCTGCTTTAGCCTTCCTCACCATCTATTGACCTTTCTCAGCTTCCTTAGATAGAATTCCAGTTGCCCTCAAGCTTTTCCATTTTTCTTTTTGAATTCTGCCTATTTGTGACTCTGTCTCCTCTTTGGAGAACCAAATTGGTCTTTTTTTTGCTTTCTGCTTTTCCCCACCTGCATCATACAGGAATTAGTTACCTCCATTATCCCTTACTGATAATGTACCACTTGGTATTAACTCCTGCTTTCCCCAAAAGCAGTAACTTTTTCCTTAAGCATTTTCTCCAGCTTCACAAGATCTGCCCTTCTGATATTCAGGATCATTCTCTTTGAGTTAGAATGGTGAACTTCTAGTAGTACAGTATGTTAAACCATACTGAGTTATGATTGCAACTACCAAAAGGTTCCTCCACCCTGACATCCCTAACCATGTCCCAGTTGAAGAGTACCAAATGGAGAATAACCTCTTCTTGATAGGTTCTTTAACCCACTTGGAGAAAATCCTGCATCATATCCACAAGTATATGACTCCTAGCACTCTTGGCTTCTGGAATTTCCCAGTCCACATCAGGCAGGCTGAGGTCCCCCATAATACCACCTCAGCCTTGGCAACTGTCTTCTTCCCTGCATGCCCTGTCTTCCTTCTGGTTTGGATGTCTATACACCACATCTATTCTGATGTTTCTCCACTCATCTATTACTGACTGCACCCAGACTAATTCCCTCCTGCTCACCTCCCCTAGGGTCCTATCCTCAGTAACGTCTATGATATCTTCTATGTACAGAGCCACCCCGTCTTCTGTCTTTCAGTCTGTCTCTTCTATAAGAATGTAGCCAGAGAAAGCGAGATCTCAGTCATGGTTTTATGTCACCCATGTTTCAGTTACAGCCAATAAATCCATTTGGGCCTCCACCACCACTTCCTGGAGTTCACCTGTTTTGTTACCTAGCCTCCTGGCATTTATACAGATTGCCTTTCATGATCCTTTTCCCCCTCCATCCCTTGTCTATCATTCCCCTGTCCCCTGGACTTGTTTCTACCTTACTACTGTCTTTGTTCCTTGCTATTTCTTCCTTAGCCTGTCCTCCCACCCTAGTTCCCTCATTGTCAGTATCCTTACATACTCTGTACAGACTCTGCTTCTCTACTTTAGTTGAGGCAGGGCACGTTAGGCCTCCTATGCTTGAGGAGTTATTACCTCTGTCTATCTGTCCACTAGCCTCCTTCCTTACTAGTTTAAATGCCCTATGATGAAGGCATTGAACCTCTACCCTAATGCAGCAGCCACATACTCAGTAGGGTGGAGGCTGTCTCTCCTCAGAAGCCTCCCATCCTTCCAAAACGCCCCAGTCTTTCAGCCATTTATTGAACTGAAAATTGTATTTACCATCCTGGTATGCACTGACTTTAAGCAAATCCAGGAAACAACATAGAGGTTGTACAATGCTACCTTATGGCTCTGTTTACAATTGGGGATCAGAGGAGTGGCAAGGTCAAACATCATAAAATGGATAGTAAAAATCTCAAATCCTAATTGGTCAAATAGCATCACTTGACTGTTAATTAAATCTCCAATTTGTACACATTTCTGAGTCATGTAACAGTTTCTAAATGTTTACAATGTATTCTTGTTCACAGGATATGTTTTGACTGTTAGTTTAAACAAACTACTTTACCTGGTGGCTTAGTACACAATACATTTCTTAAGGTTTTAGATTAAAAAAATCACTTTTTTCTAATTTTGTTGGTGCTGTTTTAACATCTAATCAGGGTAGGGGTTATGGTGACGAATGAATGCACCTCCCGGGTGCTGGAGGCACTCGGCCTTCAGCCTCATGCCTCACAATACACCCAGGGTGTGCATTAATTCACCATAATGCTATGCCTTGTCGTGGGTTATTGCTTACTTATTTTGCAAAGTAAGTAAATAAAAAATTAGTTTGAGCACTGTGAGTGCTAACCAGGGACAGACCCTCACACTATGTGTGCACCTTTTAGATGGAAGTTGTTCTTTAAGCAATCCACTTAGGTTACCTGCAAAGCAGCATAATGCATTACCATGAGTCTGTGTATTTAGTAGATGTCTTGCTTTCTGCTTTACAATCTGACTAGATAAAATATTTAGCCCTGTAACTTGGCCTAATTCCATGCTGATAATGATCTGGCAGCGAAGAACACCTGCCTACTAGCTCTGTCACGGGGTCAGCTGTGAAGTCCCCTGGAATACAAGGCATGGAGTTAAAAGGCCTGAGTTGTTGCCATGTGTAAGCTACAATTGGGGAATAGCTGGCCTTGAAAAGAGCACCAAAACCATGACTGAAAAAAAAAAAGAAATCAGGGAATAGCTCCTTCTCATCCCTTGTAGTCCATATACTTATATGATACAGCAGTGTTCTCTAAATAACTGGCAAAAGGGTGCTCTTTTAGGCTGCCAGTAGGGCAGGAAGCACCATGAGGCCAGTGGTGGTTGGTACAAAGGTCGGATGTTACACACAGCTTTCCTTAAAAAGGTTAGAAACCATAGGAATCCTGAAGATTTCTCAGATCTGATTGAGGTTACACTCTTAGAAGATCTTGAACTTGTTCAGAGCATTGAAATCACTGGATTCCCAGTTTTTCTGAGTTTTTTCGAAGCTTGGATGTCGAAGAAGAAACTGTATTCTGGGAAACTATTGGACTTTAAGTGTGAGAAAATTGGAGGGTGGAATTAGCAAGGAAAGGTTTGGACTAAATATCTTGCACTTTAGAATACTTTGAGAAATTTAGTGCAAACTGCTGAAAAGGAAAAAGACTGCAGGAATAAAATATTGTACAGTTCATAGGCAATCACGGGTAAAGTGTAAATGTTGGGTGTTTGGTTAAGAACAATTGGTCTCAGGACTCTGCATTGCACATTTCTGACAATATCTGTCTGTAAGTCTCAAATGTATTTTAATATAAGAAATCTAAGCCTTAATAAGTCTGTTGCAGGTAGTTTAGGGTTGAGGATTCATCTGAGAACAGATCTTTAAAAAAGATGTTACAAACTGTTTAAGACGGGTTGTGGATTTATCATGTTTAGTAACTTGAATATCCCTTTTTTGAGCATCAGATAAAGAAATGAACTTTATTTTCTGTCTTTTTAACACTGCTTTTTGCCTCACAATAATAAAACATCACTTGTTGCATGTTCATTTCTTTAAATTTATTTTGTAGCTTTAGTTTTAATCTGTGTGTGAGGAACTTAAAGTAGAAGCTGGTGAAATAACTTGGTCAAAACCATTCCAGAACAACTGAGGCTGTCAATGGAAAGGCTCAGAAAAGCCAGGATAAACAGTAGAAATGTATAGGTCATAGTTGTGCAATTATTTTTCCGTAAAGCTTTTCCTACCTTAGGGAGAACAGGCAGCTCTTCAGCTCTGTCCCTTGTGTCCTGTTGCCAGCTTCTTCATCCTCCGAAGTCCTGGGTGCACATTCCCCCATCAATCCCCCCATGGCAGGGATAGGAGAGGGAGGGAGGGTTATCCCCCACCAGGCAGACACATCCAGAAGTCCCTCAGTCCTTGGCTGGCAGAGCAGACCACAGGGAGACTGGTAGAGCTTCATGTAGCCCATCCTCCTATTTCCCATTTTCTTTATTCTCCAATGCTAGGGCATGCACTTCAGAGCATGGGAAACATAGACTTTGATGGCAGATAAGGACTGCTTGGCCCACCTAGTCTGCCCATTTCCCTACCTACAGTATAGGCCACAGATCCTAGTTAACCAACAGCCTATTTATTCCTACCCCCCACAAGAATTGCCTTATGTCTGTCCCATGCATTCTTGAATTCTCCCACAATTTTAGACCCCACAACCTCCTCAGGAAGGCTGTTCCATGCATCCACTATCTGCTCTGTGAAAAAATACTTCCTCACATTGCCCCTGAACCGACCCCCCTCTATCTTTAAATTGTGTCCCCTTGTTCTTGCATGTCTCTTTTTCTGAAAGATGCTACCCTCTTGGACTTTGTTGATTCCACTGAGGTACTTAAAAGTTTCTATCATGTCTCCCCCTCCCTCCTTTCCTCAAAGGTATACATAGTAAACTCCTTTAGTTTCTCCTCATACGGCTTCTCTTGCAGACCCTGCACCATTTTAGTTGCCCTCTTCTGGACTGCCTCTATCCTGTCTATGTCCTTGCGGAGATGGGGTCTCCAGAACTGGACGCAGTACTCCAGATGGGGTCTCACCAACTGTCTGTACAGAGGGATAACAACTTCCTGTTTTCTGCTGGTGATACCTCTCCCTATGCATCCCAGTGTACCCCAGCCCTCCCTACTGCCTTCTCACATTGCTTGCTAACCTTAAGGTCATCTGATATGATTACCCCCAGGTCCCTTTCCTTTTTTGTTGTTGTTACTACCCCCCATTGTGTAATCTTCCCTGGTTCTTGCTTCCCAGGTGCATTAGTTTGCACTTCTTTGCATTGAATCCTAGCTGCCATACTTCTGACCATTCCTCCAACCTTGCCAAGTCCCTTCTCATCCTTTCCATGCCTCCTTGTGTATCAGTCCTGTTGCAGATCTTTGTGTCATCTGCAAAGAAGCATACTTTTCCTTCCAGTCCCTCTGCAATGTCACTTATAAAGACATTAAAAAGGACTGGACCAAGTACTGAACCCTGTGGTACCCCACTAGTAACCCCTCTTTCTTCAGAGTGGACTCCATTTACAATTACCTTCTGTGTCCTGTTGTCCAGCCAATGTTTTACCCAGGCTACCACCCTGGGACCCACTCCCAGGCTGGTTAATTTGACTATGTGTGTGAAGGCATGCATGCTCTACAGAAATCCCACAGCAACCTTCCTTCAGTGTCACTCACTAGTCAATCCTACTACCAGGCCTCCACCTCATGGAAGTCACGTGGTGGTGTCAGCATGCACCCTCCCCTAGGAGAGAAGAGCAGTCCCTCGGATGTTCAGTCCTTTCCCAACCCACCTAAACCCGTCGACCCAAATCTGTTTCTGAACCTGGGTTGCCAGCATGGCAAGAAGTAAGGCACCAGTGCCTCAGTGCTCTATGCCACTGGGCTGCCTAGTAGTTGCGGCAAACAATTTTTAATTAATCTACTACCATTGTTTGGCAAAGCTTAGACTAAAACTTACAAAGGATCCAACATTTTCCTAGAAAATGCAAGTGCCAATACTTTCATAGCTTTTCTAAGCTTTAACTTCTATCTGAGTTCACTGAAAACATCAGAAGTATTAGAAATTATATTTTCCAAGCCAAGCTCTCCTTTGAAGTTCTACAGATTTCACGCCTTACATTGCAATGGGTAGACCAGTCTTACGGCAGCTAGTGGGGAGCTTCTTGGGTCTGTGGGTGGGAGGAAAGCCCCTCCTCATGGCAACCAGTGAGGATGAACCACTCTTTGGGGCTCCAGTTGGGGTGTTCCCAGCTCTGCCTCACTCCACCCCCCTCAAGCTACTTAATGTGGGCCATAGGTTAACCTGGCTCTTCTTTATTTAGTACAATACAATACTATCATTACCCTCCCTCAAGTTAGCTTAGGGGAAATGTTTGCAGCAAGCAGAACTGCCACTTCAAGACCCTTCCTCGTAGGCACTGAATAAAAAGTATAAACTTACCCTACATTTTTTAATTTGTTTATTTTAAATGTTTCCCTGGGATACGTACTGAGCTGGTGGTAGCTCATTTCCAGATGCTTCCTGGGGGAAGGAGAGTATGTACAACTTAAACAATAACATGCAATAAAATAGCCCTGGTACTGTGGAGTAGATTTCATAGGTTTCAGAGCTGGTCTTTTCTTCCTATATTCCCTCCTCCTCTTCCCAAAGTTAGGCCCTAATAATCCCCCCGGCATACAAAACCTCCTGTGCATTGCCAAAAATCAATACTCAACCAGGATTAGTGATAGGAATGTACTGTTCATACCATTCCTGAAAACTAGCCTGGCTCAATGTTCCTTCACTTACAGAGCCCCATTCTGGTTAAATGAACTACCGGGATCCCTCATGAACCTCCCTAGCATTGCCTTGTTCAAAACAGTGCTGAGAAAGACTCTCTTATCAAGCTCCAGATGTGACTGCACTCTGACCCAATAGAATAGCTACTATAAACGATGAGGTTTTGACCACATACTGTAATATCTAATAATGTTGTAACTTTCACTTTTTTGTTGTGCGAAGTTGTATTTCTGTAACTCACTGTGACAAGGATCCATTGAACCTGCTCTCTGTATCTGCCTATCCTATGTAAATTCCATCTATTGACGAGGAACCTTTGTAAATGAGATAGCCATTTCAAAGGTATATTTCCTATTAAATAAATAAAAAAAACAATAAAATCTGTAAAATAAATTGTACAGGGCTGGTCTTCAGTGATCTGCAGCTATACCCAAAGAATGGGATGATAAAATAAATAGTTTTCCCAATGGAGGAAAAAGGAAAATAAAGAAAGACTAAGGCATAGGCCTCTGTGTTCCAAGCTGAGTCTGTTTGGTGAAAGGGCTTTGATAGTTGTATGGTGCTCTTGATTTTAAACAAATGACACTCTAATAAAGCATAACATTGTTGATTAAAGACTTCATTTTTCACTTTATTGTAGGGCTCTTCAGTATTCTCTAATCACTTTAATCAGAAAATGTGAATGCAAGGGTGTGATTCTGAATAGGGAAGTACATTGGGCTGCTAGTTCTGTAAGTCAAAATATGATTCTGTCCCTGTTGGCACTGCAGTACTGAAGCAATTACAACAATATACCGTCTACCTTACAGGGAGGTGAGGCTACCTGAACTGTACTTTACCTCCATGTAAGGCAGATGGTGGAGAAATGTTGTCAAATTGCACTCTGTATTTGATCTTGCTGATTTGAAGACCTTGGTACAGGCCATTGTTTCTTCTAGGCTGAATTACTCTGAAATGTGCCCTATAAGGGCATACCTGGGGGTCAACATTACTGCTTGCAGCTAGTCCAGAATGCTGCAGCTTGATTTCTGACCTCTGTCACATCATATCATCCCATCTCTGCAAGCTCCAGGCTGACTGCCTGTGAGGTGTCGAATTGACTACAAGGTACTTTCATTGACCTATAAAGTCATGATATAAACGTGGAACCCCATCTCCATGAACTCCACTAAACCCCATATCTCCAGGAGGACCACAGCATCCAACCAGAGCTTGTCCAAGATCCTTTCCTCCCACATAAAGTCAGAGGGATATACCTGTAGGGGATCCTCAGCAGCAGCTCCTGTTTTATACAATCTTTTACCATTGAAGGTCAAACTCAGAACTGTCATTCAGTACTAGCATTTCAATCTCAGCTGGAGGCCACCTGTGGAAGCAGGCATTCCCCAACCTAGAATAAACAAATATATCCAGCAGATGCCTACTACTGTCTTGTAGTTATGTGCTACTGTTTATATGGAGGTCTGCATTCTGTATATTTTATTTATTGTATCTTTGTTGTGTATTTACACTTGTACAGTGCTATATGCACCTCATAGGGAGCGTAATAAATAAAAATAACTCATTTATATTAAGGTAGAATTGGTGCTCTTCAGTGACAGGTACACTGGAGCCCAACATAATGCAATGCAATGATTCAGGTTGCTGCATTGCAAAAGGGATTAACTGCCATTGAAATTGCATTGTTGCCTACAGTAACTCTGCTGCAGAATGCTGCAGTGTTGTGTTGCATCCTGGTTGGATTCACTGTCTATGCAATGAAATATTGCACCCCTTGTGGTTTACATGTCCCATTCCCAGGTCCCAGCTCAACAACCCCCTTCCCATTTTTGTTTTAAATCTTTAGGGCCCAATCCACAAAGATCGCCTTGGCTAGGGAGCTCCATGCTCATACAGTATTGTGTGCCAGAGGTACAATCCACACTCCCCAGATGCCCATCTATGGTTCCTCCTCATATGTAGACACCAGTGTGGATAGGTGTGGGGTATTAGAGTGAAGCGGAGCACAAAGGCATCCAGTCAATAGCCGACCTATTGCTCTAATTGAGCTCCTGCTCGGCATGGAGCAGAGACTTGTGGGATACAGTAGTCCTTCAAAAGACTACCATATCCAAAATAGCGAACTCAGAAAAACCAAAAGAAAAATCCGAAACATGCTCAAAGTGCCCTCAGCTCTTCTTGCTAGCTTGGAGGGCTGGGACACAAAGTTGCTAGGGTTAATTGTGCCCCGGTATGTCTTTACCATGTGATGTGCAGGTACACACCTGTGTGGCCTGAGTTTTGGCAGACTCTTGAGCCATGCAATGTTGCTAGCTCCTGCACACACTCCAAAATTGCATAAACTGTTTTAACAATAGCATGTATGTGCACCCCCAATCCTGACTCAGCTGCCCATGTTGACACATGTACAACCTGGGACCGGGTGCAGAAGGGTCTTGAATACAATTTTGAGGATGCCACAGAGCACCCCACTGTGTGCATACAGCATTTTCAGGGCACTCTTCAGCTCCACAAGTACAGGAAGATCAGGATCCCTTTTTGGATTGGGTCCTTTAGTTTAAAGTTCAGTCCCACCCCATCCCACCCATGCAGCACATTAAACCAGTCAAGTCTTAATTCCAGTCTTCCATTTAGGTTCCATCAACCATTTCAGAGTCCCACACCAAGCTCAGAATTGAAGGGTGCATGGCCGTGGTTATGTGGGGGAAGAGCTCCTCCCCCCACATCCTATTTCAGCCAGCTGGCAGACCACCGCTCTGCTTAGAGTGAGTTGCACTCGCTGCGCTCGCTCCATGCAGTATGCTTGGGCTGGCTCCTTCCTCAGTTCTCCTCTCACCCCCCCTCTCTCTCTCCTCCATTGCCTTTCTGCTGCCTCCTGCCCCATTCTTCTCCCTTCCCCCTCCTCTCCATTTGTTTTCTTAACTTTCTTGGGGGGGATTTCGCCTCGCCTCTCGCTGCAGCACCGTAGTTCGCTTGTTCGCTCATTCTATCGTCCTACTCCTTATGGCCTTTCGTGCCTGAATCCTTTCGCATACACTTCTACTGCTCCCCCATGCTCTTCTGGATACCGCTTCCCTGGCGGTAACACAGATTCCTCCTGCTCACCGTACGCTGTGCATCCATATGTACTGACCCTTATTAAAACACAAACAAAACAAACAAATATGACCGGGTGTTGGTGAGCCTTTAGGATGTCTCTGTCTATGCTACGAAGTCACCGGGACCTTCTACTCTACTGTACAGCTGACCTGCTACCCGCACTCCTGGACTATCGCACCATGCATTTTACCAGCACATTTGTAATCTACCATATTAACACGTTCTACAGCAGCTCTTCATTCGAGCATTCCTGACCGGTCTACTTTGGGTTCATAACCACGGCCATCTAGGGCTGACACCAACTGCCTGTATCATTACTCTGACAATTATCTTAAGGGGAGACTGGTCTTACGGGGCTTCCTGGGGCGTTTTCACTGCATCTACTTCCCAGCTTCTATGTACCAATTCTATCATCTTACTGCCATCAGATACGTTTCTATGGTGCTTGCATTTAAGGGGAGCTTCATCCGTAGATTCTCATGCCACAAGGCAGTCACTCAGTGAAAATGTTACCAATATTATAAGCCCTATTCTAAGTATTGGGACACATTAAGCTACCTAGCAATGTTTATTCAAGTTACTTCAACGTTTGTCAAAGATTGCCGTCCCTCATGGAGCAGCTTCCAGACACTGTATTAATTTGAAGGCTTTATTCTGCAAGCTAGCTTGACCTGCCTACCAACTGCTATCACTCAAGGCATTATGTATTTAGCTCACTGTGTGATTATTCAGCCACAGGCCTATCTACGGATATTTTACTCGCTTCCAGCTGTACATTGCTTTCACTATTACATTATATTCAGTAGGCAAACAGTTTCACCTTGGAATGGTATTCCAATATAATTCCAGTTTCTTGTACTCTCATATGTCACTCACTGCAATTCAGCTAAGCATTGCATGCTAGCCTACTTGGGGCTTGGCTGCTATTCTTTACTTACCCTACCAGCTGACCTACGTGTGGTCCAGCTGCACATGCTAGCTTACGTGGGGCTGGCTGCCACTCTTTCCTTAACTTACCAGCTGACCTTGCTTGGTCCAGCTGTATGCTAGCCTTCTTGGTTTTGCTATTATTTCTATTTACTCACCGGCTGACCTACGCAGTCACCCATACCTTCTATGGTCCATCAGCTGACCTACACGTGGTCTAACCGCACTTCCTTATCTCGTTGAGCTTAGCTCCCATTTGTTCCCATGGATGCTTCCTACAGAGCTACTTCATTCATTCAGATCTACCTCCAACTCATGCTTCCTAAAGCTTCTGTCTTCCACTGGATTATTCTGGAGTACATCAAGATATTCTCCTCAATTTTCTTGGATGCTTCTCGCCTTACTACATCAACTCCTTCGGAGTTACTACAACCGTCTGTGCAAGACCTCCCTGCCAAGCTATATTCCATACTGCCTTCCTTAGTTTACCTGATGCCTAAGACATTGTTCTACTACAGTTTCAGGATGCTTATTACCTCTGATCGACTTGCCAACTCATCTGCCCAGGGCTCTTCACTGCAATCTTTACCATCCTTGATTTTCAGGATACATCAGTCTACAGCACCTTCAATGCTCCATGAGTCTGCCTGAGAATGTATCACTACCCTGCATCAAACTGACTCAGTGTATGCTACCATTTACAATCTCTTCCTTACTACTTCACTGCTATTTCTGCATTACATGCAGTTCGATATTATTATTACTTATTTACCACTGCTCCACAACCTGCCTCACCCTGCGGGGCCAGAGGTTCACAGCATCGCACTTCAAAGACCTGCACCCCTATGAGCCGGAGGTCACTTGATCTTGTATTACTACATCATAACAACCCGCTTCTATGACCTGCTTCACCCATTGGGCCTGGGGATTCAACCACTTCTACTCTACACCTGCCTCACCCAGCTTCAGGCCTGGAGGTTCACACATTCTCCAATATGCCTGCCTGCCACCGTGTCTGCCAGCCTAGGAGCTCCTTTCTACTGTGGACTCACGTCCAAGATTATTCTTTGAATGCTTCTGCCTTGCCGCTTCACTCATATGAATTACTACTACTACACTCCTACCAGGACACCTAGCTGAGCTTATCTAGAAGACTTTCAATCGCCAGGTTTATGCTCCACAGCTTCTTGAACCCTGTGACATGCTACTTCATTCAACTCAGTTTCTTCAGTTATCACCATTTATGACTCATAACCTCAACTATTCAGGACTCGTCACACCATTCTCACCAAATCAATTCTAGCTACTGCACCATTCTGTCTTTCAAAATGTGGAGATCTGCATCACTATGCAACTATTTGGATCACCAGACGACGCTCTTTGAATCCTGTGCCATTACTATTCTTATGCTCCTTGATGTATACCGTACTTAGTCTATGCCATGCTACTCCCTTGCTGCTACGTTTGCATCGTACAAATTTAACTACTGCTACTACTGACCTACGTACAGGTCCACTTATTTACATTATTAGCTCATTTTACCTGCTTCGCCCTTACAGGGCCTAGAGGTTCATCAAGACTGACTCACTTATTCTACCTCGGGATCTGGAGGTCCATCTAACTTATGTCTACCTAGTCGTACTAAGATCTATACCTAATTCATTTACCTGCTTCCCCACTCTAGATTGGAGGTTCCTACTGCTCCGCACTCTCCAGATCATGCAGCATGCAGCAGTTCCTGTGCTTCATCACCAAGGCCTTCATTTGCAAAGCTTGTCAAGTGGAATGCAAACCAACTGTCCTCCTATTCTGACAATGGACACTTAGCCTTTAGTTACTAGTTCCCCTCGACGGAGACCTCCTCACCTGCTGGAGCACTTCATCAATGCAACTTTGACGCTTTGGATGGTTTTCGACCATGGATTCCAATCTACTATCATTCTGCTCTGGACTTGGATTCTGGGCATAGGAGTTTTCTGGAAGGATGCTGCTCTGTTCACTGACACTTCAGTTCTGCACTTATTCAGTTATTTGTTTCCCTGGATCTGGATCTACAACTTTGGATTTCGGATTAGCCGACTAAATTAGACTTGTTCATTAGGATTACTCTCCTTTAGTATGCCCAGAAGGACGGGCAGGTCAGTAGCCATGGGTCCTCAAAGGTTTCCACCCAAGGGTTTTTTTCTCTCCTGCGTGCTACTGGTCACACTCTCCGGAGTTGGAGGAGGTGATCATACTGCTACTCATTTCTCTTGGGGAGTGTCATCCCACTTGACTCCTTTTAACAGTCAGATAAAGAACCATTGTATGATATCATTAATTTTTGGGGGGAGTCTCATACTACTGGACTAAGCATCCTTCCTACAGTGGGATACAGAGAAAGGTCAAAATATCAAGTCATAACAAGCTATGCATCAGTTCAAGCATCTAAGCCCTTGCATATACTATCCAGCACACATGTACTATAATCACTGACTTGCTCATGTCTATGCTGAAGCATTAATCATTTCATACTACTAGTACATTACAAGCATTGTCCTACTTACTGGTCTGTCCTCTGTATCCAAGCACAACCTACATCATCCAGCTACAGTATGTACCATAAGCACTGAGCTATGAACCACACATAAATGATATTGTCTCACTGTTAGGTACCTAGAAAACAAGAGAAAGTAACTAAAGAAAAACACAAAGAATGTACAGTATATTAAAGAATTAATTAGTTTAACATTAGCTGTATTTCAGACTAGATAAGTATCTAAAAGATATGTTGAGGTTTTCAACCAGACCTCTAAATAAAAAAATAGATTAAGCCTTCAAGGGAAATAGTTTTTAAAAAAATACAGGTGGAAAGGAGACTAGAGAGAGAAAAAATTACAAAGGGAGCATAAAAATATAAAGAGGAACTAAACTGAGCTGGTGGGGGGAGGGATCTGCAAGTTGTCAGCTCAGGAAGATATTTTTAATGTACAGCAAATATAGATTTCCCTGATGAATTAGTGTAGTAGTCAGTATGGCTAGTAATTATAGCCCCAGTGGTAAAGTGGCATTTTACAAAATAGCCTTGGCGATGACCAGTTCCTTCCAACTCACCAGGCCATACATACATACTGTATTTCAACCAGTCACAACCATCACCCCTCTACACATATACACACACACACATATTACATTAAACTGGAGATCACACAACTGCGTCACTCACCCCGCAGTACACAGCACAGTTCAATCCAAGACCATCACCCCCAACCCCACTAACCTAGCAGCAGTATGTATTTCAACTAGAGCTGTGCAGAACTGAACTTAGTGGCTCTGTGTCAGTGGAAAATGAACCCAAGCTCCTAGCATTTTGAGGATCCTGGACTTTCTTTGAAAAAAATGGGGACCCCTATACTTTTGAGGGTACTGGGCAGTGAGGCATCATCATATCTCCCATATGTCTTTACTGTGTCACAGTACAAGGGATTTCCTTCATTTTACCCCTCACAATTACTCAGTTCTGTATCCCATTACCACATATAAAAAGTGCTGCCACACAGAGGTGTTACAAATGCAGACTTTAAAGCAAAAATACAATGCTCTGAGTGTGCGTCTCGTAATTATAGTCTCACATTGAGTACCAGTGACCCTTGTCCCACTTGTGACTGTCCCAAAGTTCCCCTTCCTTAAATACAGTAAAGCCCACCCCAGTCTGAGCCATTCCACACTCTCCACATAGTCATTAATTACACATCTCTCATTTGGTGTGCTTTTAAATGACTTACTTATGTTAGCCCATGCAGCATGCCAATCCTCATTCTCTTCTGTCTCTCACTGCCAATCCCAAATGTCAGTAATCTGACCAGACTGTGCAAACACTATGGGATGAGATTACCTGGATTCAGTCCTCAGAGTGAAAGACAGAAAATGAGGATTGCCATGCTGCATAGGATAAAGCAAAGAATACATTTTTAAATCACATTAAGTGGGTGAAGGGGAGTTAAGGACTCGGTGGGGAGGATGGTGGGGCTCAGATGGTCATTGAACAGGACTTTATTATATTTAAGTATTGAGTCCAAGCCCAAGCAAGCGTGCATCTTTGGGACATACATCAGGTTCCCGTGTATGTCCTGAACTACTCACTGAGTGTAAAGGATGCGGGTACCTGCATCCAAGATCCCTAGCCTAAGTCAAATGTTTGTTGTTTAGCTGTGATTGGCTCGGAGTAAGCTGAAGTATTTTTTCTTTTTTACATTTTTTGTCACTGTGCATGTCCATCACTGCAGTCTGCCTCACATAAGTCAGATGAGGAGGCAGTGTGGTCTACTGGTTACAGAACTGTTGGGAACCAGGAGATCACAGCTTCAAACACCACTGGAGCCAAATATTCACTGTGTAAACTTGGCAAGTCACTTAACCTCCCATTGCTCCAGTCTATCCAGCTGCAGAAATAGGTAGAAACAGGATCCAACTGAAAATGAGATGCTGCATCTCAGCTGAACTCTACTAGGTAAATAAATTTAAAAAAAAAAATAAGGATTCCAGGATGGTGACAGAACTGTGAGCACTCGTTAGAGCTATGTATCCGCCAAATAAAAATTAAGTGCCCATATCGGCTAATCCCACACCATCCTGGTGACTAAAAGAAGCAAAAAAGTAAAAAATGCCAACCTGCAGCAGAAAATGGCAGCTACAGCCATGTATATACAGTTTCTGCGTTTCTTCAGAAAAAATGCCTCCCAAACCTACAGCAGCTCAGGTTGTTGCAACAGCACAGCCGGCCACTAACAACTTCACTGGGAGGGCAGGGGACCTGGGCAAAGAGGCCACAGATAACCAGCAAGGAGATCTCCTTGGAGAAATGTGAATAGGATTCTCCTCCATAAATGATAAGCTTACCAATATCCAAGCTAACTTCTCACAACTCACAGCAATGCTTACTGTGCTAGGCAACCAAGCTGAGTAGATGGAACTGTGAATCATTTGGAATGAGGACAGCATAGCCCCCCTTGAAGTACTATCAGCTCGACACGACAAAGCAAACATGGCCCCTCCAAGTGAAGATTGACAGATTGGAGAACTGCAGGTTGACAGGTTGGGAGGAGTGCTTGAACTTTTTCCAAGTCTTGTCCCGTTTAATCATTAGGGCCTTTAATGGGGGTTGGGGTAATCTATTTGTAGCAGCTTCCCTTGGCACGGAGCTTCTTCATGGGGGCAAAGAGGTTAGCTGCTGTGATAACTGTTGTCTGGAAGAAAGCAACCACCTTGTCCAGGGTGGGGAGGAGTTTGATCGGGCTCCAGTCTTGGCTGCTGAGGTGGTCAGTGAATTGTTCAGGTGAGAAGTGGGTATAATCCCATGTGGACAGGATTCGCGGTTGTACCCTGGACACCTTGTTCTTCCAGATGCAGAAGATGGAGGAGTGGTCACTCAGGGCATCAGCCATTGTACCAGCTGTCCAAATGTTGCAGGGGTTGGTCACCATGGCCCAGTCAAGGGTGGAGTGGTTTCCTGTTTTGTGGTTCAGTCTAGTGGGTTCGGAGATAGCCTGAACAAGGTTTGCTTCTTGAATCAGGCATTTAAGAGACATGTTTCTGTCCTAGGCCCAATTCAAGTTAAAGTGTCCCAGGATGAGGAGTTCCAAGGAGACCTCCTTGACTATATCCTTTAGGACTGCCTCCAAGGTTTGGAGAGCGTTCTTGGGGGGGTTGTATACACACCCAATAGTGAGGTGCTTGCAGTGTCCAAGGGTGATGCGTACGGAGTTTGATTCGCTGTCAGTGAAGGCACTGTGCTGCAGGTTGACCTGTACTGAGTTCAGGGTATCTTTTACATAGATAAGTACCCCTCCCCCTCTTTTGTTGGCCCTGTCTCTGCGATAGGAGTGATACCCAAGTGCATCGACCTCGTGTGAGAGTACATGTGGTTTGAGCCAGGGCTCGTACACAGCTAGCACGTCTGGTTGGTACAGGTCTAACCATGTTTGCACTTCTTGCATCTTGGGCCTCAGGCTGCATATGTTCATATGCGCAAGCCACTTACCCTTCGAGGACACCCAGTATGGGTCCTGAGGTATCAGGATATCAGGAGGTTGCCAAGAGAAGGACCTAGGTTCGGTTGAATATCTCCTGCCAGGAGCAGGAGGGCAGCAAGGAGGCAAAGTGAGGTGGGGTTAGGGATTGGGAGTAGGTCTCTTCTTCGTGTCCTTTTTGCATGGTGGATAGTGGTATACATATTGCCTTTCTTGGTAAATTCGTGGGCCAACAAGAGGGACTGGAGTCTACTCTGGGAGGGGGAATAGGTAATACAAGTAAGGAGGGGTGTCAGGCTGCTGGAATCCCATGGAGTCTGGGTCACCTGTGCAGATGAGCTCATCTGCCCAGAGGAGGGATAGGATGTATATGATGGCCAGGAGTATCCCTCTGTTGGGCAGATATTGTCCAGGTATACCCTGTTTTAGAGTCATGTCTATGGGTAGGGGGACCTCTACTTTAGGTGAGGAGACCTTCAGGATGCCTTGGTACACTGTTTATAATCACCTAGGTGTGATGGCCAGAGTTACTGTAATCTGCCTAACACATCTATACTCTGTATCTCCTGTAGGAGTGTGCAGATAGGGCAGAATAGACTAGCAGCTTCTAGGTATGTACCTTCTAACAGCTGGAGATAAACATCCCCTGTAGGGTTATGTCCAGGACATGAGCATCAAATTAGATTACATACAGGTTCTAATACTTTGTACATTCAGATTCTTGTACTTCCTACTCACTAACGGTTCAAGCCAGCGCCATATAATTTGATAGACCATAAAGGATTCCTGTAAACTTATCAAAGAGAATACGCAGTGGCAAGCTTATTTGTATCCTATTGTAAAGACTGTTCAGTCTGTAGCAGGCTATCACCAAATCAGGTTGGTCCCAAGCAGTAGGTGGGCATGGTTAGCGAGCATTTAATGGGAGGAGGAAACGAGTAGGCGGCCGGGAAGTTTTTATTTTGAAATACCCTGAGTGCTGCTGCCAAAAATCCAAGACCCCAAATGCTGCTGCCAGTTGTCCAAAAGATTTGTTTTCGTCAGGGGAGGTCCGCCCGGCTTAGTGAGTTTAGCCGGCTTCTCAACCCCGAGGTGCTCCACTTATTGTGGTGTCCATGGCAGAGGGGAGCGAGCAGCAGGAGCCGCCCAATCCTCCCCTGAGTTCAAGGTCGCTTGCTGCCTTGTGTAGGAGTTTAGCCGCTGATGCTCAGTCACAGACTTTTGTCCAGGCTGCCCGATCATCACGGCTGTGGGGACCAATGGGGCGCGGGTGCTTTTTTCAAATTTGGAGCCCAGAAGACAAACACCAAGGCTCCAGTAAATTGAAATGCCCCAAGTGCTGTTGCCGAAGATCCAATTCCCCAAATGCTGCTGCTGATTGTCCAAAAGATTTTTTTTCAACAGGGGAGGTCCGTCCGGCTTAGTGAGTTTAGCCGGTGCCTCAGCCCTGAGGTGCTCTGCTTATTGTGGTGTCCATGGCAGAGGGGAGCGAGCAGCAAGAGCCGCCCAATCCTCCTCTGAGTTCAAGGTCGCTTGCCTTGCTGCAAAAGAGGGATGGGGGCAGGCATGTAAGGTACATGTAGAATTCTCATCAAAGGAGGTTGGAGACTGGCACTGACGAATGTGCTGTGGTACATATGGGAATCTGGAGGGTGAGAATGGTCTCCAGACTGCGGGGCTTGGCCTGAGCTGCACAGACACCCTAGATTGGGCATCTATAAACACTGTACTGATAAAATGGAGCTAAAACAGTTCAATCACTAAGTTTTTGGAACCCCGCTGCTTAGTCTCTGAGGGTTTTTCTCTTTGGAGACTATACCAAGAGCTTGGTCCACTATGCAGGACTTTCCCTAGTGTATGGATTGCAGGTACCTGAAAGGTAGTTGGGGGTGCTGGAGATCTACCAACTACCCAATCAGTTCTCATCTGTGCAGGGTGGTGCAGTGCTCAGCAGTGTCATACTGCTGGCTGCTGTTTTAAATGCTTGGCACCTATGATTGTGAATCTTCTTACTATCTCTGATTAACTTTCTTTTCAATGCATCCTATAGAAGCAGTGGAGCTGAATGAAACAGAGAATATGCAGATGACATGTGGCTGGAGTAAATGTGGCTCCAGGAGATGGGGGATGGGGGAGCCAGCAGAATTATAGCCCGTACCACATTATATAGGTCATACTATAATGGGTGAACCCATAAATGTGCTGACCTGGAATGTCCAGGGCATGAATAACCCAATAAAGCAGAAAAGGGTACTAAACTATCCTAAAAAGGAGAAGATCCACATAGCCTATCTGCAAGAGACCCACCTCAGTGAAGTGGAATACAGAAAACTAAAACTGAGATGGAGGGGACAGGTATTTCATTCCTCATAAACCTTGCACGTGTGAGGTGTGCCAGTCCTTGTCCACAAAAATATCCCTTTTGCACCAACTAAAGTGGAGTTTGTCACCTCAGGCAGATGGTTTATGGACCAAGGAACTTTGTTCCAAAAACAAGTCACCCTTCTCAATTGTTATGCCCCAAATCATGAAGACACAAAATTTTTCCTGGACTGGCTTCTATCCCTTGGCACTTCACAGGACACCATAATATTGGGGGAGGACTTCTTCTTAATAATGGACCCCAGCCCTGATCCATTATCTCCAAGACCAGCTTTCCAAATCTGCCCATGCAATCCAAAGGCAGAACTGTGACCTGGGGCCCTGGGAGGCATGGAGGTTGATATACCCTACAGTGAAGGACTTTTCATACTACTCCCCAATACACCAATCTTTCACCCATCTTAACATGTTTTTTACTTCAGAGGTTGTCCTGGGAGAGATTACTTTGTGTAAATACCTTTCGATAATCCTGTCTAACCATGCCCCGCTTAAAATGAGCCAGAGGGTGAGACACAAACCAACACAGGGTTGGAGAGTGTGGAGATTAGACCCTCCCTCCTTCTCAATAAACAAGAATTCTTAGAACAACTAAGGGCAGAGATAAAGGAACTTTGGGCCACCAACAAATTCTCTGTGGTGGGTATAGGGATAGAGCGTGGGATGCATTAGAAGCCTGCATAAGGGGTAGAGCCATAACCTATGACATAAAGCCCAAAAAAGAAGCACAGACACAGCTCCAGAATATAGAAGCTAAAATACAACAACTGGACAGGGACCTCAAAGCAGGTCATAGAAATGAAAAGAGCTACAAAATCACCAATCTGAAGATGCGATATAGTGAGATCACTTCTAAGCAAATAGAAAGAGCCTAAATATACCAAAGGGCTAAATACTATGAGGCAGGTAATGCAAGTGGGACGTTTCTAGCCTTTCAACTTAAGAAGGAGGAAGACATGAGGCATATAACATGGCTCTGTAGGCCTGGCAGGGGTAGAATCACCAAACAACCAGAGATTAATCAGGTGTTTGCAGATTACTACACCACATTTTACACAACAGGGCAGGGGAACCCCCCCCCCAGTGAACACATAGTAGAACTAACAGATTTTTTTTCCCTCTGTCCCCCCTGTCGGCACTCGTTCAGGAGGGTGCCCCAGTCCTTTCCCCCCAACATCCAGCAGGACTGTCCATCAACCATCTTCCCCCCTGTGGGATCAGCCGGGGGGAGCAGTCCCCTGCTGAAGACCAGATCCAGTTCGGCCTGGCAAGCCCAGCTATTCAGGGAGCAGGACCTGCGGGCACTCGCCATCATCCAGCCACCAGCATTTTCCCATGTTCTGATCCCCTGGGAGGTGTGGCGTGCAAGAATGTCCAGGTGCACACCATGCACTCCCGCATGACATGCACTAACATCTGCCCATCTCCCAATCTTCTGGCCTAAGCTGCCTTTCCTCCAAGTTCTACCAGGAGACTGGCAAGTGGCAGTCTCTACCCAACCCTCCCCCTGGAGGAGGAGAGCAGTTCATTGGACGCTCAATTCTCCTCTCTGCAGCCAACCCCTGATGCCCCAAGATCGCTCCTGACCCCGGGTCTCCGGCATGGTGGCAGGTGAGGCTTGGTGCCTCAGACCTCTGTGCCATCGGGCCTGCTAGAACAAACAGATTTTTATGCCAACCTACCAAAGCTAGCAGAGGAAGAGCACATTTTATTGGATGCCCCTATAACTAAACAGGAAATACTTGTCGCTCTTGGGGCACTGCCGGGTGGCAAATCCCTGGGTGCAGACAGACTACCACTGGAGCTGTATAAAAAATTGGCTGATACCCTCATGGTACCACTTAACAATATAATACACTCAGCCTTTGAAAAAGAATTACTGCTTCACTTCTTCAGTGAGGTCAGAATCACCATAATACCTAAACAAAACAAGTTAAAGGACCAAGTGGCCTCATACTATCTCATATCACTCCTGAATATGGATTTTAAGATATATGCAAAGATACTGACAGGTCAAATGGAAAGAGTACTGACTAACCTGGTCTCAGCTGAACAAGTCAGATTTGTTCAGAACGGGAGGGGGGGCTCACGTGAATCCTTTAACCCTGGCACAGGTGCTGGTGAGTGGCCAGATGGAAATCTCAGGGTGCCCAGTGCTAATCATGCTTGATGCTGAGAAGGCCTTCAACTGGAAAGAGTGGGTCCACCTATGGTGCACCCTCAAGGCAATGGGCTTGGTGAAAAGTTCATGGGTCTGGTGAAAGTGATATATAAACACTCGACGGCCAGAATCCAGACCAACTCATGGGTTTCAGACCAAATCAAATTAACCATGGGAACTAGACAGGGATGTCCCCTGTCCGTGTTCTTATTTGACCTCACTATTGAGCCCTTGGCTGTGGTTCTTAAGCAACATCCTCAAATCAGGGGTATAGGCATAGGAGAGGTATCAGCTCCAATTGCCCCATATGCAGATTACCTCCTAGTCAGCATTACTCACCCTGAGACCTCCCTCCCCACCCTCATGAGGGTGCTAAATTAATTCAGGGCTCAGGTGGGGTACAAAATTAATATCTCTAAATCAGTTGTAATGCTTCTATGTACATGCAAACACTGACCTTTCGTGTGGGCCTCCCCTTGTAATGGACAGACACTGGTTGTAGCAGATACCTGGGGCTGAATATCTCTCCTAGGTATGAAGATTTATTCAGGACTAACTACATCCCTCTCCTGCAGAGCACTAAGAGACTATTTTAGAATTGGGCCATCCTACCTCTGTCAGTCATGTGCAGAATAAATGTTTTGAAGATGTACATACTCCCAAGGTTTTTTTGTATCTTTTTCAGGTACTGCCAGTGCCCGTGCCACCTAGTTTTTTCAAGCAGCTCTGATCAATCAGCAGTAACTGGATTTGGGGACAAAAATGCCCAGGGTTCACTTTGACCAGTTAACATTACCCTGCGGGGGGGGTTGGCCCGGTGGCGCTGAGGGTTTAGGCACTGGCTGTCACACCTCGCGCCATGCCGATGACCTGGGTTCGGGAATGGACTCAGGCCATCGGAGGTCAGCAGGGGAGGAGATGATTGAGCATCTGGAGGACTGTTCTCTCTTGGGGTGGGTACTTGGGGACTCCCCATCTAGTCGCTGTTCCTAGTGTTAGCTAGGAGCATCACACACCAGATCAGGGACAGCCAATGGGGGAATGTTGTAGTAGGCATCTGCGGGAAGGAGTGGGAGTGCACCCTCCATGTGCTGTCACCATTGCACCACTGCATGATTAGGGGTGGAAACACAAGAAAAATCCCTGACTCCTGGTAGGTGAAGGTGGGACCAGTGGTCGGCCCCCACACCCAATGTCAGGCTTCCCAGCCCCTGCTTCTGGTTCTCCTCTCCAAGTCCCTGGACACTCCACTTGATTGTAGACAGAGTGCCAGGAGGAGTTCAGTGGTCCTGCCCTGGTGGACTCAGAGCTGGGGGGGGGTCATGCAACCGGGAGAGGAGGAGAGGAGATTGGGCCGGCCGAAGCAGCAAGGGAGCTAGAGGCTTCAGGCAGGGCAGAAGCAAGGTCACATTGAGTATCTTCACTGGAGAGAGAGTCTGGGTAAGTCAGAGCAGAAAAGAATTTTGACAAAAAAAGAAAAAAAAATTTCCCAGGGGAGGTGAGGATTGGGTATGCCCAACTTTGAAAAATACTACAGAGCGGCACAGTTGGTGGGCCTGAGGGGATGACCTGGAAAGCAAATGCAGTGGAATACTACTAGAACAACAGTGGATACAGAAACCCCACTTAACTTGCTATATAACTCCACTGCGCCCAATCTAGCAGTTGCAAAGGGAAATCATAGCTCATCTCTTCAAAATATGGCACATAACACACCTCACTTGGGAGGATGGTGCAACATACACCAACTTGACCCCACTGTGTGGCAGTCCCCTACTACCCACATTTCTCGAGGACCCTGGCTTCTAGTTGCAGAGGGAGAGGGGAGGGTAACTCTTCTGGGTCAGCTGTAAGAACATGGTAGACTTCTGTCCTTCACAGAGCTGTGTGAGAAATTTCAAGTTCCACAATCCCACAGCTTTAAATACAGGCAGACAAGACATTGTCTTACCACTGTCCTGCCCCCAACCCTTCGGGACTGGCTAGCATGTTGGATGGGAATGAGGGCAGCAGAGGGCTGGCCTCTTGGCTGTATAGAAATTTAGTGCTGGTGGGAAACTCTAAATTGATTGACTACAGGATAAAGTGCAAAGAGACATTTTGGTGTAACAATCTCCAAGGAGGACTGGATGAATATACAGTAGGATGGGTGGTACATCCCTTTGCAAAGCAAGTTTAAGCTTGTGCTATATTTTTACCTTCCACATGGCATACTTTACCCCTGAAACACTTCAGAAAATATTCTGGTAACATGACTGGCTGTGCCCTCACAGTAAATCAGACCTGAGCACCTTCCCACATATGTTCTTCTTCTGCCCTAAACTGGGTCACTTCTGAAGGGGGACAAAAGAAACAATGAGCACAATCACACAAGCATGGATCAACCTGGAGGCAGAAATGGTGCTACTGGGGGACTTGGAGAACCTGCCCGAAATGCAGAAGGGGATGAGGAGATTCATATATGTGGCAATTATATGCACAAAACTCAAAATACTGGCTCACTAGAAGAGTGATTAACCCCTTGGAGAGACCACTGAATAGCGAGGGTGGCAGAGCGTACCTGCATGGAAAATATTATACATAAAATGAGGGGCAGATTCAACATATATGATAGGAAGTGGTTGGCACTGGAAAGGTTTCTATCCAAGAGGTAAGACAACAACACAGAAGGATGTCATGTTGGGGGTCCCTGCCCCCCCTCCAGAGGCACTTCCCTAAAGAAAGAACATCTGTAGGTCACCAAGAGCCTAAAAATGACAGATCATTCAGCCTACAGTGTTCCTAATCTTAACATTTTATTGAAAAAATACACTGTATAGATAAGCTGGTTAATGATTGCTTTTTTATTGCTTTCAACAGTTTGCACTGTTCTTCAGGATATTACTCATTCCTTTCCAGCTCCGCCAGACTACTTTCTCCTCTCCTTTTACTCTCCACTCTCCATCTGGGCACACATCTGAATGGAAGTATGTAAGTACAGAAACCGTTTAATTGAACTGCTCAGTGGATGAAGGGTCTTCTATCTTCTCATCTAGTCTCATATAATATTGTATAATGTGTGGAATTCACAATGTCACTGAATAACAATACTTGTCTTGTGATAAGGGAAATTAATAAAATATATTTGAAAACATAAATTAGCAAAATGACTGCTGCTGTCATACCACTGTCAACCACGGATTGGGGGCTGACATCATTTTTTCAAATGCGCGAAATGCTGGCTAACACCTCCCATTTTTCACTATCCCCAACACCAAGAACTGTGTGGTCCATCCACAGACTAATACTGTTTCCTGACCAGTGATGTACCACACCTGTGCTCTGACTCACTGGAGAAAGAGAAGCATCAGAGGTGGGAGACAGTACAATTTACTATGACTGGATTAGAGTGACAGAGCAAGAGGCGGTGATGACAATAAGCCAGAACCACCCAGCACCACAGTGCAGAATCTCATCAGACAGACAGCTCTACAAGGTGGGGAATTACAAGGTGGCTGGCACTGTGTGGCTTGCTGGGCTGCTATCTCTGGAGCCAGCAGGAAGTAGAACATAGAAGGATGTGTGTGTTTTGAAAGAATAAGTCTAATTTCTATTATACACCCCATAGTTAGAATGGCACCTCCAAGTAATGAGATTTTACCCTAAAGGCTTTCTAACTGGGGGTTGCTACGACATTAACAGCTGAGAGACTTCAGAGAGTTGAGGCACATACATTAAAATGACTTACATGTGGGGTCACAGTGAGTAAATGGAGGTTATAAGATTCAAATGTGTCTCAAGGTTAGAGTAACAGCTCTGTGTTTGATTGTAACCACTAATTAGAGCAAACTGCTTTTGCAGGGGAGAGGTTATGGGTTATGGAGCCGTGTAACTGCCTAAGGAGGAGTTTTATTACTGGAGGGATGAAAATGATTGCTTCACCAGAGGACTGTAAACGTTTTCGGGGATCTAGGATGCAGGGATGTGGCAGCAACCAGCAGAGGCTATGTGATATTTTTGCTGGGGGAAGGGAAAGGGGGTTCAGGTGTTGGTAGAGAGACATAGATGTTTGTTATTTTTTTACTAGGTTGGATAGTGTTGTCTCTGTAGAGGAAAGGGGTACAGTATGTTTTTTTACTGGAATCTAGGTAGTTGTGAGAGGTACAGTGATCTATTTACTGGGAACAGGGCAAGAAGTTGTGAGGGGATGAGGATAGATTTACTGGGATTTGGGGGCATCTGCAGGGGGGTAGGGGGTCAACGTGTCTACAACTGGGGGTTACTGACTTCAATTCAAAAACAAAAACTAGAACCAAACCAGGGATAATTTCTGCTCACTTCTAATTTCAGTCAGCAACCCCTCACACTCACACACATGGCTGCACATTTGTACTGCTAACTATCCCCCCACCCCATACCACATTCCAACTGGCGAGCACCCTGTCCCACTGAGCAATGCACACAAGTGCACAGCCCCATTGTGGACAAGGGGACTGAATAAAAATTATTTCAAAATACAGCTAGTTGAGGCACCTTTGGCTCATGTCCAGTGTTCCAGGTAAGGTGGGTAAGGTGCATACAGGCCCTAATTACACATCAGAAATAGGCATTTATGCAGCTTTTATGCATTGGTTCCCATACCAAATGCACTCATTGCATGCATTTTTTGAGAAGCCTTGCCTTTATTATTGTCCCACTACTCAGCTGCACCGCATGCCTGAAGTTCTAGGTCCCAACCTGGAAATTCTTGTCTTTTCTTTTCTTTTCTTTGCTTTGGTCATCCTTGCTCTGATTCCTTGTTCCCTCTTCTCTCCACTCCTAAGCTGCAGCTTCTGTCCATTGATTGAACAGTTGACCTTTGGATCACCATGCATGACTACAACCATATATCACCATTGGAGTATAACTCGTATTGCATGGAAAGTTTGTGGGAGAAAGTGAGAGCAGTGGTGCACTTCAGTGGAGAGGAAGAGTATAGGCAGGCAGGCTGGCAAGAAGTGATGTCCCCATGATCCTAAACCACAAATGAGGCAGTCACAGTGTATTGTAAACAGGGAGGACACTGGAAGCAAGTCATAGGCAGTAGTGGTAGGAAAAGAAGTTGGAGGGAGTCAGAGTAAGGTAGTATGCTTGGTGAAACATGAATATGGGATGGGAGTGTGGTAGCCTGATTCTATTATTTGGTGGGAAAAGCCTGAGCTCGCAATGGATGGAGGCGCAGTCAGAGAGGATATCTTACAGGAATTGTCACTGACTTTCTGACACATGTCAATGAAAACAAGTATTTGTCAATGCCAAATGTTTGCTTGCTTGTATTTGCTGTGTAGGCTGTTGGCACTGATAGTGCAGAAGCAAAAATTAAAGCGATTTTCTGATCCTAAGGTACCACTTTCAGGATAGGGTACCTTAGGTCAGTGATAGTCTGTTGCTGTCATTTGTAACATTTGATTTTCAGCCTATATTTACCTGGAAGTGATCATAGTTTTGCCCTCAGCAAGGTGGCCAGCCAATCGTTTCCACTTGCCTAGTCATGTTCACACCCCCACGCTCCGGCATGTTATGACGTGCAGCAAGGGAGAGCATGGGGGTGCGCCCCATTGAACTGAATAGGAGTGTATTTTCACTCCTATTTTTTCTATGTAGGTTTTTATCCTCCTGGCAGGTATGGGTGGCTAGCTCAACCCTGTTCCCATCATCCATGGCCCTCTCAAGTCCATGTCAGTCTCAGAGGACTTTTATCCCCCATGGATTACTCCCCACAGTGGAGCCGGGAAGGGAGGGCTGTCTTCTCCGTTACAGAAAACATATCTGGATTGTCAAGGGAGCCAGAGAGACTGAGTGGGCCATCGGTGTGAGTTGGCAGGGCTTCATTAAGCCCACCCTCCATTTTCCTCCTTCATTTTCTCCCCTGCACAGCACTGACATGCAATGAGCATGGTGTGCAAGCTCCGCCTCCATGGAGGTGCCCCTGAAGCTCTGTATGTGTGTCCTTCCTCACTTGCTATGACTCACACACACCACCACCTGGATTCCTCCAGATGGCAGTCTAGTGGTGAGACACAGGATCCCACCTCCACAAGGCAGGACAACAGTCCTAAGGGTGCTCAATCTTCCCTCTCCCAGCCGACCCCTGAGCAACCCAAGTCTGTTCCCGAACCCGGGTCACCAGTGTGGGATGAGGTAAGACATTCATAGCTCCTCAGCCCTCTGAACCACTGGGCCTTTCATTCCTATTTAATACATTATGATGGTGAGTGGGAGATTAATGAAGGCCACTGCTCGAAATCTCCAACTCACCATCATAATGTTCTAAATAGGAATAAAAGTACACTCCCATTCATTTCAATAGGGAGCACCCCTGCACTTTCCCTTGCTTTGTGACATAACATCCCTAAGCACGGGGCCATGTACAGCATGTGACTAAGGAAGTGGAAAGGATCGGATGGCGACCTTGTTGTGGTCAAACTACAATCTCTTCTAGATAAATATAGGCTGAAAATAAAACTTTACAAATGACAACAACAGAGTACTGTGACATGATTTAGCAAAAACAGTAAGTTATGCATCAGTTACAGAAGATCACAAAATCACTTTAACAAATTGATAACATAAGTTATACCAGTGAAACTGTCATGACTGGGAAAAGATTAGGTTCACACAACATTGTCATTTTCTTAGCTTGTGACCTTGAATTTTCAAAATACTTGTTTTGGTTTTTTTTTGCTTGTTTTGCTCCAGCATATGAACATGACAGGTGTCATTTATGAAATGTGACCCAAAACAGTGTTTTGCAGAATGACTGCAAAAATAGGTTATGGAGGGGGACTTAGTAATGGCACGTGCCATGTCCATTTGATGGGGGTGAAAATACAAGTATGTTGAAAATGTTGGTTAGAAAGTAAACAAATATTGCAACGGTATGAGTAAACATTGAAAAATGTCAATATTTGTTCATTAATTTTTTTTTACCTCAAATGTTCAACATAGTATATTTAGTACACCACCTTATGAGCATGGCAGGTCTCCTTTATGAAATCCTATCCAAAATATGATTTTGTGGCACAACTATGAAAAGATGTTTTGGTCAAGGTTTGAAAAATGACACATCGTGTTCATGAAGTGTGGTACAAAAATGGCTGTGTAGAAAATGTGGGATCACAATGTGGCAAAAATAGCAAAGCTAGGAGTAAGCATTGAATAATTTCAATGTTTCTTCATAACTTTAATGCTTTTTGAGATTTTGACCTCAAATTTTTAATATAGTCTTATTATGAACCCACCTTCTTATCAAGACAAGTGGATTTTTTTAATCTTGTTTGAAAGGTGATTAGAAAAACAGCAGTTATGAGAAAACAGTGAAAAATGTTAACATTGTTTTGTAACTTTGTTGTTTTTCTTAAGATTTTGACCCAAGATTTTTAACATAGTCTTTTCATTACTCCACCTTAAGATCAAGATGTGGAATTTTTAAAATCCCGTCTGAAACATTTTTCCAGAGTGACTGGGAAAACATGTTTCAGAGGGGATTTGAAAAGGTTCTGTGTGTTAACATCATTGCACAAAATAATGGGGGAAATAACAACACGGTCACAAGATTGCAGAACAAAATAAAGGGAGGAAATAATATTGCAGGGCATACCTGTGCAGACATTGAGCAGGCTGCAGGATGATCGGACCAACTGCACATGAGATAGGCATCCACTTTGGATCAGGGGCACCATGGACATGGAGAGTACTGTCCGTGGCTAGGGTAGGTAGGCTGTCTGTTGGGCCGGTTCAGGGGCTGTGGGTGGGCCTGCATTCCTGGGATGCACAAGGCTGGGAGGAGGGTGCTCTGGAGGCATGTCCATCCATGGCGTGTAGGCACCGGTATCCATGGCTATGTCATCATTGTGGAGTCCATACAGTGCCCAGTCCCTGCATGGCTCCCAGGTACCTGACCACTGTCAACCGTCGGTGGCTATTGGTGCAGCAGTGCGGTGGTGTTGTGATACTTCTCCACTGGTCAGTGTGGCACTGCAGTCCCTCTCCCTATGTCCTGGTGCCATGTCGACTGAATGTCACACCATGTCTGCTGCTGTTGCCATCCTGGGTCCCATGGGGTTTGGCAGCATAGTGAACACACTGCGGGCTGGTGGCATGCAGTATTGTTGCCTGTGATGTTTTTTACTTGCAGTGTTCTCTACCGCAATGTGCTGTTATGCCTCACTTTATTTCGCAGGCAATATTTACACATGAACCTTTGAAAAATCTCACCTACCTTCTTCATGATATAGGGTAAAAGAAATTCTATGTTGAAAATTTGGGGTCAAAATCTGGAAAAATAGCAAAGTTATGAGTAAACGCTGAAGAATTTCAATGTTGCTTCTTCATTTTTTTTTTTTGAGACTTTGACGCCAGATTTTCAAAATAGTCTTTTTATTACCCCACCTTATGATCAAGACAGGTGAAATTTTTTAAATCCCATCTGAAACATGATTTCTCAGAGCAACAGCAAAAGCACATTTCAGGGGCGATTTGAAAGTTTTCACCTATATGGTTCTTGAGGTGGGGTTAAAAAAAGGCTTGTTGAAAATTTGGTGTAAAATATTAAGAAAAAACAAAGTTATGAGTAAAAGTTGAAAATGCATTAAAAAGCCATCAACCAAATGTACCTTGTTTTCAGTCACTTCCTGATGGAACTCAGATGAAGCAGGATGCTTGAGAAGGGATGTACCAGATAGGTAAGTAAGGGGGGGTGTTGAGGGGGCTGGAGTAGGGGTGGGGGCATCAACGGATGAAGTCATTGCTGGTCCATTTTCTTCTTTTTACAGATTTATGGACAGAGCAAGGGAGAAGGATCAGAAGGTGAGTGGGATACTTGGCAGTGGGAGGGTATTTTATTTTCACAGACAGGACATGGGGAAAGATCAGAAAGTGGGTGGGATACTTGACATTGGGGATATTTGATTTTCATGGACAGGCACGGGGAAGGATTGGGAGGTGAGCAGGATATTTGGCACTGGGATAGTATTTTATATTAATCCTTCATTCACATGTCTCCCAAGATTCCTTTTCTATTTTTCTTTTCTTATAGGGTTTATTTTTGTTCCTTATGGGGAGTGTGATTGTTATGGGTAACTTTCAACTAGTCAAACTGGCATCATGCTCAACCCAAAATAAATCATTCCATGAGAGATTACTTTTATTAATTCTTTTTATATTGTTAGATGAACTTTTTTGTTTTTTTTCCTTTAATCTCTCTTTACTTTTCTTGATTCACCATTTGCTCTTTATGTATTTATTATGACAAGAATTAGGAGTGAATGCACCGGGAGTCGAGCAGTGCCAGGTTAGAAAACTGAAAGAGAACAAAAAAGAACCCGGCACCTGCTCAAAAAGAAAACACTATGTGTTGGCTCCACTCGAGTATTTCAAACCATCCAGTCAAAAGCTTTAAAGTGAAATAAGCTTCATTTTGGTGCAAAAAAGGCAAACTTACAAATAGTCCAACGTGCACAGTTGCAGCAATGCTGTTTCAGTGTCCAAGTCCATAAAACAGTTCATGCTTAAATGTCCAATGGTTCGATAGTCTAAAAACAACTAGCCATGGAGACTAACAGCTGGCACAATACTTCTGCAGCAAGAGCTGAGGGTTACTCCCACATGACGTCACCTGCCGTGTTTCGCACATAGGTTTCTCAAAAACTTTTTTGTTTTTTCCTTTAATCACTCTTTACTTTTCTTGATTCTCCATTTGCTTCTTATGTATTTATTATTGTAACGTTTCAGAACAAAAGGTTCCTTCATCAGACTGGGAGCTTTTATTTTTCTTTCTACTAAAGACAAAATTGAAAATAATATTTAAGCCCTTAAATACATTTAGTGCTTCATTTTCCTGTTTTTTAATATTAGCATATCTTACAGGTAGAACTGACCTGCATTTATACAAAATGCTTTACTAAAAGATCTGTCATGTCATACAGGTCAGTTCCACCAGTAAGATATTCTAATATTAAAGAGTAGAAAATGAAGCACTAAATGTATTTAAGGGCTTAAATATTATTTTCAATTTTGTCTTTTGTAGAAAAAAAAATAAAAGCTCCCAGTCTGATGAAGGAACCTTTTGTTCTAAAACATTACAATAATAAATACATAAGGAGCAAATGGTGAATCAAGAAAAGTAAAGAGAGATTAAAAGAAAAAACCAAAAAAGTTCAGCTAACAATAAAAAAAGAATTAATGAAAGCAATCGCTCATGGAATGATATTTTTTTGGGTTGAGTATGATGCCAATTTGACTAGTAGAGTATTTTATTTTCACAGACAGATACAGTGAAGGATGGGGAGGTGGGTGGGATGCTTGGCAGTGGGAGGGTGTTTATTTTTATAGATAGGGTACCAGAAGAATGATCAGAAGATAGGTGGGATAACTGGCAATGGAAAGGTGTTTCATTTTTATCTATGGGGCATGGGAGGAGGATCCAGAGGTTGGTGTGATACTTAGCAGTAGGATTTTGTTTTCTATGGATGAGCTCAGGGAAGGATCCAGAGGTCAGTGGGATACTTGGCACTGGAAGGGAGTTGTTTTTGTATGTCTCTTCACTGCCTGGGTGAAGCTCAGAACTGGTCATGATCTCACTCGACTGCTTGCTAGGTGGTGTCATGCAGATGAAAGGCTTGAGCTGCTCTGTGATAGGAGTGGCTCATTCCTTTCAACTACAAAAAGTTACCACACTGCAAGCAGAGAACACTGACATGATCAGTCTTGCTGATCATTAGTCTGTCACTGTCGAGCCCCCTGCAGCCTGAACTGAAATGGACCTGACAGAGACACACCTCTGAAACCCATTATTGTAACAATATGTTTGTTTTGTGCATGCACAAGCAAACTTAAAAATGATTACAGTAGGCTTTGAGCCTCTGACTGTGCACTGTGTTAATTTAAGCAGTTTGCAGTATTTATTTAATTTGCTCACTACTTTTCACATTTGCCTGATGCCTGATTACCTGGAAGGGGTGGAAAACTAACTTCACTGTTTCTGGCTATTAATCACAATGACTAAGTGAAAGGGATTTATATGTCAGCAATAAGATATGACAGGATATTTGTTGTCAGGGATTAATGCACACCCAGTTGTGTAATGAGGCACGAGGCACTTGCATCAAAATGTTTAACACCCGGAAGTGTACTAACCCCAGACAACAAATGACCTGGAATGTCTTATTGCATGTATAAAATGGGTAAACTGAGAAACAATTTAAAAAACAAAACAATGAAATTTCTTTTAATTAAAAACAGATATCTTTTTTTGTAAAAAAAAGTACCTAGTAACAGAAGTCCTTCCCAGCTGTCAATCATGTGTCTTTCCACACATTCAGTAGATGGAATGTTTGTTTATTATGGGACACAGGAATTCAAACTGCTTCAGAATTCCTCTGTCAGAATGTTTCCCCACTCACATGCAACATAGACAATTGTGAATGAGCAAGCATATGCAACAAGGATATTTTTCAATTGAGAGGTTTCGATGGTAACTGGAGACCTCCAGCACATAGCTCAAGAAGTCCCTTTACCATGGAAACCTCGAGATTTTAAAACACAGTAGCCTTGTGTGTGTATGATTGCTCATACACAACCTTTAATAGTGTATGGGCAACTATAAATGCTGTCCTTTACCCGAAACAGATCCCATGGTATATAAAAAATGCCTTACTTTGCCACAGCTGTAGTGGCTTCATCCAGTGCTGCTCGCTTCCTCACCGCTGCTACATTGTGCATGCTCGATGGTGTTCAATGTTGTTGTGCTGCACTAGTGATGTACTCAGTGCAGCACAACAACATTATGACACACTCAGGGCAGCACAACAACGCTGTTCCAGGCATGGATTTCAATGCGGAACAGCATTCCACCATAAACTATAGAAGGCTTTATATGGAGCCAAGGTCTCAGCTGTATCTAAAGCAGTGTAAGTGGCAGAGATTGCACTGGCAAGCTGGTAAGGATAGAAGAGGGATTTCTCATGGTCACCAAAGTAGCACCTGGAATTACAACTGTGAACAGTACTTCATTTTTAAAGTTTGTTTGTTTATATGTGTAAAGAGGGTATCATGAGAGAAAAGAATGTTTAATTATTTATTTATTTTTTAAATGTAAGGGAGTTTTACTTTTTAGGGCCTTGCTGAAGGTATTCAGTGAGTAAAGGTGATAGCCATTTTTATAACAGCGGACAGGGAAGAGTGAAGTGGTTCATGAATTCCGTATGTAACTGGCCCAAATTTCAGTTCCAATTTCCTGAACATGTTCTAACTTGTGCCTTTCTAGTGAATTAACATATGGGTCTCAGAACTTAATTTAGCTAATTAGGAGTCAAGAAATGTCCAAGCCATTTTATAATTTTTAGATAAAGCGGAGGTAGACAGTATTTGAGTGGGGCTGAGGTACCATAAGTGCTGACTGCTTTCAGATTAAACTGAAATGTTGTGGTGTTGTGGATAGGTGGAGGCTGCATGCATGACTGCATGTGTGCGTGAGTGTGTGTGTGCATGCATGTGTGTGTATGTGTGTGTGCATGCATGTGTGAGTGCGTGAGTGTGTGCATGTGTGCATGCATGCATGAGTGTGTGTGTGTGTGTGTGTGCATGTGCATAAATCTGATGTTATTGTACATCATGGCCAGTCTGATAGTCAATATTGACTGTTGGAGAGGTAATAATATGTAAATCCCAACTTAGCTTGCAAAGTCACTCAGCAGTTTGATGCCCTGTTAGCATAATTAATTTAAGGAGAAAAATGAATTATGCTGACAGTGTATTGGACTATTGTCATTCCCGTTCTACTGCTAGCCATGATGAATGATCAGCAGTTACGTGACCATATGTGTCGACTGGTCACGGTGTCAGACTTTGGTATAGTCATGATGAGACATGCAACAATGAAGAAAAACTACAGAAACTGTCTTGCAAACATCACGTCTGCTGTTTGCTTCTGTATGCAACATCCTGGTAAGAGTCTGATTGCTAATACTGCTGATTGTATCTCAACATGGCCAGATCAAATTGTAGTGCTTTGCTGGCCCTGTTGAGCTAGATGGATTACAATCAGCAGTTTTGAACATAACTGCCAAAGTCGGCAGCACATGCAACCACTGCTTATCTTGTACTAATCTGCCTACTAGGTATTATACTAGACAAATTGTAAAAAAACAAAGACAAGGCGCTGCGTCAGCATGTGGTCTATTATACTAGACAGCACTGCACTTAAGTGGCAAGCAGTTAATCTACACTTTGTGTTGATGTATGTTGTACTTGTGGTAAGAAAAATAGCAATGTATTTATCCACTAGTAGATCCAGCTACAGTATGTAGTGAAGTCGTAGTTGTAATAGTAGTAAAGACTTTTATTTTTCTACAGGCTATAACTGTTAAAAGTAACATCCACTACCCCCTTTGGCCAGCAAAAAGTAGTTGTTTCAACCTAATTTTAATTAGTTTTAAAAGGTAACATTTTACATTTTTGGTGGAAAGTGCTACCTCCTAGACAAAACTGCTACCCCCTTTAAAAAATCTATATCCACCCCTGTATTTATCTATAAGTAAGTTAACATTTTATTTATAAGCACCCTATCCCTGAAGTTTAGGGTGCTGTACAATATACCAAAATACCACTAAATTAAAAGAGTACCAGTAACAGTAGAGTAAAAGATCAACTATATTCGTCCACTGGTGTAGGACAGATCCCAAAAGCCTCCTTAAAGAGATGTGCTTATCATAATGTGTGGTTTGTGTAACTGTATCAGAGTCCATGCAAGTAAAGACTAGGCACCATAAATATTCAAATGCTTAGTGCTAATGCTACCACCCATGCATAATCATGAGCTATTAAGAATAACATGCTAAGTAGAGACAGTGTGTCTGACTGTGGCTGTAGCCATATTGGAAGAGCCCCATAGCACAGCGCTAAGTGGTTCATGAGATTGCACTAAATACACCACTGCACCCATGCAAATGAGGGAAACCTCTAGTATGCAGGGCACAGTGGTAAATTGAAAGGATTTTGAAAGTGCTAAAAGGCTGCCATGGCAGTGCTATTTAAGGCTTCCAAAACATTACTTTTAACAACATGCATAATAGTAGCCCCCCGCACTGGTGACCAATGAAATAAAAAAACCATAAAAAAACAACATGTTCCCACTCCATCACCAGACCACCATTGACAATACCTGGTGGTCTAGTGCTACCTCTCTCCTTCACCCAATACCAATACCTTTATTCTTCCTGGTGCTAGTGGTACTGTACTCCCACTCTCACCAGATACCAGCATGCCTGACAAAAAACCTCCTCAATGTCCTGTGGTCCTCCCCCCCAATCCCAGAAGCCTCCTGCCCCCATGCTAAATCCCCATGAGGTGGTAGCCAGCACACATCCTCCATGCACCTCCCTGATAGGACACCATCTGCCCACCTGGGTTCCTTCAGCTGCTAAACCATGTTGGCAGTGCCTCTGAAAGCTATTATCCCTGTGGCTGCCTATGATCTATCTAGTCTTCTTCTGTATCCCCTTCCTTTAGTTTCCAGTCAAGGTTAGCCCTCCTCATGGTGTTGAGGGTGGGTGCTAGCCTTTCAGCAGTCACTGCCCTTCTCATTCTGTGTTAAGGGTGTGGGCCTCCTTTATGGGGGATCTTACTTTAACTGCAGACATCAAATCACTGTATTCCCCCCCCAACAGTGTTATCCCATTACAGGGCTAGAGTTCTCCCTAGAGTTCCTCCATAGGGTTATTTTTTTCTCCTAGCTACCATAATTTATTGGTTATATTTAATTAGCATTTACCTAGTAGTAGGATTTCCACTGTGAGTTGGGGTTGGATGATGGCTTTCTTTTCTTAGCCTATGATCCTGCCATTCTCTCTCTCCTTCTGGAAATCATGCCTCTGCCTGCTTTAAGTTGTTTCCAGTAATTAGCTGTCTATGTCATTACTCCTCTCAGTCTGTGTTTTCAGCTTCTGCCTTGCTGTTCTTTTTGCTCCTTCCTAAAGTGTCTTTAACCTGAAGGAATTATATTCCTGCAGGACCTCTGGGGCAGAACCCTCCTCTAAGAGGTTTATTTTTGCCTTCATGGTACCTCAACACACAGGGGACAGAGAGTACAAATGACCATTGCATCTAAATATAACAGTCAAACAAGCCAATCATGCAACTAGCCTTCTGACTACCAGTAATGTTGTTCAAACATTACTCTACACTTTGTTTACATACACCCGCTGAACAGATTTATCCTAAGGAGCTGTGTTGGGCCTCTATGGCCTTACTAATGATGGAGTGAAGTGGAGCCATGAATAAAGTCACAGAGGGCAAAGACAGGTCAGGATAAATCAGTTATTGAAACCAGTCCCCATTGCAAGTTTATCCAATGGGAAGCTTAGTAGTAGAACATAAATTGCCACTGTGAGGATAAATCATGGAACTGTAAGGATGAAGCATAGAACTGTGTGGATAAATCATTGAACTACGAGGGTTAATCATGGATTGGAGAGAAATGAGGAGGCATTTTTTCACAGAGAGGGTGGTGGAGAAATGGAACACTCTACCCAAGGAGATGGTATGCAATAGCACAGTAGGTACTTTTAAAAGGACATTGGACAGGGTGCGATGGGGGTGAAGGAGAGAGGGGAGAGGAGGGGGCAGCTGCAATATAAGGGTGCTAGCTGCATATTCGAGCAGACTAACTTGATAGACAGTAAGGCCTGTTTCTGCTGGCAGATTCATATGGAACTGTGAAGATAAACAACTTGCTTTGAAACACCCCTACTGTATGTTTCCTTTTCCCTGGACAAACCACCAAACACACACAAACATCTTGGAAAAAATCTATACAGCCATGTGTTTATTAAACAATAAAACATCATATAAATCAGAGTGGCATATGCAGCTTGGGGGGTCTCACCAAATCAGCCTCTGCAAATCCCTAATTTATTCACATTTTATACTCATTTATTTTTCAAATTCTTATTTATTCTTATTTTAGAGAACACATTTGTGTGAATAAAATATTTCTTTTTTTTCAGAATCACACTGCCACTGGATTAATATAAGTATGCTAAATTGTCCCATTTATTGCAAACATGTCAGAGCCTGTAGATTGTGCAGGCGAGATTTTGTACTCCTTGTTTGTCGAAGCTTCCTTGCTGTTTTAACCAAAGTGTTCCCTATCTTAATGACTCTCGCCAAACATAACTTCATTCTTCTTCTTTTTCTCCTTCTTTTTTAAACTTCCCCAGTCAAAAATATATACAGTATGCAATAAAGTACCATGCTTCTGTTTTGCAGAGGACTTTGAAAACATTTATTTGACTTCCTGATAAGATAACTTCTTCAATAGCATCTGCAGGGTTATACCCAACTGTTAAAACAGAAGTTCAAAGTCTTTGTTAATGCATGTCAACTCTTTAAATTCTAATAACATGTCATATGTAGCATGGAATGTGTCAAAATATGATGCTGTATACCCCATTTCCCCTGCTGTAGACTCTACCAGTAGTTTGATCCACTGTGTATAGTCTATAACAGAGTGCAGGAAAACCCCTTTCTCAAGACCTCTGTTCCAGATCTTAGAAACGGCAGTCACACTTTATTTTAAGTGTCCTTAACTACACTGTAACTACTGTATAACTATGCTGTAACAGCACTGTAACTACTGTGTAGTTATATGTAACTACTATGCAGTTGTTAACTAGTTTCACATTTGTGTCTTGTGTAGTTGTGCAACTTGTATATATGTGCAACTACTACTGTCTCCCTTTCAGCACAAATCATTTCATTCAGACAACTGTAACTACACATGTAATTGCTGTTGCAAAGCGTAACAGAAAATCTATTGTGTAACTACCACTTTATCTCTTCTGGCATTATGTTATTTGTTTGTATAAGGGCAACTACACATGTAATAGCTATTGCAAATTGTAACAGAAAATCTATTGTTTAACTACTATGTTACTACTTTTGGCATTATTAAATCTGTTATTACAAGAGTAACTACATATACATGCAGATCTTGTGCACTGTTTCAACTGTCTATGTCTATCTGACATTTATTTAAAAGGTAATCACACAGAAAAATGTTAAAGTGTAATAAGAATGGTAACTATAATATGAATACAATGCAACTTCAGTCTGCTACAGTTAAGTGCACTGAATGGCAACTCCTTAGATGATGTCCCAAGTCTGTGTTTCAGTTTTTCATGAACTTACAGGTTAGTAAATATGCAGTCTAATATTATGAATTGATATGTAACTGGCCACAAAAATATTTCATTTGCATAATTACTAATAGGAACTGTAACAATATTGTGGCTAAGAAATAATGGTACTGTTATCACAGTTAATGCCTTGGTAACATGTATTTGCAGCTGCACACACTTACATTTACCAAATGTCAGTAATGTAACTGTGATGTAAGTTCACTTTCAGAAATCAGACCCTCATGAACTTACTGCTTACTAAACATTCAATCTAATATTGGATCCTATTCACATAGGCAGCAGGGAATGTGCCAAATGTGCATTCCCAGGCCTGGTGATCAATAGATCCAATCAGATGGACTGACTAGGAGCAGACTAGATCCTGCACTGTGTGTGGAGTGGGGAATTGTGGGTTATGGGTGGTCTTCCCATTACTGCTGTCTTCCAGTAAGGGGGCCTACTGGTCTCTCTAAGTTTATTGCCTTGCCCCCGGCCCTCATGGTATAGTCAGAGGGCTGGGGTAGCTTGATGTGTAGGATGGTGCTATGGCAGCCACATCATACAGTTAGTGGGAAGGGCATGTAATGGCTAAGGAAGGGTCCCTGCCTGTGTATCTGATGCCACCCATCACCACTTCACACAACAGATTGGTGATAAAGCATGGTATATAGCCATGCCCCAACCTCAGCCACCCACCTCGGCAGTAGCAGGCCAGGAGTGTGGGTATAGAAGAGATGTGAGTCAGTGCCACAGAAGCAGCACATTTCTTAGCAACTACAGCACTGTTACAAGCCAATAAGTAATTTTGTAAATGATTTTTATTGTGTAAGTAAACATTAAACAATAAAATTGTATAGCAATTAACAATATTAGAATGCGTGTTTATTAAGTAGTAAGTGCATGAGGGAATGATTTCTGAAGGGGGCTAGAGTCAATTAATCTGCTTGGAGGGGGTGGGGCTGCAAGATGGCTGCATGCTGCCCGCTGTGCTCTAATGTGCTTCCTGTTCTTTGATTTTTGAGCCATAGATTTTACAACTTCTATCTGAATGATAACTCCTGCCTGCTTATGGCACTAAGGGTAATTTTTCTAGTAAGGTCACAGGCTAATAAACTGTACTGTAGCTTACTACCCTCACTAAGTGAATAGTGAATAGTGATTTGGCATCCCCGAACTATGGGAGAGATGTCTGGTATATTCATTACACACGGCAGTGAGGAATGGTCTCATTAGGAGTCTCTATTGAAATTCTACTGAATACTGAAACTTGTAGTCGGGATGACCCTCATACTAAAAGGAGGGAGTTGGAGAGTTCAAGACTATGGTGGCACTGTGAGTGTTGATAGGCTTATTAAAGCCTTTTGAAAGGTATGCCAATGTTGCCATGGGGCTGGGGCTACTAGGGTCTGAGTTTTAAACCTTGAAGTTATTGCACTTAGTGGAGTGCTTTTTCTGATTTGTTTTCACAGGTGTTTACAGATGCTCACAGGTGCTTATTGCCAGTCAAAGAGGGGAGTCTTTTGGATGAGCATCTTGAACTGTGTAGAAGTTATCTGAATGTGCCTTTTGAAATGTCTAATGGACTCTCAAAGTACGGAGACTGGAACATTTCACTAAAGAGAATGTTGACTAGAATTGGAGGACCAGTCTTTATTCACATCTGCTTTTGAAAGACTGTGGTGAAGAGGAGAAAGTTATGCTTACAAGCAGACAGGGTCCATTGGGTTTCATCTGCTGTATCTTGCAAGGATGCTGTTTAGCGATTATGGAGCCTGGATATGGGTAAAACTTTTAAAAGGATACTTTTATTACTCTATAGCTTTTATGCTAATACTGATCTAACAAGAAAACTGAGTGGGACAACTTTGGCCTCACCCACTGGACATTTATGTGCTCAGAACTCTTAATGTGGAGTCTGAATTTTTGATTTTGTTTTTATTGTTTTATTGTTCTAACATTTTCACTGCTGACTTTTTTGACTAATCCTGTATTCTTGTAGTTTCTTTTGTAAAAATATTGTTGTTACTGATCAGTGTAATTTGGTATGGAGAAGAGATTCCCAATAGAAAGTTACTTTGTTGGGAAATATGGAAAGAAAAGGAATGAAGGTCGGTTGTATTGGACCTGAAACAGTTTTTGTGCTCAAAGGCGGGTTGGAATTTAGCAAGGTTCATGAACATTGGCAAGACTACTACTGCTTGAGACACTATATTTTGAATGGAAGAGAACATGCTTACTACATTTTAATTTCTATTATAATTTTTTTTTTATCATGTTATTGTATTTGAACAGTGAGCTGCCATAACCGTTACATTGGATATTCACTGGAGGTGGCCTGGTCTGGCAGGCAAGAGTCTGCTAAGTGTATATTTATTGGCTGTTAAATGAGCTCATATCAATCAAGAAAGTGTTACTAGTCCCTATATGTGCTTCTAGGTCCCGATTGTGTATCTCTTGCTCTCGATGTTAAAATAATTGTATTTCAAGCTAATCATTGGGAGACTGATATAAATAAACCCTGTTAGACACTTATCTTACTGGCTGGGGTTGGCCTGGTTGTCCCAGAGAAGCTCAATAATTTTACCAGTAACAAGGAGAGGCATCCATCAAATGGTACTGTTAGCTATATTCACATTCACCAAATATGGGAACTCTGGGGATAACAAGTACTGGTGCCCCAGATGTGCACACTAGGCTGGACCAGTGATACCCCACATTTTGCTGACAAAATGACTTCTTAGGAACCTAAACTCCAGGGAGGTAAACTCAGATCATAATTGGTTTAATAGGAATATTGGCCCAGACTATGCAGCCAGGGCAGATTAGTATTTAGAACTTAAAGGGTGTAGTGGTACCTTGTGGTAAAAAGGAATCCACAGAGATTTTGTGACTGTTGCTATGCAGTGTGATTGACATGAGTGGAGTCCTGGTAAAGTGCATTTGGAATACAAGTCAGAGGAGACTCTAGATAATACCTGATGTGTATTATGTGTAATTGATGACAGGTGCTGGTTTTGCTGGTGGACCCACTATTTGGAAAATGGGAACTTTGTTGTATGCTTCTTATGGTGCTGATGGATTACCCCTGTTAGATAGTGTGAAGGGCTTATATGGTTTTATCATCTATATATATGTATTTCATCAAATCTGGTTCCAGTGGCAATTTAATACAAAGTTTGAGGTTAGCTCAGATCACATAGTCTAGAAATTATAAATTAAAATTATACTGTGAAGGGACAAGCTAAATCAGAAATAAAATGTTGAACTAATTTATGCTGGATGCAATTCTTTTTGATATCTAGCATGTTACTGAACAATATTTATTCCAGTATTCGCTATTATGTACCAATTTTACCACAATGTGTATAGTTTGACTTTTATTGATTATCCAGAGTGTCAGTTTATGTTTTTTTTTTGTACTATTGTAATGACTTAAGGACAATCAATAAACAGTATGATGATGAGATTTCTGAAGGAAAACATACATCAGAACTACAGCATTGATATTCAATGTAAGTTTATAATAGAGACAATCTTCTTCTTCTTATGCTTTAAGTGTCAGTTTCTGTTTTGCAAATACATGTTAGTTAGGAATTAACTGTGGAAACAATGCCACAGAAGCAGCACATTCCTTAGTAACTACTGCACTGTTACACCCTTCTTCTTACACTTTATTTTAAGTATCAGTTTCTGCATACTTACTTTGCAAATACATGTTAATTAGTCATTAACTGTGGAAACAATGCCATAGAAGCAGCAAAGTTCATAAGGAGCAACCTGCACTACTGGAAGGGAGTGGTGCACTGTTAAATAGGTGGCCAGCCCAAAACAAAGTACACAGTTTGGAAAAACACAGCGTACTTCCACAGCAACAAAACAAACTTATGCCCAGTCTTTATGAAATAAACTTGTGATTTTTATTCCTGAAATCAATGATAGGCAAAGTTATTTTAATTTTAACTGAATGCAAGAAGCTCCTAGCACCTTGGCAGACTGCCTTCAAGGGGGCATTAGCCACACATGAATCACCTGTGCACTTAAATACAATGAATGATAGCATCACAGTTGTATGTTATATAAGACCAGCACCAACACTTTTAAATACAGACATAGTATATCAAAACCTTATAAGTACATAAGATCAATTGAAACAATTATTCTTTTGTGCTAGCATAAGATATTACTTAATTAATAGTACCAGATGAAAAATTCCTATTCTTAACATATTCATTAAAGCAACATTTCACAAGCAAAGCAAAACACAGCAGCATAGGGCCAGACCATGAATTCATTCCTTTTAACAGAATATCAAACAGTGCTAGTTACCAATTTGAGAACTGATTAACATTGAACTTCTGGGATCTCCTATAAAAAGGATCACTTACCAGAAAACAAAAGCTCTGGCAGAGCCACTACAGCTGTAAATACATTAACTAGATAAGGGTGTTTTATGGGCTTAAACATAAACATGGATTGCTGTTGCATACACTAACTGAATCAAAGTATGGTACATTGAGAAAGGGTAGATATAAAAATAAAGCCACCATCTGTATTACAGTTACCTACTGTATATGTTTCACATTTTATTCTATGCACTGCTACAGCAATCAACTCAACAGAACCAGGCCATCACATACATGAAGGTACTGTACCTTAACTGAAAACACTGCTGAGACAGCTATATGTTATGACAAGGTGGAAGATAAACCCAATCTTGAGACATGTTTAGGAATACATTTGAGGTGTTTGATTTTTTAGAGATTGCTATACAGTACACACACATAATTAGTATAATATAAAAGTGCATATACTCAAATGCCAGTGTAAATTTTATACATTTCATTACAAGTTGTTCTTTTGAAGGAAGATCTGACTGTACAAGGCCTAAAAATGGGCATTAGGTAAAAGTAAACTGGGGTAGGTGTGTTACTGAGGGTATTGCATAGTGTATCTTTTATTGCTGCTCCACCTCAGGCACATATAATATGAAAATAAACAACCCTGTGATATGAAGCAACAGGAATTAGTTAGTACAAGGACAAAAACAAGTAAGAGACTGAGTAAGTGGGTAGACAAGCATGAGTATGGTAAGTCAAATAACATTTCAAAAAGTCTCACTATTATAATTCATTTTTTACAAATGCGTATGTACAGTTGACAATTTTTGTAAAAAAATAATAACAATGGGAGTTATTCCACATATGTCTACAGGTGCCACAAGTGCAGGTGGAGGGATCTGAGGCCCAGATGCACCAGTCTGCCCTGCTCCTGATTCAGAAGATCATGGCAGAGAGGCAAAGGTACTGGGGGTTCCATTAATAGCTGTTGAAGCAGAGGGAACCAAATCTGATTAGGCCAAAGAGGGGCTATTAGAATCATGTGAGCCCCTTCCACCTGTAGCTTCATGAGAACCCTCTTAAGCACTGGGAAGGGAGGAAAGGCATGCAAGAACCTTCTTGTCAAGCAAAGAGACAGGGCATCTCAGCACAAAAAAACACGCCCGGGAATGAGCGAGGAAAAATTAGGTAGTTTTGCATTGGATGGGGAGATGAAGAGGTCTACCTCTGGCCAACCCCACAGGTCAAATAAGCTTTTGACCACCTCTTGATTTAGCTTCCACTCATGAGCCCTGACAGTAGTGTGGCTGAGACTGTCTGTCAGGATGTTCCTGATGCCTGGCACAAGGACAGAAATCATGTGGAGGTCATGCTGGACTGCCCAGTAACACACTTGCATCACCTCCTGGCACAGAGTGTACAAGCAAGTGTCTCTCTGTTCAGGTACCAGACCACAGACATATTGTCAGTCTGAACCAGGAGTGTCCCTGGACATAGAATAGGCTGGAAGGCCTGGAGGGCATACAGCACTGCTCTTATTTCTAACACATTGATGTGAAGTGACATTTCCAGCTGAGACCATGTTACCTGGTTCTGATGGTCTCCTAGGTGGGCTCCCCAGTCTTGACACAAAGCATCCATTGTAAGGGTCATGGTAGGAGCAGGGGGTTGAAAGGGGAACCCCCATGGAGAGACTGGACAACTCCTACCACCAAAGAAGATCCTTCTTCATGTACCCAGACACTAGGATCCTGTGGTCCAGTTGTTCAGCCACTGATCCCAATGGACAAGAACAGTCCATTGGGTCACCCCCATATGCAATCTGACTAGAGGAACTGTAGGGATCACAACTTCCATCAGCCTCAGAAGATGGAGGATTGACCGAGCTGTGGTCTAGTGTGAGCTGGCCACTAATCCAGCCTGTTTCTGCAGGGTCTCCGCTCTGCCCAATGGGAGAAAGGCCTTGCCCTGGACTGTATCCAGCACTGCCCCACATATATTGTAGGCACTGGGAGGGGAGAGGTGGGACTTGGGATAGTTGACTGTTATTCCAAGTCTGAGAAAGCAGTCCAGGGTGAAGGAGAGTGACTCCCTCAGACTGCTCTGTTATGGCTCTGACAGAAGCCAGTCATCCAGATACAGGCACAGTTAGATCCCTCTGTGGCATAGGGCTGCAGCCACCACTGCTAGGCACTTTTTAAAATCCTGATGTGCCGAGGATAGGCCAAAAGGGAGAGCCTTGAATTGGTAATGTTAACCATAGAAGAAAAATTGAAGAAAGTGGCAGCGGGTCTGGAAGACAGGGATGTGCAGGTAGACATCCTACATGTCCAGCGCATAAAGCCAATGGCCCTTGTGGAGCAGGGGTAGAACTCTCTGAATGGTAAGCATGCAGAACCTCTTGTACTCAATGTACAGGTTGAGTATGCTGAGGTCCAAGATGGGTCTTAGGTCACCCGTCTTTTTGGGCACTAGGAAGAAATGGAAGTAATACCCTTTTCATATCTGTGCAGCAGCCACTGGCTCTATGGCTGACTTTTGCAGAAGAGCCTGGATCTTGTCCCCTATCAGACACAGGTGCCTTGGAAGATAATGGGAGAGGCCTGATGTGTTGTCTGGAGGTCTGTCTAGGACCTGTATGGTGTGACCTCTTGCTATTAACTGAAGGATCCAAGAGTCTGTGGTTATGTCCCATGATCACAGAAGATAGAGGGCAATTCTCCCCCCCAGTGGTTACCCTAGAGGATCTGGAGAAGGCAGGGGGGTCCCCCTGAGTCAAGAGGCCAAGGGGAGGAAGCTGGCAGCTCTCGATGAGGCTTGTGGGATTTGGCAGAGGGAGTAGGGGTTCCAGATGATGGATACCAGCATTTGGTTTGGTGTTTGGCAGGGTCCTCTTTGGTCTGGCATCTCTGTTGCTGTTTGCCTTTGTAAACCTCTTGGTACAAGAAGGGGATGTCATGGATGGATTTACTGCAGTTCTGCAACTCAATGATAATATCGTTAGCATCACATCTGAATAACATGGGTCCCCTGAAAGGGGCATCCAGGATGAAGATCTGGATGTCTTGTGCCAGACCAGCAATACTGAGCCATGAATGCCACCTAATGTAGACAGCAGTGGCTGTGGTGTGAGTAACTGAGTCTACTGTGTCATAAGTGGCCAGAGAGTGTGATGACAGGAGATTTTAGCCATTCTCACTGTCTTGGCAATCTTGATCTTAAGCCCCTGATCCTGAATAGCTTCCAGCTTGGACTCAAGTGAGGCCAGGGAAGATTTCTGGTAGGAAACCATATGAGCCACATAATTAAGGGACCTGAGGGTGCAAGTGGAGGAGGAATGGATTTTGTGACTGAAATTGTCCAGCTGCTTAGACTCCTTATCAGAAGGGGAACATGATCAAATGTTTAGGTTTATGAGGACCGGTCATGGGCAGCCATGATAACAGCTGAGTCTGCATTAGGATGGCCAGCAACATGTGCGATCCCATCTGGGAGTAGTAGGGACATTCGAAGGGGCTGGCACTGGATCAGGCACAGGAATGTCCGGCACCAGAACACTCAGCACCTGGGGGCCTGACGGAAGGCCATCCAGTGTTTGAGAAATGGCCAGAGTGCCAGACATACCCTGGGGACTGGGGCTGCAGCTGGAGGGATGCAGGCCTATACAGGCATGATGGTCTGCACCAATCCAGGAGGGGAACCAGGATCCTAGGTGATAGGTTTAAATGCTTCATTGGCAAGCATTTAAACTAGCCAAGGAGGGAGGTATTGAAAAGGAGAAGGGAAATCCTAGTCCCCCCAAAAAAGTCAGGGTAGTTAGTGAGGTAAACTCCAAGATAGAGATGTCAATAGGGAGAAAGGCAGGGCTAAATGGAGAAAAAGACGAAGGCAGTAAGGACAGGGATGGGGCAAAAAGAAATAAAGCCATAAAAAAATGGAGGGTAATGAGTATGAATGCCTGTAGTCTAGGAAAAAAGCTCCCTGAAATGGTGGCCTTGATGGAAGAGGGATGCCTGAATATTGTGACAGTCACAAAAACATGGTACACAGAGAACCATGACTAGGATGTCAACATACCAGGGTACACAGTCTACAGGAGGGACAGGGAGGGGGGAAGAAGAAGAGGAGGAGTAGCTCTCTATGTAAGGGAAGGGATAAAAGCACTAGAACTAAAGGGTAAACAGGAAGGAGAGGAGGCACTGTGGGTCACCCTGGAGACTGGAAATGGCACCACAATTTGCACAGGGATTGTATACAGACCCCTGTCTCAGAGGGAGGAAATGGACATGGAAATGATAGAAGGCATCCTTGGGATGGTAGAGAAAGGGGAGCTATTGCTGATGGGGGACCTGAATATGCCAGATGTCAACTGGAGCACCTTTGCTGCAGCCACATCCAAGAGCAGGGCCATTCTTGATGCCCTACAGAGGGCATGCCTCAGACAGCTAGTTTTGGAACCCCCTTGGGAGGGAGCAATCTTACACCTGGTACTCTCAGATGGGGATGGAGAGAGGATCTCCGATCTTGAAGTGGGTAGCCATCTGGGAACAAGCAACCACCAAACAGTGTGGATCATGATAAATTTAGCTGTAGAGTCAAGCCATACAAAAGTAAAGGTACTGAACTTCAGGAGGGCTGATTTTGTCAAAATGGGAGCGTGCCTCAGAAAAACACTAGCAAACAGGCAAGAAGGTGGGGTGGAGTAACAATGGGGAAACATCAAAATTGCCATCAAAGAGGCAACAAGCCTTTGTGTGAAGCAAATAAACAAATCAAAATGAAAGGAAAAACCAATATGGTTCTCAAAAAAAGTGGCGGGGAAGATAAGTGAGAAAAAAATAGCATTCAGGAAGCATAAGGAAAAAAGAAGGAGCAGGACAGAGAACTGTACCAGTTAAAGCAGAAGGAAGCAGGGAAGGCAGTCAGAATAGCAAAGGCCCAAATTGAAAAAAAAAAGATAGCCAACTCGGTTAAGAAGGGGGATAAAACCTTTTATAGGTACATTAGGGAACAAAGAAAGACTAAGGCAGTGATACTGAAGCTGAATAAAGAGGAAGATGGTTGGGCAGAGAGCGACAGTGAAAAAGCAGAAATGCTGAATGAATACTTCTGCTCAGTATTCACAATGGAAAAGGAGGGGGAGATACCTAATCCAGCCAATAGAAGCACTCTGGATAGGAGGGTTAATATTAATCCTTTCACAGAAGAAAGGGTTCTGAAAAAACTCTTAAAACTGAAGGTGGATAAAGCAATGGGGCCTGATGGGATTCACCTCAGAATTCTAAAAGAACAAAGGGAAGAACTAGTAACACCACTGACTCCCTTTTTTAATAAATCATGGGAGGATGGTGTGGTACCTGAGGACTGAGGAGAGTGGATGTGATTCCCATTCACAAAAGTGGGAGCAAGACAGAGGCAGGAAGCTACAGATCTCTCAGTTTGACCTCAGTGGTAGGGAAATGATGGAATCACTTCTAAAGGAAAGAATTGTTGAGTTCCTAGAGGCCAGTGGGGCACAACACCCAAGGCAGCATGGATTCACAGCAGGAAGGTCATGCCAGATAAATCTAATTGATTTTTTGGACTGGGTGACCAAAGTAGTAGACCAGGGAGGTGCTGTGGACCTGGCCTACCTAGACTTTAGCAAAGCATTTGACACAGTCCTGCACAAAAGATTAATAAACAAATTAGTCAGCTTGGGAGTGGGTCCCAGGGAGGTAGCCTGGGTAAAACACTGGCTGGACAACAGGACACAGTGTGTATTAGTAAATGGAGTCCACAGTGAAGAAAGGGCAGTTACTAGTGGGGTACCACAGAGTTCAGTACTGGGGCTGGTCCTTTTTAGTGTCTTTATAAGTGATATTACAGGGGGACTGGAAGGGAAAGTATGTCTCTTTGCAGATGACAGAAAGATCTGCAACAGGGTTGATATGCAAGGTGGGGTGGAAAGGATGAAAAAGGACTTGGCAAGGTTGGAGGAATGGTCAAATGTATGACTGCTGAGATTCAATGCAAAGACATGCAAAGTAATGCACCTGGGAAACAAAAACCCAGAGGAAGAATACACAATGGGGGGTGAGATACTGACAACGATAAAAATGGAAAGGGACCTGGGGGTAATTATATCAGATGACCTAAAGGTGGGCAAGCAATGTGAGAAGGCAATAAGGAAGGCTGGGGGGATACTGGGATGCATAGGGAGAGACATCACCAGTAGAAAACAGGAAGTTTCTGGCCCTCTGTACAGACAGTTGGTAAGACCACATCTGGAGTACTGTGTACAGTTCTGGAGACTCCATCTCCGCAAAGACATAGACAGGGAGGAGGCTGTCCAGAGGAGGGCAACCAAAATGGTGCAGGGTCTGCACCAGAAGACCTATGAAGAAAGACTAAAGAAGCTTAAGATGTATAGCCTCGAGGAAAGGAGGGAGAGGGGAACATGATAGAAACTTTCAAATACCTCAAGGGAATCAACAAAGTCCAAGAGGGTAACATCTTTCAGAAAAAGAGATGTTCAAGAACAAGGGGGCACAATTTGAAGATAGAGGGAGGGACTGCTCAGAGGTAATGTAAGGAAGTATTTCTTCATGGAAAGGGTTGTAGATACATGGAACAGCATTCCTGAGGAGGTTGTAAAGTCAAAAACAGTGGGGTAATTCAAGAATGCATGGGACAGACATACGGCAATTCTAGTGGGGGGTAGGAGGAAGTAGGCTGTTGGTTAAATAGGATCTGCAGCTTATCCGTTAGGTATGGAAATGGGCAGACTAGGTGGGCCAAGTGGTTCTTATCTGCCATCAAATTCAATGTTTCTATGTTTCTATGACCTGGTGTAGGGTTAGCTGGTGAAGGGTTACTTGGCATTGGGGTGTGAGTAGAACCCGACGGAAGACCCACCATTGTCTGGGAAGCCGGAGTTCCAGATGGCAGAACCTGGTTGTCCAAATAGGCTTTGGTTGAGGAGGTCCCAATGGAAGGTCCCTGGAGGGATTAATAATAGGCCCAGTGGGTGAACCAGGAAGAGACTAACCCAACAAAGGAGGAGGAAACTCCAGATTAGTGCCCACTTCCAGCTCTTGATCTTCAGGCAAGCCCGGAGCATCTAGTTGGGTCAGTGGGAGTGAGGAACCCTCAAAAGACTGTTGTGTGTCCAGCAGCTGGCTCAACTCAATGTTGGGGGTATCCTGTGACCCCGACAGGAGAGCCTTAGCTGTGCAGTCCCCAGAGGAACTGAGGAGTGACATATCAGCTATGGCCATGCAGACATCAGAGGAGCTAACGTCTGACTTATCGGCCTGGGCCATGCAGACAACAGTGGAGCTGGAGTACAGCTTACCAGCTGTGACCGTGCACTCCTATGTGGGGCCGGGAATGACTGATCAGCCTGGTTGCTGGCAACAGACCCTGAAGAAGATATGGGTCTAAGGAGCATAATAGGGGTTCCGTCATCCAAGAAGAGCCCTAACTGCACCATGAGTAAAGCAGGAAGGGAGGCCATGGTCTGATCCACTGGGGCAGTAGAAGACCTGGCAGTAGGGGTACTTACAGAAGTGGAGGCCTCTCCGGTGTCAGTGGTGCCCGATGGTCGCTGCCAAGTGGATGGAGACCTATCCCAGTCTTGGTGCCTCTCCTTGTCCTTTTTCTTCTTTTTGGGTTCTGGCATTGGAGAAGAAGATTTTTCCCTCAGATTCTGCAACTCCTTTTCCATCAAAGCTAGGCACTTCTCTAGTAAGTGGGCTTTGAGCTTTTTCTGGTGTCTAATCTGTGTGGCCTGGTTGAAGGATAGGCAGGTTGGACAGTCCTTGACCCTGTGTGTGGGGCCTAGGCAGATCATGCAGCGGGAATGCTCATCCGCATGCAGGATCTGGGTGCTGCAGGACTTGCACTTCTTCTTTTCCATGCATCACCCAACTGTTCATGTTCCTGAATTGTACCTCCAACTATATCCCATACTGTAAATTTGTCTGTTATTTATTTACTTATTCTTTCTTCTGTATATCCCTCAAGATCTCTGTATTAGACCTGTTAATGTTAGACCTGTTTATACTGTATTTTACTATGTAATTGTTTGACCCAATTTTCTGTTCTCTTTTTATGCTTAACTGGACATTTGTGTAAACAGGCATTTTTGCTCACATACCTTTCAGTATAAAATAAAGACTGATTGATTATAAACTGGACTGACAGACTTGAACCACTGCAGTTCTGTAAAAATCCAAACTGGCCATTCTGGGTGCAACTTGCACATATACTGCTGGTCCGGTTACTCTGGCTGCACTGTTCAGTCCAACTTTACATATCTGGTCTGCTCCTGGAAGTCTGTTTTTCAACCCTTCCTTGGCATAGTTGAAAATGGAACTGTCAGGACCAGACCAGATAGGTAAAAGCCAGACCAGATCATCTGAAGTGAGTGGATCAGCAATGTTTGCACAAACTGTGCCCAGTCCAGATTTTACAGCTCTGGTCTGGGTCTGGTGATCTGGTGTTTACCCATACTCCACTGCATGTGGCTTAGTGACATACTGTACAGATGGATGCAGAGTCTAACCCATTGAAGGTTGATGTTTCAGAAAACCATTATGCTAAAAATACCAAGACTCACTCAATTCCTGATGATCCCCCACCCCAAGTCACAATTAGTCCTCTACCAAAGTCATGCTCAGATATTAGGGCCTCTACAACCACACCATTAAGCTTTTAATGCCATCATGCCTCTTCTGCTGCCATGAGTTCCCCATCCATGAAGTCCATTCTGCTTGTGGCAGCCCCCCCTTCAAAACCAGGTCATTTTCCAGGGAGCACTTTACACCACATCAACTAAATTACTGCTGAACTCCTTATTTTTGAACATTCTGTTGAGAAATTTTTGTTTTAGTATATCTTGGTCAGGAAAAATTAATTTGTAAAAGAAACCAAAGCCTCCATTTATAAGTTCATTTAATCAAAATGCAGCATGTTATGATCTGATCGGATTTTATGTGTAACCTAAGTCAAACAAAAATTAGACATGCACATGCCTACCTATTTGCAAGTGAAGCAGCTGTGGTTACTATCATTCAGTTGTAAACACCTATAGTCACAAACTGCAGGTTAAGAACATTCAGTAGAATATAAACAGTAGCCCAGAACTGCCTGCCTGAGAAAATGCAGTTGGTGTATTATTTGGAAACAGGCATCACTGGGACTCTTTGCTATGTAATGTCCTGCAAAGTAGCAGAATGACTGCTCTTAGGATGGTGGTGTCAAATGTCTTATTGAGGTGTTCTTAGGTGCAGAGGGCACAACAGAGCTTATTTGTTATGCAGAAAGCTCCAGGAAGTATTTAACCCATTCTGCTTCCAATAGCTTTCTATGGTGTCTGTACTATCTATTGGTAATCTGACACAGAATGACTGCCAGAAGATAATGAGTTAACTTTCTGTGGGCTCAATTAACTCAACAAGCTTGAGGAGAAATAGTGCTCTACAGCTTCCTATACACACACAGGCAGCATAGTAATGTTGAGGCTTCAGTGGAGGAATCTATTTTTAACACTCTATCATGTTTGGTAGCAAAAATGACATCAGCCCTTTTCTGAATGCAACATGTCTGCTGAGCTACACCCACAGCCATAAAAAAGCACTGAATAATACTTGCAACTGAATGCATAATGTCTTTAAAGGGAAAGAAGAAGAAGAAGAAGAGAGAGGTAGAGAATGATGGTTATCTTTCTGTAGCAATCTGTTCCAGAAATTCATGTAAAGAGGCATCCTACAAATCAAAAAAAATATATAATGCACATTATTAGTCACAAAAACACAAATTTATAGATTCCCTTATTTTACATAAAGAAACTAGTAAAATTAGGATGGAAGGGGGAGAAAAAGGGAGGAAAAAAGGGGAAAATAGATGAGGGAAGACCAGGGAAGAAAAGAAGAAGAAGAAGAGAGAGGTAGAGAATGATGGTTATCTTTCTGTAGCAATCTGTTCCAGAAATTCATGTAAAGAGGCATCCTACAAATCAAAAAAATATATAATACACATTATTAGTCACAAAAACACAAATTTATAGATTCCCTTATTTTACATAAAGAAACTAGTAAAATTAGGATGGAAGGGGGAGAAAAAGGGAGGAAAAAATGGGAAAATAGATGAGGGAAGACCAGAGAAAATAGGGAAAAGGGGAAAATGGGGAAGGGAAGATTAGGGTTGGTGGGGATGGGGGTATAAGAAATAAAGGTAAGAAAATAAGGAGAGTGGGACAGATAGAATGGAAAAAGGGAACAGAAGGAAGGTTTGTTTGAGGATTGTGCCTTGAAGGGAAGAGAAAAACATATAATGTCACATGGTATCACATATTTCTTTCATAAACCAGTGTAACTATCTCTTGTATTTCAGAAAGGGTTTCAAATCCCATCTTTCATTCAGACCTTTCAGCCTTATTGTGTCAGCTTTAAGTATCCAAAATCCCTCCCTTTGAAGTAGTAAGTTGGTCCTATCACCTCCTCTGGTGGGTGTCTGTACCCATTCAATACCCATGCACCTGAAACAGTGGGGGTCAGAATTGTGAAACTCTGCAAAGTGCCTCCTTATTGGGGTATCCAGTTTTTGATTAATAATTGAACGTATATGTTCTTGGATACATTCATTAAACATCCTCATAGTTTTGCCAACATAGTATAAATTGCAGCCATACCACAGGATATATACAACAACCATGGTGCTGCAGGTACAGTAATAAAATCTTGAACATCTATTTTGGTTTGATTAGGTAATAGCAAATCTCTACCTGTGTACACATATTGGCAGATGTTACATTTCTGACATCTATGTATCCCCTTTGGTCTATCTGGCAACCATGTTCTAGGTTCTCTTCTACTTTTTGTAAAATTGGCTGCAGACCAATTGATCCTGTAGGCTTGCTGTCTTCCTGAATGTGACCCTAGATGAGTCACACACCACCACTTGCAGATTTATATCCCCTTTCAGGATTCCCCAGTTGCTCTAAACAATATTACCTATCTGACCTGACCACACTTGTGTTCAAGTGAAAAGGTGATAGGATCCGTATCTGCTTGCTGTTTTTCTGCTGTGGCTTCAGACTGCAAGATTTCCTCCTGTGTTTTAGATTTTACTTTTTCTAGTGCTTCTCTCAAATCCCTTTCTTTGTATTCCCTTTCTAAAAATCTATCTGATAACTCTTCTGCCTGAATTAGACAATCCTCTTGTGTAGTACAATTTCACCTTATTCTAATCAAATGCCCATAAGGGATGAATTTTTAAGCTTATTCGGGTTGGAACTGTCATTCCTAAGTAAGGAGTTAGTGAACATTTGTTTCTTGTAGCCCTTAGTGGTTTTTCTCCTTGTGTTGGAATCCCCCATGAAAGTAACATCTATGAAGTTGATATTGGTACTGTGGATCTGGGAGGTGAATCTCAGATTTAGATCATTATTATTTTACCAGTACACAAATTTCTCAGCACTTTCAGAGTCACCATCCCAGATGCACAGACAATTGTCAATAAACTGCCCGCAACTCACAATGTGCTTGTAGTATGGATTTCTATTGTTGTCTTGCAGGAAGCTCTTTTCACACATGCCCATAAACAAATTTGCATATACAGGGACCATAGAGACCTCCATCGCTGTACCACATTGCTGAGTATAAAAATCATTGTTAAACTCAAAGTAACTATGAAGTAATATAAAGTTTAGGGCATCAATTAAAATATTAACAGGGGCATGTGTGACATATTAATCTCTTTCCAGATAGTACTTTAATGCTACAGTGCCAGCTTTGTGGCTGATGGAGGTGTAGAAGGCCTCTATATCTATGCTAATCCACTTGAAATGGGGCTCCCAGTATATAGGCTGAAATTTCTTAATAGTGTCTGCAGTATCTTTAAGGCAAGAGGGTACAGTGGTCATGCTACATTGCAAGAAAAAATCTACAAATTCACAAAGGTGCTCTGTGATGGACTTCTCCCCTGCTACAATGGGCCTACCAGCAGGCACTGTAAGTTTTTGTGAACTTTAGGGAGACAGTACAGTGTAGGGATGATAGGGTATTCACAGTAAAGATACTGCATTTCACTACTAGAAATATGCCCTTCCTGTTTAGCTTTGTTAAGGAACATATAAAGCTCTTTCTTATAGGCAAATGTGGGGTTACTACACAATTATGCATAGTTATTTACATCAAATAACAATGTTTCAACCATTTTCTGATATTCTGTTCTACCCATAACTACAATGTTGCCCCCTTATCAGATTTTTTGATAATAATCTCTTTATTACCTGCTAGTTCCTTAACAGGTCTTAGTTCAGAGCTGCTTAGATTTTTATGTAAACACTCATCTTTCTTTCTCTCAAGCAGTTCTTTAACTCTGTACAGGACTGTGTCTTCAAAAACAGTAATGCTGTTGTTAAATACAATGGAAGAAAAGTCCAACTTACATCTAAACATAACATTTCTCATGTGTTGAAAGTCTTGTATATTAGCACTACTTATTGATTCCTGCTGAGCCTGATTAGACTCTAAAATTTCCATACAAATGCTCAGATCTGGATCCCATTGTATCTGTGTCTCATTTGCACTGTTGTCTTCAAGCTCTTGTGCTGCCCTTATCAGCTGATTCAAATCCTTTGTCAGATCACTCACAGGGACATCCTCTAAAACACCCATTTCCTCAGCTGTACAAGTATTCTCTCGATGTGCAAAGAAATGTTTCAGTCTAATCTTCTGAAAAGTTTAAATAAATCCAGATAGATTGAAAATTGATTTATAGTTGGCACTGGTAAACATTCAAGCCTCTCTTTAGAAGTGATACTTGTGCCACTGTAAGTTCAGTGTTACTCAGATTTACAGTTTGTAATTCAGATTCTTTGGTGCCATTAGTGTCCTTTTTATGTTGACTTGATCATCCACCTCTTCTACCTCTCCTTGTCCATCATTTTCTGCATTGTCCAGGGAATTCCCCTTCTCTAAAAAAACTGAAGCTGTAGTATTTTTCATAAGGTCAACAGAGACAGCCTTCTTAGATGGATTGCTGTTAGGGGCTGAAGTGCTATCTCTGTATCTATTCCTTGATCGTCCACTACTTCTTGATCTTGACACTGAATTTTTTGGAATCATATATGCAGTCCCCAGCTCATAGTCTCTACCATCCCATGTTAGTTTAGTCTGCTTACGTGCTATGATCTCCCTTTCATGCTTCAAATCCTTATTTTTTATTGCCTCATCCAGCTCCAAAAATTCTGTGTTGGTTTTAAATCCTGCTATATCTGCTTTTGCAATCTTAAGTTCATTTGTTAATGCCACATAGTTCTCAGTATCTTCATCAATTATGAGGTGTGTATACGCTCTTGAGGCAGTGTCAGATATTTTTAACCAAGCCTCCTTGCACTTAAAGCTATCTAATCCACATGAGGGTATTTTTGTAACTCTTAGCCAATGTGGAGCTTGGCTTCTCTCCAAATATGTTTCCAGGGAGGTAATATTATAACTGATATTTATTTCTTTAATAAGCATTCTCTCCAACTTAAGAAATGCAGTCCTTATACTACCTTCAGTGTTTGATGCAGACGCTGCAGCTCCATCTGATGTTGTTCCTCCCAATCTGGCCCTTGCTCTCTCCTTACTCTGTTGTAGAGTGCATGAATCCTCTAAACTGAAACTCGCTCCATCCACATTTCCTTCAGACATCATGGCCAATCAACTACTGTTGCTAGTAACTTGTTTCCTGTTTCCTGGTCCCTGTCCTTGACCAAATCAGAACTCCTGTATTACTTCTTTCAGTGAGTTGGTGACGTGATAATAACTTAACTCAGCCTGTGAGTTTTGAAAAGCCACCACTTCTTGCAAAGCCGTACAAAATGAAATGCTTGAGGAAAAACACACTCGTTTAATGACTAACCCCTGGTTTACTCTCCCAAGCGCAGGAAAGCAGGAAGCCAAACACTGCAAAGTTCAAAAGGAGCAACCTGTGCTACTGGAAGGGTGTGGTGCATTGTTAAATGGATGGCCAGCCCAAAACAAAGTACACAATTCAGAAAAACACAGTGCACATCCACAGCAATGAAACAAACTTATGCCCAGCCTTTATGAAATAAACTTGTGATTTTTATTCCTGAAATCAATGACAGGCATGTTATTTTAATTTTAATTGAATGCAAGAAGCCCCTAGTGCCTTGGCATATTGCCTTCAAAGGCATTAGCCATAAATGAATCACCAGTGCACTTAAATACAATGAATGACATCATCACAGTTGTATGTTATACAAGACCAGCACCAACACTTTTAAATACAGACATAGTATCTCAAAACCTTATATGTACATAAGATCAATTGAAACAATGCTTCTTTTGTGTTAGCATAAGGTATTAGTACCAGACGAAAACGTCCTATTCTTAACTTATTCATTAAAACAGCATTTCACAAGCAAAGCAAAACACAGCAGCATAGGGCCAGACTGTGAATTCAATCCTTTTAAAGGGACAGTAAACATTGCAGGGGTCGCTCAAATTTTGTAAGCCCATGAAAAGATCTTTCAAATGAGGTATTGGTTTACCTGTAGAAGACAGGAGTCTTGAGATATGAATAGCTAAATAATGTGTAAATCAAATCATAGCAACAGCCATTTCATGTAGCCTTAAAACAGGAAGTGATGTCACTGAGGGGCAAACTGTATGTTATTAATTACAGCTTGCCCCTCAGTGACATCACTTTCTGTTTTAAGATTACATGAAATGACTGCTGCCTTGTTTTGGTTTACAGATGATTTAAATATTTATATCTCAGGACCTTTGACACCTACAAGGAGACCAGATACCTCATTCAAAATAATTTCTCCTGGTCTTTCACAGTTTGAGCAATCCCTGCAATGTTTACTGTCCCTTTAACAGAATATCAAACAGTGCTACTTACCAATTTGAGAACTGATTAACATTGAACTTCTGGCATCTCCTAAAAGGGATCTCTTACCAGGAAATAAAAAGCACTGAACAAAACTTGCAACTGAATGCATAATGCCTGTAAAGGAAAAGAAGAAAGAGGTAGAGAAGGATGGTTATATATATATATATATATATATATATATATATATTTGTTTGTTTACTGGGTAGGTGCTCTGATCCAGTGGCATAATCCAGGCCATAAAGATGGTACATAGGTAATACAGACAATACACTTACATTAAGGCAGTATAGCGCAGTGGTTTAAGGCTCTGAGCTGCAAATCTGGTGACATCCAGCAGACCAGACCTGGGTTTGAATCCCACAGCTTCCACTTGCATACTGTGTGACCCTGAGTAAGTCACTTAACTTCCCTGTGCTCCCAGGTTGCTCCTGTAAAAAAGCTTTCAGCTTAGTGTGCTACTCCTGGTTAAACAACTAAAATAAAATTAACAGAGGAAAGGTAAAGGAAATAGAATACACTGAATATAGCTGGGTACAATTAAGTGAATGAAACACAACAGAGTAGCAACTAAAGTGCAGGTGCAATATACATGATGTACAATCAGTCAGTCTTATGACTGTTCAGCATTGCACAATGGGACAGTTTACTCTTAGGTACAAAGGAATGAGGACTTTCATCCGAGGGTAGCCATGCCCCACACCCAGTCACCCACCTCAGCAGCAGCAGCAGGACAGGGGTGTGGGTTCAGAAGAGGTGTGAGTCAATCTCACAGAAGCGGTACATTTAAAGTTATGTAAGTACGCAACCCACATTGTGAAACTAGTTAACTACATCGTAGTGCAGTTACAGTGTAGTTATACAGTAGTTACTGTATATTTAGTGACACTTAAAATTATCTTTCAGAAATCATCCCCTCATTAACTTACTGTAGTATAGCTCAGTGGTTAAAAGCACTGACCTGCAAACCTGGAGAACTGGGTTTGAATCCCAGAGCCACTACTTGTATACTGTGCAACCAAAAAAAAAAAAGAACTAAAAATAAACATGCAATCTAATGCCTTGCTGATTGAACAGTTAATAGACCTAGTTCTAACTATGGAAACTATGAAATGGTTCAGCAGTTACCTCTGTGACTGCTTGCAATAGGTGAGGATCGGTGATGTCCTCTCAACTAAGCAACCTTTCTGGTCAGGTGTCCCCCAAGGGTCAATCCTGGGGCCACTACTCTTCAGCATTTTACTAATCAAACTCCCTGCCTTGTGCCCTGACCAGATTCTCCTATGTATGGATGACACAATAATCTTCTCGAGCAACTCTGATCCCTCCCTTCTATAGAACCAGCTTCAGAACAGTTTTGTGGTTGTTGAGGCCTGGTTCAAGTTGCAGAAGCCCATACTAAATTACAAAAAAACCAAAAGTATGTTAGTCCATGGCACACACAGCAAGCATAAAACTAGACAGCTGACCATAAAATGATTAGGACATTGCTCTAGAACAGATGCAACTGTTCAAGTACCTTGGTGTGAACTTAGACAGCACTCTGTCTTTTGCCAATCATATAGACAATGTTGGCAAGGCCTTTAATACCTGTATTGGACTGCTTTATAAACATAAGCACTGTTTAACTACTGAAACCCTTAATCTGGCAATCCAGAGCTCAGTAATCTCCATCATTGACTATGAGCTTGTGGTCTATGGATCTGCCACTGACATTGCCCACGTCGTATTGTCATTGGTCTTAACAAGGCCTGCTGACTTCTTACTGGGGCTGCTCACATCATATGCACTTGTGACATTTACAAGCAGGCAAACTGGCTCCAGCTCCAGGCCAGAGTCTTTTACCAAACCTGTCTGTTAGCACAGAAGGCCTCTCTTGGCCTCATGCCACAGGGGTGCAAAAGCTCCTCAGTCCAGTCTGCCCCAACTGCCACACAAGAAGCTCTGAAAATTTTGCCTTCCAAGTCCCCTGCTGTCATACCTCACAAGGTCAGTGGTCATTCACAGTCAGAGACCCTAAGTGGTATAACTGCCTTAGAGGTGATGTCACCAACACTACCACACTAGGCCCATTTAAACACAAACTGCAGCAACTCCTTGTGGCTCGAGCCACTTGTGACTGCTTTTTTTGAACTGGTGAAGGCCTGTTTCTTACAACATGTATCTTTACCTCTTATCACCCATACCCTGAACCACTCTCTCCTCTCCTCTCCTCTCCTCTCCTCTCTCCTCTCCTCTCCTCTCCTCTCAACTCCTCCACCTATCCCTCCAAATACCCCCCTACTTTTACCTCTTTTCCCTTACCTTGATAATGCCTCTGGGCAGCATTTTACCTTATTGTACAGACCGAACCACTGTGTTAAGAATATTAAATTTTTTGTTATTAGGTCTAGTCTGCTTTAATCATTAGGACAGGCCTACATTGTCCAATACCAGGATACAATTGGTTATTTCACTATTGATTTTACATCAACCTTAACAAAGCCACTAGGCAGCACTTCCCCTTTTGTACAGTTATGAATGTTTCTGCTCAATTTCTAGTATGTGTCTGTTTAGTCATTAGGTAAGGTGTAAATTGTCCAATGCCTGGGTTTAGTTTGGTGTTCAATGGTAATTTCATATCAACCTTGACAAGGCCACTGGGCTGCATTTCCTTTATGTACAGTGATGTATGATACTGCTTAATATTAGTATACTGTCTAATAGCTATAGCTTCCTGCCATGTTGTGCTCGTGTTTAATCTACCCTCCTTGTATACTTTGTTTTGTATCTGTATATGTAACTTGACATGGAACCTATGTAAAAGAGCTCCTGGCTCAAACGTGTTAATCTGAAATTAAAATAAATAATATTGCAAACTGCTATACAATAAAAAAATAATTAATTTACATAATTACTTATTGGCTTTTAATAGTGCTGTAGTTACTAAGGAACATGCTGCTTCTGTGGCATTGTTTCCAGAGTTAATGCCTAACTCACATGTACTTACAAATTAAGTATGCAGAAACTGACACTTAAAATAAAGTGTAAGAAGAAGGGTGTAACAGTGCTGTAGTTACTAAGGAAAGTGCTGCTTCTAAGGCACTGTTTCCACAGTTAATGCCTAACTAACATGTATTTGCAAAGTAAGTACGCAGAAACTTACACTTAAAATAAAACATAAGAAGAAGTGTGTAACTACTATACACTTACATTGAATGCCAATGCTGTGGTTCTGATGTATGTTTTCTTTCAGAAATCATTCCCTTATGCACTTACTGCATAATAAACACATAATCTAATATTGCTAATTGCTATACAACTACATTGTTTACTTATACAATAAATGTTATTTTCATAATTACTTATTGGCTTGTAACAGTGATGTAGTTACTAAGAAATGTGCTGATTCTGTGGCATTGACTCACACCTCTTCTACACCCACACTCCTGGCCTGCTACTGCCCAGGTCAGTGGCTGGGGTGGGATATGGCTACATACCATGCTTTATCACCAATCTGCTGTGTGGAGTGGTGGTGGGTGGTTCCAGATACACAGGCAGGGATGATTCCTTAGACATTACATGCCCTTCCCACTGACTGAATGCTGTGGCTGCAATAGCACCATCCTTCACATCAAGACCCTAGATCTCTGACTATACCATTAGTGCTGGGGGCAAGGTGGTAAACATAGCAGATCAGTAGTTCCCCTTACTGGAAAACAACAGTAATGGGAAAACCACCCATAACCCACAATTCCCCGCTCCACACACAGCGCAGAATCCAATATGATCATGGTCAGTCAATCTGATTGGATGGCTGCTATTGATCACCAGGCATGGGAATGCACAATTGACACATTCCCTGCCACCTGTGTGAATAGGATTCCAATATTAGATTGGATGTTTAGCAAGTAGTAAGTTCATAAGGGAATGATTTCTGAATGAGAACTTACATCACAGCTACAGTACTTACATTTGATAAATGTAAGTGTGCGCAACTGCAAGTACATGTTACCTAGGCATTAACTGTGAAAACAGTATCATTATTTCTTAGCCACAGTATTGTTATAGTGCAATTTAGTAATTATGGAAATGAAATATGTTTGTGTACAGTTACATATCAATTAATAATATTAGACTGCATATTTACTAACCTATAAGTTCATGAAAACCTGGAGTATAGACATGGAACATCATCTAAAGAGTTGCCAGTCAGTGCATTTAACTGTAGCAGACTAAAGTTGCATTGTATTCATATTTTAGTTACCATTCTTATTACACTTTAAAATGTTTCTGTGTGATTACCTTTTAAATAAATGTCAGATAGACATAGACAGCTGAAACAGTGCACAAGACCTGCTTGTATATGTAGTTACTCTTGTAAGAACAGATTTAATAATGCCAAAAGTAGTAAAATACCGCCAGCAGCTTAATCTGGTTCAATTTCAGTTGCTTAACATCTGTATCCCCCTCCACCCCAGTCGTCCCTGAAAAAGGGACTTCTAGGCCCAGTGGGCTTACCGGGTCAACAAAATTCAACAAAAACAAAAACAAGCATAGCAGTTACACAATAGATTTGCTGTTACAATTTGCAATAGCTATTACATGTATAATTGCCCTTATACGAACAAATAACATAATGCCAGAAGAGACAGAATTGTAGTTGCACAATAGATTTTCTGTTACCCTTTGCAACAGTTATTACATGTGTAGTTACACTTGTCTGAATGAAATGATTTATGCTGAAAGCGAGATAGTAGTAGTTGCACATGTATGCAAGTTGCGTAACTACACAACATGCAAATGTGAAACTAGTTAACAACTACATAGTAGTTACATCTAATTAAACAATAGTTACAGTGCAGTTGCAGCATCATTATACGGTAGTTACAGTGTAGTCTGGGACACTTAAAATAATGTGTTACCGATACAGCTATGGTACTGTATGTCTTAACTCTGAGGGATGGTCAGTGATACAACCCTTACAGTTCATCTTCTGGTCCTGAGTCATCACTTCATACAGCAACTATTAGAATTCCCTTTATCAGATCCAGCATTATAGCCTTTTCAGATGGTACAAGATGTGATGCCTTGGTTCTACAAAACTTTTTTGCAGCCTGCGTTATAGTGTCCAGTTCACCTCTTTTTACTTATAGAACATCCATATTAGCAATTATTTGATTCTCACATAACCTGAGCCTTATGAATTGCTCTAATAATACTGGTTTGCCAAAATCAGTCAGCAGTTTGGTTTCAGTTGTCATCACAGTATCAAATGGCATGGTACAAAGACTGTTTGGTTCCATCTCCATTTAATCAGTATGATGCACTGAACCATGGTTATCATTTTATCTGTTTTGCTGAGACAGTCTGTACACACAGCAGTATCAGTGGCTACTGTAGGTGGCACATTTATCTGTAGAATCAAAAGCTCAGCAGGGCATTAGTTCTACTCTTACACCAGGAACTTGGGCTGAAACTCAAAACTGATATTATAGTTTGGCACTAGTGGAGTGCTGCACTGTTGAGGTGCCATCCTTTGGATGAAGCATTAAATGGATGCCTCTTCTGCCATCTCAGCTGGCTGCCAAGGTGGAAGTTAAATATCAAAGGGTACTTATTGTAAGAGTAGAGGATTTCCTTGCTGTTTTGACCAATATTCCCCTGTCACTAAAACAGTTCCATGTAACCTTCCACCAGGATCCACCATGAAATAATCCATCACACCTAAGTGTACATTTTCTGGTCAAAAATTACAAAACAAAACCAACCTGAGAAAGCAAGAATATGTAGTGTTAATGTAATCAGTGCAATCTGAATGAACAGTTTTTGATGGAGAGGCTAGAACAGTGCCATTTTTACTTTGTGTGTGTGTGTGTGTGTGTGTGTGTGTACATATGTATGTAGGTATGTACGTATGTATGTATTTATTTATTTATTTATAATACATGGATGGGACTATTTCCCTATATGATTGGTTAGCAGTTATTTACATGTGTACCTATAAGTAAAACTGTCAGTTAAAAGTATATACCCACTGTACATAAAATCCTACAACACCACACTAATTTACAACTAATTACTAAATCAATTAACCAATCAACTCATCAATTAACCTACCTGCCCTTTCAGTTAAGGCATTTAATAAAAACACACAATGTCACCAGACAAAAAAAACTTTCGAAACTAACCCCCAAAATTATAACCTACAGTCTTGCACTATCCTAAGTCTTACCAAACAGCCATGTCCCTTGGTGTGCCAGCTCTGTCTTCAAATGCCAGGCCCTGCATGCTGCTGCCACTCCCCATGACACTCCTGACCTTACAGACCATGCTACTTACACACCACTCCTGACCTATGACTCCAGCTCTGCTCCTGACCATTGTAACCATGCTGCTCACAAGCTACTCCTGCCTGCTGACTCCTGACTTCAGCTCTGCTCCTGACCATTGTAACCATGCTGCTCACAAGCCACTCCTGACTGCTGACTCCTGACTTCAGCTCTGCTCCTGACCATTGTAACCATGCTGCTCAAGCTACTCCTGACTGCTGACCCTGACTTCAGCTCTGCTCCTGACCATTGTAACCATGCTGCTCACAAGCTACTCCTGACTGCTGACTCCTGACTTCAGCTCTGCTCCTGTCCATTGTAACCATGCTGCTCACAAGCCACTCCTGACTGCTGACTCCTGACTTCAGCTCTGCTCCTGACCATTGTAACCATGCTGCTCACAAGCTACTCCTGACTGCTGACTCCTGACTTCAGCTCTGCTCTTGACCATTGTAACCATGCTGCTCACAAGCTACTCCTGACTGCTGACTCCTGACTTCAGCTCTGCTCCTGACCATTGTAACCATGCTGCTCACAAGCTACTCCTGACTGCTGACTCTAGCTGTTAGTACCATATAAACCACACTGCTCCCACACAGATCCTGACTTCAGACTCCAAGCGCTCCAAGGAAAGGATGCCACAATCACACCTCCATTTACAAGGGGAAACTGCACTATGGAAACACTAAGCGGGGACAGATGCACCAAAAATGCCACTACACTATCAAAAAAAACACAAGGATAAAAACTTCAAATACAAAACCCAGAAATTATTGCAAATGTGATCAAAACATTAAACACCACCATTGTAATGTACTATATTTACAGGAGCACGGTAGTGCCACTATATTAAACATTAAATACCACCATTGTAATGTACTATATTTACAGGGGCACGGTAGTGCCACTATATTGAGGGCTGAGTAGGCTATTTAATGTTAAACGCCAAATTTTGCACCTCAATAACTTTGGCGTCATTTTATGAAAAAGTCCAAAATTTGGCATGTATGTTCAGGCTGCATGGCTCTCAAGATGTAACAAGTTTTGTGGCTGCATATTGTTCATTTTTTTAATTACAGAACAACAAAAAATAGAAAAAAAATGTTTTCCCTATACTTAACATTGGGTATTTTTGCTCTCGACTATAGCCTAGATGGTGTGGAATTTTTTCATTAAATTTTCAGGGTTGAAGAGACTGAAAATATTATATGGTTTCAGAGTTATAACAATTTTAAAGTTATCATCCTGACGTGAATGATAACCCCCCCAAAAAAAAAAGAAGATTGCAATTGCTTATTTTCATGATAGTATTTTTAAATGATATCTCTCTTGTGGTAACAAAAATATCGATTGTATTGCCTGCCATTTTTTTCTTATTTGAAACTTCAAACATTGAAAATATGCAAAAATAATTTATTTTCTAAAATAAAAAACAAACACCTGAACCTAGTTAAACAGGACCTGTTTTGCTATATTCTGCTGTTTGTTTTTTACATTTTCCAGAAATACCTTTCAGGGGCACCTCAAAATCCAGTATGTCCAGCTTGGTGAGAGGAGCCATTCTCCTGTGTTCTCTGTATGAGAACAGCAGGAGTTTTGTCAGCCAGAGCTGGAACTCGAGCTGCAGGCTGCAGTGTGACCAGAGTATAACTGATCCCCTCTTCTGGCTGCCTGTCTCTGTCTCCTTGTTTCTCTGTCTGTTTTTCTGTATCTATCTATCTATCTATCTATCTATCTATCTATCTATCTACTTGTCTGGCTATCTGGCTGTCTGGCTGTCTATTAATTTATTGATTGCATTTATTTTATTAAGCGAACCGGGGTGCCCATCCCCGGTACTACTTCCTTCTCCCCCCCTCATCTTTGAGTTGCCCACCCCCTTCCCAATGTGTTTTTTTTAATATATATATATCTTTATAAGCAGACTGGGGTGCCCACCCCTGATACCACTTTTCTTGATCCCCCTTCCAGGTTGTCCACTCCATTTCTATTTTCTAGGTGGTGGCACCAGTGCCCACCCCCAGTGCTGCTGGACAGTGGCCAACACCGGGATGCCCAATCCCCAGTGTTGAAATGTCAGTGTCACCTGAAAATAAAAATGAAAAAATCCCTTGTTTTTTTTTCTTTTTCCCTGTAAAAAAAGAAAGCTGTCCCTTGCCAAGCTCAACCCCCAACCCCGATCTCCTAGTTAGCACACATCACCCCACCCCCACACCCCCACATACCCTCACTCACCTGAACATGCCCCATGGTGAAGATCTACTTTACAATCAAGGACATGTCTTGCTGTTAGAACTACCAGCTGCAATATGAAACTAAGGTAAATGTGGTTCAATGTATTTCAATGGGATTCAGAACTTTTATGCATAACTTTCCATTTTTGCATATTATGACCTCAGATTTTAAATGTGGCCTTTTTGTGATCCCACTTCATGACAAATGGTGGTGGAATTACTCAAATGAGGCCTGAAAGGTGATTTCACAGTCACTTGGTAAAATCGCCATTCAGGTGGAATTTGAACATTTTCACCACCCTTGTTCATGAGGTGGAGTCATGAGATGTCTATATTGAAAACATGGGATCAAAATATGTAAAAATGGCAAAGTTATGTGTATATGTAGAAATTTTACTATGTTTGCACTTAACTTTGGTAATTTTAAATATTTTAGTACCAAATTTTCAGCACAGCCATTTTTTTACACCACCTCATGAATGAGATAGCTGTCATTTTTCAAATCCTGGTCAAAATGTGTTTTCACACCTGTGGCACAGAACAACATTTCGATGCCGTGGAATGATATTTCAGCAGAGATTTTAACATTTTCATTACCGAGATCATGAAATTGGGTAAATTATTTATTTATTTAAAAGTTTTACCAGGAGGGCATACTGAGTGATGTACCATTCAAGTCCAGATGTGTCCTGGGGGATTCAATCCACAAGAAACTTCACCCCAAGCTGGGTGCCATACATCACAACAGGGGCTGCATCCCTCTGGAAATCTGCAAGGCAATCCTACAGAAAATGATCCTTCCTATAGTTGACTATGGAGATGTAGTATACAGTGTTGCCCCTAAGTCCACCCTAGCAAGATTTGACCCCCTCTTTCATTCCTTCTGTTGTTTTTGCCCTGGACTGCCCTCCCTCAATGCATCACTGTGATCTCTACAAGTCTCTAGACCTACCTTCACTCCAGGATAGGAGACTGGTTTGCTGTGCAAGGACAACAGTGAAATTCTGGGCACAGTCCCTTCCCTCCCACCTAGAGTCTGCCCTTGCAGTTCAATCCCCCTCTGCATACTCTCTCAGAAACACTGAATCCCGGCTTCTTTATGTCCCACATATATCCACAGCTAAAGGCCAAGCTGTCTTCAATTACAATTTGGTGTACAAATATGGTAAAATGTGCAGGTTATGAGTGAACATTGCAGGATTTCAATGTTCACTCATAACTTCACTAATTTCTAATATTTTGATTCCAGACTTTCTAAATATCCATTTTTCCACACCACATCATAAATGTGACATGTGTCATTTTTAAAATCCTGGATGAGATGTGTTTCTACACTTCTGGTGTGAAATGACATTTTGACCAGTATACTATAAATGGTGCATGTCATGTCTATAAGGCAAATCATAAAATGGGCACTGGGTCTGAAGAGTGCTGACAAGAATAGCATTGGCATGGTGAGTGCATCAATAACGGTGCTGATTTTTCTTTTGTGGGGGGTACCCCCTGACATGGAGGGCTTTGCCCCATGTACACCCCAGACTTAAGGATTCCTACTCCTGGGGGAGCAGATCATGGGGCAGGTTAAATTTCTGGGGCCATGGAATATCGTTTCCATGGCCCATGGTAAAAGAAAAACAAAGCCTGATGTGTGTAAAATTGCTGGAAACCAAGATTAGAACCTTGGTCTCCAATGTTGCTGGGTGAGCTGCTCTATGCCCCAGCCCTCCACACCATGGGAGCAGCTCATCCAGCCTCCTGGATTCTGGTGCCCTTGTGGTGTACCAGCACCATGGACAGTGACCAGTGGAGCACTTACAGCAAGCGCTGTAAATCCCTACTCACTGTCCATGTGAGCGCTTACCAGACCAGTTCCGAAAAGTGCAGCACTATTCTGGTAGTGCTCACATGACAGGGTACCCATAAAATGAGTATCTTGAAAATGTGGGGTAAACATTGAAAAATAAAAACAATATATAATTATTAATGAACTTTGTGTAGTGCCACTCTTGACCCCAATGGGTATGCTTTGCGATCCTGGGCTAGTGAACTGAGTTTGAGGATTGGCTCAGTGACCCAGCTGGATGGGGTGAGGGAAGGGAGATGGTACTCTTATACAACACCCCCACCAGCCAGAGAATGAAAGGAGCAGAGTTGTCTGCATGGACCTGGGTACCACATAGTGATGGCAACTGTCCTCTTGGCATAAGGTTCTGGACCTCTTCACCCCTGGGTGGCAAAGGGCCTTGTGCATTGACTGACAGATGTACTCTTTGCCCTGTGTATCTGTATCTGCAAGCACATAGAAGTACAGGGACCACAGGTTCATGTGCTTCCATAGCCCACCAGACAGCCCCATGAATTATTCACATTCATGACTACACTGAAGTGCAGGGTCTGCAAGGGCCCTGCACTTCTGTAGACAGACAGAGTCTTCTCTTGGTGCATGGCACTGCATCTGTTCATGCAGGTCCCTTAATAAGGATATGATTACTCTATCTCAAAAAGAAAGGAAATTATTTGCAAAAAACTTAGTTAAGACACAAGTTAGGATAACTTAATGCCACAAAAGTAGGGAAATGTGGTTTAATGATTTTCCAGTCTTTCCTCCTCACTCCACCCCCCAAGCAGCAAAAGGAAAAAACAATAGCGTTTGGGTCTCCAGAGCCTTGGTGAATCAGTGGTGGGGTCTTCCTTTAAGTTCTCAAACTAATGCCCACCCCTTTACCTGCACAAACAATGTCACACACAATCTTCTTGCTTCACGCAGGGTCTACAGGGCCCTGCATGAAAAAAGCTACAAATTTTGTTGGAAACATGTGGTGAGACATGTTATCTTTAAAGAGTGCATAACTATGAGGCACTGGCTTGGACCTGTACCTTGTGCTTTGGACTGGAGGCTATGGTCTGGGGGGCCATTATGGTACACAACCTCAAGTAAGACACCTCCACTGATTCACCAAAACTCCAGAGACACAAAACCCTAATGTTTTTGTGTGTCTTGCTGCTTGGGGGTGTGGGGGTGGGGAGTTAGGGTTGGAAACCTTAACACCACATTTCCTTACTTTTGTTGTGTTAAGTTACCCTTACTGGTGCACTAACAAAGTTTTTTGCAAGGAATATAACATATATAGGAGAGGTAAGAGAGTGTACAGAGTGCAGAAACCCATCTCAAGACCTAATGACTTCATAATACCACTCATCTTTTGGGCTTGTGACTTACTAAACCTCATTAGGCTCCATCAATGAGTTTATTTCCCTGAACACAACTCTTACCTATCATTTATTCTATATGTAGCTTTTGACCAGAAAAGCCACCCTGGGCTGTGACACTCATTTCTAGCTTCATCCTGGGAGGTGAAATACATGGACTTATTTTACTGACAGTGGGAGTGCTAGTAAGGACACTGAGGAAAATCCACTGCTGTTACAATAAGTGCTATGAGATCTTTAACTTTTACTTGGTCAGCCACCAGAGATGAGCATACGTTTAATATTTCCTCCAAAGAATGGCACCGTAAAAGTGCAATAATAGCAGTAATACTAATACTAGTAGTTTTATTTGTTATGAAGCCCTTTCCTGGAGGCTCAGGACACCTTTCAGAAGGCACACATATGATAAGTAATAAACATAGGGCTCACTGTTACAAAATCAAATGTAACAAGCATTTGTCAATGCCAAATATTTGCTTGCAGACATTGGCATTGGTAGTGTAGGAGTTACAGAGCTGCATAATAGGAATGGCAATGAAGTATTGAACTGAAGCCAACACCACCACCACCCTGCAGAGACTGACAGGCATTGGGGTGTGCCTTTGGATCATCAGGCATAACGGCCATGCTGTTTCACCACACCCTTCCCTGCAGACACCGACAAGTGTCACGGTGCGCCTTGGGGTCTTTGGCCCTTATGAGCACCCCATTCCATCAGGAAATATGGTGAGATGGGTGCGGTATAGGAGAATGGGGTGAATTTGGGGTCGAAGAGTCCAAGGCACACCTCGATGCCTCTCACTGGCTGCAGGGTGTGGAATGGTATGAGCATTACAGGTGAGAATCCCAAGTCACACCCCTGATGCCTGTCATTCTCTACAGGGTGGGGCGTTATGGTTGGAAACCCTAACACCTCAGGCATTTGTTGGTATTTTCACTCCAAATTTTCAACATTTTTTTTTGTGATGCCCACCTCATGAACAGTGGCAATATCAGTTTGTTAGCTGAATGCTGCTTTTGCACAGCGACTACAGCATTTAGCACCACAGGTGCAAAAACACATTCCAAACAGGATGTGAAAAATGACAGCTGTACTGTTCATGGGGAAGTGTAAAAAATGGCAATGTTGAAAATCTGCAGTGAAAATATTAAAAAACTGGTGAAGTCACGAGCGTGCGTAGAAACTGTGCAACGCACACCTGTAATGTAATTAGTTTGGGGATTTTTTACAGCAGATTGTCAACACAGGCATTTTGGGACCTCCGATCTTGAACAGTGTCACTGTGATTTTCTTTATCTGTCCCAAACAATGATTTCCCACAGCGATCAAGCATTTCAGCCCTGAAAGTGTGAAAACACATTTTGGCCATGTTGTAAAAAAAGACAGCTGTACTGTTCATAAGGAAGTGTGGAAAAATGCCACTGGTGAAAATCTGGACTGAAAATATTACAAATTCATGAACTTACGTGGGTGCGTGGAAACTGCACAATGCTCACTCATAACACAGTCATTTTATGGACTTTTGTCACCAAATTTTCAACATACTGTAGCCATTTTAAGACCTCTGCTCATGAACAGTGTCACTGTGATTTTCTTAATCTGTCCCAAACATTGCTTTTGCACATCAACTGCACCATTGTGCACTACATGTGCGGAAACACATTTTGGGTGAGATGTGAAAAATGGCAGCTGTACTGTTCATAAGAAAGTGTAATAAAATGGCAATGTTGAAAATCTGGCATACAAATATTAAAAATTCACAAACTTGCGAGCATGCATAGGAACTGCGCAACATGCGCTCCTAAAATAGTAATTTTTGGGAATTTTTCACCAAATTTTTAACATAGCCATTTTAAGACCTCTGCTCATGAACAGTGTCACTGTGATTTTCTTAATCTGTCCCAAACATTGATTGCGCACACTGACTGCACCATTGTGCGCTACATGCAGGGAAACACATTTTGGGTGACATGTGAAAAATGACAGCTGCACTGCTCATGAGGAGGTATGGTAAAATGGCAATGTTAAAAATCTGGAGTGGAAATATTAAAATGTGAACCTACGTCGTGTTTTAGGAACCGCTAATGCACGTCAGAACAGTCATTTTAGAATTTTTCACCAGATTTTCAACATAGCCATTTTAAGACCTCTGCTCATGAACAGTGTCACTGTGATTTTAATGTGTCCCATACATTGATTTCGCACACTGACTGCACCATTGTGCGCATGCGCGGAAACACATTTTGGGCAAGATGTGAAAAATGACAGCTGTACTGCTCATAAGGAGGTGTGGTAAAATGGCAATGTTGAGATTCCAGAGTGCAAATATTAAAAATTCTTGAACTTACAAGCGTGCGTAGGAACTGTGCCATGCACGCTCGTAAAACAGTCATTTTTAGAAATTTTTTCACCAAATTTGCAACATATGCTTTTTGAGAGCCTACCTTATGAACACTGGCACTGTCATTTCATTATTCAGTCCCGAAAGGTGATTTCACACAGTGACTGCAAAATCACCCTTCGGGCCCGATTAACATCATGACAGTTCAAGAATTCATGAGGAGGGGTCCCAAAATCCCCATGTTGAAAATTTGGTGCCAAAATTCCCAAAAATGCTTGAGATATATATTAAAGTTGAAAAACCCCTATTTATTGCATTATACAGCTTACCAGCATTTCTTCAGTTCGTGGTCAGCTTTGAAGAGTGCAGATGTGTTTCCGGTCCACCGAAGATCATTGCGCTGGCCTCTGCAGGTAAGTATGGGGTGAGGAGGGTATGGGGAGGCAGGGTGCACAGTGGGTGGGCACGGGTGTGCAGGGAGACTGCCGAGGGATCGTTTTTTTGTTTACAGGTTGTTGTTTTTTTTTCTCGGACGCATGATGTAGGACTTGTACCACACTGGGGTGGGCTCCCAGCATGGCAGCTGGAAGGCTGTTTGGGGGGCCTGGAGTCGATGGGGAATTGGACACCCCCGTCGGCCATATGGACTTGTGCCATGCTGGTGTGGGCTCCCAGCATGGCAGCTGTAAGGCTGTTTGGGGGGGCCTGGAGCCGACGGGGGATTGGGCACCCCCATCGGCCATACAGACTTGTGCCAAGCAGGGGTGGGCTCCCAGTGTGGCATCTGGAAAGCTTTTGTTGGGGCGTGGAACCGAGGGGGGGGATTGGGCACCCCGTCAGCCATACAGTATGTGCGTGGGGGGGGAGCACATGAGCACACAATATGCGTACATGGGTGTGGAGGGGGAGCGCTGCTCACTGAAGTGGAGCTCTTCCTTTCAACTGTACAGCACTGCATTTTCAACTGCTGTCATAGACAGCTGCAGCATTCATTGGAGAACTGCGGCCACACCTGTAAACACACTGACTGAATTGGAAGACAGCTGCCGAACCTCCGAAAACTTGGATGATGGCACTATGTTTCTTGTACATGCATGCAAGCAAACATAAAAAACACCATAAAATAAATAACAAGTTAGTAGGATCCCAGCTGTGCTAGGTGCAGTGTCCATACTTGGTATTACACAAGGTTCCTTGTGTGGGACTAGAACCCATGATATTCCAATACTCCATACCCCGAGGTAAGCCTGCAACCTACTGAACCACTGACTTTCCACTGACTTCACAAATACACAGTTTTGTAATAAAACTTTATGAGCTTTGGGAGCTAGAGGAGCCCATAAGGGCCCTATCTTTAAATTGAGCCCCCTTCCCATTATGTTAATGGAAGCAATACATGAGCTACCAGGGCTTATTTCAGAACTGGGAGCTGAGTTCTGGCAAGCCCCCATGTAATTCTAACACTGCAAATACAAGTGCAGGCCTATTCCCATGACCACATTCTGAATGTGACATCATACCCTGAAACTGTAAAACAACACAACATGCCATGGCTGTTAGCTGATGGTAGGCACTGAAGTTATGACTTCCAGGTCATATATCATTCCAAAGAGTAGGACTTGTGATCAAAAATCAGTCAGAGGTACTGATTATTTCATTTTGATGCTGCCAGTATATAAAGAATAAATTATGTTCAGTTCAATGTCCTGCACAGCCAGTATAGTGTTATGCTTGTGCAACTGTTAGTTTGGTTTTGGCCATTCGCACTCTCTATTCCAGAGGAATTACCACCCTGTAGGGGCATGAGAGGCCAGGAAATCTTGGATAGGGTTCCACCCCAGAGGTGCCACGGGACAATTCCCATGGCTAATGGTTCCTTAGGAATCCCCAAAAGAAATGTAGTACAATCATATCCCAAAGAATGAGGTGACACGAAGCATATGAACAAGCAGTAACTATGACGTAGGGGCAGTAACTGTAATGTAGTAGTAGAGAAGCAAAGACAGTTTGATAACGTAATGAGATACTCAGTCTTATAACGTAATGAAATGCACAGGTTTGAGTATCATGATACTGATGGTTTGCGTTGAGAATGAGGAGATCCTCTAAAGAGAGAGGGAATGGCTGGACATTCTTCACCTCCATCCAGCAGTGGAACCTACCTAAAGAAACTAGGGGACACTACTATGCTAACTAACAATTATGACCTGAGGCAACGGAGGAGAAAAATAAACCCCTATGAGGAGGAAATCTCTGGGGATCCAAGGCCTAGGTCACCTTCCCTCCAGGCTTGGGATAGTTTATTTAGTGATGGCTCTGCAGCTGCAATTTGGAAAACCCAATTAAAGGGAGGTGGAAAATATTCCAATTTGGAGGAAGGCTCTCACTCAAACCCTCTAGTGGGGAACGCCATGGAAGGTTGTGAGAAAACTCTGCAACAATACATGCAACCAAGGTGGAGGAGGAGAGCAACGACTGCTGAGGCACTCACCTGGCCTACCCATCCTAAACTCAAACCAAGAGATCCAGAGGTAGTCGTAGGGAGAATGCGGTGAAAGTACCTTGCTAGGGAAACCCCTAAAGCCAATGAACAACCATTATAGTGGAACACTAGAGTGCCAAAGGAGATCTACGTAACCACCCTTCACTGCTAGTCTTAAATTCTACTCCAGGAGCTGCTGTTGCGTAGCAGGCAGCTAAAGTCAAGCCTGGGGTGAGGACATTCCCAGCTATGGGCCAGGTGAGAAGCATCACACTCCAAGTTGGGCACGCTCAAGATGTGGACTAAATGCAGAGCGAGACTGTCAGCTGCAGGAACTCTGCGCCAAGAATAGAAGGGCTGGCATGCCCCAGAATTAGATTGAACTAAGAAGCTGGCGAGCTGATTGAGAACTGGTGCTGATCGTAATGAGCAGTGAGTGCTGAGATCTTGCAAGGTCAAAAGCAGATTGAGTGCAGCAGACATCCCAGAAGGTGAAGTTGAGAGGATGCAGTAGGCTTGAGCAATCGATTGCATAAGCAAGCGTGGACCGTACATAGGTCAGTAAACAAAGTAGTAATAAGTGGACCTGCACATAGGTCTGCATAACGTAGTAGCAATGAAACAGCACTGAATAGTGGGGCAAGTCAGCCAGACATTTAAAAGCCAAATCAAGGTGACAAATACTCTGAGGATTTTTGGTGATGAAGGCAGGATTTAGAACAGAAATAATTAGCCACATGGGCCACAACTCCCCAAACACTTTCCAGTCCCTGCTGTAGGACAAACAAGAAAGTGATGGAAGGGCCGAGAACCACATGCAGATATTAAAGCTAGTTTAACAGCCTCAGCAGGAGCTTTTAGCTGACTTCAGTAGTAGAACAGGGTGACTAAACATAAAAACAACATCTGTATGGAGTACACTGAGTTGTAACTGCAATAAACATAAATAAGGAGACACAATGCTTCTGAAAGCAGGTGTAGCCAGGTAGTGCAATGAAGCTGCTGCAATGAAGTAAGTAGCATGAGATAGCATGACTGAGCTGCATAGCTAGGTTCAGTGTAAGCCCGAGTCAGGTGAAAACAATTGAGTATGCAACATGAAGCAGCTATGGTTGAGCTGAAACACACAGATAATGATTGCAGTTGCATTGCAGTAGTTTGAGAGTTGTGGGCAACAGAGCAATTAATAGGAGCTTCTGGAGCAATATGCTAGGGGATTAGAAACAAAAGCCCCCTGAAAAGAGACAAACGAAAGACACACAAACAAAGAAAACAGGGAACAAGACAGAAAGAAGGACACACAGCCGAAGGCAAAATGCAAACTAGAAGCAGGAAAAAAACATAAATCCAGTAGACAAGCAGGAGCAGCAGGTGGGGGGGAGGCCCCAATCAGCTCAGAGGACAAACCGACACAGCATTTGAGGCTGAGAGGAACTGCTTATATAGCTCAGGAAGTGTAGTGGCTGGCTGCTTGGTTATTGAACTCCAGGCAAAGCCTTTCCAATTGTGAATTACAAGGGAATAATAACTGTCCATTTTTAATGGGGATGATCAGTTATTATTTGCTGTTATAACTGTCCAGTTATTATGGAAAACATGTGTCCACACTCATATAGCAGCTGCGCTTAAGACTTGCGCCATCTTTCTGTCTTGAGCACAGCATTCCCTCACACAATGGTCATTTTTCATTTAGAAAAAAACACTGATTCAGCAAATCTGGCAACAGCACAGCAAGTACCATTTTGAAGACAAATAACTGACCTACAGTTCTGCACAAAAGTTTCCACTCACCCCTGCCATAAAATGATAGTGGTTGGTGAACGTCTATTCTGGCTGAAAATGAAAGCAGCTGCAGCTCACAATGACACTCAAATATTTTACATTTATAGGTGGGAAGAAAAATTAATAGTGGTTATATGAAATAAAACATGGGATGGTGTAGTTACTCAAATTTAATACACATCCAAAGTGTGTGATGCTTCAATTAACTTTTTGAGCTTTGCTCTTGGGTTTATGCAACATCACACACCTTGGGTGTGTATTAAATTCTGACAATATACATCATCCCATGTATTATTCTGTATCTGAGCTGCAGAACTCCTTCTCCAAACTTGAGGACTGGTTCTGTAGTCATACGTTGCTACTAAACTACAAGAAGACCGAGGCCATGCTTATGTCCCGGCCCCACAACAAAAATAAGCACCACCCCCTCATCATCTCCAACTCATGCAGAGAGCCACTGGAACAAGTTCACTTGTTCAAGTATCTGGGGGTCATAATAGATGATACCCTCACATTTGTGCACCATATTGACTCTCTGGTCAAGACAGTCAATACCAAGATTGGTGTCCTGTACAGGCACAAGCAATATTTCTCTCCAGGGGCCCTCCACCTCTCAGTCCACAGTTCAATTATATCTACTATTGACTATGGACTAGTGGTCTATAGGGCAGCAATGGATACAGTGCTCAAGAGGGTTCAGACTGCGCTCAACAAAGCCTGCAGACTCACCCTGGATGCTGAGCGTGGCACTCACACCAGTACTCTGTACGAAAGTGCAAATTGGCATTCATTAAGAAACAGGGTCAAATTCCACACTTGCATTCTAGGGAAGAAGGCTCTATTGGGTAAAATGCCACCTTGTGTAGGCAATTTGATCCAGGCAACCAGCTCATTACAGGTCACCAAAGGGAGGACTAGAGGGGCCTTGTCTATCCCCTTCCATTGCACCTCACTTGGGCAATGTGCATTTGCCTACCAGGCCCCCCTATGGATGAATGAACTCCCTGGGCACCTCTTGGCCACCAATTGTCTGACACAATTCAAAACTGACCTCAAACTGCACCTAATAACACTCTCTAAGTGCACCTGCCCCTGAGTCCAGTCACACCTGCTCTTTCTGCCCCCCCAGTAAGCACTAGGCAGGCCTCAGGTACCCCCTCCCTCCGTTTCTTCTCATGACTTGCCTCAGCAATCAGTTTGCATCATACTCCTTCGGCACCCGCCACCCCCTTCCCCAACTCACAGTCCCATGAGTTTCCCTAGCAGTCACTACTAATGCAGGCTGCCTGACCATGCCCCCTCACACCCCACCATTTTACTCTAGCATGTCCTCTCCACTCAGCCTCCCCTCACCCCACCATTTCTCCCTATACCTTATCACACTTCTTCCCCCACCCTTCACCTCCACTGCAGTACATATGTCTGTCTCGTACCTCATTTCTTCACCTCACTGCCAGCTATCCCCATCCCTCTGAACTACTGACAAGGCACTTTGTGGCTGCTTATCCCCCCACCACCACCACCCTCATAAAGTGTTTTTCTTGTTATTTAACTTGTACCTATGTTTTGAGTTATTCTGTAAGTTCTCAATCCAAGCTATATCGTTCATTGTAATGTACTTTTGCTTTCTCCTACTGTACTTTTTTTTACAATCTATGACGTGGAACCTTTGTAAAAGAGCTCACGCCCAAAGGTCTTTTCCGAATCACTAAATAAATAAATGTTATTCAAGCAAGGGTGTCTGGTGACTTGATAAATCACAAGAGTGAAGTTTAAGTGGCTTATGTTGTCACCAGAACCCCAAGTGTTCTGGTACCGATGTGTGTAAGTTCAAGTCTGGTTTCTTGGCCATGTAAATGTCCTTGTATTTTGTATTTAAATAACTAACTATTGTATAATGTATGTTATTTCAAACTTCCTGTTATTTTTTTGAAAAGCAACGCCTGTAGTTCAATGGGGTGAGCTGCCAGCCGAGCCCCCTTCTTGAGCTATATAAGCAGTTCCTCCCAGCCTCCTTTTGAAGCACTTTCTCCTTGCAGCCAGAGGCTCTGTCAATCTGTCTTCATCCTTGGGGCCCATTGGGGCTTTGCTCCTCCCTCCCCCCAGTGTTGCAGTGCTTGGACTCTGCTGGTTTGTGCTGGACTCTATTTTTTGTGTTCTCTGGTTTTTGGTTTGTATTGCTTGCCTCAGCTGCTCCATGCTTCCTTGTGTTGCTTGTTTCCTCCCTGCTTCTGTACTTGTGTTTGCTTTGTCTGTTTCTTTTGGGCTTTCTAGTTTTATAGTGCCCTGTATATGCATTGTTTATTCATGCTGCAGCTTACATATGGTTGTTCCTTACTTTAAGCTGTCCCATGCCTATGCCTAAGGTTCCATTTACGCTCCAGACTTTGCTCAGCCTGCTGCTTTCCTGCCTACCAATTCTCTGTTTTCCTGCAATTGTTTTCTATGCTTCAGTGCCCATTGTTGTTTCTCTGCTGTCTCCTGTGCGCCAACTTAATTGTTTGCACCTGATTCTGGCTCACTGTGCAAGCTAGCTGCCTCTCCCTGTTCTATACCTCTACTGCAGTTTATTGTTGCCCTACTGCTTCAGCAGCTGCTATCATTTGGCAGTCCTTAGCTGGGACTCTGCAGTAAAAGCCTTCTATTTTGTGGGTTCCAACCCTATCAACATTACAGTGCTGTTTGGTCTCATGGTGCTCTGCTGTGACTTCCTGTTATTCCCATGGTGGGGGACTGTGATGTCACAGTAGGGCATTGTTGCTCTGAGTATAGGAGCATGCTTTATGTAACCTACAGTATATGATTTTGTCCTGCTTTCTTGCCTTCATGGCTTTCAGTTATTCATGTATAAATCAGTAACATTGCAGCCTACATAGCTTTCAGATGTTCATTGCATTCCATTGCAGTGTTGCATGCACCTTACTGGAATAACCTATCTCCGCCTTAATGGCATTTGAGGTAATCATACCAATCATATCAATTCACTAGTCATGCAGTCATATTAATTCTCTATGCATGCTGAAACCATAGCATCAAATCCTTTTATGTAAACTATGATTTGCTCCTTTATGGAACTGGTTGGCCAAACACATATGTAATTCAGCTTACTTCATATGCGATGCATCATGCTTACGTATGCTGCTGCCCAGTTTATTGCTGTTGCAAATACTGTTACAAATCCTGCTACACATCTCCTATGTGCTAAACCTCATTGATTCATTTATGCTAAACCTCATTGAATCAATCACTGGCATCATAGCCTCTCACTGCCTAAACACCTACCTTCCATGTCACCATCAATTTGGCTTCCCTAATGGACTTGGTTGGCTTGCTTTCTGCTGGTTGCTACTACTATCAAACCACTGGCTTGCACTGCAGCCTCCTACCTCATGCAGGCCCCACCTGGTGGTTCTCTTGGTTACAGAGTTTGCTCGTAACCTTTCTAGGCCTGCCTCATCAAAAATCTACTACCTAATCTATGGCAACTGGCTTCGCTCGACCTCCTCCTATCTAGCAATCAATGTTGATTCATGTTCTCATTAATAAATTGGACACATGCCAACCATGTCCATTACTTTTTTCGGCTCAGGGCTCGCCCTATAAGCTGATGATCTCACTCTATACTCAAGAAGTCCTCATCTTGAGCATGTGAACCTTGGAGCGAGGTCCTTCTCATCTAGCCCATAGTGAGAATGTCCTTGCTCCGGGTGGAGCTTTATGACAGTTATAAAGCACACCTCTTGATGCAGAATGTAAGAGTTCAGCTGCTGAGGGGTGGAACACTTACAGTCTAAGTGTGCTCCTTTGGCTATGGTTTTGCCATGACACCTTCAAAATCTATTCTCCCTATGACCGCCCCTGGTTCACCCAGTTTGTTTTAGTCGGTAGGCTGGGTGAACATCTCAGTGGTCATCGCTCTCCTCCTCCCACCTTGGGGATCCACTCTTACTACTACTGAGTACCCATTGTTGCAGAGGCCTCTTACAACCCATCATGGCATTCCCATTAGAGGAATCGGGAGAGCTTTCCACCAAATTGAAATATTCATCCCCTTTGATTGGGTTTCTAAATTGCAGCAGCACAGCCATCAATAAATAAACTACCCCTAGCCTGGAGGGAAGGTGACCTAGGCCTTGGATCCCTAGAGGTTTCCTTCTGTTAAACAGATTTTTTTTCTCTTCTCCGTGCCAAAGGTCATAATATGTAGTTAAGTGTTTATAGTACATTCCCTAGTTTCCTTAGGTAGGTTTCCGCTGTTGGATGGAGATGGATGGTGGTCCTACTCACCGTTCCCTCTCTCCTTAGGAAACCCCCTGATGCCATCAGTGCATCCATTTTATCAGTGCAATCCTGACAACCTGTGCATCTTATTGTGTTTCATCAAGCTGCCTGTTGCAGACAATCTGCTTCTCTACCTCATAGTCAATGTTTACTGCTCAGTGTTCTTTTTGAGGCTCCTTCCTAAGGTACCTTTAGTCAAGGGACTCTTTCGTGCAGCACCTCTAGGGGTGGAACCCTCTTTGAGGGTTCCTTGCCTTCGGTACCCCTACAGGGTGGTAATTCCCCATGGAATAGAGAGTGCAAATGGCCAAACAGTTATCACAGTTGCACAAGCATAACACGACTCTTGTTGCGTAGGCTCATTGAATTTTTTTTGTACTATAAGGACCTCATTGGAAATGAGCTAGTCTTAAATTAGTTTCCTATTCATTTTTGATGAAGAAAATATTTTACTAATAGAACCCCAAGACTGAATTACTATTTCCTTGTAATTAAAAGTGGTATTTATACAGGGCTTACCGGTAATGCTCGTTCCATGATGACACTTTGTTCCACTTTGTCTGTTGTGGAGTGGATCACCTTTACATGCTGGGATCTGTATTGGAACATGCGGTACAGATCAACCATAACATTACCCTTTTGTGCCATGTACAGGCGATCCACAACAGCCAGGAGATCATGGGATTCCTATTTATCAGGAGACAGTAACAAGTGGAAGGGAGCTTCTACACAGCCAGGCAGAATGGAACAAAACCATGTGAACCCAAGAAAGCAGGGAACACATTTTCAGAGAACGCTCACTTTGGTTGCTGCACGGACCTCCTGTACACTGTTAGACAGGTAATGTTACAGTGTGTCTGTATCAGTCATTGTGATACAGACAACTGCTTGTAAAGGGGCCTTCTGTTTGTTCCTCTTTATTTTACATAATAAATTGTTAATCTGCCCCTGCATCTTTTACGGTGAGTGCGCTGTTCCATTTTTTTTTGTGAAAGCAGCAGCACAGTACTTAGTACTTACTATGTACAATGAGACTGGTCTGTGTTCATTGGCCTTCACACACTGAAAGTACTGGTGATCAATAAAAGTGCAGTACAGTGCTTATTTTTCAATTTTTTTTTTATGGTACTGTATGTGTCTGGTTGCTGTCCCACACCAGCAGTGCCAATTTGTAGTGAAAGTCACAGCACAGCACTTACATCTTTAGAGAATGTGTGATGTTCCTTGTGTGACATTGAGAGAGAGGCAGTTTCTGTGAGCCTGTAGAGAGCACAGGTTGGATTAATTAAGACATTGGGTCATAATTCACAGTTTAGAAAGTTGTGGGAGTGCAACCTTCTAAAATATGAATTATGACTTTTGAAACTACTGTGTATTTGTCAATTAACCATATATTAAAACTACACTACTATGATTGATTTGTATCTTACCAGTTTCCAAACTTTTACAGTCAACAGATTTGTATTTTACAGTTCCATGTACTGCAATTTTAATTTACAGCTGTATGGTATTCTGCAGTACACCTTATGAAACTCACTAAATAAAATAAACTTACTGTTTTTGTGTGACCCACAGTAAGTGATCATACAATAATTTCTCCCCAATAGCCAATCTAATCTAATTTCTCCCCTATATATTCAATCTTTCTCCTCCCCATCTCTTACCCTCCTTCCCTTCTCTATACCACCCCCTCTTCCCTGTTTCTCCTCCCCCTCTCATAACCTTATCCCATTCCCTCTATTATCTCACCATACTCCTCTGCTCTCTGCCCAGCTTTCCCTACTCCACTCCCCTCTCCTATCCTCGCCTCGCCTTTCCTCCTTCACCTCCTCTCATAACCCTTTTCTTATTCCTAATTCTTCCACTCATCTATCTCTCCCTCCCCACACCAAACCCATCTCCCTTAGACCTTGACTATAACTCTGTTTCTGTGTTCCCACTCAAGCCTGCTTGCTTTCTCCCTTCCTCTCCCCCCCATTGTAACATGTATTGTTCTACTACTAGCTGGTGCTGGCACACATTCAGCGTGCAGCTATAATTTTCAGTACAGTGGTGCATGGTTTATGAGTTCTCACACTGTCTGATTATCTATTTATCCATTTACAGGAACACATGTACACAATTTACTGAACATAGTTGCTTTTGTATTTCTCTGCTGTTTACAGTTGTAACACGTCATTTTCAGCTTTATGTATTTTCAAGGGTACGCCCCTTTCCCTTCCCCCCAGGACGCATCTGGAAATGAGCTCTTGTTAGCTCAGTATGTTTTTCCTTGTGAAACTTTTAAATAAATAGATAAATAAAAGTGAGGGAATAGGCTGTTCCGTTGGCCATGTACAGGCAAGTGAGATTAGCACTGAACTGTTACCAGGATGACCAAATGCAAAATTTTAGTTTGTCATAACAAAAGCCAGTGGAGTTTGTGTAGCAATAACAGGATGATAATGACATGATCATATTTTCATATTCATGACAGGCCCCCTTATTTTGATGTAACCAATGGTAGCTATAGGTTTACACTACTACTCACAAGCTGAGAGAGAGAAGGAGAGCAGTGCCACTGAAATTTATGAAGAGAATGCTAAACAGGATTAAAGATTTGTGAAGTTTTGTAACTGCAAGCCCTGATGATGAGGCTTAGCCTTGAAACATTGGCTTTCCATCATTTTCAGCACTGACAGCCCTTCTGAGGCTAGTTTTAGTAAATAGTGAAAATTCATTTCATAGTTTACTTGCAGTGAGTCATTTGTCCAGTATCTCTTCTGTGTCTCATATGCCGTATTGGACCAGATTCCTCCTGTTGTGAAATCTTTTACAGACAGAGACAGCCATGCTGGATTTTTGCAGTATAGAAATACAGGTTTTACATACAGTAAGTATACAACTACTGCATTTAGGGAGATTATTATATGTTGGTGGCATCACATTATGCTATGCTACAGGGTTTACATGTGGCTTATAGCTGTAACAAAAATGTACTGCATTTGTAGCAAAGTTTAAAAAATGTGCTTACTTCTTATTTGTTGCTATTCATATCATTATCGGGTTAAAAGCACAATTATAATGTTTTATGTATGCTCTCTTTACTTATTTTTTAGAAAAAAAAACACCAATAACAGTTATCAGTAAATGTCAATAACATACAAGACAGTGTTTTATCAATGGTTAACATATTGTGCACACTCAGTAATAACTGGGGATAATACTTCTCTAAAGAACAATAAAGAATACTTTAAAAAGAGCTGGTCCAGTGGTGTAGAGAGTTGAGGTGCTGGTTGGCTCACCTCCCACTACCCCGCTGACGTGTGTTTGGTGACAGACACAGGTCATTGGGGTCAGCTGGGGAAGGAAAGGGTTGAGCATCTGTTTGACTGCTGTCTTCTCCCCGGGCAGGGGGGCTAACAGCACCACTCCTACATTACTACCACTTAGAAGTGTGGTAGTAGGACTTCAGCTTGTCTCACAAGGGGATTGCTGGCAGTAGTCACCAGAGTGTGTGTGCGCATCCCTACACACATGCACAATTTGCATTATTGTCTGCCACCAGTCTGGGGAGAGTGAAAACAGGAAATGCTGGGGCAAGCATTCATGATACCCCTGTCTGCTTGCCTCTAGCCCACTCCACCACCTCAGATGCCTACCCATGTCAGGATATTGGACTCTCGGGGGAGTAGGATTGCCCTCCTCCTCCTCCTCCTCCAGGCCCCACCATGGGGGGAAATCTGCTGAGAAACTTTGGCAGGTAAGCTCTACGGGATGTGGTTGTCAGTTGGGGGAAGTGGATCAGTGGCAGAGTTGCCTGCATTCAGAAGAGAAGAAAGTTTTATAGAAAAAAAAACAGACTACTTTAAAAAAATGCATTACACCTGAATTGGCATGATCAAACAAAAGTGAGAAATTAAGCCAGTTTCATAGCTTGTCTAAAATATCAAGTTGCCATTATTGTATGATCACCCAAACTCTGTAGTGTAGCATGATGTAGCCTAGTCTGGTGTCAACCAGATGTATTGTAAATTCCCTCCTCTGAAATAGTTAAGTTTTGAAAACAAAAATGCAGAAATACAGCAGAGTGACTAAGTTAAGGGTGTATGCTGACAGGAGAACAGAGATGGAAATAGTTCTGATCTAAGAAAGGGACTAGCATGAGGGGTAAATAACCAGGTGACGTCCATATGCACATACACAACCATTATGGTTTATTTCTTTAAAACATAAATTGAGAGTACAGTGCACATGCTTTAGCAGTGTAATAAGACAGTTATGTATTGAAGTACAACTCTGATTTTTAAAGTACATACTATTTATTCTCATAGTTTAAGCATCTGATTAGTTTCTCATGGAACTGTGGGAATGTCAAGCAAATTATCATTTAGGAAGGCACTGTAGTCTTTCCCTTTAAACGACTGCTGATGTATGGTATAGAGATTTCCATTTGTATTGAACATGCACAGTAATACATTTTAGGATTTTTTAATAAAAAAGATAACTCATTTCGGTGTGGATTAATCCATGAAAGTATTTTTTTTAAATAAAATCCTCTCATAAAATAAGCTAAACATACAGAATCCTAACAACAATTTATACATTCTGTATGACCTCAGTTAACCACAGAACACAACTTTGGTAATTTTATGGGAACCTTAATCCAGGGTTCAGAGTACCACTTATTTTTTGCCCATGCCACAGTTCTATACATGGATAAAATTATTACTCTGTTTACTGTAACAGCCCCACCACAATAACTGATTTAGTGAGAATGAGAGACCATCTGGAAAGCAATAGCATGTGTCTTTTCTTGTCAGTATAATAGTTCTGCTAATTTGTTTAAGTTTTACCTGAGGAAATTGATTTTTTTTTTAATTTATTTATTGTATTTTTGTGTTTTACATGCATTTACTGTCAATACATACATTTTTCAGTATTGTTACAAAAGAGAACAGCAAAACCAAATTGGAACAAAACCAACACATTACTTGAAAGAGTGCATGAAGAAAATGGCTAAAAAATTTTAATAGTGACATATTTTGTGCAGCTTGCTAGGAACTCCAGGATCCAAGACCAACACGCCTGAATTACAGTTCTCCCAGTACTCAGTTGAATTATAGTTGAATTGTAGTTTTTACTTTAAAAAATGAGTTTGGTACAAAGTTGGATCACAAGCAGTGGGTCACAGGTTTGGTAGGTCACACAATATAACTATGCAAGGATTCAATTCAACAGTAAAAAAACACATGTCAATTTATTTAGATACCCAGAGGTTGTGGACAATAATAAATAACATTAGACTTTGCAATTCAAGGACACTGTCACGCTTTATGACATTTGAATGCCATGCTGTAATATCTACATGAAAATAAAATAATTTATGCTCTAGGCATTCAATGATAAATAAATCTAAATTGGGGGACTGTGCCTGATCTGTACATGCCCAGCTTTTAATTGATTATAATATATTTCTTACAAGATTGGCCTCTGCCAGCATATTGTGTTATGCATGAAGCACTGCATTTTATTTATCATAATGGGCACTTTGAGAAGGATCATCAGCTTGTCAAGCTGCAGTTTCCCTGAGCACAATAGATGGTCAATAAATGGAAGCCTGTATTCGGCTCACTACAGGCATTTCAACAAGGGCTGCTACATTTTCCTCTGCAATATGTAAAACACATGTATAGTACATTTAATGACTCTACAAAAGGCTCCCATCTGGTCAAAAATCTCCCCAGCTACGTATGCTGCAGTTTATCACATTTTTTTCGTTTCATTTTGCTAATGTCTAAGTAAATCACACAATTAATCATAAATAACAGTATAATGTACATTCAAAAGTAGCCCCTGAACATTATACTAAAGTCTTTACCCTGGTTTGCATAGAAGATTGTAGGAATGGCATACAAACAACACTGTCTTGTGGTTGTTTACATTGTGGCTACAAACCCCATTATTGCCCACAAATCAGCAAAAATGCTTTGACAGTAACAAACTACAGCAGGGCTACATATTTGTTTTTTTAAACATCAAAGAAGCTGAACTCATCATGATAGCAAAACAGTTTTAGTTTGTAAGACATAAAATAATGCATTTCAAATGGAAAAAGAAGGAAAGATTATGGCACAGCAAATGTTTCAGAACTTTGGTATTTGCAAACTGCTTAACATCAAAAACATGTAATTGAGAGGGTACATTTGGGAAACAAAATGTTGCTTCCATATATCAAAACAAATGGGTTGCAATTCATTGAGTAATTGAAGTGATCTCACATGAATTCACCTTCAAGAGATTAGGTTTTAGAGGATGATGTCACCACGTGGGTGAAGTCATCAGCAATGACAAGCTAATTGGGATAAGGCCAAGCTGAGTAACTGAGTGGAAATTAACTGTTTAGAGGATGCTTGAAAAGGTGTCCTACTGGCTAATGGAATTACAGTACACTGCTACATTTGTCAAGTTATGTCAATTAAAGAACATTTGAAAAATATTTCATAACCTCATGTACTTTCTGTGTTTTCTGTATTACTTGTTTTTTCTCCTACCACTTATGCAGTACTAAAAGATGGCAACAAATTATGATGCCTGAGTTGGAATAAAACCTCTTTTTACTGTAGGCAAATATTTCCCTGGAGTCTTAAAATTCCCCATGCAGGGTGAAACATAAAACATACTGTATTTGATTCCTCACTCATATGCATAAAATGAAATAAAATGTTACAGCTGCACATTGTTTCTTAAATGATGGTTTAAAAACAAACTTTTTATTGACCTCACATAAAAAAAGCATCTATGCCACAAGAGTATAATGTGTTTTGCTTCAATACTGATATCAGTGCGACTGTAAAACAACATATTGGTGTAAGTAGTGCAACATATCTCCTATCCAATTTTCTACAAAGGATCCATTTCATAATCAGTATCATGCAATCCAGAGGGTGCATTATGGTGGGCTAACAGCTTTACACCACCCAAGATGAGGCATTATCCCACTAGAATGCACCCCCAGTCATGCCTTATTGCTTAGTTAAACATTGAGAGGTAAAACATACATGATTCATTATAAATGTTTAATTTTGTTCCTGTGCAGCAGCTGATTTCACCCCCACCACCACCAGCATCAAGTGTGTTGCTATTTCTCAATGCATTGTCCCTTACAGAGAAAGTGAGTGTCTTTTGGGACACTCAGCCTCATTCCACAGCTTCCCATATACAAAACAAGATTCTACCCAAAAAAACATTTTCATGAGACCATGACAGCACAAGGGGATGGTTAGCTGCACACTCATGCAGCCTTAATAGACCAAGCGGCCTTTATCTGCTGGCAGTTTCATACGTTCGTATGTAATTGTTAGTGTTGTAATCATGGGGCTGGTTTGGGCTTGATGCATTATTACAAATAGAGTACTGGATAGGAAATAATCAGTAACAAGGCTATAATTCCATTGAGGGATACTGCTGACATCATAAACCACGATAGCAAAGCTAAAGTGCTTTATAGTATCTCCAGACTCCTGAGATGGAATGACAAGACTACTTACTGCTGGCTTCCTGTCTGTTATTTTTTGTAATGTATAGAACACTCCAAATATTTCATTTCATAATACAGTTGCTTTAATGTTACAACAATAGCATTATACCTTTCTGATGTCAGAGTGATGGTATTATGAGTTTTTGATGTCACAGATTCTGTATGAGTAAATATGACAGCCATATATTACAATCCATGGTTATATTAATGTTGTTTCTTACTACAGACAGGTATAAAAAATTATCTTTGTCAGGTCTTTCTTATTTTGTGCCTACTCCAGTTGAGCACACCTTCTCTCCTCATCCTCTTCTTTCAGCAGCAATCCCAGTTCTTGTTTTTTCTCTTCTAGCTCTTCTTCTGCAGGCTCCACTTCCATGGAAGCCTACTGCGGCTCAGGCTGGAGGTGTCTGACAGTTGGGACTGGCCCATCATCCTCTTTATCTTCCCTTTCTTGTTCTGACTCCTCTTCAGATTCCTACTGACAGGATGGAGACCAGTGCCTGCAGTGGATGGGGTGTCCTTTGCAGGCTGGAGGTGCCTGAGAATTTGGACTGGTCCTTCATCCTCATGTTCTTTCCTTTATTGTTCTGACTCCTCCTCCTTAGATTCCTTTTGGTATGATGGAGACCAGTGCCTGCAGTGGACCTGGTGTCCTTCATTTAAAAAAGTGAAATCAAAACAAACAATAAATAGACTGAAAATGAACACACTGTAACATCGTAGATGACATGCAATATTATGCTGTATATAGATCAATAAGATATATTATTACGATTTATAAAATGGGTTGTCTAGAAGTTAGAACCTAATTGGTCAAATAACATCACTGGATTGTTGGCTAAATTGCCTATTTAATCCACACTTTGACAGCCAGAACTATTTCCCTCAGAAAATATGTTGTAAAGTTCCCTTAAAGAGAACAGGAAATTATTTCTAATTGATGGCTATTTATAATGTTCCATTTTACAGAAATGATATTCATAAGCCTAAATGATCCATATGTAACTGTATGTGAATAAAAAGTTAAATGAAAAACTATGTTTTGCATTGTTTTGTTTTTATGGGCAGCATTCTGTTGCAGTTCTCTTCCTGGAAACAGTGATCTGGAGTGTTAACTATGTCATGATTTGAGGAAAGAACTCTAATCATGGTTCTGATAGGACAATAGCTCATGTTTAGCATTCTGTACTCAAACCGTGACATACTAAACACTCCAAATTACTGGTTCCAGGAAAAGAACTGTTCAGAATGTTGTTTATAAAAAGAAAACAATTGAAAACAGTTTTTCACATTAGTGTTTATTAAGGTACAGCTAAATATGGTTCATTTGGAGGCAAGTTTATCATTTCTCTTACTAGGAACATTGCTAACTGCTGCTAATTAGCACAGATTTCCTGTCCCCTTTAAGCAAGAGCCTTCCATACAGAGGGAAATTCAAAACAGAAAGGCAGCCATTCTTTTCCATAACACTGTACTGTAAAACAAAAATGAGTGATATCGTGGATATAAGCGTCTGTATATTTGGTCACCTAACAGTGAACAAGTGGTTAAATTAGCATTTTTCAGATGGTGAACCTCACAAAAAGAAAAAGTGAATGACGAAGTAAACGAAGTAGCTTCACAAAATGTGAGTAGGCAACTAACACTATCAAGCAGAGATCTTGATGTTCTTGAACAGAAGAGAATTCAGAAAAAAATCCAGAAGAGCACAGCATTGGCTGTCAAACTGTTTAAAGACTGGCTGATTAGTAAAGCTAAAAATGTGAACTACAAAGAAATCCCTGCCAAAAATTTCTGTTCACTGTTATGGAAGTTATATGCCTCCATTCATGGTTTTGAGAGAAAACTGTACTCTGTGAGCAGCCTCCAGTATTTACGAGCTGGACTGAATCATTTCTTTAGTAACACAGCAAACAAGACACCATTTAACAAAAGTACTGACCCAGTGTTTAAATCAGCCAATAATGTGTTTATTGCTATCCTTAAACAGTTCTGAAAAGAAGGCAAAGACAGAGCAGCACACCACCCACCAGTCAGCCATGCTTACTTAGCAAGCTGCGGGAATCCAAAGCACTGTCACCCAATACTGCTCTGGGTAAGTGCACCATCTCTGGTTTGAAATACAGCTAGGTCTGGAACACCATGGCCACAAAGGAATCCAGGAGCTGAAAAAAGACTCCTTCACTATAAAAAAATGATGATCATGACAAAGAGTTCCTGACAAGACCCGATAGGCTACACCCTAGACAATTAAAAGAAATAAAGGATTGGTTAGTAGAACCCCTTTTCAGGATTTTTAATATGTCTCTACGTTTTCATACCATACCAAATGACTGGAAAACAGCTGTAGTAACACCTATTTATAAAAAAGGAAACCATGCAGAGATCTCCAACTATAAGCCTATCAGTCTGACTAGTGTTTTAGGTAAAATCTTCGAAGCATTACTGAAAGATAAATTGGAAATAGACCTCGAAACCAAAGGATTAATTGATCAGAATCAACATGTTTCAAAAAAATTAGATAATTTTTCACTGGGAATTTGTTTTTTTACGAACACATCAGTAAATTATTAGAAAGCAATATTCCAGTAGACGTTATTTTTCTGGACTTTTGTAAAGCTTTTAATAAGGTGCCCCATGATATCCTAATAGATAAAATGAGAAAACTAAAAATAAATAACATAATCATAAACTGGGTACAGGAATGGCTACATAACTGCACCCAGAGAGTATGCATTCAGGGACATTTATTTGAGATATGTCCAGTAAGTAGTGATGTGCCCCAGGGGTCAGTACTGGGACCAATACTGTTTTCTATTTATATTCTAGATTTGACAGAGAATCTTCAAAGTACGGTAGTTAAATTTGCTGATGATACCAAACTAGCAGCCTGAGTAAAAACTGAAGAGGAAAGATGTGTGTTCATTAATGATTTAAAAAAACTGGAAAATTGGGCAAAAATAATAAAATGACTTTCAACACTAGTAAATGTGTGATTATGCATTTTGGTACAACAAACAATCAACCTCAGGTCACCCTAAATAGCCAAGTGCTTTCTTCAGTTGAGCTTTATAGTGACTTAGGCATACACACTTCACAAGATTTATTCTTTCATAATAATTGCAATTATGTTATTAATAAAGTACTGTTCCCCCCTGTGGAGTCCATACCTCAGGAGGGATGTGGTTAGACTTGAGGGTGTTTGGAGAAGAGTTACTAAAATAGTAAAAAATATGCACAATAAAGAGTATAAAGAAAGACTTGACAAATTAGATTTGTATACCCTGGAACAAAGAAGAACTAGAGGAGATCTTTTCTTAATGCATATATTGGCAAATGATATTGAACTACTGTCACAGCTAGGACTGACCTTTAACCAACAGGACTGTAACCTCTGAAGTCATAAGTATCAATTGTCCCTTACTTATCCAAGAAATAACAAAAGGTGCTCCTTTTTCACTTAGCGAATAATCCCCCAATGGAACACCTTACCTAAATCGGTACTAGTTTGTACCGACCACATAGACTTTAAACATAATCTGGACCAATATTTACTGACCAAGGGACAATGAACCAGCTTGGCTGGAGATGCACATTATGTGCCTTGGCCTTCTGTGTATCTAATCCTTTTAGTATGCATCTTAGTACAATGACTTTCAATGCCCATACAAAAAAATCACAGCAACATTAACGAAATAGAGAAGCTGCAAGGCACTGCAGCAGCTGGCCATTTGTCTGGGGTCCTCCCTCCCTCCCTGGACCTGGCATGAATGTAGCGGACCTCCCCTGGGGGTGGACAGATGGCATGGCAATGCCATAAGGGGAGGTCCCACAAGGCTGCCTGGAGGCTGTGACATTCGATGGGGGGTGGGGAATGAGGGATCAAGTGAGCTGAAGGCCAGCAGCTCTCCTTTCTTTCCCCTCCATGTGATGAACTCCCAGCTGCCCACTCTTGTAAAAGCAGGGTGAGGGCCCCTAGAGGTAGGGCCTCCCTTTGATCCATTATGTGTGACCTCATTAGGGGTCAGGGAGTGAGCTTTCCCAGTTTTCCTGTTAAACAGGTTTTCTCTGGGTTTTTTGCCTCCTCCAAAGGGTTGCAATATTTAGTGAGTGAATAGATAATTGATAATTAAAGAGGCAGTTTATTAAAAAGGAAGATAGATGTTAAGGTAGAAAAGCTGTTCAGTTTTGATGATAAATGTGATACACCTTTCACAGCCATGTGTGGTGGCTTGGGAGGATCACAGACTGAGGGTACAAGGGGAAGGAAGAGATGAGTCAAATTCTCATGAAGGGCTCTTCCAGTCGGCATGAGGTTGGGGACTGCATGAATCAGACCCATATGGGGGGTCGTGGTCCTCCTCATCAGGATTATTCCTCCAGCACAGTGGTGCCAGATGGGTGCTAGGCCATATGAACTTACCCACTCCGGTCAGAGGGGTTCTGACTCAGGAGGTACATCAGTCATCAGACACGCACTAGGGTGGCCCAAGTATTGGGGGAAAGGGTGTGGGAGGCCTGTGTGTAGGCTGTGTATTCTCCAGGCAGTGCAAGCTGCTCCTAAAGGTGGTGATTTAATTCAATAAATGCATGGCTGTGGCCATTTCCTCCAAGACCTGTGTTGTGTGGTTATTTCAGGGGAAGAGAAAGTGGAGGGCTACCAGACAACAAACAAGTAAAGCCAACATGTTTTTTTATTTGCAGACCCTGGGAACCCTAATTGCCCAGTACAGCTTTACAAAAAATATATTAGTAAGTGCTCCCAAATGCTTCAGCCCTCTATCTCCACCCCAAAAGACTGCTACAATTTGTTCTGGAGCAACAGCAGTATTGGTACAGCCTGCAACCTATGGGATTCAACCTCCTCAGAGACCTGATGTTCAAAATATCAAAAGAAGCAGAACCAACACAGTGGTACACAAACCATTTCATACAAAGAACTGCTGTACAACTGTTATCTGAAGCAGGCTTAGCTTCCAGAGAGTTATGAGTATAACTGGTCACAGATGTGAAAGCAGCTTAAGGAACTACTGGTCTGCCACAAATAGTGACAGAGAGAAGAGGAGCAAACTGCTAGCAAGTGTGGGGAAGTCGTCACCCCTTCAAGTAGCCTTAGTCCAGGAGAGCCAGAAAAGCAGCAATTCTCTGTACAGCACAGCAGTAAACAAGAAAAACTCAGCACTGCAAGTGATAGTCCAGAAAACCCACAATTCTCTATCAAGCACTTCATATACTCTGTGGCCTTCCTCAATGCAGCAAATGGAAACCGGAATGACTGGATCCAAAGTCAGTGACATCACTGAAGTGGAACCAAAATCACAATGTCCTGCAACAGCATCAAACAGAACAGAAGGACCCAATGGAACCTATGGCATTAACACTGTAGACACAGAGATAAGTGCTCCCTGGCTTCATCATGAAGCAGTTCACAATAAACGGACCTGTGAACTTCAACTACTACAACAAATAATGTTATAGTAGAACGTGGTCATAGCAATAAATAATCATTTAAAGTTATAGTTACTTACATGTTTAACATTGAAAGGAAAACATTATATAACTTAGAATTCAAATGTATACGTAGTTACAGGTTAAAGGTTTAAAACTGCATTTATTTGAAAGGATTGAACAGTTTTAAAATGAGAACTACTTTGTGTGGTGGAAAGATACACAATAAATCTTACAGTTAAGCTTTAAAAAAAATATTTTCAGTTTTTTTTACATTAAAAATGATAACCATTTTATAAGCACAATAACCCACAACAGGGCATGGTGTTATTGGGAATTAATGCACTTCCTGGGTGCTGTGAGAGCAGCCCCATGCCTCACAATGTTCCCCGGGGTATGCATTAATTCCCCATAACCCCATGCCCTGTCAACATTTATTGCTTATGAAACACATAACTGTGGCAGTGCTTCCTCTAAAGGTAGAGTTACACACATAATATAGAGAATAATGCCCAGGTCGCATCTGGAAACGAGCGGTTTATTTCCCGCTCAGTAAGCCTATCTGGTAAATCTCGTTAATAAATAAATAAATAAATAAATGTATGGGCAACCATACACAACAAGGCTGTTTTTCCATCGAGGGGTTGAGACGACAGCATATGACCCTCAAGAGTGAAGCTCGAGAGGTCCATGCTGTCATCTCAACCCCGAGATGGAAACACATGCCGAATTGTGTGTAGTTGCCCATATTTTATTTTTTATAGTATATGTTTTTTTATACTAGAGTGACAGACCCCCACTGAAGTGGAAACAAAAAAAATTGCCATTTCTTTGTTCTACTCACATAACAAAATCAGATGTCCTGACTTTTGGAAGGTAAAAGGTATGATTTTGGGCACTGGGTGGTTAGTAAGCAGCTATGTGTAGAATAAATGAGAAATTTAAAATTATATGACCTTTGAGTTGTGCATAACAACGGTTCAGAATGCGCATAACAGCACTTTGGAATGCACATAACGGTTTAGAATGTGCTTAACAAGGATTTTGAGCAGGCTGATTTTTATACATAACAAAGGATAACCATATACTATAAGCATGTTAAGTATGGTGCATATCAAGCAGTAATTTAATAACTGCATTTCATTATTAAATCTACAGCATTAAATGAATAATAGCTTTCAGCAGTTAACATTATTAAGCAATAAGGTACAACCAGGGGTTATGTTAATGTTCTAGGTAATCACTCCCTGGGGGTGTAATGTGGTACAAGCTGCAGCTAAGTGTTACATGTCTCCAATGGGTGATAAAATAGAGCAGTAACATAACCCCTGGCTCTGAATACCTTATTGCTGTTATTAACAAGCATTTGTCAGTCCTGAACATTTACTTGCATGCTGTTGTACTGGGTCCTGAGTGTACGCATTTGTACTATACATTTACCAAAGAAAGACCAGATGAGATGTAATATGTCATTTGCAATGGTGTCCTGATTTTACACATTTTATACTACATTTATCAAAGATGGCAAAATACAGTTCCAGCAGCTTCAATATTGCAAGTGTTGTGCACATACCTAAGCTACAAATTCACATGACACCGATCTGCCCAACAGCAGAAAATTGGGTCAGCACAGTTATTTTCATATATCATTTCAAAATACCAGTTCCAAGCTTTTTTCAAATGAAGCAAGTGCAGCTGCATTCCATTTCCAAATGGTTCACAGAATTCAAGCATGCTGCTAAGCCCAAATCATTTTTGCTCTGCAGTCACCCTTGTATAACACCAGGTATGAATTTGCACACAGACACTGCCTTTTGGCTATGATGTGACTTCCTAGAGGTGCCTGGCTTGGCTATGGGGCAGTCCATGGAGTAGGCTGTTTAATATTAAAGTTTGCTTCAATTTCAGAATACAGATGCTTTAGCAAATTACTATTAAAAAGACATCTGTGTTTGGCTCTCTTCATTTGAAAAAAGCCTGGAACTGGTATTTTGAAATGATAGATGAAAATGTCTGTGCTGAGCCAATTTAGTAAGTAAGTAAAAGTTTATTTACGAAGAGCCTCCATCTGTGAGGCTCCGGGTGCTGTACAGGATATAAACAGTGACAATTCAATAATTCACATGATAAAATTAAACCATAAGTAGCAGTTAATTAAGAGCAGCATATGACAGCAGCTGGAAAACTAAAACTAGGAGAAAATACTAAATTCCGAAGGCTTCCCTAAATATAGGTGCCTTCAGGCCCCGTTTAAAAGTCTCCAGTGCAGGGGCCTCCCTCCAGAACCTTGAAAGAGTGAATTCCCCAGGGCCAGCCCAGCCACTTCAAACAAACAATTGCTTCATGTTTTAAGCCGGCCCTGGAGTCACTAGGAGGCCCTCGGAGGGGGAGTGGAGAGAGCGCCATGAGTGGTGAGGAGTCAGAAAGTTACTCAGGTTGCCAGGACCCAGTCTGTATAGGCCTTTGTAGGTGAGATGACCCACCCTGAAGGTAATTCTTCACCTCATCAGCAGTCAGTGCAGATCACGAAGGACCGGAGTCAGGTGACAGGACCTCGGAAGGCCCGTCCAGCAGTCTGGCTGCTGCATTCTGCACTAGCTGCAAATGACACAGGACCCCTCCACTAACCCTGAGGTAGATAGCATTGCAATAGTCAAGTTTGGACATCACAAAAACATAGAAACATAGAAATTTGCCAGCAGAAAAGGACCCCTTGGCCCATCCTCTCTGCCTGGTATACCCCCCCCACCTAGTTTACTCCCTCTGTTACATACCCTCCCACATCTATTTAGCCCCATGTAGATGCCCCAAGCTCTCTTGAATTTGTCCACTGAATCCACACCCACAACCCATTCTGGCAGCCTGTTCCACGGACCCACAACCCTCACATGTACCAGTGAGGGCAAGTCATCCAGTGGGATTAAGGCTTTGATCTGGGTGATATTCCTCAAAGGTAAAATGCACTCTGGACAACAGGTAACACCTGAGCCTCAAATGCCAATCTGTTGTCAAAGATAACATCGAGACTTTTGACCTTAGTAGAGGCTGCAAGTGGGGTGTGGCCCAGCACCAAGCTGGTTCCTGCCTCAACAGTCTCTGTGTCTCACCAATAACCAGGCTCTAGCACCAGCACCTCCATTTTGTCCGGGTTGAGCCTCAGCCAGTTAGAGGACATCCAGTCCTGAATCTCGGTCAGATATGCCTTCAGTACTTCCACAGCATCATGTGAACTGGGTGCAAACAGCATATACAGCTGGGTGTCATCTACATAGCAGTAAAATCCCATGCTGTAATGTGTAATGACCTCTCCCAAGGGCAGCACGTATACTGTGAACAACATGGATGAGAGGACTGAACCCTGGGAAATACCACTCCTGGTTAAACAATTGGAAAAAAAAAAACATGGTAGGGGCTTTGGGTGGGAGGAGAAACTCCCCATCACCACCCTCTGCATCCTACTTGTGAGAAAAGACTCAAGTCAGCTGATGACAGCGTGCCGGTGAGTCCACAGAGCTCCCTTATGTGATCCAGCAACACATCATGGTCCACAGTGTCAAAAGCTGAGCAGAGAGCAATGGAGAATGAGAACTGACTGTTCCCCTCTATCCCTAGCCCTGAGGAAATCATTATACACCCTGACCTATGCAGTTTTACTACTGTGTCTTGACCTAAATCTCAGCTAAAGAGGTTCATAGATGTCAAATGCCATGAGGTGGGCTTCAAGCTGCAGAGCCACTATTTTCTCAATAACCTTACCCAGAAAGGGAAGGTTACAGGCAGGTCTTAATTCACCAAGATATCAGGATCGAGAGATGGTCTCTTTAGAAGGCATCAGTGCCTCTTTCAAAGCACTAGGGAATAACCTCTCTGAAAGAGAATACCAGACATTCTTGGTGAACACTGGACCAACAGACCCCACACATCCAACAAGGAAATGTGCTGGGCCTGGAACCAATTCACAGTATGTGGGCTGCAGCATCAATATTACCTCACAAATCTCTTCCCTCTCCACTGGCCTAAACTTCCTTCAGGCAAATGGAGTGTTTCTGGAAATGACCATCTGACTACTGTGGGGCTGTGACTGCAGATGTGAGAAGTTGGAAAAATTTGCTTCGAGGCTTAATTCGTGAATTTGCCTCATTTCATGAATTAATCCACTATGTGAAGTCGGAACTTCATGGTGAGGTGACGACTCTGGCAAGATGAGAAGTCGCAACTTCACCGGTGGTGTTAGGAAACTCCACCGGCGAAGTTCAAACTCCACATTTTGTGGAGTTTTTTTTCTAGCATCTAGTGACCCCCCCAGCCAATCACTGCCCCACGTAGAATAAAATATCCTGGTGTCTAGTGTTCCACCCCTGCCGATCACTGGCCTGATGTAAAATTAAATTCCTTGGTGTGTCTAGTGCCCCCCTTCCCGACGATCGCCAGTCACTGCTATGATATAAAATTAGAGTCCTTGGTGTGTAGTGGTCCCCCCACCGATCACCGGCCCGATGTTGAATAAAATTATATTTCTCTAGTGTCCAGTGGACCCCCTCTCTATCCACATCCCCAAATGTTGTCCATTCCTGAGGTCTATTGTTCCTGTGACCCACCAATCACCACCGGATGTTGAATAAAATTATATTTCCAAGGTGTCTAGTAGACTCCCCTCCCTATCCCCATCCCCAAATGTTGTCCATTCCATGGTGTCTAGTGGACCCCCCCACCCCATTAGGTAGTGCCCCACCTACTCCCCACCATGACCCATGTAGTGGACCACCAGCACAGCACCACCACTGGCCTCCCAACTGAGCTGTCAATGAATGAGCACATACTTGTACAAACACACATTCATTTATTGACAGCTCACGCTCATTCATTGAGCTCTTTCATCTCTTTTGGGGGCACAGACAAGAGTTGACTATTCCTGTCACTGGTGGGGGATCAGGGGGGAATGGTGTTGTGGACCCCCAAAGGGGTCATTCCTCCCCATCCTGACCCCCTGCCAACAACTGGAACAGCCCTCTGCTTTTGTTTGTGCCCCCGATAGAGCTCAATGAATGAGTGCCAGGTGGTCTGTCAATGAGTGAGTGCTTGCTTGTACAAGTACATGCTCATTCATTAAAAGCTCAATGGGCAGCTGGCTGTAGTGGAGAGAGAGAGGAGGGCTGTGCAGGTCACCTGCTCAGGGTTGGGCGGGGGAGCTGGGCGGTGCTACCTGCTAGCATAGAGGGTGCACTAGACACCAGGAAATAGGAGATTGGGGATAGGGAGGTGGGGTTCACTAGACACCAGGAAATGAGGACTACTTTTTTATTACAGAGGATCGGGATAGGGAGGAGGGTCCGCTAGACAAGAGGAAATATAATCTTATTCAACATCAGGCCAGTGACCAGCAGCGGGGGCACTAGACACCAGGACTAGAATTTAATTTTATATTGGGCCGGTGATCAGTGGGGGACCTAGACACCAGGACACCAGGGAATTTAATTTACAATGGGACAGCGATCAAGGGCAAAGGCTATTTCTAACTTTTCCTTGCTTTTTTTTTTTTTTTTTAGTGCAAATTGCACTTAAAAAAAAACACCAAAAAATAAAAGCAAGGCAAAGTTACAGATGGTGAATTTTTTATTAAACAGGGCAACTTTGCAAAATGTCCCATGGAGGCAGATTTTGTGACTTTCCTGGAAATTCGCCAGTGATTTAAAACTTCTTTGCATCTCTAGTTGTGATTGCCCCATTGGATAAATCCCAGACCTGATAGAGGACACTTTGTCAGAGAAGAACAGAGCATTCTTTGCACTTAGTGGCTGAAACTGCACCTTTCAGCTGCAGACAGGCTGGATGAAGCAACCTGTCTACAGTCTGAAAGAGCTGAGCTGGTCTGTTCCTCCCTAAAGCAATCTTCCTGGACAGTAATGTTGCTTTCTTATGGGGGATTTCTCTTTGGTACTCAGTGTAGCGAGTTTTGAGAGCCAGTCTGTCCTCTTCTGATTCAGACTTCTGCAAACAATAGAAACATAGATATTGATGGCAGATAAGGACCGTTAAGCCCATCTAGTCTGCCCATTTTCCCTGCCTACTGTACAAGCTGTAGGCACTACTTGATCTCCAGTTTTACCTCCTCATTCCTATTGCTAGAGTTCCCCTATACCTGTCCTATGCATGCTTGAATTCCCCCACTGTGTTTGCCCCTACCAACTCTGCTGGGAGTCTATTCCATGCATCCACCACCCTTTCTGTGAAGACATGCTTCCTCACGCTACCCCTTAGTCTACCACTTCCAACTTCATGTCATGCCCCCTTGTTCCTGTACATTTCCTTTTCTGAAAGATGCTATACTCTGGTACCCCATTTATGATATTTAGATATTTGTAGGTTTCTATCATATCTCCCCTGTCTGTCCTCTCTTCCAGGGTATACACATTGATGTCTCCCAGTCTCTCCTCATATGACTTTTGGTGCAGGCTCTGCACCATTTTTGTTGCCCGTGTTTGAACTGCCTCCACCCTGTCCATGTCCTTCCAGAGATGCTGCCTCCAGAACTGGACACCATATTCCAAATGAGGCCTCACCAATGATCTGTACAGTGGCATCACCACCTCCTTCCTTCTGCTGGTGATACCTCTCCCTATGCACCCCAGCATCTCACTGGCTCTCCCCACAGCGTTGGCACATTGTTTGGCCACCTTTAGGTCATCAAATATGATTACCCCAAATTCCTTTCCTGTCTGGTGACCAGCAGTTTCTCCCCCTCATTATGTAATCATCCCCTGCGTTCTTGCACCCCAAATGCATGATTTTGCATTTTTTTTGCACTAAATCTCAGCTGCCACACTCTGGACAATTCCTCCAGTTTACCTAGGTCCCTCCTCATTTTTCCACCCCTCTACCCTGTTGCAGATCTTAGTGTCATCCACAAAGAGGCACACCTTCCCTTCCAACCCCTCAGCAATGTTCCTTATGAAGACATTAAACAGGACTGTGCCCAAGAATGATCCCTGCGGCACCCTGCTGGTCACCCTCCTTTCCTTAGATTGAGCACCATTTACCACGACCCTCTGCCTTCTATCACTCAGCCAGTTTCTAACCCAGTTTACCACCTTGTGACCCACTTCCAGGCTGCCTAGCTTGTTCACAAGTCTTCTATGTGGAACAGTATCGAAGGTCTTACTCCAGGTAAGCCACATCCACCGCTCCCCCCAGATCTACGACCTTAGTCACCCAGTCAAAGAAATCAATTAGATTTGTTTGACATGACCTTCCCACTGTGAATCCATGCTCCAACATCTGACCCCTGGTCTTCATCTCCTTGAGCACCCCATTAAACCATGGGGAGTTTCATCAAGAAGACCTGGGTTGGATATGGACTGGTGTGACAGAAACAAATACCAAGTTAACAGTCCTATTATAGGCTGCCACTGCCTCACCCATACCTGCCACATGAGCAACACTCACTTCCAAGAGGTTTGCTACCAATAGTCCCTCTGGGGACAACCCCTTTAAAGGGCGATAATGTACCATCTCCACAGGGGAAGGACTACATAGGGGGGCCCCAAACAAGGACTTTAAGGTGCACTGATCGGACCAAATGACCGGATCAATCTTGAGACCAGTCACCTCAAACTTTAGTGAGAATACTAGGTCCAAGACATGCCCACCTCTGTGGGTCACAGTAGCAAATGCTTGTGCGAGGCCCAACAAATTTGTCATCTGAAGGAAGTCTTGTCCAAACTGTAATAGTTCATCTTCGAGCCAGGTGCTGAAGTCAGCTAGGACCAACCACCTGGGTGACTCCAGTAACTTCTCAGTGATGAAATCCACAACTTACAGAAATTGTCCCTCATGACCCAGAGGTTGGTACACCAGAAGGATTCTGCAATCTGCACCCAAACCCCCATGTATGGCCACACATTCAGATGATGAAGTAGAACCCACTGGGTGCACAGAGATTTTCAGGTCAGATTTAAGCAGATGGCCACACCCCCACCCCTGTGTTCCCCCCCAGACAGTGCACTACAGAGAATCCAGCCAGGAAAAATGCCTCCAGGACTGAATCAGCATCATCATAGCCAGGTCTCTGGAATGTAAGCGAGATTGACCAAGGAAACCAAGTCCGCTATACTTGCAGTTTTGTTCCTGATCAGTTTTGCATTACAAAGCACCACCTGAAGGGGAGTGGCAGAGGTTGCTGGCCCATTGGCTACCTGCTAGCAGAACTATTCAGTAAATCACTGGAGAGTGGTACAGTACCTCAGGACTAGAGAACAGCAACAGTAGTGCCCATGCACAAGGGAGGAAGCAGAGAGGATACCGGAAGCTATCACCCAGTCAGCCTAACCTCTATAGTGGGAAAAATTATGGAAGCATTACTAAAAGAGAGAATAGTGGAATACCTGAGGGAAAATGGAAAACTAGACCCCAAGCAACATTGCTTCATGGCAGGGTGATCATGTCAAACAAGCTTGACTCATTTCTTTGACTGGTTTACCAAAACAATAGACCAGGGTGGTGCGGTGGACATAGTGTACCTAGACTTCAGCAAAGCATTTGACACCGTCCCCAACAGGAGACTGGGAGACAGACTAGAGCATGCAGGGTTAGGGCATGAGATAGTTAACTGGGTTAGGAATTGACTACAGAATAGGAATCAAACAGTCTTGGTCAACATGGCTTTGTCACAAGAAGAGGAAGTGACCAGCGGCATACCACAGGGTTGGTGCTGGGTCCAATCCTCTTCAACATCTTAATCAGTGACATCACAGAAGAATTGGAGGGGAGGGTTTGCCTGTTTGCAGATGATACAGAGCTCTGCAACAGGGTAGGTACACAGTAGGGGTCCACAAGCATGGTGGCTGACCTCAGGAAACTAGAGGAATGGTCAAAACACTGGCAGTTAAAATTTAACACCAAGAAATGTAATATCATGCACCTGGCAAAGTGAAACCAAGAGGTAAAATACACTCTGGATGGGCACCAATTGGAAGTGACAAAGATGGAAAGGGACCTGGGTGTACTCATCACCAATGACTTCAAAGTCACAAAACAGTGAGACAAAGCTGCGCAAAGAGCACGTGGCATCCTCAGATGTATAGGTTGGGTCATTAAAAGCAGAAAGCAAAAGGTAATCATGCCCTGTACAGATCCTCGGTAAGGCCATACCTGGAGTACTGTGTCCAGTTCTCGAGGCCACTCTTGAAAAAGGACACAGAAAGATTAAAGACAGCGTAGAGAAGAGCTACTAAAATTGTGCAAAGGCTGCACCATGAGACATAAGAAACTAAGCTCAAGGTACTAAAATTGTACTCACTAGAACAGAGAAGAAATAGAGGAGACATAATAGAAACATTCAAATACATCAAAGGAATAAACAAGATGGAGAATCTCTTCCAAGTAAACAAGTAACTCGGACACAGGAGCACAACTTGCATCTGGTGGAAGGCAAGTTCAGGAGCAACTATAGAAAGTACTTCTTCAAGGAGAGGGTGATATGCCCATGGAACAGCCTGCCAGCACAGGTGGTGGCAGCTAAGGCAGCAAGAGCATTTAAACTAGCGTAGGACAGACAGTGTAAACAGTTTGGCTTGAACAATTAAAGGGGAGAGGGGTAACCACCTTGAGCAGACTAGATGGATCAAATGGTCCCCATCTGCCAACACCATTCTTATGTTCTTATGTTCTACCTACTCAGTCCGGTGGGAGCCCTGGGTATGGGGACCAAACACGTCTGACCTCTCCCTAGGCCCCATTTCACCCCAGGGCATCTTCTGGTCCTCACCACTCTAATATGGCTCTGTGCATCAGCCACCCTAGCATCCCTCTGTCTACCATCCCACTTCCTCACAACACCAACAGTGCCTAAGTGCTTTTGATGACAAAGGGAGGTTGGCGAAGGGGCAGAGGTCCAACAGCTGGGATGCCAAATAGCTGAACATCTGGGGCCTGGGACCTAGGCATGTCTCCCGAGCCCACTGTCTATTCAACTACTTACAAATAAAATCACTAAAACACTGCTAGAATAAGTAAAAACCAATTACTCAACACTCAATTAAATCTAAGACCTATGCACACACTCACAAGCACTCACTCTCTACAATAAATTGCTATACAACCACACTCAACCAACCAGCAAGTATCTTAAGACAACCTTCAAACAGTCCAACCCACTTCCCCACCCAGTAAATCACACAATTAAAATTTAACAAAAAATGTAATCAATAAGTTCAGGTTTACGTCATGTGCCAACCTTTGAGGAACCTTTATAACATTATAGTGATGCCTGGTTATAATCCAGACTTGTTCAGCTGGTGTAGTCAAGTTCAGAAAGAAGGAAAGCACTCAGTGTGTCCCCTCCCCCCAGCAGCACTGTCACTACTGCTAAAGGGGATTACCACTGGGTAGCAGTATCGAGAAAACAATCCTGAAACAAAAGTTCAGCGCTACCGCCGCTGATGTATCATATGGCCGTGGCAGGAAATCTATGGTTCCAGTCCAGGATTTTTATTCCATCAAATACGAGTGGTGGCAATACACACAGCAAATGTCCTCTCACTCCAAGAAAACTCCTATTTGCTATTTAGAATGTCCTGCTGCTGCAGGAATTTTTTGGAACCCAAAGGGCTTCCACCGTTGTAGATGAAATCACTGCTTCTCTCTTGTACTCGAGCCGTTAGTAAATGTCCCTTCAACTAGCTCCTCCTGAGTAAATCCTCCTCTTGACCAGTCTCGACTGCTACGACCTCCAACCTCTGAGGATTTATTCCCATAACAGGTAGGTCAATGGTGTCTGAAATGTCTCGGGGTTTATCCACAAGCAATAATTAAAGCTGAAATTTCAACCAATCCCAGTGAATGCCACAATTTAAGCCTCAACTATAAAATAAAAAAGCTAGCTCCCATAGCTAACTCACTGTCCTACCCTGTCTAAAACTGCATCTCTAAATCTACTCACGATCTCGCTAATCAATTCCATTGGCAGACGCCAATTGACTTGCTAGATTTAAAACGTAGAAACTTAAACAGTTTTTCACTGACAACAGAGTTAAAATTTCTATACTTGTTGCTTACTTCACTTACAAATCCAACAAAATTAAAGGTGCTATATCTCTAATCTAATCTCCAATCTAGATGTTTGCATGGAGCTCAGAGAGACAGCTGCCCAGCCTGGTAACCATCTTTCCATTAAGGGTGCAACTTCCATCAAATGTGAACAACTCCCTGCTGTCTTTACTTTATATTTACCCAGGATAGTAGAGGTGAGATACAATATCTCATTTTTAGTGTGGTCCTGCCTTTGTAATATATTTTTCCAGGACAGATCATCTTGGATGCAACATCTCCTTTTCAGTGGGTTCTGCTGTAGTGACCTGTTTTCCCTGGAAAACATATACTCCCCAGAGGAACAGAGGGATAGAGGGGACATGATAGAAACCTTTAAATATATGAAAGGCATAAATAAAGATGGTACCGAGGGAATTTTAAGATTAAGGAGAGGAAGGAACACTAGGGGGTGCAATCTAAAGTTGGAGGGTGGTAGATTCAGAAGGAAAATGAGAAATCACTGTTTCGTGGAGAAAGTGGTAACAGGGAGGAATGAGTTGCTTGAGGAGTAGGTCTCCTTGAAGACAGTGGGCAGTTTTAAGAGGGAAAGGGACAAAGTCAGGGGAAAGGTCACCAATGAGGCACTGGGGGGAGGGGTAACAGCTAGTACTGGCATAAAATTGGATATGTGGGTAGGAGAGGGGGGAGCAGCTGCAGTGTAACAGACTGCTAGCTGCACACTCGAGCAGGCTAGATAGACTATCAGGCCTGTATTTGCTGGTGTTTTTTGTATGTTTGTATGTTTTTAATGCAGATTTACACTATAGTTATCCATGATGACCCAGCTGAAATGCAATATCTAATTTCGTATGTGGGCCTGCTTTGACACATTGCTATACTGTATTTACCTAGGATAGTACAGCTCAGATGCTATCTTGTTTTTAGTGGAATCCTGCTTTTCCCAATGTTTACATTGTATTTAGCTAGGATAGCACAATGGAAATGTAATATCTCATTTTCAGTGGGGCCCTGCTTTTTCCTATTTTTATAATGCATTACCCTGGGATAGCCCAACTGAAAGGCAAAGCTGCATTTTCAGTGGGGTCCAACTTTTACAATGTATTTTTCCCAGGATAGAGCAGCACAGGTGCACAGTTCAGTGGAGACACTGCTGTGCTGAGGTCCTGCTTTTATACATTTTTTACTATATATTTACCCAGGATAGACGGGATAAGATGCAATATTCCATTTTCAGTGGTGTCCTGTTTTTACACATTTTTAGATTGTATTTACCCAGGACAGGCCAGCTGAGAGGCAATATCTAATTTTCAGTGGGCTCCCACACTTTGACCCACAATTTCCAACATAGTCTTTTTATGACCTAACGTTATAATCAAGACAGGAGGAATTTTTTAAATCCCATCCAAAAAGTGATTTTGCAGTACAACTGTGAAAATATGTTTTGGAAGGGATTTGAAAAATGACACCTGTCATGTTTAGGAGGTGGGATAACACAAGAGATATGTTCCATTAGGGGCCAAAATCTGCAAAAAATGAAGTTATGAGTAAACACTGGAACAACTGAATGTTTCTTCATGACTTTTTTTTTTTCATATTTTGACCTCAAATTTTCAACACAGTCTTTTTATGACCCCATGTTATAATCAAGACAGGTGGATTTTTTAAATCCTGTCTCAAGGGTGGTTTCACAGAGGGACGGTGAAAACATGTTTCAGCGGGGATTCAAAAAATGACTCAGAAAGTCAGTCTGAAGCACAAAATGCACTTGGAATCGTAGTTCCAAAGCAGTGTTCCATTTATTGGTGAAATCCACCCAAAATTCATATGTACAAACCTTACAGACAATTTGATTCAGTGAGTCAATGGGACTACACTCCCCGATGACCTGGCGTTCCGCTTGCTAGAGCTTCCTCAGTGAGCCCTGGGAGAAAATGTTGATTCCTAGTGCATTTTGCACTTCAGACTGACTTTCTGAATCATACCTCATAGGGCTCCAGAGTGCGGTTGAACTTTTTTCCTGCTGCATGTTCATTTGGGTTCGCAAACCCTCAACCTGCACCTCCCCTTACCTGTGGGTAGTGTAATCACCTAGTTTGTGCTTCAAAAAATGACACCTACTTTTCATCAGGTGGGGATAATAAAAGGGATATGTTGCACATTTGGGACCAAAATCTTCAAAACTCGCAAAGTTATGAGTAAACATTCATAAAATTCAAAATATCCTCATAAGTTCTTGTTTTTTTTTGACATTTTGACCTCTGCTTTTCAACTCTGTCTATTTATAACCCCACTTTATGATCACAGCAGGTGGATTTAAAAAAAATCCTGTTTGAAGGTTGACTTTGCAGAGCAAATGCAAAAACATGTTTTGAAGAAGATTTGAAAAATGACACCTGTTATGTTCATGAGATGGGTTAACAAGAGGGTATGTTGAGAATTCGGGGCTAAAATCTGCATACATTGCAATGTTATGATTAAACATTGAAAAAATTCAATGTTTCTTCATAACTTCATTGTTTTGTGGCATTTTGACACCAAGGGCCTGATTTTCAAACGAGGCGCAGGGCTTGTGACCAAACCCTGCATCCCTGCAAAGTTTACCGCACCTGCATCCAAGGATTGGATGCAACTTGCACCAGATTTTAGAATCCTGGATGCAAGACACAACAGTGATGCATTTATGGCAGCTTATACCAAAGCTGTGCTTTAAAGCTCCATTAAACAAGCTCCCAATAGATATGAAAGGTACATCAGGGGCTAGTACTATGTTGCACATCGCCCCAAGGGACCTGCAGCAGAGGGGTTGTGGCCTGCTTCTTTTGAAAACTGCACTGAAGCACAGGTTTGACACAAGTCACCACTTGCGTCAAACTCTCTGCTGCAAGTCCCTTGTGGCGGATGCATGGGGTTTGAAAATCAGGCCTCAAATTTTCAACATGTTTTTTTAAAACACCTTCTTCTAAACATGACAGGTGTCATTTATAAAATACTGTCCAAAATGTCGTTTCACACCACAAGTGCATGAACGCATTTTGGCCAGGATTTGGAAAATTACACCTATCATGTTTCTGATATGTTGAAAATCTGAGATCAAACTATTGAAAATTATCAAAATTATGAGTGAACATTGACAATTTTCAATGTACCTTCATAACTTTGTTGTTTTTTAATATTTTGACCCCAAATTTTCAATGTAGTTTTCTTATGACCCCACCTCATGAACACAGTAGGTGAAAATGCTCAAATCCTGCATGAAAGGTGACTTTATGGAGTGACTATTAAATCACCTTTTGGGCCAGATTTGAAAATTTTACTTAACTTTTTTTCATGAGGCTGGGTCCCAAAAAGGCCATGATGAAAATTTTGCGGAAAAATAATAAACAATGACCAAGTTGTAAGTACAAATTCAAAACACATTGAAATATACTGACCTGCACTTACCTGATTTCCTTAGTTCCTGGTCCAGCATTGACATGTCTCCAGTCCAGAGAGGATTATGGCATTGGACCCCCACCAGTAGGTAAGTAAGAGGTAGGGGGATGTGGGGTGGTGGTAGATGCTGAGTGGGGTGTCCAGTGGGGGATGGTAACAGTGGAGGGGGGCAGCAGCAGACATTGATTGGCCATTTTTTTTTTTTTGCAGGGTGTAAAAAAGAAACGAAAACAAATACAATGGATGGTTTCTTAATTTCAGGTACTGACACTGGGGATTGGGCATCCCAGTATCAGCTTAACATTTACAGGGCATGGGAAGCAATGTGGAGGTGGGAGGGACACTTGGCAGAGGGCAGGATCTGTTTGAAAGGGGCATGGGGCACAGGGAGCAATGGGGAGGTAGGAGGGATACTTGGCAGAGGGTGTGATTGTTTTCATGGCTGGGAAATGAGGACAACTAGCAGGCTGATGATGCTACTTAGCAGGCTGCTGGGCAGAGTCATGCAGATGAAAGGATAGAGCCACTCTGGATTGGAGCATCTCTTTCCTTTCAACTACATGTAGTTTCCACCCAGCAAGCCAAGAACAGTGTCATGATCAGCCTTGCTGATCAATGGGCTGTCACTGTTGAGCCCACTGCAGCCTGAGCTACATTAGACTCAACAGTGACACACTTTTGAAATGGTGCTCTTATATACAGCAAACATAACAAGCATTTGTCAATGCCGACTGTTTGCATGCTGGTATTGGCATTGGTACTGCATGAGTTAGAGAGATGCATAATAGGAATGGCAGTGAAGTACTGAACTAACGCCAGCCCCCACCCTGCTGAGACTGACAGGTATTGGGGTGTCCCTTTGGGTTGTCAGTCATAACGCTTAGCCATTCCACCTCACCCCACCCTGCAGACACTGACAGGTGTCACGGTGTGCCCTGGGGTCTTCAGCCCTTGCACTCACTCCATTCCATAATGAAATAAGCTGAGATGGGTGCAGTATAGAAGAATGGGGTGAACCTTGGGGCCGAAGACCCCAAGGCTCACCTAGATGCCTGTCAGTGGCTGCAGGTGGGGTGGGTGGAATATGAGCATTATGGCCAATGACCCCGTTACACTCCCGACACTTGCGTTTTACCCAATTTTCAAGGGCTTTTGGGACCCAACCTCATGAACAGTGCATTATTATTTCATTACTCAATCCCGAAGGTGATTTTGCATAGCGAATGTGCCATTTGGCGCAACAGGTGCGAAAATACATTTTGAGCAGGATGTGAAAAATGACATCTATACTGTTCATGAGGAGGTGTGAAAAATGGTAATGTTGAAAATCTGGAGTAAAAATATGATAAAATGGTGAAGTTACGAGCATGCATAGAAATTGTGTAATGCTTGCTTGTAATGCAGTCATTTTAAGGAATTTTTTTACCACATTTTCAACATGGTCTTTTTAGGACCTTCCCCTCATGAACAGTGGCACTGTGATTTTATTAATCTGTCCCAAAAGTTGATTTTGCACAGTGACTGCGCCATTCTGCGCCACAGGTGTGAAAACACATTTCGGGCAGGATGCAAAAAATGACAGCTATACTGTTCATAAGGAGGTGTGCAAAAATGGCAATGTTGGAAATTGGGAGTGAAAATCTTAACAATTGGCTAACTTACAAGCATGCATACATACTGTGCAATGCACATTCATAATGCAGTCATTTTTTGGAGTTTTTTTACCAAACTTGCAACATGGGCTTTTTGGGATGCCACCTCATGAACAGTGGCACTGTCATTTTGTTAATCAGTCCGGAAAGGTGATTCCATACAGCGACTGTGAAATCACCTTTTGGGACTAACAAACAAAACAACAGTGCCAGTGTTCATGAGGTGGGGTCCCAAAAACCCCATGCTGAAAATATGGGACCAAAACTCCAAAGATTGGTTAAGATATAAACCTAAATTGACCCCCCTATTCACTGCCATTATGAGGCTTATTGTCATTTCTTCAGTTCCTGGTTGGTCTTTGAAGAGTGCAGACGTGTTCCTGGTCCACAGAAGATCTCTGCTTCTGACCTCCAGAGGTAAGTATCAGGTGGGGGGGTGCAGGGAGGTGGGGTGTGCAGAGAGAGGGTGTGGATTGGGGGAGGGGGGACTGGGGAGATGTTGAGGAACCGTTTTCTTTTTACAGTAAAAAACCAGACCTCAGGGGACGGTTTTCTTTATTTTACAGAGGAAAACATTAATTTAGGCACACTGGGTGGGCTCCCAGTGTGCCACAATGTTGGGGGGAGGGACATGATGACACAGGGACTGGGTACCCCAATGTTGGCAACAAGAAAAAATGTAATTTAGGCACACTAGAGTGGGTTCCCAATGTGCCACAATAGTGGAGATGGGGGGTGGGGGGCATGCTGACATGGGCATTGGGCATCCCAAATGTTGGCAAACAGTATAGATGGATTTGGGGGGAAGGGGTGTATACAACACCAGGAGTGGGCATCCCGGTGTCGGATAAATAAATAATGATTTTTGGTGCACTGAGGTGGGCTCCCAGTGTGCCACATTAATGGGGTGAAAGGTGAGATACATACCAATGGAGATTGGGCACCTTGATATCAGCTTTTCAGAGAGTGTGTGTGTGTGGGGGGGCGGTGGCTCATTTATTTATTGCAATGTTTCACCAGGAATGGCACACTTAGCAAACAAATTGCTCATATCTCCAGCCATGCACATTACTGTGCACTGTAATGCTCATGGCTGGAGTCTTCTCCACCACTGTGTGCTTGGTTGCGGGGAGGGGGGTGGTGGGGAGCTGCTGCTGCAATCATGGATGTTGAAACTGTTCCTGACTGGAGAATCATATTTCTTTCAAGTCTGGTGCTCACTCTGAAACTGGCATCATTGGTAGCTTCCCTGTTGATTGGTGGCTGAGGGACACAACCCTGAAAACATTTGCCAGATTGGCCAAACACTGCCGCACTTCTGCAATGCTCTACTCTCCTCAAAATGTTTCTTGTGCACTGCACACACAAGCAAACATAAAAATGAGTTTTAAAATAGATCAAATTTCCAGTCTTACTGCTAATTTTTTTAAACGTTACTTTTCTTTGAGATAAAATAGTCCTTTCACAGTTGTTTGCAGTGTTGAGTGTTTGTAAGTTCTACTGCAGCACTGAGAGCTGTGAGTTAATGTGATGGATCCCATTTCAGTTCATTCACAGTTAGTCTTATCTCAGGGTTGTTTAATGGTATGCAGGCCTGGCCTTAACTACTCTGGGCCTCTGTGCAGCTCCCTGCCAGGCTCCACCACTCCATTTCCTGTGCCCCTCCCCCCGCATCCATCATTTACACCTAACTAACATTCCTGTCCTGTATTAATAAAGCAGTACCAGGTCTACTAGTTTAATCATCATCTTTTAATTAGTGCCATTAACTGAACTGAACAAGAGGCCACAACATGAAACTGCGGGGGTAGATTCAGAGACAACATGCTCAAATTTTTCTTTACAGAAAGGGTGGTTGATCTGTGGAATTGCCTACCTGCTGAAGTCATTGAATCCAAAACAGTATGGGGATTTAAATCAGCTTGGGATAGGCACAAGGGGATAATGACAAAAAGTATCTGAGTGGGGGGTAGGATCTGGGCAGACTAGATGGACCTTTGGTCCCCATCTGCCGTCACTTTCTATGTTCCTGTGTTTCATTTAATTATTTGACTTCACCATTGGAAATGAATCTGACTGAGCCTGGAGCAAGAACTTAAGTTCGATACTACTACCGTAATTATTTCTGTAAGGACAGGAACATCATCACTGAACACTCACACCTCCAATAATCTGATCTGCAAACAAGTTAAACAACTTAACTTTTCTAGAAGTGTGAGTTAGAGAATAGAGAGGATTATCATCTGACACCAGTAAGGTTGCCACCTGTCAGGTTTTGACCAGGTGATCAGGTTTTCAGGGTCCTTATCAAGAAATCTGTTTTTGCTCTGTGCTGGTCAGGTTTTTGAGTCACGTTGAGTGCTCGCATACTTTTGAAAAAGATTTTGTCATATTATTCATTGTTTCAGCTACATGTCCATATTACAAACAAGTTCTCTTGTCAGCATAGCCCTTTGTTTGTGAAAGCAGTCAACCTGGGAGGCATAAAGTATGGCCGTTAGCACTTACTTAACCTAATCTGTTCCACTGCATCTTAAAGTAGCATAACAGCAAAGCTGCCCCCATCTTTTGTAACCGTAACAGGGCCAGTTGTCTTCCACTTTCATTTGCTGATAAACATTTTCATCTCTAGCAAAGTTTAGACATTTTTAAATGTTTTAAAGGATCTTTTTTTCCTCAAGAAAAAAGTATGGGCCCCCAAGGTGCAGGGGCACAGCTTGCACCGAGCTAAGGCCGGCCCTGACGGTATGTTGAAAGTGTTGCTCACTTTTTTTAAATAAATTTTGTATGAATTTACTATGCACCCTGATACCTCTGGCTGGTTGCCTGTTTGATTTCAAACACATAAATGATTGAATCATATTTCTGACTTAAAAATTACCGCCGCCAGCCAGGTAAAGTCTGAACCCAACAACAACCACCCAAACAGGCAGCAAGGCAAAACTTCTTGGAAAAATTAGCAGATAGCGTCCATAAAGTTATCTGTTAGAGTCCATATGATATAATCAAAGATGCCAGTTAGACATAACTTCCCCAATGGGGAATCGTATCCATCTCATATCTTGGGTTAAATGAAATCGAACAAAAAATGCTTTTTAGACACTATTTAGATACTGTTTCCTGAGCTTTGCTTTTCTTGTTCGTCACTTTGCCTTCTGGTGTGGTTGTTTCATGACTTTTAGGGATGGCATTTTATTTTAAATGACTAGGGCATACAGGTATGCGAGAGTTTCAGAACATAAGCACGTGTTGAAGTGGTATGATCTGTGTTATCTTGGCAACTGTTAGAAAGGGACTTTGTTGATTCAAATTAAATTAGACACATTGCAGCATTAATGGAGAATGACATCTTAAAGGAGTACTACAGTAAAAATTTGCAAAAACATATGTTGTGCAGAGTGTTTTGATTTGTGTGTTTAGTCCTGCTATACCCTTCCCTCTGTCTGCTATTAGGAGTTTTTTCTAAACTTGCCGACTAGTTTCATAGCCTCTGTGGATCTTCATGTTAGAATGGTTTATTGCTCCTCTTTATCCTACAATGTTTCCTGTCCCCATCCGGGACCACTGATTCAGTGAGGTAAAGTACAGCAGCAGTAATCTGAAGATAGAAGTCTGATGTTCTGGCCTCGACTAACTCTAATTCAATATTTTCTTTTTCTACATGTTTTCTAGATCTAGCCAGCAGGGGTAAATGTCTTCTTTTTAAAGCTTGTAATTTTATCAAACTACACCCAGCCATGAAAAGCACAGAAGTCACCCTAGGTCATCAGTGCCAGAATTAGTAAAGACTCTAGCTGTTTTCTTATAGAATACCCATTCAATTAGACCTCAAGTAATTGCTAAGCTGTAAGTGTAGCCTACAGTGCCCACTGGTTAAGTACTTGCTGAATCACATGGGACAAGAGGCATTGTGGAAAAGAACAGCAATAAACCGCAGTATTATGGGGATCCCCAGAGGCCATAAAACTATTAGAAGAGGTAACAAAACTAGTTGGAAAATTAAAAAACAACCTCCTAATAGCGAAAAAAGAGAGGGACACAGCAGGACTAAACACACAAATGAAAACACTCCGCACAACATATGATTTTGCACATTTTGATTCTAGTACTCCTTTAATATGTAATTGATGTACTTTCCATAACAAGTCATCTGCTCCCATATGATGAAGTGTGCTCAGGCCAAGGAGACAGGTTGTTAGGATGATACCTAGGTTGCAATCAGAAGAAAGGATTACAAAGTCCTATCTAAGGAGCAGGAAATAAAAAAAACTTTGTTTATTTGACTGTAGAAAACAAAATATCTAATATTTTGTTACTTTTCTTTGCCCTTTCTCTCAGGTCTTCTGGTATATTTAATGGCTGCATGGAATACAACACAATAGCCCCAGGACCAGATGGGCTGCATCTGAGGATACTCAAGAAATTGACAGTGGAACTGGCTGATCCTCTGATAGGTCTAGTCAACAGCTCTCTAAAGATGGGGTTAGTTCAGTAGGGTTGGAGGGTGGTGGGGTGTAGTTTCACACCATAAGGAGGGAGGGACAAGGAAATAGCAGTGAACTATAAACCTGTCAGTCTTACCTCTATTGTAGGAAAACTGATGGGATCACTGATCAAAGAGGATCTTGTGGACAACGTTGAGAGCAATGGTCCCCAGGATAGTAAGTGGCATGGATTCATAGCAGGGAGGCCTTGTCAGATTAACCTAATAGTTTAACTTTTCCTTAATTAGGTGATAAAGGAATTTGATAGGAGCCATGCTGTGGATTTGATCTACTTCAATGTCGGCATGGCTTTTGACTCAGTACCCCACAGATGCCTGCTGAAGAAGATGGAGGATCTGGGTGTGGCTAAGGTCATAGTAAACTGGGTAGGTAACTGGGTAAAGGGGAGGCAGCAGAAGGTACTGGTCAATGGGGTTAAATCAGAAGAGAGGGCAGTCATGTGTGGGGTTCCACAGGGATGTGTCCTGGGTCTGGTCTTCTTCAACATGTTCATCAGCAACATTGGTTAGGGGATCCAGGGCAGGCTGTTTCTCTTTGCAGATGATACTAAGCTCTCTGGAAGGGTGGATTGTGATGAGGGAACAATGGAAATGCAGAAAGAGTTTTAGAAGCTGGAAGGGTGATCAAGGGTTTGGCAGTTGAAAGTCAACATTAAAAAAGTGCAACCTTATGCACCTAGGAAACAAGAACCCCAGAACAAAGTACTGGATGGAAGGGGTGAGACTCAGTACCATGGCTGATGAACAAGACCTTGGAATTATCAGCAGTGACTCCCTAAAGCAATTGAACCAGTGCAACAAGGCTTACAGCAAGGCAGATATGATGATTGTATGTATCAGGAGGGGTACCGATAGCAGAAAAAGGGAGGTAATACCTCCTCTGTATAGATCCTTGGTGAGGCCACACCTGGAGTACTGCACCAAGTTCTGGGTCTTCACCTCAGGAAGGATAGAGACAGGCTCAAGATGGTGCATCACAGTGTAACAAAAATGATTTAGGGCCAGCAGGGCATGTTCTATGAGGAACACCTCAAGCACTGAACATGTACTCACTGGAGACCAGAAGGGAGAGGGCAGATATGCTAGAGATCTTCAAATTCCTAAAATAAGTAAACAGGGTAAATTGTGAGGAACTATTTAACTTGCACACCAGCTCGGCATCGCTTGGTCATGAGTGGAAGCTAACAGGAGGGAGGTTCAGGAGGGATGTAAGGAAATACTATTTTACAGAATGATTGGTGGAGCCATGGAACAGGCTGCCAACCAAGGTGGGGGGGTGCAAAAAAGTTAGTGGTTTTAAGCATGACTGGGACAGAATGAAGAATATAGTGGTTGCTCAAGGCATCAGAATGAGGGAAGAGAATGGAGGGAGGGTAGAGAAGGCTGGGACCCTGGAGGAACCATAGGACCCAGGGCTAAGTAGGGAATTCAGGCAGACTGGATGAACTGCTGGTCTTTTTCTATCATCATTGTTAATGTTTCTATGTTTCAGTGTAGGATCAAGTAAATTCAATATGCAGGTAAAAGGGCAGTTCAAGTACATTAATAAGGAGATTAACATAAGGCTCTTGGAATGCTGGCAACGAGAGATGTTGCAAAGTTTTAATTTGCCCATAAAGTTCACGTGTCTTGCCGAAATTTGACTCCCCATGAATAAATTCACGAATATTTGTCACCATGCTAAAAACTTGTTTTTTTTGCAACTTCGCCTTGTAACTTCTTGTAACTTCACCTTTGGTGTTGCAAGGCAAATGTCTGCAAAAATGAGACTTTTGGTAGACAACTCGTCTAAATGTCACATGGAAGAGGTTTTGCAGGTCACATGGTACATCTCAATACAATGACTGTGTCTGGCTTGCTTCCTGTTTCTCATTTCTAGTCAGACTGAGAGAGTAGAACAAGATTGCTCTGTACCAAAGAAAAATATATCTTTCAAATGCTGCTTACAGCAGTTTCTTTATTTTTTGCCTTTCCTGTAATGTAGTTTAGTTAGGGAACACTGTTTTAATATTTAGTCTTTATTCTGAATCTCTTTTTTAGACCAATTTGTTAGTTTTATTTTCCTCATTGTCTTGAACCTTTTCTGTCACTTTTCTGTCTTTGTCTCTGTCTCTCTTTTTTTGTTTGATGGAAATTCATCATTGATGTGCTTGTACCCATGGCAGTGCCATAGGGTGTACACCTCTGACATTGAAACTTTGACACTGACCGACACTACAGCGACTACAGTGCCAGGTCGCTGTAGTGTTGGTGCTGGACCCCGACATTGTATTCTGGGGGGGTCTTTCACCTCCTCCCCTAATCAGCTCTGACTCAGAGTTGACTATATTTAGTGGAGGGGCATAGACCCCCATGTGGGGGGTTCGAGGGCAAAGCCCCCTGAAGAAAATATGTTAGTGAGTTAGAAACCGTATGCCGACTGCAAAAAGCGGTCGACATAATGGTTTTGCTGTCCGGTCATTCGACAAAAGTTTTGTCAAAGACCGGTCGTAGATCTGTGCAATAGCACTTCACCATCTGGACTTTTCAGGGAGCACACCACCACAGCACCTCTATACCTCCTCCCAACCATGCAGAAGCAGCAGCAGCAACAGCTCCTCCCAGTCCTCCAATAAGGCAGCATCTGCAGCAGAAGGAGATGAGTCTTGCCAGCTTGCTCTGGAACAGCAGCAGCAGGAGCCAGAAACATGTGAGGAACAGCGGCCCTCTGTTCCACCTGAGATGGAGCAGCAAGAATCCCCTGTGTCACCCCTTCATGGTTCCAACACTTACACTATCACCCCCCCAAAGAGGATCCCCGCTCTTCTTCCTCCTGCTCCTTTGTTCCTCTAACAGCAGCAGCTTACCCACACTGCCAGTACGCCAACTTTCCCTGGTGTGGGATTTTTTTTAAGCACTGACACTAGTGACCACAGTGTGGTCACTTGAAATTTATGCAAGCCCAGGGTCAATCGAGGTAAGCAGAGTACCCACTTGGGTATTGGGGGTCAGAGAACCAACTAAAAATAAATCATTGGGCAGAGTGGGAGAAGCAAGAGGGAAGCAGAGAGTGGTGGTAATGATGCAGGTGGTGGTCTGTCTGTGCTAACAGAGGTCTGACAACAGGGCATCAGGGAAGTTCCCATCACGCAGTGGGGTGATGGGCAAACCTTCTTGAAGTGACTGACACCCTGGATCTGCTTCAGCAGTTTCAAGATGCCTCAGTGCTCTGTTAATACAGTACTCAAGACTATGACTTTGCTAAAGTCCCAATTTTATTGCATTAAATGAAAGTAGTTGCATAAGTTCTGGCACTAAAAAGTGAGCCAAATGGGTAAGAGCTCCAGGTGCCCCAATGCTTCAACTGTAAAGGTTCCCTCAGAGGGCTCACTTTTTAGCACCAGAACCTGTGCAACTGGTTTAATTTAATGCAATAAAGTTGGAACTTTGGCAGACGTTTTGGTCTGAGTATTACATTAACAGAATGCTGCAATATCTTGTAACTGCTGAGTTTGGAGAGGGCTGGCCAACCTGCAACAACACCCCACTCCCTGCACTACATGAGCATGAGTTTTAACTTATTTCCATTTTTGCTGAACCAGCAACATCAGCAGCACCTGCACTTCCAGCAGCAACAATATAAGCACTGGAGCTCTTTGGCTGAATAGATGAAGTGGGGAACATCCATCGCCAGCTGCTGGTATTGGTAGTGGTCAGTGAGCTAGCTGGCACTTGGCACTTGCTCAAAAATATTAAAGCAGGTTAAATCCCTGTTAATGTTTAACGATTTCCTATCCTCTTCTAAGTCTTTCCTTCAAACTGCCCTACTTGATTGTTCCAAAAAAAAAAATACCAAAAAAAGTTTACAAATACAAAAAAATGTAAATCTATCTTTGCTATCTAACTCTATTGTCTCAATTATTGTTCCTTGTCTTTATTTCTGCACTCTTGCTATTGTCTTTAAAATAAAAAACTAAAAATTATATTTCCTACCTATATTTTCTTGATACCTTTTCTCTCTGTTTTCATCTCTTTCCTTAATTTTCTCAACTATCAGAATAAATATGTCAGTCTGCTACAGGTAGTACTACATGGTACTGTGCTGTTTGTTTTTACTGCCACCAACACTGTTGTTGGGACTCACTTAGTGTTAACTGTGCATGTTGGGTCCAGTATGGTGGCAATACCAAAATCTGCAGACTGTAGAATGCTGGAAATATGGGTATTGCAGTCAAATACATGGAGCATGTATTCCATTAAGGCACAGCTTCCCCTATCACCACCTGCCTCTAGCACCTGCTGTACATTTATCAGCATCTGTGTCAGCACACATAGAAGTGGGATGGCCTGACTGATACAGGCAGTGTCTCCACTCACTGCCTGTGTGACATGTTCATATAGCCTTAGAATCATGATCAGGCCATCATTTCATCACCATTGATCTGTTGTCAGAAACATTGATACTCCAGTACTCTCATGACTTGTATGCAGCAGGAGATATTCTGAGACAGCTTTGTACTGCTCGTCCAAGCCCTCAATCATGTACAGTGTTAGGTTCCACCTAGTGAAGACTTCCAGCTTCAGACAGTGCTGAGGCAGTTTGTTCTGGATCTGCAGGTGCCTTAGATGGTCATAGGCCTTTACGGAATGAGCAATGTAGGCACAGATAGGGCGGGCCATAGTCAACATGGACTTGATTTCAGAATATGATAGAAACTCCTGCACTGCTAGCTCAAGATATTGTGCCATGCATGGCACCCTGAGAAACCCACCATCATGAATGTATTTAACCACATCTGAGCCATTATCACTTGCAATCAAATTTGGTTTCATGGAATGTGGGTGCAGCCACTCATCAATCTCAGTTAGGAGTAATTCTAACATTTTCTGACCCATGTATGATTCACTTACACTCTTCATTGCCAGTGTGGCATTCTGGTGAATACCCAGAATGTTGTTACCACCACAACTGGACTTTGTACAATTTTTTCCCTATTCCAGCATCAAATACTACCCCAGGTACCTGTGCCCAATGAGCTGTAATACACAGAAATGAGCTACCAGCTGTTTGGCTACACTGGTCCTGATCCATACTAAGATGTATGTATGGTGATGCTGAATGCTGCATGGCATGTATTACTCTGCATGACACAGTCCTATAAAGTTTAGGAATGGCACTGGTGGAGAAATTGGTTTACAACAGAATCTGACATTTTGGACAGGCATGCGCCATCAACCTTCAGAATCCAACTTTCTCCCCAAAAAAGAATGGCAATAGATCAACTGCGAGCATTTCAGTGGTTGCTACATTCAGTTCCCGTGCAACAGCATGATTGGGTGGGTATTTGATGTGATGCTCAAACATGTTACACAGTGTAGGCTGCACCTTTCAGGGTGTTATGACACCAAACAGCTAGACTCTGTACACTGGTGGCATGGCTGGTGGAGTAGCATTTGACACAGGAGGAGTCATGAATGCTGAATGAATGAATGAAGTGATTTTTGGTGTTTTACGAACTGGGGTTGATGTGCGTCAGTGACTCTGGTTACTAGTACTCAAACCACCACTGCTACTATGGCCACTGCTAAGCAATCCCACTGACTTTTCCTCTTAATCTTTGCAGTAGTCCTGCACGGTCAACTCTGGTTCCACTGGGACTGTATCCATGTCACTTCAGGATGCCTTGCACAATGAAGATGATAAGGGGAAAAAGCCCCTCTATGCCAACTTACCTTTGGTGCGAAGTCCAGCATAACAAATACATAGCCTTGAGATGTATGTGTTGCCCACCAGGGTCTAGGTGGCGTCCCTTTTTCCTATGGTTAATCACATTCAACACAGCTGGCCCATAGCCACCATTTCATCAGGTGGGTCCCAGATGTAAAAATCCCAAACAAGGCATTTTGTAGTCCTTGTTTTTACATGGTGATGGACCTGGTACTGGGACAATGGAGGGGTGATAATCGGTGTTTTTGGTAATGATTTCTGCACTGCTGTGACAGTATGTGACTCATCCTGTGCTACTGGCTCAACAGTGCTAACAGGAACATCAGTTGAATGATTGGAGGGAATTTGGTAATTCCCTGAAATAATTGTGGTGTACACAGCAGCACAGGTTCGGCAGCATGGCCCTTACTTTTTTATTTTCAGGTTCCCATACAGGATCCAAATCATCATCCTCATCCCCACTGAGGCTGATAATCTCTTCCTAAGATCTGTACTCCTCCTCATCAACCTCACTTTCTCCACTATTTCCTTTTCATCATCCTTGCATGTAATAGTCAGATCTGCTGCATCAAAAAATGAGTCATGCTCAAGCTAATTAACAGCCTCATTAGGAAATGGGAACCTATCATCCTGATCTGGCTCACCACCATCAACAGCAGTCATGGCAACAACATACGCCACCTCATCATCCTCAACCACATTTCCAGAGCATAGAGAATAATGTATGGGCAACCATACACAACAAGGCTGTGTTTCCATCGAGGGGTTGAGTTGACAGCATGTGGACCTCAGGAGTGAAGCTTGAAAGGTCCATGCTGCCATCTCAACCCCAGGATGGAAATACATGCTGGGTTGTGTGTGGTTGCCTGTATTTTAATTATATAGTATATGGTTGTGTACACGGAAATCACAAAAGTGTTACCTACCTGAATAAAAACACAAAATAAAGACAAAAACTAAACTTGCCATTTCTTTGTTTTGTTTTATTATCAAAATTAAATGTATAGGATTTTACAAGTTAAAAGGTACACATTTGAGCACTGGGTGGTTAGTAATCAGCTAAGTGCTGGATCAATGAGGAAGTTTAAATTTTATGACCTTTGGACTGTGCTGAACAACTGCTTGGAATGCACACAACAGCACCTTGGAATGCACACAACAGCACCTTGGAATGTGCACAACAAGGTTTTTGAGCAGGCTGATTTTTATACAGAACAAAAGTCAGCCATATACTGTACTATAAGACATTTTTATGCTTCTGGACTGATCCTCTTGCTGCCTCCACTGTCAGCAGTGCCAGCACCCACCAGCATTGATACCACAGATGTGGCTGAGAAAAATGTGGCCACACTAATGCCCCCCCACTTGCGCCAACAACTCCTTTTTCAGTACTAATAGTACCAGCCCAATAAACCTGCAGCAGAAGTAATTTTTTAGACACAACACCCTTCCAAACCACAGAACCTACACTCTTCATGGTAACATCGCTGCTGCCAGCAACTTGAACTTTACCTGAGCATCTCTTTCCAGGCATTTTGATATGTGATTTTTGAACACTGCAGTTAAAGTAAATACACGAAGCAGCAGGAAACTACAACACCTCACCAGAACAGTGTGATGTAAATAACACAACACATATAGAATAGTGGATGGGTGACCATCCACAACAAGACTGTGTTTCCATCGAGGTTGTTGATGACATCATGGAGACGCTGAAGCGAGGCGAGAGGTCTCCATGATGTCTTCAACTCGATGAAAGCTATAACTCTAGTTGTGGATGGTTTACCATCCACTATTTTTTATAGTATATGGTTCCTGGCTTGTGTGTCTTTTTTCATCCCCCCAAGTTGACGGTTACCTTTGTAATTTCATGCTGCTCCCACTCCGACTCGTCCCACTCTCAGGTCAGCTTCACCCTGTCCCACTAGCTCAGTACCACTTAGCTTAAAAATTTTAAAAAAACAGCGATTCACTTTAGTGACACAGAGCCTTGTGAGGCTCTCCGTGTCAAGAAGACGAGGGTCCCCCAACCGGCACTTGCTTAATCGCGACACCATGTTCCACATTTGTTTCTCCTCAGAGTGTTGTTAAGTAAGCCAATCAAGTGGCAGGGCAAGGCAAAATAGTTGTTGTACTATTGATGTGACGTCAGACCAATAGTACAACAACTTTTTTGACCTTTGAACTGTCTTACAACAAGATTTTGAAAGCCACAGCTTTCTATTTATTATAGGCCCTAACCATATACTATAACAGTTTACTGAGCTAATAGTAGCTACAGTAAAAGTAACACAAAAATAACTTTTTCTTTATGCTTTTTTTAAATGAACAATACATGATGAAATAAGAAGACACACAAAAACTGGTGTTATTATAAAAAAGTTACTGTCAATATTACAGTAAAACTTTAACTTCAATAACTAAACAAAGTAACAACAATCAATAAGTAGAACCAGACTGACAAAAATAATTCGGTAAAACACACTAAACTGTTCTACAGAAATAAAATAAATCACAAAATGACGGAAACAATAATTAAGAAGGAACACTGAGGAAAACAACTCTAATGCTCACAGACAGGGTTGTTGTGCTTGCTGCTACCTAACACAGCACCCGTCCCCCACAGCACTACTTTGCTACACAAAATGAAACTCCTACTTTAAAGTAAATAAATCAAACAATACAAAATGAATTGCTAATTTAGAGGCACAAGGCACTCTTTGCATTTTTTGGAGTAATGTTGTTCAAAATACTCCATGTTTAAAACACTTTTGAAAGGTGTTTGGGCACAGAGATTCAGGGACAGACTTAACTCCAACTCTTCCTCTTGATCAAACTAAACTGAATTCAGCATACACTAGTAAGCCCAGCTCATTGCAGTACCATGTGACCTCCAGTTCCATGGGACATTGCAGAATTTGCCTGTGGGCCCTACTTCCCAGGCAAAGTTATCAAATCTGCCATTCATGAATTTTGAACTATGATGTGAATTAAAACTTTGCATTGTGGATTAAATTCATGAACTGAGGCAAATTCACAAATTTCTCCATGGAACGAAGTTTTCTAGTTTCACACGCCACTACTGGCAACCAGTCAGATTTCAGCATTTCTGAGACCCTTTTGATAATAATAGATATCAAAACAATTTAACAGCCTAACAATTTATAAAAATAAATGTTATACTTAACATACATGATTCATAGATATCTATATAATAAATCACCATCATGCAGAAATAGATTTGTGCTAGTAGCTGACCAACACACAGTAGAAAAACAATGACTAAAAGAAAAAAATTCTAAAACATTTTGCCGTTTAAACTTGAGTAAAAACTCTGATGATAAGTTAACTCACATAATGAATAACACTTATCTCACAGTATAACTGTACAGTATGTTAAAGAATGTCTAAATGCATATTAAAAAATACATATTTACCATGTTTATGATCTTCAAATTCCAGCTGCCTTGCAGCCCAGCATCCATCCACATGATCTCCACCATTGTGCACATTGACAAATGTTAGTTACTGATCAGTACATCACCATAGTGCATGCAGAAAAACCTCTCCTAGGTCAACTTCTATCTGTGTTTACACTCCAAACAGGTCCAGACAAATCCCTTGTTAGAAAGTACCCAACTACATCATCCCAGAAATTATGGGTCTGTTGGTGGCTTTCATTAAACAGACAGGCTGCCTTATGTCCCTTAGGGACATTATTAAAATTGTACCTCTCCTGCTGGCCATGTTGACTTCAGTTCAGCAAAAATTTCTTCATTAGTATCAATTGTGGGCAGTGGTGGTGATTCTGAAACATACATGGTCAGCAGGACAGCCAACGTAAACAATAAAAAATTAAAAATATACTTCACTATGAAAATAAAGTTTCAACTTATGATAAAAGTACAAATATCTTCTTTATCTGTCTGTCTGTCTATCTGTCTGTCCATCTATCTATCTATCTATCTATCTATCTATCTATCTATCTATCTATTTACTTTTATATCCATCACTGTGTACACTGGTGACAGTGCAAGGTATGGCTAAAATGTACTGCATAGTCTACTATATTCATTTACACATTTTTTTCTCAGTTCATATTTTTTTGTAGTCAGCATCTATTATGTGTAAGCCCTATGTAGAGTAACACAGCTCATCCCATCTTTATGTCTAAAATAGCAGCATGCAGTGTTAGTGCTTGGGACTTGTATACTGAAGATGCATATGCCACACAAACTGGGAACTGCAGTAGATATGATTGGTGCAGCTGAAATCCTAAAATTTTTTAAGGCAAAAGTAATTCTTTCAGAAGTTTTACCAGTACCTTGCACATCAAGGCAGAAAACAACAAAAATTAAGCTTTATAACAACTGGCTTAGAAGGTGGTACCTTGAGAATAACTTCACTTGCCTTAGGACTTGGGAATCCTTTGTTTTCAAAAACAATTTTTAAAGCAATGATGGCCTGCATCTCAATAGACAGGAGGCTAAATTATTTAGAAATATCTTTCATCAAGCAATTTCTAGTTGTGTTCAATATCCAAAAAACTAGCGAATGGGGGCAAGGGGGAAATAACTCCTATGTTTCCACCACCAATCATAAGACAGGCTACACTGTTAAAACTATGAAAAATAATCATCAGATGAACTTCTTGCTAACAAATGCAAGAAGTCTGCATTATATAAAAAAGGATGAATTCAAATTAATACTACCAACAAAACATATTGATCTTGCTGCTATATCTGAGACATGGTGAGGCAAAAGGTCCTCATGGAGTAAATCCATTCCTGGCTATAGTTTAGTATGTAAAGACAAGACAAACAAAAGAGGTGGGGGAGTAGCCCTTTATATTAAAAGTGACCTAGAATATTGTCAGCTAAATCCACCACATAATGAAGAACTTGAAAGTCTCTGGATAGATATCAAAATAAAAAATAAAAAAAAAATGTAATTGTGGGATTATGCTATAGGTCCCCAGCTATTCCAACATGTGACCATAACCTATTGCTGCAAAATATAGAAACTAATCTTAAATCAAAGGATGTCATCATACTAGGGGACTTTAATATGCCTGGAATAAATTGGGTTACACACACAGCATTGACCTCTTGTGAACATTCCTTCCTAGAGTTATGTATGTCCCACGGCTTACAGCAAATGGTAACCACACCTACTAGAGGAAACAATATACTTGATTTAGTAATCACTGATGTTGCAGATAAAATTTATAAACTTGAGGTTCAAGAGCCCCTGCTCAATAGTGATCACAATGTTGTAACTTTTTCCTTGGATACCTCCATTATCAGAAACATTGTTATCACAAAGACCAAAGATTTTAGAAATGCTGATTTCAGATAATTGCTAGCAGAACTTCATAGTTGAGATTGGACAAAAAATAATATTTCACCCGACCAACTTTGGCTGAAAATAAAAAAAATAAAATCATTGATTTCAGTGATAAATATATCCCAGATTGTAAAATATACAACAAACACGGGAAACCCCCATTATGGTTCACAAAAAAAATCAGAAATTTAATTTCTCAAAAAAGAAGGTACTATAGAGCATTTAGAAGGAATAACAATGATTATAATAAAACCAAGTATAGGGAGGCAGTTAGGAGGTGTAAGTCATGTATCAAAAAAGAAAAGTGTAAAATTAAGTTTAGACTTGCCCATATCAAAGATGGTGACACCAGTTTTAATTTCTATATAAATAATAAAGCATTTACAACAGTGAAAATATGTCCAGTTAAGAGGGATGATGAAATTATAAATGATCCCAAGGAAATAAATGTGTTTAATAATTATTTTTGTTCTGTCTTCAATCCTAAACATTCCACTATCAGATCCAGTCATTATTAACCAGCAAATGATCTCCCTAATGCTAAATATATCCTCGAGATTACTAGGGAGTAAATCTCATTAAAATTGAAAAAAATTAAAACTAGCAGCTCTCCAGGTACGGATGTTATTCATCCAAAAATATTAAAAGTAATTGAACAATGGTTGATTGAACCACTGTATGTACTTTTCAATCTATCATTACAAAAAGGGGAGGTACCCATGGACTGGCTTCAGGCCATTGTGGTTCCAATTCACAAAAAGGGAGACTATAGCAACATTTCCAATTATCAGCCAATGAGTCTGACCTGTATCCTGGGAAAAGTAATGGAGGCCATAATTAAAGATCACCTGAAAGTAGAAATTAAAACCAAAAACCTGGTGGATGTATCCCAACATGGTTTTAAAGCTCATAAGTCATGTCTAATCACAAATTTGGTATTCTATGAGAGGGTTAGTGCCCTGTTGGAATACCATAAATCAGTTGATGCCATATATTTGGACCTTTGTAAGGCTTTTGAAAAGGTCCCTCATGAAGTTTTGATGGAAACTATGGTTAGGTTAGGCTTTGACTGTTTGCTTATTAAATGGATGAAAGCATAGCTGAGTGATAGGAAACAGGTAGTTAGAGTTTGAGGCTATTACTCTGATAGTGGAGATGTTACCAATGGAATCCCTCAAGGCTTTGTTTTGTATCCGTCTTTGTTTTCCATCTTCATCTCTGACTTCAATTTAGACCTAAATAGCTTTGCCATCAGATCTGCTGATGACACCAAATTGGTGGCTGATGTTAGTAGCTTAGAGGGTTCATTAAAACTTAGTGAGGATTTACTTAAATTGGAAGGTTGGGCCAGAATACATGGAATGTCATTTAACCATGAAAAATGTGCTGTTATGCATCTAGGTAAAAAAAAATATTTGCACCACTTATCTTCTGGATAGCAAATGTTTAAAATATGTTTCCAAGGAAAAAGATCTAGGTGTCCTTGTCAGCAATGACCTCAAGTTTAGCAGTCATTCAACTGAATTAGTTCATAAATCCTCAAAGATCATAAACTGCATAAAGAGGTCTATTTCTACTAGAAACAGAGCATGTATTATCCCACTATACCAGGTGTATGTAAGTCCAGTTCTGGACTATTGATCACCATTATGGAGTGGGTACTACTTGGGTAGGGATATAGATAGAGTGGAGAGTGTGCAGAGGAGACTTACTAAACTGGTGGATGGCATTCAGCATATGTGTTACGAGGACAGATCTGTTAATGTTTAAAATTCTGGAAGATAAGTCTCTATTAAATGATTTGGGATTGATTATTAACCATAGAAAAGCAAGCCTTAGAAACCATCAATCTCAGCTTATGTTGACCAATCCAAAAGGTCTCCTCAGACGCACATTATTCCTTATTGGAATACTGTACCTAGCACAGTAGTGGATGTGGGTACTTTCAGTTCATTTAAACACAATCTAGATAAGTACTTGATCAATGATCTAGTTCACCGGGATCATTGACCCAGATATGGGAAAAATGCTCTATGGGCTCACAGCCTTCTGGACTTCTTAAATACTACTAGTACAAACTCCTAGTATAAACTGTTGCCATATGACATACAGTATATATCTTTTATAATTTAAAACTTATCAGAAACTGTCAATAAATTGAACACTCTCAACATCATTAAGTTTTATGAATAAATTTTCAATGAACATATTGCATTGGTCAAATTTGAAACCAACAAAATAGTTGCAACCAAAGACATGGCCAGATATTTACTGAAGTTTCTGTGATGACTGTAGAGAAATTCTCTTCCTCCTTGCAGTATTTCTTTTGGCCACCAGAGAGAATCTGTTTGGATATACTGTACTGTGAAATATCTGGAAATATTTGTCCTTACCTATGGCTCCAACAATATGTTCCATTGTTCTGTCTACTAATCCAAGTTCAATTTACAAGTTCTTCCTAAGCATAATGGGGCCTATGCATGAATGCACGTAACATGCAACCAGAAGCATCGTATCACCGGTGCACAGCTACATACCTTGAATGCCAGAACAACTATGTGCTATACACAAACATGCATGTAGGGCAGGCTGAGGCATTGGTGTGGCCTACAGATGTGTGCAGTGCTGTGTGGAGGGACTTCCAGGCAGTTCAAACATACACATTCCTGCCCCTTGACCCCACCATATATGGGCATGAGCACCACCCAATTCATAAAAAGAAGGGAATACCGTGATGGATAAGGGAGAACATGCAGTAGCAGAGGATGGCCATGCTGCACCTGGGGTACCTAGTCCAATGCCAGGGACTGATGACACTGGACAGGGACACCCTGAGAGGTGTGGAAGTCACCAGGCACACAGTAGTGCCTTGTCACGGTCCACGAACTTCACGGGCGGGCAGGTGGCAGCCATGGTGGTGGATATTCATGTGAACTATGCCATGCTAAATGGTACAGAGTCTCTCAAGGCACCAGCCAAGACCAACGCCCACTTGTGGCTCAACATTCAAGTCACCATAAATGCAGCCAGTTCAGAGGCATGGACACTGTTGATCATTAAACACAAGAAGCATGGCCTCTGGTTGGCTGTCAAACAGAAACTGGTAGCTGTAAAACAGATGCAGCTAGGCACAGGCAATGGTCCACCCACACAGGGACTCAGCCTAACCCCTATTGAGGGGATGCTGGTTGGCACCCTTTCCAACATCGTCCTGCACGGGGAGGAGGACAGCATGGATACAGTGCCAGGTATGGGGTACACTGCAAGGACAAGGGCCAGGTCATCCTGGATGCTGAGGGAATCACCTTGTGTTGCATCCTGCAGAGCCTGAGATGGTGTCTAGCCTCCAGGTGGAGGTTGCACCCGCTGTGGAGGACTACACACAGGCCATGACATGCACAGACAGTGCAGGTATATGTAACGCGTTGCACCCAGCAATACACATGACAACCCATGGTGGTGCAGCTGCAAATAACAACCCCCTTTCTCTCTTCCCCAGATACAACACAGGAGACAGAGGTCATTTATTTATTTACAAGATTAACCAGGCAAGCATACTGAGTGGGGACCACTCATTTCCAGATGCGACTTGGGAACAGTTACAAAGGGTACACAGGACATGTATTTACAGGTTTTAACATAAACATTTGGGTACACAGGTATTCACAATGTTTAACCTAGGCACAGAGTATAAGCAAGGCAGAGACAATTAGGTACACAGGCAGTGTGAGAAAAACCTGCAACAGGCCACGGCATCAAAGCAATACAGAATACTTGAACATGGTGGAGGAGGTGTCTTCACCCGAGAACACATACATGAAGGCTTTGGTGGAGTCACAGGATGATGTGCAGGACATGGGCACAGCAACCATAGACAGCCATCCCACAGTCACCCACCAGCTCTGCACCACCTCCACTAGCACAGTACTGTCAGCCACCCAGTGGTGGAATGCAGGGTACAGATGGCACCGCAACCACCTGTTCATGGCCATTATGTACATCCTGCCATCACATGCACACAGCCAGGGGACACAGGGGCCCCTGGGGCTGCCACACAACAGCCATGTGACAGTGGGGATTATGGCCCCTCAAACTGCCTGCCCAGATGGACACAGAGGGCATCCACACCTGGCATACTGCACATGAACTATGCAGAGTTGCCCCAGCTGGAACGTGATTACCTGCAGGCACAACGGGAGAATCAATTCATTACTCTAACACACTTATTATATATGTTACATCCAGTCATTACTTCAAAAGACATTTCAATATATATAAATAATATAGCTCAGCATTATCAAATCTCTAGTAATAAATACACCATAAAAAAAAAAACTATCTCTATTATATATAAATACTTAGATTTCATAGTACACATACTTAAAAAACAGAAGTGCTGAAAAGAGCAGAAGGAAAAATTCAGGGAATCACAGCAAAACATGGGGAGGGGGGGACTAAAGGCCCTGGGCTTAACAATATTGTTATCTTCTTTCTTCTAGGTATGGTTTAATCTCAAAATCCATACTTAAGGCCGGATATCTATTGGCCCTCAATTTAATAATCCAGAAAGTCTCCCATTTTAAAACCAGATTATTATAATTGCCACCTCTAGGGTTCATATTTACTTTGTCTATGGCCATATATGTAAATTTATTTTTGCCTGATACACCTCTTCTCCCCTCCCCATTAGCCCCTTGTCTGTGGAACTCCCTGTCCCACTTACCTGACCTCTCAGCCACTCCTTTGTTTGACAAGGCCCAGCAGCTGCACATCTTGTCTGTAATTATATCCACTATAGTAAATTTTCATCTTCCTGATATTTATTAGGTCCATAAACTTTCTCTGATGTTATCTAGGTCTTGCCTGTATGTACAGTTGAAATTGTTGTGACTAGTTTTTTACCCGTGTAAATTCATTTGTTTTGTTTGTATGTAATTTATTGCCTGGCTTATCAAAGCCCTTCTCTGTATGTATACTTCAGTGTGGAACCTATGTCAAAGAGCCAATGGCTCAAAGGTTGTAATCCAAAATTGAAATAAATAAATAAAATAAATAATGTAAAAGCATGTTTCAAACCATCTTTGCAATTTACAACATGTTGAGCAGTGGCGTATGTCATATCCCCTCTCTCAATGGCCCTTTGATGTTCTTCCACCCTTATCTTGAAACACCAGGTAGTTTTACCCACATAGAATGCATTGCATGTACAAGTGGCAAGGTATATTACACCACTTGTACTGCAGGTAATAACTTGTTTGATCTTGTAGGGTTTTTCCATGTTAACTACTCCAAAGTCATTTCCAGTCTGGATATATCTACAATACACACAATTATTGCATTTATAGCAACCCTTGGGTCGGGTAAGCCATGCAGTGGAAGCGTTGTTCTCTTGGAAATGGCTGTGTACTAGCATGTCTTTTAAGCTTACTGCCCTCCTACAGTATATGGAAACCTTGGTTTTACTCTGGCCACTTTCTTCAAGCTTGAATCCACTGCTAACACACTCCAATGTTTATTAATAATAGCTGAAAAACAACCTGAATGTGATGAATAAGTTGTTACTACATTCATTCTGCTAGTCCCTTCTCTTACTCCCCTTGTCGCATTGTTACTTACGAGAGACTTTCTATCCATGATCTCCACAGAATTTCTGACTTGTTCAATTTTCCTGTTACTGTAGCCCCTTTAAATGAACCTATACTGCAATTCATCTGCTCTCTTCTCATAATTCTCATTTGTAGTACAGTTACATTTCATTCGTAAAAATTGCCCTCTGAGAATATTATTGATGGCATGCGTTGGATGGCAGCTTGATGCTATAAGTGCTGTATTGACATCCACTGGTTTCCGGTAAGTTTCTGTCTCCATGCTGCCATCGGATGTTCTCGAAACCATTAGATCTAAATAAGGAACTTTCTCATGGTGGCAGGTATATGTAAATCTCAAATTATCATTAGTCGTATGCAAAAATGTGATAAATTCCTGTAATTCTAACTCAGTGCCATCCCATAATAACAATATATTGTCTATATAACGTTTCCACATTTGAATATTAGAGAAGAAAAAATTACTCACCATAATAATCTTGTTTCTTCAAAGGGATCACTCATTATGATTAAACTGATGTAGTCAGCCTCTGGTGTTGGGCTGCCCAGAGAGATGGAATTATATGCAAATTATGGAACTCTCAATTGGCTCATGCCAATTTCAAACTGCTGCCCTAGCAACTGCTGCACTCTGAGTGCTTCAGATTCTTACGTAGCCTAAACTGGGTGTAAGACCCACTATCTAGAATAATATTTCTACAAAATAATTTTTTGTCCTCTCTGGTCAGAAAAACATTCCAAGAAGTAAACCTAAAAAACTTGAGACCACAAGGGAACTAACTGGTTAACAAAAGGTGAGTCTGTAACCTGACCTATATGAAAAAATATCCTAAAACAAGGATGCAGAACAACTTTCATAGGTTTTAGTAGGGGAGGCAGGGTGGGTGCTTTAATCATAATGAGTGATCCCTTTGAAGAAACAAGATTACTATGGTGAGAAATTTTTTCTTTTAACCCCAGGAATCATTCATTATGATTAAACTGATGCAGACTACCAAGCAGTACCTTTGGAGGTTGGGCAGAAACCTATTTAGGAAACAGGTTCTGCAGCACTGCTGTACCAAACTTGGCATCACTTCTGGATTGCAGATCCACGCTGTAATGCTTTGTGAAGGTGTGTACTGTTTTCTATGTAGCTGCTTTGCAGATTTCCAATAGTGAAATTTCCCTTGAAGCTGCCACTGAAGCAGGTGTGCCCCTGGTGGAATGTGCTCTTAGGCCCAGGGGAGCCTGTTTACTCACTTTACTATAGCAAAACTGTATACATGCCACTATCTAGTGAGCAACTGTACATTTTGTGGCAGGTCTGCCCTTACCTACCTCTCCATAGGTAAGAAAGAGCTGTGTCTGACCTGGTCTGTAAGATTTAGTTCTGTCAATATAGTGGCTAAGTGCTCTTTTGACATCAAGGGAGTGAAGTCTCCTTTCAGGAGAATTGGAGTTCTCTGTAAAAAAGACAGGTAAAGTGATGGACTGATTTAAATGGAAATCAGACACCACTTTGGGAAGGAATTTTCTATTGGTCCTGAGGACCACTTTATCCCTGTGGAATGAGATGTAGTCTACATCCGTGCACAGGGCTTGTAACTCATTGATTCTTCTGGCTGAACTAATAGCAACCAGAAGCACAGTTTTCCAAGTGATATACTTCAAATCTGCTGTTGCCGTTGGTTCAAATGGGGCGTCCATGAGCTTGGCAATGCAGATATTCAGATTCCAGGCTGAAACTGGTTCCCTCAAAGGAGGGTACAAGAGGTTAAGGCCTTTAAAATTTTTCCTGAAGACTGGATGAGAGGCCATGGATCTCTCTTTACCAGCTGACAAATAAGCTGAAACTGAAGCCAAATGATTCTTGAGTGTCGAAGGCTTCAGACCTAAAGAATGCAAATGTATCAGGTAATCCAGGAGAATGGCTAGGTCAGCCCTGGATGGGTCAACACCCTTACCTGTATACCATATGGAAAACCTCTTCCACTTAGCAGAGTATGTCTTTTTAGTGGAAGGTTTCCTGGAACCCCTAAGTACTGTCAGCACCTGTTCTGACAGTTTAAGATTAGCATACTCTAAGTCCTCAAGAGCCAGGCCTTGAGCCTTAGTGATTTGAGGTTGGGGTACAGTATATTGCCCTGAGAGGATGTCATTAGGTTATGTCTCCTGGGCAGAAGAATTGGAGGTACCACTGATAGAGCCAACAGGAGTGAATACCAGTGTTGCCTCACCTACTCTGGTGCCACCAGTATCATTGTCGCCGATTGGCACCTCAATTTCAGCAGGGTCCTGTATATCAGGGGAAAAGGAGGAAAGGCATACAGATACTTCCCCATCCAATCCAGTGCTAATGCATCCAGGGGTAATGTGCCCTTAAGAGGAGGCCTGAAACAGTATACTGGCAACTGGTGATTTTCTACAGAGGCAAAGAGATCTATCTCTGGAGTACCCCATCGTCTGAAAATCGAACTGAGTATTTGAGGATTCAGGCACCACTCATGGTGGTCCTGACTTATCCTGCTGAGGGAGTCTGCCAGCACATTGTCCTTTCCTGGAAGATGTATGGCTGATAGGGATACCTTCATGGAGTAAGCCAGGGACCACAGCCTCATTGCTTCTGTGCACAGTGGAGCTGACCTGGTTCTTCCCTGTTTGTTGATGTAATACATAGTAGTGGTGTTGTCTGTTCTGACCTGCACCACTTTGTTTTGAAGATGTGGAGCAAATGCCTGCAGGGCTAGATACACTGCTCTGAGTTCCAGTACATTTATGTGCAACAGGGATTCTTGAGGAGACCATGTGCCACTTGCTGTATAATCCAACATGTGTGCTCCACAACCCAGAAGGGATGCAGCTATTGTAAGAACTAAGGAAGGTTGTTCCTTTGTGAAAGGCACACCTACCTGAAGGTTATGCTTGTCCAGCCACCACTGCACTGCCTGTAGTAGACTGTGGGTGACTGGAACCAGTTTGGACAGAGGATCTATCTTCTGCAACCAATATTGTCTCAGGTGGAACTGGATGTCTCTCATTTGGAATCTGGAACCTAGTTCCACTGTGGTGGCAGCTGCCATGTAGCCCAAGAGCCTGAGGAACTCTCTGGCTGGTTTGGGTTTTCCTGGCACAAATGAGCTTGCAATCTGCAGAATGCTATTTACCCTGTCCTGTGGCAGGAAAGCTCTGCCCAGACTGGTGTTTAGTTCTGCACCAATGAACTTGCGTATCTGAACTGGTGTTTGCTGAGACTTCTGTTTGTTTATGAGGAAACCCAGGTATTCCAGAGTAGACTTTGTTAGTGCTAAGGTCTGCTCTGCAAGTTATAGAGATGGACCCACTACTAACCAGTCATCCAGGTAGGGAAAGACGGACACCCCATGTTTTCTCAGAAACTCCACTACCATGGCCAGACACTTTGTGAAGGCTCTTAGGGCAGAAGTCAGACCAAAAGGAAGGGCTGCAAACTGATAATGGCCCGAGGCCAATCTGAATCTCAGGTACTTTCTGTGAGAAGGTCTGATGGGGATGTGAAAACAAGCATCCTTTAAATCTAGGGAAGCTAGCCAGTCTCCCTTTTGTAAAGTGGGAATGATTAGCGCAAGAGTGACCATTTTGAATTTTGGTTTCAGAATGTGGCTGTTTAGAAGTCTTAAATCCAGGCTAGGTCACCAATCCCCATTTTTCTTTCTTGTAAGGAAGTATCTGGAGTAGAAGCTTTTGCCCCGCTGGTTCAGGGGCACCGGCTCCACTGCCTTGATTGGTAGCAGATGTTTTACTTCTGCATCCAGTGAGAATCTGTCTGCAGATGTAACTGGTGCAAATGTTCTTGCTCTCAGCTTGGGGAGAGATTTGAAGCTGAGTGCCAGACCCTGGCTCACCATCTCCAGGACCCACTTGTCTGTGGTGATGGAATACCAGTCCTGGAGGTAATGAGCCAGTCTGCCACCCACTGGTGGATTTATGACAGGGGATGCAACCTATACTAGCCCATCAGGGGTTCTGAGTGGGCTGTTCTTGAATCACAGGGGAGAGAGAAGCTCTCCTCATGGCTCTCCTGCCCCTTCCTCGAAAATATCCTCTAGGGTGTTATTGCAGCTGAGAGGTCTGAGCCTGGAAAAATGGTCTGGGATCAGATCCCCTACCCCTGCCTCCCCTAGTTTGGGCCCTACAGGATGTGGAAGACCTATCCTTAGAATTACTTCTATAGGTGGCCTTATATTCTTCTACCTTCTTCATATAGGCCTCTGTTTTGTCACCAAATAGCAAATTGTTCTCAAATGGAAAGTTCATCGCCTTGACCTGGGTGTCCAAGGTCAGGTTTGTGGCCCTGAGCCAGGAAAATCTCCTAAGGTAGACAGATAGTGCCATCAACCTGGCTGCAGAATCGTTAGTGTCCACAGCCATATGGAACTGGTATTTTGAGGCATCTAGAGCAGATCTTGCTGTATCCTGTAGGTCCACTGCCACCTCACCTGGCACTCTGTCAGCCCGGGCTAACACTGCATTCCAGAGTGCCTTCTGGTATTGCATTATATAAGATATAGTTGGCCTGTCTAAGTATGAGAGAAGCAGCCATCTGTCCTTTTTCCCCATTGTATCCATCTTCTGAGAATCCTTATCTGGAGGATAAGTAGCCACGGGAATTCTGGCTTTGTCATAGGCAGCAGCCTGCACAACTCCTTCACGGTCAGGGTGGCAGAATAGAAAATCAGCTGTTGTCCTATCAAGCTGATATTTCTTATCATCTTTTCTGTCAACTCCTGGAATAGAATTAGGAGTTTGGAATATTTGTGAAGCTGCCTTTTTCAAGGACTTATGCATAGGCAGTAATAAATGTTTTGTGGGGGCTAGCCCCATCATGTCCAAGAATTCTGCTTCCTCCACATCCTCCTCTGTCTCCTGCAGAGGGAGGTTGAGTGTTTCCATCATGCTTTTAACAAAAGCATAAAGTGAGGTATAATCCTCGGGACCCCTGGTGGGGAGAACCGACCTCCTGTTCTGGAGAAACCTCTGGATCTATTGGTTCCTCCTCAAAATCATCATCATCCTCCTCAGGAAAGGAGGCCTGTGGTTCCTGAGAAGGTGAAACCAGCACAGGAACCAGGGCAGTCAGTATTGGAACCGGGACTGCAGCTTGCAGTGCTTGTAAGGCCTTGGCAATGTCCTCAGTCGAGGGCATACAAGTTTTGTCAGCTGGGAGCTCCTTAGCCCTCTCAGACAGAGGTGCAGCAACATGCTTTTCCTTACATTTTTTCTTAAGTGGAACAGGTTCAGTCCCTGAGTCCACTGACCTTTTTGACTTATCCTGCTCAACTTTATCTGATTCTTTATCAGGGTCCTTGACTTTACCTCCATCCTTTCTTGTGCCAGAGGTGGAGGAACCACTTTCACCAGTATTAGTAGAAGCAAAGGCCATTTCTTCCAAAATTGTGGACCTTTTCTTGAGATTTTTAGGACAAAATGTTTTACGAATATCACAATTTGCAAAAATATGGCTAGTGCCCAGACAAAAAACACACAACAAATGTTTGTCTGCTTTAGTTATGATCTGACCACAAGACTCACACAATTTGAAACCAGTGGGTCCTGTGCATTTCTTAGGCTTAACAACAGGAGCCTCTGACATTGTGCAGGAATCGCTAAAGAAAATATATCACATTATCGGTTCCTTAGAACCGAATATTTCAAATATAAATAACTGCTAACGGTTCCTGGAACCGGGCGCTACTCGTTTCATGACAAAAAAAGGAACCAAGAAACTAACAAATTTAAATAAATTTAAACAGTTATATGTGGTTAAGGAACCAACCACAAGAACTAACAATTATAGCAAAATTGAGGTAAAAACCTCACTAGAAATAGTGGAACCCTCGGTTCCAAGGAACCATGAAGGAATCGCTAATCACACAAAATATTCACACAAATTACAAAATAAACTAAACCTAAGGCAGCAATCTGAAATATGTATATAAAAAACACTACTTATCGACCAGCTAAACATATTTTGAAGAGGTTGAAGGAGAGCTCTCCAGGACATCTTCACTAGGCAGGAGGAGTAAAGAATCTGAAACACTCAGAGTGCAGCAGTTGCTAGGGCAGCAGTTTGAAATTGGCATGAGCCAATTGAGAGTTCCATCATTTGCATATAATTCCATCTCTCCAGGCAGTCCAAAACAGGAGGCTGACTGCATCAGTTTAATCATAATGAGTGATTCCTGGGGTTAGAAATAGGGATTCTTTGTAGTATCCTGCACATAATCCTTCTCCCACCACCCCACGTATAAATTGACTACTAATGGAGCACAGGTTGCCCCCATTGTAGTACCTGAAACCTGCCTATAGAAGACATGGCTAAAGACAAAAGTATTACACTTCAGAACATATTCAAATAGTTTCAACAAAAACTCCAAAGGTGGTGCCTTTTCATTCTGTGTTTGTCCTAAATAAAATGAAATAGCGTCTAGGGCCCCTTCATGCAGTACACGAGTATTCAATGCTTCAATGTCCAAAGTAACTAACAAACAATTTTCATTCAAAGTAATGCCATCTAAAATTTTCAAAATGTCTTTGGCATCTCTAACATATGAAACATTATTTTCTACATAGGTTCATAGGATAGTTACAAGATCAAGGGCGTGAACCCACTTATGAACTCGCTGCCATCAATCTGACGGCAGAAAATGAAATTTTCTGTTTCCCATATACAAGTCTAAGTTACATTTGAACTGGTCGATATTTATACTATTTACAACAACAGGTGGTAAAGAATTCCAATGACGTGATGATCGTTGTGCTACAAAGTTATTTCTTTTAGTGGTGTGGTTTACCTTTGTTTGTAATTTTAAATTATGTGATCTAGTATTTCTACTATTTTCAGCGTATTGTAAACATAAGGTTTCAAATAATATCGGATTTCTTGTGGCTTTATACATTAAACAAAGATCACCTCTCATGGTTCTATAATCCAATGAATAAAGATCCAAGGACTTCAATCTATCTTCATAGCTTAGATTATATAGATTCTTAATATTTTTTGTTAATCTCCTTTGTACTTTTTCCACCACACTCTTAGAACCTATAGAAGTTGGTCCACAAAAAGCAGAGCAATAATCAATATGTGATCGTACCAAACTAGAATACAATGGGATAATTACTTCAGCTTCTCGGCTTTTAATAAATTTGTAAATACAAGCTGTAATACCAGCATACTTTTTTTATTGTTTTATTTATATGTTGAAAATTTTAAATTTTTTGTTATTGTAATTCCCAGATCAATTTCTGTTTCTACTGTTTGTAGTGGTATATTGTTTAATGTATAATTAGCAAGTCTGTTGTTAGAACCAAGATGCATAACCTTGCATTTATCAATATTAAATGTCATTTTATGCTGCTCTGCCCAAATTGCCAGTCGATCCAAATTATTTCGTAGCGCCATTATAGAGTTAGAATCATTGGTAATACAGCCAGTCTTGCTGTCATCAGCATACTTATTTATCCAGACCTCATTTGATGTTTCCATAGTAGTATTAATATATTAAATAATACAGGTCCCAAGACGGATCCCTGTGGCACACCACTTGTGACCTCCAAGGTACCAGAGGTGGAACCTTTAGTTGTCACCAACTGTTCAAACAACATGAAGTCTTGCTATATTATGACAATTGCAGTATGACCGCAGATTAGAACTGCTCCGGAGGTGAAATAGTTAACTTTCCATGCAGGCATGGAACTTAGAGCGCAAGCTCGGTTGAAAGCTCTGTCTGTTGTGCTTCAAACGCAAACTGTCAGATTCTTTACTCCGCCTCACTGAACAGTCACTCCGGAGAGTTCTCCTTCTGCTCGGTTCATTTTGTCAGTTTAAAAGTATTATTTTTCGGTTTTTAGCCGAAATTAAACCACAACCAGTCGGTTCAAGCTCTGTCTGTGGTAATGTAAGTAATAGATAGGTTTTACATTTATTTTTTCTGTGTGGAACTTGTAATTCTTTATCGGTTCGGTTTGAACCGATCAGGTTGCATTTAAATCTACTAGTCCTTTTTTAAAGTGCGGTTCCCGGTTCTTATCGGTTCTAAAAAAAACGGGTTTCATTACGTTTATTCCACGACCTGTGACACAGTTGGGAACCGATAAGGGTGTCTTGCTTGGTGGATTGCCATAAACGGGCAAGTTGGTTAGGCTGGCATTATGTCTGAGAAACCCAAAAGAAAAACCGGACCCACTGAGTTTCAACACTGTAGTGTTTGTGGGGAAGCTTTTGCTAAGGCTGACCCACACACCACATGTGTTTATTGTCTGGGGTTTGACCACCTCATTTCAGACTGCCAGATTTATCACAATTTCCCTGCTGCCACCATAGATAAGAGAGTTGGTAGGCTCAGGGAAAGGGAGGCCAAAAAGTCCGCTGACCCGGATGGCCAGCCCGGTTCGGTGCCAACCGAACCGGAGGGAGTGCCCTCTGACCAGGGTGATACTTCCTCGGGCAAACGAAGAGCCGGTTCTGAGGAGCCAGTTCCAGCAAAAAGGACTAGAAAGTCAGCTAGTGTAGAGCCAAAAGTTCTCTCCCCAACTGCTGAGGAAATAGCTAAAGCAATTCAAATTGTCCAGTCTCTCTCTCCGGTTCCGACCGAACCGACACCTTCAGGTAAGCGTTCGGTTCAGCCGGTTCCACAGGTTCAAGATTATGATTTTGAGGATTTTTATGAACCGGGGGAGAGGGAAGAGGAATATGAAGAGAGTGAATATGGTTTTGAAGATCTGGATGTGCCCATTGATCTGGACATCTCTCAGATAGACCCCTAGAGTTCCTCCTCCAAAGGCTTTCTGAGTCCCCTTCTCATTTCATGTTTTATAAAAAGTTGCTGAAACTCTCAGCTCCCTGTTGAGGAAGCTGTTGATGACCAAGAGGAGCCAGACTATGTAGAAATGATGGATATTCCAGAGTCTAGGAGACTGTCTATTCCTTTGCATAAATCTTTTGAAACAGACAGTAAAGTTTTAAAACTCCTCACACTATACCTCCTGTGGATAAAGGATGGACAAAAGGTATACCTTATCAGGCTCCAACACTGTTTCCTCACTCAACAATGCAGCCATGTGGGGTAATGCAGGCTGCAGCCTGTGACAAGGCTAATATTCCCTAAGCTTCACACCCCTGAGAAGGACTCCAGGAAGATTGATGCTATGGCAAAGAAACAGTACATGGCAGCATCTTTGGGACTCAGACAAGCAAATTATATGGCTTATGCTGCTAGGTACCAGAAATCCAGATGGGATACTGAGCTGGCCCTAGCGAAACAAGTCCCTGACCAGCTTGCCAGGGAGCTGGAACAGGTGGCTATGGATGGTATGAGGCATCCAAGGTGCAATTTCATGCTGCAGTGGACTCTAATGATGTTTCATCAAGAGTCATGGCTACATCTTGGCACTTATAGGATGCTTGGCTCAGATGTACTACCCAGTCTCAGGATACCCAGTCTAAGGCCATGGATTTTCCTGTTGTGGGAAATTCTGTATTTGGGGAGCAAACAGAGAATTACATGAAGAAAATGGATGAATATAGGACCACCTATAGAGTGCACAGGCCAAGGAAAGGCAGGTCCTCCTCAAAAGCAGCTTCCTAGAGGCAGGGCAGGCCTTTTCATAGGCCTTTTACCAAGCCAAAGCTTCCTCCTCGCCTATGCTCAGAGGGGTTCTTTAGAGGAGAGGCAGATGGGGTACAAGCAGGTCTGCTTCCACCCCTCAGCCCAAAGCCCCTGCCAAGCAGGCACCCTGATGGGATTGCCAGGGCCGATTCTCCTCTACCTGTAGGGGGCAGGCTGGCTTACTTTGTCCAGGACTGGAAGTCTTTAACATCAGACAAGTGGGTCCTGGAAGTAGTAAGCCAGGGACTGGTTCTCAGCTTCAAAAAATTTCCAAAGCTGAGAACCAGATCTTTTCCACCTGCAACTCCATCAGAGGCACTCGCCCTAGAGGCAGAGGTCTCTACCCTCCTGGCTCTCAGAGCTGTGGAAAGGGTTCCTCCCCTACACCAGGGCAAAGGTCTGTACTCCAGGTACTTCCTTACCCCAAAAGACAGGAGAATGGCGGCCATCCTGGATCTCAGATATTTAAACAAGCACCTTTTAAAGCCAAAGTTCAAAATGGTGACTCTGGGAATTATCCTACCCTCTCTAAGGCCAGGGGACTGGCTAGCTTCCCTGGACCTCAAGGATGCCTACTTCCATATTCCCATCAGAAGCTCCCATCGAAAGTACCTCAGGTTCGAGCTGCCCTCAGGCCACTACCAGTTCAGAGCAATGCCCTTCAGCCTCACTTCTGCCCCAAGGGTATTCACCAAATGCCTGGCTGTAGCAGTTGCCTACCTAAGAAGGCAAAAGATTGCCATCTTTCCTTACCTGGACGATTGGCTCTTAGTAGGCCAGTCCCCAGACCAGGTCAATTTACACCTTCAGATAATGCAGCAACTGCTTACCTCTCTAGGTTTCCTTCTGAATCTCTCAAAGTCAGTTCTAGAGCTGGTCCAGCTTCTTACCTTCATAGGCGCAGAACTGAACACTCAGGAAGCCAGGGCCTTCCTCCCCTGGACAGGGCAAGACCTAGTCTCCCTGGCCTCCTCATTTACCCTGCAGGTCTCCCGGCCAGCAAGGCATTTCTGCAGCTCCTAGGACACATGGCTGCTTCCACAGCAGTTGTGCAAGGAGCAAGATTTCAGATGAGGACATCCAGTTCCATTTGAGAGCTTTTTGGTCTCAAAGAAAGATCCTCTTACCAAGCTGATACCAGTAACTCGAGCCCTGATCCAAGCCCTACAGTGATGGCAGGATCAGAGCAACCTGAGACAAGGGGTTCCTTTTGTCACTCAGTCTCATTCTCTAATCCCTACTACAGATGTGTCCCTCTTGGGCTGGGGAGCTCACATGGGCGACCTCACCACCCAGGGTCTGTGGTCTCCCAGGAATCTCTGCTCCACATCAACCTGTTGGAGCTCAGAGCAGTTTTCTAGCACTTCAGCTTTTCCAAATCTGTTCAGAACAAGAGTATTCAGGTCAGAACAGACAACACCACTACAATGTGGTACATCAACAAGCAAGGGGGCACTCGGTCTAAAGCCTTGTGCACCGAAGCGATGAAGTTGTGGACTCTGGCTTACTTCCTGAACACCTCCCTTACAGCAGTTCACCTCCCAGGCAAGGACAATGTCCTGGCAGATGCTCTCAGCAGGATTTCCCCAGGGCCACCACGAATGGTCACTGGATCCCCTGGTCTTGGGAGTAGTATTTGCCAAATGGTGCACCCCGCAGATAGATCTTTTTGCAGCCCCAGACAATCACCAACTTCCTCTTTTTTGCTGCAGGCTCCCAGTGTTGGGCTCACTCCCCCTGGATGCCTTAGCCCTCAGTTGGGAGGGGAAGTTTCTCTATGCCTTCCCTCCCTTTCCTCTCCTGTTCAAAGTGCTAGTCAAAATCAGATCCCAATCATGCAAAGTCATTCTGATAGCTCCGGATTGGGCCAGACAGCCCTGGTATCCACTCCTGCTGTCCTTAGCAGTCCATCCTCCCTGTCCCTTCCAGGAATCACAATCTGTTAACCTGTGCCCAGGGAAGGGTCTAGTACCAGATCTCAAATCTCTCAATCTCAAGGCTTGGTTCTTGAAGAGTTAGAGTTTTCTGATTTACACCTTTCCCAAGGTGTAATGGATATATTGAGAAGGCATAGGAAGGCCTTCCACAGGAGCTCTTACAAGTCCAAATGGAAAAGGTTTTCTATATGGTGCTCGGAAAACATATTTCCCCAGTCTCTGCTGATCTACCCACAGTCCTGGATTATATGGTCCACCTGAATTCTTTGGGGCTGAGACCAGCTACCCTGAAGGTGCACTTGGCAGCTGTGTCTGCTTTTATTTCAGCAGGTAAATCCTCTTCCCTTTCAGCTCATCCTGTATTTTCCAAGTTTTTTAAGGGATTGTTTCACACCAACCCTCCATTCAGGGATCCTGCCCCTGCCTGGGATCTTAATGTTTGCATTGCTCAGCTTATGCAACTCCCCTTTGAGCCATTGTCTTCAGCTGAGCTCAAGTACTTGACTTGGAAAACTGTGTTTTTGGTAACCATCACCTCTGCCAGATGCATAAGTGAATTACAAGCATTGTCAGTGGAGCAGGAGTTTGTCTCTTTTCACAGAGATAAGGTGGTCCTTCGGACTAACAGAAAGTTCCTGCCTAAGGTGGTTTCAGGTTTCCACCTTAATCAATCTATTTCACTTCCAGTGTACTTCACTGACCACTCCTCCTCTGGGGAGAGGATGCTGCACAGCCTAGATGTGAAGAGAGCCCTTAGTTACTACATAGAGCATACCAAGGGTCATAGGTTTGACTCCCTCCAACTGTTCCTCACCTATGGCGAAGTTGGTAAAGGGAAGCCAGCCACTAAAAGATCCATTGCCAGGTGGATTGTCTCTTGTATCCAATTCTGCTATGAGAAGTTGGGTAAAGTTCCCCCCTCAGGCCTGAGGGCTCACTCTACCAGAGGTACAGCTGCTTCTCTGGCTACTGCCAGAGACATTCCTATTCTAGAAATATGTCAAGCAGCTACCTGGAAAACAGTTCACACTTTTACCAAGCATTACTCCCTGGACATCCAGGCTAGGAGTGATGCTTGGTTTCATTAACCGTGCTTCAGAGTCTATTCCTAGGTAGGTTCTGTCCCTCCTCCATGGGGGTACTGCTGTGTAGTCTGCAATTGTCATAATATAGCAAGACTTCGTGTTTTTGAAGAAAAAATTACTCACCTTAGTAATGTTGTTTCTTCTAATGGAGTCTTGCTATTATGAACCTCCATCCTACCTGCCCTCTCAGAACCTCTGTTTTGGGGATGTGGGTGGGCAGTACAGGGTTGACACTTTTTTTATGCCTCATCTTGTTGTTTTCACCTACCTTTTTGGGTGAATTGGTATTGTGTTTTTGCATTTTTGGGTCTCCTGACTTGAGTCTTTGTTTTAGGCCAGAAATGAGTATTTATGTTAGTAGCCAGTTGGTTAGTGTAGGTTTACAGCTTCCACACAGAACCTTAGTGAGTTTTAGCTCGTAAAGATCTGACAGTTTGCGTTTGAAGCACAACAGACGGAGTTTTCAACCGAGCTCGTGCTCTAAGTTCCATGCCTGCATGGAAAGTTAACTATTTCACCTCCGGAGCAGTTCTAACCTGCAGTCATACTGCAATTGTCATAATATAGCAAGACTCCATTAGAAGAAACAACATTACTAAGGTGAGTAATTTTTTCTTTCCTATCGTCCAACCTTGATTCAACCCACTTGATGATATGTGGATCTAATTTTATTCTTATTAGTTGTTGTAAAAGAATAGCATCTGATACAGTGTCAAATGCCTTTTCATAATCTAAATAAATTATATCCACAGGTAGACCATTATCAAGTGCTAAACTAACTGGCTCAAAAAATTTATCAAATTAATCTGGCAAGATCTACTGTATACGAACCCATGTTGTGTTATATCATTATTGTTAGATTCAAGAAGATGAGTCTTGATCTTCTGTAATGAGAGTCTCTCCATTAGTTTTCCCACACAAGATGTGAGACTAATAGGTATATTATTGCCTGGACTCTGTCTACTACCCTTTTTGTGAATGGGAGTTACAGCTGCAAGTTTCCATTCAATAGGTACTACGCCTTCATTTATTGATTTATTAAATAAACTAGTTAATATACCAGATAACTCAGTTGACAAATGTTTTAGGAATATAAGTAGTATATTATCTGGCCCAGGGGATGAATTGTTTTTGATAGTCTTAATTGCAGTAATGATTTCTTGGGAAGTAAACAGTGTTTTAAAATATTTCGCGTCAATGTTATTTAGTTGTAACTCTGTTTTACTTTTATAGACACTACCAAAATAGGAATTTAGGACCTCTGCCATTTTCTGTTCATCAGTGATTATGTCTTGGTCTATTTGAAATGGACCAATCCTAGGTGAATTTCCCTTGATAAAGCCAATATAATTGTAAAAATTGTTTTTATTATTTTTAGTGTTAGAAGCTAACTTCACTTCAAATACTCTTTTTGCATTTCTTATTGCTTTTTTTTGTTAATTTTGCTTTAGTTTTGAATTTATACCACATTTTTCCAACTGAGGCCCTTCTCCCCTAGGGATCAGTTTAAAACATTTCCAATATAATCATGGAACTGGTTACCTAGTAATAATGTACCCAATTTATTTGGGTGAAGTCCATCCTTACTAATGAGATCCTGTCTATATTCAAATTCCTCCCAGTGAGTTATACAAGCAATGTTCTGTCTAATACATCAAGTACGCAGCCAATTATTGATCTGTTTAATTTTTTGATATTGGTAAATATCCGCTCTTGGTACAAGTAAAATTTCAGAAAATGCAAATTTACATTTTACTTCTGATAACACATTTGTTAAACCAACATACTCTTGCTTAATACTTTGTATACTTCGGTGAAAAATGTTATTAACCCCGACATGTATAATAACCAGGGGGTTTTCTCCTGCATCATTAAGAATTTGCGTAACCATAGTTGTGATGTCCCTAACTTTTGCACCTCTGAAACAAGATAGTGTATGGTTGCTATTATCTGGGTTACATATGGTTCTATCTAGTTGATTAATAATAGAGTCCCCTAGTACATAAATTTGTCTTGGGTTAATAACATTGTGTTCTTCCATCTGTTCATAATTATCACTTGTAACTTGTGGTTCAAGAAGGGTAACTGGAATTGGAGTAATAACTTGTGGTTCTAGAAGGGTAACTGGAATTGGAGTGGTTTTATTCAAATTCAAAAGAGGAACTTTATTAGGGGCTGGTACCCAGGTAGTATTAATTGTTGTATCACATTCTATTCCACTGTATGTTCTTCACTTAGTGGGTCAAAATAAATAAAGAGTGTAAGACCAAAGTGGGTGGCTTTCCTACCTTTTTTTGCTACTTTGTTGCTCTGTACTTGGTACCAATTGGTACCAATCATTTTCTACAGTTTGCAGGTCTATATCCTCTCTAGGCATCTTTTTAGAATTTGGTTTAGTTGTTTCAGTAGGAACAAGTAAGACTTTGTTAGAGAGGCTTATATTCCTGTATTCAAGAGGGTTGGGGTTTACACTTTGAGTCATAGAAAGTATTTTTGATGTTTCCTGTTGGCTTAATTCAAGAGCATTTAATCTGGAACCAAATAATGCAATCTCTTACATTAAATCCTCATTTTGACTACATTTTAAACATTGAAATTCAGTATTTGTTTCAACCGAGGAGTTAAAACAAAACATTTTACATGTTCTACATTCAAGGCCTACCCTACCCTCATAAGTGACAGTATTGTTTACCATAATGGCTCTGATAACTGTAAAATATATTGTGTTAACATTTTATAAACAATTCAGTATGCTTACTGCATCATAGTCTGTTTAAATGGGAAAGATTTTATACTGCAAACCACTGCAAAACACGCTAAAACACGTGTGAGACGAACGTATCTTTGCATGTGACACTGCGCTTTCACCCTGCTTCGCCGCTTTGAGGCGATTTGGGGTCACAGCCCCGTGACCCAGAAGAGCAATAAGGGTCACCACTCCAACAAAAAAGTGTGTAAAAGGGCTATTTCAGTAAATGGAGCTTAAAAAACTCACAAAAGGCAATAATAACTGCTGTGGGAACTAGTTTACAGCAACAAACAGTTACACCTCGAGATTTGTAGTCCTCAGTAGTATTGACATGGACTGCAAAGCTCCTCTTCCTGCTTCCTTGATATCGCAGGGCTCCAAGGCACCAATAAGACTAACATATAGATATTGCTCTCAGTATTTAAAACTCAGTATTTGTAAAGAGATTAATATCTGTCACGTAGTGCAGAAAACCCAGCAGCACATCTAGCTGTTTAACATGAGATCTAAGCCATGAATCCAAATATTGAGATAGAGGTTCAGTCAAGGACTCCAGGCCACTCACAGTGGGGGAGCCAGGTGGTTTTTCCAGTGTCTTGTGTACTTTGGGCAATAGATAAAATGTTGCCATTGTGGGGAAATCCGTGATCAGAAAATCCCCCACATTTTTCAATATCAGGCCCTCATTAAAAGCACCATTGACGGTTTCATCAACAGAAGATTTAAAATCAGTTGTAGGATCATGTGCTAATTTCTCACAAAAAGAAGTATCTTGTATCTGTCTTAATACCTCTGCAATATGATCTAGTTTTTTCCATAACACCACAGCTCCACCTTTGTCTGCATGTTTGATAACCAAGTCTGCATTTTCTTGCAGTGACATTATTGCATTGCATTCTTCTCTTGATAAGCTGTCATACCCAGGGGCAGGTGGTTTGTAAAACTAACTTTCTAAGTCCTACTCCTGTTCCACTAACTGTTTAGAAACAGTCATGGCAACACATGAGGGGGAGGCAGAAAGTCGAATTAGGTTTGAATTTATCTATACCACTATCATTCATGATGTTACTGTCCCCAGTTCTCTTGTTGAAAAAGGCCATTAAGTTCAATTTTCTACATGGCAAACACAAATCTATCACAGTTTGTACTTGACTAATCAATGTCGTCAGGACAAAATTCAGGCCCTTTTTTAGAAGGTTAGTTTCTTTATTTTATTTATTTATTTATTCTAGGATTACAAGTACCTTTGAGCCAAGGCTCTTTTGTAAAGGTTCCACATCAGAAATAACAAACAACAAGGAAGCAACAGTGAAATAACAGTAAACAGTTCATGTACAACAGTGCTATTGAAAGGGGTCAATTATAGGAAGAGTAAGGTGTAGAGGAGGAGGAGAAGTGTAGGTAGTTAACAGAGGCAGCTATAGTAAAATGGTGAACACAGCTAGGATGCATGTGCCCACAAGGAATGGGTAGGGTAAGGCACCCGAGGGTGGCAGAGAAACATGGGTGAGGAGAGGGAGGATGAAAGATGCAGGCAGGCATTTGTTTGAAAAATAAATGTGAAGGAGTGATAGAAGAGAGAAAAAGGGGGCAGGGTGGGGGGTAAGTGCATAATGGGGCAAGAAGAGACTAATGAGGTGGTATGAAGACCTGAGATTTGAAGTGTGCCCTCAGGAGCCGGGGAAGGGGGGCTGGGGGGCCTGGGGTTAAGCAGTATATAAGTTAGGATTAAAGCTGTGTAGGTCATCATCTAGGAGAGGCAGTCACAGGAGCTAGAGGCAATGAGATGGGCCCAGAGCCTGGTTTTGAACAGACCTAGTGTTGAGGCAGAGGAGATGGTGTGGCTGAGACCATTCATCCATAGAGGAGCCCTATAAGCAAAGGAGTGTTGGCCCTGCATAGTTCGACAGCGAGAAACTTGTAGAATCTGGGTTGTCGAGCTCCTGGTGTTCTGTCGGTTGGTGTTTTGATGTAACAAGGCAGTAACACTGGGGGTTGTGGGGTCAAGGTTGATTTTTCCCACCATAGCACATGTGAGATACTTTATACGGTTGGAGAGTTGGAGCCATCTAGATTGTTCATAAAGGGCACAGGTGTGGGTGATGCGGTGGGCACCAGTTGTGAGCCGGCATGCTTTGTTAAGTGCAGTTGTTATTTGTTAAGTGCAGTTGTTATTGTTTCAGCATCATTTAACTCATAATCAGTCAAGGTTATAATCTGATGGTTAACAACACTTTCTACACTCACCTCCTCTGACCCCGATACAGCCTCCAGCTGTATAGTTTCTGTCGGTGGTCGTAATACCTGTAACTGGTGTTTTCTGTTCCGTCTCCCTCTCCGCGTCCTCTTCTGTATGTTGTTCTTGTTTATGCATCTCCCCCCTGATAATTCAAATAAGGACACCTTCTGGGCTGGAAGTAATGCGGTTAAAGGGGGTGGGTCGATTACCCTGATGTAGGTGGTACTGCGTGCATAGTAAATCTTCCTGTTCCAAATTGGCCCTAAAGGTGGCAATTATAACAATCTAGTTTTAAAATGGGAGACTTTATGGATTATTAAATTAAGGGCCAATAGATACCCTGGCTTAAATATAGGTTCGATTAAACCATACCTAGAAGAAAGAAGAAAACAATATTGTTAACCCGGGGCCTTTGGTCTCCCTTTCCCCATGTTTTGCTGCAATTCCTGAATTTTCCTCTGCTCCTTTTAGCACTTCTGTTTTTTAAGTTTGTGTACTATGAAATCTAAGTATTTATTCATAATAGAGAGATATTTTTTTTTGATGGTGTATTTATTGCTAGAGATTTGATAATGCTGAGCTATATTATTTATTTATATTGAAGTGTCTTTTGAAGTAATGACTGGATGTAATATGTATAATTAGTGTGTTAGAATAATGAATTGGTTAGCTTGTAACAGCCAGCTCACTAGATAGGTTGATTGAGTGAATGATGTGATCATGATGTCATAACAAGTTTGACTATGAATGTCTCTACCTGTATATTCAACCTTAGCCTTTGAGAAAGGGTTGAGTGTGTGACCTGAAATGCGTCAGACAGGTGTTTTAATCATGTTTTAACATGTAATTAATTATTTTAAAATCACTAAGACGGTGTCAGCAACTAAATGTGGTGGTGAGTGCCCAAGTTGTTCCTGTGTAATGTTTGTCTTTACTTGAGAGCACCACAGCCTTGTGCACACTCTTTTCCCAGGTTTAAAACAATAGGAGAACACAGATGCCCTGAAGGACCTGACTGTGGATGTGAAGGGGGTGTGCCGAGACACTGACCACATCAGTGACCTACTGGGGTGGCTAACCAAACACGTGCTAGGTGTGCCTATTACACTGGCCTCAGCTATCCCTGTGCCCAGGCCTGATGCCCCCCTACACCTGGCACCCACCAGCCCCTCTGGCCCCATGGCACACCCAAATATCCCTGTCCAGCCAGCTGCCACCAGTCCCCTGGCCCTGTGGCACACACAGATGACCCCCTCCAGCCAGCACCCACCAGCCCTCTAGGACCTGTGGAACATATGGAAGCCAGCGACCATCTAACACCCCCACTCAGGTGTCTTGGAGTTGCTAGTGGAGGGACAACTACAGTAGGTTCTTGATGCACAGCTTGATAAACAGCCACATGAGGGAGGCAAGGCAGCAGTCAAGACCAGGCATTTGGGCACATGGTCATCTACACACCTAAGATGGCAGCAGGCCAGTATGAAGTGAGCCATGTCTGCAGTACCTCGTCACTACCAATTTCACCCCTGTATGGTGCTGTGGGTCATCAAAATGGGAGGCTTTCAGGTCCTGTGCCCATGGGACCATGCACAATGGGCATCCCATGCTGTTACATGTGTGCTTATCTTGTGCACCTGCATTTTACAGCAGCCCTCCACATGGCATAATGCTGTGCATGCTGCTCAATGCACTGGTGTGACATAATGCATGGTGTGCATGCATGCAGTGTGCTACGCACATGCAGGTATGCACCCATGCACCCAGGCACATGCTTAGTGTGGCCAACTCATAGCTATGCAGGTGCTCTGTTTGCATGCCGCTGTGTGCACTACATGATTGCTGCGTAACTGTGGCATGCACAGTATACAAGGCATATACCTTTGAACCCAAACCAGCACCTGCTACTCTCATCAAAGTCAGCAGCTCTAACCTCTTGGCTATACTGCCAGTAAGAATCTCTGGTAGCAAATGATATAGCACCTTTCATATAATGCTGATCATGCCCTCTCTGCTTGTAGCCTTGCTCTCTGGCTTATCACTAGGAGCTGATTTCTGCATTACTGTACTTGCAACTGATCAAGATAAACTGTCCAGCTTCTCATACCTCCACAAGCCCAACATCCCTCCTATCAATAATGTTTGCTGGGAGCTTACTCCACTGGGTCCCATACTATTCACTCTCCTTACTAACCATGAGTGCTTGCTTCTCAGACTCTTCATATACACTGTTACCTTATCGCCCCCCCCCTTCTCTACATACCTATCACCCTCTTTTCTCACTCCTCCTATTGGATGGGGATGTGGAGAGTAATCCTTGACCTTTTAACATCCCCATTACCCTCACTAACCAAACTTGGACTAGCTCTACTGGTCTAAGGATTGCCCACCTCAATATATGTAGCCTCCCCTCAAAATTCCATGAACTGGAGGCATGAGTGTCTCTGTACAAGCCCAGCATCCTTGCCCTCACTGAGACTTGGCTGAAACCAAGCATCCCTTATGTTGCTCACCAACTACCAGGTTACTCCATGCCACGGCATGATAGACCTGGTAAAAAGAGGGGTGGGGTACTACTATACCTCCTTGAACCCCTAACTACCACTCCAGTATGGCACTCTGATCCCTTCTCCCCCTGTGAGTGACTCCTTATAGAATTAACACTAGGTTCCAATAAAAAAACTATGTAGAGTGAGGTTACGACCCTACTAAAGGGGGCATCTCTGGCTTAAAGAACCTACTAACAAGACTGGGGCAACTCACTCCCCCCAGAAAAACTATCCTACTTTGGGATTTCAACCTTAACTGGTTGAGCCTCAAGCAAACAGACTACTATAGCAACCTGCTCAAACAGCAAAACCTCTCCCAGTGCATCATCCTACCTACCAGAACTAATCCCTGTACCCAGAACCACTCCCTCCTGGATTGGATGGTGCCAAACAGAGAACAAGTTACTCCAAGCTGGAATCCTATCAGACTTAATAACTGACCACTGCCCCACCTATGTGATTTGGTCAACTAAAACAAAGTGCCCCCCCCCAACTAAATACCTTACTTTCAGGAACTTCACCTGCCACAACGCCACTGGCCTATTTTCAGAAATCAGGGCAGTCAACTGGCAGGCCTTTCACTCCTTTACAGACATCAACTCTGCAGTGGGATTTCTCACAGATGCCCTCCTTCACATCCAGGACAAGCACATCCCCCAAATCACCCATCGAGTGAGAGGTGGCAACACCCGTTGACTCTCAAAAGATCTGCTCTCACTAATGAAGGAGATGGATAAAAAATGGTCTGTTTTTAAAGTCCTCCCATTCCTCTGCTCTATGGGATGTCTACAGAAACTAAGAAACAAATGACCAAATCCCTAAAAACTAGTTATCGTCACAATCTGCAGAGAGACAACCTAAAAAAAAACCTCAGGTTCTGGTCCACCATTGGCTCAATGATAAATCCCGAGGCCACTGCCCCAAAATTCACCTCAACTCCCCAACAGGCATTATCGCTGATCCCATTCAAGTCATCCATGCTCTCAATGCCATATATACAGATCTCTCAGCTCATCTCAACAAACTGGATACATCCAACCCACCATGCCCTAGCAACCAGACCAACCACCATTCCCTGGAAGGAGCTTCAAACCCTCCTTTCCCTTTTAGAACTATCTTCCAGAATGAGACTTTCAAACTACTAATGAGCCTCCCCAACAGAGGTAGTCCAGCTAGTGATGGTTTACACCCACCTTCCTCAAACACATTGCCCCTTGCATCACTAGGCCTCTGTCAACCATTTTCAATCTCACCCTAGCCACATCCACCATTCCCACCATCTGGAAAATTGCCAAAGTTGTCCCCACTTTAAAGACAGGCGACCCTCTGTCCTCTGATAACTATATGCCCATCTCAATACTGCCTCACTTAAGCAAACTCCTAGAGAAGGTAGTCCACCACCAACTCTCTGACTATGTAAACAAATATGATCTGCTCTGCCCACATCAACATGGGTTCAGAATGTATCATAGCACTGCCTCTGCCCTGGCCATCTTCACTAACCATGTCTATAGAAATATGGATATAGGGAATGTTACCGCTGCTGTATTCGTAGACCTTACAAAGGCCTTCGACTTGGTCAACGACAGTTTACTTCATATCAAACTGTTAAGACCTCGGCTGCTCAGAAGACACATCAACATGGATCCTAAGTTACCTCTCAGGGTGATCTAAAACCATCTGTATTGGATCTGCCACCCCACTGCTATGGCTGTATCCACAGGAGTTCTCCAGGGCTCCACTTTGGGTCCCTTGTTATTCTCCCTCTTCATTAACTCCCTTTCCAAGACAGCCTCTCCTGTGAGGCCTTACTATATGCTGAAAAGTCAGTTTTATTTCATAGTGGCAAAACAGTATCTGGTCTTTCTTCCATCCTCACCCTGAACTACAGATCTGTGTATAACTGGTTCCTAACAAACAGACTCCTTGTAAATGACATAAAAACCAAATCCATGCTCCTGGGATCCAAACCCAACCTATTAAAACTTGCCAGAGCTAACTCTGCCATACCGGTCCTCTCACCGGATGCCTCACTTCTACAGGACATACCATGTTTCAAATATCTGGGAGGCACCCTTGACCCCTCCGTAACCTTCAATGCACACATTACATTAACTGTTCAGTGCATAAATCAAAAGATGGGTGCCGATTTCCATTGTAAGCATTGCCTGACTTCGGAAGCATGACTTGCCATTGCACAAGGCACCCTGCTCCCTCTGTTGGACTACTGCACTCCCATATACTCCCATACCTCCTCACACCTGAGCACTAGGCTCAACACTGCCTATAATAATATTTGTCAGTTTGCACTGATGGCATGTCCCTCCACTCACCACTGCACCCTATTCCAATCCCTAGGCTAGCTCCCCTACAGGCCAAGCACAACTACACACTCAGGTGCATCACAGATAATACTCTCTGAAGCAGCGTCCTAGCCCCTACTCCTCCCTGATCCAATTAAGACTCCATCCCACTGCCTCTAGCAGTCCACTGTACCACAACTAGAGGTCCCTTGGAACTCCACCTGCCTGGGCAGCAGTGCCTTGTCCATCACAGCTCCCAAACTGTGGAACAAACTGATAACTTCCCTTCGCTGCCTTAACACTCACTCCTCCTTTAAGACCCAGTTCAGAGCATGATTACTGGAAGAGCATAATTGCACCTGTGCATTGGGGTGACCCCTGACTCCGCTCTATGCCGACCTTTTAATTGGCCTAACTGTACCCCTATCTTAGCACACTTAATCTGTCGTGTTGTGTCATATTGTATTGATTGTACCGTTTGTAACTAGTGTGCTCTTGTACCTATTTGTTATACTGTTTTAGAGACCTGCTGCAATTCTTTCACATGCCTATATTCAACTGTACTCAGTGTATTTCATGTATATTGAGTCTGTATGTATCATTTACTGTGCCATCTTTATGCCCCGGATCGTGCCTGAAAAAGGTCCCTGGGATCAGTGCACTTACCCGGTGAACAAATAAATAAATAAAATGTGCATGCATTGTACACCATGCAAATGCATCCCTGGGTTTGTGTATACTGTAGGTCCCAATATGTATAATTTTATACAGCTGTAGTATGCGTTCCAATCCAGCTGTCCTTGAAACATCTGTATTCATCTTTCATAGTTTCTTGGTGATTTTTTCCATGAACTTTCTGCCATTACATACTCCATTGACCAGAACAATGGAAAGTAACTTAAACTGTTCTGTAACATCATGTTATTGAACTTATTGCAATCTGCAAACTTTGCCATGAGGCAAACAATCTTTGTACCATTTGCAGTAAGTTCACAGAAAATCTGATTAGTTGCATCTGCATTTTTTCCATGTTTTTCTATCACTCTGCTGCTCTGTGTATCAGCAGATGATTGTGATACTCTACCAAGTCTAACTTCATTTAGAATGGTGTGGTACACATTATCTCCCCTCTGGTGCATATTCTGTATCAGTTCTTCATATCTGTAGAAATCCCACAGATCTGCACCTCCTAAACTGGGGACTGAGGGAAAAAATGGCTGCCAGGCTGGGTTGCCATCTGTTTGATCTCCATACAGGAGTTTAACATCTGACTGCTTCAACCCCTTTTGCTCTATAATTTTTAGGAATTAGTGACAGAATCCACTTAACCACTGATATCTATTGATATCACTGTAAGTTTTTAAGTTAAAATTTTAAGTTTAAAATTAAGTAAGCTTGTTGCCCTCTGCTAGTGTGGGTTGCACTAGTGTTTCCTTTGCACAATAAACTCAGCTGTAAAGTCAAGCCATACAAAAGTAAAGGTACTGGACTTCAGGAGGGCTGATTTTGTCAAAATGGGAGAGTGTCTCAGAAAAGCACTAGTAAACAGGCAAGAAGGTGGGGTGGAGCAACAATGGGGAAACATCAAAACTGCCACCATAGAGGCAACAACCTTTGTGGGAAGCAAATAAACAAATCAAAATGAAAGAAAAAAACACTGTGGTTCTCAAAAGAGGTGGAGGGGAAGGTTAGAGAGAAAAAAATAGCTTTCAGGAAGTATAAGGAAACACAGAAGGAGCAGGACAGAGATCTGTACCAGTTAAAGCAGAAGGAAGTGGGAAGGCAGTCAGAATAGCAAAGGCCCAAACTGTGGAAAAGATAGCCAACCTGATTAAGAAGGGGATAAAACCTTTATAGGTACATTAGGGAGTGAAGAAAGACAAAGGGAAGGATAGTGAAGCTGAATAAAGTGGAGGGTGGTGGGCAGAGAGGGACAGTGAAAAGCAGAGATATTGAACAAATACTTCTGCTCAATATTCACAATGGAAGAGGAGGGGGAGGTACCTAATCCAGTCAATAGAAGCACTCTGGATGGGGGGTTGATATCAGTCCTTTCACAGAAGAAAGGGTTCCGAAAGAACTCCTAAAACTGAAGGTGGACAAAGCAATGGGGCCTGATGAGATTCACCCCAGAATTCTAAAAGAACTAAGGGGAGAACTAGTAACACCATTGACTACCCTTCTTAACAAATCATGGGAGGATGGTGTGGTACCTGAGGACTGGAGAATGGTGGATGTGATTCCTCTTCACAAAAGTGGGAGCAAGACAGAGGCAGGAAACTATAGACCTGTCAGTTTGACCTCAGTGGTAGGGAAAATGATGGAACCACTTCTGAAAGAAAGAATTGTTGAGTACCTAGAGGCCAGTGGGGCACAGGACCCAAGGCAGCATGGATTCACAGTGGGAAGGTCATGTCAGATGAATCTAATTGATTTCTTTGACTGGGTGACCAAAGTAGTAGACCAGGGAGGTGATGTGGGCATGGCCTACCTAGACTTTAGCAAGGCACTTGACACAGTCCTGCACAAAAGATTGATAAACAAATTAGCCAGCCTGGGAGTGGGTCCCAGGGTGGTAGCCTGGGTAAAACATTAGCTAGACAACAGGATGCAGACGGTAACAGTAAACAGAGTCCACAGTGAAGAAAGGAGGGTTACTAGTGATGTACTGCAGGGTTCAGTACTGAGTCTGATCCTTTTTAATGTATTTATAAGTGACATTGCAGAGGAACTGGAAGGAAAAGTATGTCTCTTTGCAGACGACACAAAGATCTACAACAGGGTTGATACACAATGTGGGGTGGAAAGGATGAGAAGGGTCTTGGCAAGGTTGGAGGAATGGTCAAATGTATGGCAGCTTAGATTCAATGTAAAGAAGTGCAAAGTAATGCACCTGGGAATCAAAAACCCAGGGAAAGAGTACACAATGGAGGGTGAGATACTGACCACAACAAAAATGGAAAGGGACCTGGGGATAGTTATATCAAATGACCTAAAGGTGGGCAAGCAATGTGAGAAGGCAGTAAGGAGGGCTGGGGGGATACTGGGATGCTTAGGGAGAGTCATCACCAGTTGAAAACAGGAAGTTGTTGTCCCTCTGTACAGACAGTTGGTGAGACCCCATCTGGAGAACTGCATGCAGTTCTGGAGACCCCATCTCCGCAAAGACATAGACAGGGTGGAGGCTATTCAGAGGAGGGCAACCAAAATGGTACAGGGTCTCCACCAGAGACTAAAGGAGCTTAATATATATATACCCTCAAGGAAAGGAGGGAGAGGAGGGACATGATAAAAACTTTCAAGTACCTCAAGGGAATCAACAAAGTCCAAGAGGGTGGCATCTTTCAGAAAAAGAGATGTGCAAGAACAAAGGGACACAATTTGAAGATAGAGGGTGTACGGCTCAGAGGTAATGTGAGGAAGTATTTTTTCACAGAGAGGGTTGTGGATGCATGGAACAGCCTTCCTGAGGAGGTTGTAGAGTCAAAAACAATGGGGGAATTCAAGAATGCATGGGACTGGCAAGGCAATTTTAGTGGAGGGTTGGAGGAAGTAGGCTGTTGGTTAACTAGGATCTGCAGCTTATCCATTAGGTAGGGAAATGGGCAGACTAGGTGGGCCAAGTGGTCCTTATCTGCCATCAAATTCTATGTTTCTATGTTTCCTTGTTTCTAGTGTACTGACCTCTGGGCCTTGAGAGGGAATTTTTGCAGGAGGTCACAGACTTTGTCACTAGGACAGTCATAGAGTCATCTAGGTGGTTGGTTCTGGATGACTTCAGTGCTTGGATCAACAACAAAATCTCACATTTTGGATGAGACTTCCTCCAGACTATGGATTCACTGGGCCTCACACAAGCTGTTGTTACTGCAACCCACAGACAGAGCCATACCTTGGACTTAATATTCTCACTAGGGCTTAGGATAACCAATCTCAAGATTGATACGGCTGTGTGGTCAGATCACTACATGGTAATGTTCTCATTTGGGGGCCCCCGGTAATCCTTCCCCTGTGGAGATGGTCCTCTACTGACCTTTGAACGGGTTGTCCCCAGCAGGACTTCTGGCAGTAATGGACCTCTCGGAAATGAGGTTTGCTTGTGTAGTAGGCTCGGGTGAGGCAGTGGCAGCCTATAATAGGGCTGCTACTTCAGCACTTAATTCTGTTGCACCTGTCTGTATACAACCCAGGACTCCTCACTTGAGATTCCAGTGGTTCAACATGGAACTCTGGGAGATGAAGACCAGGGCTCGGAGGTTGCAGTGCTGTTGGCAGATGTCTGCATCTGTGGAGGACAGACTGGCTTTGAGAACTCACTATGGTGAGTATGAAAGCGTAATCTCCCATAAGAAGGCAGTATTCCTGTCATGCGAGATTGCTTCAGGGAAGAACAGACAGGCCCAGCTCTTTTGGACTATGGACAGGTTACTCCACCTTCCCTACTGCAGCTGAAAATAGCAATTTCAGCTGCCAAGTGCAAAAGTTCACTCAGTTCTTCTCTGACAGAGTGTCCTCCATCAGATCTGGGATTTTTCCAATGGGACAATCATTGCCCCCCAGTGGTTGGATGGGCGCCACTGAGAGCTCTCTTCTTGTCTGGAGTAAGTTCAGGCCAGTGGGAGTGGAAGAGGCTAGTGAGGTAATATTGAAGCTGTGACCCACTTATTGTGAACTGGACTGGGGCCCAACCCATCTTCTCGTGGGCTGTGTGGGGTCTGTTGGTCAAGTTTTCACTGAGATTTCCAGTGCTCACTCTTGGAGGGGTCATTCCCTAGCTCCCTGAAAGAGGTGCTGGTAAAGCCACTTTTGAAGAATCCATCTCTTGACCTAGACTGCTTAGCAAATTACAGACCAGTCTCTAACCTTCCCTTTGTGGAAAAGGTTATTAAGAAAATAGTCTCTCTGCAGATCAAGGCATGTCTCACAACCTTTGACATCTATGAGCCTTTCCAGCTGGGATTTAGATCTAGACATAGTACGGAAACCACACTGATCAGGGTGCATAATGATCTTCTCAGGGCCAGAAAAAGAGGGGAATGGAAAGTTCTAATTTTCTTGATCGCTCTTCAGCATTTGACACCGTGGACCATGGTGTGTTGTTGGATCACCTTAGGGAGCTCTTTGGACTTGCCAGGACTGTCATCAGCTGGTGTGAGTCCTTTCTCACCAGAAGGATGCAAAAAGTGGTGGTGGGGAGTTTCTGCTCACTCCCAAAGCCCCTATCATGTTAAGCTCCTCAGGGTTCAGTCCCCTTGCCCATGTTGTTTGCAGTGTACATTCTCCCCCTGGCTGAGATCACCAGACTTTACAGTGTGGGGTTTCACTGCTGTGCAGATGATGCTCAGCTGTATTTTTCATTTGCTCTCAGGACACATGGTGCAATGAAGGTAATAAATTTATGTCTGACTGAGATCTAGGACTGGGTGTCCTCTAACTAGCTGAAGTTTAACGTAGACAAGATAGAGGTGTTGGTGACTGAGCCTGGTCATCAGCAGGGTGCAGAGGCAATAACAAAGTTGTCTGGTGTAATGCTAGGCTCCTCCCCACTTGCTGCCTCCACTAAAGTGAAGAATCTGGGCATCATTCTATATTATAGATTGACACCTGAGGTTTAGGTGTGGTTGGTTGTCCTGAGTGCTTTCTACCGCTTTAGGAATATCGCCCAGATTAAAGTCTTAATCCCACCTGATGGCATGCCCTCACTACTGCATGCCTTATTGTAACTTCTAGATTCAGCTACTGCAATGCTCTTTGCCTCGGGGTAAATGGTGGGGTCTTGTATCTCCTGAACCTTGTGCAGAATGCAACAGCCAGTCACTGATGGACCTACCTAGGTCGTGTCATGTTACACCAGTCCTGCATGATCTGTACTAGCTGCCAGCGAGATGGAGTCTCACATTTAAGGTCAATTTACTGACCTATAAAGCCCTATACTGGCAGGACCTAGCTACCTGAGTAACCTCCTGACTCCTAACAGCACCCAGTGCTCTCTCTGCTCCTTTGATGTGGGCTTCCTAGTGATTTCCAGGGCCCAGCTCTAATTATCAGGTGAGTGAGCATTTGAAGTGACAGGACTGGCCCTGTGGAATTTGTTTCCAAGATCTTTGAGGAAGGCCCCCTCGCTGAAGGCCTTCAAGAGGGGCCTGAAGTCACACCTGTTTAGGGAAGTTTATTTCATGTAGCCAAGGATCCCTTATGTCAACTGCTGATTAATGTGGTTTTTGAGTGAATTTATTTGAGAACATTGCCTATGTATTGTCCTTACTCTGTACAGTGCCCTGAGCCTCAGGGAATGGGTGCTTAACAAATAAAGTTTTACTTACTTACTATACAGACAATGCTTTTCTTTGCTTCTGAGATTGATAGCTTTTGAAATATTGGGCTACCATTTTCAGGAGTAAACTGTAGTATGTTTCAAATACTACTAAATGCTTACCAGGGTAAGGAGTATCCTCATGTGTACCTATTACTTCCTGCAAGGGTAAGTGAATGAACAGGGACACTGGTTTACAATAATTGACAAATGGCAAAATTCATTTTGCAGAATGGAAAAAACGATATTTCCACCTGTGTCTGCAAAGAACAAAGTCCATTTTTACCAGTATTTTGTTTGGTGAACTTCATGTAATGATTTTTTTCTCTGCTCACATGCATTTTAGCAATTTTGCCTGCTACTATTTTACAGCAAACCTTGTGCCTATTAAAAATAATTTATAATATGTCCTATGATGAGCTCAACATGTATCGCTGTTGTTGTTGTTAGGAATCAGACATTGGCCTGTTTCCCTATGTTTGCTTTGAGGGATGCAATAGCTAGTCATCATATTTCCTTTGAATTCACAGGGTTAACTCTCTGGCTTGGATTATACTGTCTATTAATTATTCATAGAATCATAGATATCATATGAGTTAGGAGGTCCGTGGACCTTATAATAACTCACCACTTCTTCAGTGGGCAAACTCATATTTCTTATTACCCATATAGAGGTCAGTAGATTTTTTAAATGATTCCATGTTTTTACTTCTTACTATGTTTTCTGGTAGCGCATTCCATGTCATCACTACCCTTTGTGTAAACCATCTGTTTCTGTTTACTGATTTATTTACTTCACCCTTCAGTTTAAGCTTATGGTTGTGCATATTTCTGATTGGTCCCTGTGTCATCAGTCCAATAGTCTCCCATTTATAGCTGTTGTTTGCTGCAACAAACAGCAGACATAGGTCTCTTAATGCTCTATATTCCATCGAATACATATTTAAATCCCTCAGCCTTTCCCCATATCCTTTGTATTGCACCATATGGATCCTTTTGGTATTAATTGATTAATTTGAGGGGAGCAGAGGAGATTTTTGTTTTCCCTACATCAGTCATACCTGACCTAGGTAACACAGAAAGGGTTAACATTTAAGATCAAATTGAGAATTCTCTCCTTCTTGATTATAAAAGATATTTTCTAGATTTGTACAGTCTGTTGGTAGACTTAACTAATTTCTAATATGTGGAGGACTTTGATTTTTCCAGTGTTATTAGATCAGTTTTTTAGCATTTATTAGTGCAAGATTAAGAAATTTAATTGTTAACTTTTTCCAGTCCTCTGTGGTTAAAACTGTTTCAACAAATAATAGGTTGCCTGGATCAAAGGGAATGTCTAGTCCTATTACTGTGCTAGTCGTTGACCTTATGTTGTTCCAAAAATCTCTTAATTACAGGAAAGTAATGAACATATGTAAAAATAATCCAGCTGCTTCTGTACACTTGTTTAATATACTATTATTAAATTTATGAAGTTTTGCTGGCATGTACTATACTCTATGGATAATGTTAAATTGGATTTGTTTCAGTTTATTTTTAGAAACTTCTAAAATTGTTGGTATGATTTCTATCCATCTTTGCTCATTTAATCATAATCTGTGGTCATTTTTGCCAGACCTTTTGCATTTTTGTTAGTGAGGCCATTTTCCTTTTCTTCAAGCTTTGTATATTTTTGCCTACAAGTATTTTATATGAGGTTTTGTTAACCAAGATATCTTCAATCAGGGATAATGATAAAGTTTCCTGCTCATTTTCTGATGAAGTCTTTTACCTGGAGATATGCCAGATAATGACCACATTCAAGATTATAGTGTGCTTTTAGATTGGGGAAATCAAGAAAATACCAATTTTTATAAAGATGCCTTAGTTGAAACAAACATTTCTCCTCCCAAAAATGGATCAAGAGATTATTTATTCATGGTTGGAATTTTGTTACTACATTTAATATACATGAAAGGAGATGTTTCTGTCTTCGAACCAAGAAAAGAATGGGATTCTTGTCATATTTTTGCTGATAATTTTGTAGTAGATAAACAAGAATTGAACTGCATGTTATTCATAAGGTTTAAGTGACGGGCTCATGTAAGATCTTTAAATGGTGAAGCTTCCTTTTCTATTTCAGCCCAACTCGATCTTTTATTTGAATCAAACCACTTTCTTACTTGCCCTATTTGGGCAGAAAAATAATACCAATGGAGGTTTGCGAGGCCTAGACCTGAGTGCGTTATTGGTGCATATAGTTTCTGAAGGGAAAGCCTTGGCTTTTTATTCTGCCAGATAAAGTTCCTTATTTCACCTTCTAGTTTATTAAGTTTTTTTTTATGTTGTTGAGATCCACATAGGGAGGGTTTGAAAAAGAAATAATGCTCTCAGAAGAACATTCATTTTTGTATGATATTAATTCGACCTATAAGAGTCAGAGGAAGTAGCACACATTTTTCTAGATCTTTATAAATTTTTTCTAGTAGTGGTTCATAGTTTAATTTAAATAGTTCTGATCTAGCTTGAGAAATGATAACTCCTAAGTACCTAAATTTAGTACTTAGAGGAATATTGTTAACAATTGGGTTATTTGAACAACAAATTCCTTGTGTACTGGAAGTATATCTGTTTTAATATAATAATAATAATAATAAAATTTATTTAATTAAGTGCCTTTCAAATTTTCCAAAGCGCTGTACATAAAAACATGAAAACACAAGCATAATCAATACATACAATAGAGCTACACAAAACAAATATTACAAAGTTAATATAACCAATTACAACATAGCAGGAAATGCCTTCTCCCATAAAAAAGTCTTTAAGGCCTTTTTAAAACTCCCTACCGTTGTACTCTCATGGAGCTGATGGGGCAGAGATTTCCAGAGGGTAAGAGCCACAAAACCAAAGGCACAGGCTCCAGAGGACTTCAAATTTACCCTCAGAATCTCCAGCAACCCCTCATCAGCTGAGTGGAGCTGTCTCAGAGGGGTGTAGGGCACCAGAAGCTCTTTCAAATAGTCGGTACCTAGACCGTGTAGGGCTTTGTAGGTCAAAAGACCCACTTTAAAGGTGATCCACCACTGCATTGGCAGCCAGTGCAGAGTGCGCAGCACTGGGGTAATATGGGACCTTCTAGAAACCCCAGTCAACAAACATGCTGCCGCATTCTGCACTAGCTGCAAGCGGTGGATATCAACCCAAGAAAGTCCTAGGTAAAGGGAGTTACAGTAATCAAGATGAGATGTCATGAAGGCGTGGACCAGAACTGGCAGATCACAAGGTGGAACCAGGTGCCTAATCCTGGCAATGTTTCTAAGATGAAAAAATGCAGTCTTGACAACTGCAGACACCTGATAACGAAGGGTCAGACCAGTGTCAAGCTCCACACCCAGGTTACGCACCTGTTCAGAGGTGAGGATCTGGTCTACCCCCAGAATTAATCCAGAGGGAGACCCCGCCCTTACACCCTCAACCCTGCGACCTGGGTCCACCACCATAATCTCGGTCTATCCCGGATTCAACTTCAAACCACTGGTATTCATCCAGTCTTGGATATCAGTGAGGCAGTTATTCAGCACAGAGATAACACTAACCTGGTCTGGTGCAAAAGACAGGTAGAGCTGGGTATCATCAGCGTAGCAGTGAAACCTCAGCTCAAACTGTCTTACAATGTCTCTGAGGGGTAGCATATATACTGCGAATAACATGGGGGAAGGCACCGAGCCCTGAGGTACCCCACAAGGCAGAGAGAAAGCCCTGGATGAATGCAAACCCAAGAACACTCTCTGCATTCTCCCCTCGAGGTAGGATGAAAACCTTCTGAGGACCACACCCAATAGTCCACAAACGGACCTCAGGCATTCGAGCAGAACCCCATGATCCACAGTATCAAAAGCTGATGACAGATCAAGGAGAACCAGAATAGAGCCGTGTCTCCGATCTCTCACCATCAGGAGATCACTGAGCACCTGAACCAGAGCAGTCTCAGTGCTATGCCTCTTACAAAAACCAGACTGGAGAGGTTCGTATAAACTATGGATGGTCAAATGGTTATCCAATTGAGCCACCGCAACTTTCTCAATAACCTTCTCCACAAAATGGAGGTTAGAGATTGGTCGGTAGTTTGCTAGGTCATCTGGGTCTAAAGAAGCTTTCTTCAGAAGGGGAGTCACCACCCCTTCCTTCAGAGAGCTAGGGAAAACTCCCATCTCTAAAGAACACCAGATAATCCGAGCAAGGACCAATTAATTTTACATCCCTATACTGCTGAGAAATTAGCAGCTGGGGTAAATAGTGGAATTATACAATAAAAACTGGGATATCATTCAGATAAATCAAGACATAATCATCGTAGGAAGATATCATGTTGTATTCCATTAACCATTAAACCATCTATTTCATTAGTTTTACCTGATTGTTTGACCAAAAGGGTTCAATGAAGATGGCAAAGAGGAGTGGGGAGAGAGGGCAAACCTGTTTTTTTTCCTCTCTGTAGTTGAACGTAGGAAGATAAGTGATCACTTGCCCTAATTCTTGCCCTTGTGTTGTGTATATTAATGTAATTAGTCTACTAAATCTTTCTCCAAAGCCAAATTTTTCTAATACAGTGAAAATTAAATCTCAACCCTATCACATGCTTTTTCTGCATCTAGGGCTGTTAGTGCTGCATTTTGTGAGCTGGTTGTTTCCATCATATTTAAGGTTCTTCTAATATTATCTGCCAGTCTCCTACCCTCAATGAAGCCAGCTTGATCTTGGTAAATCATTTTATGCATAACCTTAGTTATCCTCTTAGCAAGGATTTTTGTGAATATTTTATCATCTATGTTCAATACAGAGATGGGTTTGTAAGAACCACAAACTTGTGAGGGTTTTTCCGGTTTTAGGATCAAAGAAATTATGGCTTAATTGAAGGTAGGAGGTAGGCCATTTTTCCTCAGAAAGCTATTAAAATATTTTGAGTAGAAATGGGGATAATTCATACCTGAAATATCTAAAAACTCTCCTCCAAAGCCATCCAGACCAGGTGACTTACCATTAGCCAAATCTAAATTTGACTCAGCAACTTTTTGATGACTGAACTCAAGGTCCATAATTGTCTTTTCCTCTTCATTCAATTGTTTCAGGTTAAGAATAGGGAGAAAATAATTTATTTTCTTGATATTCGTTTTTTCTTCTGTTGTATAAAGTTGAACATAAAATTCAGTGAAAATTTCATTATGATCCTTGATTCATATGAAGATACACCTTTTTCATCTTATATTGCATTGATTGCATTTTTTTAATTATTCATTCTTTATTCATTTTCAAAAAAACAAACAAAAACCTGAAACTCACAATAACAATAAGATACAATCAAAATGTTTGCAAATATCAGAAAACATAAAAGTGTTATACAAAAGAAGATACAATAATATACACACTGTTAAACCCCAATCACACCACCCCTCATTCAAGAAGGCCAGATTATAATAGAAGCATTGTTCAAATGATATCTCTTGTAGAGGTGAATAAATATACCTAACTACTATGGGACAAAAGTAACAAGGACATAAGATTAATTAAGGTGAAATATATATATATATATATGTATATATATATATATATATATATATATATATATATATATATATATATATATATATATATATATATATATATATATATGAAAAATTAGCAATTAGATATGTGCAACTGAACTTAAATAGTAAGCTAGGAATGTAAGTAAATGAAAATGGGAATTCCTAATTTAGTGAATATATAAATATATAAGCATAAGTACATTAAAGTATATAGACAAATAATCCTATAAACATAGGTGCTCGCTCCAGAAATCCAGGCTAAAATCAAACTATATAATTTCCCCAAATCTCTTTGGAAGTTGTGAAGCTTATTGTTAACACTTGCAATGAATTTTCCTAATTGTAAATTATGTAAAATATTCATCAACCATTCTTTAAAAGTGGGAATATCTTGTTTACCCAATGTCTCAAGATTATTTGTTTACTGGACATTGCTATTGAAGCCATCATAGCTTTATCCGATTTATTAGGTAACATTTCATAATTGCCTGTAAGACAGCCCTGAAGGTGTTGCAGGTGTAGTTTATTAATGGTTTTACTTTTAATATCTTCCCAAATTGGTCGTACTGATGGACAACTACATAGTATGTGGCTTAAAGTGCCATGTTCATTGGTACAGTGGGTACAGTTTTCCAAGTCTAAAAGGCCACATTTAAACAGTTTAGAGGGGGTCATATAGGCATTATGCAAAATGTTAAATTGCATTAGTCTTAAATTGTCAAGAGGGATGTATTTATATATATGATTCCAAATCTGAGACCACTCCAGAGATCTATTTTTGAGTTCCATCTGCCAGCAAGTGGGTTGGATTGGTTTGTCTGAGAATTTGTTGGATAGTAATATTTTGTATATATTTGAAATAGGGTGTAGATTATTGGCAGCATTTAGAAGTCTATTCAGAAGCTCCTGATAGTCTTTATTCCAAGGAAAAGGGCCTAAATGTGAGATAAGTGTTATTTTTAGTGAAAATAAGTTTATAATATGTTTTTTTACTAATATAAGTGACCATCCTTTAAGAAAGAGGCCATTGTTAGATCTTTATCTTCTGGAAACCACGATGTTGTATGAACTTTCTTGTTTATTTTAAAGTTAAAGTTATTACTAAGAGGTTGATTAATATCAACCGAAAAATGAACATCTATAAAGTTGCTGAGTTAATTATGTACTCTAGATGAAATACCTATTACTCGGTCTTCCAGTGCTGAAGGTAAGTTAGCAGTTTTCATATATAGGTTCCAGCTGATAACATCACCCGCATAATAAAGCGGGGCACAACAACGCAGGAAAAACATCGTGGTCGGAAAGACATCCTGGCCACAACATCGTGGTGCAGAATACCGAGGGCCACCACTCTGCCTTGCATTGCCAGAGTCCCATGGTGACTGCAGGACATGTACAGACAACAGGGCACCCTGGCAATGAAGCAAGGCGCAGGCAAGATGAAAGGCGCACAATGACCGATGGCCGAATCCCAGTGCCTGCCCTGCCACTGCAAGTGCAGCAACTGCTGTTCTGAAAAGCCTCAGCCAGTGTGTAAATGTCTAAGAATTGTTCTGTTCTTGTTATACACAATACCAATGTTCAGTGTAATGCACACTGTTGTATAGCTAATGATTCGTATAGTATTCTGGATCCTCAGCGTCCTCCGACACAGAAGTCTCCATCTCCCGCTGGTAGGGCAGGCACTGGGATCTGGCCATTGGTCATTGTGCGCCTTCTCTTGTTCCTGCCCTGTGCTTCATTGCCAGGGTGCCCTGTTATCCATACATGTCCTGCTGGCACCGTGGGACTCTGGCAACACAAGGTGGAGTGGTAGCCCCCAGTATTCTGCACCGCGATGTTGTGGCCAGGCAGTCTTTCTGACCGTGATGTTTTTCCTGCATTGTTGTGTCCTGCTTTATTATGCGGGTGATGTTATCAGCTGGAACCAGGTGACTTGTCAGGTTTTAAATTGTTAATGGCTTCTATAACTTTTTGACTGCTAATAGGTTTAATTAGTTTGGTTGCTTGAAATGGGTTGATTTGTGGACATTTAAGCTTATCTAAATAGATATGAATTTCTGTCTCAGAAGGAGCATTAGAAATAGGATCATCCAAATAGCTATAAAAATCTACAAACTCTGACAAAATTTCCTTCAGGTAAGTTTTAATTAAGCTATCTTTCTCTAAAACAATAGAGACTCTGGACAAGATACTCAGACTTCATCAGGCTGTGGTGCAAGAAGGGGTGCAGCGCAACTGAGGTGCACGGGGACCAGGACAGGGTTATATTCAAAGGAGATGTGCCTTGAATATGGCACAGAATGCACCTGGAGCATGTACAATGTGCAGGCATATTCCCCAGATAGGGAGGACTGGGAATGCTCCAGCGCAAATGTAGTTGCATCGTGTGCAGCACCCGCGATATTCACAAGTGGCCATGCAAATGGTGCCATAATGTATGCATGGTGCAAATGGGACCATTTTCATGTCATTATGGCTCCATTTGCATGCCTTGTACAGGGCAGCCCAGCAAAATGCACCCGGCACCCTGCATAGCTACTGTGAGTCCCTGGTAGTCTAGGGGTCCCCCTATGGCCAATCATAGGTAATTGCATATATCTACAATAGCCTGGTGGTCTAGTGGTCCCCCTCCCTCCCTCCTGTATGCTTGATCACAGGCATTAGTAGTGAATATCAATACCTGGTGGTCCAGTGGTACCCCCCTCCCCTCCTACCCACAGGGGATCCTGGCCACCCAGGTCCCCCCCATCATTGGCAGGCATCCACACCCCACCAGCATACTGCCCAGCTGCCTGGCAAATGACTGCTTACAGTATGATCTGTAGGCCTATTGGTACACAGTATGGACCAATGGGCTTGCAGGCCATACTGTACTACACAGGCACAAATATGTGAATTAACTCATCCTTAAGAAGTTGGCTATTTAGCTGCCATATGGATTCTTTTATATTTAAGGAAGCTATGTTTTTTTTTGTTAGTTGTTTAACCAGGGGTAGCACACTAAGCTGAAAGCTTTTTTACAGGTGCGACCTGGGAGCACAGGGAAGTTAAGTCACTTGCTCAGGGTCACACAGTATGTAAGTGGAAGTTGTGGGATTCAAACCCAGGTCTGGTCTGCTGGCTGTCACCAGATTTGCAGCTCATAGCCTTAAACCACTGCGCTATACTGCCTCCTAATGTTATGTTTCATCCTGCCCAAAGAGTGGTCTGAAAGAATTATTGATGTAATTTGGGTGTCTGTTATGCCTGGTATTAACAATTTGGTAATCAGAAAGTAGTCAATTCTTGAAAAGGAATTATGCACCAGTGGAAAAAAGTGTATTTCTTTAAAGATGTTTTAATTATTCTTCAAGGGTAAGCCAAATCACAGACTTCTACAAATTCCTGTAATGCTCTGTTTTCTGAATTTCATTTACTTCCTGATATATTAGATTTGTCAAGGAGTAGGTCAAAAGGGATGTTCTAGTCACCTTCCCATATTATTTTGTGTGAAGAAAATGGTGCTAGAACTTCTAATAGTTTTATTTAAAAGGCTGCAGAATCTGAATTCGGGCCATATATAGAACCAAGAAGTACATGCATATTGTGTAGCATTCCTGCTACTAAGATACACTGTCCATCAAAAGCAGCTATTGTTTGACAATGAGTAAAGTTAAGCCCTTTCCTCAATAAAACAGCAATTCCTTTTTTAGCAGAAGAGTTCCCCACATTGTAGATCATATGATAATCCAGTTTTCTTAATAAATTAACTTCCATAGCCAAGAGATGAGTCTCTTGTAGAAATAAAATACTACAATCTAAAGATAATGCATGTTTTAAGATTTGCAGCCTTTTTACTTTAGAGCAAGCACCCTTAACATTCCAAGAAGCATATTTAAAAGAATGATTCATCTTGTATGAGAAAGAGACAAGCTGCAGACTTCATATCACCCTCAAAAGAAAATAGGTCTGAGACTGTGTCATTGTAGTAAAGTAAAAAAAGATTGGCCTTCTTAACCCACCCATCAAAATTCTGAAAAGAACCCCAAAAAATTAACCAAAAACATCTCTCAATATCCCAGAGATATTGTGTATTGGTTATAATAGAAGATCTTAAAACAAAAATGATGTCTTTGGGAATATTTCCCAAAGTCTGGAAGACTGACCTACTTCCATTCTTATATCCCTGAAAACCTTCTCACAGTGTTTCCAACAGTTTCCTGGGTACAAGCCTCATGAACTATATATCCATGAAAGAAAGATGACAAATTAATTAAATTATGATACCTTGGCCCAGATATTCAAAAGGGTTGCGCATGGTGCAACAGTGTTGCACCATGTGCAACCCACTGATGCGCTCTGGCACGATATTCAAACGGGAATTGTGCCTGGCACAAATCCCAATGCACTGGAGCACATCAGTAATGTATGCGGTGCAGGTAGGGGGGGTGTGCCCATGCATACTCTGCACATCCCGATATTCAGCCTGGGATGTGCTGAGTCCATGCATGAAACCAACCCTATTTGCGCCATACACAGTTGATCAAAAAAAAAGGAACAACGGCTGGCCACCTAAGGGTGAGCTGCCATGCTGCAGAGTACCGCGCTGGCAGCTGCCGCCTTAGCCACCAGGAGCTCTAGCTGCACCTCTGTGGCGGTGCCCCCCCCATGCCCGATCGCGGGCATCTGTTTAAAAAAATCACGTCCTACCTCCCTGGTGGTCCAGTGGATCGCTATCAGCCCGATCGTGAGCATATGTAAAATAAATGAAATTCCAATCTCCCTGGTGGTCCAGTGGACCGCTGTCAGCCCGATCGTGGGCATATGTAAAATAAATGAAATTCCTATCTCCCTGGTGGTCCAGTGGACCGCTGTCAACCCGATCGTGGGCATATGTAAAATAAATGAAATTCCTATCTCCCTGGTGGTCCAGTGGACGCTTGCAGCTGATCATGAGCAAGTATTGATAAAATAAAGTCCAATATCCCTGGTGGTCTAGTGGACGCTGTCAGCCTATCATGGGCTTAAAATAGTAAACTTACATCCAACATCCCTGGCAGTCCAGTGGACCCCTCCCACCCTCCCACTGAGCCCACCGCACTCCCCCTGGTCAGCGGCAGGCGGCAGCATCTCACCACTCCATTAGCCACCCTCGCCACTTGCCAACTGACACCATAGGTAGGGCTGTACACCCATTTGTCCACAGTGTGAGCCAATGGGTGTGCAGCCTGTATTGATACTATATTCCAGATATGTGAATGGATCCATTCACATATCTGAATGTGTAGCACGGTACTGAGTTGCATGCCCACTGGCCCACGCTAGTGACCAATGGGCGACAGCCCTACCTATGGTGTCAGTCAGGGGTGCAGGGCAGCAGGTGGGTGGGGTGGTGCTGCCTGCCACTGACCAGGGGAGCGAGGCAGGGGGCCCAGTGGGAGGGTGAGGAGGGGGTCCGCTGGATCTCCAGGGATATTGGATGTAATTTTACTATACTTAAGCCCACGATCGGGCTGTGAGCAGTCCACTGGACCACCAGGGATATTGGACTTTATTTTATCAATACTTAAGCCCACGATCGAGCTACGGGCAGTCCACTGGACCACCAGGGATATAGGCATTTAATTTATTTTACAACTGCCTGCGATTGGGCTGACAGCGGTCCACTGGAACACCAGGGATATTGGATTTTATTTTATCAATACTTAAGCCCGCGATCAGTCTGTGAGTGGTCCACTGGACTACCAGGGATATAGGTATTTCATTTATTTTACAACTGCCCACAATCAGGCTGACAGTGGTCCACTGGACCACCGGGGATATTGGACATAATATTCTTATATAAATGCCCGTGATCGGGCTGTGGGACACATTGCAGCACTGTGCAGGGGGCGTCGGTCCCCGACGGCTGCTGCCTGGCAAGGCGCCAGGTGCAAGTCACCGGGGATCAGTGCACCTGCATGCAAATGGGGCCATAATGACATGCAAATGGCTCCATTTGCACCTTGCATACATTATGGCCCCATTTGCATGTGCACTTTTGAATATCGTGGTTGCTGCACATGGCGCAATGGAACTTGCGCTTAGCCAAGATCCCCTGCTCCACTTGGCCATTTCTTGTGCTGGTGCAGTAACTGCACCATGCACACTGTGGTGGTTAGGATGCGATATCTAACAATGCTGTGCCATGGCGCAGTCTGCTTGAATACTGTCTGGTCAATGCCCCTGCGCAGCCAAGTTGCGCTGCACCCAGGCTTGCACCACAGCCTGGTGCAGTTTGAATATCTGGGCCCTTGTCTATAGAAATGATTTAAAAGCTGTGAGTCTTCATATTTATAAAATATAGTGCAAAGTATGACATAATGATTTCAAAATAGAGAGGAGCACTGCAGTAGTATCATTGCATATTTTAACTAAGATAGTAAGTAAAAGTCAAAGTGAAATTGTGGCATGTGTGGAAATTAGAATCAAAACAGGACTGCCTTACATTCAGTCTAATCAAATCAACTACACCAAATAAATTTCAAACTGACTGGGCTTAGAATTACTGTAATTATTTAGAGAAATATTCAAAGGTCTAGTTATAATGTAATAACCCTTGGAAGTCTCATCTCACCAGCAGGAAATGCTGAGGTGAGAGAGAAAGCATATACAATTAAAAGCTTCACTTTTGACATATATTATAAGCAACTCTAATAAAACAATTATTATTGTTCACTAATAATTTGATCCTGTATAGTCATCCCAAAAAAATAATAATCAAAGTATTCCTTCATACTTAAAAAGAGTACAGTATTCATTATTAAAATAATGTTAAGCCACTAGCTCTGAAAGAATTAACAAATCTGAACTTAAACAAAACAGTCAGATCATTTTGAAGAATAGAAACGTTTGATTCAGGATCGACTATCAGTAAAAATTAACACTGTAGTTTGCAAAATAGAAAAAAGCCCAATTTTTTATGTGATATAAGACCTGAATTTAAATAAAGCTATTAAAAGCATTGTGCTAACCCAATGCCTGTGTGTAGGCTTAAATGTAGTAATCCATCTCGCCCTACACACCGTGGCTAAAACCAAAAAGATGCTGCTATTTAACACATATTCTAATTACTTTATAACTCAGAGTACGTAAGCCCAAACATTTAAAATACTGTGATAAAATCATGTAAAACTCTGGGTATTAGTCAAGAAAAAAGGAAAAAAAATGCATTGGAACAAATCCCCTAATCTCTGTAAAACAGTCTCCCAGCCGTTCACAGCCACTTCATGTACCAGTAAAGGAAACGGATCAGGGGTGGATCCATAAGTAACAATGAAAAAACAAGTTAAAAAAGCCAACTCTAGATATGCTTATGTCCTCAATTAAATTAATAAGAGTCTGGGCTAACCTACATTTTCTACAGTATTGTAAAATTTAACATCCAAAAGCTTTACCTAGTTTGATCAGACCTGAATTAAACATATCTGGGAAGAGGAGCTTAAGAGATTTCTTCGCTTGCTCTATCATTTCAAAAGAAAAAGGATTTGTGATTGTTAGTTATAATTAGTTTGTCTGGGTAAGACATAATAGATTTAATTCCAACTTTAACTAATTTCACAACTTTCGGGGGAAGCTATAAGCTATTACAGTGAAACAACTAATGTATGCTCACTAATAGATCAATCTTGTATGCTTGACTAAGAGAAGTATTCAAAGTAAACTTTCAGACCTAAAAAGAGTACAATATTGATTATTAAAATAATGTTAAGCCATCATTACAATTGGAATTTGCAAGCTGGTCATAAATAAAATAGATCCCTTCAGAATAATCAGGCATTTGTTTCAGGATCTTCTGCCTGTGAGAATAAACCATATGGTTTTCAAAACAGAGAAAAACTAAAACTCTAATGTGTTGTTATGAGTGAGTTTGAATGATTAATTTTTAATTTTTATTTTATTTATTTATTTAGTATTTGCTGACCGGGTAGGTGCGCTAGCCATAAAGATGATTATTTTTAGGCACAACCCAGGAGGTTACAACAGCACAAAACGAACAGTACAAGATCAGGAAGAATAATACAAACAGTACAAAGTCAGGAAGTAGATACCAACAGTGCAAAAACAAGATGTAGATGTATCAGAAGCTTCACAATAAACTGTACACAAGGATTACAGGAGCAGGAGGTGAACAGTACAAAATCAGGAAGTATAATACACACAGCACAAAATCAAGATTAGATACCAACAGTGCAAAAAATAAGATGTAGAGGAATCAGAAATCATCGCATGTAAACTGTACACAATGAATAGCAGGGAGCAAAGCCAGTTTATTATCAACTAGTAAGTACTTATTCATAAAACTGGTGTAAAAAGTGCCTTTTAATGGGTACATCTGGGCTAAAATAAGATCCAATAAATGAGGAGTGGCAGCAAGGACACAGGAGAAACTATAAAGTAAGTATAGGAGTAGCAGAATTGCAGTGGTAGGAGGAGAGGCACATGACAGTTCATAACAAGCAGAAGAAATAGGCAAAACAAGGGTAAGTGCAAGTTGCAAAGGAAGATGGGGAAGATAAACAGGAGAGAAAATGGGAAAACAGTAGTAAGGACATGGCAGCAGTGTGGGTAAGCAGACTTGCAGAGAAGAGTGAAAGTCTAAGAGAGAGCTAGTCCATAGGCAAAGAGTAGGCTAGGGAGGATTAAAACACACACACAGCAGAACAATATGGATAGGAATTTTAGGAGTCCCTTTTCAAAGATAGCATGGGAAGGTGAATGGCATATGGCAAGGGGGTGAGAGTTCCAGAGATTTGGGGCAGCTTGAGAGAAGGCACAGGAACCCTTAGAAATTTTACACCTGGGTATGTGTAAGAGAGATTGTTCAATGGAACGAAGGCCATAGGAGAAGGATGGGGGATAAGCATGGTGGCAAGAGATAAGGGGGTTCGGGATATGATTACAGCGTTCATTAGGGAACCAAGTAAATGCAGCCTGAGGGTGGGGGGGCAGTTTAAATCAGCATAGAGCTGGCAGTGATGTTTGTGCTGTGGGGAAGATAGGGCATACTGACAAATTATGGTAGCACGGTAGTGCTACCATAGTTAGGGTTGAGGAGCCATTTCTATGTTAAACCCCAAAACTTTGCACCTTAATAACTTTGCAACCGTTTGATGGATTTAACTGAAATTTGGAATTTATGATCAAGAACCAAAGGCCTTGGGATCTGCCAAGTTTTGTACTGTCAGGTATACGGCTGCAAGTTATTAAGATATGATCTGTCTTGATTCACGCTTTCTGGAATTCTGTAATTGGCCTACAGGTTGTACGGTTTGCGTGACCCTTAAAATCTTCAGGAACATGCAGCCATGGTCCCGATGTGCCTTTCGAAGATTTCATGAAAAAATATTAAGCGGTTCAAAGTTATTTAAAAAACAGTTTCCATTATAAGTCAATGGGAAAAGTTAACAAAAAGTTCAACACTTTCACAAATGGGCCTGTTACTTTCGAAAATCGGCCATTTTGTTTTCAGTTGGTGATCAGAAAAATGGTTGGCATTTAAATTTGGGACCCTCTAGCAACCTAATTTTTTTTGTATTCACCTAATCGGGCCCTGAGGATGCTTGCCATGTCTTTATTTTGTGGTAAAACACCCCAGAAATATATTTTTCAAATTTCTGGAAAAGAATACTTCGCAAATTACTTTTCGTGCTCACGAAAGTGTCTGAAATTTACTGAATGTTTTATAAATGCGACAGTAGTTTTCTAGTCTGTGGGAAAATGACAGCAATTCTTTGGCACCTGCGCTGCAAAAGAACCATTGGGAGTTTGAGCTGAAATTTGGAGAGAGCAGGCCGGCATCTCTCAGATGTGCCTTTCAGTGTTGTATTGAAAAAATATTACACAGCAGCAAAGTTACAGCACTCCAAAGTTGACATTTTTCCCATAGGATAACATTACGTAGCCTTGACTCATTACAGAAATCCTTTGGATCCCTGCTGCAAAATAACGGTTTGGTCTTTTTCCTGAAATTTGGAGGAAGACAGCCAACAGCTCACAGATGTGCCTTTCAGTGATTTGGTGAAAATATTACAGGGAGGCAAAGTTATGGTGCTCTGAACTTCTTTTTTTTCCCATAGGATAACATACGGCGTTCGCGCGCGTTCCAGGGCCCGTATCTAAAGCGGTGGAATACGGAGTTCTAATCAGAAAATTCTTAGCCCCCTACTGGGGGCTAAGTACAAAACAACCAGGACAGTCATAAATCATACGACTTTTAAATTTTTTTTCGTCCATCGGTTCCTGAGATATAACTTATTTAGTATTCAAGTCCTCATTTTCTGCTCGATACCCATTATTATGCATACATTCTTTGTGCTCACTGTCTTTCTCTATTCAGCTTTTTGGGAAAACCAGCCTGTGCGCTTACATTACTGTTACCATTGCCCTTTCCGCTTGTGGTTCCATGCCCGTTTCACTTACCGTTGACGTCTGCGCCACCACGTGCGTCATCCTTTGCGTTTTCATTTGCGCTTGCGTTTCTGTTACTTTTTTGCCATTTGTGTATACCGTACTGTTTCTCTTTCTGTTTCACTTTGCGTCACCATGCCCATTGCCATTTCGATTTACAGGCACCATGTTACTATGTGACACGACATCACGTGGCACACCGTTCCCGTCTACGCCACCATGTTCGTTATCCTTTCTGTTCTCATTCGCGCTTGTGTTACCATGTGCACCACTGTTAGCGCTTCTGTTTGCATTGCTGTTCCTGTTACTATGCCACAAGACATCATCCCACCGCTGCATTACATTCACTATTTCTCATTACCATTCTCAAAAAGAAGGGAAATTAGAGGCAAAAAACTCCGTTTAATGCATTAGTTAGGGTTGTTCCACAGCGACTAAAGTGAGGAATTAAGCCGTTAGGGTTGAAACCTAACTCAATTCACCCCCAACACCACACACACACACAGACACACACACACACACACATATTCAAGTATGGGGAGGACCAAGTCAACACAACCAATGACAGACATCCAGCAGCAGGTGACAGAAATAACAAACAATTGTCTAAATGTACTACAAGACATCCCCACCCACCTGACCAGGTACTGCATGCTCAGTGGAGATCAACAGCAAAACTGAGGCCATGTACACCAAACGTACACATCCCTGATTGCAGCTGCACAGCGTACCACCTTAGTAGTTGCATGGCCTTACCTACGATGCTCCACACAGACCAGACCACATGAGGTGGGCCACCTGAGCAACAGAGTTCAGCAAAACCAAGGAGTTGTACAGGTATAATATCTCTGATTATAACAAGGGTTTGAGAAATGCAGCTTTCTAATTGACTGTAAACATTGTAACAGCCTTATGTTTACTTTTATTAACATACATAGAGAGCCTAACCATATGATGAACATGGTTTAATGTTGTTTAAAAAACAGTTTTATTATGAGGTAGTAAGCCACTCCCAGGTATTATGTTAATGGTCAGTTTATCACTGTCTAGCGACATGTGGCACTCGGCTATGCCTCATTCAACATTAAACCCCACAGGGTGATTAACAGACCATTTAACATAACTGTTGGTCATGCCTTATTGCTAATTGTCTTTAATGAGTAGATAGTCTCTCTGCTAGGCACTGTAGCAGCTTTACAACACAGTGTCACCCAGTTACACCATACACTGTCTAGTTACTGGAGAATGGCTGTGAATATGAACTCATGAAGATGAACAGTGTAACTTGATCATTACAGTCATTGAAACTCTTAGTGTGATTATAACTGACAGAGTCAGTGATAGAGAATAACCCCTGCTGTCCTAGTACACTTACCCATTGTGAGTTAAATCAATACTAAAAGACATTCTGTTTATATCTACACCATACCTACTTGATTCCTGTTGTACCACAATTAACATAGTTATCACTTTGATAGCATCAGTGACAGAAGTGTGCAAACCCAAACACTGAGCATACAGCCTGAGTATGAAACAACTGTTAAAAAAATTACACTGTGTCCATAAGTGGCATAGATCACTCATTGCAACAATAGTAAATGTATTACTATTTGAATAAGTTAGTCATCACCGATGCAATGAGATTGTCTTTATCAGGTACAACATACTAAGTAAGTGCCTACAGGAAAATCTATCCATTTTACATCTCGATACAGGTACGTCATTGTTGGCTCAGTAGTGCTATGATATTTAGAAGTTGCTTGGCCTGATCCATGCAATTACAATGTTTCTTACAAAGAATACTTACTGCATCTTTAGTATTGAAACACACTGAAGGTCTATGTATGTACATGAGCAGTACACCTTCATCAGTAAGAATGCATCTGATACTGGCAGTACGAATTTCAGAGCATTGAACAGGCAATGCTTTTCCATCACCTTACATCAACCTCTCTATCTTGAGTAAACCATTGCAGTAAATGTACTACTATGTAAATCACCTACTAAATGTAACACTACTTTTATCTTGAGCATGCTAGTGTCTTGTGGTTAATTTATGTACTTCTCTTAATTAATGTATACTCACTAGTGTTAAAACCTTTCTACAACTGTCATCATGCACCTTCAGCATTTATATTGACTAATGGCACAGTACCAGTTGTGGTGTGGTGTGGGGCATCGGTAGGTAAGGCCATGCAACTACTAAGTGTGGTATGTTGTGTGCAGCTGCAATCAGGGATGTGTACGTTTGGTGTACATGGCCTCAGTTTTGCTGTTGATCTCCACTGAGCATGCAGTACCTGGTCAGGTGGGTGGGGATGTCTTGTAGTACATTTAGACAATTGTTTGTTATTTCTGTCACCTGCTGCTGGATGTCTGTCATTGGTTGTGTTGACTTGGTCCTCCCCCATACTTGAATGTGTGTGTGTGTGTGTGGTGCTGGGGGGGGTGAATTCGGAGTTAGGGTTTTCAACCCTAACAGCGAATTTCCTCACTTTTGTCACTGTGGAACAACCCTAACTAATGCATTAAACGGAGTTTTTTGCCTCTAATATTATTATAAGTTGTATCCCACTTGTGAAGAGTGGTCTTTGGCACATTAGCATACGCAGGATAACTGTAGATAACAGCCAGAAGTAAGATACCTCTAGCGATAGCCAATCTGGCAGACAGTGTTAGAACATAACTGGTTTTGTAGACAATCCCCAGCTTGATATTAACAGACTTGCAGGTAGCCTGGATATGGGGATCAAAATCAAAGGACCCGTCCAGCAGAACACCAAGATATTTAAAGAACTTCACAGTCTCGATTTGGGAGCCATCAGATGAGGAAACTCTGAGCTGATCTTGACAAGATTTGAGCTTGGGTGCAGAGCCAAATAGCATGGCTTGAGTTTTCCCCATATTTAGGACAAGCTCATGTGCAGAGAGACATGCTTGAATTTTTGAGAAGGCAGAAGATACATTAAGATTAATATCAGATACTTTTCTGGAGCTAGCGTACAGGACAAGATCATCAGCAAAAAGTAAAGAAGAGCAGGTAGTGACTTCCTCAGTTATGTTGTTGATGAAGAGAGAGAAGAGGAGGGGGCCAAGGATGGATCCCTGAGGGACACCAACATTGATGGTTGTAGGGTCAGAGAGGGCTGAGTTAAATTTGACAAGTTGAGTTCTGTTAGATAAATAGCTTTTGTACCAGGCGACAACAGGAAGGGGAAAAACCAAAAGAATGGAGGGTGTCAAGGAGCAGGTGGTGGTTAACAAGATGAAAAGCCTTCATAAGATCAGTAAAGACAGCACCTGTTAGAAGGCTGGAATCCATAGCAGAGAGAGAGTAACATTGGTGAATTTAAGTAAAAAAGTTAAAGTTAGTGAAAGTGGTGCGCTTTCCAATCACACGTGTGTAAGCTTTAAAGGAAGTAAGTCACATCATCGTAGACTCTGTGGCTAAAATAAAATACGCAGTTATTTACACATGTTCAAATAAAGTCATAACTCAGAATATGTGAACTCGGATATTTATAAGAACTAGCATAATTATTTTAAAAGTCTGGGTAGCATCCAAAAAATGCAAAAGAACATTTTTCTCCATCTGCCTAATATAGTTCCCCTACAGTTCACCTCCAGTTAATATGCCAGCAAAGGGAACCAGTCAAAGGCGATTCTATGAATGTCTGACAAAAAATCAAATTACATAAACCAAGACTGGATGTGATCGGATCTTCAAGTAAGTTAATAAAATACTAGACTGCCACATTCTTCATACAGAATTGTTATACTTAACATCCAAGGCCTTGATCAAGATCATTCAGCCTGATTTAAACAGGTCAGGGAAGAGATCTGTAAGAGGTCTCCTCGCTTGATCTGTCGATTCAAAAGAAAAGGATTTGTTATCCTTGAAAACAGTCAGTTTGGACAGGTAAGACATGTTAAATTTAATGCCAGCCACAATAAGTTTTATAGCTATAGGGGAAAACTCTCTCCTACGGCTTTGGGCAGTCTGGGTCAAATCATGCATAATGCATATCTTCTTTCCATCCCAGCAAGGACTCTGAACCAGTCTAGTGTTGTTTAAGTTGTGCTGCCGATCTAGAAAATTTTTACATTTTATTATAAAAAGTCTTGGCTGTTGGGAGCCATCAGAGGAGGAAACTTGGGACAAGTGACCATCAAACAGTGTGGTTCACGTTAAACTCAGCTACAGAGTCAAGCCATACAAAAGTGAGGGTACTGGACTTTAGGAGGGCTGACTTTGGCAAGATGGGAGAGTGCCTCAGAAAAGCACTAGCAAACAGGCTAGAAGGAGGTGTGGAGCAACAATGGGGAATTATCAAAACTGCCATCACAGAGGCAACAAGCCTTTGTGTGAAGCAAATAAACAAATCAAAATGAAAGAAAAAGCCACTATGGTTCTCAAAAGAGGTGGCTGTGAAAGTCAGGAAGAAAAAGATAGCATTCCAGAAGTATAAGGAAACACAGAAGGAGCAGGACAGAGAGCTGTACCAGTTAAGGCAGAAGGAAGCAGGGAGGAAGTCAGAATAGCAAAGGCCCAAACTGAGGAAAAGATAGCCAACTCAGTTAAGAAGGAGATAAAACCTTTTATAGGTACATCAGCGAGCATAGAAAGACAAAGGGAGGGATAGTGAGGCTGAATAGAGATGAGACGGTGGGTGGCAGAGGGGACAGTGAAAAAGCAGGAATACTGAACGAATATTTCTGCTCCAGTATTCACAAAAGAGGAGGAAGTGGCCTAATCCAATTAACAGAAGCACTCTTGATAGGGGTCGATCCCAGTCCTTTCACAGAAGAAAGGGTTCTGCAAGAACTCCTAAAACTGAAGGTGGACAAAGCAATGGGTCCTGATGGAATTCACCCCAGAATTCTAAAAGAATTAAGGGAGGAACTAGTGAAACCACTGGCTACTCTTTTTAATAAATCATGGGAGGATGGGGTGGTACCCGAGGACTGGAGGAAGGTGGATGTGATTCCCCTTCACAAAAGTGGGACCAAGACAGAGGCAGGAAACTACAGACCTGTCAGTCTGACCTCTGTGGTAGGGAAAGTGATGGAGTCACTTCTGAAGGAGAGAATTGTTGAGTACCTAGAGGCCAGTGGAGCACAGGACCCAAGGCAGCATGGGTTCACAGCGGGAAGGTCATTCATGACGAATCTAATAGATTTCTTTGACTGGGTGACCAAAGTAGTAGACCAGGAGGGGCTGTGGACATGGCCTACCTAGACTTTAGCAAGGCATTTGACACAGTCCCACACAAAAGATTAATAGTCAAATTAACCAGCCTGGGAGTGGGTCCCAGGGTGGTAGCCTGGGTAAAACATTGGCTGCACAACAGGACACAGAAGGTAATTGTAAATGGAGTCCACTCTGAAGAAAGAGGGGTTACTACAGGGGTACCGCAGGGTTCAGTATTGGGTCCAGTGCTTTTTAATGTCTTCATCAGTGACATTGCAGAGGGACTGGAAGGAAAAGTATACCTTTTTGCACATGACAAAAAGATCTGCAACAGGGTTGATACACAAGGAGGCATGGAAAGGATGAAAAGGGACTTGGCAAGGTTGGAGGAATGGTCAGAAGTATGGCAGCTAGGATTCAATGCAAAGAAGTGCAAAATAATGCACCTGGAAACAAGAACCCAGGGAAGAATACACAGTGGGTGGGGAGTAGTAACAACAACAAAAAGGAAAGGGACCTGGGGTAATCATATCAGATGACCTTAAGGTTAGCAATCAATGTGAGAAGGCAGTAGGGAGGGCTGGGGTATACTGGGATGTATAGGAGAGGCATCAGCAGCAGAAAACAGGAAGTTGTTATCCTCTGTACAGACAGTTGGTGAGACCCCATCTGAGTACTGTGTCCAGTTCTGGAGACCTCATCTCCTGCAAGGACATAGACAGGATAGAGGTAGTCCAGAGGAGGGCAACTAAAATGGTGCAGGGTCTGCAAGAGAAGCCATATGAGGAGAGACTAAAGGAGCTTAATATGTATACCCTTGAGGAAAGAAGGGAGAGGGGGACATGATAGAAACTTTTAAGTACCTCAGTGGAATCAACAAAGTCCAAGAGGGTAGCATCTTTCAGAAAAAGAGACTTACAAGAACAAGGGGACACAATTTAAAGATAGAAGGAGGGCAGTTCAGGGGCAATGTGAGGAAGTATTATTTCACAGAGAGGGTAGTGGATGCATGGAACAGCCTTCCTGAGGAGGTTGTGGGGTCTAAAACTGTGGGAGAATTCAAGAATGCATGGGACAGACATAAGGCAATTCTTGTGGGGGGTAGGAAGAAATAGACTGTTGGTTAACTAGGATCTGCGGCCTATCCTGTAGGTAGGGAAATGGGCAGACTAGATGGGCCTAGCGGTCCTTATCTGCCGTCAAAGTCTATGTTTCTATGTTTCTATGTTCCCCTTTTTTCAGCATTGGTCTTAAAGCTCGATGAGCCCTTTCAATTATATTCGCTTGACCATTCGGAGAGGGGCAGGCCATATTTTCACACAGTACTTGCACAAAATGCACCACATTTAATCCTTCTGTGGTTTCTGGTAGCCCAAAAACAATAGTGTTATTTCTTCTACATATTATATTGCAAAACTGTGCACTTAAGCGGGATGTGCACTTATCCGATATGCACTTAAGTGGGCTTCACTGTACTTCTTTCTTCGAGATCCTCTAGTTTAGATTCTAGTTTTGCCATCTTTTGTCTAATCACTGGAAGCTTGGATTCAATACAATTACGCCAGTCTTTGTCTGATGAAATTCTAGCCTCCATGTCACCGATTCTTCTACTCAACTCTTCAATTTTGGATCTGATTGCCTTGCTATCATCAAAAAGTGTAAGTATTGCTTCCTTTATCAGGTTCAGTACTTCCAGAAATTTTCCTCCATTAATGTTGCCATTGCTGCATTTGAAGTGGATTGTTTTGCTGGCACTTGTTTTTCCCTTTTTGGACCACCCGTTCTGTCTGGGGTTGGTGGCGGAGTATGCTTGGTTGGCTGTTTTTTCATTTTGATTTCCATTTTTAACTTCAGCTTTGATATTTAATGTTACTTTAATGTTAAAATGGCTTTGCAAAATGCCGCTTTGTAGAATATTTGTCACCTTCGTGGTAAAATGATATATTTAGAGGCAAGATCAACCAGAGCACTGTGAAAAAGCTGCTACTTTGAGTTAGTCATCACATGATCCTCCTGCATTGATTGTATTATTGGCTTTTTTACAGTGTAGCTGAAAAGCCAACAATTTATCTGGTTTTTCATCCAGAAAGTATTTAGCTCAGGCTCTCATCATAGCTCCCCTTTCACATGCTTCCATAATTTGATTGAATATATCTTGTAACATTAAGATGTTTGCTAGATCTTCTTCTGTGGCAGAAGTAATAACATTTGCCTTTGCTGAGGCTAGATCTAATTCCAACTGCTTCAAAACTTGAGATTCAATTTTAGTTTTTTGGGCTGCATATGAAATACATGTAACCCATATATAAGCTTTTACTGCATCCCAGATCATTGTTATAGAGATTTCTTGGCAGGAATGGTTTATCAGAAATTCTTCAATCTCTCATTTTATTAGGTTAGTAAAGACTTTGGGCAGGATTCCCAAAGAAAGCCAAAAATCCTGCAGCTGCGGCAAAAAGGTCTGCAGCACCGCGGAAATGCAGCTGCATGATATTCATAAAGAAATTTTGAGCAGGTGCAGAATTTCGTAAAATCCCTGCAGCTGCAGAAATTCATCAGCTGCGGAAATTCTGCATGTGGTGAAAATTGCAACTGCGGATCCGCAGCTGCAGAAATATCTTAGGAGGCACAGCAACAGTGAACTTAATTAGCTGGAATAGCAGACTTTAACAGGGCTGCCATAGAATGAAGCTGAAAGCACTCACACAGAGACCAGCAACCAGTCCCTCAATTGGGACCACTGCAGCACCACAGGTACCAGCAATACCATGGCACCACAGTGGCCAACTGTCACTACTGGTCCTCCCTCCCTGGGGTGTTCCTGTTACCTGCAGAAGTAGCACTCACTGCAGGCTGGCCAGGCTCTACTGCCTGTGGGGCTCCGTCATGGGCTGCACTGTGTCTGGTGGTTGTTGCCTGTTGCCATATCATGGCAATGTGTGCTTTTGTTGCTGTTACAGCAGCCACTGTTATACTATCTGGGATGCTATTACCTGTGCCTCATCTCCACCTTAATTGATTCCAATTGCTGGGGCACTACTGCAGTTTGCTGAGGAAAAGTTACACCTATTTCCACCGTGTGTAACATTTTCTCCATAGCTGCGGAAAAAAACTGGTTGTGAATAGCTTTTCAGGGGCTGTGCTTTACTTATCTCATACCTTTTTCTCCTCAGGGACTTCCGCAGCTGCACTTTTTTCCACAGTCCTTAGTGTTGTTTTCCACAGCTGCGGAGGGGTTTGTGAAAGCACCCAGTGAAAATTCCTCTTTGTTTCCATAGCTACGGCAGTTTTGGGGACTTAGGGAAGGTTTTCACCTTCAGAAAGCTTTGTGAGTCCAGCCCTTTATCTCCAAGACGTTTGGGGACAAACTCCCATATACTGAATGGGAGAGTGCTGTTTTTGATGGAATTCAATGAATTCCTAGTGTTGTACCCTAGTAGTGATGTCAAACTGCTGTTGTACTATCTTGAGTACATCACTACAAGGGTACAACAACATGGAATGCCCTCACACTCAACTGATTCTGCTAGCCATGTCGAAGATGATGACTAGCCAAATAAGCATGTCCTTTCCACCCCCCCATGGCTTTCTTATGCATAAATAATGCATAATTCTGTATTTTTTATTTTTTTATTATTAAAATCCTCTGTTGTAGTTGCACAGTTGCCCATACACTACAAAAGACAATGGATGGGCAACAGTGAACAGCAATGCTGAGTTTACTATTTGAGGTTGTCATGACAACCTCTGGAAGTAAACACACTGTTGTTGTTCACTGTTTCCAATCCATTATCCTTTATATAGTGTTATGGAAGAGTGCTATTGTTAATGGAATTCAATGAATTCCTAGTGTTGTTTTACCCTAGTGATGTCAGACTGCTGTTGTACCATCTTGAGTACGTCACTACAAGGGTACAACAACATGAAATTCCCTCAGGCTTAACAGACCCTGACAGCTGCACCGAAGATGACAACTAGCCAAGTAAGCATGTCCTTACAACCCCCCATGGCTCTCTTATCCATAAATAATACATAATTCTCTTATTTTGTTCTTCTTTTCAGCTATCTTTCACTATGCTGATCCATGACCGAAGTCTGCAAGCTGGATGACTGTTGTTCCAATTTGCTATTGTTGTTTGGTTTATGGCATTACCGGCAGACATTTCAAACTCCCGATTATGTATACTCATGTCCACCACTACTATTCAGTCTGGACACTTTAGCTAAAAAAAATGAATTTTTTGTTTATTTTTTTATTAAAATCCTCTGTTGCTGGGCCGGCCCATCAGCGCAGTGGTTGGATTTCCACTTGTGACACTGGTGACCCGGTTTCAGGAATGGATTCAGGTGCTGGAGAGCTGGCTGAGGGGGAGAAGGCTTGAGTGTCTGATGACTGCTCACCTTCTCCCGGGGAGATGGGGGTCTGTGGCCTGGTGTTTGCTGGCTCCTGGCAGAGGCTAGGGGAACAGCACTGTGCCGGGGCCCACTGATTAGAAGCATGATGGATGTTGGTGTGCACATTGACGTCAGTGGCATGCCACACTTCTGAAAGAGAAATTGGAAAATGATGCCCTGGCTGACTGAATGATAGCCACCAGACCCTCGCCACCATGGAGCCCCGGATAGCCCAGACTGACCCCAGCAGCACCCGGGCCAACTGGTTACGCCTACTGGCTCTTTCTCCCTGGAAGAGGAGAACCCTCCCAATGATGGGATACATCAGATTATCTGGAGGGCTGCATCTGCCATCTGCTTATGAATTAAGTGGCCCTGGTAAACAGAGTCACTCATGCAATGTAATTACCATTAAATGTGTTAGTCTATGTCTTCTGTATGTATATGTATATTTTACCTAGTACTGCTCACTGTGGACTATCTATGTTTATCTTGCTCTCTTGTAAATCTGTACATTGTCCCTCTTGTTGTTATGTACCTTGTTTGAACCTGTACTTTCATTGTACTCTCCTGGGTCGTACCTGAAAATAGGCATACAGATTGTCTAGTGTACCTACCTGGTCAACAAAAGCTAAATAAATAAATATATGGGGCCTCAGATGGTGACAAGGGTGCTGGGTGATGCAGAGGTCCCGGATGGCCTGAAGGAATGGCCAGTGGGGTGCAGGGAGGGTGCAAAAAAATCCTCTGTTGTTGTTGCACAGTTGCCCATACACTATAAAAGACAATGGATTGGAAAAAGTGAACAACAATGCCGAGTTTACTTCTCAAGGTTTTCATGACACTGTAGATCTCTTGTGTTTCATGCTCAAGGTCTACTTGGTTGTCATGACAACCTCTTGATGTAAACACAGCACTGTTGTTCACTGCTGCCCATTAATTATCCTCTATGTTTCATCCTTAACATTTGGGGTATCCATTTGTAAGACAATAGTGACTGGAGAATGATGCAAAATGTTTATTGGGTCATATTTAATATTACCTGTATTAAGTATTATTTTTTTAGACTAAAAAAGTCAGTAAGATTTATGTGGAAATGAATGGAAGGAATAAGATTCCTGTTTTAGGTGTTTGTGTCTAAATGGGTTTATTAGATTAAGGTCCTCCATAATATTTTGGATTACTAAAATAACTTCTGTTTTGTTTTTGTGTTTTTCTATGGTACCTGGGCTTCTAAGTGGTTTAATGAGAGATTAAAATCTCCTGCAACAATATAAGGAGCTGAAAATTGAGATAAGCCTAAAACATTTACTAAAGAAATTGGAATAATCTTCATTAGAGGCATACATACTAGCTTAGGTGAATGCTTGAGAGTTGTGTTTGATGTTTATGAGTAGCTACCTTCAGCATCAGAATAGAGATCCATAATTAGGAAGTTGTCAAATTTCTTACCAATATCACAGAACCTCTAACTTTAGATGAAAATATGGAGGATATTCCTTTTGCCTCGTATAGTTTCTTGAAATACCCCAAATCTTTTAATGAGAAATGTGTTTCTTATAATAAAAGTATATCAGTTGATTTTTTTGCATATATTAATTCTTTTTCTAAGTGTTATAAAATCCTTTTCTCCCTTCACATTCTGTGACATTACATTTAGTTGAGCCATTTCTACATAATTTCCATTTTTATTGGATCTGATTTTCAGCAATCCAAGCCAAAGAGAGTCCTGATTTATTCTAATATCTATCAATTCCAGTTTTGAATCTGAAAAAGTAAGATTCTTGCTTCATAATCTATGCAATAATAGTTTTGATTGTCCCTTCCAAATGAACCCCTCCTTCCTTACCCCATTATTCTCCTGTGAAGGCCTAAAGGGATGAAACTGAGAAGTGAAAATAAATAATAACCCATAAAAAAATAAAAAAAAAGTTACCCAATACTTCCAGATCCACCCTTTCCCCTTCCCATTCCTTGTTCAAGATGAACAATAGACATCTAGTACCTTGTCCCTGGCACTTGATGCCTGAGCTGGTGAACTACTGTATGAGGCATGTTAACTCTAAGGTTCAAGGGGATTTTCGTTAAAGCAAACAAACTATCACTTATTGGTAAAACCAAGAAACATACTTTCCCCTTTCTTTCCTCTTCCTTTTCACTTGTTGCCCCTTTCTCTTTTTAATTTATTATTACATTAATATAGATTTAATTATTTACTTCTGATTAAATTTACACTCAAGAGTGTTTACATTTATATATAGTAAGTATAGCAGTGTGGTTATCCCCCCCTTTCCCTTCTTCTTCCCTTGTTTCTTCTTTCTGTTTTCCCCTCTACATCCTATTCCCATGGCAACTAAAAGATTTAAAAATGGAAGTGTGGGTCTTCTTGTTACAGTACTGTTCTGCTTCCTGTTGTAGAGTAGTGTTGAAAGTCAATGGGATATTTTTTACATTAAAATGGACTTTTCAGACATCACTAGAATTGTAGTTGCCCAGTCCAAATTTTCAGGTCAAAGGGTGTGTCAGATGGTGTCGAAGGTGATGTAAAGGGACCTACTGGATCATTAATCAGAACTGCTCCTATGACTGTCTCGGCTTCAGCTGGGGATGCGAAAATCCTGAGGCCACCTTGTAAATCCACCTCTAATTTTGCTGGAGGGATCATGATAAATCTGATGCCATCTTGGCTTAACATAGCCTTTGCAGTTGCAAAGGCTTTCTTTCAAGAGCCTCATAGAAAGTCTGAATATACCTGAATAGTTATTCCAAGGACATGCACTCCATTCACTAGTCTTGCTTTTCTCATCAGTAATTATTTATCTTGAAAATTAAGGGGCTTGATGAAAACAGATTTGGCCTATTTCTCATGATAATTTAGTTTATTAGCCCCCTTATGTGCTTTTTAAAGTTCCACTTTTTTCTGTCTATGGTCTTCCTAGAGCTTTTGTTAATAGTTTTTCAAACAATACCTTGGGCTGGGCTCCTTCCATTCCTTCATGGATCCCTCCCAGATTTATCTCATCTCTGTGAGATCTGGGGCTCGATTTTCCAAGGGCAATGCAGGACTTGTGTCAAGCCCTGTGTCAAACCCACTTTTTGGTGCAGCTGCACCAAACACTTTTGATGCAACTGCACCCGATTTTAGTACGTTGGGTGCAGTTGCAACAATTTCCTCAGTTTACGGCAGCTTACACTAAAGACTTGGAGCATGCCCCATAAAAAGGGTCCCCCAAATGGCACAAGTTAGAGCAGGGAAAAGCTGGTCTAAATTGCAGCATTTGGTACTCGAATTGAAAATCCCAATCACCGACAGAGATAATGCCGCAGTCCTCGTGCGCCAAATTATCAGCAACCAGGGGCTTGCGGCATTCTCTGGGCTTTGAAAATTGAGACCTTGGTCTCCATTTCTTCTACTTTTTCATTTACTATCCAAGTCCCTGGGCTTGGGCATTGACTAACTTCTGCAGGAGATCTGTTTTATCTTCAGCCTGACTAACTCTGGTTTTCTTATTGAGAGTGCATCAATCTTCTTTGCTAAGTCTGAGACAAACTCCATTAAAGCAGTTATAGATGAGCTAATATTAATAAAACATTGTCTTACTTCATTCAATAGGGCCCCTTTAACAATCCAAGGTATTCCCACCATCTAGTGGTTGCCAGGGGTTTTCTCCTTCCATCGGTATACTTGTTTTTAAAATTCCTTTTCTGTTATTATTTTCAAAATTGGAGGATTTGGAATCGTTACCAGTTTGAATATTTAAGACCATTTCCGACTTGATCTCTACGTCAAGACCTAAGAGAATGCTTAGGTTTGCTTGTTTTGTTTTTTGCAACTCCCCTGGCCCATTCCTGTTGAAATGTTTAAATGAATAGAAGGATTATCACCCTGGATATTGAAGAGCAACTGACACCATCTGGCCAAAAGTGCTATATTGCAGAATTAGAATAAGCATAACCCCAGCAAATCTCATACCAAAACCTAGATTTCTACATTACTTCATGTTAAAGTTATGAGATATTTTGTAACTCTCATTTTACCACTTGTTCAAAAAGACCTCTTTCAGTGAAGAGCTGCTGCTGATGTCATCTAGGGGACTAACAATGCTAGTATTCCCTGTCAGCAGCTTATAGAACCTGTTTCTCCAAAGTTGTAAAGATCATGCACAATGATTTTCACAAGTAAAACAGGCAGCACCAGTTAGCAAAAATCGCTTTAAAAACTATATGTGCTTCAGGTTTTGTAACAGCACTGACAATATTTTGTTTGGGTGCCTTTTTGTTGTGGTCCATTTTTCCAGGGTTGCTGGATGCTGGGTCATAGCACATTGTTGTGAGGTTTGCAGGCTGAAAAGTTTCTGATGTGGTGAAAGGCTGAAATCATTCACACCTATCATTCAATTGAGGCAATTTCTAAGAATGGCACTTTAAAACATTTATTCAATCTCCTTGTAAATGGGAGTGGGAGAGGTAATGCTGTTTTGCAACCTTACTAGGAGTGTTTAATTTAGCCAGCACAATGTTTTCTTCCTATCAGGCTGTTCTGACCCACATTCAGGCTCATCTATGTTTTACTCTAAATTAAAAAGATCATTTTACCAGAGCTAACACTTCCACCCCTAGTAGGAATTAACACATATAAGGCCCCTATTAAAACATATTGTAAAACAGACACTGACAAACAGCAATGAACTTACCAACACATTACAATACTAGCAGCAATACAATTTCCTAACAAGCACAGTAGAGTATCACTCCAAATGGCTTCAGCAGCCTGGAGGCATGCTGACTCAGCATCCAGCAACACAGGGGAAATGGAACACACCAAAAAGGCATTAAAAATGCTAATTTGTCAACTTTGTTACAAAACCTGAAACACATAGTTTTTGTAGCAATGGTATTTGAATGGTGCTGCCTGTTTTACTTTTGATGACTATTTCACGTGATCTTTAAAACTTTGGAGAAATAGGTCCTATAAGCTTGCTGATGGGTAATACTAGACTGTGAGTCCCCTAGATGACATCAGCAGCAGCTCTTCACTGAAACAGGCTTTTTTGAGCAGGTAGTGAAATCAGAGTTACAAAATGGCTCATAACTTGAACATGAAGTAACATAGAAATCTAGGTTTTGATATGAGATTTACTGGGGTATGCTTTTTCAGATTCTGCAGTGTAGCACTTTTGGCATCAGCAGCTCAACCATTGTTATAGCCTGGTGTTTCAGTATTAGCACAGATACACAGTTTATGTTGCTATGGTCTCTATTCTCAAATGTGTGAGAGCCACTGTGTGTGGGGGTCCAATTTCTCCACAGAGATTCCTGGTTCTTCAGAATTATCTTGTATAGTGGGACTCAGTCTGGAAGTTGCAATTGCCACAGAGAAACCTCCCTTTCTGTTTTGTGTTCCAAGTGTTTTAGGATAGAAAATGAGGGTTGTGGCTTCCAGCTGATCTACAGCCTTTGGGGACATTAACACCAAACAGCCTGGGATATGAGCAGCAGCTATTTCATGAATAAAAGCTCTGTGTCCAGTGGGCCCTCTTGATCTGATAGTAGCGGCCATTCCACCCTTGCTGTTTTTTTAATAAAGTTACTGGAGTGGTGAGGACAGCAAAAAGAAAAACAAAGCTTGAATTTTCAATCCTTTTTTCTGACAGCCAGTGCTTAGGTCTAACTCTATCAGTTTTGTTTGTACCAAAGCAGTAGAGGTGCCAATCCTCCCAATTGAACTCCACGTCCATGTCGGTGTCTGTACTGAAGTTCGACTTACTGGAAAGTCCTCCTCCATCTTTTTTCCCTTAATCTTGGCTCTCCTAGGTGCCTGGTTCCCCACAGTCTCAATACAGTCAATGCAGCTGTGGTCTTAGCAGGATCCAGAAAGTCAATCATGCTGGGGACTGTAGCAAAGTTAGGAACAGGGGTGTGTATATCTGCAATAGAAATGACAGTAGGTGTAGAAAATGCTGACCTCAGAATATCTTTCAATCTCTCTGATGTTTTGCTGCTTGTTTGTGGATTTTTTTTTATAGCACAGTTTTTTCCACCTGTGGCCAGCCTAAGCTTGGTGATGGCGTAGCACCTATCTGTTGCTCCCATCTCCCCCACATGGGGATCATGCTGTACAGCTGTGGGATTGTGATTTTTTTGTAGTTATTTTAGTGACTGCCTTAATCCCTATCCTCAACCTGGAGGATGCTGGTATGAAGGACTGAGGTCTAGGTGGGAAGCTGTGCTGAGACACGGCTTCCACCAAGTGCTTAATAGCATCCTCAACTCCTGACACCATCTGCTTGTCAGAACAGTGCCTAACCCTTCCCAGGAGTAGAGGGCTGCCAATTGGCAGCTGAATCAAGCTCCTCCCTCCCCCATAGCTGACCCCTGATGACCTGGGCTTATAATGGAACCTGGGTCGCTGGTGTAACATGAGGGGTGGCATCCAGCGCCTCAACTCTCAGTGCCACCTGGCCTGCTGTGTGTCATTTTTTTAAATCCTTCTTGCTTTTGATAAAGGCCTTTGCTTCTTAGGTCCTATGATTCATTTTAGACATTCTAGGGGATAGTTAGGCTGACACTTGTGCACCAAAGCTCAGGTATGGGTGCAGTTGTAAACATTTGCTGGATAAAAGGATTTGTCCTCACTGGCTCACCTTCTTTTCTTGCTCTTTTTGCTTCTAAGTCATTAAGAGTTATTTAGGGAAAGTAGTTACCATCATGGAGAAACCCTGAATGTTTTCCCCCTTGTCTCAGAGAACCTCTTCAGCCAGCCAGTTCCTCAACCATGTTGGATCTGCCATCTACTGTCATTATTTGTGTTATATGTATACAGTTCTACCACCTTGTGATCAGTCTTCACACTACAACAAGGGACCAACCCCAAGAGGCAAGTACATGGTTTTGTATTCTTTGTTTATTATTTTAACCTGGGTCAATGGGGGGGGGTTGTTATGGTGGCCCATCTTTGCCACTAACCCTTACCCCACCCATTCATTACCAACCATTTACAAAAAGTTTACATTCTTTTAAATTGCTGGTGCCCCCAAATCTGACACAGAAAGACAGAACTAGACTCCACCTACCTACTGGATAAGAAAAGCACTGGAACAAATGTGTAGTGGAGGTTGCAGACTAAGATTCGGGCAACAGTTTGCAGGTTAGCATTGGCTGGTGGCTCAGCAGCGATATAGACCTGCAACAGTGAATTTTATTTCAAACAGAGCTCATGGAGATTTCAACTTCCACCTGAAAGTGAAAAGGTAACAGCAGTCTACAACCACCATCATTCTAGTATGACAGCAGCAGTAGCAGATGACATCCATCCTCCAGGTGAAATGACAGCAAATCCTATTGACACATCCAGGCAAGACAGCAGCGATAGCACTACGGCCCTCATCCCTCAGATGTGACAGCAGCAGCACTATTGCTCCATCTCTCAGGCATGACCAGAGCAGCACTACAGCCCTCATCTCTCAGGTGTGATGACAGCAGCACTTCTGCCCCCCTCCTTCAGGTATGATGACAGCAGCATTTCTATGCCCATCCCTCAGGTGTAACAGCAGAAGCATTACAGACCCCAACCCTCAGTTGTGAAGGCAGAAGCACTACAAATCCCTTCCCTCAGGTGTAATGGCAGAAGCACTACAGCCCCATCCCTTATGTGGGACAGCAGAAGCACTACTGCCCCATCCCTTAGGTTAAATGGCAGAAGCACTATATCCCCATCACTCATGTATAACGGCAGAAGCACTATAGTCCTCATTCCTCAGGTGTAAAGGCAGAAGCATTACAGCTCCCATCCCTCAGGTGTAATGGCAGAAGCACCACAGCCCCCATCCCCCTGGTGTGACAGCGCCTAAGGCAGTACATTTGCCCCATTCCTCAGAAGTGATGGCAGCAGCACTTCTGCCTCCATCCTTGATGTGCGACAGCAGCAGCACTACAGTCCCCATCCCTCAGATGTAACAGCAGAAGCACTACAGCTCCCATTCCTTGGCTGTGATGGCAGCAGCAACAGCACTTTTGCCCCATCCCTCGGGTGTGACAGCAGCAGCAACAGCACTTTTGCCCCCATACCTCAGGTGTGATGGCAGCAGCACATCTGCCTCCATCCTTGATGTGCAATGACAGCAGCACTATGGTTCTCATCCCTCAGGTGTAATGTCAGAAACACTACAGCCCCATCCCTCAGGTGTGATGGCAGAAGCTCTACTGCCCATATTCCTCATGGCAGCAGCAACAGTACTACAGTCCCATCCCTCAGATGTGACGTCTGCAGCACTACTGCCCGCATCCCTCATGGCATCAGTAGCAGGACTACTGACCCCATCTCTCAGGTGTGACATTAGCAATGACAGCACTACTGACCCCCCCCTCGGGTGTAATGGCAGAAGCACTACAACTTCCATCCCTCAGGTGTAAGAGCACCAGCAACAGCACTATGGCCCCCATTCCTCAGGTGTGACATCAGCAGCACTACTGTCCATGTCCCTCAAGGCAACACCAACAGCACTATGGCCCCCATCCCTCTGGTGTGATGTCAGCAGAACTTCTGTCCCCCATCCCTCATGGTGGCAGTAACAGCATTACTGACCCCATCCCTCAGGTGTGACATCAGCAATGACAGCACTACTGACCCATCTCTTAGGTGTGATGACAGCAGAACTTCTGTCCCCCATCCCTCAGGTGTGATGGAAGAAGCACTACTGCCCATCTTTCGGGTGTGATGGTAGCAGCACTAATGCTCCCATCATTGGGTTTGATGGCAGCAGCACTACAGCCCCCATCCCTCAGGTGTGATGGCAGAAGCACTATAACCCTCATCCCTCAGGTGCGATGGCAGCAGCACTACCACCCCCCCATCTAACACAGTCAGTCAAAAAAGGGGACAAGACATTCTTCAGATACATCAGCAAAAGTAGGAAAAACAAGAAGAGGATTGTTAGGCTTAAGGGAGAGGGAGGGGAATGCAAGGAGGGTGACACAAAAAGGCAGAAATACTGAATAAATATTTCTGTTCAGTATTCACAGAAAAGGGGAGGAACAGAGGCTACAGCAGTACAGCAGTTGCCAAGGTGGTGAAGAGGTGGACAATAGTCCATTCACAAGGGAAAGAGTCCTGCAGGAACTCACTAAATTGAAGGTGGACAAAGCAATGGGGCCAGATTGCATACACCCAAGGATATTAAGAGAACTGCAAAGGAAGATAGCAGAACCTCTGGCAGCCATGTTCACCAAGTCATTCAACACAGGGGTGGTACCAGAGGATTGGAGGAGTACACATGTAGTACCTCTACATAAATCCAGCAGCAGGAAGGAGGAGGCAGGGTACTATAGACAAGTCAGCCTCACCTCAGTAGTGGGGAAGATCATGGAGACATTGCTTAAAGAAAGGATACCAGGGCATCTAGAAGCCATTGGAGCCCAGGACCAAAAGCAATACTGATTCACAGTGGGGAGGTCGTGTCAGATAAATCTGGTTGATTTCTTCGAGTGGGTGACAAAGAAAGTAAATCAGGCTGGGGCAGTTAATGTCACCTACCTTGATTTCAGCAAAGCCTTCGACACCATCCCACATAGGAGGCTGATAAAGAAGCTGGGTAGGCTGATTATGGGGAACAGGGTGATAAACTGGGTTAGAAACTGGCTAACAGACAGGAGGCAGAGGGTCTTGGTAAATGGGGTGCAGTTTGGGGAGAGGGGAGTGACCAGTGGAGTGCCTCAGGGATCTGTCCTGGGGCCAGTCCTGTTCAATGTCTTCATTAGCAACATTGCAGAGGGGCTGGAGGGAATGGTATGCCTGTTTGCAGATGACACCAAGATCTGTAACAGAGTGGATACCCCAGAGGGGGGTGGAGAAAATGAGGAGGGACCTAGGGAAGCTCTAAAAATGATCTGAGGACTAGCAACTGAAGTTTAATTCAAAGAAGTGAAAAATTATGCACCTGGGACACAGAAACCCTGGGGAAAGCTACAGGATGGGGGGGGGAGTTGCTGACAATCACAAAGGAGGAAAGGGACCTGGGCGTTATTATTTAAGACTACCTGAAAATGTCAAAGCAGAATAGTAAGGCAGTTGGGAGGGTCAGTGGCATGCTAGGGTGCTGGGATTGTCTTTGGAAACAAGCTCCCAAACAGAGCACATACTACATTGGGAGCCAGCAGCTGCAGTTTACAGCCAGCTTCCTCCATCTTTGGAAACAAGCTCCCAAATGGAGCACACGCTACATTGGGAGCCAGCAGCTGCTGTTTGTAGCCAGCTTTCTCCATCTTTGAGAACAAGCTCCCAAATGGAGCATATGCTACATCGGGAGCCAGCAGCTGAAGTTTACAGCCAGTATGAGACCATTTCTGCCTACATTCCAGCCGTGCTTCTCCTCTGTGAGAGTGCACTAGTGGACTGTGTTGGCCTGTCAACACTTTGCGTCGACTGCCCCACCCATCCTGGTCCAGCTCTTAATTTATATGTCACAAGTGTCATGTGACTTTTCAATCACCCCAGTTTCCCATTGGTTCTGTATATCTCTGTGCCACTAGATGTCACTACTAGGGCTGTGCGAATACCTTTTTCCGAATATTCGACTGAATATTCATTATTCTGTGCTGAAATATTCGGTATTTGTGCTGGTGATGGGGGGATTTAAAAATAGAAAAAAAGCCTATTCCAGCTTCCCCACTTCCTGGCCAGCATTAAAATACATCTCGATGATTCCTGGTGTCTAATGGTCCCACCCCCTAGGAGATCACCGGCCCAATGTGAAGAATACCCCCCGTCAGATTCACAACCCTGTCCCCATCCAGAAATTTAATTAAAATTAGATAAATGCCCCTGGGATGCATGAATGACCCCCCCTGAGATTCACATCCCGTCGTCGAAGTGCATCCACCATCCTCCACACTTCACACGGTCATTTAATTAAAACATTATTTTTTTCCCTGGTCTCTAGTGGACCCCCCACCCTGTCAAGTAGTGACCCCCACCCTGCTCCCCCCATCCATGACTCCAGCGGCCACCGGTACAACCCTCCACTCATCTCCATGGCCAGCAGCCCGACTGAGTGCTTCAATGACTGAGCCGATTGAGGAGCCCAATGAATGACAATGCTTGTACAAGCACGCACTCATTCATTGAATGCTTCCCAGTCGGGCTGCCGCCATGAAGGTGAGGGAGGGCTGTGCCAGTTGCCTGCTGGGGTCATGGGTGGGGGAGTAGGGGTCACTACTCACTACCTGACAGGGTGGGGGGTCCACTAGACACCAGGGAAAAAAACTGTTTTTCAATTAAATGACTGTGTGAAGTGTGGAGGACAGCGGACACACTTCTCTGGCGATGGGATGTGAATCTCGGGGGGGTCATTCATGCACCCCAGGGACATTTATCTAGTTTTAATGAAATTTCTGGATGGGGAAGGGGTTGTGAATCTGGTGGGGGGATATTCTTTACATTGGACTTGCGATCGGCCAAGGAGGTAGGACCATTAGACACCAGGGATCGCCGAGATGTATTTAATGTTGGCCAGAGGGGAAAACACTTTTAAATTTTTTAACAACCCCTGGTTGAATAACAAATACCACTCAAATAGTGGGCTATTCAATATTCGGTTCCAAATATTCAGACAGCCCATTATTCGTGGTATTCAGAAAATAATATTCGGTCTGTGCACAGCCCTAGTTGCTACCCGAGCCTCTCTGCAATTCTCTTCATTAGCTGTAACTCGACCATTTCTATCCCTTTACTTTATCCCCCCTCCTTTTACTACCATAACTATCTAAGTACTCCATGCCACCAACAGGAGTCACTGTTGTACACTTTATTCCTCCTCTCCCTAGCTGAATTCCCCTCATCCCTATCCCACTTTCACCACTTCTACTGCTTACTACTAACCCACTTCATTGCTTTTCCTCCTGATTCCTGCACACCTGCCCTGGCTAGCCTTGAACGGATGACCTTCTTAACCAAAGGTGACTACCCTAACCACTACATCATCATAGCTGCCTAAACTGTTAATGCCTTGTTCATACCCTTAACCTATGTTAACTCTCTAATTACACCTCCTCATTTTGACCCTGCCCACTCACGGCTATTACATGCTCTCTACAGCATCCTACTCTACACTCCCAAACATGCTGTCCAGCCACTCTCTCTCCACACTTGTCCTACTACTCCTCTTCTTCCTGCCAGCTCACTACCATGACAGTCCTTGTCCTATTAACCTCACCCAACATAATTTGAATGTTTCCTTGAAGGGCACCTCAACCCAACCTCCCATACCTATTAGTAATAATTTGACAGCAATACCCATGCACAGTCATATGGGTTATTACTGGGAACTTATGATCCTCTTCCCCCAAATACTCAATTTACCTGTTCCTTATGCACACTCTAAAAAATCAAACTATTGAATAAGGGAAACTTGACTCAACTACCTTAAACTTTATCTGCCCAGGATTATTCTACTCTTACTTCTTATCTCTGGGAATGTTCACCTAAACCCTGGCCCTATGCAAGTCCCCAATGGCAGTCTCAAAACTAATGACTTCCTAAAACTTGCCTCCATTAATATACGCAGTCTCCTGACAAAGATTGATGAGCTGAGGCTATGGGTGACACAACATAACCCCAATGTTGTTACCCTAAATGAAACCTGGCTCTCTGCCAAAATCCCAGACTCTGCATTAACACTTGACATATATACGCTGTTCTGGCTTGACAGGGTTGGTAAAAGGGGTGGGGGGTGAGCCATCTACTTAAAGGACTCCTTTAGGGGCCAAGCACTTCCCTGATTCTCCTCAGAATACTGCCCCCAAATACTAGGGGTTAAAATTCTCCTAGGCATGCATGGTAAATCCCTTTACATACTCTCTGTCTACATCCCCCACATGAAAAGCACATGGTTATTAACTGGTAGCCCGTGATGATAGCACTTATAAATGAGCGACTGTAGAAACAGTGACTCATTTATAGCACTATCATGATCCGCTATCCTGCAAGGGTAGCAATAGAATAGCATTTAGAGTAACCAGAAGGGGAGGGATGGGGAGCTGTACAGGAGGGATAGGAGGGAGGGTTCAGGAGGATAGGTGAGCCTGCTGCAACTGAGCCAGCCCTCTGGTGTGGTGGTGAGGGTGTCTGGCTACAGTGCAGTAGGCACTGGGTTAGGGAGCTGCTGGGGGAAATAATTTTGCCGCTGCTAGCGGTTGTGTAATTAATCCTTTTTTTTTTTTACAGAATTTCACCCCCTGCTCGAGTTGTACCCCCCTGGAGTTGAGAAACCTTAGTAAGGGGGTGCGGGGGTTGATAACCCCCATGAGGGGGGAGTGGGGGTGCAGCCCCACCACAAAAACACTTTATTTCACCGGAAGTTAGTTCGCTGAGAAATGTATATCGCCGAAATGCCATATTAACTTGATACTTGACTACCTAGAAACCCTACCACATCAGTTTGAGGTAGTTGCTATCGGTGATTTCAACTTAAATTGGCTAGCAGCTGATGATGATGATGCTCTTAAAGATGCAATTGCAGCACATAACATCACCCAACTTATCACAACCCCACCAGATTTAATCCAAGCACAGGGAATAGCATGCTCCTGGACCTCATACTAACCATACATCCTGATAGACACTTCAACACTGACGTTCTCTCTGACTCCATGAGTGTCCACTCGACAACCATCACTCATTGGTCTAACAAGTCCCAAGACCCCCACTCAAGGTTACTTTCTGGCTCATTTTAAAATGTGGTCAACTTGACCAGCTTCGTGCTTACTTGGCACAATGTGACTGGTTACCACTAGGCTCATCTAGTAGTGTGGATCGTGCTCTAACTTACCTTATAACGCACTTCAACAAAGCATGTGACATTTTTGCACCGATACGAAAAATAAAGTCCAGAGGAGTCACTAACCACTGGATCACCCCAGCCTTACTTTGTATGATGAAAGCTAGGGACAACCTCTGGCACATAGCTCACTGCACAGGTAAACTAGCTGACATGCAGCAGTACATAGCTGCCAGAAATGCCTGCACTAGGGAAATCAGTCAGGCCAAAATTGCCCACTTCCAAGGCAAACTCACCAACACCTGGGGAAATAGCCAGATTTTCTGGCAAAAGATTAAGGACCTTACTGGCCGGCCAAGTAAAGCATGCCCCACTATGCTTATGGTTAATGATGAACATATTCAAGATCCCAAATCCATCGCTGATGCATTTAACTTGGCTTTCACCAATCTCAGTGAGGTACTCCCCCAACCTTTATGATGAGGCTGACCAAGGGACCCCCAACAACAAATACCCACCCCAACTGCCCCCATTTTATTTTAGAAGGATTATGGCTAAATCTAAAAATATCTCCTTAGGGTGCTCGGGAAAGCTAGGAGCAGCAGTGACTAACTTGATTTAAACCTCCAAAGCCTCTTCCTGGATATCATCTTAAAACCCCTCACCACCATTTTCAGCCTATCCCTAACATTAAAGGATGTCCCTCAGATTTGGAAAGCAGCAGTTGTAACACCAGTCCACAAAAGTGGGGACAGGACACTACACTCTAATTATTGCTCGATTTCAATTCTCCCTCCCTTATTCAAAGTCCTCAAGAGAATAGTCACAGACCAACTGACTGATTATCTAACCTAGTACAATATTCAGTGTCCCCAGCAACATGGTTTCAGAAAGGCCCATAGCACCACTACTGTCCTGTTAGATTACACTGATTTTATTCACAAAGCCCTCAATCATGGGTCTTTGGTAGGTTCAATTTATATCGACCTTACCAAGGCATTTGATACTGTAAACCACTTCCTCCTTCTTCAATCCCTTCCTGCCCTCGGCCTCTTTTCTGAAATAAATGGTTGGTTTCACAGGTATCTGAATAATAGGTCCCAACAAGTTAAAATAGATGGCACCCTGTCCCGCAGTCTCCCAGTTCGATCAGGAGTCATGCAAGGGTCCATCCTGGGACCATTGCTCTTCAGCCTATACCTCGATAACCTTCCTAAAGCTTGGGCTAGTAATGTTGTACTATATGCAGATAATGCTATTATTTTCACCAGCCACACTTCCCCATTTACACTCTCAGATGAACTCCAGCTCAGTTTCTCCAACTTCTTATGAACTACAAAAAAAAACAAAAGCAATGCTTTTTGCCAGCAACCATAATAAATTCAAATCGATCTGCCTAACTATCTGGAACAATCAGAACCAACCCCTCGAGATGGTAAGCGAATTTAAATATTTGAGAGTCACACTTGATAGCTTGCTGTCATACATCTAACATATTCATCAAATCACCAACATGGTAAATGCCAGACTCGGTGTCCTGTACAAGCATAGACGCTGTCTTATACCCCCAGCTCTAAAACTTGCAGTGACAGCTCAGTCCTTTCCATTATCGACTATGGTTTGGTAATTTATGGTGTGGCCTGGGACACCGCCCTCAGACAGTTAACTGTCACTCTGAACAAAGCATGCAGGCTGGTAACTAATGCAGACAAAAATACCCACATCTGTGACATTTACTCTTAGACCCAATGGCTCAACTTCAGGGACAGGTGGCCTATCAAACTTGCCTACTCACCAAGAAAATCACCCTCTCCCTAACCCCAACAGCCACCCAATTCCTGCTTCAACCATTTGCTAATCATAAGAATATGCGTAGTATGACCAAACCATCATTCCTTGTCCCTTGCTGCTGTACCTCAAAGGCCCAAAGAACTTTTAGCTATAGGGCACTCACCTGGCTTAATGGGCTAGCTAATGTTATACTCTCAGAAACCAAGCTTGGCACTTTAAATCATTGGTCTGGAAGCACCTCACAACACGTGGCATATGTGACTGTATGGACTAGTTTCCTTTCCCACCGCACCCGACCTCTGATTCTCTCAGTTTCTTCTATTACCGGACCCTCTCGGCCTACTCCATCCCCTCCTTCTTGCATACCCTTACCTTACCCACTACTCATAATCCCACTCTCTCTCTCTCAGTTTTCCTTTTAACCCTGCTCTCCCTTTCTCACTCTTTACTGCCTCCGATTGTCCTTTTTCTTAACCACCCTCACCTTGCTCTCTCTCTCTCTCCCCCTTCCCTCCCCCTCTTTCCCTCCCTCCGCTCCACCCTTCCTTCCCTTTCTGCCTCCTAACTCACTTTACTTTACCCCTCTCTGCTCTTGGTTATGACAATACCTGTTTTCTGTTTTTGGGCTGAGAACCTAGTATGCTTACATTGCTATGACCTACACCAACTGACCTAATGTGACTTCTATAAAGCAGTTATGTATAACCTGTTGTAGTATTGCTCACTGTCTTTAATCTTTGTGTTGATATGACAACACCCATTTTGGGGCAGCGAATCTAGTTCACTGACATTTGTACAACTCCAACCACAATCTAGTAAGTCTCTGTGTAGAACTCATTGCTGCATTACCCTTTGTAATACCTCATTGTTTGTTATTCCGTTTAATTTTTTGTTGTTATCTGTCTGTGCTTTGTCATGGAACCTTTGTAAAAGAACCCCTGGTTCAAAGGTATTTGGAATCCTAGATATCAATAAATAAAATAAATAAATAAAATAGACAGGGGTATCACCAGCAGAGGAGGGAGGTAGTGATGCCATTATATAAAGCCATGGTCAGGCCTCACATGGAGTACTGTGTGCAGTTGTGGAGGCCACATCTTCATAAGGACATTAACAGGCTGGAGACGGTCTAGAAAAGAGTGACTAAGATGATACAGGGCTTGTAACACAAGACTTATGAGGAGAGATTAAGGGACCTCAATATGTACTGGCTGGAAGAGAGGAGGGAAAGAGGGGACATGATAGAGACATTCAAGTACCTCAAGGGCATAAACAAGGTGTAGGGGGAGACATTTTCCATTACAGGAGGAGCACAGAAACAAGACGGCATGACATGAAATTAGATGGTGGGAGGTTAAGAGGGAATGTAAAGAAGTTCTTCTTCACAGAGAGGGTGGTGGACATATGGAATGGCCTGCCTCAGGAGGTGGTGGGAGCATGCACTGTGGATGGATTCAAGCACGATTGGGACAGGCATAGGGGAACCATAGAGGTACAGCAGCAGGTGGGTCAGAAGCAGTAATCCAGTACAAGGGCTTATGGGCAGACTAGATGGGCCAGGTGGTCCTTATCTGCTGAAAATTTCTATGTTTCTAGGTTTCATCTCTCAGATGTGATGGCAGCAGCATTACTACAGCTCCTATCCCACAGGAGTGACAGCAGCAGCAGCACTACTGCCCCACCTTTCAATACCCATGCCCTATGTGCCCAAGTTATCAGTTTCTTGGTCTCAGTTCGTAAGAGCTCTGACATGAATTAAGCAAACCACCAGACACCAAGGTGGATTCCCGCAGTTCAGTCCAATCTAGCATTTAACTGACTAATTTGCTAATGGAGAGCCAGACATCTCCGAAACATTCAAGAAATCCAAACCTAAATTTGACTACTTTCTTACTTAGTTTTCATATCAGAGCTCCAACATAAATTAAGCCACACTGTGTCCACTGACATCATAGAGTACATGAGGCCTTGCTTCTGTGTGCCCCTGAGTGTTCTGTATTTTGTTTCTCCCAGTCTCCCCATCCTGCTCCATTAGCTGTCCCAACCCCCAGTGTGGACCGAGTGTCCTGTATGGGTTGGGGGCTGTTGCAGCATGCCTATTACCCCAGGCATCATGTAGTGGCAGGCAGATAGTGGCACCAACTCAGCCAGCCCCCCTTCACCCAAATGAACACAGTCACCTCCCATCCAACAAGGCCAGATCCTCACCCAATGCACCTTCTCACCCCACACAGCACAGTCAGTGCATGGTGAGAGCTGACCTGTACCAACATGGCCAGCTCTCACCATGCACAGCCATCTCAACCAAAATATACAGAAAAAGCTATGCATGCACCAATATGGCCAGTGCCCCCCACTCAACATGGCCACCTCACCCAAAATGAACACAATCAACTCTCCATGCACAACAGCTCCATCTCCCATCAACATAGCCAGCTCACCAACTTGGCCCCAACCAACACGATCAGCTCCCACCAACATACATGGTCTGCCCCCCAGACATGCACACACACACACACACACACACACACACACACACACACCACCCATTTCAGCAACACCAACAAAATGTTACCCTTTCACATGTCCATGCCCTCTAAACACATGCCCAGCTCCCTGTTCAGCAAGTTCCCCTTTTTTTTGCCTTTAGCTCAGCAGTCTCACAAATGGCCAACTCCCTCACCAGATACCCCCCACATTGCAAGCTCCCCTTTCACATGACCAGCTACACACAGTCACAGTCAGCAACCACACACACACACACAGCCAACTCCCGTCTCCACCCACAGTCTGCACCCAGTGCAATATGGCACTCCATGCAAACTGGTGGTCTGACATCATAACTTGTACCCTGCATATACTAGTCACACTGCAGCCTCTCAACCCTTTCCCAACATGAAAAAAGAAATAAACATATTTTTCTAGCTGGGGACAAGTGGGGAGACAGCATCCCATTCACTGCTGACACCCTGCCTGTGTTCATTCTACAAAATGAAATGCAAGAGGTCATTTGTACCGCTGAGTTTCCAAAAAGTGGGTTGTTTGTATGAAATGTGGGGACTTGAGGAATTTAAATTGAAATGGTGGACATGGACCACGTCCATTATTTCAATTAGAATTCCTTGAGTGGCTCACACTTTTAATCTGGAACAATTTGCTTTTCAATTTTTGGAGCTTTCTTTGTTTTGAGTGCTGTCAGGGTTTAGTGATGTCATGAAAATATTTTTCTGAGTACTGATTTGTTTGAATATGAAATAAACATTTCTTTTGTTCAGCAACTGCAGTCTCATGTAGTTTGTTAAATAAAAAGTTGTCACTCATCTCAGCATCTTTTTTTTTAGAGATAAGTAGTTGCTTTGTAAACTTTGTCACTGCTGGACTCATGCACTTCATGGGGACACATGTCCCAGCACACACATCACCAGAAATGCAGTTCCCTCATTCATCCACACACATGGCCACCCAACCAACATGGTCAGCTCCCCAATTCAACAAACTTTGACTTCCTAGCTATGTACAGCTCCCAACACACAGCCAGCCTTGCCTCCGCACACACCCACACACCCACGGCTAGCTCCCCTCAACCCATGGCCAGCAATCCCACTCAACACAGCCAGCACCCCTGATACACACAAAGGGCCAGATCCTCTTACTCCACATATGGCCAGATCCCTCCACCCAAAATACATGGCCAGCTACTCCCCCCACCCAGAAATTGCCATCTGTTCCCCCCTCCTAGACATTGCCAGCTGCTCCCCTGCCTAGACATGGCCAGCTGCTCCTCTCCCTGACATGGCCAGTTGTTCCCCCAGACACAGCCAATGCTCCCCCTGTCTAGACATGGCCAGTTGCTCCCCCTGCCCAGACATGGCCAGATCCTGCTGCCCAGTCACAGCCAGCTCCCACCACCCAGACACAGTCAACTCATCCCATCCAAATATGGACAGCTCCCCTAGCCCAGATATGCCCAGCTCCAACATGGCCAGTAAGTCCCCTCATCCAAGCATACAGTTCCCACCCTACATGGCCAGAACCATCAAAAAGAATGCACAGCTTCCCACCCCTGCAGCAAAATAAACAGCCCCTGCACTAACACAGCCTGTGCCCAAAGCCCAGCAGGCTGAATGGCTAGTTCCAACACCCCACCGAAGCAAACCTGGCCAGCATCCCTACCCCACCAAAGCAAACCTTATCAGCATCTATACCCCACTGAAACAAACCTGGCCGGCATCCCTGTCCTACTGAGTAAACATCCACCACACAAACATGGCCAGTCCACCCACCCTAACACACAGCCAGTCCTCTCACCTTACTTATGCAACCAGCCCCACATCATCCTGGCCCAACAAACAGCTCCCCCACCACATCAACATGGCCAGTCCACCCACCCTAACACACAACCAGTCCCCTCACCACACTAATGTAACCAGCACTACACTCTTGGATAGCTCCCCCAAACAAATGGCCAGCTTCTAACCTACACACACATAGCCATCTCTGCCCCACCACACACATGGCCAGCTCCCCCGACACACACGGCCAGCTCCCACCTACACATATACACAGAGTTAAAGTCACCAAAATGGCCAGCTCACACATGCGCACCCAGCCCATCCCATCACCAACACAGGCAGCACCTCACACATATGCCCATTCCATCCCATCATGGCCAGCCACCCCCAAACAGCTCTCCACCCTTGCATGAAAACAACAAGACCAGTGAGTTTCCTCCCCATCCAAGCATCTAGCTCCCACCCTGCATAGCAAAAACTCCTGAAATAGACAGATAGCTTTTGCCCAACCCCGCCAACATGAATGGCCAGTTCCAACACCCCACCCATGTGAACCTGGTACTCATTTCCACCCCACCCAAGTGATTGAATTTGGCTCATATCATCATAACATAAGCATTTTAGGTGCACTTAAGCATTAAATTAGCACACATACAACCTGACCTCACACCACATTCCCGAGTGGATAAAGACTGTGGCAGCTCCTTGAGTTAGAGTTAAAGTCACACATAAACAGACTTATTAATGAATATTAAAACTTAGTGTGCAGTTATTTCCATACAACCTCCCCCCTTCCCTGAGTGCACACAGCAGAACAAAACTTACTGAGCAGTTCAGGATGGAGAGTAGATTTAAAGAGGAGGACTTGGAGGATAAATGTAGTCTTTGTTGGTGTTCTGCAATGGTCTCCCAGCAGGTCCAGAACTTACTGAGCAGTGGGCAGAATTATTTCCCTATAACCTCCTACCCCACATGAGTGCACCAAGATGGCAGAGACTTCTTCAAAAACAACAGATAAGCAGAGGCCAGCAGGGAGGGAGCAAAAAGTATCCTTTGGACACTTCCCTCCAAGGGTGAGGGTCATAGCACACCACTCTTGTAGCAGTTTCTGACGGTGTTTAACAGAGATGTTCTTGGCAGCATGGGTGACCACATGCTGCTGAACACCCCTGCCCAAGGTTGCTGCTGCGGCTACATGTATTGCAGGAGGTGGGTTGGTGCCCCAAAGAGTGGAAACATGGCTGCTCTGCAGCATCAGATAATAGGCTTCAATAGGCCTCCCTCTTGCCACAAGACCACTCAGTGCACCACGCCTGGCCCCCAACTGACTTCCCTGGTGTCAAAGGCACTTCCTCACCCCTTTTACCCACCAAAGAGGGGCTCCCCTTCAAGGACAAGTTTCACCACCTACAGGAAATGTTCGCAGAGCTCTGAGGGGAACTGAGACAGGCACGGCAGTGGGGGTTGGTCCAGCGGGCAGAGGGAGCTGGCATGTGAGAGCCCAAAGGAGTGGAGCTGCAAAAGGGCCCTGAGGAGCAAAAAAAAACCAAATAAATAACTCAAATGTGTCTGTCTGTTTCATTCATACACACACACACACACACACACACACACATATACACACACGCACACATGAGGTCCCTCTGCAGCAACACAGACAGCACTGCCAGCCCCCCCACCCAAGTGAATAGATAGGTTTCACATCACACCAACACAACCAATCCCAACCAACCCACCAGTATGGCCATTCACCCTCAAAATGTACACAGCCACCTCCCGCATTTTACCCACCACAGCCAGTGAATGCAGCCAACTCTCCCACCGTACCAGCTCAAGCAGTTCACCCACCCTACCGGCATGGTCAGTCCCTCCCCACAAAGAAAATTAACTCAGCCAACTTCCCCACTCCCTGCACCAACACAGCCATTCCACTAACCACACTCAGCTGACTACTCCGTCACACAAAAATGAGCAGTTCAACCATCCTACCAGCACAGTCATTTCCCCCAACAAGGAACACAGCCAGCTCTTACACCACCAAATGGTCATTCTGTCCACCACACCCCCGAACACAGTTGAGTATGCCATCACACCAATACGAGTAGTCCAACCATCCTACCAGCATGGTCAGACCCTTCCCAAAAAATGAACACAGCCAACTCCTCATTCCCCATACCAAAATGGCAGTTCCGCCCACCACATCCAAGCTAACACAATCAACTCCTCTGTTGCACCAACATGAGCAGTCCAACCATCTTACCAGCATGGTCAGTCCCCACCCACCAAAAAAAATGAACACATCTAGCTCCACCACTCCCTATACCAACACAGGCATTCTGTCCCTCACACCCAAATGAACACAGCTGACTCCTCCATCCCACCAACATGAACAGTCCAATCATCCTATCAGCATGGTCAGTCTCCCCCCTTCCCAAAAAGACTAACAGCCAGCTCCCCTCACCCCCCCCACAGTCCCCACTACATGCCTCCCCTTTCACCATCACAGCTAGCATCCCCAACCACATGGCCAGCCCCCTTCTCACACACACACCAAACCCCACTTCCCCATACACCTACATGTCCAGGTCACTACACACCACCACCTCTAAGGACAATGTCTGACCTAATATCTAGCTAGCTACTCTTAAACATGGCCTGCTCCCACAACATCCTGACCACATAGCCAGATTCCACAACCTTTCAGCAACACAGCCATCTCCCTACCCATACATTGTATAATCTCCCTACCATATGACCAGCTTCCCCTCCAAGCACACAGCCAGCTCTCACCACCAGCATAATAATCCAGCACCTCCCAATCATACACACAAAAAAATCATTTCCATGTCCAAATTAATTATGCCAACAGCCACACTTGATCGCCTTGCTGTAAACTACCCCCATGAGTGCATCACATCAGCAGTACCTCTACCCCCTCAAAGAACTGTTTTTAAAATTCTGGAACACTTGCCTGTGCGATTGGACTTAGTGGGTAGGCAACAGTCTCCCCCAAAATTTCATGCCCATCAGATTCTGCCCAATGTGCAGGCAGAAAACAATGACAAACACCCTTTCAAGAAAAAAACAAATGCTTTGCAGTGGGGCTGGTAGCAAGGCACAGTTGCAGAATTAGCCTGGCCCTAGTAACCCTCAATTGGAATTGCCCAAAAGAAATATAAAAAAAATGGCCAGATAAATTCCCTACCCCCCACTTCACAACACTGTATAGCCTATATTACATCAGCAGTTAGACTTGGCACAGAAAATTGCAGTAGTCTTTTATTCTGCAGTTTCAGTTGGCAGCTTTAACTTCAGGGCACCTTGCAGTACTTATATTTTCCACAAAAAATGACCTTACCAGTGAGATTTGTGTGCAGCTTGTAGACAGCACCACTAGTCTTAACTCAATCTACCCCCACACTACAACACACCTAACACAGACTGAAAACTGTAGACTTCTCTTTTGTGCTGTCCCCTTTATATGTTGGCTTGTGTGCCAGCCAACATATTGCAGTAGTAGCAGATTTAGAGGTGCGGTCACTGTGGGGGAATACAGAGCACGCATCAGTATGTGTGTCCCTCATTCCCCAATAAGCCAGCTGCAGGCGCTGACACCCGCAATATGTGAAGTGGTCACCAGATGTAAGTAAAGTACTGCTGCAATGAGAGCCAAGCTCGTCACACAGCGGCACAATAACACGCCTCCCCACATGCCTTTCCTGGTGAAGCACTTCAGTAAACACGGCGGGACTGACTGCTGCCGCCACTTCATTTGGCGATGGGGGAGCCCACTCCCCGTCAGCATGATGCCCCCTCCCATTCCAAGTGTGCCGAGGGGGTGCCGATCTCCCGCGGAATCATGCAACCCCAACAGTCATTCCTTGCCAACTGGGAGCCTAATCCCCATTGGCTTCAGTCCCCGCCTAGTTTAGTTGCCAATGGGGGAGCCCTCCCATCGGCATAATGTCCCCAGCTGTCGGTGCTGTGTGCCGAGGGGTGCCCAATCCCCACAGCATCATGCGTGCCCCCACCCATTTCTGTGCTGATGAGGGGCCACACCATCGGCTGTGGTCCCGTCATAAAAGGTGGTACACTGGGAGCCCACCCCAGTGTACCAAAATAAACACCTGCAAAAAGAAAACGACCTCATTGTCTTTTTTTATCTGTAAAATAAGAAAACGGTCCTCTTAGTCTCTCCTGCCCTCCCCAACCCACACCCACCTCTGCATATCCTGGCTCCCCACACCCCCTCACCCCATACTTATCTCGAGTCAGGCGTGGCGATCTTTGGTGGACCGGGAACACGTCTGCACTCTTCAAAGCTGATCGCAAACTAAAGAAATGCTGGTAAGCAGTATAATGGCATAAACAGGGTTTTTTCAACTTTGGTGCATATCTCGGACATTTGTGGGAATTGTTGCACCAAATTTTCAACATGGGGTTATTGGGACCCCTTTTCATGAATTCAGTCACTTTCATAGTGTTATTCGGCCTGGAAAGGTGATTTTGCAGTCACTGGTCAGAATTACCTTTCGGGACCGAGTAAAGAAACGACAGTGCCACTGTTCATGAGGTGGGCTCTCAAAAACCCTATGTTGCAAATTTGGTGAAAAAATCCAAAAAACTACTGTTTTACGAGCATGCATTGCACAGTTTCCACACACGCTTGTAACTTCATGAATTTGTAATATTTTCACTCCAGATTTTCAACATTGGCATTTTGCAACACCTCCTTATGAACAGTACAGCTGTCATTTTACATATCCTAGCTGAAATGTGTTTTCGCACTTCCAATGCAGAATAGCACAGTCGCTGTGGGAGATCACTTTTAGGGACAGATTAAGAAAATGACAGTGGCACTGTTCATGAGCAGAGATCCTAAAATGCCTATGTTGAAAATTTAGTGATGGAGGTCCGTAAAATGAATGTGCTACAAGCATGCGTTGCACAGTTTCCACGCACCCTTGTAACTTCACAAATCTGCAATATTTTCATGCCAGATTTTCAACACTGGCATTTTTTTACACCTCCTTCGAATAGTATAGCTGTCATTTTTCACATCTTGCCCAAAATGTGTTTTCTCACCTGTGGCGCACAATGGTGTGGTTGCTGTGGGAAATTAACTTTTGGGACACATTAACAAAATCACAGTGCCACTATTCATGATGGGAGGTCCCAAAATGCCTATGTTGAAAATGTGGTTAAAAAAATCCCCAAAATAATTGGGTTACGGACGTGTGTTGCGCAGTTTCTATGCCTGCTCATGACTGCAATTTTGCATATTTTCACTCCAGATTTTAAACATTGCCATTTTTTTATGCCTCCTCATGAACAATACAGTTGTCATTTTTCACACCCTGCCCAAAATGTATTTACGTGCCTGTGTGGTCAAATGGCATAGTCGCTGTGCAAACCACCTTTCGGCTAACAACCTGATAGTGCCGATCTTCATGAGGTGGGGTCACAAAAGCCCATGTTGAAAATTTGGAGTGAAAATATCAACAAACGCTATGTCATTAGGGTTTCCAACTGTACTACCCACCCTGTAGAGACACGTCAAGGTGTGACTTGGGATCATTGGTTGTAATGCTCACGCCATTCCACCTCCATACCCACCCTGCAGCCAGTCACAGGCATCAAGGTGTGTCTTGCAGTCTTTGGCCCTAAAGTACACCCCATTCTCCTATACTACACCCATCTCGTATATTTTCTTATGGAATGGGTAAGTATAAGGCCCAAAGACCCTAAAGCACACCACAACACTTGTCAGTGTCTACAGGGTAGGGTGAGGTTAAATGGCATGGCGTTATAGCTGATGACCCAAAGGCAAAACCCAACACCTGTCAGTCTCTGCAGGGTGGGTGTGTGGTTGGCATTAGTTCAATACTTCACTGCCATTCCTATTATGCATCTTTAACTCCTGCACTACCAATGCCAGCGAGACAACATTCAGCATTGACAAATGCTTGTTTAAGTTCAAGTCAGCGATTGCCTCACTGTAGTAAGTTTTGCATTAGTGAGTGTAGCAACAAGAGGATCAAGTGCGTGGTCCAGCATGTCAGCAGCAAGCAGTGGGTGGTTGAGCAGGTCAGCAGCAAGCAATTCTACAGACTAAAGCAAAGGCCAGAGCTGGTACCATGACTTTAATAATGCCGTGCCCATATCCATGGAGTGTCAGTGAACAAATGTTATTTCCCTGTTGGCACCGTCAGGTGTTTGAATTACCATAGGCCAATCAGATTTATGAACATACATACCAACATACGAAAATGCCAGCAGAAACAGACCATTTAGGTCTATTAAGTCTGTTCAAGTGTGCAGCTGTCAGTCAATTTTACTGGAGCTGCCCCCCCTTCCCTCCCTGGAATTTCCATCCTCACTCTCACCTCCCCTACCCCTCATCCCTCCTGTTATGACTCTACCTTTTACCCTCTCTCACCCCTTTTAAAGCTGACCACTGTTTTCAATGAAACTACCTCCTCCGGCAGATCATTTCACTTCTTTCTGTGAAAAAGTGCCTTCTTGTTTCCATTTTGATTCTTCACCCCACCAGTTTCAGACTATCCCTCCTAGTGGACCTATTCCCCTTAAACTGAAAATGCTCTTTGTTCTAACCTTGTTCATGCCCTTAAGGTACTTGAAGGCTTCAATCATGTCCCCCCCCCCGTCCTCCAGTGAGTACATATTAAGCTCATGCAGCCTCTTCTCATAGGGTTTGTTCTCCAATCCCTGGATCATTTTGGTCTCCCTACATTGTACACTCTCCAATAATTTGAGGTCTTTTTCAGATAAGGATGCCAGAACTGCACACAGTACTCCAAGTGCTGTCTCATCAATGACCTATACAATGGTCAAAAAATGGAGGGTGAGGAGTACCAATGCCCCTAGTCTGGGAAACAAGCTCCCTGAACTAGTAGCCTTGATGGAAGAGGGATGCCTGCATATCATAGCAGTCACAGAAATATGGTACACAGAGAACCATGACTGGGATGTCAGCATACCAGGGTACACAATGTACAGGAGGGAGAGGGAGGGTAAAAGAGGAGGAGTAGCTCTCTACATAAGGGAAGGGATCAAAGCAATGGAGCTAAAGGGTAAACAGGGAGGAGAGGAGGCACTGTGGGTCACCCTTGAGACAGGGAATGGCTCCACAATCTGCATGGGGGTTGTTTACAGACCCCCATCTCTGGAGGAGGAAATGGACAAGGAAATGATAGAAGGCATCCTTAGAATGGCAGAAAAAGGGGAGATAATGTTGATGGGGGGCCTGAATACATTAAATGTTAACTGGAGCACCTTTGCTGTAGCCACAGCCAAGAGCAGGGTCATTCACAATGCCCTACAGGGGCATGCCTCAGACAGCTAGTGCTGGAACCCACTCTCAGGAGGGAGCAATCTTAGACCTGGCACTCTCACATGGGGACAGAGAAAGGATCTCAGATTTAGAAGTGGGTAGCCATCTGGGAACAAGTGACCACCAAACAGTGTGGTTCATGACAAACACAGCCATAGAGTCAAGCCATACCAGGGACTGGAAGGAAAAGTATGCCTCTTGCAGATGACACAGAGATCTGCAACAAGGTTGATACACAAGGGGAGGGGTGGAAAGGATGAGAAGGTATTTGGCAAGGTTGGAGGAATGGTCAAAAGTATGGCAGCTTAGATTAAATGCAAGAAAGTGCAAAGTAATGCATCAGGGAAACAAAAATCCAGGGGCAGAGTACATAATGAGGGGGAGGTACAAACAACAACAAAATGGAAAGGGACCTGGGGTAGTCATATCAGGCAACCTAAAGGTAGGCAAGCAATGTAAGAAGGTAGTAAGGAGGGATGGTGGGGTACTGGAATAGCTGTCGGGTACTGGAATGCATAGGAGAGGCACCACCAGTAGAAAGCAAGATGTTATTATCCCTCTGTGAAAACAGTTGTTGAGACCCCATCTGGACTACTGCATGCAGTTCTGGAGACCCCATCTCCTCAAGGACATCGACAGGATGGAGGAAGTCCAGAGGAGGGCAACTAAAATGGTGCGGGGTCTGCAACAGAAGCCATACGAAAAGAGACAAAAAGGAACTTAATATGTATATCCTCAAGGAAAGGAGGAAGAGGGGGGGCATGATAGAAACTTTCAAGTACCTCAAGGGAATAAACAAAGTCTAAGTGGATAGCATCTTTCAGAAAAAAAATGTGCAAGAACAAGGGGGAACAATTTGAAGATAGAGGGGAGACAGCTCAGGGGTAACGTGAGGAAGTATTTTTTCATGAAGAGGGTGTTGGATGCATGGAATAGCCTTCCTGAGGAGGTTGTGGGGTCACAAACAGTGGGGGAATTCAAGAATGCATGGAACAGACATAAATCAATTCTAGGGGGTTGGGGTAGGAGGAAGTAGGCTGTCCGTTAACAAGGATCTGTAGCTTATCCAATAGGTAGGGAAATGGGCAGACTGGGTGGGCCAAGCAGCCCTTAATTGCTGTCAATGTCTATGTTTCTATGGCAAAATTACTTCCTCTTTCCTGGAGGTGATTCCTCAGGTGATTCATCCCAGCATTTGTTTGTTTTGGCTGCAGCTTTACAGCACTGTGCAGAGTGTCTGATGTCCCTCCTGTTGATTACCCCTAGATCTTTTTCGTCCTTTGAACTGGTCACCTATACACTTCACAACCAGTAACAGGCCCTAGGTTCTCAGCTCCCATGTGCATGATCTTGCACTTCTTGGCATTGAACCCCAACTGCCAGATACCCGACCATTTCCCGAGCCTTGCCAGGACCTCTACAAGCTCCTGTCTCCCCTCCCCTTTGTCCACTTTCCCACAGAGTTTAATGTCATCTGTGAATTGTCAGATTTTACTTTTGACCCCATTCTGTATGTCCCCAATAAAGATGTTAAACAACAAGGGTCCAAGTACTGAGCCCTGTGAGACCCCACTGGTCACATGTGTTACACAAGGTCCCTGCACCCTAATTGATACCCCAGATGTACACCGCAGACAGCTAGCATTTATGTATATGTTATACTAATATAGAGCTAAGGACATCTACCATACAAGAGTAGATGCCAGGATATGTATGCATATGATTGCTATACTTTACTTTCTAATATACACATGTATTTTTGCTTACAAGATGTTAGAACACTTGTGTCCTTGTAGTGTTATGATATCTGAGTCGGCATTGCCATGTTCTGATGATTTGTATTACTATATGGCTATGTACAAACTGTACTTTTGTTTCCACAAAGTGATGACTAACAAAATTGTATAATGTTATCTAGGACTGATGAGCCACCTCTGATTTAACCAATAGGACTCACCTCTGTAACTAGAAATGTTTCTAACTTACAGTAACTATGGTAATTATCTTAGGTATATAATGTAAGACATTACGCCTTCTACCTTGAGATCCAGAGACTACTACACTCCTAGAGGTATAGGGAATGCATAGCATTAGCTCCCAGTTTCCTAATGGTAAGAACTGCTTAGGACAACTGTGATTTTCCTTTGGTAGTAATAAACATTTATTACTCTTACGCAACGTGTTTGTGATTCCTTGCATTCCCGCTATTGCCAAGAACCTGAGAGTGAGGGTTTTTAGACCTCCTGACAATTGGCTGACTGCAGGCAGGCAATATTTGGTGTTTGCAAAGTTTCACTTGTTGCTACTACTTTCCCTTCCTAACAGGGACAGAAGGTGTACACCTGCATCACCTCTCTCTGTTTTCCACCCACTTTGTAACCATTTGCAAAGTCTGGCTGTTTACTGGTTGTGGTCGAGCCGTCTCACCTCACCCCACGGCAGTTTTGAATTGAAAGCTATAAGTGCAGAGTAGCCCACCTGTGACTTAGTGCACCTGTTGTGGATCGCTACACAGCACGGCACCTTTCACAGTTTGATTTTACATTCCTCGCACTCAATGGCCACGTAGACAAACATCTGTGCAGACTTGAGACTCGATGTCTCGAACTTCCTTGCCTCCCATGGAGGATGGGCTGACTTTGCACAGGATGCAAGTCAATTTGACAACCCCATGCTGGGGATTTCAACCCAGTACACAGAGACGAGACAAACAGCCAGTCTCATCTCTCAATCAGGAGATGGGACTGTGGGAAACTGAATGTTTGAAAAGAGAGTAAGATTTGGAGTCTGAGCTCCAAACTCTGTGGAATGAAAAGGATTCACTTTTGCATCATTTTGTTCAGGAAAATGAGCAGGAACTTTGTATGTTGAAGCAGGAATGTGAAAGTTTGAGACAGGATGAGGGGCAGGCATTGAAAATGATTGATTTATTAAGTAGAACTAATGACCAGATCCATGATGAGTTAGGAGAGCTCCAGGACGAGATGAACCAGGTACTGATATTATGTATGTAGCTACTAGGGACAATCGTGAACTGAGCGCTGCGTATAGAGTGTTACAGAAGCAGTTACAGGATGATGTGGATCAGAATGTTGCAAAAGTTAGTCATGAGGAATGTGAATGTAAAATGGTGAAACTGCACCATCAGTGAGAGATGCTGGCTGGTCACGTCAAAGTGATGGGCGGCGTAGCTCCCATCCTGACAAAGTCATCTGAGAAGGAGGAGTCAGATGATTACATTTCTCAGTGCAACACCCAGTCATGCCCCTACTATAGCCTAGTGACCCCACTCCACCATCCACAACATGACGGACCCGTCACACGAAACCACATCCCTACATCATCAATGGCATGACGACCATCATGGGCAATGCCAACATGGTGACCCCATGATGGGGGAGCAGGCCCAGGTTTAGTCCCAATGGCACCACCGATTGCCATTATTTCTATAGATGATAAGGAAGAGATAGAAAAAATGATTGATAATGCCTTAGGCAATGTGACCCTTCCCAAGAGAAACAAATGGGTTCTCCAAACTCAGATTAGGCAGCTGCTACAGGATGCTGCTATTTGGGAAGGAATGGTCTGCACTGTGGCTGAAGCCGCAGCTCAGGCAGCCCTAGCAGGGCACCCGAGACAATCTACCTCTGAACGATTGTCCCAGCAATCCCTACAAATGGCTCACTCTGTTCAGCAAATAGCTGACAGCATTGGTCGGATGAGCCCGCCTGACAACCTCAGTTGTCACTTGGAAAAGGTGCATGCTAAATGCGAAATGCTTAGTCTCACTGCAGACTACCAAGTCCAGATCCTATGCCAGACCATTGATCCTGGCCTATGGGCGAGACTCCCTGATGCTATCCGACAGGATGGCCATGCCACCTTTGATGAAGTTGCAGCTGAACTCATTACACACACACAACCCTGGTGTGGTAGGAGTGATGCTCACATACCCTGTAAAACAGAATTTGAAGGAAATTCCAGTGGCCTTCCACCAGAGGCTCTGGATGGCCTACTGAGCAGGAAAGAATCTTGCAGGAGAGGCCGTGGATGTGGACCTTATTAAGTACAAAGCCTTATTCCTTTGGAACATGATCCCTACAGTGCAAGAGAAGGTAGAGCCAACCACCCATCCCATAACAGAGAGGTTTGCCGATATTCTTCAGAAGACAGAGAAAGTTTATCAACTCTACATCCATGATTCAAGCTCTGGATCCAAGAAGGTAGCTGCTGTGGAATCCATCCCGGAGACCACGACGCACTACACGATGGAGGAGCAGGCCTAAGAGAAACAACCCCTCCCCCAGACAACCAACACCCCCAGCAGGCCCAACAACAATCCTGGGATGGGAAACAGAACTACCACAAAAACAAGAAACACCAGAAAAACAATAAGGGCAAACAACAAAGACCAGGCCCTTCATATAGGGAAATAGCCGACGAGAACCGAAGCCTCCAAGATCTTCTCAGGAAATGTGCTCCATAGCGGACGCTTTCCCAGTTCAGGCCCTTGCTGCAGTACAACTGGGAGAGCAGGCCTCCACAGGCTGTGGAGATACTGGAAGTCCTGGCTCTCGGGCACCTACAGGCCTGAACCTGGAAGCAGCACCCTATATAGCATCAGTACAGCATGGAGAAATGGTTCACAAGAACCAGGCCCAAATGCTCTTTCAAGAGCTTCCCTATGCTTCTACTGGTACAGATTGACAACTACAGGCCCCAGTCCATATTGTAAACAAGCTGGTCTTGGATACAAATGGAAGGCCCTGCACAGAGGCCGAGGTCGGGGGCCGCCTACATACAGTATTATTGGATACAGGCATGGCAGTGTCTGTATTGCAGGATGACAACCCAAACACATCACCTTGGTCCACCAGACAGAAGATCAATATGTCTGGCGTTGATGGAACTAGGCTACCTGTGTACCGCCTCCTGCCACTGCCTCTGACACTGGGACACCTGAAGGTGTATCATACCTTTCAGCTGATGGTACTGCATGATCACCCTAGTATTATCGGAATTGACTTCTTGGCACCACATGGCTGTGTGGTAGACCTGGCCAACATGTTGTTGATACAGATTCAGGGACTGTACCACACTATCATGATCCCTGACTCACATGTGGTTGCAACAATAGCCACAAATGACAAACAGTATGACATCATAGATTTGTTCAAGAACCACAAGCTTTTCCCAAAGCTCCTTCCCATCCTACTAAGGCATCTGGAGGCATTTGCCACTAACAAGCATGATTGTGGCAAGATGCATACTGTCATTGAGGTGACAGGCCCAGCTCATGAGAGGCAAAGGCAATATCCCTTTCCATCCAAGGCCTTGCCTTTTCTTAGGGAAACAATCAAATCACTTCTCACAAGGTGTAATCAGGACATGTGTTTCCACTGTGAATTCCTCAGTGTGGCTGAGAAAAAACATGTGCGCATGGAGACTTACAATTGATTACAGGAGACTGAACCAGGTCACCCCAGTTGTGCCTCAATGGTGGCATCAGCACCAGATCTGCTATGACTACTGACCCTTGACCAACAATGGTTTAGTGTCCTGGGTATTTCCAATGGTTTCTGGTCACTGCCATTGGCCCCTAAGAGTCAATGTAAGCTTGTCTTCACCTTTGAAGGTAGGTAGTACACATGGACCTGCTTACCACAGGGATTCCACAACAGCCCCTTCCCTATTCCATCTGCACATGATGGATGCTCTTGAGATTTTCTCTACACACCAGTGCCTCTTGCAGTATGTGGGTGACCTGTTGCTGGCCACAGTCACACAGGAGCAACACCTGGACCTCTTGGATGAGTTGCTGACTTTCATTTGGAGGTCAGGCCTTAAATGTAACCCATCAAAGATAACTGTGCAAGAAAGAGGTACTCTTTCTTGGTCTGAGGATAACAGACAAAGGCATAAGCCCTACCTGGAAGAAGATACAGGGATTACAGGACTTGCCACTCCTCACCAGTGTGGCCACCATTAGCAGATTTCTAGGTATGGTAAATTATTCTAGAGATTTTATTTGTAATTTTGCTCAGAAGGCCACCCTCTGTATGAACTACTGAAAAGGATGTTTCCTGGACTTGGGTCCCATACATACCAAGCTGTTACTTCACTGAAGCAGGCTTTGGCCTCAGCTCCAGCTTTGGTCAACCCCAGTCCAGCCTTGTCATTCCATCTGGAATCTGCCACCTCTGACATTGCAATGTCTGCAGTGTTGGCCCAGAAGGTCCATGGCACCCTAAGACCCACTGCATATGAATCACAGCTCTTGACCCCAGTGGAACAGAAGTACAGCCTTTGTGAAAGGAACCTTCTGGCTACCTACTGGGCTGTCAAGCACTTTTTGTATATCATTGGGTACTCCCCCCGATCATCAATACAAACTACACCTCAACAACCTTCCTAGTATCAGACAGAGTAAAGGATGGATCAGTCTCTAATACCAGGCTGACACACTGGTCCCTCCTTCTCCAAGATAGGGACATCAAGGTCCACTGAACCAAAATGCCATCCATGCTGGTGCATGGCTTCCCTTTCCAAGGAGAACCACATGACTGTACACTGCAGCCACCTGATCTACCAGATCCAGGCCCTTTCCTTCCTGCTACACCACAATTACTTGAGAACACCTCATTGTGTCATGTTTTTACAGATGGATCAGCTTCCTATTATCAGGGAGAACAGATTGCAGGAACGGGTATATTTGTGGTTTACCCTTTTGGTAACACTGTTAAAATTTCCAAATGCTACCGTGTAGTGTCATCACAGTACGCAGAAATGGCAGCGGTGGCCTGTGCCCTTGAGTTCATCCAGCATGGAGCTGAGGATACAATCATTGTTACAGACTCTAACAGTGTTTGTCGTTCTCTTACAGAATTTCCCCCTTTATGGCAGAATAACTCCTTTACCTCTTCTGATGGCACTCCAGTGAAACACAAGGAACTGGTAAAATACATTCGTTCACTGGCACAGACATTTGCACACAAACTCTATGTACACAAGGTTAAGGCCCATTCCATGCATGACCCCTATCATGCCTTCAATGACTCTGATGACACCCTTGCTAAGGAAGGGGTTCGAGGGGGGGTACATCTGGATAATGGACCATCCAGAGGCCAGAGCAGCTGTGCACACTGCAGCTGTCAGAAAGAAACCTGAACCCTTCTCCCCCTTGGATTTGTCAGAAGCTCAGCATGCTGACTCTGAACTCAAGGATGTGTTTAGACTTCTGGACAAAAGCACCGAGAAGAAGCTACCTGCCCATAACCCATACCGAAGGCATGAAGGTAAGTTACACTTGTTCCCAGATGACAAGCTCATTTGGTACCAACCAGATGACACCACCACAAAACTGTGGGTGGTCACTCATCATCTTTGGTCCAAAATTTTGCACCAAGTGCATTACACCCCCACTGGTGGACACCAGGGAGTGGAAAACACACTTCAGACGCTCAAGACCACCACCTGGTGTCACCAAGGATGTCAAACAGTACATAGATAATTGTCTTGTTTGTGCACAGAACAACCCCATCCCTGCCAAAAGAAATGCCAAATTGCTACCACAAAGGTATTCTGGCACCTGACATGCCTTACAGATTGATTTCATTGATCACCTCACCAATACCAGTAGAAACAACAAATACACACCTTGTGTTACTGATCTTTTCTCTAAGTGGGTTGAGGCTTTCCCCACTAAGGCATGCACTGAAAAGCCACTGCCAAAATCCTGGTGGAACAGATTTTCTCCAGGTGGGTCCTACTTCTTAAGGTAGACTCCGACAAAGAATCAGTTTTACAGGTGAGTTAATGAAAGAAGCCCTCAAACTCCTTGGAGTTCATCAAAAGTTCCACATACCGCACTACCCACAATCATCAGGTCAAATAGAGAGGGCCAACAGATGGATTAAGCAAATGCTTTCCAAATTTATTGAGGACAATCCCAAGGATTGGGATTCCTACTGCGCTACTCCTTATGGCAGTTAGGGGCACCCCTCAGCCACCACTCAGTTAACACCCTTTGAGGTGATGACTTGCAGAAGTATGAGATTACCCAACACCTGTTGTTTGACCTGCACACTCCCACCACAGATCATGTCTCTTTGGACCAATATGTGGAAAAGTTGAGAAAAGACCCAATACACACTCATTTGTATGCTGCAAACTGCATGGGAAAGACCCAGCAACAGTCCAAAATTCAGTTTGACAAACATGCAGAAGAAGTGGATTGGCATGTTGAGATCAGGTAATGGTTCTCAGATTTGCACATCCAACACACCCTTTCTCCAACAAGTGGGAAGGACCTACCCAATTGTCAACAAGCTCAGTCCAGCAGTCTACCAAATTAGACTTATGCAAAACAACACATTGACTGACAAATTTTTTATTTTTATTTTATTTTATTGAAATCTAGGATTACAAATACCTTTGAGCAGGAACTGCTCATTTACAAAGGTTCCACGTCAAGGAATGGTATATACATACAAAGGTCAACATAATAGTACATAGTTACACAATAACAAGAAGTAAGAGAATGAGGCTTAGGAAATTCCAGTAATTCAAAATGTGCCAAATGTTAGGTAGCATGACATAACCAGCCAAGGGCAATCTTGAAATAAGCACTGCAGGTGAGAGGGAATGGGGTATGCAGGCAGGAAGGCCATTGTTGGAGGGTAGAGGGTGAGGGTAAGAGCTCTAAAGGGGAGAGAGAGAGAGAGAGGAGGGATAAAAGTCAGGAAATGCCCCGGGAGGAAAAGGAGAGGGGGCAAGGGGGTAGGCAGGTAGAAGGAGGCAAGGTGGGGAGAGATAGCTTTCAAGACTGAAGTGGAGGGCAGTTAACGGTGGGGCCCTGATTAGGCGAGGCAGTCACAACGACTAGTTGAAATTAGATGAAGTCGGAGTTGTCTCTTAAAAGGGCCAAGAGCAGCAGCAGTAAGAGTTTCTTTGTTGAGAGTATTGTACCACTGTGGTGCTCTGTGGGCAAAGGTCCTCTGGCCCATGGTAGTCCGGCATCTGGGGACAAGGAAGGTTAGTTGTTGTGAACTTCTAGTTCTCTGGGTGTTATGGTGGTCAATAAGTAGCTTTTCAATGCCCGGGGGCATGACTCCGAGGAGGACTTTTTTGGCTAAGAGGCAGGTTTGATACTGTATCCGGCTGATGAGAGGTAGCCATTCTGCCCGAGTGTACAGGTCACAAGTGTGTGTAAGTCGATCAGCCCCAGTTAGCAGCCTGCATGCTTTGTTGAGTGCAACTGTAATTCTGCAGAGGGCAGAGGTGGAGGCAGAGCCATAAATTGCTAGCCCGTAATCGATGATGGAGGTGACAGAGCTGTTGATAGCCAACGAGAGTGCCAGGAGTCATGCAGTGTTTGTGCCTGTAGAGCAGGCCTATACGGATGTTGGTGGCTTTGGTGACAGAATCTATGTGCCGATGGTAGGACAGTAAGCTGTCCAATGTGACACCTAGGTATTTAAAATCAGGAACGTGTTCAAGTAAGGTCCCTGTTTGGTTTAGGATGGTGAGATCACGGGATTTGTACTTGCTCCTGGCATTGTAGAAGGTCATAACCTTTTTTTTGCTGTAGTTCATGACCAGTTTGTGTGACTTGAACCATTCTTCATGCGCATGAATTCGAGCTGTAATTGTTTCTCGAGGAGCTCTGCATTTTGGTGGTTTGTGAACATGACTGCGCATCGGGCGAGAGCAGTAATTTCTGGTGACAGACACTGGGAAGGTCATTGAGGAAGAGGCTGAAGAGTAGTGGCCCCAGGATGGACTCCTGTGGGACCCTGAAAGGACTGGCTTTTCTTCCGAGGTAACACCAGCAATCCTAACCTCGCTGGACCCTCTCCCAAGGTAGCTTGAAAACCAGAGCAGTGCTTCATTGAGAGCCCAATGTTTGATAATTGCTTGAGTAGGAGTGGGTGGTTCACAGTATCAAAGGCTTTGTAAGGTCGATGAATACTGCCCCTACACAGTTTCCTTGATCAAGGTGGTATGGATGAAGTCTGTGAATTCTAATAGTACAGTGGTGGTACTGTGCCCTTTTCGGAAACCATGTTGCTCAGGACACTGGATGTTGTATTTTTCCAGGTACTTGACTAATTGGTCTGAGATGATGCACTCCAGGGCCTTAGACAATGGAGGGAGGATGGAGATAGGTCTGTAGTTGGAGTGCAGTGATTTGTCTCCACTTTTGTGTACCGGTGTGATGGTCGCCTGTTTCCAGCGAGATGGGAACTGGGACATCCTTAGTGATAGATTGAGGACCTTTGTCAAGGGTTCAAGGACTTCTTCAAGGACAAGTGCTAACAACTTCAGGTCAAGGGAGTCACCGCTGTAGCCTGCATTGTGAATGGCCTTCTGAATATAGGTTCTGGCTTCATGTACTGGGATCTCCTTGAAGTAGAATTGTGGGGCAGGGTGTAGCAGTGGAGTAGTTGCAGGAGGGTTACTACCAGAGGGGGCATCAAAGAAATTAGAAGGGAGGACACTATCCAAGTTGGAGAACGCATTGTTAAAGGTGTTGGTGATGGTGTACAGGTCAGTTGTTGGTGTTCCATTTATGTTTAGCATGGTGGGTGGTGACTTAGGGTACTTGCCTGTAAGGTCTTTCAAGTTACTCAAAATTTTTTCCATCACCCCAGGAGTTGGAGAGAGTTTCCTTGAAGTATTTGCTTTTGGCTCTCCTAACTGCCAGCGCACTCATTTCTGGCAGCTTTATATTTATGAATATCCCCAGGTTTGATGTTGCATGGGCACAGTGCCAGAGATGATCCTATGTTTGAGTAAAGTGATTAGATCGGGGGTTATCCAAGGGTTAGCTCTGCCCCTGACCTTCAGCTTTCTGAGAGGTGCAAAGATATTGCAGGCCGCAGTGAGGTGGCTGATGAAAAGGTCTAAGGCTTGGTTTACATCAATGGCAGAGTCAATTGTGTCCAGTCCAGGTGGCTTAGGTGTGTCTTTAGTAGCTCAAGGTATCCCTGCTTTAACACTCTGGTGTGGATTATTTTAGAGGGGCTTAATGAATTTGTTTGTCCAGGTACATGTGACCGGTGAGTGGTCACTGATCCCATCAGGGAGCACTGAGACTTTTGAGATTCGTTCAGGGTGATTAGTTAGGATCCAGTCCAGAAGTGTTCGCGACTCTGTCCTGTAGTTGCATCTGGTGGGGGTGGTAACAAGCTGGGTGAGGTTCTATGACGTGACAGCATCCTTGTAGTTACTGGCCTCCAGTGATAACCAATTTATGTTGAAGTCACCTAGTACTATGAGTTCAGAGTCATGGTGTAATCCCTGTAGGCTTTCCAATATGCTCGCAAATCCATTGTGCTGATCTTTAGGAGGTAGGTACACAGAGGCAATGGTGAGCTCCTTGTTGTGCGCCCCAAGTAGAACTTTAATAGCAAGAACCTGCGAGGGTGGTTTAGGGTTTGAGAACGGGAAGACTTGACCCAGATAGGAATTCCTCAGGTAGATGGCACAGCCCCCACCTCATTTGGAAACCCTGTCCTGCTTGAATATATAGTATCCAGGGATGGTGACTGCAGCGTCTGGTATCTTGGGGTTAAGCCATGTTTCAACAACAGAGAGTACATCAGGGCTATGTTGCTGGACCCAGGTTTGCAAGATGTCAAGTTTGTTAAGAAGGCTGCAGACATTGATTGAGGCTAATGTGAGGGACCCCTCCCTCATTTTTGTGGCATGGGGTGCTAGGCTGGTAGGCCCTGGATTAAGATGAACATTTCCAGATATCAGAAGTAGCATAAGTAGTATCCTAAGAAGGTATGCTTTAATCATTTTGCAGATTAGTTTTGTTGTAGGGCATCTAGTCTTCTTGGCCTTGCTGGTCTGCATTTGTCCTGTGATACTGCAGAGCACAATATATAAAGCCATGTTCTCAGAGGTGCCACGTGATTGATGAAAAGTAATCAAATCCACAAGAAATGGTGAAATACCTGTGACCAGAAAACTGTTATTGTAGCTCAAAGACCCAGAATGTGATAAATTCCTGAAGGGGTTAAATTCTGAAGGTGATGAACACTGGCCTGGGGCATATGCAGGATGTAAAATCCTTTCTTAGTCTTTTCCTTTGTTCTTCAAAATGGTTTTGAATAGACCTCAAACACTAGTACACATATTTTAAGACCAAGTCAGACGGAAATGTGGATTCAATGCAGCACTCCACAACTCAGTGCTTGTATAAGAGATTTACTGACCTTATTTTTGGCTTTGATGGCTTCCAAATAAGTTGATTTATGATGAGAATGCCAATACCTAGTGTTGATGTTTTGCAGTTTCTTAGTCCAGGAAATGTTCATAGATGTTATGTCCAAGAATGGTCTAGTTCCTCCAAGCAGAAACACATGAAAATCCACAAAAACTAAACTACTGACAAGAGACAAACACAAACAGCCAGCCACACAGGGTTAGCCTGTCACCGTGTGTTGGTTACATGGTTACATGCAAACCAGTTGAAACTGTATAAAGGAGTATAATTACTTTTCCTCACCCCATTGGGCAGAATAGTACTAACTTCGCTAATGTCTGATTTTCCTTTTCAGATACACTGACAAGATGGCTGTCTTGTTCCATTTTCTCCTCGTCTCAGAAGTTATCCCCTGCATCCAAGGCATGGTAAAGCACATCCTTCCTCATCTTGATCTGCCTGCAACTACCCCTGAGGGAGTCTCCATCAATGTCCCCGACAATTTGATTACAGTCCAGGAAGGTTCAGATGCTTACCTCACTGCCTCGGTTGTTGCTTCTGATAAATCAACCCTACAAATTGAGTGGCAAACCAAGTCTCAAGGACAAATACTCCCTATGTCCAAACTCTCCAAGAGAACTTTCCATAAATGGCCCAATGCAAAATTATCCCCAAATGGCACCTTGTCCTTGCACCAAACCTCTCTTAGACATTCAGGTTAATACTATATTACTGCCTTAATTGACCCTTCATATTGTGACACACTTTCTAAGGATTCTGCCAGGAAATTTTGTGCCATACACAACATGGCCTCAGCTGCCATGTATTTATCTGTGTTACTCCCCCACTGAGAAACAAGTTTTGGAATGTCCAGAACAAAATCCTGGTCCTTGTAGTGATCTCACAGCCATTGCTTTACCTGGCTCACTTATTAACAACTTACAATATATGCATATACCTGTTTTGTTTTGTTTAATTTGACTTACTGGAATATGAAGGAATTTGGTATGTCATACTACTAACACATCGTTATTTTATAGTACTTTGTTACTTGATAGCTTAGCAGCTTTTCAGATTCGTAATCCAGACCCTATTGCCAGGGGCACATACCACCGAGAGTAGAGGCAATTGTAGGAGAAAACCTATTTCTCAGAAGGATGATCAAAGTCACAAAAGAAACACACGTGACATATCAGATGTCACTGGTGCCACAGGCACCATCACTGGTCTCTTTGGTACTACAGTGTCTATCTGGAATAAAGCAGACATTGCTACTATCAAAGCGTATTCACAGAATTTTGAAGCTAGTATGATCAATGACATCATACCCCATTATTGCATGGTGTGGATGGCCTTAGTCAGGAAGAAAGATACACTGTATATAATATGCACAATATTTCTAAGGCATTTTCAGATTCTAAAGAAAAGATTAACGCCCTTATTGCACAGAACAATAAGGAGGCAGATAAGCAATACATTGCCCGTGAAATTTTATGTTCTGTCTATGGGTCATATATTATTACTACCATCAACAATCTCTTCCGAGATCTGGAATCTGGAAGAATCTCTGAAATCATACATCATAGACATATTTCTAAATGGTACTGCCTTCACTGCAAATCCCCTAACTGTGTTGCCATGTGTATGTTACAGTCTGTTTCTATTCCTGTTTCTACTGCTAGGAATTTGGGATTTGTGACCAGGCACCCTAATACTGGTCCTTGCTTTACTTCTAAGAAATGTTCCATTAAGGATACTATGTTTGTGTCTTTTACTGTTTCTTTACCACATTTTGATCCCAATACAGCTATAGTTGATAAACTAGCATAAGTACACTCCATTGGGCACCTTGAAGAAGACATCTACAGAGAACATTTCAACTTGCCACCTCTTCTAGTTTTCCATCCTCTTCTGGACGCATGGGTCTCACTGCACACAGACTGTTGTGCTAAGAAAGGGTATATTTATTTTTGTCAATGTGACGTACTTGATGATATTAAACCTGTATGTGGATATTCCCGAGACAGTATAGATTGGTCTTTTTCCATGGATGATGACATCATCACCAATGGCACAGAATACCAGGACTCAACATCTGCTCCAGACGCTTCTCAATTGTACCAGTCTTACCGAAATGAGGTTCATCGGCTGTCAACATGGATTTCCAACCAGACGTACACTTGCCCAGTACAACTACAAAAATGGAGACTACCTACTGTGAAAATGCAATATAATTAGGATGGTGAATTTGTGTAGTAACTAATTTTAAGCAATTTACTTATGGCAATGGGATATTTGTTATTACTGAACCCAATTTTTGTTTTGTTCCTCACCAGACCACTATTATTGGGCACACAGTTATTACCCCTGTTCCCCCTGTGGAACTAGATATCACTGATTGCAATCCTGATTATCTTCTTACTCTTTCTGAATATTTACCTTACTTTAATGTACTTACAGATCCACTGACTTTAACACTGAAGTCACTATTAGACAGGAAAGATACACACCTCATCCACATCAGCAATAATATAACCAAAGCGAATGAAGCAATATTTGATCTTATTAATGATAGTGATTTTAATAGTGAACTTACTAATACTTGGTTAGAGAGTACATTTAAAGGTTTTATTATTATACAAGTATTTTTGATATTTTTAATTATCATTATGCTTTGCTGCCTCTGGCAAACACTCCACCTACGCCATGAGCAGCTGGAGTTCCTTTACAAGGTTCATGCGTCGGGTCTGTAAACGACACCTGCTCTCTCTCCACTTCCCTACTTTAGTTTGTTTTGCCCCTTCTGAGGCAACAAGGGAGGAATGTTACATGAGGTCCCTGCACCATAATTGATACCCCAGAGGTACACCGCGACAGTTAGCATTTATATATATGTTATACTAACATATAGGGTTGAGGACATCTACCGTACTCGAGTAGATGTCAGGATATGTATGCATATGATTGCTGTATGCTTTACTTTCTAATATACACATGTATTTCTTGCTTACAACATGTTAGGACATTTGTGTCCTTGTAGTGTTATGATATCTGAGTCAGCATTGCCATCTTCTGATCATTTGTATTACTACAAGGCTATGTACAAACTGTATGTCTTTGTTTCCACAAAGTGATGACTATAACAAAATTGTATAATGTTATCTAGGACTTAGGTATATAATGTAAGACATTATATCTTCTACCTCAGAGACCCAGAGATTTCTACACTCCACAAGGTATAGGGAATGCATAGCATTGGCTCCCAGTTCCTAATGGTAAGAACTGCTTAGGGCAACTGTGATTTTCCTTTTGGTAGTAATAACAAGATTTACTACTCTTATGCAACATGTTTGTGATTCCTTGCATTTCCATTTGCCAAGAACCTGAGAGTGAGGGTTTAGACCTCCTGACACATGCATTGACTTCAATAGTTCCCCACCCCCTTACTACCACCCTCTGGTTTCTGTTCTGTAGCCAGCTCATGACCCACCCCATCAGCTTTTCCCTGACTCCTAGGTTTCTCAGTTTACTTAGCAGCCTCTCATGTGACACTGAGTCAAAGGCCTTACTGAAGTCCCGATACAGGTCAACTACCACCTGCTCCCTGTCCAATGACCCTGTGACCCACTCAATGAAGTCAATGAGGTTGGTCTGGCAGGATATCCCCGAGACAAACCCATGTTGCCGTATATCCTGGAGACCATTTATATCCAGAAAATTCACTAGTCTCTTCTCTAGGGTGGTCTCCATTACCTTGTCTACAATGGAGGTAAGGTGGACTAGTCTATAATTACCAGGTTCATCCCTGGGTCCACTCTTGTAGAGAGGCACCACATGTGCCACTTTCCAGTCCTGAGACAAGCACTCCAGCTCTAATGAAGTGTTAAACAGGTCTGCCAGGAGGCCAGCCAAGACCTCCGCCATTTCCCTGAGGACTCTCAGGTGCACTTAATCCAGTTCAGGAGCCTTGTCCACCCTTTAAAACTGTGTTCTCCTGGATTGTTCTGTCAGTTTCCTCCTCAATCCCCTCCTGAAACCCTATTCATCCCCAATGGTCTAACTTTGCATCCATGTGGGTACCCTTACTACGGAGTTTATACCAATCATTGGTGCAAGCTGCCATAAAGTGAGAAAATTGTCACAATTGTGTCAACCCTTCTGAAATGGCTCAGAGTTAGCCAAAGGGCTTTGACATGGTTAAGGCTGGGCAGTGGATGCAGGACTTGGCACAAGCCCTGCATCCACCTTCTGGACTCGGGCCCTGTGTTTCTATGGGCAAAATTCCAGAAGGTGGATGCAGGGCTTGTGCCACACCCTGCATCCATTGCAAACTTTGCTGCAACTGCGCCAAAGCCCTCGGATGCAACTCTACATTATTCCAGAAGAACTAGTGCAGTTGCAACAGTTTTTCCATTGTACGGCAGCTTGCACCAAAGATATGGTGCAAGCTCCATAGTAAGGGAACCCCACAGATGCAATGTTAGACCATCGGGGAGATGGTCTAACCTTGTGGTATTGGGGACTTGCAGCATCGACTTCTGGAATCTTGAGTTTGATGCAGGTCAGCACTTGCGTCAAACAGCCTGCCACAAGTCCCCCACGGTGATAGCAGCCGCTTATGGAATCTGGCCCTATGTTTCTATGTTTAAGTAATTTTTCCATTAGTTTACTAAGGATTGCTATCAAACTTATAGATCTGTAATTTTCTGCTGCTAGCTTGGTTCCTTTTCTGTGAATGGGAATCATGACTGATTTTCCAGTCCCAAGGTACCGGTGCCCTGTATGATTTCTTGTATAATAATGTTAGGGGCCCAATTACTGAGTTCTTTAATAAACCTAAGCTGTATCTCATCTGGACCTGAGATTTATTTGGTATAATAGTACTTAGGAATACCATAACTTCTTGTTTGTAAAGCAATGCTGCTGCAGTCTGAAATTCATGTGTTACCCTTCCTTTAATTTTTTTGCTAAACACCAAACAGAAATAATTATTTAAAATGTTACCAGTTTCTTTAGGTTGATGTATCATTTCCTCTTTTTCTAATACTGGTTCCATCAATCTGTCTCCACTCCTGTTATTGTTAGCATAAGAGAAAAAAATGTTTTTTGATTGTCCTTGGTATGGGCTATCTTGAACTCCAGGTTTTATTTTTTTTTCTTTCCTTTCTTATTAATTTTTTTTTTTTACATAATCTTTTTCTTTCTTCTTAATTTGTTGTTTTATTCTGTTTGTCATCCAAACTGATGTTTTGCCCTTGTTATATCTTTTCTTTAGCAGTATGAATTTTTGTTCCAGTTCCATAATTTCACTTTTTATCTGGTTCAAGCAGTTCTCTGCAGACTTATCACGTAATTCATTCTCTCAGTCCCAAGACTCCAGGTTTTCCTTTATTTATTTATTTTTGCCTTAACTTAGTTTCTCATTACAATGTTGGCAGGATTCATATTTAAACCTGTTGTTATGCTGACTAGTATCATATTGTGGTCACTTGTTCCCAGATTACCCATAATACATAGATTATATATTTTGCACTGTAGGTTTGTAATCATTAGGTCCAGAATATTCATTCCCCATGTTGATTCAGTTACTTTCTGTTCTAACTGCTGTAATAGCAGAATATGAATAAATTCTGATTCTAGTGAAATTACCTTTTCATTTCCTTCCAATCTATTCCTGGGAGACTGAAATCACAACTACTATAATATCACTTTGATTTGATGCTTTTATCAATTCATTTATTTGATTATCATTATACACTGGATAGGGGACTGTAGCCATTTTCTCTTATTAATGTTTTCCTTGTTATAGGCTTTTGATATCATATTTTGGGTCTCTAAGTAAGCAATAATACCCAACAGGGTGGGTGGTATTGGGAAATACTTGACCACCCAGGGGCATAATGAGGCCTGATGCCACAGGTGGAGGGCCTTATAGCCCCGGGAAGGTCCAGTATTTCCCAATACCACCCACTCTGGAGGGTATTATTGCACTTAGAAAATGGCCACTGTAAAAAAAAATTAGTTTAAAAACATTCATGAAAAAATAGTTCAAAATACGTTTTATAATAAAATAGTTCCTCTGCCTGTATTACAATGATCAGTGTTTCATTTTTTTTTTTTTGAGATATAGATTTTTGTCTTAGAAGAGCCTTCGTATTGATGACTGGAACTGGTTGTCATGGTTACCATTGTACACACACACACACACACACACACACACACAGATCATTTGATACACTTGCTTGATTTGAAAACATTTTGACTGTCCTCTCCACCCCCAAACATACTTAAACATACAGGGTGAAATCTTTCTCTTTTTTACTGCTATCAATCCATGTCTGTGTCCCCCCCCCCCATGTGCTTCTGTGCAATGTGGATGGTGCAGTAAGGAAATGACGAGGCAAGTAGAGAGAGAAAAGGTACCTTTTTATTTTTTAATAAAAACAGAAAACAAAAATGAAACCAGTATGTTTTTTCCTCCTTTCATTTTGTCTTTGAACAGGGACAGGAGTGAGAGAAAAGTGGTAATCGTGCGAGGCAACAGCCATGAGAAACTACTGATACTATGCTGCCAATTACTTTAGAATGAAGAAAAACAAAATATTTCTTTATTCTCCGGGGACAATTCCAAAAATGTTAATGTTTGTTTGCTGTTGATGTGTACTGTGGCGCTTTGTGTCATTTTATAGTGTCTGCTGAGGTCAGTCTCACTAAACAAGACACAAAAAAATGGCAGCTGGCAAGCCAGAAAATTCAGGGTGCCTTAGGATACAGTAAGTAATGGGGCACCCTAAACTGGCAATTGTTTTTCAGTGGGCTCAATTGAAAAATACCCGCCCACTGATGTTACTGTCCTACAAATCGGATTGCTAGGATTTACTTTGCTATTTTCTTTAATATTTAGTTCATGGCACTCTAGGTTCTCCTCTAACTAACTAACTATCTATCTATCTATCTACTGTAGAACTAGAATTAATCACTGTAATTAAATAATCACTATAATCGCTCTTGGCTTATGTTGTGTGATACTATGTTTACAGCGTTTCAGTATATTGCTTTATAGCATTATATATTTTTTCTAACATTCATAATGGCTAACTATCACAGTACTGTACCTTCCAAACTGCTACTATGCCCTTGCTCGCCACTGCTGCCAAATCATTTTAAAGGTAGAAAATGAAAAAAAGTAGTCATGGCAATCTGGCGACTCATGTAGTGTTGGTTGTGTGGTTACTGAGCTAGTGAGTGCTCAAACAACAAAACGGAAGCGGAAATAATTTTTTAATGCTTGTGCAACAAACTTTTAATTATATAATGTGTTTCAAGTTAATACAGTATAACTGTAACCATTAATGTAAATTAATCAGCTTCGTCATGTACAACACTGCTTCATAGGACTCTTAGGTGAGTTGTTGTTATTTTCATTGTGAGCATCTTTTATGAACGAGCAACCAGCTTCTGGCTCAGGCTCCAACACAGGTGCTAACACAGGCAGTTCTCTCTCTTGTGTGTATTAGATCTGCTGGTATAGCTAATGGTTCATGTTTGCTAAGTTGTTCAGGCTCTGTCTCCAAAATTAAACAAAAAAGAACACCAAATCAGCAACTGGTTATTGTAACAAGCAGATTACTAAAATTACCACAAAAAACATTACCTTCAAGGCAGTGAGTGTGTGTGTGTTGTATCCCGTCTTGCCAAAACCCCTGAATACACTCCTCTGTTCTTGATGACTGCTTTGCAAAGCTGTTAACCAGCCATTTTGCATTTCTACCTTTCAAAGATGCAGACCGCAGATCAACTGAAATCTCAGCACTGGTATTGTCACTTTTTAGTTGTTCCGAAATCTGCTGAGCATACCACTCAGTAAATTGAATCTTAAGCTCGTTCTTGAATAGCTTATTAATTGAAATGTCCAGGGCTGCAGCAGATCAGTGCATGAAGCTGGCACAAAAATAGGAATGATGAGGTGTTGCTCAAAGTTCGGAATCACATCTTGTGCTGTGTGACCCTTGAACAAATCAAGCGCCAAGATGGAACGCTGTACATCAGGGAGGCCCATACTTTGTTTGACTCTGTTTATATATGGTACAATGACTGTGTTTGTATACTGGATTGTGGTGCTGGAGTTAGCCCAGTGGTTATCTGTGTGGGTAATACACCAGTCAGAAGGGAAAGTAAATGAGGGATGACACTGATTGGTCTTGCCTTGGTAAATGACCTGTGGTGGCAGGTAGTAGGCAGATAAAGAACAGCACAAAACAACTGTAACCTGTCACTTGTCTCTGAGTCCAGAGACCTCAATCTGCTTTTTGCCTACTGCATGCATGGTCCATTGAGAACACAGTATCTGATTTACCTGTTTCATCAAGATTTAACAGCAGCTTGGGGGAACCAATTCCTACACTGATGCTGTCCTTATGCACTGCAAAACTGCTCCTTTAAGTAGGGGAAATCAACCGTGTTTTCCATGCAGCTTTAGTCCCTTCCTCTTACAGTACCCCATTCTGTTTAAAAAGCCAAGACCACTGCCTGAAGAATGCTAGTGTACCACCATTCTCTGCTAGCATGTGGGTGACTTGTTTTCAATACCTGCTGCAATAGCTGCCAGAACTCGCCCATTTACAACCACACCCTCTGCTCTCAAAGAATGGATAATGTTCTTTAATTCAGCCTCTGCATCAGCCATCAGTAGTGGGAAATGACCTCTAGGTTTTATTGACAATATTTTGGCAGGTTGTTGGGGTCTGGAGTGTCTTTAAGTTTTAAGGTATGTCCTGTTTGAAAGTACATACTGTACTTCCATTTATTTTATTTTTGTATTTCTCCTCATAGAAGCAAACAGAGTTCATCACACTGTGTTGGCAGGCATCTTCACCGATTTCAAACCTCACCTCTAGAGCATACACAGTGTGGGTGATGCATCACTTCTGGGTGGAGGGATGCAGTTCTCAACTGTTCAGTTCATTTTCAGCCATAAGCCATGAGACACCTGCAGTGACAGAAAGCATTTCGCATCTAGCTCGGTTGTTTGCAAAGCTGAGAAGGTTAAAGGTTAAAGGTTTTTTGGGTGGTGTATTGAGCCATCTCAACAACTTCTTTTATCAAAAAAGTTCAATATAGTTTCTATTTAAAAGTAAAAGAAAAAACCTTGCCAAATAAATGTCACTATATTTTCTCGGAGTAAGCCGCTAATAGATTAATTTTACAATGAATATTCCTCATCTTGGTACAGTACTGTAGTGCCCCCCGATGCACACACACACATCTCTCTCCCTTTCTCCTGTCCTTTCTCTCTCTCTCTCTCTCTCTCTCTCTCTCTGTCCCTCTCCCTCTCCCTCTCTCTCTCTCTTTTTTTCTCTCTCTGTCACACACACACACACGGTTTGGAATCTGCAGTTGTTTAATGTATCTTTAATGTACTATTGTATTACCATAAGTATGTTATGTGTTGACTCTAACTATTGTGGTTTTATATAATTAATCTAATTTTGGTGCTACTGTTTCTTCTAGCATTTTGTCCTTTTCAGATTTTCTCTGTTTATTAAATCATGCCGTAACACACTCTGATAAATGCTGTAGAAAAATTAAATTAAACAGCAATAAACAAACAATAGCCATTAGTTTAGAAGTGTTGTACTACACCAAATATTTAATACATTATTTAGATAGTTTGATAACTTAATAATGGATTTTAATACCTGTGCAATAAACGATAACCTTTTTTTGCATGACTGTGGAAAATAACTTCCAGGAACAAACAAGTACAGGATTTGCCACTCCCACATGTCTATTATCTCATTTTCTAAAAGTGTGGGTAATTTATCATGATTAGTATAAACATGCTTACAACTATATTACTACTTCTAAATCTGTGATGCTTCAGTTCAAAATACAATTAAAATCTGTTTGCACTATCCAGTGATCTTTGCTGCCTCATCTCTGTGCAAACCATTATATTTTCTTCTAGTATAATACAGTATTGAAATTATATGTTTGTGGTTTCTTCTCAGACAAATGGTCATTAAGCAATGTATATGCCATAAACAAATTCTATGCAGGTATATCCTCAGCAATGTGCTTCTAGTCTGGGGACAATCCAAAACATCAACTTTACAGAACACTTATGTTGTAACTTGTAGTATTTGGGGGAGAGGGTGTTGGGATCTTCTACTGTAGGTTCCAAAGCACATATTACAATGTCAACCTGTCTGGCCATGAAAGGTGACTTACCCATACCATTTTTATTGGAAAATAAAATGTCATACATATTACTCCAGGCAATGTTGCTGCTTATAACATACACCATTTAGTAATTTCCACTGCATATTTGCTGTAGTAACATTTTATAAACCACACTAGCATTTACAAACCACCTAGAATGATACATAGCAAACACTATGAAACCACACACTCAGCATCCAAATGTGTCAGTGGCATCCCCAGGATGAAACCCAATTCTGCAGCATTTTGCAGCACTCTGCAAATGCTGCAAACTCTACTAAATAAAGCAATGTAAGTTCAATGGCAATTAGTCTCTTTTGTTATTCAGGAAAATGTGATACTGCCAGGATGATGTGAATGCCACAGTTTCCTGCATGACAAAAAGGACTAATTGCCATTGAAATTACATTGTTTTATTTGGTAGGTCTGCTGCAGCATACTGCAGAGTGCTTTAAAAGTGGATTTCGAGAACACGTGATGAGCTGAATGAGGAAGGACGATTGAGTGTAGCTCCCAGGCCCCGCCGAATCTACTACATTATTAAGCTATTTTGACTCCTGTGTGGTGGTGGAAACAGAGTGGTCAACCTGCTAAAGATTGCAGTATTCCTCTGAGAAACCCCTTTGCTCGGATTGCTGGACTTTATTCACTGCATTGTGGAGTCTCGTGGGCTGATTGCAATGCCCAAGATGGAGTATGAAACCCTGAGAGCTTGGATGCACGAGCCTGCAACAAAGCACCTGAAACCCCCATCACCTGTGCTGGAAGATCAAGGGCCTAGATCGGAGACGGTAGGAGGAGGACATGCATCCCCGAAGACATTACTGAAATTAAAACCCCTACTTTGGGGGCTAGTGGCTGATTTCTCAACAGTTAAACCAACGTTGAATGCACTGGCCCAGAGAATAGGGATGTGGAGGCGCTATGGCATCTCAGAAACAGAAAACTTTAACACACAAGCAGGAGTTGGTGACCCTATGAAAACAAGTGTGAAAGCTAGAGAATCGAGTCGAGGACCAGGAATCTCACAGCCAGAGGAATAATTTGATCCTGGTGGGTCTTCCGGAGTGATCAGAAGGATCTGATTGTATTACATTTATACAGGACTTACTAATGAAGCTCCTGGGCCCAACTCCATATGGGATTCATATAATCTTGAGAGAGCTCATCGTTCACTCAGAGAAGTACCTCCACCGGGGGCCAGACCACAAGTCATCATCATGCAGTTCTTAAATTTCAAGGAGAAGACACACGTTTTAAACAAAGCCAGAGCACTTAAAAATCTGCAGTGGAATGGAGCATCCTTGTGGGTATTCCAAGATCAAACGCCGGAAATTCGGGAGAAGCAGAAGGAGTATGTGAATATAAAAAAAAAGCTTTATTTGGCTGAAGTGAAGTTTAGAATTCAGTATCCTGCTACTTTGGTGGTGAAACTGCAGTCTGGGGATCGGAGATATTTAACGGTGAAGGATGCGGCAGAGGGACTGCGACTGGAGCTCCCGGACTTGTTCAAGTCTGTGACCTGAATGTGGCCTGTGGGAGAAGGGCTCGACCAGACTTGATACTTTCTAGGGATGTGGACATATTAATTCAAGCTGGATAACAAGGAAGAAATGCCCCAAAGAATGTATGGGGGGGAAGAAGGAAGGAGGAAGAAAGAAGAAAGGAAAGAGAAGGAAAGAGAAAAAAAAAGAAGATTTTTTTTTCCTTTTTTCCCTACATTTCCTTCCAGGTGACTGGGGGGGGGGGTTGGCACTGTTCTCTTTTCTTTTCTCTTCTACTCTCTTTATCTTGGGCCAGGAATATGCAGAGGGACTGATTAATCTTATTGTGGCCCAAAGACTTACTAAAGGCGGCTAAATTTGATTTGTTATGTGCTTCAGGCATAAGCGTAGGCCTAAAAATATGCACACTGACTTAACTTTGGATCTAAAGGGATTAGATCTTAATTTGGGGCCTCAGAATGACAAGAATTTGATGTCTCATAACGTGTAGTTTTATTTGTCTTTGACTACGTCCGGTCTGTGGCATGTACTCCAGTCCATGTTATTATTACTACTCTTTTCTGCATAATAATGATATAGTATACTTAAGGTTACGAGTGAATATTAATGGGGGTGATAGGGGGGATGTGCTGGCATATAAGGGAACTAGGAAGACCCCGGTGTTATAATAAGGATTTGGAGGGTCTGGGGGCACGCTCAGGGGATGGCTCATCTGCGTATCCATTTGTGCTAGGAGGACGATTGAAGGATTGGGGATCAGGTTGAGGGGGGGATCACTGGGAGAGGGAAAAGAGAGAGTCTACGGTGTGTACATATGCAAGGACAGATCCTGTTGGAGCGAGAAGCAGGGGTGTAAATAAGATAACATGATCAATATCAAAATTATTTCTTGGAAAGTTAAAGGCTGCAGAGGGAGAAAGAAAAGAATGGTGATATTAAAACATATCCACCAGCTGGGGGCTCAAATCACAGCTCTGCAGGAGACCCACCTCTTAAAAGAGGAGCTGGGTCTTTTAAAGAAATTGTGGGTAGGACAGGTTTTTGGAGAGGGAAAAGCCAAAGCTTCGGGGGGGGTAGCGATTTTGATTGGGAGAGATTGTCCGTTTACAGCTCTGCAAATTAAAACTAGAGAAGACCACAGAGGGATCTATGTAACGGGTACTATTATGAGTAAATTATTATCGATTGCCTCTATATGTGCTCCTACACCATCTAACCCTGATTTTTTTGCTTCGGTGGAAATGGATATAGCCTTCTTCTCATCTCATCCTCTAATTTTAGCAGGAGATTGGAACCTGTGCCTTAATAATCTGATAGACAGGAAGCCCCCATCGAAACGGCCGCCTTCTGCAGTACAGGCAGCTATGGCTAAATTCCTTGAGGTAACAGCGTTGGTTGACCCAATCATGGCTTGTAACAAAGGGGGCCATACTATGACCTTCTATTCAGGGGCGCACAAAACCCATTCAAGAATTGACTTTTTTTTGGTTAATAAAGAAGCAATGCAGAGAGCGAAGGAGTTGATCACCTACACTAGAATTTTATACAACCATTCTCCAGTCCAGTCGACCTGGATAATGGAATCTCTCACAATGAAGCCCTATAGATGGAGGTTAGATGAGTCTTTATTAGTAGATGACAATATGTTAGCCAGATTAGAGGATGCATTGGTGGAAATTATCCAGACCCAAATCCCAACACTTTTGGACAAGAGATTAACGTGGCCCACTTGTAAAGTCTTTTACTCTGGTATAGCTCAGAGGTATACAACTAGGAGAAATAGTATGAGAAGAGCGAGGGAAGAGTTTATATTGGGTGCTATTAATTCACTGGCTCCCCTAGAGGGCTCTTCCAATGGGGTAGACATTGAGCTTAAGGAACTAAGAGACGAGATGGCAAGCATTCTTTATGGTAAGTTAGATCAGTGGTCTGAAAAGATTCATGCAAACTATCTGATGCAGGGGATGTACCGGTAAGCTTCTTGCAAATAGAATTAAAGAATGGGGGCTGCTCATGATTCCGCTGATAAGCTTTCAGGGGAATAATAACATAGCCCCAGAAAATGGCTGATGCCTTTGTGGCTTATTTTGCAGAGATTTATCAAGGGGTGTTCCTGCTAAGGAGGTGGATATTTTGGGGTTTTTGGAGAGTATACCTCTACCTAAGTTGGATCAAGAACAAGCTCAGGGGTTGGCAGCCCCTATTTTGGAATCTGAAATATTAGAGGTGATCAATTCACTCCCGAATGGTAAGACACCGGGACCAGATGGTTTAACAGCCCAGTTTTATAAATCCCACACTGCAACTATATTGCCCCTATTGAAAGAATTATTCTCAAACATTATGCAGGAAGGGGTCCCACACCCACCGTTATATCAGGCCTACATTACACTTATCCCAAAACCAGACAAACCCAAGGAGCTCCCTGGGAGCTATAGACCTATTGCCCTGATGAATCAGGATTTGAAATTGCTGATGAAGATACTGGCCAATAGAATTTTAAAAATTGCCCCTATTCTAATTAGTCAAGAACAAGTGGGGTTTATGCCAGGTAGAGGGGCACACGATGCCCTTCAGAAGCTCCATCATATATTAAATAAGGCCTCTACCTCTAGGTTACCTATGGCACTAATCGCATTAGATGCCGAGAAGGCCTTCGACAGGGTTTCCCATGATTTTCTATTTGCAACTATGAGAAGTATGGGTTTCCCGGAGGGCCTTCTTAGAGGCATTAAAATTTATATGCTGCCTATGGCTAGGGTTCTATGTAATGGCTATTTGTCAAAAGAAATTTGCCTTGATAATGGGACCAGACAGGTGCCCCTATCACCAATTCTGTTTAATATATATCTGGAGCCCCTATTAAGGGCGATCCAGATGGACTGCATACAGGGATTGTTGTTGGAGGGAAGGAAATGAAAATCTCTGTTTTCACAGATGACATTCTGCTGCATCTGCAGGAACCAGCAAAGAGCTTCAATAGGGTATTGGAAATAGTTCAGAGATTCTCTAGGGTTTCAACTATAAGTTAAATTTGAGTAAGACACAGGTTCTCTCTCACTGTATACACTTATAAAGTGGATTTTGAACCTCTACAATTGAAGTGGTCTCCAAAAAAGATTAAGTATTTTGGCATTTGGATTACAACTAATGAGGATGAAGGGCTGGAAACAAACATAGGTGAGGTGCTATCAGTAGTCAGAACAGCTATGATCAGATGGAATAAACTCCCCCTAAACTTGACAGTGAGACTAGGTTTGATTAAAATGAATCTATTGCCTAGACTTTTGTACCCAATACATTTATCCCCATACAATGTCCCAAAGTGTTGGTTCATTAAAGTGCAAAAGCTAATCTCAAATTTTTTATGGAACGCTAAACCCCCTAGGAGAAAGTATAACATCTTACGGCTACCCCATAATATGGGAGGTCTCAAAATTCCAGATTTACACTTATATTGTGTAGCTGGACAACTAGGGATAATGGGTTGATGCTATAGACCGTCGGAGGAGGAGGGATATATACCAACTTGGCTTCATGTTGGAGGCAAATTCTCAGAGACATGGGCATTTCCCCAGAAGCAGTACTTTTTTTTAACCCAGACGATCTACCAGATGGAGGAAAGCAAATCCCAATCTATAAGTCAATGTTGGCCTGGTGGACTCTCTTGTTCCTGAGTCAAAAGAAAGCCCAAAAGGGCTCTAGAGAACAGCCTATATTGGGTAATCCCAATATGATCATTGAGGGTCAAATAATTAGAAAGCAATGGGCTCCTCAACTGCTTAACTTAAATTGGGCAGATTTTATAATAGGAGATAAGGTGGTCTTCCCAGCTCAGTGCAAGAATATGAATTTCTTTAAGAAGATACAGGTTACTAAACTGGTACAAAAAATGGAGAGAGGGAATGGTGGAGCTCAGGGTACCCCTGCTTACTTGAGATAGCTTTAAGGAAATTTGCTGTTCAAAAACCCTTTCCAACATATATAAGGTGCTATTAGATTTCCTAGGTGGAGACGTTTCTGCAAAGGTTTCATATTGGGAAAAAGAGAGACATTATCTCCCCAGGGGCCTGATTGGAAGGAAATTTGAAGAGCAGTAGGTATATTCCTATACGTAAGTACAAGATCATGCAGTTTTTGTAGTTTCTAATATATATTATACCCCTGCCAAACTATGTGCTTGGGGCCTTAGACAGACAGACCTATGTTTTAGGTGTGGCAGGAACCCAGGGATTTACTGCATGTAATGTGGTACAGTTCCAAAATCCACTCTGCCTGGGATCAAATTAAACATAATATGGACCCTATGGTGAACTATACGGATTTTATTGTTCTGGAGATCTGTGTTTTGGGAGATATGACTTACGTTCCTAGTACACTTACTAAATGTTATATATCCTTAATGTCCTCTTTAGTAAAAGCATTTGTTTTGAGGCACTGGAAAAATGACCTTATCTATACATATGATCAGTGGGTGGGAGATTTGTTGAAAATGCTTAGCAGGCTCAGAAGGCAAATGCTTCAAAATGGACGAAAAGGAATCTATGACAAGAGGTGGAGGATCCTAGAGGCGGTTTACTCAATACAGTCTAAAAGCTCCCAAATGTGTGTCTGTCTGTCTGATTGTACATAGTTTAGGATCTATGGACAGGGAGTAGACGATATAATAACAGTGGGCTCTACTTAATTATTTCTCGCTGCAAGAGGTTATATACACTCTTTTCGAATATTATTTAAGATCCGTTAATGGGAGTCACAAAATCTGCCAAACGATCGTGGGTGGGGGGGACTCTCTCTTTTCCCTAGGGACGCAGTTGCAGGGTCTTACCCCAAGATGTTACTACCCTGAAAGACTTTGTTTTAATTGTATGAGGGGACATCTTCGGATATTGATTCTGAAATGTAAAAGTAGCTATCCAAACATAAGATGTCCTACATAGCACAAGCTAGTATAGCTATGGAGAGTGTGGGTGAGGGGTATTCAATGCAGCTGTGTATGTATATAGTTATTTACTGTATATAGTAACTGCACTCAGTTTTGGGGTGCGGGTCTCGTGATACCTGGAGTATCTATGTATGTTTGTCTAATGGTCACTAAATGAAAATGACAATAAAGAAGTTATTAAAAAAAGTGGATTTCATTCTGGGGACACCACTGTACATGTTCCATCACAAAAGTAGACACCATGAAGCAGGATAGATTCCTCTTAGTTAGCACTGTACTGAAACTTAAATGAAAGGGCATAAATACTGTTTTGCCAACTGTATAACATTAGTGTGCTTTTGAGAATGCACACTGTGGTCACTGTCTCAGTGGCTCTGGCAGGATTTGAACTCCATAACCTTAATTTACATCTAGTAATCTTTACAAAACAGGGCTTCATGTAGTAATCCTGAAATACTATATACATGTGTGTGTATATATATATATATATATATATATATATATATATATATATATATTTATTTATACAATGGGGGTGAGAGCTATTCCAGTGGAATAAATGGAGATATTCTTATGGCAGTGAGATAAATGCTGATGACATCAGTGGAGTGAGATATATTCTATCTGTCCATACTTGGCTGATGTCACCACACACTCACTCACTAAAGCTAGCATTCTAAATGAAAGTGCTTCAGAAATCAGTTTCTGTTTCTCACTAAAGCCTGCAATTTACTCAGTTAGCATTGCAAAACACATGTACCTGTGCCTGATAGTGTCTAACACTCCTAGCTCATTACTGTGTTAATCTCAGCTTCAAAACAACCTAAATTCTAAAGGAAACTCCTTTACAAAGTAGTTTCTCTTTCTCAGTGCAAGCTGCAACCATCTCAATTAGCACTGCAAAACAATCACTTGTTTCCCATAGTGTTTTCTAACAATTTTAGCCCATTCAGAAAAACTCCCACATCCTCAGATCACATGCAAACAGTGTTGTCAGTATAGCCTAGAGGTTAGAGTAATGAGTTCTGAACAAGCTTGGTACATTCAGCAGACTAGACCTGGGTTTGAGTCTAACAACCTCCACATACACACTGTGTGCCTCTGAACAAAAGTCACTTAACAGCCCAGTGCTCCCGTGTCACTCCTAAAAACTCACTTAGTTACCAAAGAATAACAAAAAAGTACATAGAAACAGGAAAAAGACACAGCAAGACGTAACAGCACTTCTTAAGCTTCTACCCCTATGTATAAACAGCACACATGATGTGTAGATTGTGTGCTATGGGAAATATTTTCACTCCTGCAGAGTGAGCTGTACATTCTCACTTGTGCCTTTGGCACTTGTGAGAATACAGAGCTCACTCTGCAGAAGTGAGAATATTTCCCATATCACCCCTGCCTATCATGTATTTATATATATATATATATATCTATAGTTATATATATATATATATATATATATATATATATATATATATATATATATAGATAGATAGCTATAGATATATATATATATAAATACCTGCACAGTAGAGGTATAGTTAGGGTTGAGTAGGCACTTTAATGTTAAAGCCTCAAATTTTGCTCTTAAATAACTTTGCAACCATTCATCCGATTTATCTGAAAATGTGTATGCATTTTCTGCTACCATGGATCTCTGGATCTAGTAAGTTTAATTGCAGTCAGATGTTTGGTTGTGCAACTGCAGAGTGCCAAATAAAGTGAAAAACATCACTTTTTTGGCAATTTTGTCAAATTCTTTGCTTGCCTCTACAACCCAAATGGTTTGCCTGCTTGATTCAAAATGTTCAGGGTACATGGGGATTGGGTCAGGGAAGTGCCTTTTGAAGATTTGATGAAAAAAATATTAATCCATTCAAAAGTTATTAAAGTTTAAAGTTTCCCATTATAGCCTATGGGGAAAAATATCTGTCATCCTTGAAAGCACTTTTTACTTTCGCAAATAGGTTTGGTACTTTCACAAATCCACCATCTTGTTTTCAGTTAGTGATGCAGAAAAAATGATGTAGTTCAAAAAATACTGCTCCTGGTAAGCATCAACAGTTGAGTTTACCTAATCAGGGCCCTAGGAACACTATCATGGCACCAGTTTTCAGAAAGGATGACTAGAAATATGATTTTAAAATTTTCCTCCATCTTAGCCACGGAACTTTCATGAATGTTCTGTGGACTTTTGCAAAAGTTCTGCATTTAAAATGGAAGGACTTTCGTGAAAGTCCCAAAGTACTTTGTGAAAACCCCAGCTAAACCAATGGTACTTTTGCAAAATTCTGTAGAATGTTCAAAGTTCCGAGTTCAACAACCCCAAAAGCAGTTTCTTTGCCACTTCATAGCAAGAAAACAGTTAAGACATTTGGGCTGAAATATACCCAGGTGAACAAGCTCTTGTCCCACATATGTGCCTTTTGCTGGTTTGGTGAAACAATGTACATTGGTTCCAGAGTTACACCAGTCCAAATTTGTGAATTTTCCCATAGGATAACAGTGTGGCATCCACTACGCCTTTCAGTACCTATATCTCAAAAACGGTTTGAGATACAGACTTTTGGCTAAGCACAGCTTAAGTGTACTAAGCATGCATAGAGGTAGCTAGGTCATGAATACAACTGTGAAGGAATTTTTTTCAAAGATGCTATGGTTACTGAGATATTTCCACACTTGCAGTACAAGGGTTTCTTGGAATGCCTCTAGGCCTGTGCTACGTGTCTGTACTTATGGGTAGGTGAAAGCACAGGTCCCAGAGGGCCCATGCTCCCACCTATGGATCTAATTAAGCAAACCTGAAAGCACGGGGCCATCCTTTGCTATGTCTCTATACTTATAGGTGTGTAGGAGTGCAGGGCCCAGAAGGCCAATGCTCCCACCCATGGATACCATCATATAGTACTGGGAGCACAGAGCATTTTTGTGCAATGTCACTACACTTATGGGTGGGTGTGAGTGCAGGGCCCAGAGGGACCAAGCTCACAACTAAGGATTCCATTATGCAAAACTGGGAGCACAGGGTCCTTTTGCACTATGCCTCTACACTTATGGGCGGGTGGGAGCGCAGGGACTGGAGGGCCTGGACTCCCACCTATGGATACCATATGAGTAACATTTCTCTTTCTCAAAAAGAAGGGAAATTCATTGCAAAAAACTCTGTTACTGCATCTGTTAGGGTTGATTCCACACCAACAAAAGTCTGGAAATTTGATGCTAGGGTTATCAACCCTACTCCTACCCTCCCAACCTGCACAGGCTAACAGACATCAGGTGTGCCTTGGTCATTGCCTAACTCCTCACCCCATTCTCCCATATACTGCACCATCACAGCTTGTTTACACATGGAATGGGGGTGAGAGTTAGGCCGATGACCCCAAGGCACACCACAATGCCTGTTGGCCTGTGGAGGCTGGGGGTAGGCTAGATAGCCCCAACATCAAATTTTCAGACTTTGTTGGTGGAATCAACTCTAACAGATACATTAATGGAGTTTTCGTAATGAATATATATATATATATATATATATATATGTATACACACACACACACATATACATATGCACACACACACACACACACACACACGCATATATATACATACATATATATATATATATATATATATATTACCATGTCCTTTTGGTTCAGATATTTTTGATAACAGTTCACTGCAATTAAAGGGAATCATTATACTTCCTATCAACACTGACCCTGTTACTAGTATAAGTCTTACTTTTCTATCCAGTGTAGTTAATTAAGTTCACCGTGTGCACATGGGCAGTGAACGCCTGCTATAAGAGTGACTTTGAAGGCTTGACACTGTCTGTCCAATGAAGAGCAGTCTGCAAGAGGCAAGATAGTGCCACACCAATCATTAGCCAGGCTGATTGTGATGCTTGTTTTCCTTGATAGGCAGAAATGTCTATTTGAAAAGAAAAGGCTGACCCAATCATACAGTAGTAGTCACAGACTTTGCCAGATATTTTCAGATATTTCGGGAAATTTCTAAAGCATTTACCTCTGCTGCCTCTACTGTATAAGTGGAGAAAGCAGGAGATTTCTCCAGAAATATCACACAAATTTCATGAAATATCTGACCATGTCTTTGGCTGTGACTGTATAGCGGATGTTTCTTTTCGTCTGCAGGACAATGTCCAGCAAACAGCTGTTCAGTGTCCTCTCTCTGGACTACAGGATGAGGTAACCAGACTCAGAGCGGAAGTATCTCTCTGGACTACGGGATGAGGTAACCAGACTCAGAGCAGAAGTATCTCTCTGGACTACGGGATGAGGTAACCAGACTCAGAGCGGAAGTAAACTGGGTCAGGAGTACCATCACCCCTATCCAGGGACCACCCAGTCCAATGCAGCTGCCTCAAAGGATGCCGAGAACGAGGAGCACTTGGATGACAGTGGGCTCAGGGAGGGTTAGAGCAGTCAGGCAGAGGCACATCCCAGATCCTATTCCTCTCAAGAACTCATATGCCACACTGGCAAATGAGGACATCCAAATAGAGGTTCCCAGAGAAGTGGAAGGAAAGGATGTGGAGGTTAGCCAAGGAGGTGACCTCAGTGGGGAAAGCAGTGGACCCCAGAGGAGGAGGAAGCGAAACCTGGTGGGGGACTCCATCGTAAGAGGGATCCAGCTAGGAACACAGGAGGGGGAGGACAGGGAGGTGAGGTGCTTACCAGGTGCCACGGCATGGAGGGATGGAAGGAAGATACTGGGGATCACTGGGAAGGCAAGACGGGAGGGTGAGCTGGATGTCATTATCCACCTAGGTACTAATGACTTGGAAAATGGGGAGCCAAAGGAAGTTCAGGAAGAGTTTAGAAAACTGGAGAGGGGTCTCAAGCAAGTAGCTACTTCTGTCACTTTCTCAGAAGTACTACCTGTGAGAGGCAAGGGAGAGCATAGAAGTGCATGCATTAGGAACTTTAACTCATGGTTGAAGAACTGGTACTGTGAGGAAGGGTTTGGATTCATTGGTGACTGGGGACCCACCTGGAGGGATGGAGGTTTGTTCAAGCCTGACGGCCTGCATCCATCCTGGAGGGGAATTCAAGCACTCAATGATAAGTTTAAATGCTACATTGACAAGCATTTAAACTAGCAAAGGGGTGGCAGGCCAGCAAGGAGGGTACCTACTTGCTCACCCTCCACAGCTAGCAGTGGAACCAGTGAACCAGAGGAGTGGCTATCTCTGCAAAGCAGTGTGCAAAGATGAAGATTAGTGTCCATAAGGTGGATAAGCAGAAAAGGGCAAAATTCAGCAGAAGGGCAGACAGCAAGGAGAACCAGGGATAAATGACAACCAAGGAAGGGGTGAGTAGAACAGTGAAGCAGTCTAGGAGGTCAAATCATGGAAAGCCATGTGTGCAAATGCCAGGAGCCCTTAGCAACAAGATGGAAGATCTGGAGGCTGTCATGGTACAGTCAGATCTGGACATTGTGGCCATCACTGAAACCTGGTGTAATGGATAACCATGACTGGGAGATGGCCATACCTGGCTACAACATATTCAGAAGAGACAGATCAGGTAGGAAGGGAGGAGGAGTGGCACTGTATGTGAAAATGACATAAGGGCCACAGAGATCCAGGAGGAACAAATGGGGAGAGATACTGTGGGTAAAGCTTGAAAGGAAAATGGGGCCAGCCATCCTAGACAGGTGTGGTCTATAGACCACCAGCCCAGGAGGAAGAAACAGATAGGAGTTGATGCTAGCCATCCAAAGGATGGCAGACAAGGGTGAGGTAGTACTGGTTGAGACTTCAATATTCCAGACGTGACTGGAGCATTCCAGCAGCAGCATCAACTAGGAGCAGATTTATCCTGGACTCCTTCAGGGTGCCTTCCTCAAGCAACTGGTCATGGAACCAACTCAGCAGAAGGCATACTGGACCTTCTGCTCACAAACAGGGACAGTGTGATGGGGGTAACAGTGGGGGAGCACCTGGGTAACAGTGACCACCAGTCATTGTTGTTTGAAATCACAGAAAGAGCAGAACCAAACCACACAAAAACACGTATCCTGGATTTTAGGGGGGCAGACTTTGGGAAAATGGTGAGATACTTAAAAGAGGCATTAAGGGGAATGGGACAGGAATCAGGGGTTGAGGAACAGTGGGCAGTATTTAAAATGGGGATTATAAGAACAACAGAATTATGCATTAAGCAGGTTAGCAAGAGGAAAAGGAAGAGGAGACCATTATGGTTTTCCAAAGAGGTAGCAAAGAAAGTGAAAGCCAAAAAGATTGCATTCAGGCAATACAAAAAGACACAGGCAGAAGGGGATAGGGAGAAGTACCAGGAGAAACAAAGGGAGGTAGGGAAGTCAGTAAGGGAAGCCAAAGCTCAGATAGAAGAACACATTGCAAAATCAGTGGTTAAAGGGACAAAACCTTTACAGGTACATAAGTGAAAAAGAAAGACAAAGGGAGGGATAGTGAGACTGAAGGGGAGGATGGGAGTCGGTGGAGGATGACAACAGTAAAGCTGACATATTGAACAGGTATTTCTGCCTGGGTCTTTACTGAGGGAGAGGGGGTAATGGGTCTGAAGGGAGTACAAGGGTGAGAATGGTCAGAAATGGACACAAGTCTCTTTTACGAGAAAGGGTCCTGAAGGAACTGGAAGTAATAAGAGCTGACAAAGCAATGGGGCCAGATGGGTGCACCTCCAGGGTCCTTAAAGAACTAAGAGAGGTGGTGGCTGAACCTCTGGCTATCCTGTTTAGCCAATCACTGGAAACAGGGAGGTACCCAAAGACTAGAGGACAGCAGATGTAGTCCCCTTATACAAAAGTGGGAACAAAGAGGAAGCAGGAACTACAGACCAGTCAGCCTCACCTCGGTAGTGGGAAAGATCATGGAAGCACTACTGAAGGAGAGATTGGTGGAACATCTGGTTGTCAATGGACCACAGGACCCAAGGCAGCATGGTTTCACCTAGGGGAGGTCATGTCAGACCAACCTCATTGAATTTTGACTGGGTGACTAGGAGGTGGATCAGGGGAGGGCAGTGGACATGGCCTATCTGGACTTCAGCAAGGCCTTTGGCACTGTGCCACATAGAAGACTATTACATAAACTGGGGAATATGGGTGTGCAGGACAGTAGTGTGTGGTGGGTAGGTAACTGGCTGGGTGGCAGGACCCAGAGGGTGGTGGTAAATGGCTGTCACTCCACAGAGGGAAGAGTGACCAGTAGGGTACCACAGGGATCAGTGCTGGGACCGGTCCTATTCAACATCTTCATCAGTGACATTGCACAGGATCTAGAAGGCAGAATTTCACTGTTCGCTGATGACACAAAGCTCTGTAACAGAGTAGACACACCAGAGGGTGTAGACAGAATGAGAAGGGACCTGCAGAAACTTGAAGAATGGTCAAGGGTTTGGCAGTTGAAATTCAATGCAAAGAAGTGCAAGATAATGCATATAGACACAAAACCCTGAGGCGCAATATATCAGTTGGGGGTGAGGATATAGCATGCACCAAGCAGGAAAGGGATCTTGGGTTGTCATCTCTGATGACCTCAAGGTAGGGAAACAGTGTGACAAGGCATCAGGTAAAGCAAATAGGATGCTGGGATGTATAGGCAGGGGCATCACCAGCAGGAAAAGGGAGGTCATAATTCCGCTATACAAGACACTAGTGAGGCCCCACCTGGAGTACAGTGTACAGTTCTGGAGACCATACCTACGTAAGGACATAGACAGGGTAGAGAAGGTTCAGAGGAGGGCAACAAAGATGGTGCATGGATTGCATCACAAGTCCTATGAAGACAGGTTGAAGGAACTGAACATGTACTCCCTGGAGGAGAGGAGGGAGATAGGGGATATGATAGAGACATACAAGTATCTTACAAGGAGAAACAGGGTGCAGGAAAACACTATTTTTAAGAGAAAAAGGTGTTCCAGGACTAGAGGGCATGGGATGAAGTTGGAGGGAGGACGATTCAGAGGAAACATGAGAAAGAATTTCTTCACAGAACGGGTGGTGGATAAGTGGAACACCCTGCCAGAGGAAGTGGTGGGGCTGAAACAATCACGGATTTAAGAATGCATGGGATAGACATAAAGGAATTCTGGAGGTCAGGGGTAAGGAACTGACTTCTAGGAAAACAAGCTGAACTTACAAGCTCAAATGGGCAGACTGGGTGGGCCATGGGCCTTATCTGCGACACTGTCTATGTATCTATGTATGTATAGCGGATGTTTTTTTGTCTGCAGGACAATGCCCAGCAAACAGCTGTTCAGTGTCCTGATCAGCCTGGACGAGGTCACCTCCTTTAAGAGTTTTAGACAGAGAGAAAGATTCTGTCATGGAGCGGCTTCACTTTCCTTTCACTACTTCCAAACCTGCTCCTTGAGTAAAAGTACCCAGTTTGCCTCCCAGTTTAGATAAAATAAAAAGAAGAGGCAGCAGATCGTTTGGATCATCACAATGAATAAAAACTTTGAGGAGCCCCTATTTGGCATGTGTGAGACAGCGCTGTATTTGACAAACAGGAGCTCTCTCTCTTTTGAAGTTGAACATTTTATTTTTCACTTGCATCTCAGACATCAGAGTTTTCAGAGAGAAAGATTCAGTCATGGAGCGATTTCACTTTCCCTTTCACCACTTCAGAAAACTGCTCTGTGAGTAAAAGTACCAAGTTTTCCTCCCTGTTTACGTTTCTGGAAGACGACAGTATTTATATCTGCATCCATTATTCCTGCCTCCAGTTTATGTTCTATGCCCCGATGTACCCTGCTGTTGCCGCCATTGGGGGCCCCAATCCCCATGTCAGCACTAGGAGACTCGCCGCCACTGTGGGACACTGGGAAGTCCACTTCCAGTGTCCCACAATATGTATTTCAAACCTGTAAAAAAGAAAACAGCCCTAGCATATCTTTGTTTTTACATCCTGAAAAAAGAAACAGTCTCCCATCGTCTTCCCGACCCCCTTCCCCATCCTGACCCTCCCACTGAGCACTCACCACCCCACATATCCACACTCCTTTCCCTTTACTTACCACCAGAGGTCATCATCTGTCATCTTCTGTGGATTGGGACACATCTGCACTCTTCAAAGCTGAACCGCAAACTGAAGAATCAAGGTAAGTGCTGTATAATGTATTTCAATGGCATTTTGAACTTATGTTGATACCTTTGGCATTTTTTAGGTATTTTTTCACCAAATTTTCAAGATGGCCTTTTTGGGACTACTCCTCATGAACACTTTAACTGTCATTTTGTTAATTGGGCCTGGAAGGTGACTTCGCACTTATTGCGCGAAATCACCTCTCTGGACCAGTTCATGAGGTGGGGTCCCAAAAAAGGCCATGTTGAAAATTTGGTGAAAAAATTCCTAAAAATGCCCAAATTACATACGTTCATTGAAATTGTTTCTACACACTACTAAGGATACTACTACTATAAATGCTTATTTTTAACAAGCTCTTATATGGTACATGTTCCATCCCAAAGATGGTGACCACAAAGTGGTTGGAGGTGATGGTGGTGCTGGGAGTGGGTGGGTGCGCAGGTAACTCTGAGCTAGCAAAGTAAAAGCAATAAATGCATCCTGAAAAGCATCCACATATAAAACATGGCAATGTATTTAATACTTTTAAATTGCAAATTCATGGTGTTAATAGATCCAGAACAGTGGAGAACATAGAAGAAAGCCTTCATGATGAGCAGGAACATCAGTGGTGAAACTACATATTATTCTAAAATGTTGAAATGTCAGTGAAAAAACAGAAGCACACAACCCTTGATGTATATATTTTTTATTACGTGGGCAGTGCCTAGAAAAAAATATTAGCAGACCTGTAAAACATAATTCTTTATGCAGCTCAGGTACTGCAGACTGTTCAGTACTGATAATGCATGATCGGAACAGTAGATAATCATCAATTGACCTGTTTCACTACACTTCTTTTCTATATCTGTTTGCCACATTTGTCCAACTGGCTACCACCCCCACCACCATCATCCTTTAAGAAACACATGCACATACCACAAAGACACAGACTGCTCTCCACCCCACCCCACCCTCACATCCCATACACACACAGAGTCAGGAAAATATCACCAGACAGCTCCATATGTTTTTCTGTCACTATCAGTGTGTACAATCCTACAAACAAAAAACTCTCTCTGACTTATCTTCCTCCTCATATCTCTCTCACTATCAGTGGGTGAGATTGTAAAATAAACCTCTCTCTTCGTATATTTCAGTGCAATAAGATCATAAACAAAATGCTCTACTGATTTATCTTTTTTACTCATGCCCTCACTCAGTCTTTGTTACTACTCAAACACAAAATAAAACAAAACACCTAACAGGTTGGGACAGCAGACATTCTTCTGTTTTATGCTGGGAGCCCAATTAAAGGAGATGCGTGTTCATCTAATTTTGTAAACAAAATGACATGTGTCTGAAATAAGAGATAGGTGTTTAGTCTTAATAGACAAAAATAAGATCTAGTGCTGTAAAGGAGCATTTATCAGAAAAATTGGGTGACCAGGTATCAAATCCAACAGTATCCATTTAATCTTCCCACTAAACATGCTGCAGATAAAATGAACAACAGCAGTGATAGAGAATACAGTCACATTGCCAGTCATAAAAATCACATATGCAAACATAACACATGTCTATATACATCAAGCTGTAAAGGATATGCACTAGGTCTAGAAACAGCACCAGTTCTATGACCACTGTGTTTAATGTTACCTAAATAATTTCTTTGACTCTGTGTTATTTTCCAAAAATGTGGACATAGAACCATAGAAACATTGAAATTGTCGACAGATAAGGACCACTAGGCCCATCCAGTCTGCCTGTAAGTCCTTCCCTTGTTTGCGGCCTCTGATCCTACTTGATCAATGACTTTTTCCTCTCCTTCCCACTCTAGGGTTCCTCCATGCCTGTCCCATGCATGTTTAAATCCTCAATTGTGCTCACTCCCACCACCTCCTGTGGTAGACTATTCCATGTGTCTACCACCCTTTCCATGAAGAAAAGCTTCCTTGCATTTCCCTTATCCTGCCACCTTCAAATTTCATATCATGCCCCTCATTCTTGTACTCCTCCTATATTGGAAGATGTTGCCCCTGCACCTTGTTTATGCCTTTACTTGTACTTGAAGGTTTCTATCATGTCTCCCCACCCCTCCTCTCCTCCAGCGAGTACATAGTGAGGTCCTCTAATCTCACCTCATGTTTTCTGGTGCAAGCTCTGTACCATCTTTGTTGACCTTCTCTGGACTGCCTCCACCCTGTCAATGTCCTTATGAAGATGCAGCCTCCATAATTGTACACAGAACTCTAGATGAGGCCTCACTAGTGCTTTATGCAATGGAATCACCACCTCCCTCCTTCTGCTAGTGGTACCTCTGTTTATGTACCCCAGCATGCCACTGACCCTCCCTGCAGCCTTTGTACTCTGCTTAGACACTTTTAGGTTGTCTGAAATGATAACCTCCAGATCCCTTTCTTCCTTGGTGACCATCAGCAACTCCCCCCCCATCCTGTAGCTCTTTCCAGGGTTCCCTCATCCCAGGTGCATTATTTTGCACTTCTTTGAATTGAACCTCAGCTGCCACACCTTGAACCTGGACACTTGGACCTTTTGATTTTTAGACTCCAGAGGTGTGTGACCTGTCTATTGAGCTACCCTCACCACCCAAGGACAGTCTACAGGTACAAGGCCATACAGCAATGGTATGGTACCTCATACAAAGCCCACATATTAAAATTAGTGTATAACAACCCCAATACAGATGAAAAATGTGTATGAAATACCACACTTGTGTCTCATGACTCCAGACATGTACTTTGCCCATCACTCATAAAAGTAGTGGAGGGCAGATTAGGATTGCTATGTAGCAGTTTTAATATGTGGACCCTGTATGAGGTACCTTAACATTGATCTATGGCCTTGTACCTGTAGACTGTCCGTGGGTGCTGGGGGTAGGGAACAGGGTAGAGAGGGTGGGAGATAGATGAAAGAACTCAATCGGACACTTCCAAAGTTTGTGTGCATTGTGTATGCAACGCTAATTGTTTATTTCCAACCTTTGTGTGGTTTTCCTTTTGTGTGGTACCAATTGTATTGAGCATTAATGTCGTTTGTTACATAGTTTATATATTCATTGCAAAAAACTATGTTAATGCAGACATTTGAGTTGAAGACAGCAAAGCACACAAAGTAGGGAAATGAAATACTATTAGGGCTTTGGTTTCTGGAGTCTTGGCAAATCAGTAGTGGGGTCTTCCCTATGGTTGTCATCTGTAATGCCCACCCTCTCCAACCAGCACATGACCCCCTGTCCTAAGCACAAGGTATAGCTCCAAGTCAATGCCTCATGGTGATATACTCTTCGGAGGTAGAGAAGTATGTCTCACCACATTTTGCCAACAGAATTAATTCTAGCTTCTTGTTTGCTTAGGGGAGGGGTAATCATTAGAGTTGACAACCCCAAGGAAGACCCCATACAATACAATACACACATTAATTCTATATCCTTTATCAGATTAATATATTAGCAGCCTATGTTGACTCCAATCAGAGTTTATTTAAATAAATTAAGGCTTCTTGCATTTGTCACTAAAATTGTATACTAGTAACTATTTTTATTTTCCTGTATTTGAGGTCCTTTAGACCTAGAGGTTTGTTTGTCCCTTGCCACCCGAGACCCCTTTAATTTAAGATTTGTCTCATGGCTGCAAATTTGCCATACAGAGTTGTTTCAATTAGTTCATCACAAGCTTCATAGGCTCCACATTCATGATGTGAAAATGTTTTCAAGGCTAATTACCACAGCCTGTAATAGAGAGATTTTGTGGCAGACACTTGTACAAGCATGCTGCTCATTCATTCAAGTGCTCAGTCATGCTCAGGTGGGCTGCCGGCCATGGAGGTGACTGAAGGGCTGTGCCGGTGGCCCAATCAGGGTACTGGGGGGAACTGGGTGGGCACTAGCTAGGATTGCCAACCATCCCATATTGTAAGGGACACCCCATAGTTCCATCACAAAGTGCCTGTTCCGCAGGCACAGTGTCATGGAGGGCTGAGGCACCCATGCCTTACCTCCTGCCACACTGACGACCCATGTTCATGGTGTGAGTGGGGCCCCTGGGGGTTGGCTGGGGAGGGAGAGGATTGAGTGTCCAGAGGACAGCTCTCCTATCCTGGGGAGGGGTTGGGATGGAGTCTGCTGCTTGTCTGTCCCCTAGCGGTGGCTGGGGGATGGCACAATGGACCCAGACATAGGGGGTGGATGTGGGGCAGACACCCGGCATGCCATGTGCAGAAGCGTGCGCAGCTCAGACATTGGCATCATTGCACTCCTCCATGCCACACTCAGGGGAAACTGGGAGAAAGCAAGGAAAAACATCCCGACTGGTGAGATGATGCCAGCCCCTCGCAGTTGCCGCACCTGGCTAGCTGGCACCTTGCTAAGAAGATCTGGAGGTGAGTCCAGTGCATGCCAGGGTGACGGGGCTGGGGGAGCCAGTGGAAGGGGGCTGGTTTGGGAGGCAGTATAGTGCAGTGGTTTAAGGCTCTGAGCTGCAAATCTGGTGACATCCAGCAGACCAGACCTGGGTTTGAATCCCACAGCTTCCACTTGCATACTGTGTGACCCTGAGCAAGTCACTTAACTTCCCTGTACTCCCAGGTCGCACCTGTAAAAATGCTTTCAGCTTAGTGTGCTACTCCTGGTTAAACAACTAAATAAAGAAAATAAATAGATAAAAACAAAACAAAGTGCCTGTCCCATATGAATGCAGCACAGGATGCATATTGTCCCATATTTTGCATTGACAAACCTCATTAACTTTGCAGATTGGTGTTTCCACTCATTCCAGTGGCTAACCGCAGCACCAGTACATGGGATGACTGGGAGGTGTCTCGGGACGTAGCATGTGGCAGTAGGACTACACTGATCTGTCAGAGTTCATTCTGTGAATGCACAGATTTTAATTTATTTATTTGTTGAAATGTTTCTCCAGGAAGGCACGCTGAGCAACAAGTTGCTCGTCTCCCAGTGCAACCTGGGGGGTAGAGAACAATAGGATAGAATACAGAGAAATGTTACAGTGTTGGAATACAATTTGCTACTTGTATACAATGAGAGCAGGAGGGATTACAGGTGGATAACATTGGCTAACAATGCAACAGTTAAGTATAGTAGATATGAAGACACCTATAGCAAACTGGCAACAGTTGGTGACAGTTGTAACACTGGAACACATATAATAACTTGGCAACAGTATGTAGCACTAGATGGTAAGGTGATCCAATAGTAACTGGTAGCCATTAGTGTAACATAGATATTCAAGATTTACAGTGATTGGAGTAAAGAGAGGAAGAATGGAAGTAGGGTCTGAAAAATTGTGGAGGGTAGAATGGAAGAAGGGAAGGAAATTACGAGAGATGCAGACAGAACACAATTTTGAGGCAAACAGAGATGACAGGGTGGACTAAAGTGCATATGACAGGGGTATAGGGTATGTTATAAGTGTTTAATTGAGTGTAGGGTAGGCCAGTGTTAGGCTATGCTAACCAGAAGGGGGTAGGAGAAGAGGAGTGGTAGAGTGTGGCAGGGTGATGAGAGAGGTATTGAAGGTGGGGTATCCAAGGGGTGGAAGGGGGGGAGTTGAAATTCAACAGTGTCCTGTTATCCCTATCTGGGCAGGGCAGTGGACAGCCCTACTGGTTGGACCCCAGTTATAGGCGATGAGAGTTATTTATATATAGCGATGTGAGAGAAGGGGGTGTTGAGGGAGGGATGTTGTGGGAGGGGGTACCAGAGGTGAACTATAGTAGGGGAGGTAGTACCCCATCAGTGTGCTGGGTGACCATGCCTGCACAAGGCAGTGATCTAGCAGTGACTGAGGGGGTGCTGTAAAAGTAGAAACAGGGGAAAGGAGGTAAAGTTGTTGCCCACCATGCACTATGGATCCTGCCTGCACAAGGCAGTGATCGAGCTCACAGGAGGGAGACAGATTAAGGGTAAAGAAAGAAGGGGGCAGAACATTTTAGCAGGAGGGAGAGTAGGGGACAAGGAAGAGCATGATCAGAGGGAAATAGGAGTAGTGGGGAGTAGGCATATGAGCCTGAGCAGGGGTCAACTATAGTAGGCGGGTAGTACCCTACCAGTGTGCTGGGTGACCCTGCCTGTACAAAGCAGTGATCTAGCAGTGACTGAAAGGGTGCAGTTAAAGGAGAAACAGGAGAAAGGGGGTAAAGTTGTTGCCCACTGAGCGCTATGGATCCTGCTTGTATAGGCAGTGATTGAGCTCACAGGAGGGAGATAGACTAAGGGTAGAGAAAGAAGGGGGAGGAACACTTTAGGAGGAGGGAGAGTAGGGGACAAGGAGGAGCACCATCAGAGGGATATAGAAGTGGTGGGGAGTAGGCATATGGTGATATGGGCTTAGGGGGAGATGGCAGAGGATTAGGGAGGGTCATGGCAGGCAACAGGAAGGGGCAAGGAAGTTCTTGAGGGCAGAGTTAATGGAGTAGCAAGAGGATGAGTGGCAAATTTGAGGGGAGTGAATTCCAGATTTTGGGAGGCGATAAGAATAACACAATTGGCCAATAAGGGTGGAGTGCATGGGACCACCGGGGTTCGTGGTCGGTAGATCTTAGGGGAGTGGGAAGGGGGCAGTTGTAAGGCAGGGAGAGATGAGAGAGTTCACCCAACCAGTGCTTGGAGGTGAATTTTCGAGTGAGAGAGACGGCGTTTGTCAGGAAGGAAGGATAGGGCTTCAGAGATCACAATGATGAGTGTGGAGGGGCATCAAGGGCAAAATGGCAAGGAATTGGAAGAGGGTATCTAGTCTGTGGGTGGGATGGGCAAGGTTTCTGAATAAGGCACCAAGCTTGGGATGCTATTTTTCTGAATTGTGTCAATGTGACCAGAGAAGTTCAGGTGTTGGTCCAGCCAGACACCTAAATACCTGAAGGAGGATGTGTCCTCGAGTAAGTCCCATCAAGGGTGTGGAAGGAGGTGAGAGGGAAACCTGGCAAGTCTCTGCCTAGTGCCGAAGGTCATGTAGACTGTTTTTGGCTTTAGAGATAGTTGGTGGTTTGCAAACCAATGCTGAATTTTGTCAAAGTCATGTTGCAAGGTGGATACAACCTCAGTGGGACAGGAGCCAGATGCATACAAGACTATCATCAGTGTACATATGAATGGAGGAGAATGAAGAGCAGGTGGATGAGAGATTGTTTAGAAAAATAGAGAATAGTATGGGGCCTAACACTGATCCCTGGGAGATGCCAGTTCTTATCAGGAGGGTTGGGGAAATTAAGTCAGAGATCTTGACTAATTGGGTTCTGCCAGTGAGGTATGCCTTGAACCAGTATGTGGCTAAGGGGGATAGCCCAGCTTTTGATAGACTGTCAAGGAGAAGGGAGTGGGAGACTGTGTCGAAGGCTTTGGCCAGATCGACAAAAATGGCTGAGGTGATTTGGCCATTGTCCATTCCTGTGAGGATAGAATAAGTGAGCCAAAGAAGGAAGTGGTGGTGGAGTGATTTTTCCGAAGCCAGATTGATAAGGGGCAAAGAAGGAGGAGTCATTGAGGTAAGCAGTGAGCTAGAGAGAGGCAAGGTGGTTCTGAAGTTTGACAAGGGTAGGGAGAAGAGAATGGGGTGGTAGTTGCCAGGGAGGTGGGGTTCTGCCTTTGGGAGGGAAGAACCACTGCGTGTTTCCATGGGGAAGGTACTGAGGCAGTTGAGAAAGAGAGGTTAGGATAATAGGGGGTGGGTAGGCAATGGATGGATGGCTGGGGCTGAGAGAGATAATAGTTTAGGGTCAAGGCCATCTGGGGAGGAGCCTTTAGAAGGGTTGATCGCTAGCAGGGCATTTAGGGTGTCATTAAGGGAGACAGTAGCGAAGGAGAAGGGGTAATCAGAGGGGGGTTTTTCGTAGGAAATAGGAAGGGAGGGACGAAGGGGAATAGTTTGGGAGGGACTGGAGTAGCTCATCAGCACAAGTGGTGTAAAAGGAGTTGAATTCAGTAGCTACTCAACTGGATCGGAAATAAAGGTGGTGTTTATCTTAAGTATGGGGTGGGTGGACAGGATGAGGGGTTAAACAGGGCATGAAACATTCTCCAGAACTTGGAGGAGTTGATGTTTGTCGTAAAGGTAGATTTGAAGTATTCCGTTTTGGATAGCCTGGTAGCCAGGGTGCAGGCATTATGAAGTTTTCAATAAATAAGATCATTTGGAAGCTAGGAGACTTTGTGCCATTTCAGGACCAATCTCTGGCTCTGTGGCAGCTAATAATTCAGGGGTAATCCAGGGAGGTGATGACCTCTAACCCTTGTTTGTTTTAGGGTGTGAAGGCATTCCAATTTGCTAGGAAGATGTCTTAAAATACATTAGGGCTTTATCAACCGAGGAGGTTCTTGCTAGAGGGGACCAGTCTGAGAGGGCAAGACTATGCAGGAGAGGTTCCAATTCTAGGGATTTATGGGTCCGTATTTGTAGGGTTTTATGTGGGGCTTTAGGGCTGTGAACTTTTCTGACCAGGAAAACTGGGTTGTGGTCACTGAGAGCATCTGGAAGGATGCCGGAGCCAATGATTCTATGGGGGTGGAAAGTTAGGGACCAATCAAGTAGGGAGTGGTTTTGGGTCTTGTGATTAGGGATGGTGGGTTCTGTAATTAGTTGTGTGAGGTTGAGGCTCTGATAGCATTTCTTGTGGTAGTTGTTGTTGGGGATAACCAATTTAAATTGAGGTCACCAAGAATGTAAAGCTCTCCAGATTGAGAGAGGGAAGTAATGGAAGTTAGGAGGTCAAGGAGACATCGAGCTGGACATTTGGACAGCAATAGATATCGGCTTCAAAGATAGGGAGTGAGAAAGTGAGGGATACATTGATGGCTAAGGTGTCATGGGTTGGTGGGTTGGAGGAGGAGAAGACTGAGAAGTATTGGAGGAAGGCACGGATATACATGGCACTCCACCACCCCTGCCTGCTCTGTCTAGCCTTAGGATGGAGAAACCAGGGATGGAGAACAGTGGTCAGGAATCATGCTCTTAGCCATGTTTCTGTTATAATTAGAATACTTGGTTTCAGGGCAGCAACCATGGCTTGCAGGAGGTCTAATTTCAAGTAGGCTACTAATGTTTAAGTGTAGTACCTGAAACCCTTTATGAGGGCTGTTGGGGTAGGGGTATGGGCAGCGGCAGTGGGGAGATGGCAGGAGTGAGCTGAGTGCCCCATCCTGACAGTGGCAGACTGGCAGTGCTGATGTACTGTGGCAGAGTGCTTTTGAGGGAGATGTAAACCTGCTGTAGGTTGCCTGTGTTTGTGTGTCTGCCTTACTACACCCATTGTCACACCAAGCAGCAGGCAGGCAAGTAGCAGGTATGCAGATGATTGTAGAGTGATGGTGCTTGTGCTGGACATCTTACTACATCAGAGAGGGGGGCTGGAAAAATGGTTGTGCCATGTGCCACATCATACTGCATTACATAATCACAGTATCCCTTTACCACAAGAGCAGTTGTATGGACTCAAACTCTTTTTTGTTTGTTATGTTTGCGTCTGTGTTTCAGACTGGAAACGATGCGTATATTCATTGGCACTGTGTACAGTTGCCTTGCTATCCCAATCCCTTGTTAGTCAGTGGTCAGTTGGGACAGATCCAGGGAGTTGAGAGTACCTGTTGTGGCCAGCTGACATCCCAGGTGCATCACGACTTAGCCTTTGGCTGCCGCCCTTTGTTTGTGCTCGGTATATGCAGCAGTTGGTTCACCATAGTATTATTGCAGGTATGTGTATATATGTATGCAGGTATTGCATACATATATGGGCTGGCAGTATAGCATAGAGGTTAGAGGAATGAGGTGTGAACGAGCTTGATACATCCAGCAGACCAGACCTGAGTTTGATTCTCACAACCTCCACTTGCATACTGTTTGACTCTGAGCAAGTCACTTAACCGCCCAGTGCTCCCAGGTCGCCCCTGAAAACAGGCACTTGTGCCTAGTGGGCCTTACCCGGTTACCAAAGACTAAAATAAATAAATAAATAAAATTATGACAGCTATGCGAGCAAAACCAATTGGGGGTGTCTAGGATCACTGTACCCTATGTTTGGGTTGTAATGTTGGCAACCCTAGTGCTAGCTGATACTGACAGGGCAGAGGGGTCGGGGTCCACTAGACACCAAGGAGTGTGGGTTTTATTTATTTTTTGCTTTTTATGAAGTGGAATTGAGGGGGTCAGGGTAACTGGGGTGGGGGCTTTATTCAGTTATGGCGAATGATCAGCCGGGGGAGACCACTAGACACCAGGGAGTGTGGGTTTAAATTTTTTTTATTTTAAAAAGGACATGAGGGGGCCAGGGTAACTTGGGGGCTTTATTCAATTATGGACAGTAATCGGCCAGGGGTAACCTGCAGGGACTCATGACAGAAGAACTAGTCAAGACAAGAAGTAACTAAAATTTCCTGGGTGGCTAAATTTTGCCTCATGGTGGCTATATTTTGCCCAGAGGGGGCGAAATTTCACCCATGGGTACAAAATTTCTCCGGTTTGTGGGCAAAATTTTGCTCACTCTAGAGGGTGAATTTTCTTATTTTGCCCTGCGAAATATTTCGCATCATGCGCGAATTACACAAAATATTTCGCAGGGCAACATTTTTCAGTTTCGCACAAATCTAACCAAGATTAACCTGACATGCCCTCATCTTTGTTATTAAGTCTTTGTAAAAGCCCAGCAGCTGTCATTCAATGAAGGTCACTTGTCATTTCCAAAGTGTGGGGGATTCTAGCAGAAAGTATGCTGGGCTCACTTTTCCACAGCAGTAAATGGAACAGAATTTGCTTATTATGTCTGAATGTTCCATTGTAACATAACACCCTAGTAGCTCTGTATTCCACCCCAGAAACATGTAGATCATAAGTATCAAGTCAGCCTCCTGTACCCAATGGGAAAAATCAGGAAAACATCAAGCTTCTTAATGAGCCTCCTAGATGCTTAGAGGTGTGTCTTTGTCTTATCTGGTACAGTTCTAGGTTATTGCCAACTGGGTTTTACCATGAAATAAGTGTATGGCATACTGTTCATAATGGTTTGAATGGCCTGGTTATCTGATTACGATTTTCTTGATCATGTTTACCTTTTTTTTCTCTAACCCATGGAGCAGGTATTGCATACGTATAATTCATTACAGATCATGCTGGCATATTATTTTATTTTCCTAAAACAGTACCTGCACAAATTGATGATTTCTATTGTATCCTCTTCAAGCTTGATCAAGTAATAAGCAATCAATCTTGCCCACATGTCATTCCATGTTATGGAATTAGAAATATCTACTTTGACAGTGTGCAACTAGTAAAAGAAACATTCACATGAAATACAAGTTAGATCAGATTTCTCATGTTTACTGATTTCAAATTGAGCAATATCATGGCTTTTAAAGGTTTATGATCTCATTCTCATGAATGTTTACTGAAGTACAGAAATCAATTTCTATATTAGCATCTTCCAATTCATGCTCTGTATCATATTTTCTTATATGCTGGCACCATGCATATCTCCATCTTCAAGGGTAGCATTTAGAGTAGCCAAACAATTTTGTGATACCCTAGTGTCATAAACATCAATGTTTGTGTTTGTTACATGTTGCACACTGTCTGTGTTTTAAGTTGTTTACTCAGTGAAGAGTCAACTGTATTACTTTCTTTTTACCACGTATGTTTTCTATGGTATTGTGCTGAATGCTTTGTGCAGTACCTAGTTTTTTCAAAGAGTTTGTATTAGTTTTTCTTCTTTCTAACACTGACTCCTGGGAACCCTGACTCCTGGGTCTGACCCTGGGACCTTCTGTTTGGAAGTGGCAGACTCTGTGTAACGTTGACGTTGCATTGCTTTTGCCTTATGTGCTCTTGTCTGCATAGTTTTGTTTGATCTCTGCTAGTGGCTGCCAAAGTATACAAGGAATGATTTCACATGGGATGGTGAGGGAAAGTGAATAACGTAAGAGGCTGAATTAAAAAAAACACAAATATAAACATACGTGCTTTACCAAGACTATCCATCATTTTTTTTTTTTTGTAAAATTTGCTTATTGGCAGAACAGAAGAAATTACATAGAACTTGTCATAGAGTATTAAAGTACACACAAGCAGTGGGAACTGCAGGTGAGAGGGCATGGTGGCAGACACAACACATTCAAAGCATCTTAGATGGAGGCTGTAAGGTATCCCGCAATGTCCTGAACCACAAGAGCTCTCACACTCTGCGATACTGGGATGTGCAGAAAGCAAATATTACATGAGTCATAGTTATCACCTTAATGGCCCTTAATAGTTTGGGAACCAGGAAAATCCCAACACTTCTTCTAAGGGAGACCAGATCCTACCATATTTCTGTAAAATGCGTTGGGCAGATTACTGAACCCTTTGTATTTTCATACAAACCAGTAAGGCTTGCACCCAATGTGCTATTGTGGGGGTGGTATCTGTGTACCAGTGTTGTGCCAAAAGTTGTTCAACCACTACTGTACCCATATTACCTTGGTGCAAGCCCAGGAGGATTCCCTCTGGAGAGGAAGAAAGCTGGCACCCCAGTGTTTTTGATAGGAAAGATGCAATGTCCCCCAAGTATGCTTCTACTAAAGGGCAGGACCAAATCATATGAAAGAAGGTACCTCCTCCACTTTACACTTCAAATAGTCCTTTGACTTAATGGGGTCCACTCTATGAGCCAAAATGGGAGTGAAATATGTTCAGTGAAGAACATTAAAGTGGAACTGTCATAGCCTGTTACTAACTGAGCAGGACTCTATTTCTCAAAGGATATGGGACCAGTCCTTCGAGGTCTAGGCAAGGCTCCCCATGTCTCCCTCCCACTTGTGATGTAATGCTTAGAGGGGGGCCTGTAGGCTATATAGATGCATAGTATGACCCTGCTGCACTGGCCTGGCTGTGCTCTTAGTGTCTAGTAGAATCTTCCCCATTAGGAAATGGGTCAATGTAGTGTTAAGAGTGGGTAACAAGTTATGCAGGTGGCTCTTAATCTGCAGGAAAATGAAAAAGTTCAAGGGGGAACAGGCTATATTGGGCTGACAGGTCTTTGTAAAACAGAAAGATTCCCCCTTCATACAACACTCCCAAATGGGTTGGGCTCTTGGATCATCACTTCAAAGGTGTGTTACAAGTTGGGGAGGTCAGCAGAACATGGTGCCAAAGGGCACTGAAAATATATGCCTCCAGAGAGGAACTTTAATAGTTAATGAGAGATTGTGTTGTCAGCCATACCTCACTGAAGTTCTAGTGAAGTCTCACTATAGATTTAATGAGGTCATCTGTCAATGCTGTGGCAAAAAGATATCTGAATAGGTAGTGGGCAAAGGGCTCCTCCACCTGGTCCACCCACACATGTTGCTTCTGAGCAGTGAGCACCAGTTCTTTCAGGGACAACAGCTGGGCTGCCAGACAGTTCAAGTGAAAGTTTGAAAGGCCCAGGCCCACCTCCCTCAGAGGCAGCCACAATGTGTCTTGCTTGAACTTAAGCCTCTTGCCCTGCAATAGTAGGCTTGTCACTATCCCTTTAGGGTAGTGAAGAACTTTATGGGGAGGTGAACTGGTAGGGATTAGAAAAGATAAAGGTATTGGGGAAAAATGCACATTATAATCAGGTTGACTCTACTGATCCAAGTTAAAGGGAGAGTTCATCATCTCTCACAGTCAGCTTTGAGCATTTGAAACAAGGGCTAATAATTGAAATGGCCCAAAGTGGATAGATTCTTAGGAAGGCAGATCCCCATAATATCTGAGACTCTGTACTGGAGCCAGTGTGATGCCCGAAATATGTATGGTACCCCCTACCCACCAAGAGCCACTCACATTTGGCCCAATAAATCTTGTGGCTTGAAAGCAATTCATATTGCCTAATGTGATCTGTCAAGGCTGGACCTGCTACCTGCAAGTCTGCTAGAAATAGCAGTATGTCATCCGCAAAGAGAGAAATGGTGTGGTCTGTCCCCTGATGGCAGAAACCTCTGATGGCTGGGTGGGCCTGAGGAGCATGGAGAGGGGACACTCCTGTTGAGTACCTCTTGTGAGGTGAAAGGGAATCAACAGATGACCCTTAGTTAGAACTTGGACTGGTGGGAACTCATACAGGGTAGCAATCCAGGACCTGATCTGTGGGCTGAAGCCAAATTTCTCCAAGGTAGCAAACATAAAGAGCCACTTGACCTAATTGAAGGCTACTGAAAACCTAGTGCCAGAAGACCAGGTCAAGCTTACCTCCCACCCACCAACTCATGATGTTCAGAGTGCGGCAGATAGTATGTTTTGCCTTTCTCCCTTTAAGAAGGCTCTGTGGTCAGGGTGTATTAAGGTCATGAGGACCTGCTACAGGCAGCCAGCCAAGATTTGAGGTATGATCTTGTGGTCTGTGTTAGGTAGTGAAATGGGTCTGTATGAGCCACAAAAGTGGGGTCCTTACCTGGTTTCAAGAACACTGAGATGATGGTCAGGGTTTAGGACTAAGGAAGCCTGCCAGATGCCATGGCCACCTGCATCATCTCCTCCAGCAGCTCGGCTAAATCACTCCAGAATTCTTTATAGGATTTGACTGGGAGGCCATCAGGACCTGGGGTCCTCTCCAAAGTTGACCCTCTGACAGCAGCCAGGATCTCTGACATTTCATTTCAAGCAGCAATCAAAGTTTTCCCAAGATCCTCCCAGTACAGGGAGGTCCAAGGAATGCAGGAAAGTTTGAGAGGAAGAACTCTGGGGCACCTCAGAGGTATAACATGTGCAATAGAAGGAGGAAAATGCATGCCCTATATCCTGCTGTTTTGAGGAGACAGAGCCCATCAGGCTAAGCTATGCCCAAAATGATCTTGTCCGCTTTTGACATTTTATGTGTCAGGAGAACCCCTTTCTGGCTCTTCCCCTTCAAAATATGCCTCAGCCAGGATCAACAAGATCTTCTCTCAATTCAGGCTGAGATACGTTAGTTCAGCTGACCCTTGAGATGTCTCAGAGTCTCCATATTGACCATTTAACTACTGGCCATGATGTCTTTTTCTAGTTGAACCACCTGTTCCTCCAGCATTTTTTCCAACTGTGCTTCCTTTTTCTTATTCACAAGGGCTGTAGCAATAGCTGCTCCTCTTGTAAAAGTCTTTTAGTGCCCCCCCCCCACTTTGTAGCTGTAGAGGTGTCCTCTTTCTTTTTGAAAGCACAGAATTCTTGAAAGGAGGAGGACATTCACTGCTTGAAGTCCAGATCCAAAAGAAGTCTAAGATCAAGTCATCATTGTTTGGGAGAGGGACATCCTCATCTCCCAGCTCCACCAGATGGGGAGCATGGTCCAAATGTAATATCAGGCCATTGCTGGCTATGGTTACACATGGGAGAAATCCTGAGGTCACCAGAACAGAGTTAGTGCAAGTGTAGAGCTGGTAAGTGTAGGAGTAAAAGGAAAACTCTCAGCCCATCAGCTGAAGGTATTTCCCCACATCCACCAGTCCCCTCTCATTCACCATTGTCCTCAGGGCAGCTGAGCTTTTGAGAGCAGTCTTCACTCTGGGGGGGGTGACATATCCAAAATTGGATGCCAGGACATATTAAGGTAACTGCCAATGATGATTCTGTCATGGTACGAGGCCAAAGTGACAGCCATCTGATGGAAAAAAGCTAGACGGTCAAAATTCAGACCATACACTGCCACCACTATGAGGTTTTCCCCAAGCCACTTCTAATTCTACAATAAGGTAACAAAGAAATGTGGTAGCCATGTTAGTCCCTCAATGATGTAGAAGAAAAAAATGTAAAAAAAAACAATAAACATGCTGCAGGTGATACTTTTTATTGGACTAACAAACACTCTCTTCTTCTGGTCAGTCAGGACTAACCTAAAGAAGAGAGTATCATTTCTCGAAAGCTAGTCTCAGAAATAATTTTGTTAGTCCAATAAAAGGTATCTGCAAGATATTTTGTTTTCTTCTACAATATGGTAGCGACACTGAGGGTCAGCCAGTTGTTTGACCACCTAGACCTAAAGCCCCAGACATATTCAGATAGCCACCCCTCTGACCCTAGATGTAACAAGCATTTGTCAATGCCGAATGTTGATTGCGTTGGTCTGTTGAGCATGCTCACTGGCCCTCTGTCAGTCACTCAGTCTGTTTGGTCTGGTGCTGCAGGCTGCTCTTTTGTACTGGGCTCCTGCCTGTGTTGGCACCTTGTTCTGCCCACTAAGAATTCTGCAGCTGTCCCGACAGAACTCTGTTGAGGTGGCTCACCCCCTCTCTCACTCATTCATTCTGTTTCTCTGGTGCAGCAGGCTGCCCTGTTGTACTGGGCTCCTGCCCATTGGTGGCTTTTTCTGCCCACAAAGAAATCTGCAGCAGACCCGACACAGGTCTGTTGAGCCTGCTGACTCCCCCTCTCTCACTCACTCACTCCATTTCTGCCGGTGCTCCAGGGTGGTCTTTTGTAGTAGGCTCCTGCCTGCGGTGCCGCCTTTTTCTGCCAACAAAGAAATCCATGGCAGTCCGCGATAGGGCTCCATTGAGCTTGCTCACTCCACCTCTCTTACTGCGCTCGTTGTGTTTCTCCTGGCGCTGCAGACTGCCTTTTGTACTGGGCACCCGCCTGGGCGCTAAGTAACCTTTTCGCCCACAAAGAAATCCACAGCTGTGCCGACAGAGCCCGCTGAGGTCATCACCCACTCCCCCTGTGTCACTCACTCATTCTGTCTGTCCTGGTGCTACAGGCTGCCCTTTTGTACTGGGCTCCTGCCTCTGTTGGCGCCTTTATTTGCCCACAAAGAAATCTGCAGCAGTCCCGACAAAGCTCTGTTTAGCTCGCTCACTCCCCTTCTCTCACTCACTCTTTCCGTTTCTGCCGGCGCTGCAGGCTGCCCTTTTTTATTGGACTCCTGCCTGCGTTGCCGCATTCTTCTGCCCACAAAGAAATTTGCAGAAGTTACAATACAGCTCTGTTGAGCTCGCTCACTCCCCTTCTCTCACTCGCTCATTCTGGTTTCCCCGCCAGTGCAGGCTGCCCATTTGTACTGGGCCCCTGTGTGCATTGGCACCTTTGTCTGCCCACAAACAAATCCGCAGCTGTCCCAACAGAGCTCTGTTGAGGTCGCTCAGTCTCCCTGTCTCACACGCTCATTCTGTTTGTCCTGGCACTGCAAGCAGCCCTTTTGTACGGGACTTCTGTCTGCATTGGCCGCCTTTTTCTGCCCACAGGGAATCTGCAGCAGTCCTGACAGAGCTCCGTTGAGCTCACTCAGTCCCCCTGTCTCACTCGAACTGCTTCTCCCACCGCTGCATGCTGGCCTTTTGTACTGGGCCCCTGCCTGCATTGATGCCTTTTTCTGCCCACAAAGAAATCCGCGGCAGTCCTGAAAGAGCTCTGGTGAATTCGCTCACTCCCCTTCCCTCACTCGCTCTCTCGTTCTGTTTCTCCCAGTGCTGCAGGCTGCCCTTTTGTACTGGGCTCTTGTGTTGTGCCCTTTTTCTGCCCACAAAGAAATCCGCAGCAGTCCTGACAGAGCTCCGTTGAGCTCACTCAGTCCCCCTGTCTCACTCGAACTGCTTCTCCCACCGCTGCATGCTGGCCTTTTGTACTGGGCCCCTGCCTGCATTGATGCCTTTTCTGCCCACAAAGAAATCTGCAGCAGTCCTGAAAGAGCTCCAGTAAGTTTGTTCACTCCCTCCCTCACTCGCTCTCTCGCTTTGTTTCTCTCAGTGCTGCAGGCTTCCTTTGTACTGGGCTCTTGCATGCGTCCTTTCTCTGCCCAGAAACAAATCTGCAGCAGTCCCGACAGAGCTCAGTTGAGCGCGGTCACTCCCCCTTCTCACTCGTTCGATCTTAATGTGTCCCAAACAGTGATTTCCCACAGCGACCGTGCTATTTTGCGGCAGGAGTGCAAAAACACATTTTAGCCACGATGTGAAAAATGGCAGCTGTACTGTTCATAAGGAGGTGGGGAAAAATGCCACTGCTGAAAATGTGGAGTGAAAATATTACAAAATTGCGACGTTACAAGGGTGCGTGGAAACAGTTCAACGCACGCTTGTAACACAGTCATGTTATGGAGTTTTGTCACCCAATTTTTAACATAGGCATTTTAGGATATCTGCTCATGAACAGTGCAACTGTCATTTTCTTAATCTGTCCTGAACAGTGATTTCACATAGCGACTGTGCTATTCTGCGCCGGAACTGTGAAAACACATTTTGGTCAGGATGTGGAAAATGACAGTTGTACTGCTCATAAGGAGGTGTGGAACACTTCCACTGGTGAAAATGTGGTGTGACAATATTACAAATCTGCGAAGTTACAAGGGTGCATAGAAAGTGTGCAACGCACACTTGTAACACAGTCATTCGATGGGCTATTATCACCAAATTTTCAACATAGGAATTTTAGGACCTCTGCTCATGAACAGTATCACTCTCATTTTCTTAATCTGTCCTGGACAGTGATTTCCCACAGCGACCGCTCTATTCTGCGCCGGAAGTGAGAAAGTGTGCTATACCTGGTTAAAAACTAAATAAAAATAAATAAATAAAACACATTTCGCCAGGATGGGAAAAATGACAGCTTTACTGTTCATAAGTAGGTGTGGGAAATGGCAATGTTGGAAATCTGGAGTGAAAATATTATGATTCACGAACTTCTGACTTCAAGTGCAAACTGCGCAATGCGCTCGTAACACCGATCATTTTATGGAGTATTGTTTCTAAATTTTCAACATAGCCATTTCAGGACCTCTACTCATGAACAGTGTCACTGTCATTTTTTAATCTGTCACAAACACTGATTTCCTACAGCGACCACGCTTATTCTGCGCCAGAAGTGCGAAACACATTTTGGCCAGGATGTCAACAATGACAGCTGTACTGTTCACAAGGAGGTGGGACAAAATGGCAATATTGAAAATCTGGCATGGAAATATTGCAAATTCAAGAGTTATGAGCGCATAGCAACTGCACAGTGCACGCCAGAACTCATTTTTGATTTTACCACCAATTTGAACATAGGCTTTTTTGAGAGCCCACCTCATGAACACTGGCACTGTCATTTCATTAATTGGCTCCAAAAGGTGATTCTATGTTGTGACCGTAAACCACCTTTGAAATATTAATCATGACAGTTCAAGAATTCATGAGGAGGAGTCCCAAAACCCCATGCAGAAAATTTGTGAAAAATTCCAAAAATGCCCGAGATATGCACTAAAGTTGAAAAACCCTATTCATTACATTATACAGCTTACCAGTCTTTCTCAGTTCGCAGTCAGCTTTGAAGACTGCAGACGTGTTCCAGTCCAGCGAAGATCGTCGCACCAAGCTCGGAGGAGGCATGGGGTGAGGGGGTGTGGGAGGCTGGATGTGGAGTGGGTGGGTGCGGGTTGTGGGGGGGCCGGGAGACTACAAGGGACGGTTTCCTTTCTTTCAGGTACAGGAAACGGAAGAAAACATTGCGGGACTGCTCACAGGGGCATGTGGCATGCTGGGGTGTGCTCCCAGCATGCCACCAGAGTCTGGGGGGACAGCTGCAGCTGATGGGGGATTGGGCACCCCCATCGGCAAACAACAAAAGGGGGGGAATTCCTTTCTGCCGACGGGGATTGGGCACCCCATCGGCACACAATTAAACAGGGGAGTGTCACATTATGCCGGTGGGGAGTGGGCTCCCCCATCGACAAATAACATGGGGGGGTAGATATTGTTTGTGAATACAGCGGCAAGCCACCGCCATGTTCACAAACAATATCAGAGATCCTACATCCCGCCCTGCAATGATAGGTCGCTCCCTCATTGCAGCGGATGGCTGACGCTGCAATGATGAGGCAGCCCCTGATTGCAGCGGCTGATTTTTTAGGAAGTTGTGGCACGCTGGCTGAACTAGTGTCAGCAGCAGCGTGCCACGGCATTGGGGGACGGGGGACAAGCCTTTGCAGGCTGTGGGGGCATTGGGCACAACACTGCCACGCCTCCACAACCTGCTTCTGGAGAAACCTGTCGCAACATGTTTCTTGCGCATGCGGCAATCAACATAAAAGGGCTATAAAAGTGTCCCTACCCATGACTTCAAATAGTTTAGCCAAGAAAACTTCCTCTCTGAATCCCACAGGATTCACCATCTCCCAACTCTTTGTGGAAACAGCCATCAGGAGACCACTCTGTCAGGGGAAATCAGTAGTCCAGGACTACCTGCTGAAGCGCTATGCCACCAGCACTCATGACTGAGTCCCTATGGGAAGTTTTCAGTGTGAAACCAGACTCAAACTGTGTGAGCACCCCCAATTGCAGTGAATAAAACCATAAGGAGTTTTACAGCTGCACAGAATCATATCAGGCTGCAACCCAGTGATGGTAGAGCAAGGGGTCACCACTGGTTGCCTATCTTCAGGATCCATCCTGAACCACCCCCCCAACTCCCCTCCTCTTGCTGTATGCATATCACAATTTAGATCATGGTGCTCATTCACTACATGCTATAGGGAATTACTCAGTCCTCCCAAAGCCTGCCAAGCCCAGAGACACATAATAGGAAAAAAACACAGTATCTAAAACTATGACAAGTACCATGCAAGAGGGCTACCTTAGCATCCATATGAGCCTCAGTCTGGCCACCACCCTTGCAGGATGGAGCCATACTCTGCATAAGAAAGTGAAACCCAATAGAATTAACAATATTCCGGAGGGATACAGGTCCATTTAAGGTATAAAGTCCCAGTAAGGTCAAAGGAAGCATATACTCCCCCCCCCCAACTTGCCAGAGCGGGTACTGTAGAAGTCTCTAAAATAATTGTCCAAAACCAACAACATAGTCCAAAACAAAGACTAGAAAAACAGTCACCAACAACAGGAACAAAAATATTCAAGATGAAAGGAGCAATATGTTGCATTTTAATTGCAATGTGTCCAGGCAGCATTGTTGGTTATTATGGGTACAGATGTTTGAGGGATATCACAGAGGCCCCATGTAGTGGACCTGAAGCAGGCCTTGAAGACACATTACAGCATCTAAGTCTTCCCAAAGTGCCTGTTTCACCACCAGTGTACTCAGACCCCACATCAAGCAGTCATATATGCAAGAGGGCAATGTACCTGTGGTACTAGGTTGCAGAGAGGGCCTCTAGGATCAGGTTGTGAGCATAGTTGTCCTGAACTGTGTGTCACTAGGCATCCTCATCCTCAACTCCCACTGCAAGGATAGGCCTTCCCCATCTTAGCCCCAGACCCCACCCCAGCTCACTCTCCTCCCAGAAAGTTCTTCAACAAAGCACCAACTGGTGTCAGCCTTCTCAGACATTCAGTCCAGTTCTCCTCACAGATGAGTGTCCTTCTTACACAGTCATCTCCACCTCAAGGTGTGCATCCACTGCCTCTGGGTCAGTAAAGTCTTTCAGTGCCAAGACCATTCACTGTCCCCTGCTGAAGTATGAGCTGAGTGTTGATGTTTTCAATGTTGGTTCATACTTCATTTTTTTAATTCGTACAGCAATGTCTCTAGTAGAGATGCAGTGAAATCAAATTACGCTTCATGAAGTGAACACTAAGTGGTCACTTCATGTTATCATATGCTAAGTGAAGTGGGCATTGAAAAGTGCTCACTTCGCTTGTTATTATGACTTCACATTGTTATTCCACCTCAACACGATGTAAGGCGGAATGACAACAATATAGGCACTTTAGGCAGCCCCCCACACACATCACATGGCTTAAAGTACTGTAAGTCACATGCTTTAGCCAGGCAGGAAGGAAGTGAGTCATACAAGCAGATACTTTCACTTTCTCCTTTGCAGAGGAAGAAGGAGGAAGTATTTTGTGTAGGAGAGGAGAGTTACTTATTAGTTTCTTGAGCAAATTCCAAAAACCCAAAAGCTTTTTTAAAAGCTAATTCTTCAGGTTTTTTTTTTGTACTGTTTTGTTAGTTCTTTTTGGTGACTGATTTCTTTGTTTTATAAGTTTTGTTTTGTGTGTGTGTGTATATGTGTGTGTGTGTGTGTGTGTGTGTGTGTGTGCGTGTGACTGTGTGCGTGTGCATGTGTGTAGTGTGTGTGAAGTCGCTTGTCATGTTGGAGGGAAGGAGTGTATTTTTGTGGAAGGACCAGGGACAGTATGTGGCCTGTGACTAGAAGGGAGTATGCATATGTGGGGTGGTAGCGGGTGGCATTGGACCACTCCAGACTCTTTGATCCTGCCCCCAGAAGAAGCAGCACAACCAGTGCCACCGCCACATCCACCAAGTCCGCCACCACCAGTAGCAGCTGCAGGAGCTCCAGCAGCACCATTGCAGCAGCAGCAGATGGAGCACCAGGTGCGTGACCATGCTTCCAGCACTACATCTGCACCTCCAGTGCCTGGTCCCCCCCCACAGCTCCCCAGTTTGGCAGTTTTTCAACTGTGTTGGGGGGACAGCAGCCTTGTGGTGTGTCTGCTTTGTGGTGTGCAGGTGCACTGTGGCCCCAGGGGACACATCTGGGGACTGGGGCCAGCACACACACATGCTGAACCACCACAAGGTGGAGTGGCAGGCTGCTACCGAGCAGGCCAGGCTTCCACTTGCTGGACTTTCTGTGGCAGTGGCAGAGGGTGCTGCTGTTGTGCATTGCTGCAGCAGGAGGAGGCCACAGCAACAGCTGCTTCACCACTACTCCCCACCACTGCCACCAGCACCACCCTCACCACCACTACTACCTGGTTTTCCCCAGCACCAGTGGACCCTACAATGCCTGCAACACAAGCAGACATAGCACTTTTGTGGGCTGCAGTGGAAGAAAATAATGAGAGAGTGGGTGCTGTCCAGCAGCAGGTGGAGCAGATCGAGCAACACCAGCTGCAGATTGTGTCAATGCTCCATCTGCTGCTGGAACATCAGGGGAGCCCCCATTAGCTTTTTTTTCAGCTCACCTCCCCCCCCCACTGCTGTAGTGTTTTATTTTTTGTTTATGTTTAATAACAGACAGAGAGAAGGCCACAGTATTAGTTTAAAGGGAAGCAGTCAGCAACAGGAGGTCCTGCCCCCTGCAAAGCTTAACCTCTGGTTAAGCCTTTTAAGTATGTTGCAGCATTTTCCTCACACTGCAACATACTTTATTTTAATAAAGAAAAGTCAGTGACCCGGAAGTATGGTGGATTCTATGGGGGCTCTATTATGTGTAAAGGTGTAACAGCAACGCACCATGCACTTCAATACAAAAGTATTGAAGCACATGGTACATCTCCACCGCACCTTTCCTTTACACATAATGGAGCCCCCATAGTGTCTGGTCCACCATACTTCTGGGTCGCTGACTTTTCTTTATTAAAATAAAGTATGTTGCGGCACGAGAAAAACATTGCAACATACTTAAAAGGCTTAACTGGAGGGTAAGCCTCGAGGGGCAGGAGCGCCTGTTGCTGACTGTTTCTATATATATATATATATATATATATATATATATATATACACATAACAGTCATACATGCTCCTTTTGCCCTGTTATTGTAATCCAGTGCCTCAGGTTGTGGAAAAGCTGGTGTGAGTAGTGCAAGTATGATGTGCTAAATTGTGTGTGTACAGTCAGTGTTGTTTCCTCTGTGTGTGTGTGTGTGTGTGTGTGTGTGTGCGCGTGTGACATCAGGCATTGTGCAGCTTCTTGCAAACATATATTGCTGACTTGTTGCAGTGTTTATGGTATAAAGAATAACATATATTTTATTGTCACCATCATCATCAGAGGACTAAGTGATACGATATTTTTTCAGGTGTCTGGCTAGAGTGCACCTTAGTCACATACTGCACACATGACTTTCAGGAGAGCATGTGTTTTTTGTGCTATGATATCCACTAAGTCATGTGTGCACTGTGAGTGATTGAGGTGCACTGTGACCTGATACCTCTGAAACAATATAATATCACTTACTCCACTGATGCTGATGGTACAAATAAAATATGTCATATATTCTTTCTTATCTTTATTCTTGAGATACTGCAACAAGTCACACCATATATATATATATGTTTGCACGAAGCTGGACAATGTCTGCACACACAGGAAAGAACACTGATGGCACACATGCAGTGTAGCACAACATACTTGCACTGCTCAGTCATGCTTTTTGCAAAACACTTACACAAAGTATACATTACTGAGGCTCCAGAAATATTTATTTTTGAAATAGACATTAAAGCAGCAGTACAACAATCTGGTGAAAATGTTGACCTATACTTTTTTGCTATATACATTACATTTTACTTACCTTTTCTGATTTGTATGATACCATTCTTTCCAGTATTTGAGTCTGCTTTTAGTACTTTTTCATGTCTGAAATAATAAAAGGAGCACTCATTTTAATAATGGTGCAGACCAGGTCTTCGGCCAGTATTTTCTGCTGTTTTCTCCATCAGTTGTTATATATTATTTCTGTTGTAAAATTAATAATTATGCAGCAGGCAGTGTTTTATGACTTCACAGAATAATATTTATTCAAAACCAACTGCAAATAGTGATGAAAACCTGGTCAGAGCCATATTAAAAGGCATGCTCCTTTTTTTTCAGATGTGAGAAAAGTGGTAAAGCAGATACATTGTGAAAAAAGGGTATCATACAAGTCAGGAAGTAACTTCAGTGGCTGGCTATGTAAAATAGCATAAAATGTATAGTCAAAATTGTCACCACATTGTTGCACTGCTGTTTAATTTATAATTTAAGTATGACATTATGCGCTCACAATCACAACACACAAAATGCAACTGTCTTGTATCCAGAAAATTCCCAAGTGCTGAGAAAGTGAAATGGGAGTGTTACACCACATGCAAAGTCCCCCAGAATGTATCGCGCAGTCACTCATGCGTGCAGTGGTCCCACAGAATCCCCAGAATTTTTCTGCATGCCCAAAATACATCTGTCTTGTGTCCAGAAAATTTCCAAGTGCTGCTGAGGAAGTGAAATGGGAGTGTTACGCCATGTGCAAAGTCCCCAAGAATGTATTGTGCAGTCACTCAAGAGCACAGTGGTCACACAGAGTTTCTGCATCCCCAAAATGCATCTGTCTTGTGTCCAGAAATTACCAAGTGCTGAGGAAGTGAAATGGGAGCATTACACCACATGCAAAGTCCCCCAGAATGTATCGCGCAGTCACTCATGGGTGCAGTGGTCACACAGAATCCCCAGAAGTTTTCTGCATGCCCAAAATACATCTGTCTCGTGTCCAGAAAATTCCCAAGTGCTGAGGAAGTGAAATGGGAGTGTTACACCACATGCAAAGTCCCCCAGAATGTATCGCACAGTCACTCATGCATGCAATGGTCACACAGAGTTTCTTCATTCCCAAAATGCATCTATCTTATGTTCAGAAAATTCCTAAGTGCTAAGGAAGTGAAATGGGAGCATTATACCACAAGCAAAGTCCCCTAGAATGTATTGCACAGTCACTCATGCATGCAGTGGTCACACAGAGTCCCCAGAATTTTTCTGCATCTCCAAAATGCATCTGTCTTGTGTCCAGAATATTTATATACTCTGTGATGATGATGATGTACTCGTGATGCACAGTGTCTTGCCAAACTGTGTGAAGGAGGGATAACATGACATGAATCCATTCAGTGTTCCATCATAAATGATGACCGTGATAGAACTGTTGCTGATCCAAAGTGTGCTGCGATTCCCACAAATGCGATGCAATCACCTCAACCTGATGGAAAGGTGCCCTTTGCGTGTAGACTAATAGTAGCCTTGGTGAGTTGTTATATATATATATATATATATATATATATATATATATATATATATATATATATATATGTATGTATGTATTTTCTAGGTGGGGTTGACATATATAGACATGTACTCATTGTATTGTTTTGTATCACAGGTCACACATACTGTTGGTGTGCACATTCCAGTGCTTGATGAGAAATGTTGGCATTGAAATTGGAAATGGAATACTCTCAAGCCAATGAAGGTAAGTATTTTTTTGGGGGGTGGGGGGAGCATATTTGCAAGTAGGTCTCATTAATGGTTTACTATTTGGTTACTTCTTCACAGATTTCATCTGCATCCTTCTCCAGTCTGGTAATGATGGTCATGGTCATCTATTGAAATGACTTCTGCATGTTGCATGTCTGCCCCAGCCTGGAGAGGGCCTGATGTTGAAGAACTTCTTTTGGATAAGGCAACTATGGCACAACAAAGCATCTGGAAGTTTCCTAAAAAGAAATGAAGGACTTATTATAACTTGATTGCAGCAGTGAGACATTATGTTTAAGCTGTGGCTTGTTCCACGGGTATCTGGATTACCACAGATAGCAAGCTGTCCCACTGCAATCATCAGATCACAACTTAATTTAGTACCAGGCTGTGTAACAAATACACTGTGTCAGTGTCCCTGCATCTCAACTCAAGTTACATTTCAAAACCACATCTTGTCAAGTAACACAGCCTGGGTCCAACTTTTACAACACTGTCATGGCTGCACAGCTGCAAATTTGGAATACAGTGCATGATATGTTGCAGAAATATTTTTTGTGACATACACGTCACCTAGTTTATGAATCCTCAGTCAGATTTGTTGCACTCTTATGAAAAAAAAGGAACAGATTAAATAAAATTGATATACTTACCAGTATGGATTGGAAATGGATATTCCATAGGTTCCTGTAGACAGTACTGCTGCTGTACCATTGATACAGAACTTCAGCAAAGGAGAGTTGTTTGTTGCTAACCTGTAAAAAAACAAAATAAGTTGACCGTATGTGTTTGACCATTGCAGCTCAGAAAAGCAACAGAAAACAAAACACACAGCTAAAGGAAGTTGAATAGCATAAAAAACATTAGTACACATACTTACTTTATAGTTTTAATAGTAAGAAGCCTTGTGCCTGTGGCTGATGGATGTGGTCTCATGTTCAGCTCCCTCTGCTTTGGCATGGTCAATGTAATGGAAAAATATTATCACAATGACACCGGTGGTGGGTGCTGGTGGTCATAGCTATGGCACATGATGGCATTCCCTCTCACATCTTCCTGCATCTGGTGGTGATGGCAATGGTGAACAGCAGTTTTATGGTGGTGGTAGTCCAGGAGGATACACAGTCACATTCCGTATGGAGGTAGTGGAGAACAGCGGTCTTATGGTGGTGGTAGTCCGGGGACACACACGGTCACATTCCCTAAGGTGGCAGTGGTAACAGCAATCTTATGGTGGTGGTAGTTTGGGGCCAGGATATACTGTGCTCTGTGTTATAAATGTGATGACATGACATATGGAATTTGAGTCAGTATGTGTGGGACAGTGATTTAATTTTATGAAAAAGAGAACATGTATCATGCAAGACATGTGACAGCCTTTTAACCACTTAAGTTAAAACCTGCCAACATTAACCTCATCAACATTCATTATCATCCTCAGAAAGAAAGCTGCCCTGTCAGTCTTCTATGTCTGAATTGGACCACATGGAAATTGTTTCTCCACTGTGTTATCATCTACATCAGTGATAAGCCGCTTCATGCTGTCACTGCCACCAGGATGGTCCCTTTCTTCAACATCAGCAAAACCATGAGTATGCTGGGGTATGAATATTGAGGTTGCAGTCTGAGCTGGTATGTGCCTCTCATTCATTTTTATGAATGTCAGCAAACTGACATTTGCAGGAGAGAGGTTTTATGATGATCCTGAGCTATTGCACCTGCTGAGCTGAATACCCTCTCGACACTCACACTGGAGGGTGGGCATGTCAGGTACTTCAGTGCCACAGCGGTCAGCTCTGGCCATTCATTGACCTTTCCATTCCAGTATAAAAGGGGATCATCAGTGATTGACAGATGCCTGTTTTCAGACACATATGACTCAACCCTTGGCTGTGCTGCTCTCAGTCCAGTGGTTGATGCATCATCCTGTTCTCCGGAATCATTTATGCCACAAATCCCCACTTGGGACAAAGCCTCCCAAAGTGGGTTAACACCAGCTGCTTTTGATGACAGACTACCTGGAACTGCAGTCCCCTTCTCCTTACAGGATATGCTTGCTACTACTCCTCCAGGTTCACCTTCAGCCTGATTATGCTGCTCAGGTTTCCTGTCCTTGGCACATGACTTCTGTGCCCCATGAACCAAGTGCACCAGTTGCCCACTGACATTTTTTACCTGTTCAGGTCTGCCCTCCAGTACTGAGGCAATTCCACGTTTGTATCATGGGTTCAGCATTGTTGCTATTGCAAAGTTGTCACTACGCTGAATGCTCAAGATGTGACAATTCTGGTCGAATACTGTCAGCATGTGTTTCAGCAACACACTGCTAGTACTGTCTCCGGCAACATCAAGGCTATGCTGTACATTAACCAATGTCTGCCTCAGCACCCACAGCAGTGGAATTGATTGGCTAATAGAGGCAGACTCGCCACTCACTGCCTGTGTGGCATGTTCAAAAGGCCTCAAGATTCTTATTATAGAGTTCATGAGGTGCCACTGTTCAGTCGTCATAGACATGGAGGCCCCGGAACTGTCACGGCTACTGCGCATGACAGATATTCTGAGATGGCTTTGTACTGTTCATACAACCTCTCTGCCATATATAAAGTGGAGTTCCACTGGGTGACAACTTCTAGCTTCAAGCGGTGCTGGGAGGCTCTTTCAGATCTGCAACCGCCAAGGTTGGTCACGGGCCTTTGCAGAGCGTGAAAAGTGAGAACAGATACAGTGTGCAACTGTCAGCATTTCCTTTATATCAGGGTGCTGCAGAAAACTCCTGCACCACAAGATTTAAACAGTGTGCCATGCATGGAACCCAAAAAATGCCACCATTCGTGACGCATTTCACCACATTTGACCCATTGTCACTTGCTATGAACCCAGCTCTCAGGGACAGGGGATTCAGCCACTTAGCAATTTCAGTCAGTACCACATCCAACATGTTTTCACCAGTGTGTGAACAGGTCACATTGTGCATAGCAATCGTTGCATGCTGTCGAATTCCTGGAAGATTGCTACCATGACACTCCACCTTACTACACTGATTATTCACACTACCAACAGCACAAACAACCCCCGGCACCTGCGCCCAGTGTGCAGTTATACACAAATATGAACTCCCCACTGTTTTGCCACTTGTCCACATATCCATACTTAAATGGATGAATGGAGAGAAGGAATGTTGAAGGATATTTCTTTCTGAGTCAGACACAGTACAGTACAACTCGGGGACAGCACGGGTCAAAAAGTATGTCCTGGATGGGACTGTCCATTTTGGACAGACATGTGCAGCAAACTGCAGGAACCCTGAATTCTCCACAAAGGAGAAGGGCAAAAGATCAACTGTCAGCATTTCAGCTACAGCAGCAGTAAGTTCACGTGACACTGTATGATTGGGTAGGTACTTCAGCTTGTGCACAAAAACACTCTGTAACATGGGCTACTTAAATGTTTTACACGGGTTGTGGTGGTAAATGGTTCTACTCTGCAAATAGCAGGGGTGGAGTGTGGACGTGTGATGAAGACAGTTGCACAGGTGCTGACAAACCCAGAAATGCAGTTATTTTCTCAGATTTAGCAACTGGGGTTGATGTCCACTTGCACTACACATACTACATTGACCACCACCACCACCAAAACTGCTACTCTCACCACCACTGGACAAGATTTCAAAATCATTCTGTTCTTCCACCTCATCATACCTGTAGTAATCCTTTGCTGTTATTTCATCACTACTGCACACATTTAATTTTCTACTTGATGCTACAGTTATGGAAGGGGATAACATGCTCGTTATGGTTGATGGTGAGGGTGAACGCCCCACTGTGGTACACTTATTAGCTGCCATCTTGTGCTGAGTCCACAGTGCCATGTGCCTATTCTTAAGATGTGTATGCTGTCCCCCTGTACCCAGATGGCTCCCCCTTTTACTCGACTCACATCCACCTGGCAAAACTGGCAGATTGCAACTGACTCATCATTTGCATCTTCCACAAAAAAAATCCCGAACAAGGGATTTTGATGCTCTAGTTTTAGCATGTCCCCCTGATGCTGCTTATTGGACTCCCATTTTTTAAGCCATGAAGTGGGGGGGTGCTACATGATTTTTCAAGCAGGACACACTTGGACTGCAACTGACCACCACGACTACCTATCATTATTATTGGGTCATCATCATCAACTGAAACTGGTAAATCACAACTTTTTATGGGGGGGATACTAACAGACCCAGACACAGCCACCTTAAGTTTCTTTTTCTCCAGTTCCCAACAGGGGTCACTGACATCATCATCATATTCATCAACATCATCCACATCTTCTGCTTGGATGCTGGCGTATGGACTGCATGTTGCAACCACAGCAACATCATTATCATCAGCACCACCATGACCCAAAATGTTTTCACCACATTGTAAATCACTGCATGTCAAATGCATGACCTGAACCACGGTGGAAGAAAAGTCACTTTGTGTGCTATCATTGACATAATGATCAGAATCTGCATGTTTAGTTACTGGATGTTACTGGGAGGATGACATCATCTACATTGTCACTCACTGTCATTGCTTCACACTCCACTATATTTTTAGACATGGTAAACTGGTCAAAACTGGAACTTGAGGCAGCAATACTGCACTACCACCAGCATCTGCACTAACACCACCAGCTGGGACAACATCATCTCCTCCTACTATGAGTGAAGCTACTGATTGCGCTGTAAAAACATTGAAGGAGAAATACCTTTCCTCACATCAGCAATGCACTTCTGCGACTGTGTGCTACTACCACGCCCACAAACAATCTTACCACTGGCAGCAGTGCCATGGCGAGGAACAACTTTGCTTGCATGTCTCTTTGTGGGCATTTTGGGGAATCAACAGGAATATTCTAAACAAATTCAGATTTTGCAATGTTCACTCTGGATGGGGCTGGGGGGTGACGCTGGATGTGAAGCCAAAAAAACAACTGTGGCTTCAACAACAGATATAGACACAATGTCACAACAAGTTTAACAACACCTTAACTAACCAGTGGTGTTCTCAAGTCACAAACAATCCAATCTGAAAAAGAATACCTTTTGCCAGTGATGGGGGGGGCACTGACTGTAGATTACTGCAGTGCAAAACCAAGAAGAGATACCACAATGGCAGTACAAAATCATGCAGCTGCAGTGGATAGCAGGTTCACACTGCTGCACCTGCAATTACACTGTGGCACTATAAAAGGTGTATTATTTGATGTAACATCACGCACAAACACACACTCACACATACACAGAATTTGTCTAGAAGTAATGCATACCAAATTAAAAATTCAGTAATATACAAGGTTTTTAAACAACCTCAATGCTGCACCAGGTCCTCCAGACCACAACACACACAATCAGCAAAACAAATTTCAATAATTACAGAAAATATTACTGTGTGTACAATAACACAATCAGTTATACAAGAAAAATATAACCAAAAACAAAGAACTCCTATTTCTCCAACTTAAATCTACCTACACTAGATATGCCCTCCCTCAAAGCACACTTTCACTGTCTTTCAGTACAGACTGAATGTTGTACATTAACATTCAAAATCCACACACAAACGATAAATGCTTGATGATATGAGCACAGGAGGGTTTCCTACAATTGATGAACTAAAGTTTCAGCAAATAAAAGACTCAAAATACTTTTAACAGCTTTTAGAAGGTTTGAATCACAGAGAGCTCTCAGAGCAGACTGTCTCATACAGCTTCTTACACACACTACCCCAAACTGAAGCTGTGCAGAACAATCTAGAGCCCATGTGACCTGAAATCCCATGAATCACTCAAAATTTGCCTTTGGAGCTTAAAACAAGGTGATGGCGAAGTACATTGTTTTCAATGTACTTCACCTTAAAATTAGTGGAGTAGTGGTTTGGGAAGGCGGAGTAATGAAAGTCATTGGTTTCAAATGGACTTCGTTATCCATTTATGAATACGAAGTGCTTTGTGATTAAGGAGCACTCATGACCATTTCACGCTGCGAATCACTCTGCAGAGCAAATTGAGGCCACTTCCCTATCTCTAGTCTCTAGAGTCTGTTTCCGGGGCTTGCCAGACATATTGGAGGATAGTGAATCAAGCTGCTCCTCTACTCCCGCTCTGGTGTCTCCCCAGTATGACTGATCTGCAGGCAAGTCTGCTTTAGCCAAGTCTGCCGCAGGTGTAAATCTGCATCTGCTTACAAGCATATTTAGTCTGGGATGATATTAGGTGACTGTAGGCAAGTAAGATGGCTAGTTTTGACTAAACATTATGCTGCATGGCAGAAATTCAGAGTGTATTCTCCCTAGAGAACCGAGATTATGTGCCCATCTTGGCTGAAGGCTAGGACAACCATCCACAATATTAACAAACATAGTACTAAAACGTTTTCATTTTAAATGATACAAGGATGATTGTAATGGCTTTATTTTGTAAATATTATGTTAGTGGTACAATGTAATTGACAACATGCTTCATAAAAATGAAAATTCTAAATATGTACCAATAGATCACACATATTTCTATGGTATGTGTTCGTTTGGTCAGCAGCACGTTCCTATAAAAATAAACATCCTCATGATACGAACACAGTACAAACAGTATATGCACAAATTTCATCTTATACAAATGCATTGAAAATGAGTGGTGTACACTATGTTCAATTACATTCAAACAAATTTTCAAAGATCCCATTTCAGTTTCATACAAACACGAAAGAATGCATTTGACATAAGTGTGACATGTTCATATAGAATTACCATTATTCATATATGAACACTGAATTTAATTGTACTCATTTGTCAAATGTGCTCATTCACACCAAATGAGTATTTCAAATAGTCATGTTTGGATTCAGTACAAGCAATGACATCATGTAGACGTATTATGCATTAGTGTATGTGACACATGTTCGTACTGAGTCTGAACGTAATTGTTAGAAATAATTGTTGGCAATAAACATGTTCTGTAAATAAATCATTTACAGCATATTTTATTAATGTGAAAATGTGTTCATTTAATATGCATAAATATACAATGATCACACTCACTCAACATAAGCAACACTCCCAAGAAAGGAATGACGCCCTAAGAGTCATATAATGCCTTCTCTGTCCAGAGCTCCATTACAGTATTTTGATATGATATAGAGTGTAGACCCCCTTTAGGCATAATTAATTAAGGTGGGTCTCTGTATAAACTGAATAAACGATATACACTGTTTAGGTTTAACTGCATTTATGTATGCTATATACTGCTCTAGTTATCCATTAGATTCTTTGGGAATATCTGCTTTTGTTCCAGACATACCTCGGATCTTGCTGAACATATACACACACAGAACTCGACTCTTTCCCTGAAGTCTTGAAGAGGGATTGGTCTGAATTACTGATAGGACCCACTCAGTGTGCCTATGTCCCGCAATAACTAATGGAGGAAGCTCCTGTCTGGTGAGTACCTCTGTAAAGTAATAATTTCTTCAAGACACTGAATGATATCAGTATAGCTGTAACCTGTCTTCAGTACTGTTAGAACAGAATACATGTCTAATACCGCTCAGGTTACTTCTGTACAATGATAATTTGTTTAAAGCGGATGGTTGCACCTGTATCTGATATGCTTATCCGAAAACCTAGGCCATAAGCTGTATGTTTAGACACTTTTTCTGAAAATAATAAAAAATATTACAATAAATGTTCACACTCAGATACAACATGAACATGGGCACCAGATACACACAGTTGTATCAGCATAACATGTTTGTATTCAATCATATCGTGATCATTTGAAATACTTTTTCATATGTAAACAAACACATTGTCACATTAATGTAAATGTAAATATGTTCATTCACATACGAATAAGTATTTCAAACAATCATGTTCACATTCAGTACAAACATGGATGTCATGTGACACATTTTACATTTGTGCATGGGTCACATGTTCATACTGAATCTGACGTGGTCATTTGGAATACTTATATAAACAAATACATTCCTCAGATCTGATGCTATCATTTGGAATGCTTATTCTTATGTAAACAAGCGCATTACTCAAATGAGTCATTTCACTATATGTCCGTATTAATGTGAAAATGTGTTCCTTTACATATGAATAAGCTTGTCAGATGATCACGCCAGATTCAGTATGAAAACGTGACCCAAGTTGGATGCATTCATCTATGCGCGACAGGCTCATATTGACTGTCAGCATGATTGTTTGAAATATTTGTTCATGTGTAAATGAATACATTTCACATTAATACAAAGGTATTGTAAACAACTCATTTTCAAAATGTGGTAATTTACATACAAATGAGTATTTCAAACAATCACAGTTAGATTCAGTGTGAACACAGACCTTACATATTTATCCTGTGTATGCAATATTTGTACAGAATTACAATGTTATCATTTGAAATATTTATTGATATCACCCAAATACATTCACAATGCATTCATATTACAGTTTCAGATCTCATGCTATTGGGAATTGTAAACTGTGTTTGTACAAATCTCCTAATACTCAGACACACGTAAAGCTTCCAATTCAGCATTCCCCAAATGAGGGAAATCTCCTGATTTTAACTGACTTAACTGAATCTAAGATGCTAGAAATGCATTCCTAAAGTCATTTAAGGACAAGGGGAAACATTAGTTCTGGTTCTACAGACATGGGCTGGTACCATAAAAAGCAACGGAAAGTAAAAAAAAAGGGTCAAAATCAAGGAGACTACCTGAAAATATGGAAACATGGAAGGTTGCACAAATAAAATAATGTAGTTATCCCTGGTACCAAATTTACATCAGGCATCCTTACACACACACACACACTACACACATTTATATCTATCTAAAATCTTTGGCCCGAATATTCAGAAGGGTTGCGCATGGCGCAACAGTGTTGCACCATGCACAACCACTGATGCGCCCCGATACGATATTCAAACGGAGATTGTGCCTGGCACAAATCCCAATGCGCCGGGCGACTCAGTAATGTATATGGCGCAGATGGGGGTGTCGGCATACTCAGCACATCCCAATATTCAGCCCGGGATGTGCTGAGTCCATGCATGCACAACCCCTACTGGCGCCTGCACAGGTGAGCCAGAGGAACAACAGCTGGCCACCCACAGGTGACCTGCCATATTGCAGGGCGCAACGCAGCAGCTGCCACCTGTGGGTGGCCACCTGAGCTCCAGCTGCACCTCCAAGGCAGTGCCCCCCCATGCCCAATTGCGGGCATCTGTTTAAATAAATAACGTCCTATATCCCTGGTAGTCCAGTGGACTGCTGTCAGCCCGATCACGGGCATCTGTTTAAATAAATAATGTGAGTGGGTAGGGGGGTCCCGCTGGACCACCAGGGATATTGGACGCTATTTTACATACTGAAGCCCGCCGACTGGGCTGCGAAGCGGTCCACTGACCACCAGGATATTGACATTATTTATTTAAACATATGCCTGTGATCGGGCTGCAAGCAATCCACTGGACCACCAGGGATATTGGACGTTATTCATTTAAACATAAGCCCATGATCGGGCTGACAGCGGTCCACTGGACCACCAGGGATATTGGACTGTGTTTATTTTAACTTGTGCCCACGATCAGGCAGTGGGGCCCATTGTCACACTGTGCGGGGGGTGTCGGTCCCCGACGGCTGCTGCCTGGCAGCACGCCAGGCGCAAGTCGCCGGGGATCGGCGCACCTGCATGCAAGGGGCCATAATGACATGAAAAATGGCCCCATTTGCACCTTGCATACATTATGGCCCCATTTGCATGTGCACTTTTAAATATTGCAGTTGTTGTGCATAGCGCAATGGAACTTGCGCTAACGCATCCCCCTGCTCCACTCTGGCCACTTGCGCCAGTGCAGTGCCACTGCACCATGTGCACTCGCGGGTAGCCAGGTGCGATATTCAACAATGTTGTGCCATGGCACAGCTCCACTGAATATCACCCTGTCTATGCCCCCGCGCAGCAATTGCACTGCGCCCAGGCTTGTGCCACACCTCTGGCTAGTCTGAATATCTGGGCCCTTGTGTTAATTGTTATGCATAAAAAAAAAAATCTGCTTTTGATGCTATAATACTATGTCAGACATATGTTGTAATAGCACCAGTGCATTCCTTTCAAGTATTTAAAACAAGACAGCATAAAAATTGCACACATTTTATCTGAAAAAAAATGTGAACAGAAAAATAATGTTTTGGCTCTTTTTTCATTGAGAAAACTACATCAAAAATGTAAAAAAATACATTGATGAAAAATACATCAGAAATATAAAAAAGTAATAAGACAATGCTCTTTTAATTAATATTAAACTAATTAAGTAACCGCCTATAATGACATCTAACCCAAAATGTATCCTTGAGGTGTTTCTCATAATTTTTATGAACCAAACACGCCCACACCGAATCTATACAAAATTTCACCTCAACAATGCTTCAAAATTAGTAGTTCTCAAATAAAGATTTCACAACACTATAGAATTTGTTCTTCACAAATGTTTTCTAACTTGTACAGTATACTTATATCAAAAATGTTTTGTCACAAGAAAGCAAGTTATCAAAGGAAATGCAATAGTCATCATTTCAGGCAGCATTCATAATCATAATAGGAAATCATCTCATAATAAAATTACAAGCCAATAGCTAGAATTAAATATAGACTTATCACTTAAGATGCCAGTGAGAGACTGAAGTCAGTTAAGAAGAGGGAAGGAGCTCTGTTATGAAACAACCAATGAAATCAGCAGCCTAGTGTTGCTACTCAGATGATATAATGGAATGACATCTTACCAACTGAAATGATGTTTCACAAGATCTGCCTGCTTAACAATAACAACAACCAATCAGGGCAGTACAATGCTGTAGTTAGCATGCTGCCTAACTACAGCCAATCAGTAACAGTATACAAATGTATTATAATTAGCAACACTGGAAAAAGAGAGGGGAACTGTGTCGTGTGCGGTTACTCTGTCATTTGAAGATGAGTTTGACTAAGAAATCAATGTGGATTGTTAATAGTTCCCTTGTGAGAAGACGTGGTGAGTTTGCCAGGCAATCTCATCTTAAAATTGACCTGTGACTACCTGATTCTGAAATCAAGAAGTCTGGTAAAGGAAGAATGCATTGGGTTCAGTTGCCGCCTACCTTTCCCACATTACAGATTTGTAACTCACCACCAGATGTGCTTATAGTCCATATGAGAGGTAATCATTTAGGATATACATAGGGTCTTGCTCTGATTTACAAGCAAAGTCAGATCTCCTGCAAATTATTAAAATGCCTTGTAACTGCAAGATTCTGTATTCAGATATTGCTGAGCACAGGTTTTGGAATAGACAAGAGTCATACACCTGGCTTAGAAAAAAAAAAGAAGGTTAACAATCAAATATCTGGATTCCTTAAGGATCATGGAATGGGAGTGAAACATAGAAACATACAATTTGCTAGCAGATAAGGACAGCTTGGCCCATCTAGTCTTCCCAATTTTCCCTGCCTATAGTATCACTACAGATCCTGCTTGCTCTTTGGCCCCTTCACCCCCCCTTCCCTAAGATTCCCTTATGCTTATCCTATGCATTCTTGAACCCCACCACTGTTTTTGTCCCCACAACCTCTGCTGTAAGACTGTCCCAGTAATCTACCACTTTTTGTGAAGACGATTCCTCATGTCTCTCCAGAATCTACCCCTCCAGCTTCTTATCATTCCCCTTGACCTGGAGCACCTTTGTTCTGAAAATGCTTCCTTTTGTACCTTGTTTACTCTCATGAATTATTTAAAGTCTCTATCATATCCCCATTCCAGGGTGTACATACTTGGGTCCTTTAAGCTCTCTTCGTGGGGCTTCACGGTGCTTACCTGCACCATTTTAGTTGCATTGTCTGGACGATTCTACTCTGTCCATGTCCATTCTGAGATGTGATCTCTAGAACTAGACATAATACTCTGGGTGGTGTCTTACCAGCAATCTATACAGAGGCAGTACCACCTCTCCCTTCTTCTGCTAGTGATACCCCACCTTATGCACCCAAGCATCCCACTTGCCCTCCAACTGCCTTGATGCACTGGCGGACACCTTTAGGTCTTCCGATATAATCACCCCAGTCTCTTTCCTGCTTGAGGGATCATCATTATCACCCACCCCATTTTGTATTCTGCTCTTGGGTTTCTGTGCCCCAAGTGCATTATTTTGCACTTTTTCATATTGAAATCCAGCTGCCAAACCTTTGACCACTCTTCAAGTTTTCTCAGGTTGCTGCTCATCCTTTCCACACACACCCTCCCCCAGAGTGTTCACCCTATTGCAGAGTTTGGTGTTATCCACAAAGAGACAGACCTTCCCTTCCAGCTCCTCCTCAATGTCACTTATAAAGACATTAAAGAGGACCGGTCCCAGCATTGATCCCTGAGGCACCCTGCTGGTCATCCTCCTTTCCTCTGAGTGAACTCCGTTTCCCACCACACTCTGCCACCCATCCCTTAACTAATTTCTTACCTAGTTTACCACCTTTGGACCCAGTCCTAAGCTATCCAGCTTGCTTACTAGTCTCCTATATGGAATGTTGTTGAATGCCTTATTGAAATCTAGCTAGATTATGTCCACTGCTTCACCCTGATCTAATTCCTTGGTCACCTAGCCAAAGAACTCTATCAGACTCATTTGACATTACCCCTCCTCCTCCATGAATCCATGCTGCATCAGATCTTGTAACCCACTGGATTCAAGATATTCCACAATCCTGTATTTCAACAGTGATTCCATTAACTTTCCCACCACCAAAGTCAGGCTGACTGGCCTATAACTGGTTGCCCTTCCATGTTACCACTTTTGTAAAGTGGGACTACATATGTGAACATACGAAAATGCCAGCAGAAGCAGGACTTTTCGGTCTATTAAGTCAGCTCGATTGTACAGCTAGCCCCTCAACTTGCAGCTGCCCCCACCCTCCCCCTCTTCATTGTAACACCCCTTACACTGTTCCAACCCTCTTAAAACCACCCACCATTCTACAGCATACCACCCCTCGGGCAGAGTATTCCACCTGTCTATACCCCTTTCTGTGAAAATAATGTCTCCTGATTTCCTTCCTGAATCTCTCCACCTCCAACCTCAGCTGATGCCCTCTTGCATCCCTCCCTCTTCTAAGCTAGAACATCCCTTCTGTATTAACCTTATTTATCCCTTAAGGTATTTAAAGATTTCAATCATATCCCTCCTACTCCTCCTTCTCTCCAGGGAGTACATGTTCAGCTCGCCAATCTATCCAGCTGTCTAGATGTCAGCGTGGCTCAGTTGGTAGCATATCCACCTCTGGACTAGAGGGTTGTGGGGTTTTCATCCCACACCAGGATCTCGACTTGCACCTAAAATTGCTGGCATCCGAGTGCAGTATTGGGGGTGCTGCTTGCTGGGGTGTGACATCCTTTGGATGAGACATTAAACCAGGTCCCTTCTGCCCATCCTGATGGGTGTCCAGGTGGCGTAAAGAACCCAGGAACTCTTCACAAAGAGCAGGGGAACATTCCCAGTGTCCTGGCCAGCATTCCCCTTCCCATAAACCAGTTCATGCAATTATCCAGGCTGTGTGTGGGTGATGATGTGCGATATGGCTGCCACCACACATTCAGTCACTTCACTACCAGTCTAGCATTGCTTGTAAAGTGCTTTGGGATACTGTGGAAAAGTGCTATATAAATGCTGATTCTTCTTCTTCTTCTATCCTCGTGGACTTTCCTTCTAATCCCTGGGATCATCTTTGTCACCCTACGTTGCACCCCCTCCAACAATTTGATATCCTTCTTCAGGAATGGGCACCAGTACTGCACGCAGTACTGCAGGACTATACACCCTAGAATCCTATTGGCCTTTACTGCTGCCTTCCTGCACTGAGCTGAGTTGTTCATGCTGCCCATTATAAGCACCCCAGATCATTTTCTTCCTCATTACTTTCCAGCTGCACCCCTCCCAGCTGATAGTTCCTTCCCTGGTTTCTAGCTCTGAAGTGCAATACCTTGCATTTCTTGGCATTGAACTCCAGCTGCCATGTTTCTGACTATTCCTGTAGTATGGTCAGGTCCTCCTGCAGCCCCTTTCAACCTTCAATGTCATCTACCACAGCTCCCTATGCCATCCTCCAATCATCCAGGACCACTCCTGTTTCCAATAAGCTGTTAAATGGGGTTGTCAGAGGTGCAGCCAGTACCTTCCTGTGCTTTCTCAATACCCTTGGGTGGACCACATCAGGGCCCATTGCTTTGTCCACTTTCAAATTTGTGAGTCCCTTCAGAACTCTCTCCTCTGAAAATGGACAAGTGTCCACCTCCCTTCCTCCAATGCTCCAGTTACACTTTTGTGGTGCTTTCCCATCTATTTCCTCTGTGAACATTGAACAAAAGTATTTGTTCAGGATGTCTGCCTTTTCCTGTTCCCCCTCTGCATAGTCCTAACCTTCCCTTCTTAGCCTTGCAATCCCACCCCTGGTCTTCCTTTGTTCACTTACATGACTAAAAAATATCTTATCCCCTGCTTCAGCTATTCTCTCTTCGATTTGCGCCTTTGTACTCCTTACTGCTCTCTGCTTCCCTCTGTTTCCCCTGTTACACCTCACTGTCCTCCTCCTCCATCTGTGTCTCCTTTTACCTTCTGAATGCTACCCTGTTAGCTTTTACCTTTTCCACCACCTTTTTCAAGCATCTCAAGAGGGAGGGGGCATGGTGATCTATGTGAGGGAGAGGATAAGGTGTATGAGAGAGGAGGGGTGGAGGGCAGAACAGAGGCCCTATGGATGCAGTTTCAAGACTCCAAAAGAAAGACACTGAGGGTGGGGGTAGTGTACAGGCACCAGCTCAGGGGGATGACCTGGATAGGAGCTGGCCAAGCAGATTAGAAGACTCTGTAGGAAGAGGGACACCATAATGGTGGGGGACTTCAACCTCCCTGGGGTGGACTGGAACACCCCAACCACCACATGTGCAAAGAAGCAGAGATCACTAGATGCATTTCAGGACTGCTTCCTGGTGCAATTAGTCTGTGAGCCGACTAGAGAGGGTAGGACTATGGACCTGGTATTAGCAAACAGGGAGGCTGTCAGGGATCTGGGAGTGGAGGATCCCCTGGCTGGGACCGACCATCATATGGTGTGGTTCACATTCAATATTGGAAGGGTAACAGGAGGAACAGGTCCCCAGGTGATCGATTTTAAGAGTGGACTTTAAAAGGATGGGCAAAATTTTTGTTGAGCACCTGGTGGGAATTCATACATGCATGAGTGCCAACCAAAAATGAAATATCATTAAGAAAGGACTGGCAGAGGCCACTGAGACCTGCACCAGGACATGGAGCAAGAAGGGGAGAGCAAATAAGCTGAGCTGGCTGGCTTGGGAGGTAATGGAAGGGGTGAAGGCCAAGAGAAAAGCATTCATGATGCTTAGGAAATTGGGAGAGCAAGGGGACAAAGACAAGTACATGAAGAAGTCCAGGGAGGTTACCAGGCTGGTCAAAGTGGATAAGGCTTCCAGGGAGCTGAGACTGGCACAGGGAATCAAGGACAGGGAAAATGACTTCTTCAGATACATTGGTGAGAGAAGAAGAAACAAAGACCAGATTGTGAGGATTAAGAAAGATGGGGGGTGGTTGAAGAAGGGGAAGGACCAGGCAGAGGTACTGAAAGAGTACTTCTGCTCTGTGTCCATGAAGGAAAGAGGGGGGCAGATACCCCATGGGAAGGGTGGAGTGGACAGAGGGGGTGCAGGGGTGGCTGATATCAAAATTACAGAGGACAGGGTGCTGGAGGGACTAAGGGCACTGAAAGTGGACAAGGCGCTGGGGCTGGATGGCATTCACCCTAGGGTACTTAGGGAGTTAGCAGAGATCCTGGCGGGACCACTGGCAGACCTATTCAGTATATCACTGGACACAGGATGCATGCCACAGGACTGGAGGATGCCCATGTGGTGCCCATTCATAAAAGTGGCCCGAAGGATGATCCAGATAACTACAGACCGGTGAGTCTCACTTCAATTGTGGGGAAACTCATGGAGTCAATCCTAAAAGAGAAGCTGTTGACCTTTCCGGAAGACAATGGACTCCAAGATGGCCATCAGCATGGTTTTGTATTAGGGAGATCCTGCCAGATGAACCTAGTCAAGTACTATGACTGGGTGACCAGGGAACTGGACAGGAGCCATGCAGTGGATGTCCTATATTTGGACTTCAGCAAGGCCTTTGACTCGATGCCACATGGGAAGCTGGGGGCGAAAACTGGAATACATTGGGGTGGGGGCAAAAATGGTCAACTTGATCACCAGCTGGCTGAGGGATAGGCAGAAAAGGGTGGTGGTGATGGGGAAACTCTCATCCCCAAGGAACGTTATGAGTGGGGTGCCCAGGGTTCAGTACTGGGACTGGTGCTGTTCAGGATATTTATAGCCAATATCTCAAACAGGATCCGGAGTAGGATTAGTCTGTTTAAAGATGATACTAAGATCGGTGTAGTAGTAGATGACATAGAGGGGTAGAGGGGGCTGCAGGAAGACCTGACCAAACTACAGGAATGGTCGGAGACATGGAAGTTGGGGTTCAACGCCAAGAAGTGCAAGGTACTGTACTTCGGAGCAAGGAACCAGGGGAGGAAATATCAGTTGGGAGGGGAACAGTTGGAAAGCACAGTGGAGGAAAGGGATCTAGGGGTACTAATAACGGGGAGTATGAACCACTCAGCTCAGTGCAGGAAGGCAGCTGCAAAGGCAAACAAGATGCTGGGGTGCATAGCGAGGGGAATCTTCTCCAGCCACAGAGACGTGATCCTACCCCTGTACAGGTCACTGGTCAGACCACACCTGGAATACAGCATGCAGTACTGGCATCCATTTCTGAAGAGGGACATCAGATTGCTGGAGGGGGTGCAGTGTAGGGCAAGGAAGATGATACAGGGACTTAAGGGAAAATTCTATGTGGAGAGGCTAAGAGAGCTGCAGATGTATTCCCTGGAAGAGAGGAAGGATGGGGGGATATGATTGAAACCTTAAAGTACCTAAAGGGTATTAACAGGATTAATACAGAAGGGATTCTTCAGATCGGAAGGGGGAGGGACACGAGAGGGCATCGGCTGAGATTGGGGGAGATTCAGGAGGGAAATCAGGAGGCACTTTTTCACGGAAAGGGCAGTAGATAAGTGGAACACTCTGCCCAGGCAGGTGGTATCATGCAGGATGGTGGGAGGATTTAAGAGAGGGTGGGACAGAGTGAGGGGGGTGGTTATGAGGAGAGGAGGGAAGGGAGGGAGGGTGGGGCAGCTGCAAGTTGAGGATCTAGCTGCACAATCGAGCAGACTTGATAGACCGTGAGGCCAGTTTTTGCTGCCATTTTGTATGTTTGTATGCAATCACAGCAGTCTCTTTTTCCTCTTTCTTTGAGTGATAAGACATCCATTGATTAGACATACCCATGAATGGCTACTTCTAAAAGATGGCGTTCACTTGTCTGACGAGGGCAATGAAATCTTTTTTTGACATCCATCATGCATTAAAGCATTTGAAATTCTCACCAGGACTCCCAATTTGAATGTAGATATACTTTCTTAGTTTACCAAAGCACAATAGCTCTTTACAGTGCCATTCATTTGTGTTAAAAAAATAGAATAAACTTAAAATAAGTTATACTCCCCAATATCGCCACCCAATACAAAGACACACTCAGCCTCCCAGCTCTTGCATTTCCTCAGTGGTTGTCTGGCCATTCACTGTTGCTGGAATGGAGGGGAAGAAATGCTCATACCCCCATGCATTACATAGACTCAGTGGTCATCTGTGCAGTCACTGTTACTGGAATAGTGAGGAAGAGCCATGAGGATGGGATGGGCCCCACACACATCACAACTCCACAGTGGTCATCAGTTCATTCACTGTTGCCATAATGTTGGGGGGAAGGTTCAGGGAGATGGGCCGAGGCAATATCTTGGCCCAACCCTTCAATCCCTACCTGTCACCACCCATTAGTGGTCACCTGTCCATTCATTGTTACTGGAATGGGGGAGATGAGATGAGAGAATAGAATGGGCCAAGGCTGTACCTAGGCCCATACCCCCAAGCATCACATCTCCTCAGTGGTTATTGGTTCATTCACCATTGCTGTAATGTTGGGTGAAGGGTTGGGGGGGATAGGCCAAGGCGATCCCCCCCCACACACACACACATATCACATCTCCACAGTGGTCATCTGTCATTCACTCCTGCTGTAATTTGATGTGGAAAGGGCTTGGGGGATGGGTTGAGGCTGCACATTGACCCATACCCCGACTCCCACCTCCACCCTCACATCTCCTTAGTGGTTGTCTGTCCATTCACTGCTGCTGGAATGGGGGCACGAGGGGGATGAGTCAAGGTGGCAACTTGGCTCATCCTCCCAACCTCCACCACTCACTTTTCCTTAGAGCTCTTCTGTCTTTTCACTATTGCTGCAGTGGGAGAGAAGAGACTCAAGAATGGCATGGGCTGAGGCTGTGCCTTGGCCTATCCCCCCATACATCACATCTCCTCAGTTCATAGGTTCATAGGTTCATAGGTATATACGAGTTTGAGGGACTAGCCCATCATGAACTCACCATCCCTAACCTGGATGGAATTCATATTTTTTATTACCCATAAAAATGTCAAGATTTTTTTTGGAAAACTGAAAGGAACTACTGTATACTACTTCAAGAGGCAGTGAATTCCAAGTCTGGACTATTCTCTGGGTAAAAAATTGATATCGACTAGTAGACCTATTTGTGACTGATTTTAATTGTAGTATATGGGATCTGGTGTTATTTCTTTTCTTATACCATTCTAAGCATATTGTTTCAGTCAGAGAATTATCCCTGGAAACTTTATAGATTAGGCATAAGTCCCCTCTTAAAGAACGATATTCCAAGGAATAGAGTTCCAATTTTTGTAATCTACTGTTATATGATAAGGTTTTACAATTATTCACTTGTCTGGTAAATCTTCTCTGTATTTTTTCAACTAGTATCTTATCCTTTACCAAGGTTGGAGCGGAAAAAGAGGCGCAAAAGTCTAGATTTGATCTTACTACACTGCAATAAATAGGAAGTAAGACTTCCGGTTCTCTAGATTTAATATTTTTAAATAGGCAAGTTATTAATCTATGACATTTTTGGGAAGTGTTTTGAATGTGTTCAGAAAATTTTAAATAATTAGTGATAAAAATGCCCAGGTCTTTTTCAGAAGTTACTTTGTTCAGTAAAAGGTTGTTCAGATATTAGTTAGCACATCTGTTGTTAAATCCAAAATGCATAACTTTACATTTGGCAATATTAAAATTAAGTTTATGTTTCACAGCCCAATTGAATAAATCATTTAGGTTTTCTTGTAACATAGAAATAGATGTACAATCATTAACAATACACCCCAACTTAGTGTCGTCAGCGTAATTATTGACCCAAACCCCGTTCTTGGTTTTCATACCTGAGATGAGAATATTGAACAAAGTAGGGCCAAGGACCGACCCCTGAGGCACACCACTAGTCACCTTGTTCCAGGTTGAAGTATAACCCCTAATATTTACCTGTTGTCGTCTATTGGTTAACCAAGCAGAGATCCAACTGACAATATTTTTGTGCAAACCAATATTGACCAAGCTTTCTATTAGGATCTTATGAGAAACTGAGTCAAACGCCTTTTCATAATCGAGAAAAACAACATCCACAGGGAACCCTGCATCCAGGGCGGCACTAATAGGTTCGAAGAAATTAATCAGGTTGCTCTGACAAGATCTACCAGCAACAAAACCGTACTGTGTAATGTCCTCTAGGCCATTCCTTGTGATGTGCATAATAATTCTATACATTATAAGTTTTTCCAAAATTTTTCCTACGCAGGAGGTTAAACTAATCGGTCTATATTGTTCCACCGTCTGTTTTGTTCCTCCCTTGTGAATAGGTATGGCCCAGGCTTCTTTCCAGTCATCTATTACTATACCAGTGTAGAGTGATTTATTGAATAGTAGTGTTAGGGGACCAGCTACTTCACAAGAAATTTCTTTTAAAAACTGGGAAGGAAAACCATCAGTACCTGCAGATAAAGAAGACTTAAAGGAGTTTATAGCAGAATATACTTCTGGAATTGTAATTACCTCCAGACTATCTTGAATTTTGGGGATTTTAGAGTCAATAATTTCGTTAGCTTTATAAATACTAGTAAAGTATCTATTGAATTCATAGCCATGCTCAGTTCATCAGATATTAATTTATTATTTATTAATAGTGGACCCACTTTAAGAGTTCTTTCTCATAGAGCCAATATAATTAAAGAACTGCTTTTTATTATCTTTATTGGTAGTAGCTAGTCTGAGCTCCATTTCTTTTTGCTTTTCTAATTGCTTGTTTAGTTTTATTTGCTTTTATTTTGAACCTGTTCCAGTTAATTACAGTTTTGTGCTTTTTGTATGTGTTAAAGGCTCTTTTTTTTGATCTTATAAGTTTTTTAATTTTAGATGAAAACCATATAGGAAGTCTTTTGTGATTGAAATATTTTCTGCGTAGAGGTACCCATTTGTTGATACAGTAACTCAATTTTTCCTTAATACGGTGCTATATTTGTTTTACTTGTAACTCTTCCAGTTCCTTTTCCCAATTCCATTCCATTAGATATGTTTTTATTTCCTTGTAATTAGCTTTAGAATAGTTTCTCATTTTGGTAATACCTTTAACATTCATTGCATAATAATTAATTGCCCATAATACCATGCAATGATCGCTATCTCCTAGATGGGCAACAATTGTTGAGGATTCTGTCTGTTCATAAATGTTAGTGAGTATTAGATCCAAAATGTTAGCTTTTCTAGTAGGATTAAGTACAACTTGTTCCAGGCCCATGGAAATAACTAAGTCAAGAAATTTAGCTTCCTGTTGACTAGAACCCATAAGTGTGTCCCAGTTGATTCCTGGATAATTAAAGTCACCCATTAACATAATATTATTAAGAGGATTGATTTTCTGAATATAGTCCAGAAATAAATTATTACATTCCTTATCTAGAGAGGGCGGGCGATAACAAATACCCAGGGTAATAGGTTCTTGTTCTAATAATAATTTAACCCACACACATTCTATACAGTCAGGGTTCGGGATGTCATTGTATGTTTCATAACAATTTATTCCTTCTCTAATATAGACTGCAACACCCAACCCCCTCTAGTATGCCCACGATGTTTAGCGAATAAAGTGTAACCAGGAATATTTTGCCCTCAAAATTCTTGAGTAAACCAAGTCTCAGTTACCCACATATGTCAATTTTCCTAGTTATTAGAGTTAGACTGAGTTCATCAATCTTATTGTTTAGGCTTCTTGCATTTAATAATAGAATATTTAGTTTGGAATGTTGTATATTAAGATTTTGTTTTATATTTTCACTTTTTTTATAGGAGAGTGTTATGTTCATTTTTCCTGAACTGGTTAGAAGTGTTATTTCAGAATCAATAGAACAAGCCTTCCCTCCCCCCTTTATAAGTTTAAAAAGGATGTGATCTCTTCATTAATCGAGTTTCCTAGTAGTGTAGATCCTTTTTTATTCAAATGCAGGCCATCTCTTAAATAGAATTGCCAATTATTATTGAACTGTTCCCAGTGTGTTAAGCATTTTAAGCTTTGTTTTAAACACCATGCCCTTAACCAGTTGTTAATTTTTATGATCTTTGCTTCCATGTAGCTATCAACCCTCAGTTGTCATCTGTTCATTCACTGTTGCTGTACTATTGGGGGAAAGGGTTGGGAGGATGGGCCTATTCACTAAAAATACCACCAACAGCTTAATCTGGTTCAAGGTCAGTTGGCATTCATCTGCATGCCCCTCCCCCGGGTCATGCCTGAAAATAGGCAGGATTTGTCTAGTGTACTTAACCGGTCAACAAAAACTACATTAAAATAAAATAAATAAATTCCCTCCCACCCCCACTCCTTAACCTCTTTACTGGTTATCAGTCCATTCACTGTTGCTAGAATGGAGGGGAAGAGACATAAAAATGGCATGAGCCAAGGCTGAACCTCTGCCCATGCCCCTATGCCTCACATCTCCTCAGTAGTCATCTGTCCATTCACTGTTGTTAGAATAGGAAGTAAGAGTCACGTGTATGGGATGCCCCCCTTCCCCAAGTATCACATCTCCTCAGTGGTCATCTGTTCATTCACTGTTGCTGTAATGTGGGAGGAAAGGGTCATGGGGGATTGGGCCGAGGCTGTGCCTTGGCACATCCCCACAACCCTTTACATCTCCTTAGTGCATTTCTGTCCATTAACTGTTGCTGGAATGGAGGAGAAGAGCTACAAGAATGTGATGAGCCAATGTTGCACCTTGGTCCATCCCCCCAGACATCATATCTTCTCAGTGGTCATTTATTTGTACACCATTGCTGTAATGTGGGGTGGAAGGATTTAGGCAGAATGAGTCTAAGCTGCACCTCAGTCCATCCTCCCAATCCCCACCCTTTACATCTCCTTAGTGGTCATCTGTTCATTCACTGTTGCTGGAATGGAGGTGAGGAAACATGATAATGGGATGGGCAAGGGTTGCATTATGGCCCATCCCCCCCTCTGCATAACATTTCCTCAGTGGTCAGCTGTTAATTCTCTGTAGCTTTATATAGGAGGGAAGGAGGGGTAACATGGGTGGAGATTGGCCAAGACTGTGCCTTGGCCCATCCCTCCAACTCCCACCCCTGCATCCCATCTCTTTAGTGGTCACCTTTCCATTTGCCATTGCTGGAATGAGGTGGGGATCTGTTCCATGAATGTGCCTGAGCCCATCCTCCACCTCCCATCCTTGCATTAACAATCATATACTCACCAATTTATTAAATGGTGATAGATGTGCCAACCTACAATCTGTGTAGTTGTTTATATCAGGTGTATATAAGGATTAAAAATAATGCTCTCGGACAACAGGCATAAACTGTTTCAAAAATATTGCTTTTTATGTTCGTATGACATAATGTGAACACTAAAATATTAGCATACAAGCATTTTCAGGTGATCTGTAATTTGAGTGAGTCAATATGGGTGAGTTAATTTGAGTGAAGGATTAAGAACGACTGGGAAAAGGGTGAACATTATTTTAGAGTGACGGTGAAAAGGGCTGGTGTTCATTTAGAGCGAGTGTGAGGATTAGTGAATAAGGAGGGAGGATCACAGTCTGGAAATCAGTTAGGGATGTGTGGGAGCAGTTGTGTTTGAGCTGGCCACCTGGTGTAGTGGAGAGCTTCTCTGCCTATGAGCCTGGCAGGCCTGGGTTTGATACTCGGTCACACTGGTGTTTATTTGAATGTTTACCATTTTGATCTGGGGAGTTGTTTTTTTCTAAGTGGGGAATTTTTAATACCCGCTGTTCTGCCCCTTCACCACTTTCTCCCTCCAATGTTTCCTCCCCAGTTTGTCCCTCCTTCCCGAGTTTTCTCCTCTCCCAGTGTATCACCCCGAGTTTGTTATCTAAAGACTTAATGGAGGGTGTGTGGGGTGAAGACCCCCCACAGAAACAAGAGATTTCAATGTATTTTTTTACAGGACTATTTGGTGGAAGTAGTGCATTTTGCAGTTCATTGTAGTGCTGCTCGCTGCATTGCTGTTCGCTGTTGTTCATTCGCTGTTTGTGGTTGGTGCTATATTGCAGCCGTCATTATCACATGGTACCCATTTTCATAAAACAAACACATAAATACAATATTTATGTGTTCGTATCACAAAGTTTTCAACAAAATGTTATTTCTCACTAATAACGGGCAACAACCATACAAAACACACAAAAGCACTCACACTGAATGGTTACAATCTACAGTATGTTACAAAAAAGACACGTAGCTTATTTTGTCTGTTTTCAAGCAGCAGGATTTGTTAGTCACATAGTTTTTCTTTTCAGCAATAATGCTTTTCTGCAAAAATATCAAGATACCCATTTTTCATTTCAATTTCTTTCATTACTGAAACAAGATACAGGGTTTTGAAGATTTTAAAAGTTCCCACTCCCATGTCATGCTGCCATAAAAAAGTGAACACAGTAAATTTTTTGTGCAGTACTGTGCTGTTTACCATGATTCACATTTCTTACAGATTTCTTCTGTTGAGAATACCTGTTGAATGTAAATGCTAGATTCATACTTTGGATGTTACAACCAATAGGAATTCTCAGCAGAAGACGTTTTTAAGAATTGCAAGTCATGGCCATCTTTAGTGATGTAAGTCATTAACTTTAAAAAAAAGCTATAAAAGCTGTTTTAAAATATCTGAGAAAACTAAAAATGCATTGAAGATGAATTTAAGGATGTCAGATATACATTTCTGCTACAAAAATTATATGATGATTTATTTTTGGCCGACTAACAAATGCTGCTGCTGCTGTAAATGAGCAAAACTTCCTTGCACTCACATTGCAAATGAATATGAATGCAAAAAAGTTTCATACAAACACATTTTTCAAAATAAAAACACATGGCTTTAATATTTATGCATTTGTATTAAGTGAATTTTAACAATTTCCATTGTCTGAAAATAAAACTAACAAATCTTTAAAAAGGACTCAAAAGCGCATCCCTTCAAACTTTTCAAAGCAAGCACATGTTGGTAGGGATGACTGCTATATGTATTTCATATTTTTTCAAAGAGCAAAGATTTGACTGTTTTTTTCTGTGTTTGCATCACTAAGTCACATGAATGCATAGCATTTACGATAGGAACAGATATTGTATGATGCAACAACATACCAAAATGTGTTCATAAAAGATCAGTTATCTTTAGGATGCTTATTTTGTTTTAAACAAGCATGCAGAAAAATAGAACCCTTTTTGCTAAATATCACAAAAACTACTCAGTTCTAGGACATAAAGTGCACTAAAGCACATACCTTGGGGCAAACTCTATCAAACCTGCAAGTTTCAGTTTGAAATCCTCCTGGGGTGGGATATTCAAAGCGGTTGCGCAAGGCACAAGTGAGATGCACCAGCACAACAGCAGATATGTGCCAAAAAGTGATATTCAGTGGGGGACAATGCGCAGTGCAAATCGCAGTGCACCAATGTGCAACCCTAATGAATGCAAGTGCAAGTGCAGGGGGCGTAGCCATGAATAAACAGCGCAGTGCGATATTCAACAGCAGGCCGATGGCGCAAGCGCGGAGCAACAGGGACATGCACAGAGCAAAGTTGAGCCTATAAAAGGATGGAGCAAGCAGGGGATGGTGGCTTGCACCCAGGGGAGTAGAGTGAGAGAGAGAGAGAGAGAGAGAGAGAGAGAGACAGAGTGAGGGGCAGAGACAATGTGAGACAGTGACAGGGTGAGGGCCATTGGCCAGGCAGGACAGCAACAGGGGTGCAGGACAGTCACAGAGGCAGGAGGTGTAATGGGCAGTGGGACAGAGTGCATGACCCAGACCGAGCCTGTGGGCAGGCCAGACCGTGTGTGTGGGTCCCCAACACAGAAGTGCGCCCAGTGCAGGGGCCCAAGCAGCAGCATAAAGCTGGGGAAGCCCAGGGAGACAGCTGCAGAGGGGGGGTCGGACAGGCTGGGCCATGACCAGTGCAATATTCCAGATGGAGGTTGTAATGAGGGGTGTGAGGAGGCAGGCGGCTGAGCGGCACGGCCATGGAGGGGCCCGGCAGAGGTATGCCCGGAACAGGTGGTACCATGCCCACACCACCTTTGAACAGTACAGCGACACTGAGATTGTGGGCCAGTACTACCTGAACTGGGTGATTCTGAGGCAGCTCTGTGAGCTGTGCAGTGATGAGATGCAGGCACCCACACGACGGAGCTACGCCCTGACAGTTAAGACCAAGGTCACGGCCGTGATGTGCCTGCTCTCCACAGGCACCTTCCAAAGACCAATAGGGGACACCACAGGCATAACCCAGTCAGCTGCGTCATGGCTCCTCACACAATTCCTCAACGCACTGCTGCCACATGCTGCGGAATTTATCCACTTCCCCAGCACACAGGTGGAGTGTACAGCAAACATGCAGGAGTTCCACATGGTTGCACATATGCCTGGCATACTAGGGGCCATTGACTGCACCCATGTAGGTATCAGCACACCACCAGGGCCAGAGGGGGTGGCCTACATCAACAGGAAGGGTTACCCCAGTGTCAACTGCCAGGTGATGTGTGATGCCAAGGGGCACATAATCAATGTTTGTGCCACACACCCTGGGGGAGCACACGATGCCTTCATCTGGCACCAATCTGCACTATGCCACAGGTTTGAGAGTGGGGACATCCCCACCAGCCACCTAGTAGGTGAGTATGCAGCAGGAAAGGGCAGCCCTGTGCAACAGGGCAGGGCGTGAGGGGGAGATGCTATGCATGGGGTGCAGAGGGTTCGGCTGTGTGGGGGGGCAGCCACACTGACCAACATGCTAACCTAACATATTCCCCCACAGGTGACAGTGGCTACCCACTCAGGCCCTGGCTGCTCACCCTGTACCGGCACCCGTTGACCCCAGTGCAGAAGAGATACAACGAGGCACATGCCAGCACATGGAACATCATTGAGCATGTGTTTGGACTGCTGAAGACACATTTCCATTGCCTGCACAGGTCTGGCGGTGCCCTACAGTACAGCCCCTCAAAGGCCTGTGACCTATTCCTGGCCTGCTGTGTGCTACACAACATGGCCACTGACCATGGGATAGCTGTCGAGGTTGAAGAGGGGAACAGGAGTGGGGACAATGTGGATGCCAGGGCCAATGGTGATGGGCATCCCCCCTGGAAGATGGGAATCCTGGCTGTGCAGAATGGCCCAGCGGCACAGGGACACCATTGCAGAGGAGTACTATGGTGCATGCAGGTAGGTGAGCAGGTCCACACACATGTCATAGGGACCCGGGCATGGTAAACAGGCATGGCTGGCAGGGCCCCACAACAGACATGGCCAGAGGGGGGTGTCGATGGACATGAGACAGGTCACCGTGGAAGCACCCCTGATAGAACAGTGGACCCTACCCATACAGCCCCACACACCCACACCCACACATGCACAGTCACATAGGCACACACACACGCACACCCCAAGGCCGCCAATGGGCATGTGCAGATGCTGAACACCGGTGCACTGTGTCGGCCTGTGCTGTGATGGCATCATCATGTACATGCCACGGTGGCCAGCGGCCAGGAGGGTGTGCACAAGGTGGGCATGATGTGCAGCCTTGGATGTCATGGCCCAGGTAAGTACACACACATACCATACCCCCTTGCATACAGGGCTGCAGCAGGCAGCAGACAGGGAGGGCAGTGGATCATGTCTACTGCTAAGGTGCACGGCCGCCATGGACATGTGGACGGCCCCATCTAGACTGCCCAGCAGATGCAGGCTGTGCAGTGGCCACAGGGGGTGTCACAGATGTACCCCCAGGCGTGTTGCTGCGAGAACACAACCGGTCCCTCACAGGCGTCTGCAGGCCCCCGAACAGGCCCACTCCAGGCGTGCTCGGGATGCCCACAGCTGATCCCTATGACGACAATGCTGGGGTCGCATGATGCCAGGACCGAGGGGTGGAGAATGCACTCCACGGTGACTGCCACGGACGGCCCTGCACCAGGGTGGCCAGTGGTGCCAGGCCAGCCGTGACTGCAGTGGTGAGCTGGTCCAGTCCTGCGGTCATGTCCTTCCGCATGCGTGTGACCTTGGCCAGGAGCTGCTGAAAGTCCCAGTCACATCTCCCAGCGGACTGGTGCAGCTCAGTGCCGAGTGCACGCACCCCTGCCATGACCTGCATCTGTTGCTCCACGAATGCCCTGAGCAGACGGGTGTGTTCATCAAGCGGATCAGTGCCCTGGGGGTCTTGGGCATCGTGCCGACCCGCAGGGGTTGGGCCGCCCCACGGCACAGCCTCCCGTGCAGGTGGGGGCTGCACAGTGGGGCCATAATGGGCCTGTACTGTCTGAGGTGCACTGGTGGTAGACACTGCACCCGGTCCACCCTCAGCACTGTCCCACTGCCGCCACTGCCCCTCCAGCTGCTGTGCATGCAATGTCACTGGGGGGGCTGCACCCCCACCTCCAGGCAGGCTTGACTGTGCTGAAGGTACAGTGGCCACTGCAACACCGGGCAGTGTGGCTGACGGGTCTGCCAGTGCCACCTGTGAACCATCGGCATCACCATGTCTGGTGCGTGGTAGGGGTGCCTCCCCCTGTACAGCATCACCACTGCCCTGGGTAGCGATCATGTCATCATCGGACGTGGACCCCACCCCGATCACTGTCTCAGCATACTGGACACCATGGCTGGCATCCCGCTGAAACTCTGCCTCAGCCTCATTCGTGCCCACACCACAGGCATCCATGCAGACAGTGTGGTGGGTCCGGTGGGGGTCTGGGCCATGGACCCCAGTGGAGGTGGATGGGCGCTCCTCCAGGTCCCTCACATCACCCAGGGTGGGCACCATCACCCCTGCATCCACACTCAGGTGCTCGGGATCTGTAAGGGAACATATACATGTCAGTGCCGCCACCATGCACCCCTGCCCCAATACACCCCTTACCCACTTCCCCATGCACCGCTGTACCTACCATGCAGTGAAGGGCTACACCCCCATCTGGAATCCACCACTGGGAATGACCTCAATGGCGCTTCACCACATAGTCGCCACCACAAGCTCCTCTTGCGGTGTCAGCTGTGGCACCCCAGGCTGTCCACCACCTGTGGTGGTATGTACAGCCCAGATGGCTGCCACCTTCTCCTTGATCTGCCTGTGGTCCATGCCCACCTTCTTATTGCATTCCTGCACCAACCTCTGATGGACGCCCTGCAGGTTCACGGCCCTGGCTACACCCATCCATGCTTCCACCCTGGCTTGCTGGGTACCTGTGGAGTCACTCAGGAGGGGCTCCTGGTCCAGGTAGGCATCATATAGGGCATCGCACTCCACCCTTGTGAAACTGGGCCTTCGCTTCCGTGCAGGCCCCTGCTCCTCAACTTTCTCTTGCTCCGACATGCTGTTCCTGTGGGTGGGGATATGTGGTTAGTGCTGGTTGCCACACACGAGGCCCCACCCACAGTCCCGACATGCGCAGTGTCTGGCGTCCTACCTGTGAAGGATGCAATACTGGTCTGGTGCCTGTGCTGCCACATGGCACCTTTATAGCGCATCACATGCAAATGAGGGAATGCACAACTGTAATGATATGCAAATGCCTCGGATGCACCGTGGATATTCTGATCTGCTAATCTGCATATGCCTGCTAAATATCACAGAAATGCGCGCATTGCACAGTGGAGTTGCTCATGCGCATGTCATGGCGCATCTGTGTGACATGCGCAATCCTCATGGTACAGCGCATGTGCGCACTGACATCGCGTACGGCAGTGGCGCATCCTACGCACAGTGTGCTATGGGTGGCACGGTGATCTGCCACTATTGGGCAAGTGGTGCACATGCACTGTACACACATTGGTCCCCGTGTGCTATTGGCACATGGCCCATGGGGCACACTGGACCGAGTCGTGCACCATGCTATCCAAGCCCTATCGCACTGACGGGCACAGTACATGTGCCGCCCTTTGACCCCTGCTTGTGCACCTTGACTCCCAGGTGCCTGCGGCACATTCCAGTGTTGCCCCAACCATATTGTGCATACCCTGCTAATGCGCGATCGGGGATGGCAGCGCATCGCCAGGCGTGTAGCGCCATCCATTGCATGTGTGTCTCATGAGCTCACCAGCACCATTATGCTTCTGCGGTACTGGATACAGCCATGCCTCTCAGGAGCATGCCTAGTGCAGTAAATTGGACCCAGGTGGAATTGGTCAACCTGGTGGCATTGGTGGAGCCACATATTGGTGCCCTCTATGGGCAGGTACCCCTGGACCAGCCGCGCACTGAGGTGTGGCAGGGAGTGGCAGAGGTGCTTGAGGAGTCCACAGAATTGCACTGTAGTGGGGAGCAGTGCCACCACAGGTACGGGGACCTGCAGAGGAGGGACCTGGACCATCTCCAGACACTGCAGGCAAGCATCTGAAGGGGTGCTGTGCCACGGCCAGGTGAGTGCACATATCCCCGTCCATGCCATGTTGGTGTTGTGTGGGTTGCCAGCGGGTGTCACGCCATGCTGCTGTGGGTGGGGGACAGTGGCTGGGAACTCCACACCAATGGCAGCACACCGTAGGTGTACTGTGCCACGGCATTTCCACTGCGCTGGGTCATGGGGTATACTGTTCTTGGGGGGGCTGTGTGTTGCTGCCTGGTGCTGATGTCTGTCTCTCACTGTCTCCCTACTAGGCCCTGAAGATCGGTGCGGAGCCCAGATGGTGGGTGCTGCTGCCGGATGGGAGCAGCCCGGCTGGTGTCGCACAGCAGAGGGATGCTGCCCAGCTGGAAGGTGCAGGTGGCCAGGTGCCAGTTGGGCTGCAGTTTGCAGGTAGGCATTTTGGTGGTGTATGCAGTTGTGTGGGGTAGGGGTGGGCCACAGCTCCCCATGCACATGGCCAGTACATGGCGTGCGTCACCAGCATGGTCCATTGCACCATGCTGTGCCCTGGGCACGTGTGTGTGGCCCCTGCAGCTGGGCTGTGGGTGCATACGGGTCCCAGCCAGGCCACTGACAGCCCCATGCAATGGCCATTCACTTGGCTGCCGTGGCTGTGGCATGCTACGCATGGCTTGGTGATGGTGTGCAGTGCTGTGCATGGCTGTGGATGGTCAGGATGGTGGCTCGTGTGGGCACGCATGCTGTGGTCAGCTGTGTGCCCCCTACAGGTGCATGCCACCACTGTCCACTGTGCACGGTGGGTGGGGTACAATCATGTGGGCATGCACTCATCCATGTCCCCTCCTTTGTCCTAGGTGCCCATCTGGTGGATGCACATACCAGGCTGCTGGAGCGGATCTTGAGGGTCGCCACAGCCACACTTGCGGTGACCCACATCATATGGCGGGCTCTGTTCCAGCCACAGAGGAGAAGGAGGCAGAGGTACCGGTAGTCGTGGACCTCCCGAGGGGCCCATTGGCCAGCATCACCCTTCCTTCCACTGACACCCCTTCCATTCCTCCATTGTACACAGCCTACCATGTCCCCTGTCTCCCCACCCTCCTTCCCCAGCCTACATTCCAGATTGTGGCCTCCCCGTTCCCTGCCCCTATCCTTGTTCACCTGTAAATAGTTTGTTGTCGTAGTTGGTTGTTGCTTTTAATACATTTCTATTTTGGTAGCCATCGGTGTCTGTGTCTGCTTTGCAGCTGGCCTTGGTGCCATGCTGCAGTGGTGTGCATGGTGGCTGTGTGGTATGTTTGCAGTTGCCTGGGGTTTCTGTCTGGTGGTCTGCACACAGTGGCTTGTGTGTGTGTGTGCCCTGTGGTGTGCATTTGTTCCCTGCTGGGCTGTGTGTCCGGTGTGATGTGTGCTGTTGGCTTGTGTGATGTCTGTTTTGGTCCTGATGCTATGTCCCGTGCTGTCCTGTGGGTGTTGCCTGTGGCTGCCTGCCAGTGGCCATGGGTGTCATGCCACCTCCATGCACTGCAGTGGATTGTGTGGTCAAGGCATGCAGCCGTGTGCCTGCCTTACCCACTCTGGTCATCCCCTGTCCTGTGGTGGCAGTGTGTCCTGCTCTTGTGACCTGCTCCTCACTGTGCCAGGTGCCCTGTGCTATGGCCCATGCACCTCTGTCCCTTGCCCTGCCCATGCTGTGCTCCTGCACTTCCTGCCTTGCTCCATTGTGCAACCATGGTTGCGTGATTGTGCCTGGTGACTTGCTCCCTGGTGCAGCCCTTGTTGCGCTATGGTGCATCCCTGCGATATTCAGCCGTCTTGCGCTGTCACTTGCCTTGGTGCTCAGCCTTTGAATATCACATTGGTTGTGGACCTGCACAGTGTACCTGTGCTGCACCACCCTTGCGTCTGCTTCTGGTGCATTTCTGAATATCCCACCCCTAGTGTTTTATTTATACGTGAGCAAAAAAAAGTGTTAATTTATGTAATGTTTGTTTTTTTGCACCTCAGTAACTACGCCACTGGTAAACTGATTGCCAAAAAAGTTTCAGTATCCAAAGATCCTTACACCAACTCTGTACCTTCCAAATTTCTAGTAAACTGGTTGAATAGGGGTAGAGTTAAGATCCAAAAATTGGGGTTTGACATTTAAGCGCTTACCCAACCCTACCATACAGGTGCAATTGCGCCTGTATAATAGACAGACAGACAGATAGATAGATAGATAGATAGATAGATAGATAGATAGATAGATAGATAGATAGATAGATAGATAGATAGATAGATAATACAGGTGCAGTAGTGTTTGTATGTTAGGCGTGCATTTGCAATTGTGTCAAAACAGGTGGTTTTGACAGCTTATATCTAGGTGACCTTAGCACTTAGGGCTTTGACATTTGGTGTGCACCTTCCCAGTCTTAGAGGCTATGTTTTGTCAAGTTTGGTGACAATCAATTTGGTGGTTTGGAAGTCATTAATTAGAGAATTTACATAAAATTGACCAAAATTAGTCATATTTTTGGCACACAGCTAGGAGCAAAACTAGACTGACTTAAATTACGAAACTTAAAGGTTTGGTAGATCTTGTCCAACAGTGCAATCCATTTGTAATCTTGAGCCAAATTAACATGTATATTTTAAGTTACTGTTAAGGCGTGTTGTTTTCAGCCATGGGGCCGGCCAGCTGATTGAGTCACAGGTGACACAACAGATAATTAAAGGAACAAAAGGATGCAAAAGGTTATTTTGTGCTTTTAATTATGTTATGTCTCACTGTGCCATGTTCTGCCATGGTGGCCACATGGCAGAAAACAAAAATCCACTGGTCACAACTGATTCAAAAGTTTTATCATGGAATACAAGCACAGTATGCCAAAAAACAAACTGAAAATCATTAATGTTTTTTTTTTCCTTTATGACTGAAGTCAGTCAAAAAAAAAAATGTTTTCACTTGCTTACTGCAAAAATGCCATGCACAAAACTCCCCCTCCTGACCTGTAACTGTAGAAAACTTTAGCAGTGGCTGCTCAATCCTGCCTCTAGTCTGCCACCTCCCACCCAACCGGTTACTGTAGAAATGACCAGTGATGGATGCCATATCCCAATGCCGGAACCAACTTCCCTCCAGCCACCCAGCATCATAAAAACACTAGCATTGGGTGCTCAATCCCACCACCAGTGTCTACATTCCCAGCTGATCAATTATTTAACCAGTGAGGTGTGCTCAGTCCTGCTGCTAGTAACCTTCCCTCCCTCCCTCTCTCTCCCAGCCTCCAATCAGTGGCTTTGTGGCTGCAGGTGCCCTATACTATGCCAGTAGCACCCCTCCTTCTCCCCCCCAAATATTTAATTTTCCAGCAATGTGTGCCCAGTCACACCATTGGTAACCCCATCCCACTTAGGACATTACAAAACCACCACTCACACCCACCCTCTGACACCCAAGCCACCTTCCTCCCCCCCCACCCCACATTGCAACCCCAGCACATGCTTATAGGTCCCACTGTGAGCAACCAGTACTGCCTTCATACTACGATGGCCAGTCATCATCTTCTATGCTGTCCCTTACTGACTGTAACTTGTTCAAAGGAAAACAATTTACCACCCAGTGGCACTCATGCCACCCTACACCCCCACACACTCACCAGTACCTGCAGTGTCAGCCATTGTTGCAGACTTTCAGTGTCCCTAGATATGAATTTTCTGTGTCCCTTGATCTCCTTCTCTTCTTGCAAAGATTAAAAGGTGTAAAAATATCTATGTCCAGAAATGTGTGCACTTCGAAATTGTTTTCCCTTTTTTTTCCAACTTTTACTTATATCTTGGCCAGTGTTTGGCCATTTGGAGCCTAATATTTCAGGGTGGCCAAGTCACTACCCTACCTCACAACAGCATAAGTGGGACCCTGTAAGGCCCACTGAAAAGGTTTCTTGAGGTTAACCCCCTAAAAATACATTTTGGGTACGATTTTAAAGGTTCTACCTGAGTGGTCTTATGGTGGTATGACAATTTGCATGTCCTGAAATTTGGGCTCAAAATGACCAAAACTGGACAATATATAAGTAAAAAATAAATAAAGTGAAACATTCTATGTCCAGCTGCATGCACAATACAAGCATTTCAGGACATAGACATAAATAGAAAAATACAACACGAACATCTTTGTGTCAATGTTTCTTAGTGCCAAACAAAAAAAAGCTGTGATGAATTCTACTCTGACAACACTTGCTTGTAGCAATATAGTCATTTTATTCTTTCAAAAAACACTGGTAGCAGGGGAAACATTTTGTGGACACTCCACTTCCTCAGCCTCTCGTGTTTTACCTAGGTAGATCATATAAACATCGTCTTACAAATAAAATCATACTCATTTGGAAACAGTCAATTACCCTGATTACCACCGCTGTGTGTCTCAGTTACAAACAGGTCTACTTTTCTATATTAATTTAATGTAATCATTTGCATTTAATATAATCACCAGACTTTTTGTTCATATCAATTCCTCTTTATAATACAGTATAATGTTTCTAACTGCAACATGAACAAAAAAAACATAAAAACCAGTGCAAAAACCATGAACAAAATGTTAAAAGCACCAAAGCGGTCACAAAAAATGTATTAATTCCCAAGAAAATTATGACTCATTCAGGCTCTACACGTAGCAAGTCAGGAGTCATGCTGTGTTTCACACACTCACACATCTTGCTTAACCTAGAGCCCTAATGGCCCTGTCCAAAGCAGATTAGGACTTGGCTCCTCTTTCATGCAGGGCATAAAGGGTCCTGCATGTCCTGCTTCTTGCAGTACTCAAGGGGCCATGCCTGAAGCAAGTTAAGACTCTTCTTCTGTTTTATGCAGGTTCCAAAGGGCCCTGAATGAAGCAAGTTAGGATGCTACCTTCTCAGAAAGTATGGAAATGCATTGTAACGTAAATGGATGATTAGGATTCTGTGTCCACAAAAGGGGGGAAATGTAGTGTTAAAGTTTTTTAACTCCAACACTCCTCCCCCATCCCCAGCTCCTAGTGCTGTGACCCATGTCCAAGCTACAGGTCCAGAACCATGCCCCATGGGTCTGCTGGTTCATGCTACATGCCTAAGGTCCTGTGAAGGAAAGTTAGAAGTGATCTCTTGTTTTGCACAAGGCCTGCAGTGCCCTCTGTGAACAAAGTTACAGCTGGTCCTGCACTTTGTGTGCAAAGAAAGTTTGTACTTATCCTGCAAGCCCTATGTGGTGCAGCAGATGTCTGGGGCACAGACACACACCTGTAACATGAAGCAGCATACCCATGAGGCAGAGCCCAGAACCTGTAGCTTGAAGCAGCAAAACCATGGGGCATGGTCCTGGGACCTATAGTTTGGCCACAGTCTAAGGGCTTCAAAAGGGAGATTGGCATTAGGGTTGAAAAAACCCTAACACCACATTTCCCTCCTTTTTTTAGCCATGAAAGCCTGACAATGCATTAAAGCATTTTTTTTTTTTTTTTTTGTACAATGAATATACAGTATATTACAGGGGCATGGTAGTGCCCCATTATCAGTGTTGAACAGGCAGTTTTATGATAAGCTTCAATTTCTGCACCTTAATGATGGTTCCATTTCTACACAGAATAGCCTAAAATGTGGCATGGACATAATCATTGCCAGGATCTTTGGACCCTGTAAATTTGATAATGGTTCATTCAGTGTTTTCAAAAATTCTAAAAAGTTGGAAAATATTATACAAATTTATCTTTTCAGTACTTTTATTTTGCTCACTGATAGCACAGAAATGGCTGCAAGAAGAAATCTGAAACTTTCAGGTTCATAAGAGTTTGACATGAGGATGATTCTTTGATAGATGCTTTACTGAAAATGTGTAGATATTAAATGATTAAGAAAATAAAATGTTCTGCACATGTGCAGTTAATTTTTTCACAAACTGTACATTTTCCATAATTGGATTTTTGCAAAACCAACACACATCGCTATAATGTACGAGGTCCAGTTTTAGACATCAGGATTCCAGTCTACAGTTTGTGAGATGAAGTAAAGATCTCCAGGGGGATTCTATGAGTAAGGTGTCAGATATTTTGTCAGTAGTTTACTTAAACCAACAATGAGAGCAATGCATGTATCCTCTTCTGATAAGCAAACAAAGTATTTGGAACAAGTCAAGCAACATGTCTTAATATATGAAAGCTACAAATATAACAGTCACTTTCATTTTTAAACTCTATTTTTGCCCCAGGACACCCTGGTCAGGATCTACCAGCACCACCTCCAAACCATCTAGCCTCACCTGGTCTTCCAAGATGCCATGGGTCACCCAAGGCTCACCCCTGTGTTTCCCCCTCATATTAAGCTCTCTAAGGTGGGGGCCTGCCTTTGGCTCCTGCAGCAACAGCTTTACCCAAAATATCCAGACATCAATGACTGAGGTGATGCGTGAGAGTATTCCAAAGGTCAAGCGGAGGGGGTCAACTGTGGACATGGGGGACAGGAAGGACATCATCTGCCCAGTCAGTCACCATTTTTCCTCTTTTTCTTTCCCTCAGATACTGCCATGCATAATGCTCTTGGGTGCGTGCCTGCACATGCTTAGTAAGCACCAACACTGGTAGTGACCTGCCTGTCCCTTGTTCTGCCTAACCCTAGCCATGCTACCACCCAGCCCTCACTAGGTGGTGAACAAATGGCGGGTTGCACATCCCACCCACCCTGAAGTAGGAAAGTTGGCCACGGGCTGTTCAATCTTCTTTCCCCAAGCTGATGAATTATCCCCAAAACATTTGGCTCATGCAGCTTTTGAGGTTGCCTATCCTGTTAAAGTGCTGTCTAACTTGTTTTCCCAGCTTGGACAGGTCCTACATTTATGGAAGCAATCTCATATCATCCTCATTCATAAATCTGGTCCTTAAATTGATTTCTGCTACTACCAACCAATATCTATTCTCTCGACTCTATCCAAGCTGCAAGAAAATGTATTTTTTTTTATTTAAACATTTGGTAACCAGGAAAGGCACGCTGAGCTAAGGCTCAATTTCAGGTGTGACCCGAAATTGTATTCAGTCAGCTTAATGCTTACTTTAAAATGCTTACTTTGATCTCTGCTAAACAACATAGCTTTAGGAGTGGGTATAGTACAGTGACAGCATTGTTTAGGTTCACAGATGCAGTCCAGAGGGAAAAAAGGTGGGTTTTCTTACTGGGGCTGTGTTCATGGACCTAACCAAAGCATTGGACTTGGTCGATCATTCATTTTTGTTAAATTACTTTAAGACTTAAGGTGTAGGTAATTCTGCCTTATCATGGTTAGGCAAGGTGTGGGTAGTTCTGCTATATCATGGTTAGGCAAGGTGTGGGTAGTTCTGCCTTATCATGGTTGGTCAATTATCTCAGTGATAAATCTCAGTGTGTCAGTTTTGGAGGGACAGTATCATCAAGTACAGGTATTTAGTATAGGGTCCCTGAGGGCTACATAATGGGCCCTTTACTTTCTCATTATTCATTTGCCCTATGGGAACAGTTGCTCAAGACTGAGTTACTTTTATATGCAGATGATGCAGTTTTGTCTTTTTCATAATTCTTCAATTAATATAATTAGTGTAATTCTGACTGATAAATTTGCCAAGGTACAGGACTGGCTCTATCAAAAAAACTTGGTTTTCAATAAATCTAAAACTAAGGCCATGTTGTTTGGCTCTGCCCCCAAAATAAAAAAGAAATTCTTGTGTCTTTAAAGTCTCAATCTGGGATCGTAGCCTTTTGGATCACATTGATACTTTTAAGTATCATGGAGAGGTATTACATCCAGTTTTGAACTTTGGTCCACACATGAACAAAATATCCTCAAAAATCTATTAAAAAATCAGTACATTGTGTTGCATTCAAACTTTTGGAGACCCTTATCAAGCAAGATCTAGTGGAATACCTCAAAGTAAATCACCTCCAGAACTACAAACAACATGGATTTGTGATGGGCAGGTCAGGTCAAACAAACCTTATTACATTCTTTAATGAAGTGACCAAGGAGTTGGACAGGGGTCATGCAGTGGACTTGCTTTACTTTGACTTCAGTAAGGCATTTGACACAGTCCTGCATAGACGCCTCTTAAATAAGCTAGAAGACCTTGGGGTAGCAGAACAGATAGTAAAGTGGGTAAGGAGTTGGCTAAGGGACAGAACACAAAGGGTGGTAGTAAATGGGGTGAAATCTAATGAGAGGCAGGCCACTAGTGGGATGCCTCAGGGGTAGGGCCTGGGGCCAGTCCTCTTCAATGTATTCATTAGTGACATCAGCGAGGGCATAAATGGAAACATCATCCTGTTTGCAGATGACACAAAGCTCAGTGGAACAGTGGATAGTATGGAGGGAGTCAGACAACTTCAGGAGAACCTTAAGAAGTTGGAAGGGGGGTTAAAAATATGGTAATCAAACTTTAATGCTAAGAAGTGTAAGGTGATGCACCTCGGTAGGGCCAACCCCAAGGAAGGGTACTGGCTAAACAGAGTCCAGCTGAGCTCCTCTGCTGAGAAAAATGATATAGGAGTCATCATTAGGGATGATTCAAGCAACAAAGTCAGTGCAATAAGGCTTACAGCAGGGCTAGCAGGGTGTTAGGATGCATTGGTGGGGGGGGTTAAACAGTGTGGACAGGGAGTTGATACTACCACTTTACCGGTCATTAGCGAGGTCTCATCTGGAGTACTGTGTACAGTTCTGGAGGCCTCACCTAAGAAAGGACATTGATAGATTGGAAGTGGTCCAGAGAAGGGCATCAAAAATGATACATGGCCTTCAGAAAATCACCTATGAAGAGAAGTATGGGGCTCTGAAATTGTACTCACTAGAGACTAGGAGGGAGAGGGGGGATATGATTGAGACCTTCAAGTTCCTTAAAGGCATCAACAAGGTCCCAGAAGCATAGCTTTTTACCAGGAATGTCAATTCTACTACAAGAGGGCACCCGTGGAAATTGAAGGGTGGAGTGTTCAAGGGGAACATCAGAAAGTATTACTTCTCAAAGAGAGTGGTGGAACCTTGGAATAGATTACCTCCTGAGGTGGTGGCTGCAAAGTCTCAAGCTTTAAGCATGGGTGGGACAAGTATTGGGAACAAACACATGGCATTGGCAAGGGCTAGGCTGGGTGTCTAGGAGGACAGAACACTGATGTACAATAGTTTCTGGGATACCTCACTTGGGCAGAATCAATGGACAACAGGTCCCCTTCTGTTGTCATCTTCTATGTTTCTATGTTTTTTATCCAAAGAGCTTCTGCTGTCCATAGCTCAGCAAAATTGTTTATCTTTGTTGAAGTGTGTCCATTGTCACTGACACAGCACACACACCTTGGTCAAAAAGGAAGTAATGTTTCAAAATATTGGAATGTTTGCCTTGTTACCACTAAATCATTCTCATCACTGCCATACACCAAAAAATTTAAACTTGCTATCTATCCAGAATAATTGTAAACTGTCACTTTCAAGTTTTGCATTCAGAGTTATGGAAACTGTTGTTCCAAGTTGTCACAATAGCTTTTTGACAAGACATGCTCCTACTTTTGTATCCTGAACCTCAAATGCATTTTTTTTGATTCAATCTCTTGTCCAGATGGTTGCAGAGAAAAGAACTTTCGCACATTGTGCGGCTGTTCTATGGAATTACCAGATCATGTCAAGCAATTTTCTTCCCATAATTTTTTTTCTCAAGCAACTTCACAGTATTTCAAGAGTCTTAATTCATGTTCCCATCTTGACTGTTGATTGTTGTTATAAGTTCTGTATGATCGCGGACTATGAGATTACTTTTATCTCTATGATGTTATTTTACGTTTTTATTGGATTTTACTTGTTTTTAAAGCTGTACAGTGCCTTGGTTGCAGAAAGGTGCTATAAAAATAAAGTTATTATTATTATTATTTCTTGTATTGTGTTTTGCCATGACCTCAGGTTGCATGTGAAAAAAGGAACACACGTTCCAGTGTGAATTGTCTGATATTAAAAATAAAATGAAGTAAATATACCTTGTGCCCCAAGCTTGCTTCTGAACTTAGGTTTCCGAGATAGCAAGCGATAGTACTATTGATGCACTACTGGGCCAGTCACACATTACTTTTTTGAGTAGGAACCCCCTTTCATGAGCTAAGACTTCTGTTTTTATGAGCCTTAGCAGACACAAAAGTGGGGAAAGGAGGAGAAACCTTTGCATATGAAAAACAAGCAAAAGTGAGTTGGAAGTTAGGTCTGAAAGTTACATGGTTGACAGTGTATGATGTAAGGTTGATTCTTCAAGTGATTGTATTTTTTTTAAAAGTCAATCATTTTAACAATATTAATGGCATTAGGCTATTGCATCACACTAAACTAGTCCCTGCTTTCGTGAATTGTGAGCAAACACAAAACTCTACAGTGCTCACCATGCAAATGTCAAGTAAACCGCAGAGACAAAAAGATTCCAAAAATATCAGGCAGAAAGCAAAGATGAAGCAATTATCCATTGATGGTTTTACAGCCTCCTTGCATGGCAGAACCCCGTTGGAATCCTCCCTGGATCTGGAATATGAAGAAGAAGGTAACTCTTTGAGAAGAGATCGAGCTCTATATAAAATCTTGTCTACTGACACAAAATTGAGTCCTCAATTGTAGATTTGAGAATGGACTTAAAGAGTATTGATAAGAAGGTACTAGAAAATGAGCAAAAAGTTACCCAAGTCACTGAGGCACAAGTAATAAATGACCGCGTTCTTCTCTATTTACTTAAATGAAATAGACTCGTGCACTCAAGACTGGAGGATGTAGAGAATTGTGCCCGCTGCAACAATTTCTAAATTTATGACATTAAGGAGGGAGCTGAGGAGGGGTTCCTGACCTCCACTGATTTTGTCCAGCATCTGTTGAAAACACTGCTTTCCTTACCCTTGGATGTTTCACTGGAAATGAAGTGGGCTCACCACTCTTTGGGACAAAAATCTTTAGACCTAAATGTTCAAATGCTAAAATATCAGGAAAAAGAAATAATTTTACAAGAAGCTTGGAGGCAAATGAATCTTAAGTTTGAGGGCTTACCAGTATTTTTTGACCAGGATTCCTCAGTGGAATTGCAAGCCCACCATAACCAAGTTAGAGCAGTTGTGAAGAAGCTTCAAGAAAAGAAAAGAAAAATATAAAGACTCAACTAATTTTCCCAGCCCAACTGTGGGTCGTTTTGGATTCCAGAACTAAAGTGTATAACACACTGGTAGAGTCTGTGCTTTTTTTGAAGGAGCACCAGATCATGCTCCCTGACCTCAGCATGGATGTCCTAGAGCAAAAACTGATCGAAGGAAGTTGGGACCTAATTTCTAGAGGAAGAAAACACAGTTCATCATGGCAGTTGCTGAAACAACTAGCTTCAGACTTGTCCAAATTGCTGAAAAAGGTGGATGCAGACCGCAGTTTTCAAAGGAAGGGACTTCCCTTTCACAAGACAGTGAAGGGTGAATCTAGAAAGGCGGACTGCATGGTGGCAACCTAAAAGACACTTTCTTTATGGTGCTGGATCATTTTTGAGAACAGCTACAACACAAACCTGTCAGACAATCTACTGGAGAGGTTTCAATTTGTACACATTCTCAGTCTCTTGTTTGTATTGGTTTGTTTGGTAAATGGGGAAGGGGTGGTTTCTAGCCCAGTGCCCTTCCTCTAAGTTGATTACCTCTGCAATTAAATGATGTGGAGGAGACAGGATATACAGTAGTTTATCCAGGTACCTGAGGGAGAGATATCAGGAGGGTTTATTGGATCACCTGGGAAGGAGAGATTTCCTGTAAAATGAACAGATCTTACTGTAATCACTATAAAATTAAAAGAGGAAACCAATGTTGGCACCCTCCTAAGCCTAATTAAACGGCTAGAAACAGGATATGGTCTTGTTTCTGTGGACGTGTGAGGGGTGTGCAGGATGGGGCCTCCTTGGACCCTCATTTTGGGCTAGTAATTATCTCCCAAGGTCACTGCTACTTTAATTAGACAAATAATTTAGGTACTTCTGTAAATAGAAGTGGAACTGGGTGTACTTCTTATGGTTAATGTTTCAAGCCTTCTGGGCCTGCGGGGGTCCCCTTCCCCACCAAACTATGAAGACTAATAGACTGGGGGTTGTGTAATTATTTTCACCTTTTAAGGGAAGGGGTGACTGCAAGGGACAGGGGATTTTTTTTCCCTTTTTGTGCCTTTTACTCCTTATATAAACAACTCCTGTGGTCCACTTTACCTATTTTTATCGAGAGGTGATGTAAGCAACCTTTATCTAAGGTGTGGGATATACTGGTGACCACTTTTTGGTCCCGGTCTGAACTACACCTCCCACAAGTCCACTCAGGAAGACAATTTGCATAGATTACGTGGTAAATAACTTTAGCGGCGCAATCTTTCCTAGAAAGCCTTTTACATTCAAGTAATGCTATTTTCTATGGGCAATTGCAAACAATACACTATACTGCTTTTGAAGTTGGTGTTTGGTTTGGTTCTTGAGGTTCATGTTAAAAAGGTTATTAGTGGTTTTAGAACTCATTGCTGCATAACAAGACGAATTGAGAGATTTACTATGATTAATGTTCGGAAGGAAACTTCTGATCTACAGTGGTTAATAGTATTCATATCAAGAATATGGAAGATTTAAATATAGTTTCTTACAATGTGAAAAATGTGCACTCCACAGTGAAGAGAACTAGACTCTTGGTGGAACTGAAAAAGATGAAATATGATGTCACATTTTTACAAGAAACTCATCCGTTGGTTAATGAACACCTTAAGTTAAGAAGGGGATGGGTGGGGCAAGTGGAAGTGGCTTCCTCAACTAACAGGAAGAAAGCAGGAGTGGCTATTTTAATATAAAGAGGTTGCCCACTGGTGATACATTCTGTAGAGAGGGATTTTGAGGGTAGATTTATTAATATAACAGTGGAAAATCAAGGGAAACGCATTCATTTAATAAATATTTATGCCCCTAATGTGAATACTGCCTCCTTCCTTAGAGACGTGTTTCATAAGAGTGCAGCATTGCTGCCAGGGCAAATAATCATTGGGGGAGGGTGACTTTAACACTGTACCTCAGCCTGGCTTAGACAGATCTTCTGGGTCTCAAAAACATCCTCTCACTTTCCTATCCCCGTCCTCCCATCCAAATCACAAATAAATGCCCCCTTAACTTCATCCAGACCTTTCTCACAGTCAGTTCTTTCACCTCCAATCTGTACCTTGTAACTTAACCTCTACTCACCTATCATCCTCTCTCCCCACCCACTTTCCTCTCCATCCTCCCAACCTAATCTGTTTCAAGTCCTCAACCTTTCCTATTGAAGCGTCCTCTGAAGACTTCACTTATGACATTGTAAATATGTATATACTGTATAATAATTAAATGTATATACACTCCTCTGTCTTGTAACATATTGTCCTACCTGTCATGATAACCATAAAGTTTAAAACTATAATACTAATAACTGTTATTGCAAACATGTTAAATCTTCTATAATGCAATGTCTAAATTATGTTTCATGTATGCAATGTTTATATTCCCCGGGTCGCCCCTGAAAAAGGGACAACTTGGTCTCAGTGGGCCCACACAGTCATCAAAATTCAAACAAACAAATAAATAAATAAATAACAAGGGAGCAACTAGAGCTCTGATCACCCTAACAGGAGAGATGGGGCTTTGTGACATCTGGAGGGACTAACACTCTAGGAAAAAGGACTTTTTTTTTATTCAACATCTCAGAGATCTTACCGTAGAATTGATTTGTTTTATACTCAAAAGGCACACTTATGTCAAATTGTGAGGTCTAAAATACATAACATAATATTATCAGATAATGCCCCAATTTCCATCTGACTCAGGCTCCACCATAGAGACAGACAAACTCTATGCAAACTCAATGTCTCACTTCTAAATGATAAGAATTTTGTGAATAGGCTCAATGACACCATACAGGAAGTATACACTATTAATGTCCAGCAGGGCTGCTCCTCTCTGTCATCCTGGGAGGTGGTGAAGGTAGTTGCCAGAGGAGAAATGATCAGTCATGCTTCAGCTAAAAATAAACTGGAAGAATTAACTTACAATAGGTTAATGGATAGATTATCGGCACTCGAACAACAGCATAAACCGAACCCTGGCCAAAAGAAACTCCTGCAAGAGTTAACAAAAACTCAGGAGGAACTACAACAGTTGGATAACCAGAAGGAGGAAGACGGTGCATTTTGCTAACCAAAAATACCACAAAACTGGGGGTCAAGCAACTAAGTTATTAGCTTTTCGCCTTAGAAAAGTGCAAGCTGATAGGACAGCACCTTAAATAAGAAAAATCCCATGCAGCCCTGGATTAGTCCAAAAGATATAGCCTCTCAGTTCCAACAGTTTTATCAAAAACTGTATACTGATGAAAATACATTTGAGGATATAACCGCCCAAATGGAATTCTTTTTAAATGAATTAAACTTACCCAAATTGACATCCCAATTAATGGATGAACTTAATGCTCTTATTACAGAGCAGGAAGTCAGACAAATGATAAAATCGCTACGATCTGGTAAGACCCTCAGCCCTGATAGGTTTAGCTCAGAATTTTATAAGAAATTTATAGACACCCTTACCCCAATGCTAACCCAAGTGTTTAATGATTATATTAAAGAAGGTAAAATCCTGAATACTTGGAGTGATGCTCTTATCACTGTCAAACCAAAGCCTGGCAAACCTAGAAATATTTGTGAAACCTACCGAACAATTTCCCTATTAAATCAGGATCTCAAAATCCTTACTAACATTCTCTCTGTGATACTACAAAAATGCATGGAATATATGAGCCACTCAGACCAAATGGAGTTTATACCCAATAGACATTTTTCGGACATTAGAAAATTGCTAAATGTCCTCACATATAGATCACCCATGAAGTCAGCTCAGTTGTCCATTTTTCTGGATGTAGAGAAGGCATTCGATTGCATAAATTGGGAGTACCTTAAGGCAGTAATGAAAGATATGGGATTGGGGGACCATTTCCTGAAATGGGTAATGTTGTGTTATGATGGACCCATAGCCAGGATTTGGGTTAACGGGACTCTCTCAACCCCCTTGAAAATAGAGTGGGGTACCAGGCAAGGGTGCCCCCTCTCACCTTTACTATTTACACTTAGTTTAGAATCCCTTGCAGCAGTAATTAGACAGGTGTCGGAGATTCAAGGAATAACAGTTGGACAACACCAATGTAAAATATACATGCATGCAGATGACACCTTGACATTTTGGACAACCCCGAAAAATTTCTTCCCCCTTTCTTACAACTGTTAAAATCCTATGGGCCATTGTCTGGGTTTAAAATTAAAATGGATAAGTCTGAAGTTTTGTTAGTGAGTGGCTCCATTTCCCCAGAATTCAAAACCCAAATCCCCTTTAAATGGATCAAAGATAAGGTCAGATGTTTAGGTATTTGGATTCCAACTCATCTTTCTAAATTATATCAGTACAATTATGGAACTTTACTACAGCAGATTTATGAAGATTTAAATAGGTGGCACTTGCTCACCCTCTCTTTTTCCAACCACCTAGATTCTATCAAAATGAACATTCTCCCAAGGCTGATGATTTTGTTTTCTACTCTCCTGATTTCAATTCCATGGGCTGACTGGAAACAACTTAATAAAAAAGTTTTGTATTTTATATGGGCGGGTAGGAAATCATGGATTAAAAGATTATTATTATTTGAAACTAAGGAAATAGGTGGGTGGGGATTCCCAGATTTTCAGACATACTGTTTGGCTGTTTAACTGATACCCCTGGTTAAGATACTCAATCCCTCACATTTGGGAAGTTTGGTGTGCATTGGAAGAGAAGGCTCTCATTAGCATACCCCTGCATTATCTTCCATGGATTATTTTAGCTAAAGATTTGCAAAAAATTAAGAATTGTTGGACTTGACATACAATTTCCATGTGGCTGTAGGCCAGGGCAAAATGGGAATTACCTTCTTATGTATGGCACTTAATACTAATTTGTTATCACCCAAATATTCCAATGCAAGGGAAGGAAAGCTGCTTTGAGAGATGGGCCAATACGGGATTAAAATTTCTACACCAATATGGTTTACCAATGAAAGATTTTTATAGATATCTACAGTGCCATCACTACATTAACGAGTTACTCGGGGTGACAGATTTAACTGCCCCTTTACCCAAGGCTATGACACTGATACACACTAAAGCCCTCCTCCTTAAACATTAAACACCTCAACTCCCATATCTACCAAATTGTGCAGGAAGAAATAGGCCTTTTAGTTCTTCAGAACTTACAAGATAAATGGGAATCAGAACATGGGAAAAATATTACAGAATTAGAATGGAAGAGAATATGGCAAAATACTCATAAAATGACAGCTTCGGCTATATGGAGAATGTTCTGGTGGAAGGTAAGTGGAAGCTATTTTATTACGCCCTCTATCTCCAAACACTATTCCACCCATCCCTCAGACACCTGCTGGTGGGGATACGGATTAAAGGGTACACATTATCACATTTTTGGAGCTGCCCCAGAATTCGGGATTACTGGATGGTGGTGGGTGAAATGATTAAATTTATTTTGGGTTTGGTACAGGTTCCAAATTTTGAAAACTTGATATTGAGCTGCCCTCCAGAAGAAATATAGACAACCACAGAGGAATACTTATTCCAGGTCTTAATAATAGCACCTCTAAAAGTCATCACCCAGAATTCTTTAACTGCTAACCCTCCGTCCCAGTACCAACGTATCTTTAATTTAAAAGCTATCCAAAATATGGAGGCAGTCACTACGAGATTCAGACACCAAGTTGAAAAATATAATTCTAGATGGCTCACATACTTTTATCATATTGAAGAGACCCAAGGAAGTTCTGGAGCAGCTCCTAACTGAATAAAGGGGAGTGCATGACCTTACTTTTTCTTATCTCACATGTACCTTTATGGATTGATTTTCCTTCGGACAAAAGACAAAAAACAAATACAAAATAAAGATAAATACAAACTTAGTTTCATTCTCACCAGAATATGGTGAGAACCTTCTCATAAAACAAATACTGAATACATCTATGTTATAAACAAGAGGCAATGCGTTAATAAGCTTGTTTATAGTTGTATTAATTAATTTTTATTGCATTTTGACAGTTTTACATTAGGATTGTGAAGTCAGATACTTGTTTAGTGGTTTATTGAATAAGAAAGCAGATTCGTAAAGTATGTAAAATTATAACAGTTATAAATTAGGACAATCCAGAATGCAGTACATATAATTAAAGGAAAAGATCTTAGACACTAGATATTCCTTTTCTTTCTTATTCTTTTTTTTTATGGGATACAGGTCTCACGACTTAATGGACTGGCTTCTGTTGGATACTCTGGAAGGAAATGGACAAATTATTAATTTAAATATGTACATCGGCTTATCTGCTTGTTCACTGTTTTTATATTGTGTAAGAAATACCTGTGTTCTTCAGCAATTTTTTTATGAGTGTTTGTAATATTTTGCTTATTTATGACAATGGAATTTGTTCCTGAATTATATGGTGCTCTTAATGACAAACCAGATAAAAAAAAAGGCATACATTCTGCCTCTGCATTACTTGCCAGACAAACAGCAACAAATGGAAATCAAAGTTAATGTATGTAAAGAAAGTGTCAGTATCCCTGAGCAACAAAGTCAGCCTCCGGAATCACTACCGACTACTTCTGCTGTTGCCTCAATTTCACTTGCCAAACAAACAGACAAACATGGAAATCAAAGTTAATTTGTGTAAAGAATGGGTACCTCAGCAACAAAGTCAGTCCCCCGAATCATTTTAGCTGCATCTTCCGTGCCTCTCTTCCATTGCCATCCTGAAAAAAGAAATAAAGGAAGAAATGCTAAAAACCACACCTCCTTTTATAGGAAGTGAATGCAGTATGGAAACCTGAAAGAGCCAAAACTATGCAGTCCTAGAATGCCTCTTCACTACAGAAAATCACTAAGGGGGAACACAATAACACTACAGAAATACCCTAACTTAAGCACATACATATGAACATATGAAAAAATCAACAGAAGAAAGCCAAATGGGTCTATCAAGTATGTTCATTAGTAATGCACTGTGCCTGGCTTATGCCATTTACCCTGTCCCCCCCACCAATCCTTCCTTCATAACTCCCCCCCACCCTACAGTCCAATTGCTTCCCTTTATGCCTATCCCAGGCCCTCTTAAAGCCTCCCACCATCTTTGCTGAGACCACTCCTTCTGGCAGCACATTATGTGTCCACCAGCCTCTCCATGAAAATAATGTGTCCTAATACCCCTCCTAAATATCCCTCCCCCCACCAATGTCCAACGGTGCCCCCTTGTGGATCTGTTGTCACTCAGCTTGAAAAGACCCCTATCCACTCTATTTATTCCCTTCAGGTACTTAAAGGTCTCTTTCATATCCCCCCCCGGGGAGTACATTCTCAGGGCTCCCAGCATCTCTACATAATACTTCCCCTGCTGTCCCCCCAGTCATCTTGGTTGCCCTCATTTGGACCCTCTCTAACAAGTGAATGTTCTTCTTATGAAATGGATTCCAGTACCTTGCACCATATTCTAAATGCGGTCACACCAGTGTCCTGTACAGGGGCAATAGGACCTCACTTCTCTTACTGCTGAATCCACTGGCTATACAACCCCAACTTCCTGTTCACCTTCACTGCTGCCTTCCTGCACTGCAAGGAGTGTTTCAGATTACTGGTGATCACCATCCATAGATCTTTTCTTCCTCCGATGCTGCTACCGGACCCTCCCCAGGTAATACTCGGTCCTAGGATTTCTGGCCCCAATGTGCATCATGTTACATTTCTTGGCATTGAGGCCAAGTAGCCAGATCCCAACCATCTCTCATGTTTCTGACATCTTCCTGTAGGTCCTGTATCCCTTCAACTGGGTTCACCCTCCCACAGAGTTTGGTGTCATTTTCAAATAGGCACATCTTGCCCTTTACGCCTTCCCCAGTGCCATTTATGAAGACATTGAACAACACCAGCCCCAGCACTGAACCCTGCGGGACCCCACCGGTTACCTCCTTGATACTGGATAACTCTCCCCCAACCACCACCCTCAGGGTTCTGTCACTTAGCCAGCTGGCTACCCACATTGTAATTTTCTCCCCAACCCAAGATCCTTCAGATTTCTGATTAACCACTTTTATAAAACGGGTAGAGAAAATCCTGTGTCCTGATAGGTTGTTAGCTGTGCGTTAGAGGTGTCTAATGGATGGCTAGCAACAAGTTCAGGTAACCACAGACACAGGTGCAAAATAAGATATTAAGAAGCTAAATAGAATGTTCAGTTTTTGAATCGCTGCCATTTTTTTGCCAGCAGCCCCAAAGTTGCCCAAACCCTGTAAACCTCCCAGTCATTTGTGATGACAGTTCATACCATACATATTCATATAATAAAAAGGTTTTTAGTCTGTCATCTTCATGTTTCATATTTTAATAAGAAAAAAAATTCTGAGCTGCATTTTAACTTCATCCCGCCAGTCCAGCCAGCTGCCAGTCCGCCTGCTTGCTTCCAGTTTTGCAGATAGTTTTTACCAAGGTCTTTTGTGTGTCATTGTTGTGAGCACCCAACCAGCCCAGAAAGGGGATGGTCATATTTTCTTAGGGAGAGGCATACAAATAATATGGCACTAACACACACTTCGGACCAGCAAATAAAACAAACAAAAACAAATAGCTGCTTCTACCTCTTGCTTGCCGCTCACTTTCAGATAGAACCTACCAGTAGCAGTCCTCACATAAAATAATAATCACCAAATAAAGTAGTATCTCCATAAACTTGATATATATATATATATGTAATAGATAAACCACTCTGAGGTGTGCGGTCATGCTCTGATATATGCATGCCTTGGTATCGTTGTATGTCTGAGGCCACAGGGCGAGTGTATCAACTCACCAAGGCGTGCACATATCAGAGCATGACCTTCACCAGTGATTTATCTATCTTATAAAATGTCAAAATTGTTTTGAGGTGGGTAAAGTGCAGGCAAAAGGGTCGCACTCTGATATACTTATGGTCATGTGGTGCTCAAGGTCCAATAAATGAGCAGCAATTTTCCTACCCATTTTATAAATATATATATATATATATATATATATATATTACAGTGGCACAGTAGTGCCACTATAGTTAGGGTTGAGTACCCCACTTAAGTTTAAAGTATGAAATTTTGCAGCTTAATAACTTTGCCACCATATGACAAATTTGCTTCAAATTGAGCAGACATGGAGCGGTACCATGGATCTCTGGATTTGCCAAGTTTCGTAATGGTCGGATATACAGTTGCAGAGCTATAAAACGCAATAGAAAGTCATATATACACTTTTTGGCATTCTTTGCTCGCGCCTACAGGTTGCACAGTTTGTGCGACTGGTCAGAAACCCTAACAGAACATGCAGCCTGGGTCCCCTATGTGCTTTTCAAAGATTTCATGAAAAGATATTAAACGGTTCAAAAGTTATTCAAAAAACAAGTTTCCCATTATAGTCAATGGGAGAAGTTAAACTATTCACCAGTGTTGCAAATGCAGTTTTTAGTGTCGCAGATGACACCTGTAGTGTCATGAGTCAGCCATTTTGTTTTCAGTTACTGGTCACAGAAATGCTTGACATTTAAATTTGGGACCCTCTAGGGACACAATTATTTTTGTGTTCACCTAGTCGAGCTCTGAGGATGCTAGCCATGTCTTTTTTGGGGGTTAAACACCCCAGAAATATGTTTTTCAAATTTTTGTAAACTGTAGTGTCACACTTGTGATGCTTTTGTGATTTTTTTTGTGAAAGTGTCATGATTTGCGACACTACTTTTTCAACACTACGCCCAAAAGAATAGGAAATCTTTGCCACCCTGCTGCAAAAGAACGGTTTGGTCTTTTGGGCTGAAATTTGGAGGGAAGAAAGCCAAGATCCTACAGATGTGCCTTTTGGTGGTTTGGTGACAAACCATTAGAGGGCTGCAAAGTTACAGTACTCCGGAGCTGACTATTTTTCCCATAGACTAACATTAGGGCATCCGCTGCGCCTTTCGGGGTCCATATCTCGGAAACGTTTCGAGATAAGGACTTTTTGGAGGAAAAATGCTTAGCCCCCCCCCGGGGCTAAGTGCAAACCTAGCCAGGAAAGTTATAAATTATATGAAATTTTAATTTTCTTTCTACATCGTACGGTTCCTGAGATATATGTAATTTAGTATTCCAAGTGCTTATTTTCTGCTGCGAGGCCCATTATTATGCATACATTCTTTGTAGTCACTGTGTTTCTCAATGCAGCTTTTGGGGGAAAAAAGGGTGTGCACTTTTGTTACTGTTACAGTTAGCATTTCCACTTGCGTTTCCATAACTGTTTGCATTAGCATTCCCGTCTACGCCACCGTGTACGTTACCCTTTGCATTTTCATTTACGTTTGCATTTGCATTACTGTTACCATTTGCGTTTCTATTACTGCTTCTGTTTGAGTTTCATTTTGTGTCACTGTGTGCATTACCATTTGCATTTGCATACGTGCTTCCGTTTGCATTTGTGTTTCCTTTGGCATCATCGTTGATGTTAATGTTAGCATTTGTGTTTCCAATTGCTGTACCATGACCATGCGCATTACCATTTGCATTTCCATACGCGCTTGCGTTTGAGTTTCCATTTGCGTTACTGTTCACTTTGGCATCATCGTTGCTGTTACTGTAACTGTTTACATTTCCAATTGCATTACCATTACTGTTTGCATATTTGTCACCATTTGCGTTTCTGTTGGCCTTAGCATTTGTGTTTTTGGTTGTGTTTCCATTGTCGATTGCATTACTGTTTCCTTCTGTGGCACCGTTGCCTTTACCGTTTGCATTTCTGTTTGCGTCTGTGTTACCGTTTGCATTTTTCTTACCATTTGCATTTCCGTTGGCGTTAGTATTTATGTTACTGTTTTTGTTACCATTTGCATTTCTGTTGCCATTAGCATTTGCATTACCGTCTGCATTACCATTTCTGTTTTCATTAATTTTTGAGCTTGCGTTTCTCTTACTATTCGCATATCATTTATGTTTGCGTCACCATGTGCATTACCATTTGCACTTGCATTTGCGTTACCGTTAGCATTACTATGTGACAAAAAATCACATGGTGGGAGTTCGGGCACATTCCATTCACTATTTATAGTGCTCATTCTCAAAAAGAAGGGAAATTCATGGCAAAAAACTCTGTTTAATGCATCAGTTAGGGTTGTTCCACAGTGACAAAAGCGAGGAAATTCAGTGTTAGGGTTGCCATCCATTGCACCCCAAGCCTACCCCGTTCCACCAACAGGCATCGGGGTGTGTGTTCTGGTCATCAGTCCTAACTCACACCCTATTCTCCTATACTGCACCACCGCAGCTTGTTTACACATGGGATGGGGTGAGAGTTAGGACAGATGACCCCAATGTACACCCTGATGCCTGTTGGTGGGGACGGGTGGGTAGTATAAGGGTGCAACCCTCAACACCTAATTTCTCACTCTTGTCACTGTGGAATGTTCCCCAACTGATGCATTTAAATGGAGTTTTTCCACATGTATAAATATATATATATATATATATATATATATATATATATATACGTGTATATATATATATATATATATATATATATATATACTGGCGGTATTCTGTGGGCTTGTCAAAACCCCTGCTGGTCCACCGCCACTTGCTCCTGACCTGCATTGCCCCCCCATCCCTGCTCCAGCTTTTTTCTTACTGGCACACACAGGTCCTAAATTAAACTAGCATCTTCCTTAATCTATCATTCCAGCCTCCCACATGCCTGCATTATCTCCCTTGCTGCTCGATAAAATTCAAAACAAGGAAAAAAAACACGGAGCCATTACATTAGCTGCTCCAGCCAATCACTCTCTCCCCGGCGTGCTACTAACATCAGCAGCGTCTCTTCCTCCACTCTGCCCACTACTAAACAGCGATTCTCCATCCAACACACTGCTTAGTAGCATAAAAATCCTTCGTTTTTTCAGAGTAGTAGTAACTGTTCTCTCATCTCCAGAGTCAAGGCTTTCCAACTTGCTAGCCCAGCCTGCCACTCACTCGCTCTGTCACAGCTTGCAACCTTGTGTGGAGATAAGAGACAGCGTTCTGCAGTATGCCCAAAATAGCCAGTACAATTTTTAAACATTTGAAATGGTAGTTTTTTTTAATATTTACACTGTTTTGTGTTGTATCAATAAACACCGTGTGGGGGGGAGGTGCCCCCCCCCGCCAGAAAACACAGGTTGCTATTGTGGCCCTAATAGGTCAGAAAGTGAAAAGCAATGCAGGTGGAGGAACTATTTGATGTCAAAAAAATTATTTTTTATTTTTAAAACTAAAAATGTTAATTTCTTCCCCATGTAAATTAAGAAGCCCTATTTTATAAGTGCAATGAGACACTCCAGGGATGTGTGTGAGACCGTTCTAATGCATGGCCAATGGCTGAAAGCACTCGGCCTGTAGCCTTGTGCCTTACTACACCCCAGCCATGTGTTAGAACTGTCTAACACACACCGTATCATGTCTTACTGCTTACATGCAGTACAGAATTGAAGGCCTTGCTAAAGTTCAGGTAAATGACACCACCCCTTTGCCCCATTCACCGCCCTGATGACTCAGTCAAAAAAGTCTATCAGGTTTGTCTGACAGGATCTCCCCCCCCCACAAAGCCATGCTGCCTCTTGTCCCAGAGACCATTCTCCTCCATGTACCTTACCAACCTCTCCTTGAGTATGGTCTTCATGAGTTTGCACACAATTGACATCAGACTGACCAGCCTATAGTTGCCCGGATCATCCTGGGGGTCCAGTCTTGTGGAGAGGTACCACATGTGCTATTCTCCAATCCTGTGGCACCACTTCCAACCCCAGGGATTCATTGAAGAGGTCTGCCAGCAGCCCCGCGAGCTCTTCTGCTATCTCTTTCAGTACCCTTGAGTGTATACCTGGGGACTTGTCTGCCTTCAGAGTCTTTAACCCTTTCCTCACATTATCTATCTCTATTACCGTGTTTGTGGGTTCTCCCCGTCCCTGGCAGTGCTGGGCCATCTTTCTCTCTAGTGAAAACAGAGCAGAAGTACTCGTTCAGTACTTCTGCCTTGCTCATTTCTTCCTCCACCCATCCGTGCCCCTTTCTCAGCTTAACTATCCCATCCTTCCTGTCCCTCTTCTTGCTTATGTAGCAAAAGAAGGCCTTTTCCACAGTCTTAATCCCTTCTGCTATATGCAGTTCTTTCTGTGCCTTTGCTTGCTGCACCACCTTGTCTGCCACTTTAGCTAGCCTCAGGTATTCCTCCTTATCTGCTTCACTATCGGTCCTTTTGTATCTCTTGTAGGCTGCTCTCTTGTCCTTCACTGCCCTGGCAACCTCAGAGTTGAACCAGATAGATGATTTGGCCCCTGATTTTTCCCCCTAAGCCTAACACAGTCTTCTGTGGCTGTTAGTCTTGCATCCCTGATTATGGCCCATTATCTGTCCACCCCATGTGTGCTTTGATGCCCTCTGATTGCTTCCTTAGCACCTCCCCCATTTTCTGAAAATCTGCTCTCCTGAAGTCCAGGATTTGGGTCTTGGTAGGGAAGCTTTCCCTTCCCATATCCAAATTGAACCACACTGTGCTGTGGTTGCTACCTCTCGGGGGTTTCTTGACTGTTATCTCATGTACATGCTCCCCATTTGTGAGCACTAGATCAAGGATTTCCCCCTCCCTTGTGGGTTCCGTAACTCCGTGGGTCATAAACCCTCCCTTTATCACATCCAGGATCACTTGACTCCTGGCACAGGATGTGGCTGGTGTACACCAGTCCACCTTAGGCAGATTAAAGTCTCTCACCACTACCACCTCACCTTTTCCTGCTATTTCCACCAATTCCTTACATGCTGTAGTACTTTTTCCCTTTCTTCCTCTTAGTTGGACAGTCTGTAGACCACCCCCAACCTGACCTTCCTCCTCCTGTTGGTCTGGTGCTGGATCCATAGTGACTCCACTTTCCCCTGTTCATTCTCCTCCCTAGTTCATATTATCCCCTCCCTTATGTATGCCACCACCCCCCTTTGCTTGACATTCAGTTCCTTTTGTACAGCTTGTACCCCAGGATCGAGAGGTCCCAATCATGGTGTGCTGTGGCCCAGGTCTTGGTCACTGCTGCTATATCTAACTTCCCCTCTGCTAAGAGGGCCTGCATGTCTGCCATCTTGTCACCAAAACTATAAGCATTGAGTAACACCACCCCCCACCTTGATACTACACCTCCCTGCCAAGTTCCTGTAGCCTTCTTGATCAGGCTATCCCCTATACACCCCCTTTGACCCCTGTCATTGAATGCCCACCCGCTTGCCCTCATGCCCTCCCTCCTGAATGCTACTGCCTGTGAGGGTGGAGGTCCACAGACCTCCCTGACTTGAAGTTTCTGTGTCTGCTGGCCCACCCCCCCAAGTTTAAACTCAGCTCCTTTTCCATGTAATTCCTCGGCTTGTCCCTGAGTACTTTCGATCCTTCCCATATAAGGTGCAGCCTATCCATCGAATATAGCCCCTTGTCCAACCACTTGTCACCCCATCCTCCAATACAACTGAACACTTCCATCTTGTACCAGTTCTTTAGCCAATCATTAAACTTCTCAGTCCTCCTTTTTCTGACTATGCTAGCCCTGGGGTCAGGAATCACCTCTGAAAAGGTCATTGAGCTCACCAAATCCTCACAGTTTTTTGCTAGCTTTATGAACCTGTTCTGTACCACCCCTACCTCTTCCCCTCTAAGTCATTGGTTCCCTAGTAGATGACCAAGTCAGGCTTTCTACCCATCCCCCTTACAACTTCCCTGATCCTAGGTTCTGCTTTCTCTGCCTCCATCTCTGGTATACAAACAACCACTCTTCTATTCCTTAGGTCCCCTTTCTTCCCCAGTGGATACCTTTATTTATGGAATCCCTAATGCTAATCACCCTTTCATCCCCCTGCAGGCTTTTTATTTGACCTCTTGTGCACTTCTGGTGAAACAGCCTCTTCCCCCTTTGTCTGCTTTCTGTCTGTCTTGGATGTAACTCCATCTGTACCAACACTGTTCCCTCTCATTGCTTCACCACCTCCCCCTGTTCCCATCCCTCCCAGGCTACCTTTGCTTGCCTCCACAATACCATCCCTATTCTCTTCCCCAACTCCATTTCCTCCTTCTTTTTCTCCAATCTGACTACTTTTCCCTCCTTGCCCCCAAGCTACTCACCCCTTCCCCTCTTGCCACCATCCTTTGACTCTATGCTTTCTCGATCCTCTACCTCCCCAGCTTCACCCCCTATTCCTCTAAACTGGCCAGTATTGCATGCCTGTTCAATGAGAGACCCCATATCAGAACATTCCTCTGTTCTCCCACCCCTTTTCCCTCCCCTATCTCCTGGTGCTGACCCTCTTATCTGCCTACCTTTTCTCCTTACCACCTGCCAATTCCCCACTCTAGTTCTGCACTGCCCATGAAGAGGAGATGTCCCTGGACACCTTGTCAACCTCCCTGCTTCCATCATGTTCTTGCTGTCCAAATGCCCAGGGGCAGCCCTTACCTGCCCTTTCAGCCAGTATTCTTCCACCCAGCTTCTCACACCCCTCTACCCAACTCCCATCTTAGCCACCTTATCTCTGCCCCAAATTGTTCAAGGTTTCTGCACACTGGACAGCCCCTGCTCTCCACATTGTTCCCAGAAAGGCTGCGGCCCTAGATCTATAACAGCTGACCACCCTCCTTTCCCCATACTGTCCTCTATATCTCCATGCTTCCTTCCTTCACCATCCCTCCCACCTCCCAGCTGTCCTGCTGCCTGTGCCAGTTCCTAGGCTCCCACATCCTCCCCAGTAGCCTAAACCAGCCCAGCTATACATCTCTGTTGTTCCCTATTCGTATTTCACAAATAGGATGATCCTAGATAGGGTTTTGCTGCCTCCCTAATCATATTTCACAAATAGGCTGACCATAGATAGGGTTTTGCTGCATTCCCCTTTTCCTGGTGGTTCTTGAAAGGTTGGTTTTACCTTAGGGTTTTGCCTCTTCCTATTTTTTATATACCTTTTTTTTATCTTTTCGCTTTACTCTTACCCTTATTTGTTTCCCCTCTTTGATAGTATTACTAACTCACTTATTCCCTAACTATGTACTGTAAACACAACTCTGCATCCCTTCCCCTGTAGTGTACTTACATACAGTGCCCTGACCAGCATGGCCTGTAGCCTGCGGGCCTTCCTGTGGACTCCGTGCCAATGCTCCTTGATGCCACATAGTCTCAGATGCCATACTCCTGCTTCACGGCACTCATGCTTTGGAGTCACTCACACAAGGAGTCGGTTGGCCTTCTGGGTAATATATATGGACTACAGCCAATCTATTGGCAGGCTTATGCCATGTGGTCTCCGCTGTCCTCTTGCAGTCCCTCCCTCCCTCTAATGGCATCCTCCCTCCTCCCTGATAGACCCAGGAATCAGTTGCCCCACACATAGTAAATGAAAAACACACAGAAATTCCAATTGATCACTTCCCTGCACAGAATCAGATCCACCACTTCTTCACTCAGTGGCAGTCTCCAGCTGGAGTCAGACTACAAAAGGGTGCCCTTATATTGCACAGACGACAGCCACCCTATTGGTAGGCTTGTGCCACATGGTCTCTGGCGTCCTGTTGTAGTACCTCCCTCACCCCCTCTCTATCGGTGTCCTCCATCCTCCCTGATAGCCCCAGAAATCAGTTTCACCACATGGCCCCACACACACAGTAAATGAAAAACATACAGAAAAGACAATCACTTTCCTGCACAGAATCCAGTCCCCCACTACTCCACTCAGTGGCGGTCTCCAGCTCCATATACTTGACAAGCTGCTCAAAAAGGAAGCACACTTTATCTTAAAGCAAACCAGACCAACCCAATGTAATAAACGTCATGACAGCAGGTCCCAGGAAACCATGTTTGGGCTGACTCAATGGACTACAGGTCCCCTTCTGCTGTCATTTTCTATGTTTTCTAATACATAAAACATTGGATAGATAAGTCCCTGATATTAATGAAATATCACCATCTTGGGGTCAAACAAGCTCACAAAGGCCACCCCTTTGGGCTCATGGATTTATGGCTTGTTTGATCCCTTGATGGTGATATTTACTCATATGTGACACATACCTTTCAGATAGTCTCCATATATATTTTTCATGTGTTAGTGCTGTGATCTAATGCCAGATGGTAGAGGAAAACATAGCATATGCATCCAATACACTGGTTAAAACAGGGCAAGAGTATGCGCAAATTAGAAATGAGACCTAGAAATAACATTTGAGGTTAAAAAATATCATACGCCTAACCGTGTAGTGATAAAACTGAAGTTTTCTATAAATCTTTGCCTTTGTGTGCAAGGGGTGGTGAGGGTGGCCTCTGCATGGGGGGTCTCTCCCCCCCAACCTCCGCTGCTGATGCCGAAACCACCAAAATCGCCTGAGGGTCGAGTCGCCGACTTGGTAACAGCAGTCGGACTGCACTCCCCTGCCTGCTGAAGCCAATGATCACTGCATCTAATGTCGGGCACCCTGCTGCATAGTGGGAGATTCGTGTGTGGGACAAAGACAGAAATCTTATTTTTCTGCTTGTGTGACTCAGTAGCGGCTGATTGTGAGGAGCGGTGGCTGAGGACTCTTGATCTGTCCTGTAGGGGTTCAAAACTGTAATCAGTGTGTGCGACTAAGTTGCTGGTGGAAAGGAGTGGTGATTGTTGACTTTTGGACTGTCCTATGGAGTTTTAATTGTCGACATGAAGAAACTGGTCTGCTGCCTTTTGACTGGTGTTCCTAAGAAACGTAAATATCTTGGTGCCTTTTTCAAAAAGTAAATCTCTGCTGTGACTGGATCCTGTCTGAGGTGATGTTGCTCTGCCTGCTAAAAGGCGAGCGGCGTGTCCAGCGGTGATCTTTGCCTTTGTGTGTGAGGGGTGGTGAGGGTGGCCTCTGCGTGGTGAGTCTCCCCCTCAACCACCGCTGCCGACGCCAAAACCACCAAAATCGCCTGAGGGTCGAGGCGCCGACTTGGTAACAGGAGTCAGGCTGCACTCCCCTGCCTGCTGAAGCCGATGATCACTGCATCTAATATCAGGCGCCCTGCTGCGTAGTGGGACATTTGTGTGTGGGACAAAGAGAGAAAGCTTATTTTCCTGCTTGTGTGACTCAGTAGCGGCTGATTGTGAGGAGCGGTGGCTGAGGACTCTTGGTCTGTCCTGTGGGGGTTCAAAATTTCCCGCCCGCCCAGCCACCCCGTCCCTCCTCCCATTAAATGGACTTAAGCCACTCCCCCTTGTGTATCTTCCCATATTTAGTGTGTGGGATTGGCTGGGCCTTATGCCGTGGTTGGGGCCATGATTGAACTCAAGGGGAGTTAGACCTGCCTATATATCCCATGGTGACTGGATATTGCCTTGTCATTTCATCCCTGCAGAGTGGTACGTTCTTGTGAGGGGGGCAGAACTTTTTACTGGTACCTTCCCTGGCTGTCAACTGTGGACTGGAAGTTGTGTGTTCAAGTTGAGGGCATAAGGCACCTTGTATCTTGCATATCTTAATGTCTGCTCATGCATTTACTGTTTTGCTGTCTCTCTAGGGGCTATTGTTAGTCTGTACCTCTGGATCTGTTTTTCTGTACTTAGCCAGGGTCTATTTTGTTGTATTTTGGCTGAAAATTGCTGTGTTGGGGGGGCCTCTATTCATGGTGATAGGCAACCTGGTGGTGCTCAGTGGGTCTGGATGGTCTTATTGTCTGCTATTCAGTTGGGTCCTTGTAAGATACTGATACAGCTCAGGGATACGACTCGGAGAGAGCATGCATAACATGTGGGCCCCTAAGCATCGCATGAATGGAGCTGAGTCTCTCCCTCTCTTTACCGTCCACCTCACTTGGCTGCTCACTGCATTATTCCTCCCTCTCTTCATTATGGACTGTGCTCCCCCTATGGGACAATCCGGGATCTCACCTGGACTACCTAATGAGAAGGACTTTACCTTCTCCAACATAATAGCCTGTGACAGACAGTCTCCCTGGCCCACCTGCTGCCTTAACCTGTAGAGCTTCCGGTATTTTGCCATAGTGGTCAGGCGTGCTGGTCGCAGGCCGTCCACTAGGGTTGGCTCTCCACCACTGAGACATCTTCTCTGGCTTCTCTTGATGATTATAGCTCTTGCAGGGGGATATGGAGCTGAACCCTGGTTCTCCATGCCAAGCATTCTCCTCTCCTGTGGGCTGGCTGGCTGGCAATGGGCTGAAAATTGCCCATCTTAATATCTGCAGCCTTCTGCCCAACCTGGCTGAACTACTAGCCTGGGTCACCCATTATAAGCTTGACATCCTTGGGATAACTGAAACCTGGCTCAAACCCTCTACTCCAGATTCAGCCTGTGCACTCCCTGGCTTTGACCTTGTCAAGTATGACCGTCAAGGTAAAAAGAGGGGGGTGGCATACTTGCCTACTACAGGAGTCACCTTAACCTGTCAGTGCTGGCCTGCCAACAGCCTGAGCAGTCTTCCTGTGAAATGCTGCACACTATGCTCTAACTTGGGAACGCGAAGAAGCTACACATTGTGTGTACCTACAATCCCCCCCATGGGTGGAGTACTGGGTTTATCCTCCCTTCTTGACTCCGTTGGCACCAGGACTGGGGACAATGAACTATTAATTCTAGGGGACCTCAACCTAAACTGGCTTGCAAGCAATACCAAGCAGTATGAGACTTTGCTTGCAGGTTGCGCACTGGCCCAACTCATTAAGGATCCCACCAGGTGGTCAACCAGGGGTGGTACCGGCATGCTTCTGGACTGGGTCCTGTCCAATAGGCCTGAGAGGATTAGATCCTCTGGTACCCTCCCTCACTCTATTTCAGATCATGCCCCTGTGTGCTGCATATGGAAGGTCTCGGCCCCTAAGATACCCCTAAAATCATTCAGGTCAGGAATTTCTCCAGGTTTGACCCTGGTACTTTCCAGGAGGATCTTATGCTCATGGACTGGTCCACAGTGATGGATGACCAGAATGCTTCCTCAGCAGTCTGTCATTTCCTTAGCATCTTTGGGGTGCTACAGGACAAGCATGCCCCTCTTGTTAGACGAGTGGTAAGGGGGGCTGCTACAAAATGGCTGCATGGGAGCCTCCTTGCTCTCATGAGGACTAGAGACAAATGCTGGGCCAAGTTCGAGGTCTCAATGGACCAGGCCATATTCCAGCATTACAGAAGACTGAGGAATGAATGTAAAAAAGGCTATAAGGACTTCCAAAAGTGAATTTTGCAAAGCCGCCTTACGGACCTCAGCTAAGGACCCTAGGAGCTACTGGAGGAATATTAAAAACATTGTGAGTGGTTCCTCCACCTGTGAGGCTCCTGACATGCTTATTGATGGTGCTAGCTGTATTAATCCGCTGACCATTGCCAATGCATTCAACTCACATTTTTCGGACCTGTCTGCCTTCACCTCCCTATTCTCACCCAGTGGTAGTGACAGCCCTGTCCTGGCCCCTCCTTCTCAACTGGCACCTTCCCCTCATCCTCTGTTCTTCCTCAAGGCAGTGACAGCACAAGAGATGCAGAGATTGCTCTCTGGTCTCTCCTCCTTTTCTAGTGCTGGTCATGACAGTATGGAACCAAAGCTTCTCCGCCTTGCGGCTACCTTCATTGCTTCCCCTGTGGCCCATATTGTCAACCTATCCTTAGCCTCTGGGGTTATCCCTGACCTGTGGAAGGTGGCGAGGGGTTGTCCCCATACTCAAACAGGGCAACCCTAGGATCCTTGATAACTATAGGCCGATTGCCATTCTGTCTGCTATTGGGAAGCTTCTCAAGAAAGTTGTGGCAGGGCAACTCACGGATTATATCCAGTCTCATGAACTACTGTCTCCCTCACAGCATGGCTTTCATAAAGGGCATAGTACAACCTCTGCCCTAGTCACTGTCACTTCAGGAATAAGGGCTGCTATGGATCAGGGCAAACTCTCTGGGTCCATCTTTATTGATCTCTTGAAGGCCTTTGACTTAGTTGATCATACCTTGCTATGCACTCCGCTTTGGACACTGGGCCTGTCCCCGTCTGCACTCAGTTGGTTCCATAATTATCTTCACGGTAGGCAGCAACTTACCAAGTATAGGAAGGTGCTCTCGGATGCTGCTGCAGTGTCCTCAGGGGTTCCCCAGGGGTCAGTCCTCGGACCCCTGCTTCTCTCCATATTCGTCAATGACCTTCCCTCCTCAGCTGCCTCTTGCAAGACAATCCTGTATGCTGATGACCTTGTTATACTCACTCATGCCAGGGATATTGGGGCCATTAACCACCAACTGAGTGAGGATTTCATGAGTATCCAATCCTGGATAGCGTCCCACAAACTAGTCCTTAATCTTAGAAAGACTCAGGCCATGCCGTTTGGATCTCAGGCTAAGTTAAAGGACTCCCCAGTCCCTCTGTCCATCTTGGGTATTGATGGTGTTCCCATTCTCAGCACCGACTCTGTCAAATACCTTGGGGTGACACTTGACCCCCAGCTTGACCTTGGGCACCACATCCACAATGTGTGTCGAGCTGTTAACTGGAAATTGGGTCTAGCTTACAGGGCAAAGAATAATCTCACCTTGGCTGCTCACCTTGCATTGGCCAGTGGTGTGTTTCTTCCATCTCTATGTTATGGGCTCCTTCTGCTTGCCCATACTACCAAGGTCCACCTCACTAGGTGGACTATAGCTTACAATAACATCTGCTGTTTTGCTCTTGCAGCCCTTCGTCTTACTCATCATTGTGATCTGTATAGCAGGCTAAACTGGTTTTCCCCATCCAGCCACATGAACTTTGTCTTGGGCTGCTTCACGGGCAAGGTCCTGGGCACTGGCACCCCCCCCCGGATTGGAGGAGCTCCTCGTGCCTGTTGCCCCCACTGCCTACTTCCTAAGATCACTGGGCCCTGCCATCCTTAAGGTTCCTGTGTCGCGTAGCCAAATGGGGGACAGGGATTTTGCATCCTGTGCCCTGAGATTATGGAACTCTTTTCCTGTCCAGGTCAGGTCCTCCCCCTCCCAGGCATGTCTACGATCCTTCCTATGGATGCACTTGAAGCTCTCCTCAGTATGTGACTGTCACAGACCTCCCTGAGCACCCTGGTCCCTGCACTGTACTTGAGCACATCATCTCATGTACTTGGCTCCAGCCCTGCTGTTGTTGCCTGCCTGCCTGGGTGTGGCCCTGTGTAAAGTGTGTCAATCCTGTATATATCTGTATATACTGCTTGGACTATTGCTTTAGAAACCCTGTACTGTTTCACATTTGACAATGTCCACTGTTATAATCTTAGCTATCCTACTATGTGTGCTATGCTTCTCCTGACTTCAGTGTATATGCCTTACTTGCTTCAATTTGTACTCTGTATGTTCTTTTAATTTCCTGTACTCTCCCTTGTCGTACCTGAAAATAGGCATATGTTTTGTCTAGTGTACTTACCTGGTTAACAAAAGCTAAATAAATAAATAACATATCCTAAGTGCTTCCATGGAACATTTTCTGCAAAACATTACATGGAAGTTCTTACCATTAATAGAACAGGCATCCAATATACACAGAAGGGAAGCATCTCACTCAATAAATTTAAATGTTGTTTTGTTTCTCCACTAGCATAGATAAGACTTTCATAACATGCCAGTGGATTCACCATATAATCATCCTTACATGTAGAAATAAATGTGATTATCACAGTGCAACCCATCACATATATCCTCTTTATTTTCACTTGCTGGATATAACAGTAAAAGAAAAAGTGCATAGCCAAGATAGATAGATAGATAGATATAGCTATATAGATATGTATGTATATATATATATATATATATATATATATATATATATATATATATATTTACATTTATTTAATATAAACAGTGGCAAAACTAGTCTGATGATAAGTATAAGACTTGTTCCTACCGAATGCCTTTTTTAACATTGAACATACACTTTATATAAAGTCTTGCAATGAACCACAACATGATTGAGGATGTGAACCACAACATGATTGAGGATGGTATTATGGTCATGTAGACCTGGAGGAATGTAATATGGGAGCCAAAGAAAACTCTTCAAAGAATTTTAGCTCTTTATGATTTTATATATGATATATATGCAGCATATACTGTATGTAAGTACAGTGTTTGTGAAACACGTGATGTAAACTTTGAGTTTCTGCCCAGTTCACTCTTTCTATTTTAAAAGAGATCAAGATAGCTGTTAGTTGGCAGACTTCAGGTTCTAATTTTTCAGAGCAACTGTGTACTACCTAGGCAATGATACTCAATTTGTTAGTTATTTTTCTAGCTTGTTAATATCAGTTGGAGTGTTTTAGGGCCTGTGATGAAACAGAGGACACAACCAATACACAGTAGTCAATCATTTACACCAGTTTACAGAGAATCATAACATACAGTAGGACTTTATTATAACTTAAAAGTACATAAGAACATTACTTTTTAAATGTTCGTTACTTGTAGCCTAACTGAACTATAAACTATATGTAAATTTGTCCTCCTGTTGTATGTACTACTTGTGTGGGCCACACCTGTAAAAAGGGATTAGTTCTTCAGTGTGACTGCCTGATAAACAAAAACAACATAAATAAATTATACTATCTTGGGATGGAAGCAGGACATTTAGCACATTATGACCATTCTCTACTTTTAGGTAGTTGTAGCATTTGAAATAGATGTTTTTAAATTGACATAGGAATGTGTAAAATTCACACAGAATAAAGTATATTAGCCCAACAAGATTGCCCCCGTGGCCTGGTGGCACTGAGGCTTGAGGCACTGGATGCCACAACTCGCAGCATGCCAGTGACCCGGGCTCAGGAGTGAGCTCAGGCTGCTGGGGGATCAGCCGGGGAGGAGAGGATTGAGCATCTGGAGGACTGCTCTCCTGTCCTGGGGAATGGGTGGGCTGTCAATTCCCAGCAAAAGCGACTCCCAGTGAAGGCTGGGGATGCTACAGCTGAGGAACACTTCAGGACGGGGTGGAGGCAATGGCAGACATCTGTGGGATGGGTGCAGGAGTGCACGCACCTCGCACTGAACATTACTGCACGTCTGCGCCTCTGGGGGCTCACGTTCATGCCTGCACAAGGAAACACCCTGGCACCTGGGAAGATGATAGTGAGCCTGCAGCATCCCCACACCCACCACCAGATCTTGCCCAACCAGGTTCCTGATATCCTACAGCCTCACTCCAACTGCAAACTGGATTTAAGGAGCACCAGTGGTAAGTTGATGGACGGCCCCACCTCAGGGGGGTAGAAGCTGGGGGGTCTCTCCTGGGTCAGGCATGCAGGATAGAGTTCTGGGGGGGACCTAGGGTTAGGAGGGTCTCAGGCTGGGTGGGAGAAGCTACCTGTGGGGCTATGTCTGAGGGAGTTCCCAGAGGCTGGTGATCAGAGCACAAAACAGTCGAAAAAAAAAGACCATCCCTGCCTTCACAGCAATTATAGCATTGAAGGTTTGCCTCCCACATATACCTATCCAGGTTGACTTTGAAGGCCTAATTGTGCCACAGTGTATTACTGAATTAGGCAGGCTATTCCAAATACCCATCAATTAAAGAAGTTGCTTCCTCCTTTCCATTTCTCCCCTGAATTATTCTCCCATCATTTGCTTTGATTATCCCTCTTGTTTTGTTTTTTTTTTGGGGGGGGGTGTTTCTTTTTTCTGTAATTTTAAGGTTTATCTTTAGGAATTCTAGTAGTAGTGGGTCATTTACTGCCTTCTGTACCTGGATCAAATCACCCTTGAATCTTCTCTTTTCAACACCAAGAAGAATTATTTCTGTTAACCTGTTCTCATAGCGCAACTCTGTTATCATCCCACTAAACAGTTTGCCCTCTTCCAATCGGTACAATATCTGTCTTATAATGCAGTGCCAAAAACTGGCTGCCATACTCTAAATGAGGCCTCCTTAGGGATCTGTAGAGTACCACAATAACCACACATGCTCTACTGACAAAATTGTTCTTTGTGCACCCCACTATCTGGTTACATTTCTTTGCTACCTATTTACACTGTGCCTCATGCTTTAATTTATTCGCTATTAGTCAATAGACCTTAAGGCTCCTTATGTAAAAATGTTTACATGACAAAGGGAAGGATTGGAGGGTTTGGCAGGACTGGAATGATGGTGGGGGTTGGATGATTTAAAGGAAGTCATTGAGTAGCCGGCAAACAGCCTCTTGTTGAACATTCCTAGGGTGCAGACTGCTGTTGGTAGTAAGTCCTTTTCCTTCTTAGCTCCCTCTCTGTGGAACTCCCTACCTCCAGAGCTTCATGCCACCCCCAACATCACCCAGTTTAAGAAGAGGCTCAAAGCCCTCTCCTGGGCCTCCACGCCTTGCTGCTGCAAATGTTGAATGAACTCACGATAAGATCCTACTCACTGTATTTTTAACTACTGTCTCAGCCTTTCTTGTGGAAATCACGGGGTTACTACTCAGTGAACCCGTATCTAATCACACTTATTTAATTGTCTGTAGCCATCTATTTGGGAATGTCCTTAAATTATGTACTTCTTCACAAGCCTTGAACAATTCCTTTGTCAATACCTATGTAGTCTCACCTAATATTTGTAACTAATGCCATTGTTTTCTCTGTAGCTGATGTGATGTAATGTACACTACTATATGTAACAAATTCTGGGTTGCCCTTGAAAAAGAGACTTCATTGTCTCAGTGAGTCAACCCGGTAACCAAAATTCAAATAAATAAATAAATGAGAATGCTTCTGCAGCATGATTGTAACTTTTACTTACACTATCTCTGTCCCTGCTACGAGGACTATTACTATTTTGGGGTGCTGTAAAGACACAAGAACTCTTTTGAGGAGGGTTCCACTCCTAGAGGTGTTACCATGTTACAGAGAAAATGTCCATTTAGACCAGTGGTAGTTTAGGGAAGCATGCCCAACTCTAAGGAAAGAGAGGCACATTAAAAGGAAGGGAGGATAATGGTAACAACAAAATAAGCATCCAAAGGATACTTAGGCATACATGGTTTAAATAATGCTTCTTGGGGGAATGACTAGTGCTGCCAGCTGCCTCACTAAACTGCAGGCATAAAGCCCTTTTATTCAATGGACCATCATTCTCCTAATGAAGGAATGTTTAGGCAACGTAGGGAAGGATTGGAGGGTTCGGTAGAACTGAACTTATAAAGAGATAGGTACTCCTGGCAATTATTTTCTTAAGATTTATACTTCACATTATGGTATTATCAACAAAGAGCATCAGATCCAGAAAAGCTATACTTCATTCACTGGAAGAAAAAGTAAAATTTTTTAGATTATTCTCATGTAAATAATCCACAAAGGTCTAGAATTCACCCCCTGTGCCTTTTCAGATGACACTAATGTTGTGTTTATATCTGTGCCAGCACACTGCCCTGTCTACAACTGCATTACATTCTGAATAAATGTATAATCCTCCCAGCACTCCATAAGTAAATTAGCACACAGGGGCCATACTGGTCCCAATTGCAGTCCTCTTTTTTGTAAGTAAAAAGATCAATTGCATGTAAAAAGCCATTGTTTCGAAGGAGCAGCAACACAGCAACAGACAGCACCAACCACTTATAAACAGCAAGCAAAAATGTATTAAAAACTCATAAAACACTTACAGTAAAACCAACACAACTCAAAAATGAAGAACTGGGGTTCCTGGTAAGCCCTGATGGATTCTGTGCAGACCTGGGAGTTTCAGTGCACCGAACTCAAAAATCCAAAAGGACATAGTTTTACTTTTTGTGGTATAGAAAAGGTTTGATTGGGCCCCAGGGAAGGTGATACTGATGCCCATATTCTCATTAGAAAATCCTTTTGGATTTTTGAGTTGGGAACACTGAGATCTCCATTTTGGAATGACCAAATTGAACTGGGTCCATTTCTAAAAAAAGTGGTTCTTGTCCTTTTTTACAGCCACATTATTTTCCTGTTTGAGTTTGTAATTTATTGCCTCTTCGTTCATTTTCTTTTTCCTTCTGTTTAATCACTTACTTTCCTTTCCCCATCTCTTCCTACCATTCCCATCTGTTCCTTTCCTTCGGCCTCCCTTGTGCTTTGAATCAGTATAATCGCAGTCAGCAAGTTTCATATTTGCCTCTCAATGTCCATAGTTACAGCGTAAACTGAAATTAAACAATTTGAGTTGCCTTTCTAATACTATGTACATGTTCTAATAGTACTTGTTTTTTGATGCACTTATAGGGATGAATCTAATGGCTGGTCACTCACTGTGCTCCTTGAAACATTGAATATTTGCTGAGTTACAGCAGCCTGCCATGTTATGCTCCCATTCTAAAAGGCAATTCCACTAATGAGTACATGAAGACATTGGCTAGCTAAACATTCTGCTGCTATATGTTTTTGTTCAGTCAGTGTTTTTAAATTTCCACTTCTTTCGTGCACTTTCATTATATTGCACTTAGGCACTTTATTACTCTGTGTATTATTGGTATGTCACTTCTAGATACACAGTATAAATGCCTGGGGTGATGAATCACACAGCCTTCCTGAGGAAGCATGCATGCGCAAAACCAGTCGGGGCTTACCAGTACTCTGGGTCTCTCTTTTTGAGCTGTGCTAGATTTACTGTACATGTTTAATGCTTTTTAATACATTTTTGCTTGTTGTATATGAGTGGTTGCTATTTTGCTTATTGCACATTGACTGAGGTACACACTGTCTCTGGAGGTGCCATATGCTGCAGGTTGCGTAGGAGGAACTCTAACAACTGCAAAATAATGTCACAGGGCAGTGTTCTGGCATAGATGCATTTTTCCAGATAATATCTTACTGCTGCCAAACCATGCTGGTGATCAATGGCTACACTTATACTAAGAAACCTATAGCCAGGTTCACAACTCTAGTTTCTTGATACTGTCCATGGTGTCCAATAAAAAGGATGGGAGTCCCTTATCCAATTCCTTTAAAAACTATCAATATAAACTGATGCTTTCTCCATTAAGGGTCTCATTCATAGCACAGTTGGTCAGCCCAGTAGGTGGATAGGATCCTTATGGATTTTCATCAAAATGTAGAAAGCTGCTACCTTAGAATGTGAAGTTCTCAAATAGGCATCATCATTCTCCTCAATAAGCACAGTCATTATGACATCAACAATGATATAATCGAGTTTGTTCTTGAACACAGAAGTTGGATTAAAAGTTAGTTTGCTATAACAAGACTCATCATTTAGTTGCTTCATCACTTCTTGCTCTCAGTTTGTTCAAGCCATACTATCTTGCCTCCTTAGTCTGATATTTTTCAATTAGGTAATCAAAATATTTCAGCTCTTTCAGTGCTAGTTAAGTTGTCTGGATCCTGACACTAGCTAGAGTTCAGCAGTTTTTCTAGATCACTCCGAACCAAATTTTCATATACTTTGATTGTTCTCTCTTTGCTGTACTTGTACCTACAATGTTCATACCGCTAACATCTATATTTATCCTGTACTGTGTTCTTTTTTTTTTGCAAGCTATTTTTTCCACTGCACCTGCCATTGTATTTCTGTTTGCACTACTGTTTATTATGATGTCATTTTAGATCATAACCAGGGCCGATGACATTGCACTCAAATGTATGCATACTGTTACTATATATTTTCTCTTGTTGTTTAGTCTGTAACTTTCCCAGGTCATGCCTAAAAATAGGCATATGTAGGCTTAGTGTATCTTATCCTATATAAGAAACTAATAATTAAATAAACAAATAAATCAATTGATCAGTCAGTCAATAAATAAACAAAGTTCAATGGCGTAATGGGGCAATATTGTGATGTGCTTTTTTTTCTTTTTAAGATTTCCATCTCATTCATTAATCATCAATCCCTTCTCCCTTGCCTTGTTTTCCATTTTTTGTTGCTGTTTTTGATGGCCTTTCCCACACTGGCTGCCGTTAAGAGCTGCTTCTAGAAAAACTGCCTATCGTGAATTTCTTAGTTCTGAGGTATCAACATCACTTGAGCTCTTCTGTGAGGGTGTTTCTATTCTGTTTTTTTTTTCCTGATTATTGGTTCTTCTGTTTGTTTGTTTTTTTAAACAACCTTAATCTTTCTCTAGATTGGCTCTATATATTAAATCTTCTTCTACTGCTTGAACAATCTTTTCTATCTCATTCAGATATTGCTTTCTTTTCATAATTAACTGTATCTCTCAAACATTTATTTTGTTTTTTATTCAAGCCCCTTCTGATTCATGTTTTTTAGTTTTTTTTATTCAACTCTTGTGCAAATTTCATATTATGCCTCCTTTTCTTTGAAGGATTTCAGATCATCTTGTACTGAATCAGTTTCTTTTAGGAATAATTTTATGTCTTCTCTTCCCATATTTAAACAAAAAATTTGTTATCTTCCATCCATATTCTTGAAGTGTCTCTTCCTATTCTGATTTAAAATTGGGGTAATCAAAACTGAATGAAGGTTTCTTTTTGAGTCCTAATCCTCTAGGTACTCTTTCCACATCCCTGTATTTCTCAAGCCCAATAAGACTGTAACAGTGATTTAGTTTGGATATTGTCAACCTTTCCAGAATTACACATTTTAATTTTAAGCCTGTATTCCCATCAATTGAGGTGTTCAGACCCGCACCTCAATTGATAAATATATTGCTGACTTTAAGCTGGCATCTAACACTTGGTGGAACCAACAAGTAGCTGTTCTGTAGCCACACCTGGCTCTTCAATAAATCACTTGTGCTGCTACCGCTTCTGCTGTGCATATCCTTTATAGGGCAAAGCAGTTACTGATTAAATCAAAGACAAAAATTGATACCTGTCGAGTCCTTTAATTGCTCACAAAGAATGTGTTCTGGCTACTCTCCCAGGCTTGGCATTCATAAAAACTTACTCAACAGACAAAAGGATTTGGAGGCATCTCAGCAGAATCTCACTGATCTGGTGCTGCTATGCTTCAAGCCCCAAGCTCAGAAAATACAGAAGAAAAAGGTAGTGCACTCAGAGATACAGGTTAATACATTTATTCAGAAATTCACAGTGCTTCCACAAAACTGACAAGCACAGCAAAAAGTGAGACAATGCAGTAACAGTGCAAAAGTTAAGTGAAAGCATACAATTACATCAGTTAAATCAGACCTGACCCTGATGTTTCAAGTAGTACTTACTCTTCTGTGAGGGATAATGGACAGGAAACCTAGGTGCTCCTTTTATACCAAACCAAAATGTCATCAATTAAGGACTCATCATGTCAATTTAGGATTCCAACTTCTTTTCAAAAAGCATCCTCAAAAGGGGCCATACGGGACAAAAAGTGCTAGTGCAGCCTCAGTAAGACAAAATATAAGAATTCATAATCCAGTCTGAATATATGAACAACCACCCCTAAATATACATTACATAAAAATTGTACAAACAAAACTGGACTGATTCCACACCAGAGTCACATTCAAATTGAATTAACAGAACAGTCTCAGGATACGGATTGTTTGTGTGGTTGTTTATTTATTTGTTTGTTTTCAAAATCACTGATATCAAAGAGACATACTGTTATTTTTAATATGTTTAGCTTTTTTTAATATATTTAGCCCATGATGACTGATTTCAACCAAAAATAATGCAACCAAAGATAAGCCATTCAAACCTTCTAGCCACTATTTGAACCCTCCTAAATGATGGAAATTGCCTCAAAAAGAAAGTGAACAGTGAACTACTTTATGATCCACTGAACTCAAGGAGCATCCCAAGAGCAAGGCAAAATTGTTGCCTGTTACTTAAAATGAAACATGGCAATTTAGTCTTCATCCCATATATGGGAAAACATAATTACAATAATCATGTTATTTAATCTGAGAACAAAAACCTATATCTATGTACTCTTGTTCAAATATGGGATAAAAGGGGGACATCTTTCAGGAGAGGGGGGAGGTTGACTCCAAAGGGGGATGGAACATGGACTGAATATGTCATGTCCATATACCCTAGTAGCATATTTAAAAAAACAGATTAGTAAAATTAACCAAAGGAGGGAGAACTTGAAGGGCTGAATATTTACAATACAAAAGTTTTGAAATGTAGATGATCTGCAATGTTTTAGACCAAAAATAATAGACTTCATAGAAAACATTACTACCAGTCTCTACCAGACCACCATTTAGCTCCATTCCTAGACACCCATATAGTTTGAAATTGCTTATATATAGAAATTGACAAAATACAACAATATAACAGGTGTGTGAAAAATGTTGGATGAACAAAAGGCTATTAGTGATGGTTCTTGGAACCTAGGTACCAATTTGCTTTCAAGTTGAAGTACATGCCAGTGTCTGTAGTGGTTTGCATGTGCCTTCTGGATAAGAGCCCTATGTTGGTCTTTTGCTTTTATTGAACCATAACCATAAGGTATTACATTGTATTGTCTTCTTTTATTACCAGTATTATGTTTACTTATAGAATGCTCCTTGACTAAAGCATTGCTAGTGAGGGATGAGACAGAGATATTGCAGTAATTTAGCATAATGGTGTTACTAGTAACCTTAATTCAAGCAGTTAGTATAAGATATCTTCACTTAAAAATTTTGTTAAATAAAATAAATCACCATGAACAGTTAGCTATGAGACTGAGTGGGTAACCAATAAAACCCATTCTTTAGGGTATATCACTGTTCATAGTAAATCAGTTTAGAATGGAAGTACTAGTTTATTTCAAAAACTTACATCCAGGAGCAGTAGCGGATATGAATAAAGGACCTTGTTATAGTTAAACATTATAGGACAGGTGAATCCTAAGATAAAGTTTCAGTAAATTCATTTAAAAAATGCCACTGTTGTTTAAATGTGTATAATGTAGTAAATTCTGAATAAACATAATAGGAATAAATATATAATGTGCTCATACAGAACAAAGTCCTGTCATAGCATTGTGGTACCTGATAGCTGCTCAGTCCAAATCATAGCATAGTTTAAAAGACTTGGAACTTTTGATGAATATAAACCTATACAAGTATTTATTTAGTAAGTAAATTATCATGTAGATTTATTTTAAGTGCATGAAAACCTAAGTGTACAAGTTACAATTACAAGAGACGCACATTTCCCTATAGCTCAGGAAACATTTAAGTCCAAAGTTTGGAGGACTGTGCAAGCGAAAAAATTTTCATTGTGAAAACACACTAACCTAGTAAATGATACAAGACAGGCATGAGCCCTTAGGGTATAGAGTTTGCAAAGGAACTATCTCTTGCTGATCTTCTGACTTTAGGGACCTGGAGGAGCATTCTGCCTGAAGACCTAAGGGGTCACCTTTCAGGTCTGATATTTATTAGGCAAGTTAGGTTTGGGGGGGGGATCTTTTAGTTTGAAGGCAAAGCATAGGGATGCATATTGCAGCCTCCCTTGGAGAGAGGGTCATTTAAGGGAATCAGATACTCTGCAATGGTATTCCTTGGGTGAGGCACCTAATGCAAAATGAGCTATGGTATAATATAATGATTTTAGCTTTTCAGATTCAGAGCTTCTAACTGAAAGGAGGACTGGAGAGCCACAGAGAAGGGTGGATAGGAGGGCTGAGTTAGAGATGCGATGGTGAGAATCATTGGAGAGGTAGGGGCTTAGACAGTATAGTAGACCAATGTTTTGGTGCAGAGTTTTCACAAGATTTTCTATGTGGACCTTGGCGGTCATGTCCTGATCAAGCCAAACACCCAAATAGTTAAAGGAGCCAACTGTCTTGATTGTTGTTCCATTTGAGATGGAAAAGGAGAGCTTTAACGACCTTTGTGGGCCTAGTTTTTTGGACAAAATAGGATGGTGCAAGATACAATAAAAAAATAAGCAGAATACAGGAGATGAATCTTCATTTTTCTTGATTTTAGACTTTTTTCTGCACAGAAGTGGTCCGCCAAACCAGATTTGGCCTTGTTTCCATGATATACAGTGGTTATCCTAGTACTTATACATACATTACTGTGATTAGCCTCCCACTTACTAAGAATGGGACCGGTGCACTAATGTGAGCTGGGTATGCATAAGAGGCACTTACCCAGCCTGCACCGCTTCATACCCATGGACAGACATGTGGTGGTCAGCATTCACAATCACCAGGCACCTGTCCACAGTTCCATCCCCCTGACTCACAGGATTGCAGGGGGAAGGTCAGTGAGGGTTGGAGGATGCAGGTGGACATCCAGACAGAAGGCTGACCTGATCCTGCAGTAGATCCCCTACTCAACATGGAGCAGGGGATTGTGGGATAGCATAGGTCCCAAATGTGTAAAATCTTGGATGAGTGCCCAAAAGGTTGCCCCCAGTCCTCCTTGCCTGAGCAGAGGGCTGCAGCAGCATGGTGGGGGAGTTGTGGGTTCCTGTGACTGGCAGAGATACACTGTGGGGGGAATGCAACAGTTATACCAGGGTCCCCGCTGCTGCTGTATCATGCACCCCCTTTGCCCAGCATTATGCACCTTCATGAATGGTGCAAGAGTGGGGGTATGCCCCCAACACTTCCCCCGGACCATCCACATGCATAGCTGTGCAACCTACTGGGGAATCCAGTGTGGGGGGGCATGCATCCCTTCTGTACATCCCTGCAGGGGTCTTTAGGACCCTGATGCACAGAAATGACACTTAGGATTGCCTACATGCCGTAGATCCACAGTGTGTGGGCAATCCGCCCCATTGTGCATAGGGCCTAATAATTGTAAAGACAACTAATAGTAAAAGAAATAAAAAAGGTAAAGACAAATCAGAAAATCCCAAATCAAAATCTGGTAAAGAAATATGTAACAAACCAAAAATTCTTCAGAAAAAAAAAAATATATAAAAGATTTACCACCTCCAGATGGCAAACTGCCGTAATTGAGGTTTAATTTATTAACAAGCATTTGTCAATGCCGAAGGTTCACTTGCAGGTTTAAGATTAGCACTCCAGGCTTGCCATCTAAATAATTTTTACTTATGAAAAATCAGTGGAAAATGAACAGTGTGTTAATTTTGCACTGGTTTTTCAGTAGTAAAAATTATTTACATTGCAAGCCTGGAGTGCTGATGTGTATAATGTATTGCCTATCATTATTTTGTAAGCACCAGATCCAAACTGTGAGTGCCACTTTGTTTTAACTTACATTGTACTGCATACCTGTTTCCTCAGTTTGCGGTCCGGCTTCTAAGAGTGAAGACGTGTCTGTGGCCCACAGAAGATTATAGCAATAGATCTCTCAGTGGGTAAGTAAGGGCTTGGGGGATGCTGAGTGGGAGGGTTGGGTCTAGAGGGGGGTGGGATAACGGTGCAAGAGACAACGATGGATGGTTTTCTTATTTTAAGGTTAATGGGGAAAATAGTAGAGGATTCCCATTCGCAACACTGAGGGATTGGGCACCCCAGTGTGACTGTTATGTTTTGGGGGGGTGAGATAAAATAAACCAGAAAGGGACAGATGCACAGAATCATGACACTGGGGGATTGATCACCCCCAGTGTCATTGAAAAAAAAAAGACCTAGGATACCTTTTCATGACACTGGGGGATTGGTCACCCCCCAGTGTCTGTGTTATGTTTCTGCTTAATCTGCAGAATGTAGTCACTAACCCCTGCTACCCTGCCTAGGGTAAAAGACTCAAATAAATTAACTGCCCTGCTCACTGCCCCTCCAGCTCAGGTTATGGTGGCCGCCCGGTGTACGCAACACAAAGGGCCCAGTCCCCCCATAGACACATACTGCGCTGCCTGTCTGGAGTAGTTGAGACAGTTGGTCAGAGACTAAAATAAATAAACTTTATTTTTATTAGTAGCCTGTCCTGTCTACTGGCCTGAACTGCAGGTGGGCTGGTGTGCACTGTGAGTGTCTGATCAAACGAGACGAGGGAGGACTCAGCATGAGTGAGGCAAAGGAAACACATACACAAGCATAGTGAGTGAGACATGACTGAGAAGGTCACAGAGGAATACTGCTTGTTTGTTGCGCCCCCACCAAGCCTACAGATGTGTACAGATGAGGGTGGCCCACCCAGAAATTTCTGACAGAGTGCTCCCCTAGGGGAGAATTCAGCTGTTTGCTGGGCAGCGTTATGTATATGAAAGAACACAAACGCTGTCTGATAGGAGTGGCTGATTTCTTTCAAGTACACAAAGTTTCCACCCAACAAGCAGTCACTAGTGTCATGACCAGTGTGGCTGCTCATTGGTCTGCAATGCTAAGCCCCTTTGAGCTTCAGCTGCAATTGGCTGCACGCTGACACACCTCTGAAATACTATTTGTAGCCATTTGCACTGGTTTTTCAGTAGTAAAAATTATTTACATTGCAAGCCTGGAGTGCTGATCTGAATTATGTATTGCCTATCATTATTTTGTAAGCACCCAATCCAAGTTGTGAGCGCCACTTTGTTTTAACTTACATTGTACTGCATACCTGTTTCCTCAGTTTGCGGTCTAGCTTTTAAGATTGCAGACGTGTCTGTGGCCCACAGAAGATTATGGCAATAGACCCCTCTGTGGGTAAGTAAGGGCTTTGGGGATGTTGAGTGGGAGGGTTGGGTGTGGAGGGGGGCGGGATAATGGTGCAACAAACAACGATGGACAATTTTCTTATTTTAAGGTTAAAGGGAAAAATAGTAGAGGATTCCCATTCGTAACACTGGGGGATTGGGCACCCCAGTGTGACTGTTATGTTTTGAGGGGGGTGAGATAAAATAAACCAGAAAGGGACAGATGCACAGAATCGCGACACTGGGGGATTGAGCACCCCCAGTGTCATTGAAAAAAAAAGACCTTGGATACCTGTTCATGACACTGGGGGATTGGGCACCCCCAGTGTCTGTGTTATGTTTCTGCTCAATCTGTAGAATGTAGTCACTAACCCCTGCTACCCCGCTTAGGGTAAAAGACTCAAATAAATTAACTGCACTGCTCACTGCCCCTCCAACTCAAGTTATGGTGGCCTTCCGGTGTAAGCAACACAAAGGGGCCCAGCCCCCCCATGGACACATACTGCGCTGCCTGACTGGAGTAGTTGAGACAGTCGGTCAGGGACTAAAATAAATAAACTTTATTTTTATTAGTAGCCTATCCTGTCTACTGGCCTGAACTGCTGGTGAGCTGGTGTGCACTGTGCGTGTCTGATGAAACGCGGCGAGGGGGGGCTCAGCATGATTGAGGCAAAGGAAACACATACACAAGCATAGTGAGTGAGACATGACTGAGAAGGTCACAGAGGAATACTGCTTGTTTTTTGCGCCCCCCACCAAGCCTACAGATGTGTACAGATGAGGGGGGCCCACCCAGAAATTTCTGACAGAGTGCTCCCCTAGGGGAGAATTCAGCTGTTTTCTGGGCAGCTTTATGTATATGAAAGAAGACAGCCGCTGTCTGATAGGAGAGGCTGATTTCTTTCCAGTACACAAAGTTTCCACCCAACAAGCAGCGATTAGTGTCACAACCAGTGTGGCTGCTGACTGGTCTGCAGTGCTAAGCCCCTTTGCGCTTCAGCTGCAAGTGGCTCCATGCTGACACACCTCTGAAATGCCATTTGTAGCAAGATGTTCCTTGTACAAGTGAATATAACAAGCATTTGTCAATGCCGAACGTTTGCTTGCAGGTATTTGCAGTGGTATTTGGCACTTGGACATGGCTTAAAAAAATCAGTGACAAAGAAGTACAAGCATTTTTCAATGCCGAATGTTGCTTGCTTCTATGTGCTGTTTAGGTATTTGGAAGTCATTGGAGTGAAATATGTGAAAATTGAACTTCACAGGCAGTGCATGCAGACTACGCTTATAAAACAGTAATTTTAAGCATTTTTCACAAATTTTCAACATAGCCATTTTAAGACCTCTGCTAATGAACAGTCTCACTGTGATTTTCTTAATGTGTCCCATACATTGATTTCGCACACCAACTGCGCCATTGTGCGTTACATGGGTGGAACACATTTTGAGCAGGATGTGAAAAATGACAGCTGTACTGCTCATAAGGAGGTATGGTAAAATGGCAATGTTGAAAATCTGGAGTGAAAATATTGAAAATTCGTGAACTTATGAGCGTGAGTAGGAACTGCGCAACGCACACTTGTAAAACGGTCATTTTTAGGAATTTTTCCACCAAATTTTCAAAATAGGCTTTTTGAGAGCCCACCTTATGAACACTGGCAATGTCATTTTGTTAATCATTCCAGAAAGGTGATTTTGCACAGTGACTGCGAAATCACCCTTCGGGCCTGAATAATGCCATGACAGTGATAGCATTCATGAGAAGGGGTCCCAAAAATCCCATGTTGAAAATTTGGTGCAAAAATTCCAAAAAATGCCTGAGATATGCAATAAAGTTGAAAAAACCCTATCTATCCCATTATGCAGCTTACCGGCATTTCCTCAGTTCGCGGTCGGCTTTGAAGAGTGCAGACGTGTTCCGGTCCACCGATGATCATCGCTCGAGCTCGGAGGTAAGTATGGGGTGAGGGGTGAGGAGGCAGGTGCAGTGGGTGGGTGGGTGCTGTTTGTGGGAGGGGGGGAGAGACAGCGATGAAACGTTTTCTTATTTACAGGTTGCTTTTTTTTACTTCAGACGACGTTGGACGCTTGCCACGCTGGGGTGGGCTCCCAGCGTGGCAGCAGGAAAGTTGTTTGGGGAACATGAAGCCGACAGGATTGGGCACCTCATCGGCCAAAATAAGATTTGCTACACTGGGGTGGGCTCCCAGTGTGGCACCAAAGCTTGGGGGGGGGATCGCGCAGGATGGCCAGGACAGCAACAGCTGTGGTTTTCTTTGAACTGAACACCACCACTGTCATACACAGCACCCGCATCCATTGGTGCAGGACTGCCACGCCTGCTCAATGGAGCAGTGGATTGCACAGGAGAGTCACACCTCCAAAGTGTGCTATTCTCCCAAGACGTTCCTTGCGCATGCACGCAAGCAAATGTAAAAATGAAGAAGATGACAGAAGATTTAGGTAATCATTCAAATCCCATTCCAGATAGTAATTTCACCTTGATGCCTGAATGCCTGAGAGCTAACACACATGTAAATATCTTATATATAGGCTCCACTGAAACCTGTAGAAGATGTAATATTAATGCAAAGAGCATGATCCGAATGAGGAAAACAGGGCAGAATTAGATCTTAGAGGCCCACCCCAGGAATATAATATGTTTTTAAGGTCTGTTAACTCCAGTCTCCCCTAGAGTTAAATAACAAACCCAGTCATAATATCACTCATAAAGGGCTTCTAGAGTAAATGTGAAGAGGAGTACTGACAGAAACTATAAAAACATTATCATTGATTTCTGGTTTCTATAAGCTCCCAAAGGCTCTCTCTGCTGATATTGAAAACACTGACTCATCAAGCATGAATGAAATGGTACTTTCACCTTCTCCTAATTTATCTGTTTTTTCATACAAGAATCGGCAGCAATGTAAAAAATGTGATAGGTACTTTAAAAGCAGGTCATGTGTCATTGGTCTCATCATACCATAATGCCGCTATAACACTGATAACATTTTCAGACAATCCAGTTCATCATCAAAAAATTGTAGAAAATAACAAATTCTGGAAATAAGTCTGTAATATGTGAAGGAGACACAAGGATTAAACAATAATTAAGCACCCTTCAAAAGTAAATTAAAATTTGATTAGTGTTCTTAAAAACCAGCATCTAGCAAACATAAATAGGGAACATTCAATTTGTAAGTAAAGTAAAGTAACATGTTATTTCTTAAGCGCCTTTCAAATATCAAGGCACTGTACAGTGAAATAAACAATATAAACCGATAATATCAATAAATTTAAAAACCTTCCGAAAAAGCTTGATAAAACAAATGTTTTGAGCTCCGATTTAAAACTCGATATTTGTCAGCAGAAAAGGACCACTAGGCCTATCTAGTCTGCCCTATTTCCCTGCCTGTTACTACAACCTGGACCTTATTTTGTCACTGGTGTCCCTCCATCTCCCTTTCTGTTACCTGTTATGCCCATGTGCCTATCCCACACATGCTTGAAGCTCCCCACTATCTTCACCCCCACCACATCCTCTGGCAGACTGTTTCCGGAGTCTACCACTTTTTCTGTGAAGTTCAATTTCCTCACATCCCTCTTAAACTTCCCCCTCAAGGTTCATAGCATGCCCTTGTATTTGGGTACTCCCCCTCTAAAAGAGACTCCCCTCCTGCACCTTGTTCACCCCTGTGAGGTATTTATAAGTCTCAGACACGTCCCCTCTCACTCTCCTCTCCTCACCTCCCGGCAGCATATGTTAAGCTCACACAGCCTTTTCTCATATGGTTGCTCATTAAACCCCACACCATTTTAGTAACCCTCCTCTGGACCACCTTCACCCTGTCAATGCCCATGCGGAGGTGTGGTCTCCAGAACTGGACACAGTACTCCAGGTGGGGTCTCACTAGCGAGCGACACAGTGGTAACACCACCTCCCTTCTCCTACCAGAAATCCTCCTTCCTATGCACCCCAGCATCTGGCTAGCCTTGCCTACTGCCTAGTCACACAGCCCTTCCACCTTGAGATCATCAGGTACCCCAAGGTACCTCTCTTGTTTGGTGACTGCCAAGCTAATAATTAAAGAAACTGCAGTTGTTAAAAATGAACTAGCAGGAAATAGAGCTTAAATTAGAAATTGTAGATGCAAGAATTAATAATCTTCAAAGGTTGTTTCCAAAATATATTCATCTGATTATCAAAATACTCAAATACTTGCACGTGACTTTATTCATGAACTAAATCAGGCAAAACAATAAAAACCTTTTCCAAATAAAGTCCTCAACTTTTTAAAATATTGATCCCACCAGGGAATAATGTTAAAAAAACAATGTAAGAAAAAGAAAAACAAAAATAAGAAAAAATAAAAACCTCTAAAAAGAGAAAAATAAGAAGTCTTACTTTATAATTCCACATATCCTAAAGATGGTAACACGGACCATATGATTCTGCTTCAGGATAATCAACCAAACACATCAGTGAAAACTGAAGGGAATCCCACTACTAGTTCACCTCAAAATTCAGACTTGACATTACTTCAGGATATGCAACAAATAGATGATGCAGCATATCATAATGCACGAAACAAGGGGCAGATTCTGTTAAAGAAAACAAAAAGAACAGTAAAATTACCAAAGGGACAAAAACTGATAATTTTGAAAGGAATGTATAAAAAGACCCGTAGAACATCTTTCTCATTATGTGAATTGATATATATATATATATATATTTTTTTTTATTTACAGTTTTTGCCCCCCGAATCTCTGGGCCGGTCCTCCAGGCTGAGAGCTTTAGATTCCACTTGAATAAATTAGTGCATAAGCTACCCTGAGAGAATAGTGTGTTGAGGAAGGAGGCAATATTATTATTTTACTTAAGTAACACAAATTGGAAAGGGAAATTTAGGACAAGTGAAGTACCTTAAAGTAAATTGCTAATATATTTCATTTAGCTTTTGGACTTTATAGCCTGTTACCTTATATCAACAATAGTTCATCAAAACCTAATTTAGAACTTTTCAAGCACCCCAGTTCAGGAGGGAAGAGATCATAATTCGGGCTGAACCAACAGCGGGCTGATCCATTCCACATCTCCGTCATTCAGTCCCACCCTCTTGCTCAGATGTTTTATGAAGTCTAATCAGAAGAGCATGGGGAGCACACATTGTAAAGTAAGGTGATGATTTCTGAAACAATTTTATAACTGTTACAGCATTCTTTGATTTAAATGAAAGCCACTGCTTAACTAATAGGGGCCTATTAGTTGAGCAGTGACCTTTTTTTTAAATCAAAAGATGCTGTAACAGTTATAAAATCACTTAAAAAATGACCGCATAGATTACCATGGGGTGTACCCCAGGCTCTCCCTTGTTAGACATCATAAAACATCTGAGCACGGTTGGCAGGATTGGAGGACTGGGAAGTGGAAGGGATTGGCTGGCCATCAGTTTGACCCAAATTACAATCCCTTTCCTCCCAAACTGGGGTGCTTGAAAAATTCAAATTAGGCTTTAATGAATTATCGCCACCTCAGTGTGAAGCACGGCCCAATTAGCATTTTCACAAACAGTTCATTTTTTTCTCATTACAGTGCCTTCTTGTATTTGGAATTTATCTGGTTGATCCTAAATCCCTCCCCATTGGCAATTTAAACCCAAGATCCCCTAGTGGCACCCCCACAACCTCCTGCGGTTGTCCCAAGAATGATGTTTGATGTGGGGAGCAGCCGCAGGAGCATCGATAAATTTACTATATAGCTGGAAGTCTTAATAGCTGCGTTTTGAAATATACATGTCTCAGTGGTATACTGAGGCCAGGTATAGACTGGCAGCAACTGCCAGTCTATATCTGGCCTCAGTATAGCACCAAGACATATACATTTCAAATCAGAGATATTAAAAGCTATTAAATGCTCTGCTTAGGCCATCCCTGTGGCACTGAGGGTTGAGGCACTAGACACCACACCTCATGCCATGCTGGTGACCAGGTTCGAGAGTGAGCTCTGGTCATCAGGGGCTGGTAGGGGCAGGAGAGGATTGAGCATCCAGAGGACTGCTGTCCTCTCCTGGGGGTGGGTGGGTTGCACCTCCTATTGTTACAGCAGCTCCCAGTGGAGATTGGGAGCATCACAACAAGCAGGAGACACCTACTGGGGTATGGAGGTGGTGGTAGATGGCTTGTGGGTGGTTGCAAGAACATGCCCATTGTGCACCAGCAATCATTGCACATCCGCATTTCTGGGAATGAAAAGCAGGAAAAACCCTGGCACCTGGATAGGCGAAGGTGGGGCCAGAGGACTTCCCCCATGCCCACCACTGGGCCAACCTGGCTGGTGGCTGTTTCTCTTCCACTCCCAGGCTGCCCTTCTAGATTCTAGATAGAGTGCTGGAGGAGTAAAGGCAATCCCACTCCAGGGGGCTCAGAGCTGGGGGTGGGGTGGTTGGTTTGGTTAAAAAAAGTATGGATATATATTTAGGGGCCCAGATATTCAAGGGTTGCACATGGTGCAACAGTGCGCCATGTGCAACCCACTGATGCGCCCCAGAGTGATATTCAAATGGAAATTGCACCTGGCACATGGAGCGCATCAGTAATGTATGCAGGCACAGATGGGGGGGCGTGCCCATGCATACTCTGCACATCCCAATATTCAGCCTGGGATGTGCTGAGCCATGCATGCACAACCCCTACCTGCACTGCACAAAGTTGATCCAAAAAAAAAAGGAGCAACAGCTGACCACCCACAGGTGAGCTGCCGTATTGCAGGGTGCAACACGGCAGCTGCCATCTGTGGGTGGCCACCCGAGCTTTGGCTGCACCTCCGTGGTGGCACCCCCCCCATGCCCGATCATGGGCATTGTTATGAATAAATAGAATCCTATATTCCTGGTGGTCCAGTGGACCGCTGTCTGCCCGATCGCGGGCTTAAGTAATAAAAAAAGGAATCCTATATCCCTGGTGGTCCAGTGACTGTCTGCCTGATCATGGGATTAAGTAATAAAAAGAAAGTCTCCTATATCCCTAGGTGGTCCAGTGGACTGCTGTCTACCCGATCACAGGATTAAGTAATAAAAGGAAAGACTCCTATATCCCTGGTGGTCCAGTGGACCGCTGTCTGCCCGATTGTGGGATTAAGTAAAAAAGAAAGACTCCTATATCCCTGGTGGTCCAGTGGACTGCTGTCTACCCGATCACAGGATTAAGTAATAAAAGGAAAGACTCCTATATCCCTGGTGGTCCAGTGGACCGCTGTCTGCCCGATTGTGGGATTAAGTAAAAAAGAAAGACTCCTATATCCCTGGTGGTCCAGTGGACCCCCCTCCCCACCTTCCTACTGATCCCCACCGTCCCGCTCCCCCCCCTCGGTCAGTGATGGGCGGCGCTTCCACCGCCTCACTGACCCCGCCGCCCACCGACCTGGACATCAGGGTAGGGCTGTACACCCATTGTTCCACAGCGTGAGCCAATGGGCATGCAGCCCGTACTGTACTACACATTCCAGATATGTAAATGGATCCGTAGTAATCCACAATTATTTAATAACAGCGCACACACACACACACACACATATACCTGCTACAAATAATGGTCCTAACACTTTGCAACTTTCAGATATTCAAATGTAGATGACATCTACACTGAACATGATTGCAGATAGCACAGAAATAAATGCTCCACATTAGAGTTTTTTTTCACATTGCCTATTCAACCACCAGTCCAAGAACCCAGCTGACTAACAAAAGCAGGAAGAAACATGTTACAGTCATGCAAATCAGAAGTATAGACAGATGGATGTGTTGGGAGGAGTAGAAGGAGGGGTCACTGGTCACCAGAGGCTCCATGATCAGTGGAACAGGGAGTGTGAGGGAGAGACATTGGCATGTGGCCACTGGGTCAGTAAGGGGAAGGGGAGAACACCAAACCCTAATCAGTACTGACTGCCTGAGAGAGGGATGGGGACCATTTGACTGGTGTCAGTAGCTTATCCAATGCCAATCCAGCACTCTTTATTCCCTCTCTCCCAGTTGATCAATACCAATCAGTGTTCAGCCACCACTAGACCACCAAGGACTTCTTGAACCTAGAGAGGTGTGGAGGGGGGGCACTAGGCCAAAGTGAACTGCTTGGACCTTATGGGTGTGCAGGAGGGAGGACTGCTACTTGGCCAGATGGACATGTACCCAGCACTGGAAATGCAGTACCACATGTCAGGTTGCACCTGGAAACAAGCCTCGACTCAGTGTGCCATTCCCAGTCACCAATTTTAAATAAATAAAAATAAAACATGAGGCATTACAACATGTGCTGGGTACATGGTGCAACACTGTTTAGCATTGCATTTATAGACATATACTGTACCTGTACCAGAATGTTAGCAGGCAGAATTCCTGATTGCATCCACTAAAATCTGGAAAAGTGATTTGCAGTGCACCACACTTGCTGGGATTACTCCTTCCACTGTGATGTGTGCCAAGTGGGTTGAAGTTCGCAGTTTTGGCTGGCAGCACACATTTTTCAGTGCAAACCAATCACGACTCAGAACTGGGCCCAAGTTTGTTTTTTTCATTTTAAAATATATGGTTTTAATAGCTTTATTGCAATTTTGAGTGCTTCTTTTCCAAAATACTTTATTAATATTTTTTAAATAAAACAATAACATTTCATTAAAAAAAGGAAAATGAATACAAACAATAAACTCTTTCTCTAAATTCTTAATTATAAAGTGAAAAAACTTATCAGTTCCCTCCATGCTGTACCCATTATGTCTTCAGAGCTATCTGTAAAAAAAAAGAAAAAAATTTTTTTACATGATGATTTGTTTCTTAAGATGTGCCACCATTTTATTCTTGGGAAAAGAGACAGGTTTTCAATATTTCAATATTTCAGAATGATTCAGTTAGACGCAATAGTTACTAAACAAAAAAAAGTTCTTCATTTTTTGTTAAATTTAAACTTTTAATATCATTAAAAAGATATGTATGTGGGGGAAGTTGGATTGGGGTGTTCAATAATCCTTTTATTTTTATATTAGTCTCAATTCACCACCCATTAATTATTGGACAATTGCAAAAATTATGCAAAAGGTCCACTTTCTTCCCACATTTATGCCAGCATGTATTCGTATATATAGCATAGCTAAGATGAATACTACATACAATATTACAATATGTAGCATTCATCTTAACTATTTTAACACAAGTAAGGTAAGCTCTATCCATGATTTTCTTTTGAATTGGCTTGTTTTTGCTGTAACATATCTTTTATTAGCATGAATCCTAATTAATTTCCATCTAATTTCTTGCTACTTGGTATCCAGAGCTCTTCTTCACATTTTTTGTTTATACTTCTTTTATCGTCCTTTTGATTTGTACATAATGGTTTATATAATCTGGATATAATTTTTTTTCCAAGTCTGGCCCAATAACACTTTCTTCATCTAAGACTCTGTTCCCCAGTTGAAAATGCTTCTCTAGAAATGAGGTTAATATAATCAAAACCCTTTTTTAAATTTGCATAAAATAAAAAAGTACTTTTAGTTTCACTTGTACCAAGGTTGTAAATTCATCATAATATATAAATCTCACTTCTCTTGTGAGATAAGTTCATCCTTCTATTCCACATTTCTCTTTTATACCAATTGCATTTTTAAAAGCTGAGTCTGCTTTTATTATAGAGTAAAGCAAGGGGAGTTAATACTGAATGTATTAATAGCTTCCTTAAGATGGATGAAAAACCTTTTGAAGAAGGGTAGATTCCATTTGTTTTTAACAGTTAATGTGAATAAAATAAATTTTAAAGGGGTTTTTGATCTGGACATATCCAAAATATTTTGAAAAATACAGTAATATGCTTCTTTTTAGGGACAAAAACCACCATTCCCATGTAATTGGCAATGGTTGGCTAAGAATATATAAATATGGATCTGGGCATCCATAACCTCTATCATATGACAATATGATATCAAGTAATATGGGGCTTACTACCTCTCCATAAGAATTTACAAAAATATGTTTCATATCTTGAAACCATTTCTGATATGCACCTCCCTAAATTGTTTGAATCGCAAAGGTACTGTGTGGTACAGATGTCATCTATTCTTCCCCAGAGGGACAAGACAGGTTCTTTAATTTTTAAGCTTTTTTTTATTTTATTTTTTATTTTGCTAGTCCACAATTAATATTAGTATTTCTATCAGAATTATTGGCAAGAATAATTTCCAAATATTTCATTTGATCTTCCTTTATAAAATTTGTACTTTCTTGTTATTCACTGTCCTTGTCCCCCTGGGAATATTGCATCAATATAGTTTTGGAATAATCTAATATATAACTGGCAAAGGAAGGGAACTGTTCAGTTTCCTGCAATAGTGCAAAATGGATTTTCCTTTGTCTTTGAACATTCAGGATATCATCCACCTAAACACTTACTTTTGTTAAATCACTTTTAGTCATTACACCATTAAGTCAAATAATTTTGTCTTATGTCCTGAAGAAGAGGCTCCAAACATTAAATGAACAACAATTTAATGGAGCCCAGGTCCTGTTCATCAAACTGTCAATTGGTAACCTTGGTAAGTCACTTATACTTATGTCTGTATACATCCCACCCCATAACACACAACCTTCCTTCAACGCCATACTCAACTACATCACCCAGTTGCCAAATAATGCAGAGGTTATTGTTCTAGGTGACTGAAATATAAACTGGTCTGCTCCCTTGGTTGTACCTCATAGGGATGCAGCTGCAGCCATCAACCTTGCTCAGATTATGTCATAGCCCACAAGGATCAACAACAGGACAGGTATCAGTACCCTGATTGATCTTGACCTTACAAATCACCAGAGCGACCCCACAATGTCACGGTACTACCCAATTCACAAAGTGACCACTCCCCTATTCTTTGCAGTTGGTCAAACCAGTCCCCAAAACCCCCTCCAAAGATTTCTCATCAGTGCATGCTTAAAAAAGGTTCACTGAGGCAACTCAAGGCCTACCTTCTTAAATTTGATTGCCCCCCCATTCTCTGTCTCTGATGTAGACAGTGCACTTGCCTTCTTCATCATCTCCACCTTTAACTCAGCCTGTGACATCTTGACCCCATACACCAAGCATATAATGAAAGGACCAGAAACCCCTTGGGTTACACTGGTTCTCCTTGACCTTATGCTTGCCAATGACAATCTCTGGCAGATAGCCTGGGCAACTGGACTCCCAGCAGATTGGCAGTGTTATAGAAATGGCAGAAATAATTGTACCATGGAAATCCTCCAGGAAAAGGCTGCCCACTTCCAAACTAGCCTCTCATCCACTTGGGGTTCAGGGAGGAAGCTCTGGGACAACATAAAGAACCTGATGGGTAAATCTAACAGCCCCCCAATCCTTGCTGAACATCAATGATGTTATCTCACAGGACACGCAGCTCATTGTGAATACTTTCAATGCAGCTTTCACTGATCTTAGTGGGGTTCTCAACCATAATTTTTTCAAATACACCTCCAGTTCCCTCCTACCTCCCCTCCCCTCCCCTAGGTATCCCCCCTTTCTGCTTCCTGACAGTCTCCCCTTCTGAAGCTAAAATCTATCTTACCAAGGTCCTGAGTAACTTCAGATTTAGTGGGTATTCTCTTGACTTGAAGCTTCTGCAACTGGCCCTAGACACTGTTCTATCCCCCATAACCAAAATTCTTAATCTCTCCCTCTGCCTAGGCCAATTCCCCTCTCAATGGAAGGCAGCTGTGATTATACCGATACTAAAGTGTGGTGACAGAACCTTCCATAGCAGCTATCACCCCATCTCTATCCTCCCCCCCATCTCCAAAGCCCTTGAAAGGATAGTTTCCAATCACTTCTCCAATTTCCTCTCAAAACACAACCTTCTTTGTTGTCAGCAACACAGGTTTAGGAAGGGCCACAGTACTACCACTGCCCTCTTGGAATACTCTGACTACATACATACATAAAGCCCTTGATAGTGGACACTTAGTTGGGTCTGTGTACAGGACCTAACAAAAGCCTTTGACATGGTCAATCATGAACTCATTGATTTCCTTCCATCATTGGGCCTCTCACAAGACGCCATATCCTGGTTCGCCAACTACCTTACTGGAAAATCTCAGTGGATGAAAATCAAAGACACCCTCTCCCCCAGTCTACCAGTTCAATCAGGGGTCCCCTGGGCTCAATTCTTGACCCACTCTTGTTCAGTCTTTTCCTTAATACCCTCCCCCTCATTTGCTCCAGCCAGATGCTACTGCATGTGGATGATGCCTTCATTTTTTGTAGCCACCCTGATCCCACCCCATTGCAAAGTGATCTTCAAAGGTTCTTCTCAGAAGCTGAATTGTGGTTTTCCCATCACAAACTTATTTTAAATTACAAGAAAACTAAAGTGATGGTGTTTGCCAACCCACAAAATGAACATATAGACTCTTCTGTATATATTCTTAACTGTCGCCTTGAACCTCTGGAACAAGTACATAACTTCAAATACCTCAGCATCAACCTCAACTCCACCCCCTCATTCCATGAGCACATTAACTTGGTCTGTAAGGCAGTAAACACCAGGACTGGACTTCTTTTTAGACACAGGTCATTCTTGCCAACTGATGCCCTTCGTTTGACCATGACCAGTTCAATCCTATCCATAGTCAACTATGGAATTGTAATCTATGGCTCGGCAGCTGACACAGTTTTAAGTAGAATTAAGGTTGCCTTGAACAAAGCGTGTCAGCTTGTGATTGGTTGTGATTGCTCACGCACTCCTGCGACCTATATAAATAAACTAAATGGCTAACTTTAGAGGGAAGGCTTCGCTACCAGACCACCATGTTAGCTAAAAAGATAGCCTCTGGTCTCTCTCCTCTCCTACTGCCAATCATCTTCTAGATCCTGCCCCAATTACTCAGGCTACCCAAAGCTCCTCTAAAGCTAGCTTCCTTATCCCATTTTGTAGGACTTCCATGGGTCAGAGGGCTTTCATGTACAGAGCCTCTTTCTGGCTGAATGGCCTGCCTTCTGACGTTTCCTCTGTAAGTAAATTAGGCCCCTTCAAATCCATACTATGGCAGCATTTCCTTGACTCCTGCCACTGCAATTGTTACTAACCCTCCCATCTCTGCTCCCTCCTCTCCTCGCCCCATCCCTGATCCTCTGACTATATTGACAATGTCACTTCCAACTTCTCTAAGTTCTATTTCTTCCCCTCTTCTCTTCATTCCTCTCCCCTTCCCCTCTTTGTCCCCTCCCTTTTCTCCCCTGTCTTATATCTTGTCCCACATACCTTCCACAGCCTGCCTCTCCTTCTCTTTCTTGTGCTTGCACTGTAATGCTTGTTCAACTTACCTTGCTACATTGTATATATTCTGTATTAAGTTATTGCACTTTTTATATTATCTTTTGCTACATTGTATTTTCTTTGATTTCATCTTACGTGGAGCCTTTGTAAAAGAGTCTTTGACTCAAAGGTTTGTAATTCCAAAACTTCAATAAATAAATAACCAATGGAGCTAAGGGGCACCCCATCTTCCTCCAGTCTCCATCTCACATCTTTTTGATAGATTACTGTTTATCATAAACTGAGCAATTGGTTTTGAATGTAGTTGTTTAATAACATTCAATAATGGGCTTGTAAGATGCCGTCTCATTAAAGCTTGGAACATGTCATCCCTATCAATAAGGTCAAATACTTTACTTGCATCAATGGCTAAAGTGAAGTATTTATCTTGCAAATATTGAATGAACTGTAATATTCCCTGTACTTATCTAATTGCTGTTGAAAGGGTCTTACCCTGTTTAAATCCATACTGGTTGTAGTGGATGGAACATGGGAGGGCTGGTATAATTCTATTAACTGTAGTTTTAGCTATTATTTTATAATCAGAATTCAACAAGGCAATCAGATGGTAACTCTCCAGACTAGTTTTTTCATTGCCTTCCTTTAATAATAGTACACATTTGCTTCTCTCATAGAATTAGGTCAAGCATCTCAAGGGAATCAACAAAATCCAAGAGGGTAGCATCTTTCAGAAAAAGAGATGTGCAAGAACAAGGAGGCACAATTTGAAGATAAGGAGGATGGCTCAGGGACAACATGAGGAAGTATTTTTTCTCAGAGAGGGTGGTGGATGTATGGAATGGCCTTCCTGAGGAGGTAGTGGGGTCAAAAACAGTGGGGGAACTCTAGAATGCATGGGACAGACATATGGCAATTCTAGTGGGGGGTAGGAAGAAGTAGACTGTTTGTTAACTAGAATCTGCAGCTTATCCAAGAGGTAGGGAAATGGGCAGACTGGGTGGATAAAGGGGTCCTTATCTGCCATCAAAGTCTATGTTTCTATGTAATTAGGGAGCTCCCTTGTTCGCCCCCCAACTCTAGTATTATCCTCACTAACCAAGGGGACAGTTCATTAACAAAAACTTGATAAAATTAATTTTTAACCCATCTATGCCCAGACTTTTGTTTTTATGGAGCCCTAAAATGAAGTATCATATCTCTTCTTCAGAAATGACAGAGGTATTAATATCCATCTGGCTGCTGTATAATTTAGCTAAATAATCATTTACTTTTTCCAAATTAAAATTATGTTTAGTTTGATATATCCTTTTATAATACTGTAGTTATCATCTCTTTCAGCCAATCCTATAGGATCTGAAATTGTTTCCCCCCTTTGATTTTTCAGTGCAGGTATAGTATTTTGTTCTTTTTGTTCCTCTAAAAGGTTTGCCAAAAGACATCCAGTTTTATTGCCTTGGAGGTACCCGGCACCCTTTACTATTTGAATATACCTTGCTGTCTCCTCATTTATTTTTTGTTGTAGTTTAAACTTATATTCTTCCCATTCCTCTTGGTGTTATTCATAGTCTTCTAGAACTAGTTTGTCCAGTTCTTTTAATCTAATACTATTCTCCTTTTCCTCGTTTCTCTTTTGTTTATTTAGCCAACTCTGAAAGGAGATAATGGCTCCTTGAAGGACAGTTTAAATTAATCCCATAAAGCTGATATTGAAGTCTGGTCAGAATAGTTAAAAAACAGTACTCCTGAATAACTTCTTTTATCTTGCTTATGAATTGTGGCATTTTTAATAATTCATTTTAAATAACCAATTATTAGATCTATGACCAAAATAACCTATTCTTAAACCTAGACCCATCACTGAATGGTCAGACAATATTAATGGTGTAATGGCCACACCTAAACAAAACTGGATCAGGTTTTTAGAGATAAAGACATAGTCTAGTCTTGAAAGTACCTTCACTCTTTTGTCAAAATAAATATATTATTTTTTCTGGGGATTTTCAGCTTCCATGAGTCCTCTAAATTATATTTCTCCAAACATTCCTTTAAAATTATGTAAGTTTTTTTTTATTATTATTATTCCTTAACACTGATGATGTTCTATGGAGCCAAAGGTTTAGCAAGGCATTAAAATTTCCACATAATACTATATTAAGAGCTGAAATGGCTATCAGGTCTTTAGACATTTTACTGAGGAAGAGCTAATAATTCTCAAAGGGTCCGTAAACTGAAGCAGATGTATACAGTTTTGGTTACTTGTTCCTTTTATTATCATTACTCTTCCCTCCATATCAACCAATTTATCTAATAGTTCACATTTAATAGTCTTATTAATATTGCTATGTCTGTACTTTTCTTAATACCATGGGAAAAATATACTTGTTTTACCCAATTCATTTACCATTTGTTGCTTCCAAATTATGTCTCCTGCAATCCAACCACATCAAAATTCAATGTATTTATATAACTCAAATTCTCACTTTGCATGATTGGTTGAATCTAAACTATTAACATTCAATGTGGCACACCTAATAGTATCTAAGCGGTTAGCCATAATCCTGCATTTATTTTGTGGTGCATAAACTCTGAGATGGATACATCCTGTTACATATAATCTCTTTCTTATACAAACATTTTGTTTCCTCTTACGCACATGCATCTCTGATTTAACCCCTTTTGCAATTTTAAACCATGCAGTAAATAAAAACAATATAACAACACAATTCACAGGCTTTTCTATTCACAGCTTACGTATGCTGTGATGCTTCCACCAGTTATTTGCTTCCTTACTGCTTTTGTTGCTGCTTGATCTCCTATATTACCAAGGCAGTAACAAAGGGGATTTAAGTACCTGTATTATCTAACAGACTGATAAGCACAATCTTTCAGAATTTCCATTCTTATTACTTAAAGAGAAACATTCGTAACTAACTTTTCACTTCATTAACTCTGTTTTGAGTGCTTTTCTAATTCCCTTTTTGTTTTCAGACTGAAACATGGACCACATACTGAGATTTAGGAACACAAACTAGAAATTCAACTGGCAATTCAGTCACCATTTTAGAAGTCATGTCAAAGTAAAGCTGCATGTTCAGTGTAAAAAATCCAAAAGGTCAGACTTGACTCATTCACTTCTCATGGACCAAACTGAACATTTAGCTGAAGCTGCAGACTTTGGCTTGCACTGCGGTGATTTGTTGCCTGTAATCTGTAAACCTGTGGATCAGACAATGTCATATGGGTGGACAATAAAACAATGGTTCAACTTGAAAACATAGCCAACAACATAGTGTCAAGCAAGCTTCCTCTCATATGGTGAAGCTGATGTCAGTCATGCATTGGTCATCTAGGAAAGAAGATTGCAAAGAATCAGGTGGGACTGTCCCTTAACTTATCTAATTAAATTATATATATAAAAAATATCTATATACAGTGCTCCAGGTAAGGTAATACCCTGTTTTACTCCCCAATTTTAGGAAATTTTCTTCAGAAATCTTTGTTAATGAGTACTAATACTCATCTTAACAATTGGAAATGCTCCTCACAAAATGGAATAGTGCTTCATAATACCACTGGTGATTAAATAGAAGCAGTGTTTTCCAGCTTTAGAGCACTTGTATGCACCCACAGTTTCTTCTACTCACCATATTTCAAAACTGGTAAGTAAATTACTCTTATCAGCCTGTTTTGTCCAGTACCCTGTCTATATTAATAATAGCCTAGGTTTGCATGTGTCTGTCCATGGATGCTGCATCATTCAGATGCAAACACACACCAAAACAGACATACAGATCTAGGTTATGGGATTCCCCCTGTCTAGAGACCCCTCAAGCATTTCTGTAGAAGTCTTGGAAGGGGTAGATGGAAGGGATGGGAGGATTGAGGTGGAGGACAGGATCAGTAGCTTAGGCTGTGAACCCAGCAATATGAGCAGACTAGATAGACCAAATGGCCTTATTCGGCTGGCTTCTTTGTATGCTTGATTGTTCTCATGTGGTGTCACGGGGATATGTTAAGGACATGGTGAGTACCTCTGACCTCGATGGATGGTTTTGGGGGGCAGCAGTAGCTCCAATCTGGCTAGCCTAGTAATCCCCTCCTACAGCAATATCACTCTATTGTAAGTATTGAAAGAGGGGAGAGTGTGTAGGTATGTGACTAGAAGTGAAGGGGTGGAGCAACTGAATCACTGAGGATATTAGGCAAACTGGCCAATCAGTCTGCTTAGCATCATCAACTGCAACTGCATCACCCCCTTCCTCCCAGTTGCATTACCTCTCATTCTCATCTGTCACTGTACTTGCAATGGAGTGTGGGTGCTGTGGCAGAGGGGCAACAGGGCTTGCCATATTGGAACTTTGGAACTACTACAGCTCCCACTGAAATCAGCCTTTTGGGGGTCAGGGTGGTATGTAAACAAATGCACTGTGGGAGGATGGTGGCTGGGCTAGCTAAACTGGAGTTACTGCTGCACCCTGCCATCCAAAAAACATCCATTAGGGGTTGGGGCAGCACATTAACAAGAATTTGAGGGACTGATGGGGTCAGGCTAAGGAGGGGGTACACATAAAAAGATAACTTCAGCTCTACAAGAATGCCAAGAGCTGGCCTGCTATATGGAGTTGTTTTAAACAGTTGTGGGATGACAGGTGGGTGGGAAAGGATTGAGATGGGGAAGGAGCGGCCAAGGAACTAGCCCTAACTACCTGGTGAGGGCCAGAGGATTTATTTTATGCTTCTTTCAATTTAAGAGCCAACCCCTCTGCTGACCCCCAATCCATAATTTTGGGAGAGTAGTTTAACACCAGGCTAGCTCAGTGGCCCCCTTCCTTAATCCGTGGCATGAATGGCAGTCCCTACGATGGACTGAGTAAGCATATGCCTGGGAGGAAGGGTGTGGGGATGGCAGCAGTGATGTACTGCCAAATGTTTAACAACCCCCTTCAGCAGGCCACCCCCCCCCGCATAAGCCCCTCCCACCAGCACTGACCCCACTACATATTCAGGAAAACTAAAGTTACCACCAGCGGTTGACTGACAGATGAATGCACAAATTGCAGTTTGCACATGAGCATATTATTACAACTTTACTACAGGTCCAATTCTGGATCCAGTGTATCATGTTTGGAAAAGCCAGGGGTTAACCATTAACTCACCTCAAGCTAAGCAATGATTCTGCGCTCTTTACTTCTGTTGTTCATTCTTTAAACACACGCAATAAACAAAATACTGGCTTGGGTGGTTTCCTTTCCATCATCAGGCCACTAACAAGCATCACCCTTTTCTATGATCTGGATTGTTTTTTAGAGCAGAGAGGATGGTAAAGAAGAGATTTTCTTCAACTACATGTGCACAACATGCTCAAGCCCCCCAAAACATGTCTACAGTATTGATGTAACATTGCTAAGTGAGTGGTACCACTGGATCCCATCCCTATGTCCTCTCCAACAGACCCCCAGCACAAAATTAACCCACCCTCTCTGGCGCAACAGCAATGGCCCTTCCTCATTCCTCACCACCAACAACAACAGCACATAGACCATACCAGCTCCCAACTAGCATGACTGACCTGCTGCCCTGACCCCAACTGCAGTTGTCTATTTACCTGGTAAGCTTGTTAAGCTTGTTGGTGTCAGTTCTGGGTCTGCCGAGTTGGAAGATCCAGTTTATTGCTCCAGGCAAGGGATCAGCATATCTGCAGAGTGCAGATTTTTATCACCACTCAATGAGTGATGATTCCAGGATGTTGCACTTAACCCGCATGATGATGATACCACATGCCTTCAGGGCAGGATTATGGCATTAGTTTCAGCCAAAGGAAGGACCACACCAGGCCATTCTCTACTAGTGCCACCAGCACCACTGCCAATCAGTCACAGGTACTGCCATAGTGCCATTGTCTGGCACTGACTCAGGCAGCAGCCGCAGCAGCACATGCTGTATCAACCTCACCTCACTGAGAGTCCCACTGTCAGTCCCTGCTCTGACTCTAAGTATTTTTTCCCCCAATGCCAGACAAGTCCTCTCTTCAAGCACCAGACCAAGTCAGAACAAGAGCGGTCTGAGTTGACCGACTGACCAACTGACTGAGTTCTGGCTGCCACACCATAACTCACTCAGCAGCACACAGAAGGTTGCTGAGAATGTTGCATCACTCACTGACTCACTCAACTGCAAAAATGTTGTTTTTGGCACCAGACTAGTACAGGCCTGACTGCTGACTCCCGTTCTTGCACACATCACAAAGCTTGATGCCAGAGAGTGTGGGGGGTGGCAGGCTTCAATTGGGCTGAACTAATAGGAGCAAAATACACAACCACAAGGCCAAAACACAAAATATCAAAATTGTGGCTAATTAATGGGTAATGGTAGTTTTCTTCTTTTCTTCAGCTGCCTCGAGGCACTAGTAAACACTGGAAAGTATCAAACTGAAGATTAGGGGGCCCTTCAATAAAAATGTTACACTCTTGTGTGATGTCTTTGCCTTTTATTTCCCCTATGTTTTGCTCCTTTCTGGAGCCTGTTCACGGGGTATAGGTAGTTTTTCTGTTAATACATAAACAGTTACAATTTTAAATCTTAAGTAATATTTTCTTTATAATAATTTTGTCAGTTATTTTTTTTTTTCAATTTCTTTTTCTAGCTCCGACTCCCTGGGGAACTGTCTCAGGCAGCCACCTGCTCCTCCAGCTCTACCTCCAAGCCTGAAACTCCTCCTTGATTCCTGGCACCAGCCCGGCTATCACCCCATATCTGACCACCCCCCTCCCAAGGTAGGGCCAGCCTATCCTCCCAGGATGCTCTATCTTGAATTCGGGCTGGGCTGGGCTCTGCCCAGGAGAGGAGGGAGTCCGGCCAGTGGAGTGTGGCGAGAGATAGGTGGTGCCATCGCCTATCCCCAGGGTGGGGATTTTCTGCTAAGATATGCCCTTGCCCCCACCCCGCAGGTGGAGCCACGAGTGTGCGATGACACCAAGGGACATCCGTCGTGGCTCTGCGTCCCTCTATGTGTGCCCTAAGTGGTGCAGTACCTCTGGTCTTCACCGGAGGTCACTGCAATGCTGGGCAAACCCCTGAAGCCTCCTCCTGAGAGAGGGGGGAGCAGTCCTCTGGACGTTCGATCCACTCTCTCCCCTGCTGACCCCCGGAAGCCTGGGCTTGTTCCCGAACCCGGGTCACAGGTGTGGTGCAAGGTGTGGCATCCAGCACCTCGACCCTCAGCGCCACCGGGCCAGCCAATTTTGTCAGTTATAATGTTGTTATTTTAACAGCATGCTGTACCATATATGTGACATCTTTTTTAACCTTGTTTTAACTCTCTTATACAAGGTTCAGCACTTCGTTGCTTTCATTATTTTCTGTTCCCTTTTGTCCTGTAAGACATTGTTATTTTGCATAAATTACTCAGCAACATTGTGTAACCCCCACCCCCATCATTTTGCAAATGACAGGTGGTATGCTGTTTAAATATGACAGCAGTGCCAGGTGGGGACTGGGTTCGGGGAGGAATAGGTCACTCAGCACAAAGGCTAGGTTTGGCTACTCTGCACAGGGGCACCCAAGTAATTCCAAACACAGGAAGCAATAACTGTAATGTCCAATACCAGGAATGGGATTCTAAAGTGTGACTTTTATTCACATCCAAACAGAATAAACAAAACATAGATGGACCCCAATGGGGCTACACTCCTGGTAATGCAGATAAAAAGAATCAAGAACACTTCTTCAACACTTCAGCCCTCAGGCTCTGAACCCACCGGGCACACAGCCCGGACTTGCACGCTGCTTTGGGTACACAGCCCGAACTAGTACACTGATCTAGGTTTTCCCTGGCTCGGCTCCCTTGCCGGCCACTCGGACACCTTCCATATGTCATGGAAACATTTTCTGGTGGCTCCCTAAACCACCTAAGAGCACCTCAGCTCTATCAGGAAAACTTCCTTTTAATCCTACATCTGGGTACTTTCCTCAGGCACTGGCCAAGTACCTGAAAGAAAGTAAAGGTGCCACAGAGCAAATCCGTAGAGGTGAATTTGGTTACTACTGACGGGGGTCCTCCCACCTCTCGCTTCCACAATTCATACCCGGCCATTTCTCTGGACAATAAACACCTCCTACTGTAAAGCTTGGCAATGTAGATTAAGGCTAAATGTATGTCACATTTCCTCTGCTTGTCTTGCTTTCCCATTGTGCTCGACTTGAACATACTTTTAAATGGCAAAGCCCATTGCTCTAGGCCCCCCACTGATTAAGCAATCCAACCCCCACTTTACTTTACTCTCTGTGCTGGACTTGAACCTACTTTTACTTGGCAATGTTCCAACAGTTCAGGTGAAAAATATTGGCCCTCTGTCAGAGCAAACTCACCCTTTGGTTGCAGGTGCCCCGCAGGCGATTTCTCACAGGAATTTCTCTCCCACAGCTTCTGGTGCCACAGCACAACTTGAAATAGGCAGCGTCTTCCCTTAGCCGGAACTAGGAGGGTTGCCCCTGGAAGACAGGCAAACCTTTCCCCCACTTGGACCAGTGACAGCGGTCTCCACCACTTTAGCAATCGGTTTCTGTGTCCCTCTTATGGTGGAAACACACACCTTAACAGTAGCTCTAAAACAGAGCTAAAAGCTCTGAGAGCCTGCGCACAGACTGCTGTGCTGCTCCTCTCTCCAAGACTGCACACAGACTCTGTTCAAAATCCCCAACATTCTATCCTAACTTCCAACTGCAGCACTCCAGTGTGGCTCATGCAGCTGTGAGAGTTCTATGGTGATGTCATCCCTCAGTCTCAGCTAAGACTGAGAACAGAGTGAGACAGTGTGAAATCCATTTAACTGGAGTTTCACAAGCTGCCTTCCCTGCCTACCACTAGGTCTTACTGGGATTCTAGTAACCCGGGTAACAGGGGGGTTACAATTTATTTATTTTATTTATTTATTGAATTTTGTTGACCAGGTAAGCCCACTGGGCCCCGGAGGTCCCTTTTTCAGGGGCGACCCGGGGGTAAAAAGTAACATACAGGTAAACAGAACAGTACAAATTGAAAAATGACATAATGTTAGACAGTTAAATATTCCATAGGGTTACAATCAGGTAGGAGGTGTGGGAACATACAGTCAGTGGGACATCTCGATTTGGATATTTTCAAACATTTTGCATGCACAAATCATGTAGATCTTGGGAGTGCACGAGATAATGGCTAAGTTGCCTAGAGTCAAGGTACCTTCCTGCAGGTTTAGATGGATGGAGGTATGGGTAACAATAAAGCTCACCTTCCTAAGAGGGAGGGGGAGTGACGTGTGGTCAGGTCCTAAGGCATTGGCAGGTACTTCTATCGAGCAAGTGTGCTTTAAGTTTGGACCAGAAGCAGGAGCCAGATCCTGCCTCCCGTACCACAAGTGGGAGGTTGTTCCAGTTGGAAGGGGCTGTGAACGCGAAGGACCTGGACCCGGCTTTGGTCCTTGTTTTTGGAACCTCGAGGAGAGTTTGTCCTGAGGTGCAGAGACTCCTCTGATTGGATTTAACCCTGACTAGCTCTTTGAGGCTAGGGGGAGGAGAGGGGCCCAGTAGCTTAAATGTCAGGCAAAGAGTCAGGTAGATGAGGGGCTTCCAATGACGGCCACCTGAGCCTAGCTTGGGCCTCACAGTGGTGGGTTCTAGGGTGGGACAAAGTAGCAAACCAGGCAATCTTGTTGTATAAGATCTTTAGCCTGCCAAGTTCCGTAGAGGCTACACCTTGGAGAACTGGGGCTGCGTAGGTGAGCTTAGAAAATATTTCTTAAAATGTAAAACTGCAACTGTTTATGTATTAACAGAAAAACTACCTATACCCTGTGAACAAGATCCAGAAAGGAGCAAAACGTAGGGAAAATAAAAGACAAAGACATCACACAAGAGTAGAACATTTTTATTGAAGGGCCCCCTAAACTTCAGTTTGATACTTTCCAAATCACAAAATAACCTGGTTCTCCACGAGTCACCCAGGGATAAAAAAAAAGCAGAGACTTAATTTTAAAAGTGCCGAATTCTGGCTGCACAGAACTCTGCTTGGAGCTGCTAATAACTACCAGCTCACACAACCCAGTAAAGCAACTTTAGAGGGATAATTATTGGCTTGAGTCAGCCAGTGTGAGCTGCCTCCAACACATCACTGGATGACAGCATCACTGAGGATGCTAGGCAGACTAATCAATCCATCTGTCTAGCATTATCAAAGATGCCAACAGGTCCACTCCCTCCCTTCCTCCCAGGTGCTCGCTTACTCAGTCTGTAAATGGAATTGGTGTGCATGCTGCAGGTTAGTCAGAGGGCAACTAATCTAGCCTTGCATTTTTCTATTGGCCCCCACATTGGAGTGAGAAGAGGGGCCCTCTACTCTCAACAAAAGGTTTAAGGGGTTGATCTAGAGGGGGGATCTATATAACATTAATGTAGGTTTGCATGTGTGCTTTTCCATGGTGGCTGCATTGTTCAAATGTAAACCACCTAGGCACACACACACACACACAAGCCTAGGCTCACAATCCCCTCCCAAACCCATCTCACCAGATTTCCACATACTTTTTGTGGTACAGGGCCCCTCATTCCTGGCCCATGATCTATGATTTAGAGGATCCAGTGTTCCATCACCCAGCTAGCTCAGTCACCAACCACCTGAACCAAAGTGCATACCACAGTCCCATTAACAGGGAGGAAGGGGCTAGACTAGTGGCATCACTAATGGTGGTAGACAAACTGACTGGTCATTTGACAGCAGACTGTTGACCACCACATCATAGAATGGGGCTCAAAGAGAAACCCTCTACCAAAAAAAAAAAAGACCTGTGGGGTCTTGAGGGGAAAGGCTAGGGAGTGAAAATTCTATTCCAAAAAGTACAACAGGTGCTCCTCTAAAAACAGGTATTTGGTAGTCTTGTGGAGGGTCAGGACCAAGTAGGGAAGATCTAAGACTATGTTTTATGTAATGTGTACATGGGTATTTAGCTAGTATATACAGTATACTGTACTACTAGAAGTCCACCACTTTAGACCCATTCACTCCACTGCAGAGTGCTGTCTCCTTCCTTACTCCTGCTGCTCACTAACAATCTTCAGCCCCACTTGCTTATGTCTGCCTGGTTTCACCCATTCATAAAGACCCCTGTTGGCTTTATCCAGTCAGCGATATGTTACAAGTTTGTAATGTGAAAAAAGCATCATTTTTGGAACCACTGGTGGCATACCTCGTTGGCCACTGTATCTGCTGTCTACCTCATCCAGATAGCAAAAATATACTGCAACATGCCAACATGACTATAATTTCAGACCCACTGGTGAGCAGCCTGCCCTCTTGGCTGCTGAGCCTCCTGTATACCTCATCCAGCCAGCAAAAATGGGTATAATTTTTGGAACAGTTGACATGCAGTCTACCTTTTTGGCTGCTGAAGCTACTGTCCAAGTCATCCAGCCAGAAAATAAATATGCTCAAACAGCCAGATGGTCATAATTTTTGGAAACATTGGCAGGCTACCCTGTGGGCTGCTGAGTATGCTTTGAAAGGCTGGGATTAGGAAAGTCCATATACTGTACATTGAACGTGGGTATTCTGCAAAACATGTAGTTTATCCCACCATAAAAGAGTCAAGTTACTGATAGGTTGCTAATAACATTTTTAATTAATTTCTGCAAGGGTTGGGAAAATAAGTAACACTATGCAATGCCCCCTTTTGAAAAAAAACTTATTCAGCCAGTACTGGAGTATGTTGTTGATTGCTGCAAGTATCATTTTTGGAAATACAATCAAATGCACTGTCTATAGTAACAGTGGCATTTCACAGTCTCACAAATATCCCTCTCTAGTCCCACTTACTAGCAGTCTTGTTCCCAACACCCACTCACTAGCAGTCTTGTTCTCAACGCCCATATCACCCACACAATATGTAGCTGCAGATCATGGTGTTGTGGGGGTAAAGCCTGTTAGGCTGATGCGTGGTGCCAGGGCTGGGCCTTTTAACTAGCGCCCACGGGGGACATGTCCCATTACGTCAAGGGCCAGCTGGGTTCTCTAATGAATGGGGGAAACTGAAGCACTAAGAACAGCATGGGGCCTCCACCTGGGGAAATTCAAGAGTGCCACAGTACACTCATTCAATTACCGATAACAGAGTTAAGGGGGCATTGTCTATTGCATCTCTTTACAGCATTCCATTCTCCTTACAGACTGGGTCACACTTACTGATAGGCTCATAACAGACATGTGACTTCAGACCTTTCGTAATTTAATACTGCCTTGGCTCCCTAGATTCCCATCATCCTTCTGTTCTTATATTACTGAGGCTGGCAGCACAGCTAACTAGTTCTCACAGATCTCATGCCAAAAGATAAGACATTCCCATATTTGTGAACCATAAAGAGCAGCTCTGCACTTCAGCATGTGCTTTCACAAATTAGATGTTTCAACTGTTACAGGTTACTAGAGATTTTTTTTTCATTGTTTCTTTCTGAGATTTACAGCACATCTAGGTAGTCTGTCTTAAATATCTACATACAAAACATTTGAAAACATTATATTCTCCTGTTACCCTCACAGTGCCTTTATTTATGACATCATTGGGCTCACCATGACAGTAGTCTGTGATGTCACTAATGGCAACTGTGTGGTTAGCAGGGGACAGTCAGATATATTTTGAAAGACTCAGTGTAATAAATGCTGCATTTTCTACAATTTCTAGTAGACCAGCAGCAGGGTAAAGTGAAAAAATGCTACAAAACAAAAAAGGTAAAACATAATTGGTGTCAATTTTGAGTTTTTAGGCTTTTTATTATAATAGGGAGTTTCTCTTTAACATGATTTCACTGTTTTTGACCATGGGTCACCTAGAAAGATCAGCTAGACTTTATTGACCAATTTAGTCACATTTGTATAAAATAGGAGTACCTCCTTCTCCAGATCTGCCCCTTTCTCCACAAATTGTAGTGACAGGATAAAGATATCTTCTAGGTCCAGTTAATTTTAGTACAGCTAGTAAGATATTTTTTATTCCAAGCGCTATCCCTTTAAGTAGAGTTCTACATGAGTTTATCTAGTTGAATTCCCTGCTAACACCCTGATCTTTGGGGTTTGCAGGTGGGAGGGGCCTCCAAGTCTATCCAAACTCTGAGCCTGTTACGAGTGGCTCAGAGATACGGGTTCAGTGCCACAAGTCAATTCATTGGCCACCCTCATAAGTGGGACTGGTTAGTGCAGGCATTCAGCATGTTTTCATGCTTCCCCCTCTGGGTCCCTCACAACTGAATCAAAGATTGGGTGCACTACCACAAGTACATCTCACCAACCTCCCTCACAAGTGGGGCCATCAAGAGTAACGAGTAATCATGCCTTACTGCCATGCAGGCATTCATTAGCCTGGAGCCCATCACAAGTGATGCAGTGGCATGCAAACACAAGCCACTAGCTCATAATAGCCAACCCTCCCACCCCCAGAGTAGAGTCAGAAATATTGCTGGAACCCAAATATCCCAAACAAGTGTTCAGTCCCTTTTCTCTCTCATTAATTTTTTGCAGACAAGAAAGACAATTACACAGGAAATGGATAAATGTCCATATTATATGTTGAACAGCTGCCTCTCCGATGTGTGTACTCTGTTGTTGTCTCTCCCATACCCGAGAAAATGAAATTATGAGGGCGCTTCTAGCACACATAAATCCACAGACAATCTTCTTTTATTCTCTCAAAACTTCCTTTTTATTATCTTAAAATGTGACAATCCTCAACGTTTCACCAAGTGTCTTGGCTTTATCAAGAGATGCCCTTACAAAAATATATAAATAAACAAAAATTAATATTAAAAAAGACTGTCTACACCATCACGTATATTCTTCTAACTTATTCAAACATATAAATATCTATTGATTGAACTCCACTGATGCCACTTACTTCATAAAATCTGTTGAATTCTATAATATTATCTTGACCATTTGCATGAATTTCTGATCCTACATAGAACAAAATCAAGATAAATTTCTATATTTTAACACTGGCCAAATTTCTCACATAAAAACAGGACCCTTAGCCCCAAAACACCATATTGTGACACCCTTTACCACCAACAGCTCAAACATTTCAAACAAGTGCTTAATTAATACCTGTACAATCTCAATAATTATTTTTGACCATCAAAGTGTGCCCACTTTTGTGGGGCCTCCTCTTAATTTATCTTTTTCAGGCTTCTTTTTCAACTGAAAATGAAAAACAATGATAGGCATTTCAATTCATATATCCTTTATCACTATATCCCTTTAAAATTGAATGAGCTTACATTTATTACCTATATTTATTATTCTTGAAAACTTTTATTTTATTACCATCCCTGCTTTTCATATCCAAATAAATATTTTTTCTCAAAGACTCGATTCTAATATCCTTTCAAGACTTTAACAACCTTAGAATTCTTTATTTATGAGTCGCTAACTTTATCTTGTTATCTGAGCTTAAACTTACATTTCATTATCATGGGCAAATTACCCTTTCCCAACTGAGTCCTTTAATTCATTATCCCCTTTTACTCTTATTCTAACTTATAACTTGCTTCCCTATCCATATTTATATCCAAATATTACCCTCACATTCCATATTAGCCTGCTACTCATTCATTAAGTGCATTATGTCCTTCCGACTTTCCGCGTCTGTTTTAAAATGCACCTACCATGTCCTGACTTTCATATTTTCCCTTCCACGGGTTGAGGAGCTATCTCTCTCTCCACACATCCTGCTTCGTTCATCTAGTATGCCGTAATCCTTTGATTTCAGCCCGGCATTCTGTCAGTCGCTTATATAATGCTTTATTCTGATCGTAAGTATTCATTCATTCATGAAGGAAGTCTTAAAGGGAAATCTCCCTTCTCTCTTATTACCTGGTCTTCCATTTAACATCTCTATCCAACCATATCAAACATTATTAGCCTTATCTCGAATAATGAAATGTACATTTTCCTACACCAGCCCAATGAAGAAGAAAGAAAGGGGAACTAAAAAGGCACAAATATCACAACAATAACCCTAATCTGTAAAACAGAGTCAATTTTGATATGTTATTTTAACTCCCCAATTAGTATTATATTACCATGCCAGTACACTGCATGAAGAAAAGGGAAAAGAGGGGAAAAAAGGGGGAGGAGGGGAGGGAAAGGGAGGAAGGGGCACCTGAGGGAGGGGAAGAAATATGTTTCAGAAAACTTCAAAAGGACACCACATCTTTTTACCTAAATTATATAAATAAATATCTAAATGGTCCTGATATCAATCTAGAACATCCCACATTATATTTACTCAAATGTCCTAACATCAAATTTGAATTGGATATAACAAAGATAGGAGGGAGGGAGGAGGGGGAAGGGGGGTGAAGGAGGGAAAGAGGAAAGAGGGAAAAGAAGGGAGGGAGAAGAGGGAATTTCCTAGAACCTATCTAAAAGGCAATCAAAATTCTGAAAATCAGAAAGAGAAATTTCTATCTACGCAGCAATTCCAATTAATGTCTTTATTTAAGCCAATCTTCGGATCTAGTGCCTTCATCTCAAAGATCCATCTTGTTTCTGCCCTTTCTACTATCTTATTGTGGATACCCCCTCTGTCTGATGGTTTAATCTGTTCCAATCCCCAAAACCTCAATGACACCCCTGTATATCTTGCTTCCAGGAAATGATCTACCATCGGGGTAGATTTCTTATTTCTTATACTCGATTTATGCTCTTGAATACGCTGTTTAAGAGGTCTTATTGTTTTACCAATATATATCTTATCACATGGGCATTGTAATACATAAATCACTCCTGCTGAGTCACATGTTATTAACTGTCTAATCTCATATTCCTTATTATTATATGGATGTTTGTATTTCTGTTTCTTACTGGTATGCTCACATACTGAACATCTACCACAGGGCACCATACCTGGGTTGTAACGGGGCCCAGTAATAACTGTCTATTTTCAGGGACCTTACCTGCTTGTGGTCAGTATGCACTAGTTGTCTTTCAAAGTCCCTACTCTTTTCTCTGCTATTCTAGGATATTCCTGAAAAACATTTTCTCCATCGGGTAATCTTTTAAAATAGACCAATGCTTACTTATTATTTTCTTATTTCTCCCATCTTATGATTGTGTTTCATACTTAGAACTATAGGTCTATCAGATTGTATATTCCTTCCACTGCTTAATGTTTCTGTTTGGGTTATTCCCATTACTCTTCTTTTAGCCTGAGTTATAATTTTCTTATTATACCCACGTTCCCTAAATCTGTTGGATGCCACCTCTAATTCATTTTCAAAATCCTGTTCCTCCCCACAGTTCCTACGAACACGCAGAAACTGTGAGAAAGGAATACTTCCAATTAATTGTTCCGCATGAAAGCTTTTAGCATGTAAAACTGTATTCCTTGAGGTTTCCTTCCTGAATAATGTAGTTACAAGCCCCCCCAACCCCTTTACTACCCTTACATCTAAAAAAGGTATTGAAGTTACACTATAGTCCATTGTAAATTTCAAATTGGTATTACAGGAATTCAAATATTCAAAATTATTTGGATATGGAAAAGCAGGGATGGTAATAAAATAAAAGTTTTTCAAGAATGATAAATATAGGTAATAAATGTAAGCTCATTCAATTTTAAAGGGATATAGTGATAAAGGATATATGAATTGGAATGCCTATCATTGTTTTTCATTTTTAGTTGAAAAAGAAGCCTGAAAAAGATAAATTAAGAGAAGGCCCCACAAAAGAGGGCACACTTTGATGGTCAAAAATAATTATTGAGATTGTACAGGTATTAATTAAGCACTTGTTTGAAATGTTTGAGATGTTGGTGGTAAAGGTGTCACATATGGTGTTTTGGGGCTAAGGGTCCTGTTTTTATGTGAGAAATTTGGCCAGTGTTAAAATATAGAAATTTATCTTGATTTTGTTCTATGTAAGATCAGAAATTCATGCAAATGGTCAAGATAATATTATAGAATTCAACAGATTTTATGAAGTAAGTGGCTTCAGTGGAGTTCAATCAATAGATATTTATATGTTTGAATAAGTTAGAAGAATATACGTGATGGTGTAGACAGTCTTTTTAATATTAATTTTTGTTTATTTATACATTTTTGTAAGGGCATCTCTTGATAAAGCCAAGGCACTTGGTGAAACGTTGAGGATTGCCACATTTTAAGATAATAAAAAGGAAGTTTTGAGAGAATAAAAGAAGACTGTCTGTGGATTTATGTGTGCTAGAAGCGCCCTCATAATTTCATTTTCTCGGGTATGGGAGAGGACAACAACAGAGTACACACATCGGAGAGGCAGCTGTTCAACATATAATACGGACATTTATCCATTTCCTGTGTAATTGTCTTTCTTGTCTACAAAAAGTTTTTGGATTGCGGAGATGTGCTGCATCTATTAACACAGAGGTTGGATGGTACATGATAGAGGTGATATAAAAAACACTGTATAAATACCAAAAAAGTTACAAAGATTACTTGTATAGTATTGGTTGGAATTTGTATAATGGAAGTGATAATTGATCCTGATTAGGTGTACTCCACTGACGCCATATACACAGAAATAGGGATTGATTTTTTCAATTTTTTGATTTTTTATAACGTATAATTTTAAGAAGATGGATGCCTTTAATGAAATAGGAATGGGAGCTAAGGCCAAATATCACTTTGTTACATTTACTGAAGTGGAGAAAGAGAAGTTATTGGATCAAATTAGAGGGAGAGGAATTTTCTACCAATTTGGCAGACAATGCAGGACAGACTATGTAAGGTTTGAGAACCTACATTTAGAGATTGCCACCTGAATGGTATGCAATTACTTTGGGGCAGTATCTGGCACATAACCTGATACCAAGAGGACTCAGAGTTTATGTGGAACACAATATAGGAATTAAATCAGCAAAGTTAAATACGAAATGGGAGGGAATCAGAACAAGATGCTCAGTGGATTTTATGTATGCACTAATTGAAGCTATAATAGAAGAGAGAGGTAAGGTAGCAGAGCAAGTCAATATAGACAAGGAGGCTTTGAAACTTAAGTTATAGTTGGAAGAATATAATAAGGCAATGGAACAAATAAAACAAAAGGTAGACTCGTATGAGAGGAATTTAAGACAACAGAAGTTAAAGAAATTTAGTCGAGACACAAATGATTATAAGGAAAATAGGGTATATACACACACTAGGAGTAATATGAGAACTAATCTAACTATGTGGAACAGACAGGAAGGCAGTGGGTCAGAAAGTGACAACAGTTATAGTAGAGCGAGTAATAGTAGGTCTTTTAATAGTAAAAAAATACAGGACTCAAATAGATTAGGGAGTAGAATGATACCTAGAGTTGAGATGGATGAAAGACAAGTTAATGAAACACATGTAAGGGAACATTTTTCCACACAGGATATAGAGAACAGAGATTCGTCAGGCCAAATCAGAACAGAGGAACAGAGAGAACCCAGATATACAATGAGAAACAGAACTGGAATAGAAGAGGGTGCAGAGCAGGGAAGAACAGGCGGGGGAGGAGGAGTAGGCAGAGGGCGAGGGGATACCCGTCCCAAACAGAGGTACTATCAAAAATAATACGTATTTTTAATGTAAGTAGAAGGCATTTAAACAACATAGAAATACAAGTCTTAATGAAAGGGCTTTCATTTGCACCGACGGTTGGAGTAAACATGTTTGAATTGGAATGTGACCTGCAGTTGTTTTTTAGAACATTACGTCTGAGAGCACAATATAGTAATACCATACAAATGATTGATTATCAAAGACAGGTAAAAACAGCCTTGGGTATAAGATCTGATTATAACCCAATAGCAGGACAATGTCCTGCGGTTGAAACATATGCAGAGATAGTCAGGAGGGAGATATTTGATTTATTTAAAACTGAGAAGGAAAGAAGAACACCTTATGATAATTTAACACATATGGAAAGACAGGCCTTGAATGTTCTGAAAAATGATGACAGTATCGTGATCAAACCAGCTGACAAAGGAGGTGGTATTGTAGTACTGGATTATGAACACTATCAAAAAATATGTAAGAGGCTATTAGAAGATTTCAGAAATTATATGGAGTTAGACTTGGACCCCTTAAATAAAATCAAAGGAGAACTTATAGGGTTAATAGAGGAACTGACACTTGGTAATTTTTTAAAGGAATGGGAAGGGGAACTTGATACAGAGGTTTCCAAGGACCCCAATCTTTTATTCTTTGCCAAAAATACATAAAAATGAGATGGATCCCCCAGGACGTCCGATAGTATCAAGAATCTCTAGCATATTTGAACCAATTTCAAATTATTTGAATTTGCATTTACAACCATTGATAGAGGGAATTCCTACCTACATAAGAGATACCACACATTTTATTAATATTCTGAGGGAGGTGAATTTGACAGAGGAAGAGAAAAGATCAATGTTGTTGGTAACTCTAGATATATCAGATTTATATACATCTATACCACATCAAGAGGGTATTACAGCTATAGGAAAGATGCTGGATTGTAGAGAAAGGGGACTACATCCGAGGACAGGTACACTATTAATGTTGGCGGAATTTATTCTTATGAATAGTTATTTCAGATTTGAGAAAGCCTATTTCAAACAGATAAGAGGCACGGCCATGGGAACTACCATGGCTCCGGCATATGCCAATGCATATATGTCAGAATTTGAGAATACTTTTATATTGCATGAACAAAATAATAACTTCTTTGGATTTATTAGATTATGTAAGAGATACATAGATGATTTGTTTGTGTTGTGGCTGGGAACAGAAAGTGATCTCTTATCTTTTTTTGAATATTTGAATTCCTGTAATACCAATTTGAAATTTACAATGGACTATAGTGTAACTTCAATACCTTTTTTTAGATGTAAGGGTAGTAAAGGGGGTGGGGGGGCTTGTAACTACATTATTCAGGAAGGAAACCTCAAGGAATACAGTTTACATGCTAAAAGCTTTCATGGAACAATTAATTCGAGTATTCCTTTCTCACAGTTCTCGTGTTCGTAGGAACTGTGGGGAGGAACAGGATTTTGAAAATGAATTAGAGGTGGCCCAACAGATTTAGGGAACGGGTATAATAAGAAAATTATAACTCAGGCTAAAAGAAGAGTAATGGGAATAACCCAAACAGAAACATTAAGCAGTGGAAGGAATATACAATCTGATAGACCTATAGTTCTAAGTATGAAACACAATCATAAGATGGGAGAAATAAGAAAAATAATAAGTAAGCATTGGTCTATTTTAAAAGATTACCCGATGGAGAAAAATGTTTTTCAGGAATATCCTAGAATAGCAGAGAAAAGAGTAGGGACTTTGAAAGACAAACTAGTGCATACTGACCACAAGCAGGGTAAGGTCCCTGAAAATAGACAGTTATTACTGGGCCCGTTACAACCAGGTATGGTGCCCTGTGGTAGATGTTCAGTATGTGGGCATACCAGTAAGAAACAGAAATACAAACATCCATATAATAATAAGGAATATGAGATTAGACAGTTAATAACATGTGACTCAGCAGGAGTGATTTATGTATTACAATGCCCATGTGATAAGATATATATTGGTAAAACAATAAGACCTCTTAAACAGCGTATTCAAGAGCATAAATCGAGTATAAGAAATAAGAAATCTACCCGGTGGTAGATCATTTCCGGAAGCAAGATATACAGGGCGTCATTGAGGTTTTGGGGATTGGAACAGATTAAACCATCAGATAGAGGGGTAACCACAATAAGATAGTAGAAAGGGCAGAAACAAGATGGATCTTTGAGATGAAGGCACTGATCAAGATTGGCTTAAATAAAGACATTAATTGGAATTGCTGAGATAGAAATTTCTCTTCAGATTTTCAGAATTTTGATTGCCTTTAGATAGGTTCTAGGAAATTCCCTTCTCCTCCCTCTTTCCTCTTCCTCTTTCCTCCTTCACCCTCCCCCATCTTTGTTATATCCAATTCAAATTTGATGTTAGGACATTTGAGTAAATATAATGTGGGATGTTCTAGATTGATATCAGGACCATTTAGATATTTATTTATATAATTTAGGTAAAAAGTGTGGGTGTCCTTTTGAAGTTTTCTGAAACATATTTCTTCCCTCCCTCAGTGCCCCCCCTTCCCTCCCTCCTCCTTTTTCCCTCTTTTCCTTTTCTTCATGCAGTATACTGGCATGGTAATATAATACTAATTGGGGAGTTAAAATAACATATCAAAATTGACTCTGTTTTACAGATTAGGGTTATTGTTGTGATATTTGTGCCCTTTTAGTTCCCCTTTCTTTCTTCTTCGTTGGGCTGGTGTAGGAAAATGTACATTTCATTATTCGAGATAAGGCTAATAATGTTTGATATGGTTGGATAGAGATGTTAAATGGAAGACCAGGTAATAAGAGAGAAGGGAGATTTCCCTTTAAGACTTCCCTTCACGAATGAATGAATGCTTACGTCATCAGAATAAGCGTATATAAGCGACGGCAGAATGCCGGGCTGAAATCAAAGGATTATGGCGTACTAGATGAACGAAGCAGGACGTGTGGAGAGAGAAATAGCTTCTCAACCCGTGGAAGGGAAAATATGAAAGTCAGGACATGGTAGGTGCATTTTAAAACAGACGCGGAAAGTCGGAAGGACGTAATGCACTTAATGAATGAGTAGCAGGCTAATATGGAATGTGAGGGTAATATTTGGATATAAATATGGATAGGGAAGCAAGTTATAAGTTAGAATAAGAGTAATAGGGGATAATGAATTAAAGGACTCAGTTGGGAAAGGGTAATTTGCCCATGATAATGAAATGTAAGTTTAAGCTCAGATAACAAGATAAAGTTAGCGACTCATAAATAAAGAATTCTAAGGTTGTTAAAGTCTTGAAAGGATATTAGAATCGAGTCTTTAGAGAAAAAATATTTATTTGGATATGGAAAAGCAGGGATGGTAATAAAATAAAAGTTTTTCAAGAATAATAAATATAGGTAATAAATGTAAGCTCATTCAATTTTAAAGGGATATAGTGATAAAGGATATATGAATTGAAATGCCTATCATTGTTTTTTCATTTTTAGTTGAAAAAGAAGCCTGAAAAAGATAAATTAAGAGGAGGCCCCACAAAAGAGGGCACACTTTGATGGTCAAAAATAATTATTGAGATTGTGCAGGTATTAAGTAAGCACTTGTTTGAAATGTTTGAGATGTTGGTGGTAAAGGGTGTCACAATATGGTGTTTTGGGGCTAAGGGTCCTGTTTTTATGTGATAATTTTGGCCAGTGTTAAAATATAGAAATTTATCTTGATTTTGTTCTATGTAGGATCAGAAATTCATGCAAATGGTCAAGATAATATTATAGAATTCAACAGATTTTATGAAGTAAGTGGCATCAGTGGAGTTCAATCAATAGATATTTATGTTTGAATAAGTTAGAAGAATATACGTGATGGTGTAGACAGTCTTTTTAATATTAATTTTTGTTTATTTATATATTTTTGTAAGGGCATCTCTTGATAAAGCCAAGACACTTGGTGAAACGTTGAGGATTGCCACATTTTAAGATAATAAAAAGGACGTTTTGAGAGAATAAAAGAAGACTGTCTGTGGATTTATGTGTGCTAGAAGCGCCCTCATAATTTCAGTTTTCTCGGGTATGGGAGAGCACAACAACAGAGTACTCTCTCATTAATGCCCAGAGAACATTAAGGGGTGATTTGTTTTCAAAAGTTTACCTCAATGGTTGGTGCAGCTCTCTCTTCCCATGAGGAAATTCTCCAGCACATCCCTATTGAACATCACACTTGCATACTACAGGCAGAGACAGCACCTTTGCCCACAGGCACCAACTCCACCAACTGTTTAGTCCTCTACTGCCATATTGCCATTATGAACGTGATCTCTCTTTATATAGGGAGAGTGCCAGCTCCATAAAAAAGGGTGCACACTACAGCATTCTGCCATCATGTGTACAGCAGAATGTTGCCACCCCACACATACCCATAAGATGATTCTACTATCTTAGGACTGCAGATGGCATCAATGGCCATTTTAGGCTTGCCATTAGGACTATGTGTACGCAAACTACAGTGACAATCATGTTAAGGATGGCCACTTTCAAAATCATCACTAATAATGGTGATCATCTTAATAAGAGCACAATTAACTACTAACAGTTAATGCCACCCAGGAGAGCCTTATGGATACAAAGCACCTGCGCAGGACACCACTACTTATACTCACTGGGCCCAAAATCACATGCTGAGGCCAAAACCTAAGGGAGAAAGAGCCCACAATTGGTTACACCTCCAGAAGTCCAATAACAACACTACACTCATCTGGGGAACCACAACGCTGCCCATCAAATTAGCATACAGCCACCACTCAGTCCTCCCATCTCTCTTGAACTCTATAATGGGATAGAGGAAGCTGCACACACAAAGTAAGCCTGGGTTCCTACACCCTTTGCTTGACACACACCACAGCATAAAGTAAAGTACATGGCTAAAAGCTCATTTCTCCCATGTGTCTCATCCATGGGCATCGACATGGCAAAGGCCAAAAAGTGCTAGGTGTGCAACATCACCCTGGTACCCTCCCAGCTCAGACCCACTTTGCCATCTGCTCCACAGCAACCCAGTGGGACCTCTCAAGACAGATGGAAGCTGGGTTTGAGGAAGCCAGCATAAATGACACATTGGTAGGCACCTTGCAGTGATCAGCTCCATGGACCAAGCAAGGCCATCTTCAAACAAAACCAGCATGCTCTAATGATGAAGATGCTCAAACACATCAAAACGTTAGCATCAGGGAAGCCCATTACACCTGCACCTCCCCCCAACAATGAGCCACAACCTGAACCTATTGAGCCCATCAGCAAGGAAATAACTGATTCAAACGAAAATCATTATAATGACACTGACATGGCAATGAGAGGAACATGGAAGAAGAACAGGCCCTCACTGCCAAGTTATGCCTGTTAGATTTAGCTTCAGAGCTAGTGCACTCAGTGAAGGACACCATGGAGTTCAAAGTTCTGAAGCCCTCTCCAGAAACTAAATGAGACCCCATGCTCTAGCAGAAACAACAAGCATTTGTCAATGCTGAATGTTGTCTCACTGGCATTGGCATTGGGAGTGCTGGAGTTAGAGATGCATAATAGGAATGGCAGTAAAGTACTGAAGTGACACCAACCCCACTCTGTAGAGAGCGACAGGCATTGGGGTGTGCATTTGGGCTGTCAGCTATAACGCTCATGCCATTGTAACTCACCCTACCCTGTGGACATTGACAAGTGTTGGGGTGTGCTTTGGGATCTTTGGGCATTATACTTACCCCATTCCATAAGGAAATACGCTGATGTGGGTGCAGTATAAGAGTGTGGGGTGAACTCTGTGGCCGAACAGTGCAAGACACACCACGATGCCTGTCAGTGGCTGCAGAGTGGGGGTGGGGGGTGGAATGGCATGAGCATTACATCCGATGATCCCAAGTCACACCCCATATGCCTGTCAGTCTGTACCGGGTTGGGTGCTACAGTTGGAAACCCTAACACCGTAGGCATGTGTTGGTAGTTTCACTCCACATTTTCAACATGGGCATCTTGTCAGGCCACCTCATGAAAAGTGGCACAATCACTTTGTTAGCTGAAAGGGGGTTTTGCACAGCGGCTGTGCCATTTGGTGACAGAGGGACTAAAATATATTTTTGGGCAGGATGTGGAGAATGACAACTGTACTGTTCATGAGGAGGCATAAAAAAATGGCAACGTTGAAAATCTGGAGTGACAATATGAAATATTGGTGAAGCAATGAGCATGCATACAAACTGCACAACACACGTCCGTAACCCAATTATTTTTGGGAGTTTGGTAGCCACATTTGTAACATAGGCATTTTGGGACTTCCCCTTATGAACAGTGGAGCTGTGATTTTGTTAATCTGTCCCAAAAGTTGATTTCCCAAAGCGACCATGCCATTATGTGCCACAGGTGCGGAAACACATTTTGGTCAGGATGTGAAAAATGGCAGCTGTACTGTTCATAAGGTGGTGTGAAAAAATGCCAGTGTTGAAAATCTGGCATCAAAACATTGCAAATTTGCGAAGTCACAAGAATGTGTGGAAACTGCACAATTCAAGGCTTGCAACATGTCATTTTATGGATTGGTACCAAATTTTCAACATAGGCATTTTAGAACCTCTGCTCATGAACAGTGTCACTGTCATTTCCTCAAACTGTCCCAAAAAGTGATTTCGAACAGCGACCATGCTATTCTGCGGTGGACATGAGAAAACATTTCGGGCAGGATATGTAAAATGACAGCTGCACTGTTCATCATGAGGTGTGGAAAAATGCCAAGTTTGAAAATCTGGAGTGAAAATATTCACGAATTCATGGCGTTATGAGATGCATTAGAAACGAAGCGCCAGCACTTGCGGCACAAGTAAAACAACCATTTTGGAATTTTGTCAGCAAATTTGCAACAAAGGCTTTTTGAGAGCTCCTCTCACTAACAGACTTGAAAGGTGATTCCATGCAGTGACCGCTAAATCACCTTTCGGGACCGAATAACGCCATGCCAGTGCAAGAATTCATGAGATGGGGTCCCAAAAAACCCATGTGGAAAATTTGATGTCAAAATTCTAAAAAATGCCTGAGCTATGCATCAAAGTTGCAAAAACCTGGGGGTAATTATATCAGATGACCTAAAGGTGGGAAAGCAATGTCAGAAGGCAGTAAGGAAGGCTGGGGGGATACTGGGATGCATAGGAAGAGGCATCAATAGTAGAAAACAGGAAGTTGTTATCCCTCTGTACAGACAGTTGGTGAGACCCCATCTGGAGTACTGTGTGCAGTTCTGGAGAACCCATCTCTGCAAAGACATAGACAGAGTGGAGGCTGTCCAGAGGAGGGCAACCAAAATGGTGCACGGTCTGCACCAGAAGACATCTGAAAAAGAAAGACTAGAGGAGCTTAATATGTATACCCTTGAGGAAAGAAGGAGAGAGGGACATGATAGAAACTTTCAAGTACCTCAAGGGAATCAACAAAGTCCAAGAGGGTAGCATCTTTCAGAAAAAGAGATGTGCAAGAACAAGGGGGCACAATTTGAAGATAGAGGGGGGACGGCTCAGAGGTAATGTGAGAAAGTATTTTTTCACAGAGAGGGTTGTGGATGCATGGAACAGCCTCCCTGAGGAGGTCATGGAGTCAAGAACAGTGGAGTAATTCAAGAATGCATAGGACAGACATAAGGCAGTCCTAGTGGGGGGTAGGAGGAAGTAAGCTGTTGGTTAACCAGGATCTGCAGCTTATCTGTTAGGTAGGAAAATGGGCAGACTAGGTGGGCCAAGCGGTCCTTGTCTGCCGTCAAATTCTATGTTTCTATGTTTCTATGTTTCTAAACCTATTTATTCCATTATATAGCTTACCGGCATTTCCTCAGTTCACGGTCGGCTTTGAAGAGTGCAGACGTGTTCCCGGTCTACCAAAGATCGTTGAGCTGGACTCCGTAGGTAAGTATGGGGTGAGGGGGGTGTGGGGAGGCAGGGTGCACAGTGGGTTGGCGTGGATTGTGGGAGGGGGGCAGGGAGACCATAGAGGGACCATTTCCTTTTCCCACAGCTACAAAAAAAAAAACATTCGGGACCATTTTTATGTTTACAGGGGTATGTGGCATGCTGGGGTGGACTCCCAGCATGCCAACAGAGCCTTGTTTTTTTTGGGGGGGGCAGCTGTAGCCGAAGGGAAATTGGGCACCCCCATCATCACACAACAAAAGGGGGTTAGTTTATGCCGACGGGGATTGGGCACCCCCATCGGCACACAAGGAAACCAGGGGAAGGGGCAAGAGCCTAGGGGGCTTGGGCACCCCCTCAGCATATAACAAATGGTGGGGTTCTTTATGCCAACAAGGAGTGGGCTCCTCCATCGGCACATACATTGGGGGGCAGGGTAAGCTGACAGGGGGATTGTGCACCCCCTGAAGTCGGCAGTTTGGTGGGCAGTTTGTGCCGGGTAAGCATCTCGGGAGGTCAGCTGCGTGTGATGAGCTTTGCTCGCATTGCAGCATACCTTTCCTTAGATGTGCTCACCTGGGTGGTGTGGCACCGGCATGCAGGCTGATTGGTGAATGAGGGACGCACCTACTGATGCATGCTCTGCATTCGCCCAACAGTGACCGAGCCTCCAAATCTGCACTGCTGCAAGATGTTGGCTGCGCAAGCACGCCAACATAAAAAGTCACAAGACTTCTTCCCAGTAGGCCCATCCATCAAAGATATCATCAAGGAATGGAAATTAACTGATACCACTAGAATACCATGAAAGAGATTCTTTGATAGCTTCTGTCCAATAGGTTCTATGTCATAGTAGCGAATGCAAAACAGCGATCGCTATTATGACCAGTGTATATTGCCGAAAAGCAAATCAGCAATATACACATGCTGGCGACTAAACATCTGGCAACTAGACTTAGTGTCTATGCGGGGAGCGGTTGTGCACCCCCCCTCATAGGGGGTTTTGCCCCCTGCGCCCCCTACTAAAGGATTCCTAACTCCAGGGGGGGTGCATGTCGGGGAAGGGGCGATGCTCCAGATGTAAAACAGCCAGTGGCAAACATTTTATCCCCAGTACCCAGCCACGAACCCAGTACCTGCTGCACCAGAGCTAGCCACCCTTATCACCACACCACATGGCTAGCTCAGCTGCAGCAGGCACACTACCAACTGAAAACCCTCTTCCCTTTCCCTCCCCTTCCCCACACTGTCCTCCCCTTCTGGTCACCCTCCCATATCCTCACCATAGCATAGCGTCACTACCCTTGTGGGTAGCCCATGATGACAGCACTGAATATAAGTCGCTGTTTGGACAGTTGCTCATATTCACTTGCTACCATCACAGGATACCATCCAGTCCAGAAGGACAAAGTGAAGATATGTGTGAAGAACCATCAGTCAACCCACAGATAGTGGCATTCAGCCACAGAACACTTTTGCCTGCAGAAGAGTCAACCCCCAATCCAGTTGATAAGAAACTGGAAGATCTGCTAAAGAAGAATTTTGAGCTAGCTGGAATGGCCAACAAGGCTACCGCAGCAGCAATAAATAATAGCAAAGGACAACTCAGGTGGCTTGAAGAACTAGTAGAAACTCTCACATCCAAGTCAGAGCAGTCAGACCAAGCTGAATATGCCATACAGGTGGTTGGATATCTAGAAAATGTAGCAGTGGACACACTGATGCTAAATACAAGGACAACAGTGGTGGCAAACAGAGCCAGAAGAATACTATGGCTCACACTATAGGAGGCAGGTAACAACTTCATGGCACTGTGGAACAATCTTCCCATCAAAGTCTTGCAACTATTCGAGTAGAGTTGGACAGATTTATCAAAATGAATGGGAAGAATCTGTCCAAAGATAAAACGGGTCACGTCTCATATCTTCAGTATCTTGTAGGCTCGGCTTCCAGGTCTCTGCTTCACAAAATCCACTACAGTGCTGGGTTCAGGATAACAAACTTTATCATGAATCAGCAGTAAGATTCACCAAACACCCTCCCTCAGACAGACAAACATTTTGAGGCGATACTTGCACTTTCTCATTCCTTACATCCTTTCAGAGCAAATTCTGGTTCAACATGTTTAGGAGGGATAAGAAGCAAAACCAGTACTAGAGCAAATCATATAATTTCAACTAGCATTATTTTTGCAACCAAACAGATTCAGAGGTTGAAGCAAAGGAAATAGGGGAAGATTCAACTCTGGAGGTTTCAAGCCCAAGCCAACAATATGTGACAGTCAACAGACATGCCAGTCAGATCCACTCATAAAGGATAAGGTGGTCCAATTCTGTAACCAGTGGAGGAGAACCACAACAGACATGTGGGTCCTTGAAGTAGTATCCCAGGGATACTCCATATAATTTGCAGAGAAACAAACCCGGCACAGGCTGGTGACCTTCCCCATATCCAAATGAAGCCCCAAAATCCAAGACATCAGGATGACATGAAATGGTCTACTAACCAACAGAGCAATTGCACCAGTATACCAAGAGCAACAAGGTCAACGAGTCTTTCTTCAAGGTCCCCAAGAAAACAGGAGACCTCGGTCCGGTCCCCAACCTCAGATTCCTTAACAGATTAGTTCTACCCAAAATAATTCAAGATGGATACTCTTAAGATGCACTCTGTGAGCCATCTGAATAGGAGACTATATCATATCAGTCGACATGAAGGATGCCTACTTGCACTCACCAATCAGACTAACTCATTACAAATTCCTCAGGTTCGCATCCTCAGACATTTCCAGTACCAGGCATTCCCATTTGGACTGGCATCAGGCCCAAGAGCCCTCATGAAGGTCTCCATAGTTCTGGTGGTGGAATTGAGAAAAGAGGGGATCGACATCACATCCTAGCTGGACAACTAGTTAAGCAGAGGGAGGTCAAAACGACAGGCAGGAAAACACACAGTGTATTACACACTCTACAACTATGGATGGGTTGTGAACAAGGAAAAGAGCAGCCTGCACTACATCCAACAGATAGAACACCTGGGGCAGTCATTAATACAGCCTCAAGACACATAATGCCTTGAAACAAGAGAGCAAACAAGATGATCACCCAGGCCAAGGCCCCAGCACACAACACATCTCCATCCCTCAAAGATTTCCTGCAGGTGCTCAACTCCATGGCATTGTTCATCAAAATAGTACCATGGACCAGATGTAACATGAGGCCACTATAAACTCTTGCCATACAGTACAGTGCAGCACACAGCCACAACCTAGCCAAGTCAGTATAGAATTATAGACTTTGATGGCAGATAGGGACCACTTGGACCATTCAGTCTGCCCATATCATTAGGCAGAATGGATCTGGCATAACTAGAATGGTGGACAGAGACTCGGCATGGCATGGACGCAAACCTCATGATGTGGGGAACCTTAATGGGGCATCACATAGCACAGGGGAAATTGGCAGATCAGAAACACAGTTACCAATAAGTGTACTAGAAATGAAGGCTGTACATCTCGCTTTACTTCAATTCACCAAACACATCAAAGGAAACAGGGTGATGATATGCTCTGACAACAGGGAAAAGGTAGTGTATATTGCAAAACAAGGTTGACCAAGAACAGGAAACACCTAAGGAAACACCTACATGAAGCTGCAACAGTCCTACGTTGGGCACAGAGCAACCTCTCTCACATCCCCACCATACATTTTGTGGGAAAGCTGAACACTCAAGTGGACTGGCTCAGCAAACAATCAACCAACCCTGGAGAGTGGCAACTGCACTCACATATATTCTAACAAATAAACAACAGATGGGACCCACTGCAAATAGACTTAATGGCAACCAGAAAATGTGTAATTATGAATGATCTACTCACGTTTCAGGAAAACAGTCCGGTGGAATAGGCTCACTGTTGCTCCCATGTCAGTTCCACCAGACGTACATCCTTAAGCCATTTCCCCTCATTCAACATATCTTGCAAAAAGTCCAACAAACACAGTTGACAACAGTGTTCATTTTTCCATACTGGCCAAGATGAGCCTGGTTCACAACCACAATGGTGATGGCAACAGACTACCCATGGCACCTCCTGAACAGAGTAAACATCCTGACTCAGGGCTCCTTCATGAACTCCAACTCACAAAACCTTCAAATCATAGTTAGAGCTCCTGCAAGGGACAGACTGCTAAAGGCAGTATGTGATGACAGTGTAGTGGACACAATGCTCCAGTCCAGAAGATCATCAACCACCATACACTAGCTAATGGAGCATATTCACAAGATGGAAGGCAGAGCAACATCTCATGGCCACAGACACGATGATCCTGCAAATATTGATATTCTTACAGCATGGCTTCAACAAAGGCCTGTCTATAGCATCACTGAGAGCCCAACTCATAGCCATTAGAGCAATAAGAGGCCAGATCAGGTATTCAGCCCCAGGGGAACACTCAGATATCATTAGATTCCTTAAGGTAGTACTAAAACTCAGACCAAAACCCAGACAATGGCCTCATGACATCTGAACTTAAGTTTTCAACACCTGAACTGGACATCCATTTGAACTGATGAGCTCAACAGACACTGTATGTTTTAGACACAAAATGGCATTTCTAATCCCACCAATATGTTCCGCTAGGATGGTCAGTGAACTCAGCTTTCTATTGTACAAGGAATCATTCCTAGTCATATACTGTATGATGACACAGTCACACTACCGATAGCACTGGCTTTCACCCTAAAGGTCTCACCATCTTTCCACAAGACCTATACACTAGTGTTATTAACTTTCTGTATGGAACTGGACAATGACCAGGGGAGATCAGTGTACACCCTGGTTGTAAAGAAAGCCATCATGGTCTACCTCCAATGGACAGCCACCCTCAGAAGGACTGGCAGACTATTTGTATTAACTAAGGGGTTCAGGGCAGGTATAGCAGCATCTAAAATTGCTAATGAATTGAGTAGGACAGTCACAGAGGCATACAAGGTTGCTAGCTTGCAGCTGCCCCAAGGCATCAAGGCTCATTCAACCTGAGCAGTTGCTGCATCATGAGCAGAGGAAAAACGAAGCAACAGGAGCAGAAATTTGTACTGCAGTCACCTGGCTCACCATCCACACCTTCACTAGACAGTCTGGAATCTGACAAAGTAGGCAAGGTAAGGCAAATTTATTTGTTAGGTGCCCATCCAGAGCTCTGATTGCTATACAAGCAACAATGCAAAATGATATGCACATAATTTAAAACAGGTCAACATATATGCGGCAACCCTGAAGAAAAACACACTGCCCAAAAAAGTAGCCTTTAGCAGGAAAGTACTGAACTCACTGTTCACTGCCTAGTCCTGGATTTGTTTTGCCGATTTCCTACTCATTCTCCTCATCACTGCTTCTTAATGGTAAACCAGTCTGTAAGGAGCATAGGATACTTAAAGAGATAGGATGTTCAATGTTAGTTTACTCACCTGTAAAGGTCATTGTATCAGTATCTCTTTACAGCTTCCCTCAGCCCACCCCGGCACAAACAGGAGCGGACACAACCAGGGATACAACAGAGAAATCAATAAGCAGCTAAAATGCTGTATGGGCTGAAAGGTATACTGTAATTGTAACTTGAATTAAATACCATAATAGTCCAGTTATGTTGTCAAGGCTGGTCATTGCATTGCAAGTGTATTAAAATGTCGATATAACCACTGTAAGCCCCCCAGCAGTATTTAGATGGTAAAGTTCATGTGGAAGGGGGGCACCTTATAGCTAGAAAACACGGTTCAGAACCATAATGATGAATATAAAAAAATTGCACCTGAAATCCAGGAGTCCATTCGGTGATGGATCAGCTCCGTCAGGGTACACAGAGGGTAATGAGGGGTGCAGTCAGGCAGTCCTTTAGGGGGCAAACTCTTAGTTAGACAGAATAGCCAGTGTAACATTTCATGGCTTAAACTCCACAATAAGAAGGCAACTGTCCAAACTGAATAAAAACTTTAAAACAGATCTGGATTTATTTTCAAGTCCAAACCATAAAAAATTCATAAAGGCTCAAGACACATTTAAATGTCAGCTCCGTGGAGCATGGGGACACAAGCGATTTTGGCACATTGAAGCAGCGGCCACAGCCATGGTACATCTCTTGGAGCACTCAGTCCTGAACTTGGGTCCCTCCAAATGGAGCCATTGCCAGCTCCAGGGAGTATTTGTGATGGCAGCAGCTTTGTTAAATTTTAGACACATACAGGGATTACTGTACTTATGCCCCTTCGAACTCAACAGTGGGGCTTAAGGGCTGACTATTTCTCTCTTCTCTATCTCTCTCTCTCTCTCTGTGGGCCAATAAAGAAGACACAGCTCCCCCTTTCTGAAATGCATTTTCACATCTACTCAGCCCCTATTACAGAACCTGCATGCCTAGCAGCACACCGCAGACCCAATGAGGGAACCTCTGCAGCCTGGGCTCACACCACTTTCTGCAGCTCCACCGGGCTGATCTGGGCTCTAACCTTTTCACTGATTACATTTCTTTCGGTTGGACATGGAAACTGGCTCAGGATCTTTGAGCTGCTACCTTCTGGTTCCCATAGCCCGGCATCTCATATTCTGGACCATGGCTATCCATGGAAGTCACAAGTCTCCACTATGCTATGGGTTCTAATTGCCTGGCCTGTCCCACTGCCAAGGTTCACTGGATTTTTCCCGTACACTCTAGGTCTTGGCTCCTCTCCTCACGGTGGTAAGTACAGGCCCAACCTTCTCAGGAGTGTGGAAAGCACCCAGGTATCACAACTCCTCTCTGACACATTTCTAACAGGGGATTCAAATTTCGATGGGGCCAGGGTTGCTACCGCCCCACCCCAGACCCCAGACCCATGGCTCCAACCCTTCAAACTCTCACACTTACACTCTCCAGACTCCTCGACACCAGAGACAATAAAGTAGACCCCGTTTCCCACTGCATGGTGGCATTTATATCTGGATGCCAGGGCCCCACCTATAACTATGAGTCCTGGCACCTGGACTGGCCCTACTACTTTCTGGGCAATGTATTAAGCCACACAAAATGGGGGGGCTTACATGCTTCCTTCACAGAAAAACTTCACCTCCTGATGAAGATTCCTACCTGCTACCCCGAAGAACAGACTAGGTGGGATAATGTGCATCTCTTCCACACAGAATATTTCCCCAGGGCTCTGCTGCCATAACCGCACAAGATGGTTTCCCCACGAACACGGTGGCAAACCCCCCACCCACCCTTTGTCAACAGACACTGGTTCCCTACCCAAGGGTTGTCCATGGCGGACCATCCTGGGCTCCCACGGGTGGCTTGCCGAGTACTGCCAGGAACAGCTTCCCACCCCACTCCATGGTATACCTATTTTCAACTAACCTCCCATACCCCAAACTGCTGCAATCATGGTGGTGGGACAGTATTACCAGCACCTCTGGGACAGTAGGTGCATTAGATAAACTGTTACAGCAATTTCTATTTGAATAAATTGAACACGCACTTACTCTTGCCCCACAGCGGTGGGTCACTACTATCTGTAATAATACTTTGTAACAGGATACTACTGCTGGCTGCATTCTTTCCCCAAAATCCCTTTACTTTCATACTATACCAACTATTACTCATACTAACTCACTTTTTATAATTTTCTGCACCTTATGTATCCTGCAGATGCAACTTATTCTATTATCCTATACTATAAAGCACAATTACTGACATTTCTATTGCTGCACTAGGTTCAGGTAACAGTTGTGTCAGCACCGCAGTACTCAGTCCAATATGTGGGTGCCAGAATTCAAGTCTATATAGAGTATCATTGCAATAGTGTCCATATCACTGGCTCTTTTTTTTTCATGGCAAGACCACACATTTACGTATTTCCCACTACTAAATTCCCAAACTGGAAACTATACTAGCTCTTTATAACCCCCCAATTATACAGCTAACATAGTACATATTTTAACCACAAATTGAAACAGTCTCACCCAATGGTCCTTGGGGGGGGCAGCAGTCTTATAGCAGCACCGTGGAGGCACTGTGGGCAAAGTTTCACTTCTTCTTCTTCTGCTTGCATCCCTTAAGTGCAGCATCAGAGGCATAATAAACTCTAGGGTCGGGCTTGGTGTATTCGGTACCCAGGCAGTCTTTGCTAATAACATAGTATTTACAGCAGGCCCCTGTCCTGTCCTACACCATAGCAAATGATTTAAACAGGGTGACCCCTGTCCACACAGTAGAAGCACACATGCACCGGGTGGTTGTTATCACTTTCTCCCTGTCATAGGCAGGATTAGAAGGCCCCACTCTGTTTCAGAGATGATCTTCTCAACAGCTCCATAGAATACCCAGTCTGAGTGTCTGACTTCTATAATGTCCCACATTTGCCCACTCACATAGGGATAACTCTCCTAGGGTATTCCTTCTTCAGATGCTGTCGCACCCAACATTCTGCATGCAACCATTCAGGAATTGATCTTATACTGGTCCACAGGGCCTGACCTTTTGGAAGCCAACTACCTTCCCAGTGTCTCAGACAATTTAGCTCTGTGGGGCATAGGGCATCCATATCCTCCAGTTGGTGGTGGCTGTTCTCCGGCAGCAGGTGGTTACTATCAGCAATCCCCAGCTTGGGCTGTGTTTAGGGCTGGGGAATGCCTCTTTCCACCACTATGTCCTCATACTGGCAGGTCACCAGGTCCTTCGGTTTTGGATCTCTCTCCACTCTCTCTCCAGAGACACATCCACCATAGATGCTGAGTCAGAGCTGGACTTTCCTCCTTTTAGCAGAGCCTCTACTTCAGCATCCCACTCCTGAGCATCAACAGACTCCTCCTGCACTTTCTGGGTCTCTGGTGTCTTATTCCCAGCTGAGAGGCCAGCTAAAACAGTTGTGGGTGGGTCCCTTTGAGGTTGCCAAGAATCAGGAAACCCAGCCTCAGGGAGATCAGACTGTGTTTTCCATTCACGGCCCAAATTGCAATCCAGCCTCCACTGAGTGGCAGCCGAGGGTCAGGGAAACCCCTCATCCCTCCCTGGGAGAGGAAAGCTGCCTTGTGGCAGCTCAATCCTGCTCCTCACCCCCCCTCTGCTGACCCCTGATGACACGTTTCCAAACCCGGGTCACCGGCATGGCATGAGGTGTGGTGTCCAGCACCCCAACCCTCAGTACCACAGTTGATTTTCCTTTTAAGTGTCCATTCATCCACCAGGCTCTGCCAGCTATAATCAAATTAACTTCTTCCATTATGCATGCATGCACATTTTTTGCCATGAGGCACCAGGTGCTATTTTGTCTAGGCAAGAGGTGCACAGTCCAAATGGCAGATCACAAAACCTCTACAGCATCTCCCACAAGGCCTCCAATGTCTCCCCAAACAGCTGCACCCTCACCCAATGTTCAGGTAAGTTGATGGCACCCCAAATTAGGATTCTGGATGAGCCCCCACATTGTAAGCCCCCCCCATCTAGAGGAATTTAGATGGTAAAGTCTGTGGGGAAGGGGGGTTCCTTACAGCCAGAAAACATGGTCCAGAACCTTAATGATGAATATTAAAAATTGTTCCTGAGAACCAGGAGTCCATTCATTGACAGATCAGCTCCATTGGGGTGCACAGAGGGTAATGAGGGGTGCAGCCAGGAAGTCCTTGGGGGCAAACTCTTAATTAGACAGAATAGGCAAGATAACATTTCATGACTTAAACTCCACAATAGGAAGGCAACTGTCCAAACTTGAATAAAATCTTTAAAACAGGTATGGGTTTATTTTCAAGTCCCAGCCATAAACAGTTCATAAAGGCTCAAGCCACAATTAAATGTGAGCTACATGGAGCATGGGGGCACAAGTGATTTTGGCACATTGAAGCAGCGGCCACAGCCATGGTACATCTCTTGAGGCACTCAGTTCCGAACTTGGGTCCCTACAAATGGTGCCAGTGCCAGCTCCAGGGAGTATTTGTAATGGCAGCAGCTTTGTTAAATTTTAGACATATAAGGGCATTACTGTACTCACACCCCCTTCAAACTCAGCACGGGGCTCAAGTGCTTACTATTCTCTTTATGGACCAATAAAGGAGACATGGCTCCCCCTTCTTAAAATGCAACTTCACATCTACTCAGCCCCGACTACAGAACTTGCATGCCTTATGTAGCAGCACACTGCAGACCCAATGAGGGAACCTCTGCGTCCGGGGTTGACACCACTTTCTGCAGCTCCACAGGGCTGATCTGGGCTATAAACTTTCCACCGATGACATTTCTTTAGGGTGGACATGGAAATCAGCTCAGAATCCTTGAGCTGCCACCTCCAGTCTCCATAGCCCAGCCTCTAGCAGCCACCAGTCTCTACAGATGCTATGGGCTCTAACTGCCTGGCCCGTCCTGGTGCCAAGGTTCACGGGATGGGCCCCATACACTCCAGGCCTCAGCTCCTCTCCTCCCGGCAATAACTACGGGCCCAACCTCCACAGGTGTGTGGAAAGGACTCGGGTATCACAGCCCCTCTCAGATGCATTTCTGCCAGGGGATAAAAAACTTTGATGGGGCCAGGTTGACTATCGCCCCACCCCGGACCCTGGGCCCATGGTTCTGACCCTCCAGACTCTCACACTTCCACTCCTCAGACTCCTCGACACCAGAGACAATGAATAAGACCCTGTTTCCCATCACGTGATGGCATTTATACCCTGATGTGAGGACCCTGCCTCTAATTACAGATCCTGGCACCTAGATGGGTCCTACTACATTCTCAGCAATGTAGTAAGCCCCACAAAATCGGGGCGTACTCCACTAACAAGATTTACTACTCAGCACTGCATAAACAGTCACCAACTCACAACTTGGGAAGAATCAAACTATGGGAAAATGGGAATCTAGGGAGACAAGGTAGGAACAGGTTATGAAAGATCTAAAGTCACATGTGCATCATCTTCCTAATAGGTGACCATAACCCAGTTTGTAAGGAACATGGAATGCTGTATAGAGATGATCGTACAATCCCTTTTACCAGATGCAAACTAACACTACTGTCTTTATATAGTGGTCCTTCGGGAGTGGCACCAACAAAAGGACTTGCATAAAGATGTTTTGATAATACTTGCTGGGCAGATTTAGTCACAAGGTGACTTTCTCAAACTTGGATTAACACTGATTCCCATTAAGTGCAGTGCACTTCACTTATAGCAGGCACTATTATAATGGACAATCGGTTATAGTGGACAAAAAATGATTTCCCAAGCCAAATGTACCTAATCCAATGCATTTTTCTCTGGTTATAATGGACAGAAGCATTGCTTATAACAGACACTATGAAGCTTTTATGGGTATTTGTGGTCCATTTTTTTTTTTGGGAGGGGTGCAGAGTTGGTGAGGAGATTTGGCAAATTTAGAATTAAGATGGATGAGCTACAGATATTGCATTTATTTCTTATAAAATAATTTTCCACAAGCTGCATAAACTTTTATTAAATTAATTACAATAAAAGGAAATTATTTTATGTTTCAATAAAACCCTTACAGTACAATTGCCTTTGTTCTTACTGCCTTAGAACCCCATCATCCAGCTGCTGCAGTTACTGTCTTCTTCTTACCTTTTGACGTAAACTTCCTTTAAAAAAACACTAATGTTCCCTGATGGTTAAGTTACTTTAAACACACAGACTAAAGGAACATACAGTATATGCTAGGTAGGATTCTGAATAATCTATGAAGCTTTATAATAGGTTCTCATTTACTCTGAGCCACTGCTTACACATGTAGGCACATCTAACACACAGGCTCCACCACCTCTGGATATAATGGACACTGGATATAACGGACAAACGCTGCGTGCACAGATGCATCTGTTATATCAGGCTTGCACTGTACTATAATTTTTAGTACTCACACTTATAACAATTCACTCTCTGTCCCTTTGATTAAGCAGAAAACAAAAACATTACTTCAGGTTATATCAATGAAATCAATTAATATAATTTATTTCCAATGCTGTGCATGTGTTGGGAAAGTGTTAATTACTGTATGTAGAATTTTAAAGATTTGTGCCTAAGGTCACTTTAATCATGTCCAGTAGTTAAGTCACATTCAGTAAGGTTGATAACAAACAACCAATTCAATTCAATTCAATTCAACTTTATTTATATAGCGCCTTTCAAATCCAAGGCGCTGTACAGAAACATTACAAAATAATAAAATCCAAACATTTAAAAAAAGTCAGCCACTACTAACTAGAGTATGCTAAATTAAATAAATATGTTTTCAAAGCAACCTTAAAACTATCGACGGTTGGACATTCTCTCAACCAACGAGGTAGAGAATTCCACAGGGTTGGTGCTGAAAAAGCAAAAGCACGAGATCCTGATGTCTTTAATCGAACCCTGGGAATCTCCAGCAATCCCTCGTTGGCGGAACGGAGAGGACGGAGGGGGCAGTAGGGAATCAGGAGATCTTTTCAGGTAACCGGGTCCCTGGTCATGTAGAGCTTTAAAGGTTAGTAAACCAACCTTAAAGGTGATCCGCCACCAAACAGGCAGCCAGTGCAGTTTGCAGAGCACAGGCGTAATATAACTGGTTCTAGAAGTCCCAGTCAAAAGCCTGGCTGCCGCATTCTGCATCAGCTGGAGGTGGCGGATATCAACCCCTGGTAGCCCTAGGTAGAGGGAGTTGCAGTAGTCCAGACGAGTAGTGACAAAGGTGTGGACCAATGTTGGAAGATCCCCCCCCGAGGAACCAGATGTTTCACCTGGGCGATATTCCTCAGATGGTAAAAAGAGGATTTGACAACAGCTGACACCTGAGATTTCAGGGTCAAACCATCGTCAAAAATAGCACCCAGATTTTGCACCTGATCAGAGGTAGAGAGCGGGTATACCACCAAGTAACAAACCTGATGGTTGTCCAGCTCCCAAACCCACCCCTGGAATCACGTGCAGCTTCAGAGTGCTAATGGATATACTGGAGGACATCACCCTTTGACCCCAAACAGAGATTTGGCAAAATATATATAAGCCCCCTGTTATATGACAGGGGTTTCTGCTTCCTTTAGGGACCCCTTTCCCTCTACCTTTGCTCCCAGAGTTTAGGGATGGTAGTGCTCTGGGGCACAATTTCTGCCTGCCGTTGCTCAGTGGAAGCAGAGAGCAGGGTTTGGGGTATAAATAGGCAGGTCAGGGAGAGAATAGTGTCTTAGAGGAGAAAGGAGAGACATTGTTGGGGCACTGCAGGGCAGTGCAAGGGTGGGGGGCACCCCAGTGCCCCCCCATTTTAGGAAGGCTGGCTTTTTCCAGTGGCATAGCACCAGACCCTCAGGTGGCATCTGATGGAGGGCACAGGTGAGGCAGCTGCGGCTGCTTCATTTGGGGTCCTGGGCCTTGGGGGGGTTGAAGAGAGAGGAACGAGGTGCAGGATAGGTAGGCCCCAGGATCCAGATAGGCCCCAGTAGTGAGTGTTTTTAGTGTGCTTGTGTCACCAGGGTTGCAGCAGGTTGTGGCAGAACCTCTGCAGCTCAACATGGCAGGGTGGCTCTGTCACACTGGAGATGGTGCCGGGGGGGGACCTCAACCCACTTAAGGGGCCTGTTTGGAGGGACAGGCCTCAGGGCTTCTAGACTTTGCTGAGTGGGCCACGGAGTGCCCTATAGATTGTTTTCCCCTAATGCTGGATGCTCAGAGTGGGCAGCAGACTGGTTAAGTGGAGGGATGGCGTCAGGCAGCGTTATCGTGCTCTGCCCTAACAGGTCCAGGATGCTGGTGAGAGGCAGTAGCACTTTTGGGGAACCAGGCAAATATGGGGAGTGGCCTGGGGTGAAAGGATAATGGGGTATGGTGTGGTGGGTTTGCTGGTACTGTACCATCTGTGTCCCTTGGAGGCTGGAAGAGAGAGAGCCAGGGAACAGGCTTAGGAAGAAGCTGTATGCTTCTCCAGGGAGAGAAAAATGGACAAGCCCCATTTTGGTTAAGCAGTGAAGCATCAGGTACTTACCAGTGCCAGTAGAAATCATTGGAGTGTCACGGTCCAGGGTATAGAGGTTGTGTTATCCCCAAGGAAAAAATCTGGCTGCTGGGTTTAGGTTGTGTGAAGAACTTGCTGTGCCTATGTTATCTGCCTTTTTCACTTGTACAAATGTTTAGCCCCATTGAGCTGAGATTTATCTTTAAAGAATACTGGACCCCTGTAGCCCTTGTAATCATTTGGGTGCAGAAGAAATAAAATAACATTTTAGAAATGAAATCAGTAGTCTTGCCCCTTTTTTAGTATAAGGATATTAATAAAATGCAAATCCTTAAGTTTTAATGCCCCCATGAGTTTATTTTCCAGGGGGCTCTGATTAATTCCTGCAGCTCTGTGTTCTAGGGGTCAAAGAGAGGTCCTGTGGCTGAAAAAATGAAGATACATGGAGCCAGGGATCTCTGGTGGAGTTGGGGTATCCTCAGATTTTGTGGCCGTAATTCCTGGAGGTTCCATCTATCTTGAAGATGTCTCCAGGTAGGCCCATTTATTCTCCATGCTTTAAACCTGGGTGTATTTTGGGGAGAGATTTCTGTGGTGTGGGCCCCCTCCCCCAGAAGATCGGTTGCCCCTAGATGTCGGGAAGGGGGTGGCTACATATATTTACACTTTTACATGAAGTTTAGGCATCTATAACTGTTTGTCCCTTAAGCACTGTAGCCCATCAGTAAAGTGGGTCTTAATGTGTTCCTAAGTCAAATCCCTTAAAGGTACAGCATACTTTACCATGGGTACTCCAGTTGAGGTACATGTAGATAGCTGTTTGGAGTACCACACAGTTATCTACACAAAGCTGTGTGGCACTCCACACAGCCATCTACATGTACCTTCACTGGAGCACCCAGGTGTATGGAGTACCATCCCTCCCTTCTCCTTTCCCAGACTCATGAAACAGCAAACCTTATGAACACCACAGGGCATTCTGTAGCACTAGTCAGCCACTTCCAAATTCAGACCATGTCCTGATATGTGGGATCTGCTGGTGGACATCATCAGGTAGGAAATTTTGAAGGGAAAATGCCAATGGGCTCCCACCATCTCAGTGCAGTCTTCCTCCTTGGCCAGTCCTCTGGAGACTCAGTACGGAGGGAACAAATACCACCCTCAGAATCGGAATCCAAATGTCACCTCCTGAGCCTGGTGAATCGCCTTCAGACAGATGTAGCTGGACCCACCATGGGCAAAGGGCAAACCCCTTTCTCACATGGATAAAAAACTCTTGAATCTGGCACTACTGAGCAGGGGAGGACAGGGCAACCATACAGCCCAGAGCTTGTTTTTACCAGAACACTGGGACAAGATGTACCTGAAACAAAAAAAGTCCCTGGAACTGGATCTTACCAAAGATGTAAACAACTTAATTAGCTTGAAAATGCAAACTGCACATTTTAATCAATTAGCTATTGAAAATAGGATTTTCTAGCACCAAATGGGCTGAACAAAGTGGGCCACAACCTGCTTGCTGGGGGTTATGTTCTTCCCTGCCAAAACACTTGATGTCACTGTCAAATCCATCACCACAGATGAGACACAAAATTGATAAAATTTAGCAAGAAATATTTGCAGGTAACACAAAGGCATGCTTCTTAATACAGAAACATAAAACAATATACACAAAAGTTGAGTACCTACCCCCCCCCAACCAACGGGTGTAGCATCAATGTCAGTTCTAAGGTCTCAGACATACAAAAAAACATGCCTCCAGCCATTCTTCAGCTACATGGGAGGACAGCATGATAGGGAAAACTACCCTGCCTCCAGCCGTTCTGCAGCTATACATGAGTACAGTGCCAGAGCTGTATTTTCTACACTAAAATTCCCCACTCATACTTAACTGCAGCATACTTAGTATATACAGATCAGATTGTCTTTCAGTATACATACAGTAACATCCACAACAACACAGCAACCTATCCTTAACTGTCTAATACTTATGCATGCTACTTGGATCTTAGGGACAGCACAGCAAGTACTCATAGGTCCTTTCTTCAATCACATCACTTTTGAGTTTGAAAACCCAAAGAAAACACCAAATTCCATTATAGACTGAGCCCTACTAACTGTGGAACTGCTTATTACTTATAGGAGTATTAAATAGACATAAACAAATACATCAGCAAATGGCATATTTTAAACACCTTTAACTTGTACAAATCACATAAAGAGGTGTTGTTATTGAAGAGCATAATAAAATAACATACCAAAAAATTATTCTGTTCATTAATCACTACAACACTTATCAATCAAAACATATACAGGATACATGCTAGTCTGGTTTAGTATGCTTTCAGTCCCTTCACTTCCATAGAAATATAGAATCCGGTGGCAAATAAGGACCAGTTGACCCATCCAGGCTACCCATTCCTCCCTACCTACACTATTATGACAGACCGTACCGGTATCGCATCAAATGAGCGACTGCAAAAGGGCGGGTGAATAATAGTGAATGGAAAACAGTGAATGGCATTTTAGAGAAATTATTTTAATAGGGTGTTGTTGTTTCAATGCTGTAGGAAGTTGTTTCAGAGATGTAGGCAGGAAGTTATTGAATGATGTAGGCAGTAATGGATGTGGTAGGATCTGTGCTGGCAGCATAGCCTAGAAGTTAGTGTCACTGCCTTAGGGCTAAGTTGGGTAGACCTGGATTTGAATCTTGTGATGCCTGTTTTCTTTTTTTTATTAATGTTGCACCTGCTTTCGCCCCCCCCAACTGTGTCCCCCTCCCTGACTAGTGTCCCCCCAGAGAATATCTCCTCTCTTCAGTGTCTCCCCATCCCAAGTTGCGTCACACCTGGTGATGATTATATATTTTAAGGGGGCAAAGCTGCCCTGCAGAAAATCACTGTGGCACTGTGTTCGTGATTTACAGTGATCGCTGTTATTTGCGATCGCTGTCTGGGCACACACTATTTCTCAGTCGCAGTTTTTGAACTCACTGTTTTTCTGGCACTGTTTTGACATGGAACTGACTATACCCCATCTACAGCTCTTTCTCCCTACCCCGTTTCCTTTCCATTATGATTTCCTTGTGCTTATCCCATGCATTCCTGAACTCCGCCACTGTTTTCACCCCCTCCACCTCGGCTAGAAGGCTGTTCCAAGCTGTTTCTGTTCTCCAGGGAAGCATAAAGTTCATAAGTTACTTCAGCCATCAGTGACTTCAGTGGGCGTCCTGCTCAGTACATAAAGTCTAGGAGCCCTCGTAGACAACAAGTCTGTAGCATACATGTCACTTAATAGTTTTTCTCAAGAGGGCAGTCCCTTAGCTCCAGTGCCTCACTCTGCCAGCCAGACAGGAGTAAGCCCAAGCCTGCTCAGCATCTATAGGAGGAAGTTCCACCTGCAAGGGAGAAATAGCAAAATACGATATCAAAATATTGGTGGCAGGAGTCCTCATTTTTTTGCTACAGGGCAGCATGCCAGCATGACCATTGGTGACACGTTACTGCTGCCCTTCTAGGGTGATAAAACTTGAAGTTCCTTCCACTTCTTGAAATGAAAGGCACTCATTTGTCAGTGATGCTGTTAATGGTACTAACCTTCAATTCTGGAAAACTGCCAGCAGAAATGCTCCCATTGTAGAATATTAAAACTTTTAGGAATGACCACCCCAAGGAAATGGCAGCATTGGGAAGGCAAATGTAGCAGCCTCAGGCCCATTCCCAATAACAGAAGGCCTCGCTCCTCTTATTTATCTTCATTTCACATCATGATTTCCACAATATCAATCAAAGTTTATTGTTTGACTTACAATAAATCATGACAATACACACATTTATAATATACAAAAAGGTTAAAAACAATGAATATTCATCCACAACACAATACAATAAGTCTAAACCCCATACATTTGATTGGGGCATAGCATACTTTGAGTCAGGTCTCAATTGCAACTATAATAATAAAAACATCACTATCATCTAGTGATCACTGCCCAAGATCGAGCACTCGGTGGCTTGTGGACCGGCGGTGGACAGAGCAGGACGAAATTTCATCCCTTCTGCCCACCATCCACATATCAGAACACTGCCCTTGATCAGGCACTCGGTGGCTTATGAACTGGTGGTGGACAGAGCCAGCTGAAATTTCATTACTTCTGCCCGCCTTCCACGTATCAGGTGTGCTGTCTTAGGATTGCTACTTCTTCAGCTACTTCGGAGACTTTCCACAGGATGCTCATGGCTGAGTGCGGCTCTCCATTGGCTGGAAACGCTGTCATGCTTCTCCCTGATTGGTCCGGACCTCCACTTCTGAATTCCATCGGCAGTGGCGCTCGATTTCAACTGTTTCTCTTACCGCACATTTTGATTTTCTGTGCTCTCCTTGCTGTTACTATTTTCTAAGTTAATTTACATTGTTATGTGTATGTTTCACTGCTTGAAAGTTCTTCTTTGTCACTCGGTATTAACCAATGCAAATGCTATATTGCTTAGAGTGTTAAGTGTAGTTGTATTTAACAGGTCTCCTAATCCACTGCCTCCACTGTTATCTGTATTAGACTGTCTTACCTGCTCAAAAGGATAGCTTATTCTATGTTCATTCTCTAAAACTGCTACCCACTGTTTCATTTAAGTACTAAGCTTATTGTATTTCCAGGACTCCTAACCCCTCCCAAACCTCCCTTTTCTATCTCAACCTCAACCAGCCAGTCCTGGCTCTGGTCTTGACTCTACTAAGGGTGTGTAGTAGCTTCTTTACCTCTCTCTCTCTCTCTCTCTCTCTCTCTGTGTCACTCTCACAGCACCTCAATCCCTTCCCAGTCCCTGTGCTTTCAATCTCTTCACAGCCCTTCCTATTTTCCACTGCTCACTTACATTGCCTCTCTTAGCCCCCCCCACTTTGTAACTCTTGTGATCAATTCTGTCCTTCACCCCTCCACCCCCACTTCAGCATTTAACTTATTTCTGTGCTTGGTGTTAATAGCTGGCACCATAGACTGAGGCCCCAACCTTTTTTCCAATCTCTGACTCTTTTCTCCCCACCCCTTTTCTGCACAAATGCCTTGTTCTTTTGTCTACCCTTGTCCAACCCCCCCCCCGTCTCAGCAATTATCTGCTCTTTAACTAACCCCTTCTCTTTTGCTTATCCCTTATAGAACACTGCCCTTGGTCAGGCATTCAGTGGCTTGTGGACCGGTGGTGGACAGAGCCGGCCGAAATTTCATCCCTTCTGCACACCTTCCACATATCAGGTATGCTGCCTTGGGATTGCTGCTTCTTTGGCTACTTTGGAGACTTTCCACAGGCTGCTCGGGGCTGAGTGCAGCTCTCCATTGGCTGGGGACACTCTCCTGCTTTTCCCTGATTGGATCGAATCTCCGCTTCTGAATTCCATCTGCAGTGGGGCTCGATTTCAACTGTTTCTTTTACCGCATATTTTGATTTCCTGCATTCTCCTTAGCTGCTATTATATTTCCCGTCCACCTTCCCCAACCCTGACCTCTATTAAATACCCCTCCACCCCCACTGGTTATGCCTTCTAGCTCCTCTCTTCATCTGGTACTGAATTGTTAACTACCCTTGAAGGTACACTACTCAGTCTCTCACACTTGAGCCTCAGCTACCCGGGCTGCTCCTTACACTTATTACTACGCTACTCTCAGCCTCCTGTTTTAGGGCTGATCAGTTCTGCCTGCCTACCAACTTATCTAGTGACACTGAATTCATTCTGTCTTCCCTCAAAATAGTGATGTCATCTTTGTCCCCCTCTACCACTGCCACCTGCTATCTAACTATTACCACTCTCCTCTCTAGCAACCCCTGGCACCTTTTCTGTCACTATGCCTTACCTTTCTACCTCACCTCTCATATTTCTGCTCATCACTTTTTCTCTTACCATTCCTGTGCCATTCTCCTGTCCATTGCACACATGCTCCATACCTCTTAGAATCATCATTTCAGCACATTGCACTCAGACAATTACTCTGCTTACCTTGTTGACATCACCCCTTAGTCCCTGTGCATGGACAAAATTTCCACCTTGAGTATTCCAGTCTCTTAATGTAACTCTCCCCTGACTCCAACTCCCATTCCTCTAAACTCTCCAGATGGAGACAGCTCAAGTAAACACCTAACTTGTTATCTTCTTGGGATTGTGTTACTCTTACTACTTTTCTCAGGAAATGTCCACCCCAACCCTGGTTCCCCAGACACACCTAATCAACCACACAATTCTCTAAAGTCCCTCACCTTAGCCTCCATTAATATTTGGAGCCTGCTGCCCAAACTTGATGACCTCCAGGTTTGGGTATCACATCATAAGCTGGACATCTTAGCCCTTAGTGAAACCTGGCTATCTCCCAAGGTTCCGGACAATGTGTTAGCAAACCATGTCTATGTCCTCTTCCAACTTGACCTTGTGGGTAAACGAGGGGGTGGCTGCACCATTTACCTAACTGACACCCTTGCGGGCCATGTCCTCACAACAAGTCCTCCTGCCAACAAATCCCAAATGCTTGCAATAAAAATGATCCTTGGTCAAGGATGAAAAACCCTCACCGTTGTATCCATCTATATTCCCTCATGGGACCAGAACTCAGGTTTTCAAATGGTTAGCGGGTACCTTGATAATCTGCCAGACCACACTGACACAGTTGTTTTGGGTGAGTTTAATATAAACTGGTTTGTCCCAGTAGCTGAACCATTTAAAGATGCCCTTTCCTTATTAGACATCACACAAATGATTACCTTGCCAACTTGAATGAACTACAGAACTGGGCCCAGCTCCCATCTGGACTGGATTCTCTCCACCCACCCCAGAAGAGTCACTAATGTTAGAGTCCTCTCTGATTCCATTAGTGACCATTACCCAGTACTCTGTCAGTGGTCCAGCAAGGCATCCAAATCTAAGACAAAATTCACCTACTATTGTATACTAAAAAAAGAGAAACTCCCTCAATTTCTGTGTACTCTCAGTGATTGACTGGTCCCCCATTAACACAATGAACTGTGTTGACCTACAGTAGCACTAAATTTTTTCATTACACAATTCAATATGGTGTGAGATCAGTTTCCCCCCTTTAAGAAAATCAGACCTGGGGGAGTGACTAACCCATGGATCTCCCCGGACCTACTAACATTGATGAAGACTAGGGATAATCTTTGGCACCAAGCAATGATTTCTGGTCACTATGCTGATCTGCAGGGTACAAAGATGCCAGAAACCACTGCACCCTAGCAATACAGAGAGCCAAGCAAGACTACTGTAAAGGTGTACTGACCAACAGCTGAGGAAACAGCAAACAGTTCTTGGACAATATAAAAAACCTAACTAGTAAACCTAATAAATCACCCCCTACTATGATGGAAGTTAAAGGTAATCTCACTCGGAACCATAAAGTAATTGCTAACTCCCTCAATATTGCTTTTATAGATCTCAGTGGGATCCTACCATCTGATTTCTTTACCGACTCCACCCTACCAGACAACACTGTCAAATCTACACTTCCTCCAAGTACTCCCCCCTCCTTTTTTAGAAGGGTATCTCTGTTGGAAGCTCGTAGATACCTTCTGAAAGTGCTAGGCAAATCCAGATCAAGTAATGACACCCTGGACCTAAAACTTCTTCACCTTGTACTTAAAACTGTCTTAATCTGTCTCACTGAACTCCTGAACCTCTCACTCTTTCTAAGGCAGTTTCCTCTATCCTGGAAATCCGCTATTATAACGCCCGTTCACAAAAGCAGAGACTGAACCCAACACTCAAATTACTGCCCTATCTCAATCCTCCCCCCACTTTCTAAAGCCTTAGAATGCATAGTTGCTGATCAACTAACAGAATACCTTGACAAACATAACATCCAGTGCCCACAGCAACATGACTTTAGGAAAGCACATAGTACGACCACTGTCCTACTTGAATTTACCACACATTCATAAGGCCTTGGACTCTGGACAGTTACTTGGGGCAGTATATGTAACTCTGACTAAGGCATTTGACATAGTCAATCATCAGCTCCTACTATGCTCCTTCTCTGTTCTAAGACTATCTTCTGAAGTTACCGGGTGGTTTGACAGTTACCTGCTAGTTAGGCAACAAAGAGTTAGGATTGGCGACTCATTCTCTGACTGCCTCCCTGTGTGCCGGGGGTGCCCCAAGGATCCATCCTTGGTCTGCTCCTTTTCAGCCTCTTTTTAAACACTCTCCCAGCAGCATATAATGCTAATATGGTCCTATACATGGATGATGCCGTCCTATTTTCCACACATACTGACCCCATCCAACTATCCTCTAACCTTCAATCTAATTTTAATAGTATAGAAAAGTGGTTTGACAATCATAAGCTGCTGATGAACTACAAAAAAACTAAGTCTATGCTGTTTGCTAACACCCACAGCAAGCCCAAAATGGCTAACCTACTTGTCCTTAATAAGCAACGTCTCCCACTTGATCAAGTCCATGAGTTCAAATATTTAGGTGTTACACTGGACAGCCCACTCTCCTACACTGCACGTGTAAAATTAATCTCCAGTGCTATTAACTCTAGAATAGGGACCCTCTACTACCATCGCAACTGTCTCACCCATGAGGCTATGCATGTAACTGTTACCTCTTCATTCCTCTCAATAATCGATTACTGATTGATCTTCTATGGGGCTGCCACTGACACCACTCTAAAAAGACTGCACAGCATTGAACAAGTGCTGTCATCTTGTGACAGGTGCTGGCAAAAGAACCTACATCTGTGAGCTCTACAAAAGACATCCTGGCTTCACCTTCAAGGAAGGATTACTTACCAGACCTGTCTCCTTGCCAAGAAAATCTGTCTCAGCCATACTCCACCTGCCACACATGGCCTCTTGTATCCAGTCATATGCACCCACTATACTCAAAGTGCCAACAAATCCTCTTTCCTGATTCCCTTTTGTTGCACCGCCCAAGCTCAACATTCCTTCTACGCTAGGGCCCCCTCCTTAGTGAATGGTCTCCCTACTGAGATCTCATCAGAACCTAGACTTGGCACTTTTAAACGCAGCCTCTGTCTGCACCTTACTAGTCTCAACAACTGTGGTTGTTCCAACTAATGCCCTGCACACTCCCATTTGCCCTCCCTCCTATCTCCTACCCTTTTCTACCCTCTACTGCTCTCTTTCCCTCATCCCTTCCTCCTTTTATGCCTTTCCCTCCCCTGTCCCTGCATTAATTCAACTCATCACACCTCTCCCCTTCCTCCCTACATTCTTACACCCTATACACTAACCCTCCTTACTCCTTCCTCATCTCTTTCCCCACCCTCCCCCCTCTCCCTCTCTCTCTCTCTCTGCCTCATTCCAGCCAGCACTTACTCCTAGTAAACTGCACTTATGACAAAGTCAGTTCTTGACCACCTCTTACCCATTGTGCTCCCTCTCCCTTTTGCCTGACAAGCTTGTTTTGTATACTCCTCAAATTGTTTGTTAGCATATTATTTTTCCTTTAAACCCTGTAACTTGTACACTGTTATTTTCCTCTGTATTTGTTCATTCTGTATTCTGATGCGGAACCTTTATAAATGAACCTTTGGTTCAAAGGTACTTGTAATCCTAGAATCTAATAAATAAATAAAAAAATAAAAAATCTTTTGCCTCTGACCAGGCGCACCTCCCATCAGTCAGAGGCAACGCTTGTCTCCTATGCCACAGCTGTCTCTCTGCTCTCTCTCCCCGACTACAGAGCTCCTTCTCAAAGATCTTTCATCCCTGACTGGGTGCACCTCCCATCTGCGGAAGGCACGACTTGACTCCTGTGCCACTGCTGCCTCTCTGCTCTCTCCTCGGCTGTGAAGCTCCTTCCTGAAGATCTTTCTCCCCTGACCAGGCACGCCTCCCTTCAGCTATAGGAGCAGCTTGACTCCTGTGCCACGGCTGCCTTTCTGCTCTCTCCCAAGCTATGAAGCTCCTTCGTGAAGATCTTTCGCCCCTGGCCGGGTGCACCTCCCATCGGCCGGAGGTGCAGCTTGACTCCTGTGCCATGGCTGCCTCTCTGCTTGCTTCCCAGCTACAAAGCATCTTCTCGAAGATCTTTTTTCCCTGACCAGGGGCACCTCCCATCGGACGGAGGTGCAGCTTGACTCCTGTGCCGTGGTCACCTCTCTGCTCTCTCCCCAGCTGCAAAGCTCCTTCCTGAAGATCTTTTGCCCCTGACCAGGTGCACCTCCCATTGGTTGGAAGCACAGCATGGCTTGATTCCTGTACCACGGCTGCCTCTCTGCTCTCTCCTCAGCTACGAAGCTCCTTCCCGAAGGTACTGTCCTTTCAACTGCTGTTTCCTAAACTAGCTTTGAATTTTTGGTCCATCCACACTTTTCTTTCTGATTGGCGATTCTCCTCTGCAAGGTCGCCTTGTCCAATCAGGTCCCTACAGCTCTCCAAAGCCCTCGCTGAACCTGAACAGCTAATCTCTCTATGTAGTTACTGCTACTGGTTTGAGGGCAAATTTGTCACCTGCCCACCTACCCTCACCTCCGCCCGTGGCATTCTTTAAATGCTCTTGGGTTGCCACAACTCCCTGCCCCTTCTTGTGCTTCATTAAGCTGCCACCCTTTTAAAGTGACCTCTCCCATCTCTCTCCTTCCCTTAGTTTTATTTATTTATTTATTGCCTCTCTGCCACCTCCCTCATTATAATTTTCACCCTTTCTCCACCTTGTGACACAGCCTAAGTGGCTGGCAAACTAGTACCAGACCATGCTCCAGCCCAGTGCTTCACTGTGTTTCTCTAAACCTTCATTCCCATTCTATTGCCTGCTACTCTTTATCCCTTTTTCCTCACCTTCCCTTGTTATTTATTCCTTAGCCACTGTTCTAACTCTTTCCTAGTCACCTTCCTACTCTTCCATCTATCACCTTATTTCATACCACATCTTTCTTTCCCCTGTCTCCTTAACATATTTTTACCCATCTACCTCTTGCCGTTTATCCTCTCTCTGTTCCCCCTCCACGACTCCCCTCTCTTTCGACATCTTCTCACCCAACTAATCTCCCCGACCCCCAAACTTTCCTTCCTTTTCTTCTCTTCCTGTTATTTTTACCCCTTTCTCCATTCCCTTTCCTTCGGCTCTCACCTGTCCACTTCTCATCTTTGACCCCCTTTCTCCCTCAACCCTCCCCCTTTATTTATCCTGGTTTTCTCTCCTCCTCTCTTCTTAACCTCGAGGCTCTTCTCTGCCTTACTTCCCCATCTCCCCATACCCCCTCTCTGACTCAAAGAAAATCTAGGTATTCTCCCCACCTTCCTCTTCTCTTACTTCTCTTACTCCTCTCAGGTGATGTTTATCCCAACACAGGTCCTCTGTCAAATTCTCCAGCTGCAGCACCAGCACAACTAAATGCAAACTTTTCCTCCTTGCCAAAAGGACTTAGGTTGTTTCACATAAATGCACACAGTCTATTCCCCAAAATAGACATGCTTAAAGTTTGGGTCTCCCAATACCCCACTGACATCCTTTGTGCAAGTGAAACCTGGTGTTCATCCAAACTCCTTGACTCTGTCATCTCCATCCTGGAGTTTAACCTATTTCATCAGGACCATGGCAAGTGGGGTGGTGGCATTGCCCTGTACATTAAACAAGCTGTCTCTTGTTCCATCATCTTCAAAGAAGCCTGGACTTCCTCCTATGAGGTTATTATAGCACAGCTATCCACTCCCTCATCTGCCCCACTCTTTATTAGAGCCTTCTACACCCTTCTGAAAACAACTTCCAAAGCTCTAATATCTGCTATCTTCTCTATTTCTTCCCTCACATCCAGCAGAGAGCTGCTGCTACTCTGGGATTTCAACCTTGACTGTCTCTCGCCCTCCTTCAAGTCCACTATCCTTAAACCAGAAGCTCTAAACCCCAGCCAGCTAATCCAAGAACCTACTTGTCTAAATCCGCGCTCCCAGAAGCATACTCTTCTCGATTGGATTTTATCCTCTCACCCCCATTGTATCACAGCCTCAGGAGTACTCTCAGGCATGGTCAGAGATCATTGCATCACTTATATCGTTAGAAAGATTTATACCCCCCCGAGATGCCCCCAAATATTTATTTTATTTATTTAGCTTTTGTTGACCGGGTAAGTGCACTAGACAAATCCTGCCTATTTTCAGGCACGACCCAGGGGAAGGGGATACAGATGAATGCCAACTGACCTTGAACCAGATTAAGCTGTTGGTGGTATTTTTAGTGAATGAGGGAAATTTGGCCAGGACACAGGGGAAATTCCCCTACTCTTTTCGATAAGTGCCATGGAATCTTTAACATCCACCCGAACTACTACCAATCCAGGCAGACAGGACCTCGGTTTAACGTCTCATCCGAAAGACCACACCTCAGAAATGCAGCACCCCTCTCTTGCTGCACTACAGTGTCAGTACTGGGATATTAACCCAAGTGCCAGATGTGGGAACTGAACCCATAGCCATCTGATCTCCCGGCCTCAGAGGCGAGTGTGCTACCTACTAAGCCACTGACACTGCTAAATACATCTGGTCCCACACCCTTCACAAGTTTGACATCACCTCCCTTCAACATGACCTCTCTAAGAAGGACCGGGCCCTCATATACTCCGTAAGGGATGTTGACACTGCCCTATCTCTCTTCCCCAACCTTCTCCTATGTATTTGGAACCACCATGCCCCCTTAAGAAAACCAGAGTAAAGAGACACCATCACCCTTGGATCACTGCTGACCTACTGGCCGTGTGCAGGTCCAGGGATAAAGCTAGGCACCACTATAAAGTCTCTCTTCTCCAGTCAGATCTACAAGTATACAGGGCCCTCAGAAATAATTGCACAAAGACCATCCATCTCTCTCTAAGGCGAATTACTTCAGGTGACAACTGCAGCAAAATCAACAGACACCTGCCTCCTTCTGGAAGGTTCTCCACACAATCCTAGACCCCCCAGCCAAACATACTTCCCAATACTTAATCTTGAAGGGTCCCACGTCTCTGACCCTGCCTCAGTTGCTGAGATCTTTGACAAATTTTTTGCTACTTGCGCTCTCTCAGACAGTAGTTCCACCCATCCCCCTCACACCCCTCAGCCCAACAGGCTGCATCTGTCCAGCCCTTTGATTACAACTTTCCCCAGTTCACCCTTCTTGAAGTCTACTCTGCCCTTCTTGCCCTAAACCCCATTAACTCTAGCCCTGATGGTCTCCACCCCAGGCTTCTCCACTTCTCTGCTTTTGCCATTGCAGCCCCACTTACACATGTCCTAAACCTGTCTCTCTCCTCCTCCACTGTTCCCAAGGCCTGGAAATCAACTAGAGTTCTCCCCCTCCACAAGGGAGGTGACCCCTCCTCCCCTGGTAACTACTGGCCCATCTCCCTCTTCCCCTCTCTAGCCAAATTACAAGAATCACTTATTCATTCAAGGCTGTCTGACTTCCTTGCAAGATCAAACGCTCTCTCCCCTGTCCAGTCTGGCTTTAGGACACATCATTCGACAATTTCTTCACTCTTGCATGTCACTGACTCTATACTGACTGCAATGGTTAGGAGCCATGTTACAGCTGCCATTTTCATCGACCTTGCGAAAGCCTTCTATTCTGTTTCCCACCCACTTCTCCTACAAACTCTTGGCTCTGTCGGTCTCGTAGAGCCTGCCGTAAACTGGTTCCACTGATATCTCCTCAACAGGTAACAGTCAGTTCTAATTGGTGATATTTTATCCTTCCCTCTCCCTATTCTCTCCAGTGTCCCCCAAGGTTCCATTCTTGGCCCTACCCTTTTCTCCCTATTCATAAATAATCTCCCCTCTGTCTGTAGGTCAGCTGAAATTCACATGTACACTGACAATAATATTCTCTTCCTCTCTGAGTCCTCTGTCACTAGCGTACAGTCCACCCCTTCAGGATGACTTTAATAGAGTTCAGTCCTGGTTTAAGGACAATAAACTTAAACTCAGCATCAAAAATCAATGACCATGACCTTCGGTACCAGATAAAAGCTGGCCACCCTACAGAAATACCCCACTTTCACAGCCTTGGATTGTGCCATCCTTGAGAATGTCTCGGCTTTTAAGTATTTGTGGGTGTGGTATGATGAAAACCTTGATTTCTCCACCCATGTCGACGCCATTTGCACCAAGTTGCACCCAAACTAGGTGCCCTCTTCCATCACAAAGCAAGCCTCCCTCTCCCCACCCACCTTGAATTGGTCTCCAAAATGATAACACCAACTTTGAACTACACAGACGTTGTGTATGGCACTGCCTCTCAGACTTCCCTTGGCAAACTTGACATTCTCCTAAATACCTTCTGTCATTTTGCTACAGCCACTCCTCCTCTCACCCACCACTGTCTCCTCTACCCTCAGTTATCCCTTACTCCCTTATCCCATAGGAGATTGATACACTGTGCTACCTTTGTTGCTAAATTCTGGTTTGGTTCCCTCCCATCTTATCTCTCCTCCTGGCTCTCCCAAGCTGCTTCCCCTAATTACTCCCTTTGCCACAAAGGCTCTTGCACCTTCTCCGTCCCATAGCCCCACTCTGTTTCTGGTCAATCTACTTTTTCCTTCCACTTCCCTTCCCTCTGGAACAAACTACTCCACGATCTCTGCTCATGTTCCTCCCAATTCTCTCTAAAAAGGCTTCTAAGACTCATTCCCTATCAGCCCTGCACCCAATTTCCCCAAACTTCTCAGCCCTAACTATGGGATACACTGCTTGAGCAGCTATACTAGATTGTGCTACTGTACCTGGCATTATGGGGGCTTGTATATTCTAACTCCCACTTAGAGTTAATCCTAAGTTACTTGACTCTTGTCTGTATAATATACTATCATAGTTGCTGTGTGACTTTTTATATTTGTAACTGGATCTTGTAACCTTGACCCAAGTCTTGTTTTTTTTGGTTTTTTTTATATGTTGTGTGATGCATTTTGTGTTCTCTCCCTTGTTCCCCTTCCCCCAGGTTGCATCTGGAAATGAGCTTCGGCTCATGTTGTTTTTCCCGGTTATCAACTTTTAAATAAATAAAATAAATCATAAATATTATTGTGCCTATAAATTATGTATAAACAAAAGGCAAAGCATCACATAATGTTCATATTTTTGTGCTGGTCATTATGTAAATGTAGTTTTTTACTTTATATTATTTTAAGAAGGGATGCCACAGGGACCAATATGCTCTCTGTCCTTGCTTTTACTAGGTATGTGATTAAATGTTGTGGTTCATATTCCAAGGAACCTAATATGTCCCCCAAATATTTTTTTCCTGTAGTTATTATATAAGTGGCAGAAGGTGACTAGATGGGCTAAATCATCCTTACCTGGTCCACAGCTACAACAGATCCCGTTCCCCTGCATTATTTTTATTATATTGATTCAGTTTCCACTGACTAGTGAAATATTCAAATCTGAAGTGCTTAAATCTTTGAACCATAACAGTGGTTCAAAAATTCTCTGTGTGCTACAGCTCATCTGAATCTGCAAGGGATCCAGCCAGCCTTGATTAGGCCAGGAACCCCTCAATTTTTGAACCAAAACAGTGGTTCAAAAATGGTCTGTGTCTACAGCTCAGCTGAATCTGCAAGGTACTAGCCCTGATTTTGAATATGGTGCCAGTGAAAGTTGATCTCCAAGTGGCCCACAATATCTCTTGCTGATCACATCTCTAGCTACTGTATTCCCTCTGTCTCTCTAGTTGAATTTTTGTGCCATGGTTTAATAATCTGTTTAATTCTTACAGTCATTTAAGTACTGAATTGATTTTAGAAGTGAATTTGAGCCTTGACTGTGTAAATCCTTTTCCTATTCTCTGCCCCTGCACATCTCTTTGTTTCTCCCCACCCCCTAACAGCCTGCTATGCTTCTGTCCCTGCCCACTTCTTTTGTCCTCTTTGTTCTGATGCTACAAGCCTTCCTCTTTCTGCCTTTAAAAAAGCCTGTTTTCTACTTTTTTTTGTGTCCAGTTCCCCATTAGCAGATTATAAAGATCTGCCACTAGAGAGACCTTTTTAATTTTTTTTTGCAGTTTGACTGACGTAAGAGGATTTCTCATTAACTATATACCCCCCTTAATTGCTCTTCACTGCCCATATTCCTTTGGTGATATGGTGCTTATTATTACTAATATATGTATGAATTTCTAGTCTGTTAGCCGGAAGCTTGAAATTGTACAATTTCATTGCCTGTATTGTTTAGATTTGCTACAGATTCATAGGCTATAGTGTTTGCTAGAGTTAAAAAAGAAATACTTCTTAGTCTTGACTGCCTGCTGGCAGCTACCGCTCGAAGTTTTTCCCTCTGCTCTAACCTCTGACTGCTTCTAAGCCTCTATCTCTCACCCTGCCTGAACCTGTGCTCAATCTTACCCTTCTCAACTGATCAGGCCTCTGCCTCTTGGAAAGTGACATTGATTTACACCCAGCTGCCACCAGCCAACACCCAGCTGCTTGACTCCTACTACTATCCAGAATACTCCACCCTGAACTAACCCATTCTGACTCCACAGCCATTGCACCTATGTCCCACTTGACACTTGGGAATGTAGGGGGCAACTTCCTACTCAGCCTAATATCACTCACAGGCTCATCTGGCAGACCGTTCCCACAATCCGCACAACCCAGCTTTGAGGAGACTGTGCTAAACGTATATGGCACCATCACATCATGTAACAAATATGCCTTCACCATGCACAGGGATTATATACCATGGATCCAAGATTTCCAGCTAAAGGACCTCTCCCTGGTGACCTTTTTCCCAGATTTTGTGATGCACTTTTGCACCATGAAAGTGCCAGTATTCGGGCAAGAGAAAAAGGGGTCAGACTAACAATCTCTTATTAAACCATCTCTCCTGTCTGGTGCTGCTCCTTCTCCTGCTCTCAGGAAATGTGCACCCAAACCCAGGCCCACCACCATGCAGTGTAAACCAGTCCCACAACACAGCAGGACTCACTCTTGCCTCCATAAATATCTGCAGTTTACTACCAAAGATGGACAGCTTGAAAGTATGGGTAACTCGGCATAACCCAGATGTATTCTCTATAGTAGAGTCTTGGCTCTCCCCCAAGGTACCGGACTCTGCTATAACACTGCCTGGATACACCCTGTTAAGACAGGACAGACTCTTAAAAAGATGTGGGGGCTGTGTCCTAAACATTGGGGATCCCCTTCAAGGTTACATACTTTCCGCACCCACCAGTGCTGACAAGATCCAGGTTCTGACCATAAAACTTCTGCAAGGACCCCATAACAGGACACTGACGGTTCTGTCTGTCTACATCCCACCTAAACTAACCATGGCTGGCACCAGTGACCTGATGGACCATGCGGGCACCCTGAGCCTAAACATAGAAATCTTGATGCTGGGAGATTTCAATATCAACTGGCTCTCCCCCTCTGCTGCTTCAATCAAAGACGCTTTATCTGTGGTCCACTTCTCTCAAATGGTTGAGACAGCAACCAGAGTTAACTACAAAACTGGGACCTGCACCCTTCTGGACTGGGTTCTCACCAATTGACCTTCCCACATCACCAGTACTGCTCTTCTCCCTGATATACTGAGCGACCACTCCCATGTCACCTCTACTGGTCCTACATCTACTATAAGCCACTTCCCAGAGTGATTACAAACTGTGTTCTACTAAAAGATCACTTTGCACTGCTAAAATTGGAGCTTCAGGGCATTGACTGGATGGACCTCAATGAGGCCAATGACATAGACACGGCCCTTGATCACTTCATAAAGACATTCAATACTGTCTGTGACAAGCATGCCCTGGTAAAGACAAGGAAAACAAAAGGGCATTATAATCCCTGGATCACCCCGGACTTACTAGATCAGCTCAATGCCAGAGATCTCCTCTGGCAGATCTCGAGATCGCACGGTACCGCCATTAACATCCAAAAGTACAACAAAGCCCGAAAAAAGTGCACAAAAGCCATCCGACATGCCAAAAGTGCATTCTACAAGAAAGCCCTCTCCAGCACCTGGAACAACAGCAAGTCATTCTGGGATAACCTCAATGACATAAGCAGCAAAGAACCCCAAAATGCCCCATCAATGCTCATTGTTGATGGCACACTATCATTGGACCAGGAGCGACTTGCCAACACACTTTATGATGCATTCATGGACCTCAGCAGTGTACTACCAGCAGACTACTTTAATCCCTTAATCACGGCTGACCCTAACACAGTCCAGCAACCACCCTCCAACAGACCTCTCTTCCATTTCAAGGTAATCTCTGAATCTGAAGCAAGAAAGTACCTCATGTAAGCTCTGGGAAAATTAAGACACAGCGGAGATACCCTGAACCTTAAGTTCGTCAACATGGCACTGGAGGAAGACCTTGGCCCTCTCACTAAGATTATCAACTTCTCCCTCTGCCACTCCAAGTTCCCCTCGCAATGGAAATTGGCATCAGTAACCCCTGTGCACCAAGGAGGTGATTGGACTCTATGCAACAACTACAGACCTATCTCCATACTCCACCCTCCAAAGCTCTAGAGCGGACTGTAGCAGATCAGCTTGTCGAGTATCTGAACCAGTACCAACTCCTCTGTCCTGAGCAACATGGCTTTCAACCAGATCACAGTACCATCACAGCATTACTGGAATTCACAGGTTAAATCCACCACTCCCTAGACCAAGGCCTTCTGGTAGGAGCAACATTTATTGAGCTATCAACCATTTATTGACCTATCAAAAGCTTTTGATAGTGCACCATGAGCTCCTTCTGAGTCAGTTGTCTGCTATTGGGCTGTCTCCAGAGTCTGTTTCATGGTTCAACAGCTACCTTCACAACCGGTCACAAAAGGTCAGGCTAGGCGACACCACCTCAGTTAGCAGACCTGTACACTCTGGGGTCCCACAGGGGTCAATTCTGGGGCCCCTACTATTTAGTCCTTTCCTAAACCAACTGCCGGCCTTCTGTCTGACCTGGATGCTCCATTAAGCAGATAATGCGGTTATCCTCACCAGAAACCCCCATCCAGAACAAGTAACAGCAGAACTCCAAAGGAGATTCTCATCTGCAGAGAAATGGTTTAAGGAGAAAAGACTAATCATGAACTATAAAAAAACAAAGACAATGTTGTACTGCAGCACCCAGAGTAAGTTCAAAGCATTACCCCTTGCAATCAGAAATGAAAGCGATGACACTCTGGAGCACGTCCAGTTATTCAGATACCTGGGTATCACAATAGACTCCACTCTGTCTTATGTCCAACACGTTGATAACACAGCAAAGGCTATCAATACAAGAATAGGGATTCTTTACCACCACAAGCAGTGCTTAACCTATAAGGCATTGAATGTGGCCATCAGCAGCTCAATAGTCTCCCTTGTTGATTATGGACTAGCTATCTATGGATCGGCAACTGACACCACCCTACAGCTCATTTCCATCTAGCTTAATAAGGCGTGTCACCTTCTCACAGGTGCTACAAGACTCACACACACCTGTGACCTCTACTCACAGGCTGGGTAGCTCCAACTAAAGGACAGAATAAGATACCAATCTTACCTCCTTGTCAAGAAATGCTCTCTCAATCTACTGGCAGGGGTCCAGAAACTCCTAGCCATGCACTCAAGCTCCAGTTTCACAAGGAACTCTGCCACCCAGATCTACAAAATTCCTAGACTCCGCACTGCCTTAGCACAATGCATATTCTGTTCTGTTACCGTGCTCCTCATTGGGCCAGTGTCTTACCACCTGACATTTCTGGTGCTGCAACTAGTGGTGTTTTCAGATACAAACTATGACAGCACCTTTTCTCAATCAGCAGCTGTGGCTTCGTCCACTAACACTCAAGGGCACCCTAGCACTCTTATCTCACATCTAACCTACTTGTCTGACGTGACCTATCCTTAGCACTTCAGGTCACCACCCTACCTCTCAACCTTTGCCACCTCTACCCCACCTGTTCTGTATACTCCCCCCACTCCCTACCACCCTCTAGCACCCTTACCACTATCCTCCTAGTATCATCTCCTCTCATGCAACCCAGTAGTGCGCCCTAACTTTGACTCAGGTAAATTTCTTGCTGCCTATGATCCTAAATTTGGTGCGTTCACTATAGGAACTCTGCCTAAAAATGTACTACTGTATTACTGCATCTTACTGTTACCCTGTCTAAAACATGTACTACTGTTTTTTATGTACCTTTGTCCTTGTAACTGACATGGAACCCATAAATGAGCAACCACTCACGGGTGTAATCCAAGACCTCAATAAATAAATAAATAAAATTAAATACTTGCCTGAGGCCAGGATTGGTTAATAGCTGTAAGTATTGTTCCATTTTATGGTCTCTTTTATTTTTCTAACCAGTTACAGACCTTATATTGTCTACATAATTCCAGATCTTTCTGGACATATGCATCCCTCACCCTATTTTTTTATCTCTGTTTTTATTTGACCTGGGGGGTATCTAAGGCTTCCTGCTATATATGACAATAACCCATGGGGTTTGATCATTTTTCACACTGTGTAAATACTTCGGAAAAATATATTCTGATTCATATAAATTATAGCCTCCTTTAAACAGAATCTTGGGAGTCTATATTTGCTCATACTGAATACTTTAAGCCAATAGGTTATTTTTCTTTGAATAATTTGGCACTCAATGGGTACCTGTCCTAATTCATTCCCAACTAAAGCTGATGGTGCACTACCTGGAAGGCCCAACACTTTTTTTTATAAAATGTGTTTAAACATGACTTAATATTTACCTTTGCCTGTACTACCCATATCTAGAGGCAGGCGAAGTGGCCAAAATCCGCTATGTGGAGCAATTCGCCTATTAAGGCTGAATCTGCAGAGTAATCTGCAGTGCGAAGTGGAGTACTTCGCTTTATAGTTATGAATGCAAAGTCCATTGATATCACTGACTTCGCGCTACTCCACCTTTCCCCAACCACTTCTACACCAGGTGCGATGGTTATATGTTATTGTATTGTTATTATTACTATGCAATTGTTATGTATGTTCACTCTACCTGTGAAGTCTTAACCCTGTTGACAATTGTTTTGCCCCAGGTCCATCTTGTAAATGAGCTTGTCTCAATGATGTTCCGCCTGGCAAAATAAAGATTTTGGTTGATTGATTGATACCAATTTTAATTTGAAGTACATTGATTTCAAATGTACTTCACATTACTTCACCTTGTTGGTGAGCGTTAAGGCTAATTTTGCAGTGATTCATGGGATTGCAGGTCATATGGGCTCTAGATTGTTCTGCACAGCCTCAGTTCTGTGTAGTGGTAGCTGCAGGCAGTTTGCTCTCAGAGCTCTGAGATTCAAACCTTCTAAAAACATTCAAAAAGCCTTTCTCAGCCACTTTTTTGGTCAAAATTTAGTACATCGATTGTAGGAAACCCTCCTGTGCTCATATCATTGAGTGTTTTTTGGTTTTGTGTGGATTTTGAATGTTTAATTTAGAACATTCAGTCTGTGTACTGATAGACATTGTTAAAATGTGCTTGGGGGAGGGGTGTATCTGTGGTGGAAGTAGATTAAGTGGGAGAAAGGCAGTATTTCTAACTGTTTTGGTTACATTTTTGTTGTATAACTTTGTTCATGTACACACTAACATTTTCTGTAATGTTTAACATTTTTTTGCTCATTGTTGTGATGCAGTGCATAATTTCAGCTTGTTTAAAAGATTTGGTTATATTACTGAAGTTTTCAATTTGCTGCACATTACCTGTAGTGTATGCGTGAGTGTGTGTGCGACACATGCCATCAAGTCAGACACATTTTATTGTGCCACACAATAATTGCAGCATGTGAACCTGTTATCTGTCTGTGTTATTTTGTACTGCTTTGTGGTGTCTTGGTAGTGGACTGTTACTGCAGTGCACTGCCCCCCCCCCCCCAACCAGCAAACGGTATTCTTTTCCAGTTTGGGATTTGTAAGCACTGGTTAAGGTGTTGTGCCTTTGCATCTACATCTCTTGAGTGTGCAGTGCAATCTTAATCTGTCTGTGCATTTACATCTATTTAGTGCCCAATCTCCAGTCTCCATCTGCATGCCACAGTTGTTGTTTTTTGGCTTCCCATCCACCCCAAACTGAAAGTTCATAAATTTAAATTTGTTTAGAATTTTCTTTGTGATCCCCAAAAATGCCTGCAAAGAGACATGCAAGCAAAGCTGTTTCTGGGCAAGGCACTGCTGCCAGTGGCAAGACTGGCCATGGGCGTGGTAGTATGCAGAAGTGCATAGCTGATATCAGTAAAGGGATTTCTCCATCAATGTTTTTTATCTGTTGCTTCACTAATAGTTGGAGGAGATGATGTCCCCACTGGTGATGTTATTGCAGTTGCTGCTGACATGAGTTTTGCTACCCCAAGTTCCACTTCTGACCAGTTAACCATTTTAGAAAATATAGTTCAGTCTAAAGCTGTGACTGACAGTGTAGATGATGCCATACTCCCCAACATCCCCATAGTAGCTGAACATGATTCTGATCCTGACAATGATAACTCACAATGTCACATTTCAAGTGCTGTTGAGGTCATGCCTCTGCCATCCAATTATTCAAAGTGTGGCGCAAAAATATTGGGTGATGATAATGATGCTGTGCTTGGAACATGTTCTCCACAGGGCAGCATCCAAGCTGAAATTGTGGATATGGATGATGAATATGATGATGTCAGTGACCCCTGTTGGGAACCGGAGAAAAAGAAAGTCAAGATGGCTGTGTCTGGGTCTGTTGGTGTTAAATCCCCCCCTCAAAAAAGTTGTGATGTAGTGGTTCCTGTTGATGATGATGATGATGATGATCCAGTAATAATCATAGGTGGTCATGGTGGTCAGAGTCCAAGTGTGTTCGGCAAGAAAAATCATGTAGTACACCCCCCATTTCAGCGGTAAAAAAAAATGAACCCATTTTGCAGCATCAGGACATGTTAAAAGTAGGGGATCAAAATCCCTTGTTTGGGATTTTTTGTCCTAGATGAAAATGATGAGTCAGTTGCAATCTGCCAGGTTTGCCATGTATGTGTGAATTGAGGTAAAAAGGGGAGTCATCTGAGCACAAGGGGTCAAGCATACACATCTTAAGAACAGGCACATGGCACTGTGGACTCAGCACCAGAGGGCAGCTAATGCCATATTGGGGCGTTCACCATCGCCATCAACCTTATTGAGCATGTTATCCCCTTCCATGAGTGTAAGACCAAGAAACAACATCTGTAGTAGCAATGAAATAACACTGGAGGATTACTACAGGCATGATGAGGAGGAGAATTATGGTTTACAAATCTTGTCAAGTGGTGGTCAGAGTAGCAGCAGTGGTGATGGTCTATGCAGTATGTCTAGTGCAAGTGGTACATCAACCCCTGTGTTTAAAATGGGGAAAATAACTTAATTTGTAGACCTGTCACTTGATCACCCCTCTTCATCACACGTCCGCACCCCACCCCTGGCCATTCGCAAAGCAGAGCCATTTGGCATACCCCATGCAAAACGTGTAACAACAAGTCAGCCCACATTGCAGACTGTTTTTGCCTGTAACCTGAAGTACCCACCCAATCTCGCAGTGTCACGTGAACTTAATGCTGCTGTAGCTGAAAGGTTGTCTTTTTCCCTTCTCCTTTGTGGAGAATTCAGGATTCTGGCGGTTTGTGGCACATGCCTGTCTGAAATGGAAAGTCCCATCCAGGACATACTTTTCCACCCATGCTGTCCCTGAGGCTGTGGCTGATTCTGTAAGACATGCTCTTCAGCATTCGCTATTGCCATTCATCCATTTAAGTATGGATATGTGGACAAGTGGTAAAACAGTGGGGAGTTCATATTTGTGTATTACTGCACATTGGGTGCAGGTGCTGGGGGTTGTTTTTGCTGGTGGTAGTGGGAATAATCAGTGTAGTAAGGCAGACTGTTGTGGTAGCAACCTTCCAGGAATTCAACAGCATGCAACATTTGCAATACACAGTGTGGCCTGTCCCCACACTGGTGAAAACATGCTGGACTTTCTACTGGCCGAAACTGATGAGTGGCTGAACCCCCTGTCCCTGAGAGCTGGATTTATAGCAAGTGACAATGGCTGAAATGTGGTTAAATGCATCATGAATGGTGACTTTGTTCGGATTCCATGCATGGCCTACTGTTTAAATCTGGTGGTCCAAGAGTTTCTGCAGCACCCTGATATAAAGAAAATGTTAACAGTTGCATGCTGTATCTGTTCACACTTTTCACACTCTGCAAAGGCCCGTGACCAACTTCGGCAGCTGCAGATCCAAAACAGCCTCCTGCAGCACAACCTCAAGCTGGAAGTTGTCACAAGGTGGAACTCAACTTTATACATGGCAGAGAGATTGTATGAACAATACAAAGCAGTCTCCGAATATCTCATCATGCACACTAGCCAAACACTTCTGGGGCCTCCATGTCTGTCAAGGCCAAACAGTGGCACCTCATGGACTCTGTTATAACAATTTTGAGACCTTTTGAACAAGCCACACAGGCAGTGAGTGGCGAGTCTGCTTCCATCAACCAATCAATTTCACTGCTGTGGGTGCTGAGGCAGACATTGCTGAATCTACAGCATAGCCTTGATGGTTCTGGAGATTGTGCCAGCAGTGTGTTACTGAAACACATGCTAATAGTATTTGACCACAATTGGCACATCTTGAGCATTCAGCAAAGTAACAAATTCACAATAGCAACAATGCTGGACCCACTATACAAATCTGGAATTGCATCACTACTGGAGGGAGGGCCTGAACAGGTTAAAAATGTCAGTGGCCAACTGATGTGCTTGGTTCATGGGGCACAGATGTCACTTGACAAGATCAGCAAACCTCAGCAGCATAACAAGGCTGAAGGTCAGTTTGGAGTAGTACCAAGCCCATCCTGTAAGGTGGCTGCAGTTCCAGGTGGTCTATCATCAAAACCAGTTGCCATTAACCCACTTTGTGATGCTTTGTGCCAAGTCATGATTTCTGACATCAATGAATCCAGAGAACAGGATGATGAGTCAACCACCGGACTTTGTACAGCACAGTGAATGGTTGACTCATATTTGGCTGAAAACAGGCGTCTGTCAGTAATTGACTATCCTCTTTTATACTGGAGTGGAAAGGTCAGTGAATGGCCAGAGCTGGCCTCAGTGGCACTGAAGTACCTAACCTGCCCACCCTCCCGTGTAAGTGTCAAGAAGGTATTCAGTTCTGTGGGGGCAATAGTTTGGGACCATCATATAAACCTCTCTCCTTCAAATGTCAGCATGCTGACATTCATAAAAATGAATCAGGGGCACATACCAGCTCAAACTGCAACCTCTGTATTCATACCCCATCATGGTAATAGTTGTGGTGATGTGGGAGAAGCATACCATCCTGGTGGCAGCATGAAACGGCCTACCATTGAGGTAGATGATGACACCATGGAGAAAGAATTCTCTAGTGGGCACAATTCAGACACTGATGACTGTGAGGGCAGCTTCCTGTATGATGATGATGATGATGAGGTTGATGTTGGTGGGTTTTAAGTTAACTGGTTGAAAGGCTGTCGCATTTTTTTTGAATGGTACATGTTTTGTTTTTCATACCGTAAAATCAGTGTCCCGCCCTGAATGAGTCTTATTCCATAATTTCATATGGGCAATTTGGCACAAGTTGATTCACAACCCTCCTATTTTACCTTCCCCATCTTGGTATTATTTCTGATTAGACTTAACAGAATGTGTGCTGCTATCATTTGCAAACATGGTCAGCCTCTTAAACACAGCTGTCCATTTGTAGTACTAGGTGTTAGCTGCTTAAAACCTGCTGATTAAAGATATCTGCCTCTTGACTGAAAGTGAACTACTGTAACACAATACACACCATATCCAGCCACCCTCCCATGTGTGTCTGACAGTGAGAGGGAATGTGTTGCAGCTGTTCCCATGAACACCACCAGTAAACCGCAGTCAGCCGAAGCTACCAGATAGTGACAGAGAATGTCATCACATGCCCATGATCACCACCAGTAAACCACAGTCAGCCAAAGCCACCAGATAGTGACAGGGAATGTCATCATGTGCCCATGATCACCACCAGTAAACCACAGTCAGCCAAAGCCACCAGATAGTGACAGGGAATGTCATCATGTGCCCATGATCACCACCAGTAAACAACAGTCAGCCAAAGCCACCAGATAGTGACAGGGAATGTCATCATGTGCCCATGACCACCACCAGTAAACCACAGTCAGCCAAAGTCACCAGATAGAGACAGGGAATGTCATCATGTGCCCATGACCACCACCGGTAAACTGCTGGCAGTCCAAGCCACCAGATACTATCTCATTGAGAAGGAATGTGATTGTTTTCCATCCTGTGCCCATGCCATGGCAGATGGAGACTGTATCCAGCAGCCATAGCCACAACAAGGCTTCCTACTATCAATACTTTGCAGTGAGTATGTGTACTAATTTTTCATACTATGGAACTTCCTTGAGCTATGTTATGCTTCCTGATGCACTTCTGAGATGAAGTTGAGAAACACATGTGGTCAACTTATTTTCTTTTTTTTACAGTTTAACAGTTTCAAGCACTCTCCTGGACTGGAGGACTGCAGTACTGCAGTACTGTCTACAATCACCTATAGGATATCCATTTCCGGTGAGTATATCAATTTTATTTCATCAGTTCTTTTTTGTAGTTCATTTTTTCAAGAGAGTATAAATTATAAAAAGTAGACGACGTGTGTCACATAATATATTTTTCCTGCACATCAGACACTGTATTGGCTGCAGCAGGCGATGACGGTATTGAACAAAGTTTTATCCAGGTCATGACAAGATGTCTTTTAAAATGTAACTTAAGTTAAGACATTGGGACAGTGTATGGTTACATGTACTAAATTTGTGATTTGGTTTTGGTGTGGCTTACTGAGAGCTTGGTATCTGATACGCTGGATATATAACAGACAGCAACAGCCACACTTTGAACAGAGTGTGTTACTGCAATCAAGTACTAATAATTTCTTGTTCATCTGTTTTTGCAGGAAACATTTCGGTGCTATGTGCTGCCATTGGTGCTTTTTCCAAATAAGAAGTTCAACATCACACATGGGCCGCAACAACTGGTATGAATCCTGACCATCAGGACTGGACTGGAGGATGCACAGAAAACCTGTGAAGAAATCACAGAAAAGAAACCATTAGAGATCACGTGATGCAGAATGCTGAGTAGAAGCTCCTTCAAGAAGCTCCTGCCTCCCGATCACTAAATCATCTTTTTTGGATGTCTGAATTCCTTAATTTCCTCTGTTTTCGAGATTCAGTGCTGTCTAAATACTTTGGAAGTCCGGTTTGAGTGTAATTTTGGCGGATGGAGGCTTACATGAAGAAAGCTCCACAGAAGCACCACCCCCCAGCTACTCCCCAAAAAGCCTCTAAAAATCCAGGGCTTCGGGTGGGCCTGAGAGGCCTGATCCTCCGAGTCAACTTGGAGAGCAGGAACCTTTAATGCTCACTAGGTTCCTTGAAGAGTTTAAGCCCTTTCCTGATGAAATGAAAGAAATGGCAATGGATCTGAAGTCTCTTTCTAGAAAGTTAGATGAAGTCTCGCTCTCCGTCTCTGATAATATAGCTCGAATAGTCTCAATAGAGAAAAAGTTGGAAAATCTCGATCCTGATCTGGTCTTTATGCATCAGAAATGATCTCGTCTTGAATCCAAGCTCGAAGATCTAGAGGGCCGTAGCCATAGAAACAACGTTGAGATACTCGAGTTACCAGAGGGAGAAGAAGGCCAACATGTTGTGGCATTTGTCCAGAACTTGGTGGAGCGGGTGGCCGGCCCCTCTCCTCTTGGCCCTGGCTATATTATAGAGCGAGCTCACAGGTCCCTACGGCCTAAAACTTCCCCGGAGGATCCCCCCCACCCCATTATCTGTCGGTTTTTGAACTACTTGGAGAGACAGCATTTTTTGCAGAAAGTGAGAGCTTTGCAAGAGGTTCGCTGGGAGAACATGAAACTGAGAATATCACAAGATTTGCCTGGCTCGGTTCACCTGAAGCGAAAAGTGTTCCATCCTATTGTTTCCAAGATAGTTGTGGCAGGCTTGAAGTTCAAGATGAGATACCCGGCCAGGTTACAGGTTCTAATAAATGGATCCTGGTCTAACTATGACGATCCTGCAGTTGCCCTGATGAGCCTAAAGTCTATGGTACCAGACTTATTTAAGGATCCCTGAGATTATGTGCTCGTAGAATGGAGAGCTGTGTGAAACAGAGAAGTGGAACTCTCGTTTTTTTTTTTCTTCTCTTTTTTGAGAAACCGTTCAGTGCGAAAGCCAGGGGTCATTTCCCCTGTTTTGTTTGGACTGGGGGGATCAGCGTAGGCCGCACTTGTTACTAGTTTCCTTGGCTCCATTCACAGAGGGCCCATGCTGGTTAAGGGCAAAGGACACTTAGGATCTCGGGCTTGTTTGTGGGGGGGGACAATATTTCAAGTCTTAGTACTTTCTGAGTGATAAACATAATAGAGAGGGGAGTTGGTTTTGTTAAGATTTAGAGTTGGAGTTATTTCATCTGGATTGGAATTAGAGCGGCCTTGGGCTTTCTCTGTAGGTCATTCTCACTCTGTCATGACCTGGAACTGGCCACTAGAGGGTGTATCTAGCATTAGTAACTCACAAAGATGCAGTCCTCAATTCGAGGGGGATTTCTCCAAATTTTTTCACTAGACTCGAGTGCAGGATAGTTGAATCTCATACGGAGAGCCAGTGCACTTGGAGGTGGGCTATTTCTGGGAAGACACGTCTTTTCTGCCTTCCCTTCCTGCGATGTGATTACTATCTTTTTCTCGACTCCTGCTTTCAGTCTGTGGTGCAGGTCACTCTCCCTTACTGGGTTCCTGATCTGGTTTTGGTCCTTCCATGGTTACCTCGTGAGGCAAGGATGACTTCTGCTTTCTCTCTTGGTTTTATTTGGGTTTCCATGGTTACCTGGGTTGAGCATGGATCTCGCTGTGGCCCTTTTCTAATAGATTCCCAATAGGTTTATACTTCGGTGGGATGGTAGTGAAAGCCCAGGACCATTCTCTCTTTTTTGGGAATAACCAGCACTGTTTTATTTTTTATACGAAGATGATGGAATGCAAAAGTTTCTATTAACAAGGAGACTTTATCGGGGGGGGATGAAGGAAAAGCACCAGTACTGTGCTGAACATTGCTTGTGACAGTTTAGAGGGTTGGGGGTGGGTTACAGGGTATTGTTGGAGGGTAGAGGGGTGGGTAGGGGGATGGGAGGGACTTAATTGTGGGGGGGGGTTAGGGAGGAGGTTGGGTTTTACTGCAGTAACCGTGGGTGTACATTTGCAGGGGTTATGTATCCCGTGTGCTGAGCTAAATACATTAAGTCTAACCACCATTACTGGATGGCTAATGAGATAACTTTTGCGACTTGGAATGTTAACGGGATCAGAAAGAAGCACAAACAATACCAGGTTCTCAAACATTTAAGCTTACTTAGCTCTCAGATAACTTTTGTACAAGAAACCCATTTATTAGAAGTGGAAGCTTTACAGTTAAGGAGACAACAGGTGGGATTGATCTACAGTGCCCAAGGATCTACAAATAGCTGTGGGGTCATGCTCATGATTAACAGGGGTATTCCCTTTGTTTCTACACAGGTCATTAAAGATCCCGGGGAAGGATTATCCTTGTTAAAGGTACTCTTTGGTCTGTTCCAATATTATTTGGCAGTATTTATGGCCCTAACATAGATGACCCAGGATTTTTTATGAGACTTATATCTGCTATTCTTCCAATGCTTCCCATCAGGATTATTTTAGGGGGGGATTTCAACCAAGTACTTGAGCTAATTTAGACAGGTCAGGTAGAGGTCTGGGAGGGGTTACTCTAGGGCAGAAGGCTTTTAAAGATCTATTGCACCAATGTGGGCTATGTGATGTCTGGCGTGTTTTGCATCCTGATTCTAGGGAGTTCACCTTCAGGTCAATGACACATGGTTCGCAGTCCCGTATTGATTACGTACTTATTTCCCAGTGCTTATTACCTGGGGTTAAGATTTCCTCGATTCAACCTGGCCCAATCTCTGACCATTCACTTGTATTATGTAAATTGGTACTGCTTAATTTACCTAATAGAGAAACCAGATGGAAACTTAATGAACAACTTCTCAAGGATGTTAAATACTGCAAACTTATAAGGGAACAAATTGAATCCTTTTTTTCATCTAACCCGTTAGATAGTGCAAAGCCAGATATTTTGTGGGGGGCCTTTAAGGCCTTCATGAGAGGGATCCTTATCAGTATGGCAGTTGGTAGGAAGAGGGCACAGGAGAAGGAATTAATATATTTATTATCCCAAATTAGATCACTTGAAAATAATTTTCGATTAATCCTCTAGATGAGGATATGAGGAAACTTCTGTGTTGAAAGATAAATACTTGAGTTACTCCAGATAAAGACTAAGTATTATTAGTTACAGAGCTAGTTACACCGACCGGGAGAAAAGGCGGGCGCTACTGGCATTAGCATTAAGCAACAAGAATCAGTGAAGTTATCCCTCCTATCAGGGCAATGGCTGATGGATCTTTAAAAGTTTCTCCCACTGAAATAGTTCAAGAATTTGCCCGTTACTATACAGACTTGTGTACAGTGACATGGAGCATCCCCCTTGCCCTGGAAGTACGGAGAGTTACCTGAAAGATTCACATTTGCCCCTTCTCTCTGATCGACACAAGGACTTTCTGGTTGCTCCTATTTCTCAGGAAGAAATTGCCAATGTTATTAGTGAATTGCCAGCAGACAAGGTCCCAGGCCCCGAAGGGTTTTCCTCCTTATTTTATAAAGTTTTTCAGGACCTTCTATTACCAGTACTTTGCCGCTTATTTCAGCATATTCTAGCTGGGGCAGAGACTGATTCCCACCTTTTTGGAGCTTTGATTGTCCTGCTCCCCAAACCAGATAAAGATCTTGAGCTGGTTCAAAGTTATAGGCCTATTTCACTTTTAAATCAGGACATTAAAATTCTCTCCAAAATATTAACCAATAGATTAACGGTAGTTCTTCCTGAGTTGATAGGTATAAACCAGGTAGATTTTATGAAAGGGCGTTCATCTTCTGACCACTGATGCATTTTATCGAGATGTCTTCTCGCTACCAGGGATGCGAGTTCCCTGCAGGGTTGGTCTCCCTGGATGCCGAGAAGGCATTCGATCGAGTGAACTGGAACTTTCTGTTCCAAGTCCTGGAGGCTTTTCATTATCCCCTCTCTGTTTATCTCCTGGATTGCCACACTTTATAAAACCCCACTGCAAGAATTTCTGAATGGGGCATTCTGTAAGCCCTTTCGCTTCATTCAGGAACTAGCAAGGATGCCCTTATCTCCTTTGTTATTTAATTTATATTTGGAACCTCTCATTCAAAATATTCTCAATAATGTTTCTATACAGGGTATTAGAGTTGGGTGACATGAAATTAAAGTCACTGCATATCGGATGACCTGCTGATACACTTATCTCATCCTGTATCTTCAGTTCCGGCTTTGCTAAGGGAAATAGCAAGATTTGCTGACCTGTCCAACTACAAACTGAATGCTAGTAAATCCTTATTTTTCACTAAAAGCGTAAAGTTTTCAAAAATGACATTAGCCCTTTTTGTTTGTGTTGGACTTCCAGGTCATTTAAGTATTTGGGTATTAAACTTTGTAACCTCTAACATGGTTTAAGGAAAATCTGGATTCTTTATCGCAATTGATAGCTCATGACCTTGAGAGGTGGTCCAAACTTCCTATTTCATTATGAGGCTAGATTAACATAATTAAGATGAACATATTTCCTAGAATCTTCTATCCATTATCTCCTTAACACCTTTTTCCTTTACTCTGTTTAAAAAGACATGGTGTTTTCACTAGATTTGTCTGGGCTAACAGATATCCTCGGTTGGCTTTATCATAAACTGGCAGCCCTGAAATTGGAGGGGGGTTTACGAATTCCCCATCTGGCCATATATCACTGGGCTAGTCACCTTGCTAAATGTTTGAGATGGGTATCCCCGGACCAGAAAAAGACCAACCGGTTTGGCTTAGAATAGAACTGGATGCAATTAAGTCCAAGAACTTGGACCCTCTTACATTATTTTTCCTTAAGTTTCCCCAGGTACGCATGACCGAAGAGTGCCCCATAATAATGACCTCTTTAAAGATTTATTCTCAAATGTGTTTATTTCTACAATATTCCCCTCATCAGGACCTGGCCCAGTCTATTTGGAACTCCCCATCATTCACTATTAATAAGAATCAGATTTCCTGTCAATGGTTGTCCCAATTGGGAGATGGGAAGCTCTCTTCTTTTACGGATGGAGAGGGGCATTGGTTATCAGTGGAAGATATTATTAAGAAATTTCTCATTCCGGTTTCCTGTCATTTCAAAGTTATACAATTAAAGCATTTACTTGTAATTACCTTCGGTAATACTCCTTCCTCCCAGACCATCACTTCTCTGATACCTGAGGTGTCCCCTCTCTGGATCTTCAGGTGTAATTTCTAAATTATATCAGGTTTTGTTCTATAAAAAATATGGGGGTCCCTTTGGGCCTTCGAGATTCTGGAATAATTTTTTCCCTCAAAATTATTTGGATTGGCACTCTCTGTGGAGATCATGTCATAAATTCATTTCTCAAGACAGACTGTGTCTCATGCAATATCATATCTTACATAACTTATATTACACCCCGGTAAAATTACAGAAGTGGGGCTACCTGAATTCCAACATATGTAATAAATGTCTGCATGAAGAGGATACACTTTTCCACATGTTTTGGTCCTGCCCTAAAATCTCCTCCTTATGGGATTCAATTAAATCTTTCCTGGACCCCCTGTTGGGCCTTCATGAAAACTTCACTCCCGAGATCTGCCTGTTAGGGGACTTATCATCTATTAGAGTTAAGGTACGAAAGTTCCACATTTCTATGATTGCCTTATCAGCTAGGAAGTTTATTCTTCATCATTGGAAAGATAGATCCTCTCCTTCTGTCCAGGAATAGGTAAAAGAAATTTTGTCTAATCTGCGCACAGAAAAAGCGATTGCTAGTCTCTACAATAGAATGGCAGCATATACTAAAATCTGGGATTGCCTTCACTCTCTAATTTCTCTGGGTCAAGTCTAAGTATATCTCAGACTGTATTGTTATGTAAGACCTTAAGTAAGGAGCTTGGCATTGACGTGTACTAGGTTGGGTTACTGCAGTAAGGGGAGGGGTGGGTTAGGCAGTTATTCCTTTACATTGTATCGGAATGTCATTTTCACTGTCACTTAAACTGCCCTTTATTGTGGAAAAGGTATTAATGAACTTTAAATTGAAAAAAAAAAAAAGAAAAGAAACCATTAATGAAACTTGCTTCCAAATGATAACCCCCCCCCCAAAAAAAATATTTACCTTGACTGGCTTGACAGTATTCCAATGCCAAAATTCCTCATTGAGCCAAAAAATGCGCACCACAAGTTTGACTATATGACCTGTGATACAAAAAAAAAAACACAGATTACTATAGATATATACATATATATGTATGTATATATATATATAAAAGACAAAGAACCTCTGTGTGTAAACACTGAGGCAAGGGTTACCCCAAAGGGCATTTGGCTGGGAAGCCAAGTTTCAAGAAAATACAAAATCTCACATGCCCCCCACAATGCAAAGCATCATGGGCTGCATATGCAAATCACCACAGAATGTTATGCTGGTCCAACTTTAAGCAGAATTGCATGGTGCCGAAGGCCTCTCACACAGTTTGCAAAGGGTCCTACCAGGACTCATCAGTATGCCTCGTCTGTTTGACACCCCAGTGGAATGGACCAGCTACCCCTAAGGCAGTGTGCCTGGGATATATTGTGGTGAACCCATTAAAATAAAAAACTATTTAAAAAGACAAAGAACCTCTGTGCGTAAACACTGAGGCAAGGGTTACCCCAAAGGGCATTTGGCTGGGAAGCCAAGTTTCAAGAAAATACAAAAATCACACATGCCCCCACAATGCAAAGCATCATGGGCTGCATATGCAAATCACCACAGAATGTTATGCTGGTCCAACTTTAAGCAGAATTGCATGGTGCCGAAAGGCCTCTCACACAGTTTACAAAGGGTGCTAACAGAAGACATAGACACGTGTTTCGTCCTACCAGGACTCATCAGTATGCCTTGTCTGTTTGACACCCCAGTGGAATGGACCAGCTACCCCTAAGGCAGTGTGCCTGGGATATATTGTGGTGAACCCATTAAAATAAAAAACTATTTAAAAGACAAAGAACCTCTGTGCGTAAACACTGAGGCAAGGGTTACCCCAAAGGGCATTTGGCTGGGAAGCCAAGTTTCAAGAAAATACAAAATCAGTTGGACCAGCATAACATTCTGTGGTGATTTTTGTGTTTACCTAGTGAGGTCCTGAGGATACTAGCCCTATCTTTTTTTGGGGGGGTTAAACCCCACAGAAATGACTTTTCCAACTTTGAGGAAAAAGTACTTTCTCAAAATACTTTCACAAATGTGAAAGTTTTGTGATTTTTTTTTTGCAAAACTTTCCTGATTTGCAAAAGTATTTTCAAAATAACTACAAATCTTTGCTATCCTCTTGCAACAAAATGGTTGGGTGTTTTGGGGTGAAATTTGCAGGGTGGCAAGCCCTGGTCCCACAGCCTTTTGGTGGTTTTGTGCCAAAACATTACAGGGGCCAAAAGTTGCAGCATTCTGAAGTTCAGAAATTTTCCATAGGATAACATTGCGGTGCTGTGCCACCTTTCGCGGCCTGCATCTTGGAAACAATTTGAGATATGGTTTTTCCATCGCAGGAATTTTTTGTTCCCCCAGACTAAGTGCAGAAGTAGGCTGCAAAACCATAAATTACATGAAATTTGAATTTTGCTTTCTACCTTGTATGGTAACCGAGATATTTGGGAATTAGTGTTCCAGTTGCTCATTTTCATGTCCAAGGCCCACTATTACTCCTACAGAGTTAGCATTCACAGTGCTTTTTGCTGCCCGTATCTCAGACATAATGTGAGATACAGATTCAGTTGACTTATGTTTCAAGAACTACTCACTCTCATGATTACAACCACATTTGAATTTTTTTCTACCTGCTATGGTTCCCAAGATATTGGCAAATTTGTGTTACAAGGCTTCCTTGACCTATAGGGCAGCTTGTGTAAATGGGAGTGCAGGGCCTGGAGGGCCTGCGCTCCCACAAACATATATCATTATGCAGAAATGGGCAGCTTGGTGGGAGTGCGGGGCCCACCAACACATATCATTTACTATTTCTATTACACTTTCTCAAAAAGAAGAGAAATTCATTTTCAAAAAACTCCATTAATGCATCAGTTAGGGTTGTTTCCACAGCAACAAAAGTGTGGAAGTTCGACATTAGGGTTACCACCCCACCACCCCATCCCCACGCCCCATCCTCAAACCCCTAAATCCGCATTCCCCCCCACACACACACACCCACATGCAAGACACATGCAAGACACATGCAAGATTGTAAGACACTATACCAGTTAGTCACATCTGTAAACACAATAATCACTGCACTGTACTCCTTTCACATAACACTATGTAATGAAAATACAAATACAGTTTGATCGACTCTGTACTGCCAGCACAGTATGATGACACATTATAGCTGGCATATCTTTTCATACAGGGAATCTTGGTCTGCACAAACTTTCTAAATATTGATTTTTATGCGTCATAATTCTCCGATTGGCTTGCTGCAGGTTTCGCTGCTACCACATAGGCATGTGGTGGCACTACAGACACCGCTGACACATACATAGTACTTTTCAGATACTGCTCAGGTATGAAACTAGCATCATCAAATGTTGTAATACTGCTGCGTTACCTGGAAATACTCATTAGCAGCATGTTATAGTTAGCTTTGGATGTTATAACATTTGCTGTCTCATGTTGCTTGTAAACCATACTACAAAGCATTACTTTTATTATTACTACCATTTGTTATTAGCACTGACTCACTCTATCAGAAAAAAATATGTAAAACATCCAATGTCTGTTGCTCGGGCTATCCAAACTCTTATTTCCAATACAGCTATCTATAGATAACATACTGTGTGTTTCATCATTTCTTAACAATTGAAATATAGCCATCTGCTTAAATCTTGTTATTTATGTTTGTAACAGCAAAATGCTTACTGTGGGCCATCTCCCATGGTTGCCCAGAATGCATATGTACCCACAAGGCACTCTGATGGCAGCAGAACTCATACAGTTGCTGGACCTTGATGATGGATGTGTCTTGTACTGCTTGCATGTGTGTGTGTGTGGGGAGGGTGGAGTGGGGGGTGGGGGGAATGAGGAACTGGGGGTTTGAGGATGGGGGCGTGGTGGTGGGGTGGTGGGGTAGTAACCCTAACATTGAATTTCCACACTTTTGTCACTGTGGAAACAACCCTAACTGATGCATTAACAGAGTTTTTTGCAATAACTATATATATATTATAGTGACACAGTCGCGCCACTATAGTTAGAGTTCAGATGTCACTTCTATGTTAAAGTCAAAATTTTGTGCGTTAATAACTTTGGACCCAGTCAATGGATTTGCCTGAAATCTGGTATGCACAGTGGGGCATGGTAGGTCTCTTAATTTGCCAAATTTTGTTTTGGTCAGACTTACAGTCTTTGCGTATGAAAACGCTGAAAAATGCAAAATTATCCATTTTTGGAGACAGCTTTTGGGATTTTGGACGTGGCCCTGCATGGCCATGATGTGGCATGCTGCTCTGCAAGATGGCTTGTATGTTTTGCGAACAAAGAATGGGGTTCTGGCCATCTCATTCCTCCTGGCAATCAAAGAATTTGCAGCCTCGCAGTTCAAGAATCTTTGTCCCCGAGAATTCTTTGATTGCAAGATCCGCCATCTTGTTTTTAGTTTTCCGATCAGAAAAACACAAATATCTCGGCTCAGGGGTCACTCCTGAAGTAAAACTTCAATGGGTTTTACTCAGGGAGCTCCAATCTATCAAGTCATGCCTTTGGTTTCATCCAAATAGGTCAAAAAATAGAGTTATAAGCTTTTACAATCTTTGATCGCTGCTTGCTAACGAGATTTGATCGTGAGCCTGCAAATTCTTTGATCTTGAGATTTTTTGATTGTGATCTTGCATCATGACCTAAATACACAAATATCTCAGCTCAGGGGTGGGCTAGGGACACGAATGAGGGTGGGTTTTGATCAGAGGGCTTCGTTCTATCGAGGCATGCCGTTGGTTCAGTTCAAATCGGTGAAAAAGTCACATTCCAGCATTTTAAAGTCTTTGGTCATGAGCGTGCAATTTCTTTGATCACAAGCCTGCAAATTATTTGATCACAAGATTCTTTGATCACGATCGTGCATCGGGAGCAAGAGACGAGCTGGCCGGATTAAAAATTCTAATTTCTCAGCCCAGGGGTGTCTTAGGAAGACAAATGAGGGTGGGTTTTGCTCAGGGGGCTTCGTTCTGATGAACCATGGTGGTGGTTTACCACAATTCTTTTAATTTTTTTAATTGCAGCACTTTTTATTCTTTGATCGTGAGCCTGCAAATTGTTTGACCGCGAGCCTGCAAATTCTTTGATCGCGAGATTCTTTGATCGCGATCGTGCATCGCAAGAGAGGGATGAGATGGACAGATTAAAAAATCTATTTTCTCAGCCCAGGGATGCCCTATGGCGTTAAATGAGGGTGGGTTTTGCTCAGGGGGCTTCGTTCTGTCAAACTATGGAGGTGGTTTACTGCAATTCCTTCAATTTTTTGATTTATAGCATTTTTTATTCTTTGTTCATGAGCCTGCAAATTCTTTGATCGTGAGATTCTTTGATCGCGATCGTTGATCGCAAAATAGGGACAAGATGGCCATATTTTTTATAATGGAATAGATAGGGAAATTTTACCAATCTTTAACATTGAATATCTCGGAAACAATTTGGTCTTTTTACTTGAAATTTGGAGGGTGTTTACGGCATGTCCTGTGGATGTGAACTGTGGTGATTATGTGTCAGACAATATATGTTTTGTGGAGATATTGTATGGCGCAGTTTATGTTTTGCGGACAGCATTTTCTATTGTTCTACTAGATTAACATTTGTTTGGTGGCTGGCCGTGCTGTTGTCAATGTACATTTTATTCATTAGGTGTGTAATGTGGCCTGACACTTACAAGTTGGTGGGAGCACGGGGCCCTTGGGCCCGTGCTCCCTCAACTTGCACAACTTTCTACCTGTTTTTCTTAAAGTAAGAAATTCTATGCAAAAAACTTTGTTAATGCATCAGTTAGAGTTGTTCTACAGTGACAAAAGTGAGGAAATTCAATATTAGGGTTGCTACCCCTTTCACCCCCCCACCAACAGGCATCGGGGTGTGCGTTGGGGTCATCGGCCCTAACTCTCACCCCATTCTCCTACACTGCACCACCTCAGCTTGTTTACACATAGGATGGGGTGAGAGTTAGGGCTGATGCCCCAAAGTACACCCCATGTCTGTTGGTGGGGGTGGGGTGCAAGGAGTGGCAACCCTAATATCAAATTTCCTCACTTTTATCGCTGTAGAACAACCCTAACTGATGCATTAACAAATTTTTTTATAGAATATATATATATATATATATATATATATATATATATATATAGACACACACACATATATATATATATAAAATATGTGTGTATATGAACATTTAAGGTCAGTTTCTGTGGAAAAACCTGATGGTGCCAGGTACATTAACTTACCAAGGGTAGTATGAGTGGGAATAATGCCAATATAGCACGTCCCTAATAGCGCAAGTCAATTCAGCGCTTCTTTATTCGCGCTTGCCTAAATAGCATTTCATCAGTTCAGCGTCCTCCACAATAGCGTGTAACCTGTGTTCAGCATTATCTCAGAAAGGTGATGGGGACCTCTGTCTCTGTTGTGCACATTCTGTCCTACCCTCTAATTCTTCCCTCTGGAATACAAGTACTAGTGTTTAGTTCCCTGTACCTACCCTGTTTCCAGTTGTTGTGACGCCCACAAAATCAAGGATTCCAATTTGAGTGCAAGATAATCATTTAATAGCAGATTGTGTTTAAAAGTGTCAAAACAACCATATCTTTGCCAGATAAATTCCCCTGTGTCAATTCATGAGTCCATGTACTCATGTTTAAGTCTGTAGTGTGACCAATGTTTTACTCAACCAATGTTTTACTCGATCATGGATGGATTCAGGCCTGAAGCTGAAAATTATATGCGACTCCACGCAGATGCTCAGTTTTAGGACGAACGCTGAACTTAGCTACTATTGCAGCAATGCGCTTGGCAGTATCCTTATATTTTTGGGGGGGTTCTGTTGATGCAGTGCCTTCAATTAGCTGCTCCATCAGCATGGTACTGTAATGTTGCTCCTCTCAAAGGCACTGGAGGAACTTCCAGATGGAAGAGTGATGGGCTCCCACAAAATGATTAAACCTGCAGTGCCATGCCTCCACAGAGTTAGTAGTGTGAGGAATGCCGTGCTCCACCACATCATAGCAGTTCCACATCTTGATGTCAAACATCGGTCTCCTGCGTCCGCCTCTTGTGGCCCAGCCAGGTATCCTCAAAGTAGTCAATAATTGGTGTTAGTAGATCGCCATTACTTTGGAAAAACTCAGAAGAAATAAGCTCCTCAAATATACAAATAACTTCAGGCACTGATACATATGCGAGTGTAGGCAGTAGTCTCATATTTAAAGCAAAGCTTGGGTCAGAAATGTACTTAGCACAGACAGGTTGATACTCTTGTATTTCACACCAGAATGCTTGACACATGAAAAGAACAGCCTCGAATATGTGCAGATGGAAATTATGTTTTGAAAGCTTTAATTGCTGCCTGCTCATAGTCAAGCATAATGGTCTCTGGTCTCAAGTTAGGGCACAGGCAGAGAAGTTTATTAAAGACCCTATTATGGGAAGATGTTGTTCGGTTTGCCATCAGGATATAAATCAAGGGCACAACACTGTTATTATGAATGGCATGAATTATGTACATTTGCTAAAATATTGTGGGACAGGATTTGAAGGTGCCATCAGCAAACCAATGACTGCAGTTTTTTGAGGTGCTCTAAGTCCTGAGAGGTGGTGAAAATCAATATTCTGTTGGGCACTGGCCCAGAATCATGTAGAAGAAATTTCTTGTTTTTAATTGTCACACACAAGTCATCAGTTAGTTCCAGAGATGCAGTATTAGATGGTTCTGGTGGTGGGTAGGCAGCTGCCGTGTGAGTGCGTGGCACTGTTCACTTTAAGAGTGGCATAGCAGGGATCTGGGAAGCAACAGAGGGGCACAGCTCTGCAACAGCTCCACCAACAGTCTGGTGAGTGGTTTCGCTACTTGTTGCTGCTCGCTCCTTCATCCCAGCCACAGCTTCCTTCACCGATACAACTGCAGGATCGGTGACATGATTGTGTTCTCCAATACTCTTTAACACAATCTCCTCATTTAAATGCAGTCTTGAGGTTCAGTGGCCCTTATCATACTCGAAGCACTTGTAATAGGACTTAGATGGAGTGGTTCATTCACGACGATACAGAAAGTCATGTAGAAGAGCCAGCTGTCCGCCCTTCTGGCTTCTGACAAATCGCACAAGCTTACAAGCAGACTCACAGGAAGACATTGTAAGTACCTGGGGGGGGTCAATGATTGTCAGTAATATACACTTTTAGATGCTAAACCTGTTGCTGCAATGTAGTCATTAGGATGCTAGGTAGCAGCAATTGACATGCTATTTTACACTTTCACTTAACTGTCTAGCACTATTAAATCCTCGCGCTGTTAAGTCAGCGCTATATTGACACGCGCTATAACGGTTGCGAAATTTTGACCGCATACCATATGAGTGTACACACACAGGGCATCCTTCCTGTTTGGATCAGCGCAGCAGACTTTGGGCAACCAATAGCATCATCACATCATCATGGTTAACTCAATGGTCGGGTCATCCTTTGCTATCACATCATTTGGCAAGACACTGTGCATCAGCACAGTCTGGGCAAAAAGCATTACATGAAATTCCAACAGCAGCAGCAGGTGACATAGTTCTTGTTGGAGTGTGTGCATGCATGAATGAGTGTGGCATGAATTAATGGGGGCTTTTCATTCCATTTTATGCTTTCATTTCTATTCATCTGGCGTCGGGGAATTTTTGGGACATTAGAAGACAGCAGCATTTTGGGGGTGAACAATTATGGGGACTGGGTGCACGTGTGAATGAGTGCGGCATGAATTAATTGGGACTTTTCATTCATTTTATGCTGTCATTTCTATTCATCTGGAGTCAGGAATGTTTGGGACATAAGACAGCATCCCAAGATTTGTACAAACACTGGCCAAAAACATTCTACAGAAAATAAGCTAAAAAAGTAGTGTCTTTCCCTTCCTTGTTAAATTCCTACTTAATAATGTCTGTTTACCATGAAATATTTTTTGTGCCTCCGTAATGTTTCCTTTCTTTTGTGGTTTGTTTGTTGAAAAGCAGGAGTGAGCAGTGCAATAATCTGCTAAACAGCATGTGTACACTGTCAGGTTGCCACTGCCCACTGTCCCCTAAAAACATATTATATGAGTTGGTCCGCTGTTAATGATGGTATAAATAAAATATACATTATATATTCTTTATTCTCTATACCATCAACAGTGGAATAAGTCTGCTATTATATATGTTTTCAGGGGGCTGTGCAGTGTTCACCTGACAGTGCACATATGTTGTTTAGCAGATTATTGCACTGCTCTCGCCTGCTTTTCAACAAACAAACCATGACAGAAAGGAAACATTACTGAGGCACAAAAAATATTTCATGGTAAACAGACATTATTAAATAGGAATATAACAGACCCAGAAGCACGCTGCACTAACACCGGAGATGGGTGCTGGTAGAGAGCAGCTAGCTGCAAAAGTGCAAGACAAAACCAGAAAGCCAGCACTCCAGATGAATAAATGGCAATAAAAAATGTTCACTGCTAGTGCAAATGTATTTATGGCAAAACAGGGCACACAAATGACCCTTGTGCTTTGGCAGTTAGGCCTTCATTAGGGGTCCCCTGCGCCTTTCTGAACAAACTTTGCATAATGTTTTGCAATGCAAAGTGGGGGACTTCACGTCCACTTCGCAGGCGGAATAATACTTTGCTGCATCTCTACCCATATCTCTGACCTATATAACAATGGACTTCTAATATTGGCATTTATTACATTTATATTTCCCTTTACTGATTTACCACGTATCTGTGTGAGAATGTGTTCATTATTGGGTTGAATGTTTTAGCTTTGTTTCTGTTTCTTTTATATGTTTTCTTCAAGTTCCTTCCTGAGAAAATGTTATGCCCAAATAGCAGAACTCCCTTATCACCTCCAATTTGTTTTTATTTATTATATATTTGTAATTGTTGTTGTTCCCTACAGATACTAACACTTTAGTTTTGTTATAGTTCACCTACAAATCTGCCTTATCACATTCTAGTTGAAGCTTCTCCAGCATTCTTCTCATACCTAGGGAGCTAGTTGATAGCAGGGTGACAGCGTCTGTGTATGCTAAATATAGACAAGGCCTATCCCCTGTCTGCGGCATATGAAATTCAGTATTGTATAGGGTTCGAAGTACAGTATAAAAAAATATTAAGTAAAATTGGTAATAGTGTACATCCTTGTTTGACTCCAATATTGGAATCAAACCAATTACTAAACTCCCCACTATTGTTATATCTGACACTTGTGTAATTGTTTTGAAACAGTGCTTTGATCATATCCAATAGTGAGTGTTTCATCCCTTTTTTTCTAGCCTCTCCCAAAGCATTCCTCTGTTAAACCTATCAAACTCTGATTTTAAATCTACGAAAGTGCAGTATAATTTTTGTTTTTTTTAAGTGTTTTATACTTATAGACCAGATGTGCCAATGTAAAGCATTGGTCTATTGTTGCATGGCCCTCCTTAAATCTAGCTTAGACCTCATCCAGTATACCCAAGTTATTTACCCAGCCCATTATTCTATTATTTAATATTCTTGTGAATATTTTAGCTGTGCTGTCTATTAAGCTTATAGGTCTATAATATTCGGGATTATTTTTCTCATCCTTCTTATATAATGGTACAATTATATTAAGATTCCAACTATTTGGGACCTTACCATTTTCCTAGATATAGTTAAAGAGTTTTAACAGGACAGGTATCCAGAGGGATCTAGCTTTCCATATAATATCTATTGGTACTCCATCAGGCCCAGGGGCCTTGTGACAATGGAATGTGTCTAATGCTTGTTCTAGTTCTTTGACTGTTATTTGTTTATTTGGTTTTGACCATGTTCTGACTGTATAGTGTCTAGCTAATGCTTCAATGTAACTGTGTTCCTCCTTATAGAATAGTTTTTTAAAGTATTTTATCCAAGCCACTGCTTCGATATGTACCTCTGGTTCGTTCTTGTTGTCATTCATGCCTTTATTCACTAAGCACCCAAATTTTTTGGAGTCCTTTGTCAGTACAGCTTTTTCTAAATCTGTCCACAGTTGTTGGACGTATCTGCCTTTATTTTCTTTTAACACATTCCTATATTCTTTACGTAATTTGTTCATTATTTTATTATTGTTTTTATCCGGGTTTTGTTTTAGCACTCTAAGTTGTCTGTTTAGTGCTTTTTTTGGCCCTTAGGCACTCGTGGTTATATCAAATACAACCTTCTATACTACTGATATTTATTTTCTTCATTATTACACTTGAGATTGTCCCCATTATTGAACCATAGGCTGTAAGTATTGTTTCATCTACCATTCTTATAATTGTTTTGTAGCTCTTTTAAGATCCCCTTACTATCAAGAGCTCTAAGAAAGTCATCTCCTCTAAAACCTTCCATCCTGCACAGTTCTTTTTCTTTACCTCAAGGGGTGCTGTGCACATAATGTTATTGCATTTCCCTGTTATACTGATTTTTAGTTCTATTGCCGAATGTTGACTTTCTGATTTTAATGTTATTTCCATGCTTTGACAGCATGGAATCATATGCACATTTATCCAAATATAATCAATAACTCAGGAGCCATTACTCTCCCATGTAGGTAAGTTTCCCCTTTGTATCTCCTGCTAGCCTGCCATTCAGTGATGTAAAACTTTTTTCCATAAGTACTCTATAAATTTCTATACCCTTATTACTTACCAGTTGATCTTTTGAATTCCTATCGGTGAAAATGGTTCCGGTCACTGCTTGAGTGATGAAACTAGATATATCTTCAGATATCCCCTGTAAATTACCAGCTCTTGTATTCATATCACCTGCTATGATGATGATGTTGCTAGTGGTATAATCTTGCTGTAATGTACCCAACAAATGCTCAAGATGGTTTATCCAGTCCTTATCACCATATTTACTTTTTTCAGCGTGTGCATAAAAGTTAATTAGGAAGAGATCATCTTTACTTCCATTGGTAATTTTTACTACTAGTAAACATTCACTATTGATATTATATTCTTCCATTTTTAAGTTCTTATTTAATTTACACAGAATAGCTAAACCCCCTATGTTTCTACCATACATTCCCCTTTTCCTGGTGCTATTCCAGTATGTTTTATATCAGTTTAAATAGAGTGTCCCAGTCATCCAGGTTTCTTGTATACATATATAATCAAACTTTTGTAGGTACTGACCTATTACTGGATCTTCTAATGTATCTCCAAAACCAGAGGAATTCCAAGATAGGAGCAAGGCTGAATTATTAATTGTGTTAGTTACCTTAGAGTTTATCACTTTATATTTATTGACAGGCATCTGTTTGCATTGAGTCCCTGTGGCCTCCCCTCTATTGTATGAAGTGCTGATGGTCATTGCACATTTTATCAGACAAAATTATACATTTATATGTGGTCTCAATTATTATCTCCCATTGTGCACTTTTTGCCTTACTTAAATTGTAAGTATTGCCCTTTTTTGCCGCTTCATCTTCTGTATGGATAAATATGTCCAGCTTATCTAGAAATATGTGTCTATCTTCTAGTATTTACACTAACCTTCACTACTTCATCCACATAGTTATTTGACCATCACATGCCCATCTGGTCACATCATTGACTTCTTGGTTACACATATGTGTATTCAAAGGTATATTCAGGGTATCTGATATGATACCTTTAATATTTTTTTTGTTTTCTGTTTTTGCTTTAGGCCAAATACAGACACCATTATATCTCGATTAACTGTCACATTGTGTCTTGTTTTATACAATTCTGGGAACAGGTCACTGAGTAAAGTTACTTCACCCAATTCCATTCCCAGCTCCTCAATCTCTTTCTTCCTTTTGGAGATTGCTTTCATTACATAAAATTGTTCTGACACCAGCAGGACAAGTTCTGAATTTGGCATTGGTCTCATAAATACTCATTTGATCTACCACACATGTGCATCCAGTAACAGTAGATAAGAGCAATTTATTGATCATGAGTGATAAATTATCAACCATTTCATTAGGCATACATGTGACTCTATACAGTGGTAGAGTATAATCTGAACACTTTGTTTTCTGCAAGAAATTCCCAAACTCCTTCCACAGTTCCCCACTTTTCTTTTCCTTCTTCTTCTTTTCTTGTGCCTTATTATCCTTGGTTTCAGGAGGGCTATCATTCTCTTTTTGTGCTAACTCTTCTTCTACCCTTCTTTTGTTAACACTCTATTATTATTAGTCACTTTGTTCCCCCTTCGTAACTCTTTTCTTCTTACCCTTGGTTTCATTCTTATCTATTTTTTTCCCTTAAAAGTTTCTGGTGTTCCCTTTTTGTTATTGCACACTATCTCAGGTATCTGTAATCCCTTGCTCCCTGTATCAGCCCCAGCTGTTGGATTATCTCCCATTTCAGTATCTTTCCCTACCTTATTTTGTGCTTGCCTTCTAATTGTACATTGTTGTTTTCATTTTTGCTATATCTTATGTTTATGTTTATATTCTTGTACGAGTTCTGTGCTGCTATCACTCAGCCCAATGTCACTCATGTTATTTAAAGGCATATGGTTTTCCTGGTTCTTCATATTCCTTTGTTTCACCTCTTTTGGTTTTTGTGGTCCTTTGTGCATGTACTTTCCTGTCTCTCTCCCTTTTACCATATTTCTATATATTTACTTTTCCATTCTTTACAGATGCTGTCATCCCTTACTTCTTTGTCCGGCAGTAGGACACATCCTGGCATGTCACTGCTTATATTGTCAATACTATCTGCCAAAGAGTTAGCATTTTCATCTTTAATGGCAACTCTATTTGTGCTGTCTGGGGAGGAATTCATATCATCACCTTTAGAGAGGCCTGTGTTCCTGTTTTGTAACTGATGGCTGGCTTTCTATTAGCTTCACAGGTACCTGGTTGTTTGTTCTCACACCATCACATTCTGGGTCCTGTACACTGTCCCTTCTGCCTGTTCTGTTATGTTTTTCAAGCGTCCCAAGTTTTATTTTGTTGTTTATGCTTATCCCTTTTAGGAATGCTAGATCTTGCTTTATTTCAATTAGTTATTGGTATAACATAACAGTGGCATTGAAGGGATCTCTTAGTGTGATTAATACATCCCTAGTGATTCCTGCTATATCTGGTATTTTAAAGCTATCTGGGCTCATAGTCCAAAAGCTGCCATCATATGATTTATCCATTGGTGGGTCTTGTGTTTTTACCATATTACTGTATGGTGATTGTAGCTATCTGCATCCTCTTTTATTAGATTTGGAACCTCTATCCTTATTGATTCCCTTAGACTCCTTACTTCTTTGTCTGAAGTAGATAGGTTATGAAATACTGCAGAAAAGTCTACATTAATATTCTGTCTTAAGTCATGAGAGTCTGCATGATTATCTGTATTTATGCTTTCTTCTTTTTTAGTGTTAGTCAGAGATGTTTTTTGGTAAGGACTAAATCCTAGTGAATTTACCATCTCCACTTTTTTTTCACTTTCTGTTTATGCCCCCTCACCATCACATCTGTTTCTTCCCTTGGGGTTCCCAAATGCACCACATAGCCTGTGCCATGAGGATCAGAGGAACTTGCTCTGTTAGTGCCCCACTCCAGTAATTCAAGGTATCCCCTGATAACCCCTTGGGTGGGGTGGAAGGGTTCCCCTTTCCCCTCTGAATCCTCAGAGGAGTGCACACCTGGAGTTGTACTCCCAACTTCTCTCAGTCACTGGTGCTGGAGCCCATCTCCTGGCCCAGACATGTTTTTTTCCCTGTGTTGTGGTCCCTGTCCCTCAGATGTTGGCACTCAGGGAGGACCAATGAGACAGAGGTACACAGAGATGTGTCTTCACTCTGGTCACTCTAGTCCTTGGCTGACATCCACCCCTCCCTGCCAATCTACATCCGGTGCTGCACCACCACCTGTGGTCACTGAGGTGGTGGTATTGCAGTGAGGACTGCAGCCCACCCCTCCTTGGAGAAGGAGAGCAGCCTGTTGGGTGCTCAGTCCTTTTCCTCCCAGCTGGCCCTCCAGCAACCCAGGCTCACTACTGAACCCAGATCACTGGCATTGCAAGCTGTAGCACTATCGCTGTGCCAGCGGGCCAGCCCTCCACTTTTTTAAGTAGAGGAGTTTTTGCCAGGTACTTTAAGATATCATCATTTGAGGTTGATGTATTTACTATACCTACCAGATTTTTATTCATTGTACTAATAATTGTTTTATGTTTTGTTTTCCTCTTTTGGGTTTTACTCCTATTTTTGTTCGGTGCCTTGGTAGCCAATTGTTTAGTGACATGATATTTTTTCTTTTTCTTTCCATATTTTTACTGTTGTCAAGCCTCCCATTTTTATTACTCCTTGTAACTGCAGGCATTTTTTTATACCAGATGGTGATATCTTGATAATTAATTATTAAACCAATTGTAATATATGGAGATAGGCAAATAATACTATCCTATCCCATACAAAAATATCCCGGTAATACAACAGTAGCCAAAGTGATAATACCATCGTTCATCCCCGATAATACTATCGTTCAGAAGTGATAATACTATCGCTGCTGCTCTGAACGATAGTATTATCAGTTAAACAGAACAGCGCAAGCCCAAGACTCAGAGCTGGTTGCTAAGCAGCCAACTGCAGTCGCTAGACTCACAACGTGAGATTTGTAAACCATGCTTCATGGCTGGCTGCCTCTTGTCTATGAGAATGCAGAATACTTTAAAAAATGGCATTATCTCGGCTGTGAGGAACTTCACTCCACAGAACTTGGGATCTTTACTTTCGTCTGGACTTTTTTACACCACAAGACAACAATACCTTGTTGATCCTGTATTTAGATGGAGGAAAAAACAGGTAGAGACTTCCTAATGGCGAGGACTTGCTAGCGAGGTGGGGCAAGCGACGTCGCGGCAGCGAGAACCAGTCAGCGGTTTTTTTTTTTTCACTGCAGTGCTTCAGCGAACATTTTCACAGGCTGTGCGAGGAGGAACAAAAATCATACTGACACAATTTGCTATGGAATTTGGCTCCATATATTACAAAAAATAACACAAAGGGGTGTATGCATAACAAGGGAGTACTCCCATCTCGAGGTTCTGGGGACATGCAAACCTCTCAAGTTTAGCTCTCGAGGTTCCCATGCCCCCAGAACCTCTCGATGGGATTACTCCCTTGTAATGCATACACTCCTATGTATTATTCTATTTGTATTGGTTTCTGGTGAAATAATCTGCAGAAGCTATTTCAGGTATCAAACTGACCAGCACAATGTATATAAGGAGCTTATAAAAAGCAGATATATAACACTTGGTATACTAATACTTAATAAATATATATAAAAGCTGTCTTTTAAGGTGGGGTGAAAAAGGGAATGGGACACAAATCACAATGCCTCACTAAATAAATGCCTATAATCAAAACTATAAACTACCAAAGTCAGAACTTCCAAAACAGTAACTCACAATACTTCAGTAGCACACTCTCTCAATTATTATGAAGGTGTTATTACTATAGCATGAACTAACTGCAATAATGTGCTGTTAAAACCAAGGTAAATATAATCAGATACCAAATCAAATATCAAGTGTCTTTCAAAAAATGTAATACTGTAGAACATTTTTTTTAGTAGTATAGTCAGTGTTTGAAGAAACGGTAGGTTAATAGTACTTGCATAGTTGGAGGCTCACAATGAAACTCATTCCATTCTTGATGTATGTTATTTCCTATGCGTTTTGTTCATTATGTGAAGCAATACTTTCTGTCCTGCTGTCTTCTTTTCCTTTGATGCTGTCTGGCATAGTCTCTAAAAGTTCACACTGGCTATTCTGAGTTTCACCAGTCCCTGGTTCAATCAGACAGCCCAATAAGATTATTCTGGCAGATATCCTGGTGCTGGTGTTTCCACAGGGGCTATGGCTCACTTGCTTCATCCTTGCCACTAAAAGTGAATGATAGAAACTCCAGATACCATTACAGGAAATAAACTGGGCAAATATATCAAATATATAAAAGAAAGGAAAACTTTTCTATCCCAAGTTCTGTCCATGTATCCTTTTATGTATGACATGGAACCTTTGTAAATAAGTCGCTGACTCAAAGGTCTTTCTGAATATTTCAATAAATAAAAAATAAAACAATATATGAGTATTTGCTAAAACTGATCCACATAAAAACACTTAAAAATGCTTAAATGTTTAAAAGACGTATACTAAAAATATACCCTCTCCAATACCATTTATCAATGTTTTTGCAAAATGTTCTATTAGTCACTTAAGTAGCTCCGTCTCACATATAGACTTAGGAATTTAGGAAGTATAACATTCACTTTTAGTCCCTTTCTACAGGGATATTTATTCTGGTGCCTGGTTGCTTTTTGACATTCCCTGCTTGCTGACTTCTTGCTTCTGGTTTACTAACCATCAACCACAGCAAAAAGTCACTTTTTCAAGGGAACAGGTCCAACTTTGAGAGACTGCTATAATGCATTCCTCTTTTTCAAAAAAGTTCTTAGTGCAACTGGAACCCTTTACAGCTTTTAATGTGAATTAAACATGCTCCAGAGTCTACATGCCACCCATTTCCAGTAGCAGAGCTAAAGATTTTAAACTGCAAACTGCACAACTGCACTCCTGCTTCCCAATTGTGTACTACTGGCAACTGGCTGTGGAACAGTCTTGTGGTGCAGCCGAGTGGAAATTGATATGGTTTTATATATATATATATATTCTGTATATATATAATATATATATATATATATATATATATATATATAAATATATTAAACAAGACAGACTGCATTTGATTCAGTTCAATATTTCACATAATTTGTATTACACACCACTTAGACTAAACCATATGGGCAGTCATTCCATAGCCACTTGCCAAAAATGCTCTCAGGAGGATGGTTCACTCATTCATATGATCTGGACCTGTCTGGGTGTGGCTTCTTTTTGGAATAAGATCAAACAACTTTTTTGGTCACATGGATTACTTTTTTCTATCAATTTGTGTAATTGGCAAATATGCAGCTATTGAGTCTTGGAGTCATTGAGCTTATTTTTTATTTATTTATTTGCACATCGGTTTACAACCTTTGAGCCAGAGGCTCATTTCCAAAGGTACCTCGTCACATAGAGGACAAATACAAATACAAGCATTCTCGGTTCCAGGATATAGGTTACATAGTTTGCAGGCACATGTGATAATGAACATGACAAATATATATACAAGCATTATAGGTTCCAGGATATGGGTTACATAGACAGCAAGCACATGTGATGAAGACAATTATACAGAGATGCCAGTTTGGTTACAGTGGCGCATATTAGTATGACAGTATGAGCAGTCAACAGAGTAGTAGCAGTTTAATCAGAAGTGGTACATACTTGTACGGAGAAAGGGCAAGCAACAGGAATAATGGCAGTACAAACAGAAAAGGGGTAGGATTTAAAGAGGTGCAGTAAGGATGCAGCCCAGTGGGCATTGTCAGGGTACAGAGGGTTGCCCCTCAAATTATAAACAGGTGCAGCTACACGTGTTGAATAGTTCACTTCTGAGTGCAGTTTTGAGTTTGGAAATCATGGGGGCATCCGAGATGGGGAGAGGGAGCGAGTTGTACCAGGAAGGGGCTCTATGGTGGAATGACCTCTGTCCATGGGAGGTCCTAGATCTTGGTACCAGAAAAGTGGCCTTGCAGGAGGTCCGTGTGCAGACCAAGGGTTGGGCTAGGTGGAGGGAGGCTGTCAGCCTGGGTGGGGATAGCCCTAGAAGAGTTTTTTTTTGCTGTTAGGCATGTTTGATATCGCAGTCGTTAGTCTAGGTTCAGCAATGTTGCCATATCATAGAGCTGGCATAAATGTGTCAGCCTAGGGGCCCCATTAATTAGCCTGCATGCCTTGTTTAGGATGAGGTGGATTTTGTTGAGGGCAGTTGTGTCGGCAGCACTGTAGACCGGTAGTCCATAGTCAACCAGGGATAATATAGAGGATGTCACCACAAGCCGGAGGGCAGCGGGGGGGTGACAGGTTTTTTAGTGGTATAAGATACCTAGCCGTACATTGGTGGCTGAGGCAAGTGCATCAATGTGGGTGTGGTAGGTGAGGGCTGAGTTAAAGGTGACCCCAAGGTACTTGTAGGAGTGTACTTGCTCTAGTGGCTGTTTGGAGCAGGGGAGGATATGGAGTGGGAAGTTGCTGGCTTTGTTTTGGGGGTGGACAAAGAGCATTGCTTTTGTTTTCTTGAGAGGGAGCCAGAGTCCAGGGATAAGTGTAGGAATGTTGAAAATTCAAGTAGTGCCATACCTGTACTGTGTCCTGCACGGAAACCGTGCTGTTCAGGGCAGAGGATGTTGTGTTTGGTCAGGTACTCAGTGATTTGCGTGGCAACCAGTTTTTCAAGGGCTTTGGAGAGGGGCGGGAGTATGGAGTTAGGCCGATAGTTCCCGGCTGAGGACCTGTCACCCCCTTTGTGAATGGGAGTAACAATGGCAGTTTTCCATGTAGTAGGGAATTGCCCCAGGCAGAGGGATTTGTTGAGAAGGCTGGTGAGTGGGGCAAGGACCTGATCCAGTACCAGCCGGAGAATGCTGGGGTCCATGGAGTTGTTGCCGAGACTATTGCTTTTTAGTGCACGGATCAGGGGGGGTCTAGCTTCCTGGGCAGTTACCCTATGTAGGTAGAAGCTAGGGTGTTGGAGGGCTGGGGGCCAGTAGGGAGGGTGATGGGTCAAAGAAATTACTGGGGAGGATAGAGCTGAGGTCCATAAAGGATGTGTTGAGGTAGTTTGCAATGTTTGTAGGGTCCGTAACGGTAGTGCTGCCAATGGTGATCTGGGACGGGGAAGGGAGCGTGCGCTCCCATTCAATTGCTTGACATTGTCCCAAAAAGTTCAGGCACACCCCCAGGAAGAGGTGAGGGTGGCTTGATAGTGGTTGGCCTTGGCTTTCCTGATGGCCCAGGTGCACTTATTCCACGCAGCGTTGTAGGCCTGTCTATCAGTCGGCTGGCCTGTTTCTGTTGCAAGGTGCCATAGGTTATCCCTAAGCCTGAGCAACTGTAGTAGGGCAGGAGTAATCCAGGGCACGTTACATTTTTTGGTTCGGGCAACCGTGAGGGGTGCAAAGAGGTCGCAGGCTTTGTTAAAGGTTTGGAGAAAGAAAGCAAGGGCAGTGTCTATATCAGGAGCATGGTGAATGGGAGACTAGTTTGTTTGGGCAAGAAATTGCCTGAGGTTTTTCAGCCCACCTGGTCAGAGACGCTGGCGGAGCGTGTGCTGGGCTGTGGGTTGTGGCAAGGTGGTTACCCAGTGGAATAGCATAGGGGAATGGTCACTGAGTGAGTCAGGGAGGACTTGGATGTCCAGAATTTTTTGGGGGCAGTTGGTGATGATAAGATCTAGGAGGGTGCTGGTAACTCTCTTAGGGTTTGCTCTTGTGGGTTGGGAGATTAGTTGTGTTAGATCAATGGCAGCAAAGGAGTCCCGGGTGGTGGTGGAGGTGGGGCTGAGCCAGTTCACGTTGAGGTCCCCCAAAAGGACTTGTTCAGCCCTATGAGGGAGGGTGGCAAGGTAATTAGTTAAGGATAATAGTGTCGGGTTTTGGTTCTTTGGTGGAATGTAGGCAGAGGTGAGATAGAGGGGGCCACTGCAGGGGTCTGGAGTAAGTTTAAGGGTTAGAGCCTGTGCCCCACTTGCAAGGGCTGGGGCAGGGAGTGCTTGACCAGTGAGAGAATCCCTGGTATAGATCGCACAGCCACCCCCGTGTTTGCCTACACGATCCTCCCAGTATAGGGTGTAGCCAGGGAGGGCAACAAAGGAGTCAGGGGTGGATTTTGATAGCCAGGTTTCCACCAGTGCAATGACGTCTGGTTTGTGCAGCATGACCCAGCATTGGAGGGTGTCAAATTTTTTCAAGATGCTGCATATATTCAGGGAGGCAACACTCAGACCGGGGGACCCACCTGACAGGCTGGTCTGGGTGGGGCCTGGGTTAGGATGTATATTGCCTGTTAGGAGTAGAAGGAGGACTACAGCTCTGGCCAGGACGTGGTGATATGTGTGTTTCCTATGGGTATGAGGGGATGGGGGGGACCTTCGGGGAACAGGGGATGGGTAGAGATTGGCAGGTTGGGAGGGCGAGAATGATAAGCCACCAAGGGGGGCCTGGGAAGGCAGTTTATGGTCCCTAGGGATTGGGAATCTCCATGTTGGCATAGTTTATTGATCTTCTTTGTCCTACAATGTCTCTAGTCTCATGTAACAGTGATGTGTCCGGGACCACTGATTCAGTGAAGGAAAGTACTGCAGCAGTGATCTGAAGATAAGAGCCTGATGTTCTGACCTCCACTAAATAACTCTAATTCAATATTTTAATATAATAATAATGTTCTTGCCCCTCACTGACTACGCAGACTTTCTGTATGGAAGTAGCTCTAGCGCGGCCCTCACCAAACTCGACACCCTGTACCATCGAGCACTTAGGTTTATCACTGATGCCCCCTATTCAATGCACCACTGTACCCTTTACAAAAGTATAGGCTGGGGCTCACTTAACCTCAGGCGACACAAAAACTCTGTACTTTGGATCTTCAGGGCCATCTCCTACAAGCTGCCCCAATATATCAAGGACTGCCTACCCATTCGCACTCCTGGTAACTACCTGCTGAGAAGCTTAACGCGAATCACAATATATATCCCCAAAGTAAGGATGCACTTTGGTCGTGCTGCAATTAGCCATGCCTTACCGGTCCTCTGGAACACTGCTCAAAATATATTGCAGTTTGCTACACCCATTTCAATAGCTGCTTTTAAAAAACTCATTCAACGGTCCTTTCTGGAGCCCTGTAACTGTTTCTGCCATTGAACCTCTGGCTGTTCTACACATCTGCTTGTCCCCCCCATCTGCTTCTAAAGGTTATGAGGGCAGGAAGGAGTGGTGGGTTACCAGGCTATACAAGTAACTCTGAACTTGGTGACCAACATCTCTTCCTACCATCCTGTTCTCTACCATCTTCCTTTGCTTTACTGCTGTCCTTCTTCTCTCCTGCCTGATGCATCCTGCTTAGTGAGGCATATCATTTGTACACATTGTATATATCAATGCATACTGCCTCTGTGCTGCTGTGCATATGCTTGCATACCATGTACATACTTTTTACCCTGTAATGACTCTTATTCTGTTGTAAATCACCTTAAATTCTCGTGTATCATATGTCTGTTGTGTGCCATAACCCAGGTCCATCTTGCAAATGAGTTTTTTTCTCAATGATGTTTCACCTGGTAAAATAAAGATTTGATTGATTGATTTATTGATTTTGTTTTCAATATGTTTGCCTAGGTCTAGCCAGCAGGAGTAAATGTTTTACTTTTAAAGCTTTTAATGTCCTCAAACTACACCCAGCCATGAAAGCACACAAATCACCCTAGGTCATCAGTACTATAATTAATAAAGACTCTAGTTCTTTTCTTACAGAATACCCACTCAGTTAATCTTAAGTGATTGCTGGGCTGTAAATGTAGCCTTCTGTGCCCACTGGATAAGGAAAATGACTTAAAATCACAGTTGTGCTGTTGTAAAATTGACTGAACCAGTACTTGCTAAATCTATGGTCCTGGACTCATCACTGTCACATGGGACACAGGAGGCATTGTATGAAAAAAAAGAGCAATTAACTATGGTAATATGGAGATCTGCAGAGGCCGTAAAACTAGTATGAGAGGTCAAAGAACTAGTAAGTAAACTGAGAAAAAACTCCTAATAGCAAAGAAAGGGAAGGACGCACTAGGTCTAAAACACACAAATCAAAACACTCTGCACAACATGTGTTTTTGCAAATTTTGACTGTAGTGCTCTTTTAAACAGCTGTTCCTTATTTATATCCCTTAGGGCAGGGAAACACAGACAACCTGGAGCCTCATGTTGACCAGAACACTAGGATAAGATGTACACAAAATAGCCGGCCCAGTGGCGCTGAGGGTTGAGGTGCTGGACCCCACACCTCGCTCCACACTGGTGACCCAGGTTTGGAAATGAGCCTGGGCCGTCAGGGGTCAGCAGGGGGGAGAGAGAGGATCAAGCATCCGATGGATGGCTCTCCTCTCTCGGAGGTGGGATCCAGGGTTGCCTGGTGCAACAGTGGCCCCCGATGGAAACCAGTGGCACTGCTATGCACTCGGGTGCATACAGTTGGGGACAACGTCGGGCAGCCATCTCTGGACATGGGTGGGAGCACTCATGTCACGGGCTGATGACATTGCATGCCTTATGTCTGGGGGGGTACCAGAATAAGGAAAAACCCGGCACTGAGGATCAGGCAACAGCACCAGTCCCCCATGCCTAATGTCAGGCTCTCCTTGACTGGCCTTGATTTCCACGGCCACTCCCCATCCGATGCTAGAGACTGACATAATGAGAAGCGCTCAGGTAGGAGGAGGGCGACCCACCCTGGATAGGGTTAGTCGGGGGTGCTGGCATTGGACAGAAGGGAGAGAGAGGCACAGTTCAAGGGACCTCAGGTGGGGCATGAAAAAGGATTGGTTGCCTGAGAGAAGGACCTTGGGGCCATGACCGAAGGGAAAAAGAGTTGACAAAAAAAAAGATGTACACAAAACATTCCAGTTCCTTGAACAAGATTTTAATAAAGCTGTAAACAACTTAAGTGGTTTGAAAATCCAAACTGCACATTTTAACCCTTTAGTTATTGAAAAGGGGATAGTCTAGAGCCAACGGGACTAAACAAAATAACCCTCCACCTTCTTGCTGGGGGGTTGCATGGGTAACAATTTATAAGTCAAGTGAAAAGAAATATAAATTTAATACATAACAAATGATTCAATTGTGCTTATGCATCTGGATGAGATGTATGCTTGTGTGACTTTGATACATTGTGGCTATTCGCCTCTCTATCCGTGAGATATACTACCCTGTAGAGGCACTACGCAAGGAGTCCTAGAGGAGGGTTTCCCCTTATAGGTGCCACAGGAATAATTCCCTTGGCTAAAGGTAGCTTAGAAAGAAGCCCACAGGAAAGAGAGATAAGCCACTGAAGGACGAGGGGTGGATGGTGGAGTAACAAAGAAACAAATCCTGGAACAGTCCAGGAGGAGTGGCCTTTTAAGGCCTGATGGGGGAGTGACATTGTTGCTCCTCCCATTGAACCACAGGCATAGCCTTCCCATTCAATTGTGCTTATGCAACTGGATGAGATGTATGATTGTGTGACTTTGATACATTGTGTCTTTTTGCCTTTCTATCCATGGGATATACCACCCTGTAGGGGTACGACAAGAAACCCTAGAGGAGGGATCCCCCCTTATAGGTGCATTGGGAATAATTCCCTTGGCTAAAGGTAGGTAAGGAAGAAGCCCAAAAAGATTGCCCAAAAGGGTGTTGAGCATCGAAGAGGTGAGAAATCAGAATATATCAAGTCTGGAAAGCAAGTTGATAGATATAGATGGAAAGGACAGGAGAAGAATGAGATATGATGAGGACAAGGAACAAAATGAAAGCTGACAAGATGCAGAAGGGCAGACTTCCTAAGGAGGGCGGGAACAGCTGGGGCCACCATCCAAATCCATCCAACAGCTTAACCTAACTACGGAACCTATGAAAACACCAGCCCTGTCTAATATTATGACCATCAGCATGGAGAAAACTCTTTGAGGAGGAAACCTCTGAGGATCCAAAGCCTAGGTCACCTTCCCTTTTGGCTTAAGGACGTTTTGATTAGTGATGGCTCAGTGACTACAACTAGAGTCAATTTTGGGGAAGAGGAAAAGATTCTGATGTAGATGAAGCTTTCACTCTGTCCTTGTAGTGGGAATGCTGTGGAGGGTTGTGATCGATGGCTCTGCAACTAGACACTCAAAAACAGAGGAGGAGAGAAAAGACCACCAAGGCACTCAGCCGGCCTATACAAGCCTATGAAATAGACCAGGTGAACCAGAGGTGGTCAGATGGAGAATGGCATAGAGAGTGCCTCCGAACCCACTCAGGAAGCCAAAAAGGGCACTGATGATAACAGCCTCACCCCTTGCAGCCTGAAGTTGGAAATTCTACATCCAGAGGTGTCGCAAAAAGTATGGACGACTTACGGTCCACCCAGAGAGAAGACATTCTCACTATGGGTCAGGGAGAAGGATCCCACTCTGAGCTTTGCATGCTCTAGAAGCAGATGTCGTGGGATGTATGATGATGGAGAGAAGCCTTGAAGGCCAGAATGGTTAAGGTGAATTATGAAATGGACGACGTATGATGATGGAGAGAAGCCTTGAAGGCCTGAACAGTTTAAAGTGAGGAGTGAGATGGACGCTGTACAATTATGAAATGAGGCCTAGAAGGCTGGTATGGTTAAGGTGAATTATGAAATGGATGCTATACGATGATGGAGTGAAGCCGTGAAAGCTGGTACAATTTAAGGTGAGGTATGAAATGAACAATGTAGGATGATGGAGAGAAGCCTTGAAGACCTGAACTCTTGAAGACTGGCAGGGACCAAAGAATGAGGATGGATGAAGCAAGGGGTTTATGCGATAGGCGAGTAGTGAAGGAGTAGTGGTAGGGCAGAAACCCCCCAAAGAGAAAACACAGACAGCAAGCTGGCCAAGGGCAGCATACCAGGGACAGGGGAGAAGCCAGGAGAGCAAGAAAGGCCCGCAATGGAAGGCAGGCAGGGCATGGAACAGTCCCGGCCAGGCCATTGAGAAGCCAGGAGTGGTGAGCATGGCAAACAAGACAAAGTGTAAAGCAGCAGGTAGGATGCAGGGGCACCAAATGAGAGTAAGGAACAGAGCCCAATGAGAACATTCCACTTACATGGGAGACACCAGCTCAGACAGTGTCCCCACATGTACTGGGAAAGCCAAACAAACTCAAGTGCAGTAGAGAATATGTGAGAAATATGAGCTTCCAGACTCGAGAAGGTGTCCAGGAATGTGGGGGGCAAGCAAGGTGCAGGAGCAGTGCAACAGGACCACTGAGTGGGGCCCAGGACAGACTAGAAGCGGTGCAGCAAAATGATGAGGACAGAACGTGCAGGGGAGGAGCCAGGATGACAAAAACCAAAAAACAGAAGGCACAAACAGAGAGACATGCCATTTGGGGCATGACTGCATCCATGGCCATTTGATGTTTAGGAATATTTGCCCAAAATAAGGGAATTCAAAGGAAGGTCTAGGCCCATGGGCTACAGCCAGGCTACTCCCATGAATGAACATTTGAGGGTTGGGGAGGAGGTATGAGAGGGAAGGAGAGAGTGAGTCCAGACAGAAAAAGGAACCATGAGGGCAGAAGAACTGGAGCAGCTACAGACATCCAAATGCAGGAGAAACAGAAACACACCAACAGCTCCTGACAAGCAAGCTGGAAAGTCGAGCGGGCAAGGACGGGCTCATCGAGGATAATGGTGTGCACTTGAAAAGGGGGGGGAGCAGTGACCCCAGAGAAACTGCAGGGAAGCAGCAGGTCAGTGGGTCACCAAGCCGGTGAGAGCATAGAACTCAGCACCGGAGGAAGGAAGCGCTGGAAGGCAGACGAACTGAAACAGGCCATAGGCAGCAAGTCAGATGTACCCTGCAGTGGACCTGACAGAGCAATGAACCCCCGGAGGTGCCTGCACAGAGGAGGAGGAGGCCAGAAACCAAGGGCGAAGTTCACACAGCAGCTGAGGAAGGTGGACAAGAAAGTCCGCACAAGCAGAACGGCTGAGAACGCCTAGCAGAAAAGCAGAGAACAGGGGAAGGGAAGCTGGGAAACAGGAGAGGTAGAAATGTGGGCAGCAGCTGAAACTCACCCCAGGTAGGATTGAGTAAGGGAGCAGCAGTGGGGGCAGGGAAGTATGGGTGATGAGGGAGGCAGAACAGGCAGAACGGCGAGATGGGAACAAGCAGCTGGAGGCATGAGGAAAACAAGACAGGCGGCGCCTCCAGCCACAACAAAGAAATGAATCCAGGAACAGTCCAGGAGGAGTGGCCTTTTAGGGCCTGATGGAGGAGTGACGTTGTTGCTCTGCCCATTGAACCACAGGCATAGCCTTCCCATAAATAAAGGATATGGCATAGGTGGGCGTGTGATACAAATTGTATCTTCATGAGAGCTCTGTGACCTCTCGTACCCTCACAAGTAGCAGCTCTCCACCACTTTTTTGGATGAGATGTTAAACTGAAGTCCCATCTGCCTGTTCTGGTGGTTGTTCAGGTGGACATTAAAGATCCAATGGCACTTCTCAAAAAGAGCAGGGGAGTTTTTATTATGAACAAAAAGAAAAGAAAAGTAATGCAAAAATAATCTCCAAAACACCTAAAAGAAAAAGAAGAGAAAAAAAGGAAAAAGAAAAAAATAACAAATAAGAGCAATCAATAAGGTACTCTACTTTCACCAGCGTTGAAAAAAAGAAAATATAAAGAACAAGGCATGGAAGCTTTCCTCTCATAACAAAATAAACCATATCGGAACACAAAAAAAAGGAATACGAAAACCTGTTCCATTCCAAATCAACACCCATCAAGGATCCAGGAAAATCCTTTCCACAAAACCTGGAGACCCCTTTGAGTGAACCAAACTATCTCTATGATAAACATCCTGCAAAGCCGCAAGCACCATCCAAGCAATCACTGGATAAGGTAGATGCAGCTGTTGTAGCACCAATCAACATTGAGCCTACTATAAATAAAATTTCAGGCAAGCAAACAAGACAATCAAAGTGCTATCAGCATACTTCTGAAAACTCGGCAGAAAGTTCCCTAGAAACAGGCATTCATAGGTCATACTTTCCAACCATGGAAGCTTGCAATGCAAAGCCACATATCTCCAAAAGCCTTTGGCAAAAGGAGAGTCCAGGAAGAAATGTTCCATCATTTCTAGAACTGCCTGGCATTCGGAAATGGACAAGTTCGGTCCTCGAGAGGCTTGTGTTTATGATTTCCTCTCACGTTGTCTCCCATAGGAACAAAGCCAGAGTACAGCCCAATGGTGCTGTGGAATTCAAGGCTCCTATAGTTGTTCCAACACCCTTTGGAATTTGTGCAGGAATACAATGCTTAAAGTCTGGTACCTGTGGACAAATATTATTCAAAACCACATCATACAGCTGTTTCCTAGAGGAAGAAACTAAAAGTGATTTGGATATCTGCCATTTGTATAACTTGACTAATGTAGGTCAAAAATAATCCAGAACCTGAAATTTATGAGAAACCACAAGTGGAGGGGTCTGCCCACCTGGATAAAAAATCATGCAATAAATACCAAACATGCAATAAATACTGTACCAACCAATCTCCCTCCTCCCCATCTTGTCTAAATTACTAGAAAAAATAGTGTATGGCTAGCTACGGGTATACTTAGAATCCAGAAGCCCATTAAGCCCGGTTCAGTCTGGATTCAGAGCAAAGCACAGCACCATAACAGCCCTTGCTAAGGTGACCAATGATTGACTCCTAGACCTTGACAACAAGAAGCATGTCTGTGTCGTTTTCTTGGATCTTAGTAAGGCATTCGACACAGTCGATCACAGCCTGCTTCTTTCCTCCCTAAGCACCATAGGCCTGGACCATAAATCTATGTGCTGGTTTGCAGACTACCTCGGAGAATGGAAACAGCAGGTTAAAGCTAAAGGTGATCTTTCTCCATTAAAACCTATGCTGAGGGGCATGCCCCAGGGCTGTATCCTTGGTCCCCTCCTCTTTGCAGTCTACATTAATAACATCAATGACCCCATCAAAAAAGCCAACATCCACTTATTTATAGATGACACTGTACTGTACTTAAGTTGTCCCACGCTGGGAGCAGCCTGTGAAGACCCCCAAGCTGAATTTAACCTTCTGCAATACCAGCTCATAAACAAAAAGCTTTTGCTCAATGTGAAAAAGACAAAAGCGATGCTCTTCTCCCCCTCCTTTCATGCGGCAATTCCTGCTGGGGGGGGGGCTACTCCATAAATTACCACTGTTCTTGGAGAAACACTACAGTATGTAGCTAAATTCAAATACCTAGGAGTTTGGCTCGATCATAAACTTTCCTTCGCCGACCATCTCAAAGAATTACAGAAGAAACTAAGGCAAAGATTAGGATTATTCTACAGAATTAACCACCTGCTCACAAAGGAGGCCAAGATTCAACTGGTTCAAGCTACCTTCCTATCTTTAATAGATTATGTGGACCTGCTCTACAGCCACTGCACTGCCTCTGCACTGGCTAAATTGGACACCCTCTACCACAGAGCTATCAGGTTCATTACTGGCCTTCCACTTTCCACACACCACTGCTCCCTGTACTCATCGTTAGGCTGGACTTCCCTTCACTATAGGAGGAATAGAAATGCCACCCTATGGGCCTTCAGAGCAGTGACCAACAAGCTCCCCTCATATGTCTCAGATTGTATTCCCCGGAGTGTGTTAGGCACCTACTCTCTAAGGAGCTATTCCCTAATTGCTCTCCAAGTTCCAAGGGTCAACACTCGTTTCGGCAGAGATGCTCTAAGCTTCTCTTTACCCACATTGTGGAATGGTTTACAAAGGAACTTGAAGCTGAGCTGCCCTGTAAGCCTGAATATCTTCAAGGCGCTCTACGATCGCTACATGAAAGCACCTTGCAAATGTTTTCCTCACCGCTAGCCCACTAATTCCACAAGTCTCCCTTTCCATCCTGATGCTCGACATGTTTCTACCCCTGGCTCTCACTCTTTCCCTATTAACTCTTCCTGCTGCACCCACATTTCCCTGTCCGCTACAGCCTGGCGTAAGTCCCACCCCATCCATAGTAGTGTCCCAATTATCTACCCCTCCTCCATCATTATCATAATAAACAAGTACATGACGGCCATTGTCACTTTCTGTGGTTTTAGTCCAATGTTTCCCCCAGTCGTCTGTAATATATCTCTCCTCTTCTTTACCTCTCTAACCTGCCACCCCATACACGGCCTCTTTCCCCTATATGTGTAGTTGCCGGCTGCCTCACTCAAAAGATCTCTGCTTATATCCCCTGTATGCCTATGGTTGATTGTACATCTGCTGACTTCTTCAATTGTAAAATAATGCTGTTTTTTTATTATTATTTATTTCAGCATTGTACTGTACTGTATACACTGTATATACTTTTTCTTCCTTGTATATTATTGCTTTTTGTACACCTGCTTCTGTACTGTACTTTGATGTATTCATGACCAGGTCCACCTTGCAAATGAGCCTTGCTCAATGGTACCTGCCTGGATAAATAAAGATTTTGATTGATTGATTGATTGATATTGTGTCCAGACAGTCCTCCTTGTACAATGAGGAAAGAGTGGCAATTTAACAACATTTGTCCAAAACAAAGTGTGAAAAAAACAAGTGGATGTGGCATCTGCACCCCTCCCATATGCAATGGCAAATTCGTATAATTCCGTTTAATGAGATTCAAACAGCTCCCCCAAAGCAGTTGAAAACAAATCCCATAAACTTTAGTTTCTAAGGATAGGGGCAAAGGAAAAACATAACTCGGATTTAGCAGAATGGGAACTAAAAATTATTTGATAATCCAAGCCCATTTTCGTTTGGAAAAGTTCCAACCTTTCTATCTCTGGACTTTTTGGTCACAAATCGCTAACCTGTCTGACCAATTCAGCACAGTCATATCATCAGTCCCAAATTTAATTCCCAAGATCTTGAGAGGGCCTAGTATCACTAAGACATTCGCAATTTGTGAAACTGTTACCAAGGAAGTTCCCAAACAGATTCCATGACTCTTCTGGAAATTTAGGAATGCTCCGAAAAAATGGGAACAGATCCGTAAAACACAAGCCACCTCTTCCCTACTAGAGACATCTTTAATTAATAAACAAATATCATCAGCGTATGCCACGATTTTCAGGGATCTACTCCCACCCCTCAGCCAGGGAAGTCCCAGAATACTGTGGTTCTCAGTAACGTATTGAATTAAAGGATCCAAAGAAAACACATAAAGTGAGGGGCTAAGGGACAGCCCTGCTGAACCCCCGCCCTAATTGGAATGGTGTTACCCACACAACCTTTGTTATAGGAAGAAATAGTTGCTGAATCATATAACTGACAAATCTAGGTAACAAAGGTCAGTGGTAAACCATAAACTAACAATACTCCAAAAAGGTAGTCATGTCTAATTCTATCAAATGCTTTTGATTGATCAAATGAGAACAAAAACCCAGAGTCATGCAGTGGTTTACAATATTCAATAACAACATGCAGTATATTCAGATTCTTATAAATGGTGTGGGAAGGAATGGAACAGGTTTGGGCCAGATGGATTAACAGAGGTGGCACCCTTAAGAGTCTGGTACTGAGTAATTTAGTCAAAATCTTACAATCAGAATTTAAGAGACAAATAGGTCTCTAATTATCCAGGCATTTCTTCTCTCTGGACTTATAAAGAAAGATCAAAAGCCCCTTGGTAAAAGAGGGAGGAACACCACCCAGCTGAAAAAACTTATTAAAGACTGCCATGAGATAGTCCGCCAACTCCATGGAAAAAGACTTATAAAAATCATGGGGTAGACCATCCCACCCCAGGGAAGAACCCATCTGCATTGCTGCCACTACAGTCAAAAGCTCAGCTGCAGCAATGTGAGATAACAATTGAGAAACTGCCTCCTATGGGAAGGGAGGAAATGAGGTAGACACAAAACTGTCTAAACCAGGTATGGGGGAGGAGGAGATCCCAAAATGTTCCCAAATAAAGGAATCAATGGGTTCTGTAAGACTGACTGGATAAGAAACCACAGATCCCCAAGAGTCCAACAGGGTAGTCAAAACTGAAGAATCCACTCGCTCCTTGCATGCAAAGCAGGGATCCCATAAGGAGAGTGATGAGTGCCATATTTCAATTCTGCATCCAATGTTGCTACTCTATTATATAGGTATCTTTTCATTTCAGTTTTAACATTCTGTAAGTGAGTTGCATACTGACCACTGCCATCATTAGCCAGAGAAATCAGATGCTGCAATTGTTGTCATAAAGCAAGGTATCTAAAATATTCTCAACATTTCCACTTTTTCCCAAATTTGATAAAAAAGAGATTTGAGACCCAATTTCGTGTCCTCCCACCATTGACCCCATCCGTCATTCGGATGAGACGTTAAACCGAGGTCCCATCTGCTTGGATTGGTGGTAGTTCAGGTGGATGTTAAAGATCCCATGGCACTTATCGAAAAGAGTAGGGGAATTTCCCCGGTGTCCTGGCCAAATTTCCCTCATTTACTAAAAATACCACCAACAGCTTAATCTGGTTCTAGGTCAGTTGGAATTCATCTGTATCCCCCTCCCCCGGGTCGTGCCTGAAAATAGGCAGGATTTGTCTAGTGCACTTACCCGGTCAACAAAAACTAAATAAATAAATTATCATAGAGGCACAGAACTGATTTTCTAGCCACTAGGGAAATCACTTATGTCTTGGCATAAAGCTGGAGACTGTAAGGAAGCTACATTCAGCCTCCATTGAGGAGGCCCTCACACCGTAGGGAGTGGGAAACCCACCCAAACCTCAAGTTACTCATGATCAGAGAATTCAAAGGGGACCATATGGGCATGCTGTACTACCAAGGAAGGGGAGAAAAAAAATAATCAATCTTGGAGTGTAACTAAACTCCCCTATGATAAATATTACCCCCCTGAGAGTGCAGAACTCTGAATCCATCCAGCAATCCTGCAATCTGAATGACACACTGTAAAGCTAAGGAATCACAATAAATTTTTCTGCCACTGTCAAGCCTTATTGAAAAATCCAAGAAACGTTGAAATCACCCCTTAAAATAATACATCGTGATGTGGCCAAAAAAGGCTTAACCAAATCAAAAAGGGAGAACATTCTGTCTTAATCTGTGGCGTATTAACGGACAGACAACAGAATCTCTCCTGATACCAGCAAAAATCCAGCAACAACGCCCTCCCAGCAGTGAGGTCTGCCAGTCTATCCAACTTAAATGTGGTTCCTTGAAACAATATGCTGACCCCATCGGCCCTATACTCCCCAAAAGAACAAAAAGAGGTTCTGCACCACCAATCCCTCTGAATCAGTTTTAGGTCGGCAAGAGAAACCTTCCAGGTTTCTTGCAAAAGAATCAGATCATACTCTGACTGAAATAACATAGCAAAAACAGCCTTTTGAAGAGAGGGTTTAATTAAACTACAAACATTTAAGGAGGTGAGCTTCAACAGTTCCATAACTCCAGTAGTGCAGCAAAGAGATGGAATTAAAAACACCTCACGTGACCTCCCCATCCCCCTGACCTTTCACAATCCCTGGAGATTTTTTTTTGCTTTTTTCATTTGGGGGCAGGTTGTGGAAAATCCTGGGAAGGAAAAATGGGATCATCCAGAAGCAAAACCTCAGGATCCGAATCACCCCAGTTTTTAGAAACCTGCAGCACTTCGAATTTATTTTTGAGGGGAATGGTGGGGTTCGAAGGAAGCAATATTAAATGTCTGGAAGTGTGCCTGATTGACTGCAGGGTACACAACAAAGGAGGAGGCTCACTAGAACCTTCCCCAGGCAAAAGGAGGGGCCACAGAAAAAGAAGAAGGAATAGACGGGGGAATTACTTAGGAGGAAGACTCTACAGTGGGAGCATCGGGTGATATTTGAGCCACTGTAGAAGGCACCTCAGATAGAGGAGCCCCTGACAATTGTGCAGAACTAAAGTAAAACATCAAGACCTAGGGGCAAGGGTAGGGCTAGAGGCAAGACCCAGGTGGGACACCTGGGTCACATCCCAAGGGCTAGATTTTGGTACCGGAACTGGGGTGTTCTTGTGAACTAGGAGAGTACCACCAGCTAAAGAGGAAGAAGCTGAAGTAGGTTGGATCATGGTACTGGATCTTTGGGCCACCTGTACCAAATCAGCTTGGTTAAACAGGGGTGAACCATTGGAGGAAGCCCACAGGCAATCCCAGAACAGGTTCCCTTTAGCCTCACACAAATTACAAGTGTTCTAGTTCTGACACACCACACTAATGTGGCCAAACTCACCACACAGCTCACAATGTAACTTGTCACAGACACTGAACAAGTGGAAGTGATCACCACACTTGTAACATACTTTGGGATGCCCAGCATAAAAGCACACCCCTTGTTCCCAGCCAAGAAATGGGGAAATGACAGACCCCAAAAGGGACCATCCTCAATAGAACTTTAAATTTCCAGCCCCCAATCTAATAGCATTCTGAGTCAATAATCGCTTCAGGGGGCCCCAAAACATAACTTCTGTGAATCAACCAGCAATGGATAACCCTAACATTGACACCCTCATGACGGAACACAATAGTCACATTCTTGATCAGCGGTTTCGTGAGAGGAAAAGCTAGAAATGGAGACAACAATGGAGTATTCTTCAGTTTCTCGTAAAAGCTCCAGAAGTGTTCCAAACCCAAAGGTGTGGCAAAACTAATATTAAAGTTGTCCTCCCCAGAGATGTGAATAAATTCAAACACCTCTGAAGGAATAAACCCCATAGAATCCTTCAAAAGTGAATTTCCCACAAAAACCCTATCCGGTCTGTCCATAAGGCTTCTCATGTAGCGAAGGTGGACTGCATTTTTCCTATGAAGTAGTTCAGGCCTCTACTTAAACAGATCCGAAAACTGTGGACCCTAGCTGGGCTGAGAGGCATCACCAGGCTCAAGGGAGGAGTCCAATAAGGAGCCCATTGGGCCATGTAGGAGGGGAGAGGCTAATGTTGGTAACTGAAGACCTGGGCCTAAATGGGAGGGGCATGGAGTTCACCATACCTGACTCCTGTTCAAATGTCAGTGGGACCCACCCTGCAGAGATGTCCTGTGTGGTAGGCACCACCTTATCAGAGATGGAAAACAACTCCTGTTCTAAGATCGGCATGGCAGTCCCCTCGGAGGGTTCCTGAACAGATGACAATTCCCCCACAGGGGCTAGAAATCCTAGAGCCCCCAAATGGCTGTTGTAAGATACTTGGGCATCAGCTGCTACCCCCCCAGCACCCTGAAGTAAAAGACTAGAAGGCAAATGAACAACAGGTCCAAAACTACCAGGCAAGGCAGAATGAAGAAGAGTAGCGTCTCCAGGATCCGGCTGGCAGACCTCTTGCAATGGGCTGATGAGAGGAAGAAATGGTTGCGAAATGAACCTCCAACTGTCCTAGCATCCTGTGTTCAACTGAGCATTCAGAGGCAAAAACACCTGGTCCAAAGAGTCTGCCTGCAGTCCTAGTGTTATCGACCACACCGGATCAGGAATCCATCAGCTGTTTGCAACCAACCGACAGCCTGTAGCGCACGTTTCGGGGACCAGGGGTCAGTAAATAATGTCGCAGAGGCTGAATTCACATGAAAGGCCTCCCGAATCCAGCTACGGGCCAAAGAGGAACAGCCCTCTGCACAGAGCAAGTCTCCATCCCTGGCCCCTCTGTATTCCGAGTGTCCGTGAAAAGATCCGAAACCGTCATCTCAGAACAGTCTAAAGACCTACTTTGCCTGAATACCAGCATCCGTCCCACCAGAAGATTGGAACACCAGCCTCTCCAGGTCCCCAGATGCCGGACCACACAGAGCCAAAGATCTTTTGCCTATCGTGCCCCCAGCTGGTACAATGCCTTGAGCTCACTCATTACATCCTCCACGTCACTAGGAGCTTTCAAATCTATGCTTTACTCTCACTTCTCAGCCTCTAGCTCCTGTGACTGCCTTGATTAATGATTCTTCCATCATGGCTGTTTTTACTGTTTTTCATCATCATCCTTCTCCTCCTCCTCTCCTTTCTTGACAAAGGCATCTGAGTACCTCTAACTACTCTAAGTCTGCTCCCCTCCACATATCTCCTCCTACCCTTCCCACCTTGACCATTCCTCCAATGTTTTGTTTTTCTCCTGTGATGTACTGTTTTATACTGGCTTATTGAAACCTTTATAATTTGCTGACCATTCTATGTAACATGTCTTGTTTGTTTGTACATTGATGACGTGGAAAGCTTTGTAAAAGAGCCATTGTCTCAAAGGTAATAATTCCTAGAACAATAAACTAAACTCTGTTTCTCCACTCCATCCATAAGTTTCATGGGACTTTCCTGTGCAAACTATTCTGAGAACTGCAGCTGCGGACTTGTCTCAGTTCCAGAACCAACTGTCTGCCATTATAAATCAGACATAAAAGACTCCGATCCTGCTACCACGAGCAGGAGATCCTCCGATACAGGTATGTTGACTTGATTCATCACCAAGTTAAAATCCTCCTCTCAAGCTACTTCTGTGTTCTCCTCGCACCCCAAGGCAAGAGCTGGGAGGGAGAACTGCTCCTCAGCCTGCCGGCACAACTCCTCCTTGGGTGGTCAGGAATCCACCATCTTGGCAAATGGGATCCAACAACCTACCCACCAAGAGCAAGGAAATTTCCCTGGTGTCCTGGCCAAATTTCCCCCCACTAACTAAAATACCACCAAGCATCCACTTTTTTCTATCTGTGGTCCTTCACCTACCCTTTCCTTTGTGAATACTGAACAAAAGTACTTGTTTAATATGCCTGCTTTCTTCTGATCCTCTTCCACACTCCCCTTCCCCTTTTAGTTTTTATATCCATGCCTTGTTTTTCTTCTTTTCATTTATGTACCTGAAGAATGTTTTGTCCCCCTTTTTTGATGACTTGGCAATGTTTTCCTCCATTTGTGCTTTTGACCTCCTAACTGCCTTTCCTGCCTCCCTTTGTTTCTCCTGATATATTTCCCTATACTTGTGCCTTTTAAATGCACTCTTCTTTTCCTTTACCATTTCTGCTACTTCCCTGGAGAACCATAGTGATCTCTTTTTTCTCTTGTTCTTACTGATCTGCCTGACACAGAGGTTAGTTGCCATTTCAGTTGCCTACCTTATCCCTTCCCATTTTTAATTTACTCCACCCATTTCCTCTATTCCTGGTAGGGTTTCCTTGAGATACTCTCCCATTTTCTTGAAATCAGCCCTCCTGAAGTCCAGGACCCTCCTTTTAGTGTGGTTAGACTCTGGACCTGTCCTTATGCTGAACCACACTACATGATGATCATTGGTCCCCAGGTAGCCTCCCACTGTGACATCCATGACACTGTCTCTGTTTGACAGTATTAAGTCCAGTATCGCCCTCTCCAGAGTGGGTTCTTTAACTAGTTGCCTAAGGGATGCTCCTTGCAGGGAGTCCAGGATTTCCCTACTTTTAACTGTTGCTGCAGCAGGGAGGCTCCAATCCACATCTGGCATACTGACGTCTCCCATTAGCAACACCTCTCCCTTGTTTACCATCCTTTGGATTTCTTCCATCATAACCTTATCTTCCTTCTCCCCCTGTGCCATAGGTCTGCATGAATAGTAGCCCTCCTCCCTGTCTCCAGGATGACCCACAGTACCTCCACTTTTCTCTGTCCCCCCTGTATTTCAGTGGCCTTTATGTTCTCCCTCACGTAAAGAGCCACCCCATCTCCCTTTTTTCTTACCCTGTCCCTCCTGAATCAAGCATACCCTGGTATGGCTACATCCCAGTCCTGGTTTTCATTGAATCAGGTCTCTGTAATTGCTGCTATATCCAGGTCTTCTACTGCCATGGTGGCCTCTAGGTCTGCCATCTTGCTGCCCAGATTATGAGCATCTACACTCATGGGTCTCCATTCTTTATTTCCACCTCCCCTCATTTTGCCCTTTTGCCCTCCCCTATACCACCACTATTTTCTTTCCTCATTCTGTTTCCCTCTTCTGTTTGGTTACCTGTTTGTGTTTGGTTTTTTTGGGGACTTGTTACCCTTGAGATTCTCACTATTGACCCTGTGAGCATGTTGGGAGGGACAGACTATGTCAAGCTGCCTTCTTCTGCCTTCCCCCCCAGCTAGGTTAAATGCTTACTGATGTAGCATTTAAACTTTTCACTGAGGATCTCAGTTTCCCTCCTGGACAGATGCAAGCCATCACCCTTGTACAGGCCTCGATCCTGCCAGGTACAGCCCCAGTCCCCAGTGAACCTGAATCCCTCTTCCCCGCACCTCTTCCTCAACCATGAGTTCAATTCCCTGGTGCAAAGCCTCCCGTCATCCCCCTTGTCCTGGACAGGTAACACTTCTTACAAGGTTACAAATTGTGCTACCTACCTAAGACCCCTCCTCATCTTCCTAAACTCTTCCTGAACTGTTTCTGGCCTCTCCCCAGCCAGGTCATTTGTCCCCAAGTGGACAACAACATCCAGCCTTCCCTTCCCTACCTCCCTGCCTCCCCAGCAATCCTTAGGATCCTTTTTCCATCCCTATCATGCCATGGCAACAGGAAGGCACCTTACCACCCTCTCTTCTCCTTTCCTGTCCCCAACTGAATCCCCCTTATGACTGAGTCCCCCACCAGGATTTGTTTGCTCCTCCTCTGAGGTCCTCTGCTACCCCCTCTGGGGTCTCCACCATGGAAGACCTCCACATCCGTCCCAGCCTCTACTTTGGGTGCCTCTGTGGAACAGTCCAGCCTTGTCAGCATGGTGTAGGAGTTCTATAGTGGTATGGGATTTGAGATGTGCCTCTGCCCCACCACCCTAACCCTCTCCGAGCCCACCACTGTCCAGCTGCTCCTCCTTCCTGGCACCCTTTGAGGTGGCAAAGATGGACTTGATGGTCCCTGAGGTGGTGAGTAAGTCCTCCTTACACAAGCCATCTTGGCCTTGAGTCTGGCAACCTCCTCTGTCAACTCAGAGAGGTGCCTGTAGATGGGGTGGCATCGTAGTCTCCAAAAGTTTCCTTGAAGACTACCTCCCCACAACCGCTGCATTGCACCACTCCTATCATAGTTGCTTTTTATCTGCCTTTCCTGCTACCCTCCAACCCTTTCCTTGCTATAATAATATAACCACCTCCTGCAAACTAACAACTCCCACTAGTACTAATTGCCCACACCCCTTAATTTTTTTCTTCCTTCCCCCTTCCTCTTTTCTTCTCCCTACCTGCGAGTACAGTCAGTCCCCTGTTCACCTGCTCTGATTTACACCCCCACTGTGCTTCTTAAACCTCCCAGAACCCTGGCTAACAACTCCTTTGTGTGCTATTTACCCACCCCTCTTTGAGCTACTTCCTGCCCTCACCCTGTGATGTCAGGATTTGTAGCCTATATAGTTATTGGGAAGTTGAGGATGGCCCTGCTTCTAGATGAAGCTGCAGTAGAAAGGTTCCAGTCCACATCTTGCAGACTGAATTCCCCAACCAGCAGCACTTCCCCCTTTTTTGCCATCCTGTTAAGGGTTTACCCTAGTGCCTTATACAATTCCTCCCCTTGTGTTGGAGGTCTGTATATCACCCCACTACAAATAGTGGCCCCAGTGTCTGTCTCCACAGTGACCCACAGCACCTCAAGTCCTTCCTTTACCTTCACGTTCTTTGCACTTCCACAGTTCTGATATCTTTTCTCCCTCATACACAGAACAACCTCTTCTGCCTTGCTCCCCTCACTATCTCTTTTGAACTGACAGTAGCCTGGTGTGGCCAATGTCCCAGTCATGATTTTCAGCGTACTCAGATTCAGCTATGGCCACTAAATTCAAGTTCACCTCCATCGTGATGGCTTCCAGGTCCAGAATTTTGTTTCCTAGACTTCTTGCATTGGCACACATGGCTCTCCAAACCTTACAAACATACAAAAAGTGCGAGCAGAATAAGGCCTAGTGGTCTATCAAATTTGCTTGTACTACAGAGTTCCAAGCAGCAGCTAAGGACTTGGTTCCCTCTCCTTGCTCTTTCCCTGCTTGCAACCCCGTTTCCTTCCCCCTTTCTGCCTGTGTTGCTCCCTGAAACTCTCTTCAACTCCACTCTTCCTTCTTTACCCTCTTTGTTTCTTGTTTCCTCTACTTCTCTCTTTCTGCATCCCTTGTTCTTACTCCCCTTGTCCTCGTAGAAACCTAGAAACATAGAATGTGTCAGCAGAAAAGGACTGGTAGCTATATCTAGTCTGCCTTATGTTTTCTGCCTATTGCTACATCCTGGACCCTATTTTGCCAGAAGTGTCCCTCCCTCCTCCCTTACATCTGCCTATATACCCATGTGCCTATCCCATGCATACTTGAAGCTCCTCCCTGTCTTTGCACCCACCACCTCTTCTGGCAGGCTGTTCCAGGCATTCATAACCTTTTCTGTGAAGAAGAATTTCCTCACATTCCTCTTAAACTCCCCTCCCAAGCTTCAGAGCATGCCTCTGTGTTCTGGTGCCCCTCTTCCTGTGAAAGAGACTCCTCTTCTGCACTTTTTTCACCCCCATGAGATACTTATAGGTCTCAATCATGTCCCCTCTCACTCGCCTCTCCTCCAGGAGTGCATGTTGTGCTCCTATAATCTCTCCTCATATGGTTTCTTGTGCAACCCCCAACACCATTTTGGTAGTCCTCCCCTGGACTGCTCCACTCTGTCAATGTCCTTGTGGAAGTCTGGCCTCCATAACTGGACACAGTGTAGCAGGTGGGGTCTTGCCAGTAAGTGATACAATGGCAACATGACCCCCTTTCTCCTGCTAGAAATCCCCCCAATACTATGCACCCCAGTATCCGGCTAGCCTTGCCTACAGCCTTGTCACACTGCCTGCCACCTTGAGATCATCAGATATGATTACCCCCAAGGTCATTCTCGTCTCTCTCCTGCTTCGTAACTGTAAGTGCCTCTCCCCATCTTGTACACAGCCCCCAGGTTTCCCTGCACCAGCTGAATCTAGTTTCCTAAAATCCCTTTGCATTCTCTCCACCCCTCCTGGGTGTCCACCCTGTTGCAGATTTCTGTGCCAACCACAAAGAGACATACTATTACCTTCCCCTCCAGTTTCTCAGAAATGTCACTTATGAAGACATTAAAGAGGCTAGTACCCAGTACCAATCCCTGTGGCACTCCACTGGTCTCTCTCTCGTCCCCTGAGTGACTGCCATTTACCACCACCCTCTGCCCCCTATCTTTCAACCAATTAGATACCCAGCTTACCACCTGCTCCCCCACACCCAGGTTGCTAAGTTTCTTAATCAACCTCCTGTGTGATACAATGTTAAAAGCCTTACTAAAGTCTAGATAGGCCTCATCCACTGCATTCCTCTGATCTATCTCCCTAGTTACCCAGTCAAAGAAATCTTCAAGATTTGTTTGACATGACCTCCCCCCTGAGAAGCCATGCTGCCAGTGGTCCTGCAGCCCATTTGCCTTCAGGTACTATATCAGTCTCTCCTTTAGCAGGGTCTCCATTAATCTCCCCACCACAGGTGTAAAACTGACCAGTCTGTAATTGCTGGACTCCTTCTTGCTGCTGCTTTTGTGCAGAGGAACCCCGTCAGCACTCCTCCACTCCTCTGAAACTACCCTTGTTTCCAATGAGGTGCTGAATAGTGTTTTCAGAGGAATGGCTAGTACTGTGCTCTTCTAGTATCTGTGGGTGTATCCCATCAGGCTCCATTGCTTTGTTTTGCTTTAGGGCTTCCAATTCCCAGTGGACTTCCAATAATGGACATATAGCCACTCCCCCAGACCCTGTTAATGCATATCGGTCCATCCCCTCCCTCCTCCACTGTGATGACTGCGCACATGTACTAGTCTAAAATTTTATTTTTTCTTGGTCTTCCTCTGCACAGTCTCTATCCCCCATCTCCTGATCCTCACTATACCACCCCTTGCCTTTCTCTTTTTGCCCATGTACCTGAAGAAAGTCTTATCCCCTTTTTTGACCTCCTTGTGATCCTTTCCTCTGTTTGAGCCATTGCTGTCTTCACCCTCCTTCCTGCCTCCCTTTGTTTATCTAGATATACCCCGCCATTTGGTTATCCATGTACTTCCTAAACACTGTGTTTTTTTTCTCCCTTATCACCTTAGCCACCTCCTTTGAGAACCACAGTGGCCTCTTTCTCCTCTTGCCCTTGATTATTTCCTTCAAACAGTTTGTCATTACCTTAGTTATTCCCTCAATTAACCTTTTCCATTGTGCCTCCACTCCCCCAGCTATCGCCCCTCAAGATATTTAAGGCAGTCTCATATTTCTTTAAAATCTGCTCTCTTGAAATCCAGGACCCTCATCCTAGTGTGATTTTTTCCCCCATCCAATCTGTATGCCAAACCACACTGTACAATGTTTACGTGTACCCAGGGGGCTACTCACTGTGAGGTCTGCAATGCTATCCCTGTTGGCAAGCACCAGGTCCAGCACTGCCCCATCTCTAGTATGTTCTGTAACCAGCTGCTTATGCAAAGCTCCTTATAGGAAGTCTGGAATGGACCTGCTTCTTGTTGTATCTGTGACCAGAATGCTGCAATCTACATCCAGCAGATTAAAGTCCCCCATAATCACTACTTCCCTTTTGCTTTCCATTCTTTCAATGGCCTCCCCCAAACCCCTGTCTATCTCTTCCCCCTGTGTTGGTGGTCTGTACACCACTCCTATGTAGATGAAGGCCCTGGACCCTGTCTCTAAGCCAACCCAAAGAACCTCCAGCCCTTCCTTGTCCCTGCTGTGTCTCCTTGTATCTCTGTGGCCTTTATATCGTCCTTCACATATGAAACAACACCCCCTTTCCCCCCTGCCCTATCCTTCTGAAACATGATGTAACCCAGTATGGATGCATCCCAGCTGTGGTTGTCAGTGCACCATGATTCTGTTGTGGCCACCAAATCCAGATCTGCTTCCACAATGGTAGCCTGAAGGTCAGAAACTTAAGTTCCTAGGCTCCTTGCATTGGCACACATGGATCTCCACTCCTTATGTCCATTCTTGACCCTACTCTTCCCTTCTTTTACGAGTCCATCCCTTACCCTTTCCTTGTTCTGGTACTGTCCTCCCCCTTTTCATCCTTCCTCTAGCCACCATCCCTACCTTCTCACCACCTCCTGACCCTTCTGTCTCTCCCCCCCCACTCCCCTTTACCACTGGAGAAAAATATATAGTAGCCCCTCTACAATGTCACTTATAAAGGCATTAAACAGAACTGGCCCTAGCACTAATCCTTGAGGTATCCCACTGGTCATTCTCCCTTCCTGGGAGTGAACTCCACTTACCACCACCCTCTGTCACCTATCCTCTAACCAATTTCTTATCCAGTTTACCACCTTTGGACCCACTCCTAAGCTTCCCAGATTGCCTACTAGTCTCCTATGTGCAACAGTGTTGAAATCCTTAGTAAAATCTAAGTAGGCCACATCCACCGCTCCACCCTGATCTAACTCCTTTATCATCCAGCCAAATAAATCCATCAGATTCATTTGACATGATCTCCCCCCTGTGAAACTATGCTGCCTTGGGTCTTATAACTGTGGTACCCCGGTGGTGGTAAAATGGATGTTAACATGTGCAGGGTCTCCACAGAAATATAAAAGGGTAAATAAAGCAACTGTGTTGTGATGACACCAGTAACTTGCACACAAATTACTAACACAGGTCCCAAGGAGGTGGATGGTGGCACCTGACAAAGAGAGGTGGGAGTCAGAAATAGATTCCAAATACTTGACAGGATTTTATTCAAACAAACGGAGAAAGGGAACACGGTCACAGGGAACTCTTATCCCTACTCTCCTGTATGAGGAGGAATCTAAACCAAATGACTGTAACAGCTCCACTTTAAGAGCGTTCTATCCTCTATACCCTGTACGAGGGTGACTCTATGCACACTTTCAATAATCAAGTGTAACAGCTCCGCTTTATGAGCGTTCTGTCTACGGAGAACAGCAAATCACTATGTAGTTTCTAATACTACCCTGAGGTGCACCTCTACCTAGGGCCTATTATCTGGAGTACTCCACTCTAAGAAACTCTAAAGCAGGTCACTACAAGACTCTACATATGTCATAAAAGGCAGTTCGTGCACAATTGAGCTTTCTCTGTCATCGAGAAGAAACTGGGTTGTGGGTTATGGAACACCAGGGGAACACTTGGCTGACTGGCTGGACTGAGTTAAAAACTAAGGGAATGCAGAGAGGATTTTGAACAGGCCATGAGTTCTCGGCCACACCCCACCTCTCTAGGATTGCCAGAATTTCAGAACAAAGCAAAGATTTCCTCAGCTCAAAACCCACTGAGGGCCACTGGAATTGAAACACAACAGACCTGGCCACAGTCCACTTCTGGACTGCCGGGAAAAGAAGAAGATACTGAACACCCAGCCACAGCCCACTTCTGGACTGATGGGAAATGAAGAAGATGTAGAACCTCCAGCCACAGCTCACTTCTGGACTGTCAAGAAATGAAGAAGAAGATACTGGGAAAAGGCAGTCTGTGGAATGTAAGAGAACAACAGGGTTCTGGGCACCAAGGCTGGACGAGCCAAGGACTGACATAAAATAAGAAACAGAACAATGATGCAGGATACAGAAACAGAAGATCTGCACGGCACTTTGGTATGGATGACAAGACAAGAAAATGGATGGCAAACTTTGTACTGAGCCAGGCCATACACTGGGAACTGGAAAGAGGAAAATAAGAAACAGGATGCAGCAAACTGAGATGACTGCGGCACTATTCTTCAGGAGGTCGCTGTTGGCTGCTTCAGAGATGCACTGAGAGATGATTTCTGAAGAACTGAGGAAAATTGATCTGGAAGCATGTTGGTGGAGTGACTCTGGAAACTTGCTGAAGACTGATTCAAATACTTTATGACACTGAAATGCTGGCAACAAAGCAATACTTTCTGGCACTGAAATGCTGGTACAAAGAAATACAAGGACAGTCTGTCACTTTTACTGTTCATAGGAATAATAGCAATGCAATGAAAGTTTCAGTTCTATTTGTGGTCAATTATGCAGTCTCAATGTCCAGACCATGGCAAATCTACAGGCACTTTACTTTACTGGGTGAACCCTAGCTTCAGTGGACCTAACTTCCAGGTATCCCTCTAGCTTGATCGGGTTCTTCTTGTTATTGTGGGTCTGTGTGGCTAACTACACTCCCTCAACCTCTGTGGTCACTGATGCTGCTGGGCTCCTATAACACCTGGGGGTCTAAATGGCTAGCTGTGGGCTTAACTCACCCTGTTAAGTAACAGTGAGCCTAACTTGCCCTGGCTAGGTGAACACAGGCTTACCCTGAACCTCAAGAAAACTCAAGCCATGCTGTTTGGTGCCTCAAACAGAATTAAGTCCTGCCCTGCCTGTCTGCTCATCCTTGGGTCCGATGGCTCTCCCCTTCAGACCGTAGCAGCTGTCAAGTACCTGGGCATCACGCTGGACCCACAGCTGGACCTAACCCTCCACATAAGGAACGTCTGCAAGGCCACAAATGGAAAGCTTGGGCTAGCCTACCGAGCCAAAAACTGCCTCACTCCAGCAGCTCGCTCGGCCATAGCTAGGGGGATCCTCCTCCCTACACTCTGCTACGGGCTCATCACCTTGCCCTGCACCCAAATCCAGCCCTCTTGAAATGGGACGGCGCACGATACAACATATGCTCGATCTGCGCCTCTGCCCCTCCCCTCACTCACCGCTGCAATCTCTAAGCACGCCTGAGTGGCTCCTGGAGAAACACCCAGATCAGATTTGGAAATCTCATTGACAACATCATCCGCCGGCCACCCTCCTGCTCTTGCCCTTCCCCAAACCCGGCACCCCTTCCTATCTCCTAAGATCCAGGGCGTCGCTGGATCGCCGAGTCCCCAGAACCCGTACCCTTGCAGGTGATCAGGCCTTCCACACCCACGCCCCTAAAATGTGGAACTCACTCCCTGTACTAACACGGTCCTCCCCCTTCCATACCAGCTTTAAGGCCTCCCTCTGGAACATTTTAAAACCCTCTTCAGCGTGTCCCTTCACCTCGTAGCCTTCTAGCACAACCCAACTATTTTCCCACCCAGGCTAATTCCTGGATGGGGGCCACAGCGCCTCTGCACTTATCCTCACGGACCACGCTGAGTAATTGTACCTGACTAGGCACTGTTTGCCCTCCCCCCCCCTCGGGCACTTACCCCCAGTCCCCTCTCCCCGGAACATATGTGTTACGCACAGTCAATCCCACTCCGTACTTACTTTCTCCACTTTGATCACGTCCCACTTAGTTCTCAGATACTGTCATGCCACCCACGGCTGTCCCTACGAAGCCCGTCTGCCCTCTGTAAGCTTCCCTAGTATGCCTTACTATTCAAATCCTCCCTGTACATATCTCCACTGGAATATTTTGTGCTATTAAGTCGTTCTGATACTGTCTTACAACCCAATTACCCTGTATGTACCACTACCGTACTGTTTTTGTACTTTCAGTTATTCTAATACTGTTGACACCTGTTGTAATCCCTGTGATGCCTGTTATTCTCCGTATCCTGCACTGACTGTAATCCCTGTGATGCCTGTTATTTTCTGCTTGATGCATTGTCTTTCTCACTGTACCTGTACTCACTTTACCTGTAACCCTCCCGGGTTGCACCTGAAAATAGGCACTTGGCTGTCTAGTGTGCTTACCCGGTAAACTAAAGCAAATAAATAAATAAATACATTTTAAGAGGCAATGGGCCTAACTTGCCCCTTTAAGTAACAGTGGGCCTGACTCACTCTGTATGTAGCAGTGGGCCTGACTTGTCCTTTGAAATAACAGTGGGCCTAACTCACCCCTTTAAGTAACAGTGGGCCTAACTCACCCTGTATGTAATAGTGGGCCTAACTTGCCCTGTTAACACCCTGGTCCCCTCTGTGGCAAAACCCCTTGAAGACCTGGGCCACCCCTTTTGTTCTGGGCCTCTCTTAACAAGCTCCTTTTAAATTCCTGGGCCTTTCTTAGCTGTGCCCCTTTTAAATCTCAGGCCTGGCTGAGCCTTTATGTCACTCATTGAGCAGCCCTGCCTCAGCTCCGCCCCTTGTTTCAATAATTCCACCCTTCCCTTTTAGGCCTTCACTCCTGACCCCTCTCTATGGGTGGTGCTATGCCCAGAGTGCATTAATATTCATGAGCCCTCAGGCCCTGGGCTGTCCAGCCCCTGCAATAGTGTCAGAGCACTAAATACAATTCTTTTAAGGAAGAAAACAAAAGTTCTGGTGGCCAGCATGCTTGAATGTGCTGCCACTAACTCACTGCTCCAGACTAGGGTGCAGGAAAGCTGGATCGGGAGGTGAGAGGTGTTGCTGCAGAGGGAGGGCTTCAAGCAGATGAGCAGTCAACCGTGCGAAGTCCCAAACCTCAGCACAAATGATTCGGCACTGCTACTGCCGTCTACGGGGGACTGAACTTTACTTTTAAAATTAAAAAACAATAAAACAGGTCAGCCCAGTGGCACTGAGGGCTGAGGTGCTGGACACTACACTTCGCACCACACCGGCAACCCAGGTTCGGGAGTGAACCTGGGACAAAGAGGGTCAGCAGAGGAAGGAGAGGATTGAGCATCCGGAGGACAGCTCTCCTCTCCTCTCCAGGGTGGGAGGGGGATCCATACTCGGGGTGTCCGATTGGAACCTGGTGGAAGCCGGGGGCACGGCAGGCACAGAGTTGATGTTGGGGATGGGGAGTGGTGACGCCGCCAGCAGTGCCTTCATGTAGGGGTGTACCATTCCTCCTTAGAAAAGCATGGAAAATACCTGCAGACACCGGGAAGATGAAGTGCATGGAGCCTGCCCCCTATATACCCTCGCATGCCTGACTACCCCCAATCTGATGCCACTTACATTATCGGGGTGTCTCTCACCCCACCTCAGCCTCGCTCAGGGGGGAAGCCACAGCTACATGGGGACTGGGTGGCAAGTATTGGGCAGGACAAGTGAGTCAGGGGGATGACTCCTTGGCGCTGCCGAAGGGTCGGGGTCCGCAGGATGTAGGAGGGCTAAAATAGAGATTTAAAAAACAGTGAAACGGGGCACCAAGCCCTTCTGATGGGGCCCAAGATGTCTCTTCTGGTGTCCGATGACACCGCAGACCAAACAGCACATTCAGGTAGCTGTTTTCAGTGACTGGAGGCAGAGGGGCACACAGGAAAGCTCTCAGAGACAGCTTCAGCCCTCCTGGCAAGCTCTTCTCATCCCTCCTCACTTTCTGTGTCCTCTCTCCTCCACAGTCACCACAATTCTCCTAACTGATAAATATTTTTTTGAAACTTAACACTCTGGGTTCTGGTGCTGGAAGACAGAGCAGATGCCACACAGTGGGCATTCCATCTGCTGAGCCTGGTATTCTATATGCTCAGCATGACATTCCATCTGCTCAAGCTGGCATAAAGGGCTAACTTTTACAAGTCTTTAGCTATGTACATTTATTTAAAACAGGTTTGTGATGACTGGATCAGAAACTGGGTACCTGGGTATGTTCTGGGGCACCTTATAAGACTGGGCACATTTCCTATTTTTTTCTTTCTGTTGTGCCCCCAACTCTGGGGCACTACATAACCGACTGGATTCAAGATATTCCACAATCCTTTCCTTCAGCAGTGATTTCATTAATTTTCCCACCACTGATGTGAGGCTGACTGGCCTATTATTGTCAGCCTCCTCCCAGCTACCACTCTTGTGTAGTGGGACTACATTTGCCCTCCTTCAGTCCTCCAGAACCACTCCTGTTTTCAATGAGCTGTTAAATAGGACTGTCAGAGGTGCAGCTAGTATTTCCCTGAGTTCCCTCAATACATTTGGATGTACCCCAACATTTGGATGTACCCCAACTGGTCCCATTGCTTTGTCCACCTTCAGATTAGTGAGTCCCTTCAGGACTCTCCTCCAAAAAAGGACTAGTGTCCACCTCCCTCCCCCCAAAGCTGCTGTTGCTTTTTTGTGGCCCCTCCCCTGTTTCTTCCTGTGTGAACACTGAATAAAAGTATTTCTTCAGGATGTCTGCCTTTTCCTGGTCCCCCTCTGTGCAGTCCCCCCCTTCCCTATTTAACCTTACACTCCTACCCCTTGTCTTCCTCTTTTCTGTCGTATATCTAAAACATTTCTTGTCCCTTTTTGTTACCTCCTAGGCTATTCTCTCATCAGTTTGCACCTTTGCATTCCTTACTGCTTTCCCTGCTTCCCTCTGTTTCCCCTGATACACCTCCCTATCCTCCTCCCTCTGCATCTCCTTATACATTCTAAATGTTGCCCTTTTTGCCTTTACCTTTTCAGCCACCTCTTTTGAGAACCATAATGGTCTCTTTTTCCTCTTGATTTTGCTCACATGTTTGATGCAGTGGTTTGTTGCCTTTACTATGCTCCTTTTCAGCTTTTTCCACTGTTCCTCTCCCCCTCTCAGGCCATCCCCCTTGCCAGGTCATCCCTGAGGCATTCACCCATCTTTATAAAATCTGCCTTCCTGAAATCCAGGACTCTCACTCTTGTGTGGCTAAGTTATGCAGCCATCCTTATATTGAACCACACCGTATGGTGATCACTGGTCCCCAGGTGGCCTCCCACCTTGATGTCTACAATACTGTCCCTGTTAGTGAGTACCAGGTCCAGTATTGCCCCCTCACGAGTGGGTTCACTTACCAGTTGTCTGAGGAACATCCCCTGCAGAGTCCAGGATGTCCCTGCTTCTAGCTGAAGCTGCTGCTGTGAGGCTCCAGTCTACATCCAGCTGGTTGAAGTCCCCCACCACCAGCACCTCCCACTTTTCTGCCATCTTGCCAGTGGCTTCCACCAGTGCCTTATCTAATTCTTCCTGCTGTGCTGGAGGTCCGTAGATCACTTCAGTGAGAATAGTGGCTCTATTCCCCATCTCCAGCATGACCCACCATACCTCTGCCACCTCCTGTATTTCTTGTATCTCTTTTGCTTTTATGATTTTCCTCACATAAAACACCACACCCCTTCCTCTCCATCCCACTCGGTCCTTCCTGAATAGAGTACAGCTTGGTATGGCCATGTCCCAATCATGGTTTTCAGTACACCATGACTCGGTAATGGCCACAATAACCAGGTCGGCCTCTGCCATGATGGCCTGTATGTCCAGAATCATATTTCCTAGACTTCTAGCATTCGTACACATGGTCTTCTAGATTTTGTATCTACTCTGCTTGTTGCCCCCCTTTTTTCCTTTTTGCTCTCCCTCCTACCGCCCTCCCTTTTTAATGCTCCCATTCCCTTTCCCTCCCCCTCTACCTCTACCACCCTGCTTCCTTTATTAATTTTCACCCTGGGAGATTCCACTTCCATCAGGCCCATCAGGTTCTCCTTACTTTCTACTTCAGCCCATGGTGGTGCAGTTTCTGACTCCCTGATTCCTTCCCCCACCCCGTGATGGCTAGTTTAAATGTTCGTTGAAGTAACATTTAAACCATTCACTGAGGACTGCAGTTCCCCTCCTGGATAGATGCAGGACATCATCCCTGTATAGGTCTGTATCCTCCCAGGTGGGTCCCACTCCCCAATATAGCTGAACCCCTCCTCACTGCACCCTGAGCAAGCTACCCATCTATGACCCCCACACCCAACTCCCTAAATCCTCCTGCACTATCCCAGCCTTGTCCCTAGGCAGATCATTAGTTCCCAGGTGGACAATGACATCCTGCTTTCCTTCCTGTCCTGCTGCCCTAGTGATCCTTAGGATCTGCTTCCTATCCCTCTAGGCCATGGCACCTGATAGGCACCTAACCTGATCTATCCCCCTCACAGTCAAGTCCCCCATCAGAAGTTACATTCTCCTCTGGGGTCCTCTACCACCCTCCTTGACATCTCCACTATGGGGGGCCCCCACTTCCTCCCTGATCACTACCGCAGATGCCTCCTTTCAACAGCCCCACCCCACCAGAGAGTCCTAGGAATTACATAGTGGTACCGGTTGAGGAATGTGCCTCTGTTCCACCACCCCTACCCTTCCAGAGACCACCACAGTCCAGCCATTCCTCCTCCCTGGCATCTTCAGAGGTAACGGTGGCAGACTTGGTGGCCTCTGGGTTGGGGAGGAGATCCCCCGAATCCAAGCCAACCTGGAGTTTAGCAACCTCCTCTCTCAGCCCAGAAAGGTGTGTGCAGATGGGGCAGCACTGCAGTCTACAGAAGGTCTATCTGAAAACTGCCACCCCCCCGCCACTGCACTACACTACTCCCAGCATTCTCAACTTCTATTCTTCCTGTACCACCTGGAAATACTTTTGTACTCTTAACCTGTTAGAGTGTTTCTAGTTTTTCCCTTTATTTGTTTGCTTATATTTGTGTTTCCCTGTGCCTTGTTTAAATCTCTTTATACTCCTATCTTAGACAGGATGTTGCATCTGTTCCCAGTTTTGGCCTACCCCTGATCTTTAACCCTTCCCAGCAGTGACTGTTACACAATAGTGAACAGGTTCCTTGCCTTAGCTGACTGGCAAATTCCTCCGCTTCTCTGCTTTCTTCTGCTGATGCCGACTATGCCAGTCACCTGTTCCACTCCTTTGCTGTTCCACTCATTCACTGGGACATGAATGTGCTGGACAGATGGAATGATTCTAGATTTCTCTTTTTTTTGTTTGGTTTACCCTTTGTTACTATACCCTAGGTAGATTTCTATTAGGTTTTCCCCTTATGGTTTTAAAAGGACATTACTAGCTCTCTCCTTTTTGTTTAGCCTAACCTTGTCACCTGACCCTAGAGAGGTGTAACCCCCTATGGGGGATTACCTTAATTGCCTCCATTTCTCCCATGCTCTCAACTACCTCCTGGTGTCTCAGGTGCCCCTGATTTTCTCTAAATTCTCACAGCCACAGCCCGAGTCCTCCATTGTGCCCCTGGGCCCCCGAGACAGCCTCCTACATTTGTTTTGCCCATAATGGACTTCAGGAGTGATAATAGAGCCACCGGCATTTTCCCAGCTTACATCCAGGCCAGCCAGCAGCTTGCGCATGCAGAAGCGCGCTCCGGTTACCGAACACGATTGCGGTCAAATGAATGGTTTTCCAGCAGTCCCGGTCCCCGTTTGGGAGAGGTCAGGGACCAGTGGCCAGAACAAGGCACCAGAGAACCTCACTTCTTTATAAATAAAGTGCACAAACGCATCCCATTTTGGCTCATGTATATTAATGAGGGCAGCATTAATATTCATGACCAGCCTGTCCTAGCGCAAAGGCACATTAAATATTGGTATTAATGACAGGCACAAGAGTGTAAATAAATGTAAATACTTGTGAGTGCTTAAGAAGGGCACAGAGGGAGCTATTAAACTGTGTTTTTTTTTTGTAAATAAACAGTAAATACTCTGGCCGAACCAGGACTTTTATTGTGGGGACATTGTATGGACTGCAAGGGGACTGTGTTTTTAGCAGACATATTTGCAGCTAGCCAGCCAATTGTAAACTACAGTAAGCAAGGATTCAGAGCAGAGACTCTTAGGACTGTGCCAGGGATTCTTGGGACTTTGCCAGGGCTTTGTGGTGGAAAAGCAGGGACTAAATTTAGGCGCCCAAACAGGGAGCCTATCAGACACTGAGAAGGCCTAATGAATATTCATTTTTGGGACAGACAAGTGGATTTAGCCAGTCAGGAGCTGCAAAGAGCTCCCAAAACCACAGAGACTTTTCTGGCTGAATTCAGTTTGGTGTGAGTCTCTCCACAGGGAGGGGGGCTCTGGCCCTCTGCTAAAGAGAATGGGACTAGTGTGTTCCGTGGGGACCCCTGGTCTCTGCTAAGAGAAATGTGGCTACAAGAAATTGGAGTCGCTGGCCTGGGGTTGCCAGATATTGTCCACCAAGGCTGGCATTTTGCCTTTGCACATTTTTGGAAAATTGTGGGAGAAACCTGAACTATTTTCATTTGTGTGAGAGCTGCTAGATGATTGCCTGCAATTGTGATAGGGCTGCATAAATGTTTCTTCCTCAGCAGTGAGAGTGCTGATGAAGCCTGCAACTTCAGGAAATGAAAAGCTTTCTGAATAATTCGGAGTTAGTAAATATCTGCTTATATGTACAAGTTATTTGGAGACCTGCTTGGGACCGAGAAGCCCAGAAAGTCAAGAGGTGCTCAAGTTCTGTCTGCACCCTGCATTTGAGCAGCACCTGGTATAGGGTGGACATCTGTTGCAAGAGACCAAAGAAAGGTCCAGTGTTTGAGAATGTTTGATGTGACTGTTTAAAAGTGCCTACAGGAATGGAAGGGGAGTATTCTGAGTTCAGAGTTTTTCCTGACATTGCCTGTGAGGACTGTGAATGTTCAATTGGAGCTGCAAATGTCAGCATGGCTAAGAGGGACTTTGATATTGTGATTTGTGCTTTGAGAAGCATCTGAGAAAGTGAATTACTGACAAGTAAAGTGCTATCCTGGTTAGGAGTCATGCCTTAAGCTCCTGAGTTCTGTTTTGGAGAGAGAAAGATAATTTGCCTATGCATGGATTGTGCAAGTTTTAGGTCCACCCTAGCCCTAGGGGAAAGCACCCATGTTGATAAACTGTGTCTTGAAAGCTGAAAGAACCATGCCTGCCATGCTGGCCGCATGGCTGAAGAGGTTGTGACCAACTGAAGCAACCAGAATGTGCTGAATATAAAATGTGCGGAATGCAAGAAAGAGACTGTTTTCCAGATCAGCCTGGGAGTCAGCCTGATAGTATGCCAGCTATGCACTGCCATATGTGCTTCCTCCTGAGGGGCATAGCCTAGATGTAGGGGTCTGAAGTGTGCCGGCCCCAGTCCCAGCCTAGTCTGTTCCAGAATGTCACTTCAAGCCCAGAGAAAAGGGGCAACCATGAAAGATGCTAAGAAAGTTCCAGCCTGCAAACTGCAAGAGCCTGGTAAAGAAGGGCAAGCCAAAGCTCCTGTCTGCACCTCAGTAAAAGCTTCTCTACACCTTTATGAACATATGAAATTTTCCAGCAGATAAAGACCTAGAGGTCTATCAAGTCTGCTCGAATGTGCAGCTAGCACCCCTTATTCTGCATCCCTTATGATGACATCCAAACCTTGAGTAGGCAGAGCCATCTCTGCCACCCTAAAAGTAACTGTAAATAGTTAATCCAAGTTCTGCTAAATACAAACGTCAGGCCTAGAGTGTTAAAGATGAAAGTTCTGCCTTCCAAGATCAGCCAGAATTGTTTAACGATAATTAAAAGAAAGAATGCTAACTTGATTTTCCTTTTAAGGACCCCAGCACTGGCCATCTCAGCTGCAACTGCATCACGCCTGCACCTAAGAACTTAGTACTGGGTACCCAGGTCTAATATGTAGAATTGCAGGGTTCTATAATAGTCTGAGACTGGTACCAGTGTGGGCATTGGGCATATGTGTTTCACCATCCAGAGCAGATAGTTAGACAGCCCAGTTAATCCTGAAACCATAAGAGGTTGGTGGGTTGCCACTGTGATTAATGTTTGACTTTAAAATGAGAAATGATTATATTGGGCTCTATGCACTATGCGGATGGGGTACGCAGAAATTGCGCGTAGCCCGGCCATGTAGCTGCACACCCATGGACAGGTATTCACCACCAGCCACCACCTGTCCACAGCCCCACCCCCCCTGGCATGCAGGACTCCTCAGGGCAGCTGGGGGTGGAGTCACGGACCCGGCCAGGCTTCCAATCGGATGCCTGGACTGGGACCAACAGTGGATCCCATACACGGCAGGGAATTCATTGGCAGTGCAACCCGTGGATGTCCAAGGGCTGGTGGCTGTGATGGTGTGCAGATGGCAATGCTGCTGGTCCCCCGATGGCACCAGAGAGGTGCCCAGGGACAGGCTGGGGAAATGGCAGTTGGTGGTGTGGGGAGAAGGCACTGTACCCCGCCGTTAGCGGGCGTGGGCAGGCAGTGCCATTCAGGGGGGCCGGGTCAGCATCCAAGTCCTGTTCCTCTGTCTGGGGGGGTGCCCTGGTGGGGGTCCAATGTGTGCTGGGGAGGGTGGGAGGCACTGGGTGGCCGTATGCAGTGGCCCTGGTGTGTGGGTGGGCTACTCGCCTGTTGTCAGGCAACTCCCGCTATGTTCAAGGGGCACATAGAGGGCTTACAGCAGGGTTCTCCCTGGTGTAACCTGTGCCCCCTGTGCACCACCATGGCCAGCACCACATGCTTTAGTGCATGGCATGTAGTGCTGGCATGCCCCTCGTCTAGCCCCCAGTGCGTTGCTCTTCACGCGGCCAGGGAATCGGGTGCATAGGCACTGCATGCCCCCCTTGGTGCATCCTGCATGGGGGGTGCATAGGGTGCGGAGTGGTTGTGCACCCCAGATATGTGCGCATAGCCACTCTGCCCCAGTAGTGCATAGGGCCCATTAATTGCAATGCAAGAATGCCAATCTGAAATGACAATTGGCAATTAACACCTCATGTAAATATTTAACCTTTGCTTCTAATTCACCCATCCTAACCCTCACTCCCCTTGTAAATAAATGTTGGTTAACCATTTTTTTATAAATCTGGTGGCATGAGCATATTATTAGAGTGAGCCTTTACTTTCTGAAATGTTGAAGTGTGGGGTTTTGGTTATTGTTCCATGTGTGGGGTGACATAATGGTATTGTGGGTGTGTACATCATCCCAGGGAGTTGTACCAGGTATTATCTAGCCCACTTAAAAGTAAACTCTGGGTGGAGGCACTGCACAATAATGTGATCTTTGGGAAAGAACTAGTTTAATAACAGAAAAAGGAACCCAGGCCCCTCAGCCTGGTTTGTGGCCACCCAGGCAGGTGTAGTAGCCCATTGGGAGTTTGCTCCCAAGCTACATAGGGCTTTTCAAAGTTTTCTCTTTTTTACTCCCTTCTTACCCTTAACTTAGATACGATTTCCCCTTTCTTTCCCCTGGTTACCTTTACTCTCTATAAGGTTCTTTAAGTTTCCCCTTTGTCTCCCCATTTACCTTTATCCTTGATAAGGTGTTCTATCAGAACTCTCCTTCACAGGTGCTTACAGTTCATGTACTCCTTAACACAGTTGGCAACAAGTATACAGGTAGTCTACCTTACCTTACTGGACAGGCAGAGCTCCCATCAAGTTTGAAATTCACAGCCATATAATATGGCAGCCCTTTAAAAAGAGGTAACAGGGTAAACAAACTACTTCAAAAGGAAATTAGATAGATAATGTCCCTTAATACTGTTTCACCACAGGAATTCATTGAAATAGTGGATTTCTCCCCGTAACTTAAGAATTGAATTCATTTATTGAAAATGTACTGCTTAGTGGCTATAACCTTATGCCACCTGTGTCTTTGTCACTGTCTTGTCTTTGTACATCTGTATTCTGTGCATATTTAGTTTTACTTGTTTTATGTTATTTCTTCTAGATTTCAGTTGGAGCACCTGGAGACCTTTTCTGGGGTTCAAATCTCATCATCTCTGTGAATATTAGAGTAAAAGGGACACTAATATAGTCCTGTTTGGACTTGTTTTCAACAGGAACAGAAGTAATTTATTTTTAAGCACACTGTGCTCTCAAAGTGTATAAGGAGTTCCACTGATCTTTGGAATTACAGACTATGTGATGTCTCAGTGCTGGTATCAGCTCCTCCACTCCCTTTCTTATTCTACCCTTTATGTCTGCAGCTACTTTACATACCTATGTATGCAGTAAACTTAATTGTTTTTTTTTTTTATTTTGGAAATTGGTAGTGTGGTTTTAAGAATAATGTGTATTTAAGTTCAGGGGGATCTGGAAGATGACATGCCCCTGACGAAGGCCGTTTGGTTTGGCTGAAGCACTGGGGCCCTACTAATCCAGGTCAAACTTGGATGCTTGGATATATAAAATAAGATACTTCATTTTGGCATGAACACTGTTTCCTATTGTGATTTTTGGAGTGCATGGTTCACACATTTACTGTTGTACTTGGGTTGGCAGTCCATTCCTGGCACCCCCAGTATTTCTAGTGTTGTGCTGCATCTGTGTTGCTTTTGCAGAGTTCCCTGTGTGCCTGCTGATGCTGTCACTTGCGGACATCTGCCAATGCCAAAGATTCTAATCTCTACACCTGTTCCACTCCTGTTCTGTTCAACTCACATGATGAAACATGACGTGAATGGGACATGTTAGGAGTGCTGCCTTTTAATCTCCCCTAGGGACCTCCTTCTGGCTAGACTTCCTGTTGAGCAGCAGAGTCCCTGATTAAAACTCTTCCTGCCACGTGATCCTTCTCCTCCATTTGAATACGACCTGTATAGAGAGGGAGTTGCAGTCCTGCAAAAAAAAAAAAAACACTCAGAAGTAGGTTAGCTTGATATGTGGATTCCAAAATATTTTAGTTTCAGCATTTTAACCATGTTTAATGTTCTTGCTATACCTAGCTAGCAAAACAATAAAAATAGAGGAAACAAATCAAAAGTTTTGGTGATTGTTTTAGAGTTATAATTTAGTTTTCAATGCTGACAAAATATTTTATGTGGTTACTGGCGCTCTGCCATATGTTATTTAACACTGTTGGTTTAGTTGCTTTCAGTTCCAACCATCTGCCCCATGCCCTCTTGGCTTAAACAAGTTGCAATTCCTACCCTCTGATTGTACTCCTTTGTGACTCCCTTCTCCTCCAATGTTTGGATCAAATTCCTGTTTGTATTAGTTGTGCTGAAATTAACAGTCATCCAATTTTCTGAGACCCCCGCCCCGTTGCTGGTTTAAATATGCTCCTTTATTTATTTATTTAGTTTTTGTTGACCGGGTAAGTGCACTAGACAAATCCTGACTATTTTCAGGCACGACCCAGGGGAGGGGGATACAGATGAATGCCAACTGACCTTGAACCAGATTAAACTGTTGGTGGTATTTTTAGTGAATGAGGGAAATTTGGCCAGGGCACTAGGGAAATTCCACTAGTCTGTCGGTAGGGGGCTTTGCCGTCTGCTGCAGAGTCAGTCTCTACCTGTTCGATCATGGAGAAGGACGTGGAGGAGTGTGGTGCGCTGACTGCACCATCTGTATCTGAAGCTACTGTGATGGAAACGGTTCCTGTTGTGGATATTACCTTAATGGCTGCTGCGGAGCTCTCTGAGCCTGTTTTGGATCGTGTTGTTTTGCCGTTGGAAGAGTTGAATTCGGGACCGCCTTCCTCTCCTGTGCATGAAGCTGCGAGCATTGATGTTGCTTCTTTACCTTCTCCGGCTGTTGTTTCTGCGGCACGACCTTTACCAATGGAATTGCTTTCTCCTATGCTCCAGGGTGTACCGAGAGGTCTTTCGGAGTCTGGCAGGAGTTGTCAGGTTACACTGACTGACCAGAATACTCCCACGATGGGCGTGGCAGCGGAACGCTCAGGAGCTGCTCTAGTGCACACGCCAGTAATCTTTCAAACTGAACCCCTAAACCAGGATAGTGTTTTGACTTTTTCCTTTACTGCCCCTCAACGCACTGTTAAACGGGCAGTCCCACGGAAGGGATGGGCAGACTCGGTTCTGGATGATATGGAACAGTGGTCAGTGGATCATTCTCTCAGGGCGGCGGGATGGGTGCGTTCACCTGTCTCTCAGCAATGGACATCTGGATTTGCCCCGATACGTATTCCTGGAGTAAAAATCACTGCGAAGTCCCCATCACCTACTCCTGTGCTTTCTCAGTCTGTGGGAGGTTCCTTGGGTGAAGTATCTGACTTACATCTAGATACTGATTTGGAATTAACCCCTGATCCTAAAATTGTTTTTCCTTTATGGACTATATTACCTCCTCGGGTTTCCAGGTGTCCTGTTTCTTTGCCTCATGCTCTTTCTGGTGGTTGCCCTCCAGGGTCCCCCCCCCCACCTTCTACTACTTCTTTTACCCGCTTCTTTGGGGGGTGATAACGTAACCTCTTCAGGGGGTGATAATACCAGCTCCTCTAATACGTATGCTTCCTTTTTTAAAAAGAAGGTGCTTCCAGCTAGACATCATAATGCTGTGTGTATTGTGTATAAAGGTGGACTTGAGGTATTTCCAGATAGGGAATATGTGGGGAAAACGCTGCTTAAGCATAGTTTGCAATTTATAGCCACTGAATTATATGATCTCATACATGTCTCTGGAGAGCATTCCTTTGACGTCAGCTTTAAATTACAGGCTGGTCTACAGGTATTTTGGAGCAGGTATGGGACGGTGAAGAATACCCCACTGTGGGCTCCCTTTGAGGTCATTCCTCTTACCAGACCTGCTCAGAAGTCTGTCACAGTTCTCTTTCGCAATGAGTGTGTCAGTGTGACTGACTTGCTCTTTTGGCTTAAACAACGATGTACTGTTTTGGGAGCCCCTGAAGCTATTTTTGATAGTGAAAACATTTGGACGGGGGGTTGGAAGATTAGGGTGATTCTTCAGGAATTGAATGGTTCCTTACAACATTTGCCAAATTCCTTTTTTTTGGGGGGGTGACCGTGATGTTTTATTTTACCCAGGCCAGCCCAAATCTTGTTATAAATGTGGTGCTTCAGGTCACCTTAGTAGTGCCTGTGACAAAATCTGTTGTTCCCTGTGTGGTAAACTAGGTCATATGTCCACACATTGTTCCGAAACTGTCAATTGTAATTTGTGTGGCCTTTCTGGTCATACCTATGGTGAATGTACACAAGCTGCTTCTTCCAAATCTGGTTCTGGGGACTTGGAGGAACAAAGATTGATGGTAGCACTTGCCCAGAGGGTGCATGTATGGTCTAGGGATGCCCCCTTGCCATCAGATTCTCAACCATCTTCTGATCTGTCAATGTTGCCCCACCCTCCTGAATTCCGTTCTGACCTCCCTCCTGTAGTTCAGATGCCTCGGGAGGCTCCGGCATCAGTGGAGACTGCTGAGCCTTCTCCTATCTCTTTAACCCTTCCTTTGCAGGGCCCAAAGACTTTGCTTGTCCCTTCTTCTCCTGCCATGCCACCATCTCCCCCCCCAATGACCCGGTCGTTGACCCCGAACAACAGGTAACACGCTGCTGGAATTGGAGATAGCCAGCCCCCAAGGTTCATAAAATCTCAGAAACCCAAACTTCCAATCGCTTTCAACCATTGCTTTTGGAAGCTGATTTTCTGGATAAAAGCTCTGAAGTCTCGTCAGAAAGTTCCTGTTGTGCTGATCTCTGCTCTGATTCTGAATCTAGTGAATTAGGTGATGTTCATGAGAAAATTGCAGGCCCCCTGAAAGGGAAGCCTACCCCTAAAGGGAGGAAGAAACTGGCCTCTGGTACTGGAAAATCTAAGTCACTTAAACCCCCTTGATTTCTTTAAATGAGCTTTTCCAAACAGCTGAAATTTTTGACAATTAATGTCAATAGTATTAAAAATCCACAAAAACGTGGTGGAGTCTTTTCCCACTTGATGTCCACCCATGCGGATGTTGTTTTTCTACAGAACACTAGATTGCACACAGCCCTTGAGGTTAGCTATGCTAAACACGACTGGTACAGGGGTCCTTCTTACTGGTCTATGGGTTTGGGTGCATGTACTGGGGTGGGGATTTTATTTAGTTTACCTTTTCAGCTTATAAAATTGATTGATTTGGTGCCAGGGAGGGTTCTTTTGTTGGATGTCAAGATGCGTGACACCTATTTTCATTTAATTAATATTTATGCACCGCAACGAAAAGCTGATAGGGTGGACATTTTCTTTCAGCTTCGGCCTTTTCTTTTCTCTGCACAATCTGTGCTTTGGGGTGGTGACTTTAATTGCGGTCTCACGCTTCAAGATCGTTGTAGTGGTACCTCTATCAGAAAGATTTTTTGTGACATGTCAGCTTTACAATCTACAGTTCACTTAACTCACTTAAAAGATGTCTATAAGTCACTCCACACTAGGGGGATACCTACTTTTCAGAGGGGAATACATGCTACCTGAATAGACCCTTTTTTTCCTCAGTAAACGGATTCCTGTACTAGCCGCACAGGTGGACTCTGTGGCTTATTCTGATCACAAGACTCTTTCCGTGGTAGTAGGGGCATGGGAACCCCCTCATGGCCCAGGCCTTTGGAAATTTAATACATTATTACTTTCCAAGGGTTCATTACTCCAGCAGATATTATATTTGATTGGTGGGAAAAATACTTTGTTTCAGTTATTTGATAATACTTTTCTCTGGTGGGATAGTCTTAAATCCGATTTGAGGACTTCCTTATTATGTGAAAGTAAACATGTCTCGGATTCTGAGAAGTTGAAATATCAGACGCTCAGACAGCAGCTGCAGCAATTGATGAGTTTAGCATATACTACCAAACATGATTATGGGGATCAGATTCAGCTTATTAGGCGGCAAATTCAGGTATTTCACGAGACGCAAATGGCATCCTTGACTATGCAACAGCGTTTTGGTACACAGGGATCTTTGGCGGAGGTTTGCCCTTTTCTTAGTTGCTCTTCCAGAATTCAGCATAAAACTATGTCAGCTGTATGGGATTCTGATATGTCAACTGCTACAAAACAACTGGATATTATGTCAGTAGTGTCTAAGTATTTGGGGAGGCAGTTTGATACACAACTTACTGATACTACTGCCTTTTCCCACTGGTTTCCTTTTTTGGATATTCCTGCCCTCTCTGGGTCTGCGGTCACTGCCCTTACCTCAGCTATTTCTCCCGTAGAGGTCTTGGAGGCAGTCGCTGCATTACCCAAACGGAAGTTACCAGGCTTGGATGGTCTTCCCTCAGAATTATTTGCATTAATTATTCCTCATATTTCTCAGGAATTGGCCCAGGTTTATAATTTTATGTTATATGAGGGTTATTTTCCCATTCACACAACTATGGGAGTGGTAACCTTATTATATAAGAAAGGTGCTAAGGAAGATATAAATAATTGGAGACCAATCTGCTTGTTAAATGTTGATTTTAAAATTCTTATGAAGATATTGGCTATCCACTTATCTGTGGTTGCATCTTGTGTCATTTCCAGTACCCAATCATGTGCTATTCCAGGCAAGGTGATAACGGACCAACTTTTAGTACTGAGGGATGTTTTTGATTCCGGCTCTTTTGTTTCTACCTCTGGCCTGATGGTATCTTTAGATCAGAGATAGGCTTTTGATTCCATGGAATATGGGTTTTTATGGATGACTCTCTGCCGCTATGGTATTCCAGATTCATTTATTGCTTGGTTACAGGTTATTTATCATTGCATCTTTATTAAACCATTGGTAAATGGGTTTTTGGGGCCTTTGGTTCCGGTAAAAAGGGGTGTCCGTCAGGGGTGTCCCTTAAGTCCTTTGTTATTTTTTTTTGTATTGACCCTTTACTCCGGTTATTGAATGATATTCGTTTTTTTACCCCGGTTCTGATTTCTGATCATCATGCCCCATGGACTGCCACCGCTTATGCAGATGACATTTGTCTACTTCTGAAATCAGAAACTGATTTAAATAGGGCGCTTGAGTTTTGTATTCTTTATGGTACTGCTTCTGGTGTACATTTGAATAAAGACAAATGTGTCCTTAAAAATTTAGGATTGGCTTTTTCTGCAACCTATATGGCTGGTATACCAGTGACGAAGGGTCCTATCTCTATTTTAGGGATTGCCTTCGATACTGGTAGACAGGATCTTGTTAACTGGGATTCGAAGCTTGCACAAGGGAAGGCGTTGGTTGATGGTTGGAATAAGTATCCTATGGGAAAGCTTAAACGGGTACACTTGATCAGGACTTATTTGTTGCCTTTATTTTTATATGTGAGTATGATTTTCCCTCCCCCTAAAGAGCGGCATGCTACTCTTTCTGGTTTATTTTTCCAAGCAATCTGACGTAGTAGATTGAATCCCATTAAAACGAACATATTATACCTCAGGGTGGCGGATGGCGGATTGAACATGATTAATCTGATCCTATTTTTGTTTTTTCAATTTTTGTTTACTAATCTTCATCCTATTTGTAGTCAGCAGTTTACTGTTTGGTCACCCTTTTTCCAAAATTGGATTCAACCCTGGTATAGTGGTTGGTTTTCAGATACAATGAAAGTTTTTAAATCAGTTCCCTTCTCTCCTGTTTATTATAGATTTATTTTTGTGCACCTTAAAAGTTGGGGTATTACATCTCAACTTTTATTGCATTATTCAAAAAAATGACTGTACTCTGTAGTGCAGGACAAACATTTTCGGGAGCCCATCACTCTGCCTTTATGCCCCCCATCTTTGACACCTGATGTTATGCGATTGTTTCGTAACACCCGAGTACCTTGTAAATTTTGTGATGTTCAGTGGCTTTGTTGCCATGGAAAGCTGAATATTAAGGCTAATCAGAAACATGAAGCTTTAAATGAAAGATTTTGTAGTAGGCCTCAGTGTTTGGCACAATCCGAGACTATGTTTCATTTATTTTTTACATGTTCTTTTATTCACTCCTTTTGGTCTTATGTGGCTACTTGTTGGAACATGTTACCTTTTCAGACGGTCTCTTATGAGACATTGATTTACGGTACCTATGGCAGAGAATGGTCTCCTTGGGACTCTGGTACCTTATCTGTGTTATTTTCCATTATTAAATGGTATATTTGGAACGCTCGTTGTTTGTTCACACTTCAACAAAAAGTGATGACATATGATGATATTGTGGGGAGTGTTTGTCAGGAAATGCATTGTTTGTATCATAAAGAAAAAGCTCACCAAACTGCTATGTATATTCAAACCGTATGGCATAATCTTCCTTGGATAACTGATTCAGATGTTCCTGTTACGTGAAGTAGTGATTTTGTGTTTTCTTCTTGTTTTTGTATGAGCTTTTTGTTGTGATGGTGTACAATACTTAATAAAAACAAAATTCCCCTACTCTGCTGCTGCGTTGTAGCCAGTAGGGGGACACGCTGTGTCTGCAGAATGGCAGATGATGCACAGCCTCTTACGGAGCAGGATGTGCTGTTGGTGGCTCCTGTTGTGATTTCAGCGGTAACAATGATGGATTCTATGGACGTTGTCCCTGAGAATGGGATGCTTGGTTCTCCTGTTATCGAGGGTATGGTCATTGAGGCTACTGGTATGTCGCCAGTTCAGGAGATTGCGGCTGATATGACTATTTCGGTCAACCGCCCTGTGTTGCCATTTCTGCACCAGAGGATTCAATTGCTGCTATTTCTTCGGGTCTCGTTGCCAGTTCAGACCATTTTTCTCCACCGGAACTTCCGGGCATGGAGCCTGGCCGGAGTGAGTTGCTTGCCGGAGCATCTGCAACAAGTGCAGCTCCTTCTATATCACAAATGGTACAAAAACAGTTTGGACTCAGGACTGATTCCTCGGATTTTCTTTTGGACTGGTCTGCAGATGCTTTCCTCTCCAGATCTGGCTGGACTCGCAAGGCTTCTGTGAAATGGATTCCGGACCCTGACTGGGTGGACAGTGGGCCTACCTCATCTACTTCTATGCATGCCACCAAGCTGAGCTCAGGTATACAATCTGGACATAATTTTATTTCAACTGATGTTAAAAAAGGTGCGCACCAGGTTCAGAATAATGCTGAGGCCACTTCTGGCCCTAGTACATCCTCGGGGGGGGAGAGGTTTTGGTCAAAAGGCTGCAAAGTCGGGCATTTCAGATGGTAATCAGCATATTCCTATGGCTGACTTATTTAAAAACAAATTAGAGCAGGCTCCTAGGAGAAATGCTGTGAGGTTGCGATATAAGGGTGGGCTTTCTACTCATCCTGACAGATATGATATCGCTAATCAGTTGCTTAGAGGTTCTATGCACTTTTATCCCTCTGATTTGTATGCCCTGATTCTTGTCTCTGGGGAGGATTCTTTTGATATAAGTTTTCGACTTAATAGCAGTTTGGAAAAGTTTTGGGAGAAATATTCCATCCTTAAAACTACCCCCTTATGGACCCCCTTTTTTGCCATACCTCTTACTAGACCACAGATTAGGTATGTAACCATTATGTTCAGTAATGAAGGGGTGAATATCAGTGATATTTATCACTGGCTGCAAAATTGCTGTGATATTCTTGGCCCTCCCAAGGCTCTTCTGGATTTAGAAGGCATTTGGACTGGGGGGTGGAAATTTAAAGTTAAGTTATTTCGTGTTAATTCAGATATCATCCATTTACCTAATAGTTTTTTTTTAGGTAAAGACAGAGGTGTTTGTTTTTATAATGGGCAACCCAGGGCCTGCTATAAATGTGGCTCTCGGACACACATTAGCAGTTCTTGCGACATGCTAAAATGTTCTTTGTGTGGGGGCTATGGCCATTCTGTTGACCTATGTGAAAACATTTTTCAATGTAATTTGTGTGATAAGAAGGGACATGTCTTTCATCAGTGTCCTTGGGCCAAACAGAATAGGGCTGAAGGTTGGGACCACGATGATTTAGTTTATAGGGCCCAGGAAAAACACCAGGATTCCACTCCTTCTGCTCCTTCTGTTTCTTGACCTGAGTCTGCCCCTTCAGAGGACTCTCCTTTAGTACTCCTTCCTGATTTTTTTTCCCCTGTAGCTCAGCCTTCTTTACCGCCCATACAGGACCCTGCTCCTCCTCCTATTTTAGGACCTGATACTTCCATCACTGTTAATGATCTACCTGTTGAGACTTCCATGCCCCCTTCCTTATTTGAAACTGTTAAGAGTCGTAGATTCACTAGGTCCTCTCTTAAAACTCCCTCCCCTTGTCCCATTCCTACGGAGAATATTTTTTCCCCCCTTCAAGATGACTTGGGGGATTCTGATTTGGAGTCAGATACCTCGCATAGGTCTGAGTTGGTTACTGAGGATCAGGAAAGTAAATCTACTGAACTATTTAACGAAAAAAGGGAAGAAAGGGAAGAAAAGAAAGGCTAGTAGCAGTTTAAAGGGAGGGCCTTAATCTTTCTATGAATTAGATGACTACTTTGAAGCTGGGATCTTTTAATGTCTGCAGTTTAAAGGCCTATAAAAAACAGATATCTCTTTTCTTTTTTGACTCTCTTGATGTTGATGTCCTCTTTGTTCAGGAAACACACCTCTCCTCTCTTGCTGAGGTAGAACAAATAAAAAGACGATGGCATTGGGGCCCTTCTTTTTGGACTTTTGGTCTAGAGGCTGCAGATGGGATTGGTATTTTATTTAAATCTACTAAATTCCACGTTACCAAACTTATTGATGTTCGGCCTGGGCGTGCTTTGATGCTTGATTGTTCTCTTGGGGATTTTGCCTTCCGTCTTATTAACCTCTATTCTCCTCAGCTTAAAACTACTAGAATTGAGCCATTTGATGAAATTAAGCCCTTTTTATATACTAGAAAACATATTGTTTGGGGGGGGTGACTTTAATTGTACCGTGGATACTAAACTTACTGGTGCCACACAGAAGAAAATATATTGCGATTCACATGCCTTGCTACATATTACCTCTGGAGCCAGTGTAAAGGATGCTTTCTGGACCTTACATAAAACTGGGACTGGGGCTACTTATCATAGGCATATTTATGCTACTCGTATTGATATGTTTGTTGTATCAAAATATCTTATCCCTCTTTTTTGTATATCTAAACCCTCGGAATTTTCAGACCATAATGTTTTATTTTGTACTTTAAGTTTATTTACTGTCCCTCCAAAAATATTTTCCCCTCATCATCGATGGTGGTTCAATATGTCCCTTTTAGATTCCCCTCTTTTTCTTGTATTGAGTTTTTTTTTTTTTGCAGTCCGGGACTCTATTATGTGTTCCTATGACTCTTTGTTGGATTGGTGGTTGGATACCAAAATGGAGCTTAAACAGCTTATGCTTTCCTTTGGCAGACACCGAGCCAACTCTAATTATTTACACTACCTTCTTTTGAGAAATCAATTGTATAAATTAATGTCTCTTCCACCCCATGATAAAACAGGATTTACTTCTCAAATTATTGAAATTAAGAAACAAATGAAAAACTATCAGTTTGATAGGGCTAAATCTTTGGAGATGGAATTTAGATTTGGAAGGAAGAAAACACCAGCATCAGATCCATATGCGGCATGTAAACAATGGTTGGATAAAACCCTGATGACTCACCTTTCCACAATAAATGGTACCATGGTATCCACTGATTTAGAAATGTTAACAGTAGTACAGCAGTTTGTCAGTTCCACGTTTAATCCCATTTCTGATGCTACTTCTCCCTTATTTTCTGGGTTTACTGCACCATTGCCCCAGATACCCGCATCCATGGTACAATGTTTAGTACAGCCTATATTGCCTCAAGAGGTTGAGGCTGCTATTTCCCAATTAAGTATTGGTACCTCTCCTGGAATGGATGGCATCCCCAATGATTTTTATAAAACCTTTTTGTCATATATGTCCCATTTTTTACCCTTAGTTTTCAATTCTATGTTATCTTCCTCTTCTCCCTTTCATGGTTTCAATACTTCTCTGGTACATTTTTTTGGTGATTGTGAAGAGAGTCAGACCAGCCAGATTGCGAAGCATAAAAGGATACGGCAATTGCACGCCGCCTTCCACTGAAAACGTAGTTGCAGCTTCACATCCACGTAGCAAAACACAGGTGCCATCCTTACATCCTTCACATAACAAATTAATGTCATTTTTCATAGGGGGGCTGTGGCCCCCCATACCCCCCCAAAAGTTAACATGTAATGTAAAAAAAATAAATAAAATTCCAAAAAAGATGCAGTAACGTATGATCTGTGTCAGTTACGCAGTAAGCGTAGCTCCTCGGCTGGTCCGACTCTCTTCACAATCACCCATTTTTTATACAAGTCAGGAGATAAGACCCTTTTGTCTAATTGGAGGCCTTTAAGTCTTTTAAATAGCGATTACAACATTTTGGCAAAAATTTTTAATAATAGATTACTGATGGTTGCTGACATCCTTATTCATCCAGTTTAGACCTGTGCTATTCCCTAACAGATGTATACAACACAATTTATATCTTTTGCAAGATTTGTTTGAAGCTAGTACTAGACATCATCTTTCTGGGTTTGTGGTGGCCTTAGACCAAGCTAAAGCTTTTGACAAAGTGCATCATGATTATCTTTTTCCCCTTTTATTGCAGTATGGTATTCCTAAACCCTTTGTGTATTGGATATCTTTGTTATATGCTACTGCAACTATTATTCCTATGGTTAATGGGCTTTTTGGAACTGATGTCCCTCTCACTATTGGTGTCAGACAAGGCTGTCCCTTAAGCCCTCTTTTATATTCCTTTGTTTTGGATCCTGTGATTCGGCAAATACTTTGGGACACAAGCATTATAGGTTTGGCCCCCTCCCCCTTTTTGCCACATGAAAAAATTATGGCTTATGCTGATGATATTACTTTATTAGTTCAAGGTGTTCCCTCCTTAACTAAGGCTTTGCAGATTTTTTCCTACTTTGGCTCTTTTTCTGGAGCTATGCTTAATATGGATAAAAGTTTTATTTTTTCCTTGAACTTTGCAAACCCCACATCTTTAAACATCTTAGGGATTCCGGTGGTTTCTACCCCTCACAAAACTTTGGGTATTTGGTTTGGTCCGGGTGATTTGGCTACTTATAATTGAGATAAGCAGTTACATATAGGGGAAGACAAGGTTCATAGATGGAAAGGTTGGAAATTTGGGAAAAAGAAGCGGGTTTTGATTATTACACAGTTCCTACTCCCTGTATTCTTATTTTTATGTTATGTTTTCCCTCCTTCGGTGCATCTTGAAACTAGAATTCTTAGTCTATTTTTTCAAATGCTCATGGGCAATAGATTGAATCCAGTTAAAAGGGACATTACCTATTTGCCTATTAATAAAGGAGGATTATCTATGATTAATTCTATTGTTTTTTATCATTCCCTGTTCTTTTTTGGTTACTCTAATTATTTATGGACTTCTGCTACCTTTTCCTGGCAGTTTTGGTCACAATTCCTTTGGTCTCGTTATTTTGATAAATGGACATTATTACCCCCTAAAATTCTCTCCTCAAACTCTTTACCTACTTATGGTCTGTCTTCTATTAAGAAAATGCAGCAATGGAAAGTTTCTTTTCCTACTCTGATGGCTTTACCTAGAAAGTCTTTTTACACCTTTATTGTTTATGATGTTCAAAAAATTGTTTTACCGTTGCCTGAATGTGTACCTACTAAAATGTTGTTTTCTTTGCATAAATTGATGGATTTTAGGATCCATCCTCACATTTGGGATGTTGTGTGGATCTCAATTCAGGGAAGATTGGGTGTCCGGGGTAATTTAAAATATAAACCCCAGACTGAGAGATTCTGCCCGAGACTTATGTGTCTCAATATAGAGGAGAATATGCTTCATTTTTTTTATTACTTGTCCCCATAGTCAGCTTTTTTGGCAGGATGCAGCTTCACATTGGCATTTGCCTTTTCTAACCCGTATTTCTTATCAAACCATTATTTTAGGTGATTATACTGGGGTGTAGAAGTCTTATCATAAAAGTACTTTGAATGTTTTTTTTTTCTTTGTCCAATATTTTTTATGGCAGGCTCATTGTCACTGTGTACTGCAGCAACAGCACATTTTAAACATTACCATTATTTCACAAATCGAAGATTGTTTGCTATCTGTTAAAGAAAATAATGTTCATAGATTTTCAAAGGCTAAAGTAGATACTTTATGGAAACATTTTTTCTTCCAAATTATGTATATATATATATATATATATATATATATATATATATATTTCTGCTTTATATAGACATCTTCCTTTATATACTTGAGTATTTCTGATGTATTATTGTTTTTCTTGTGATATTATGATTTTTTTTCAATAAACTTCCCCTACACTTTTCGATAAGCGCCATGGGATCTTTAACATCCACCTGAACTACCACCAATCCAGGCAGATGGGACCTCGGTTTAACAACTCATCCGAAAGACAGCACCTCAGAAGTGCAACACCCCTCTCATGCTGCACTACAGTGTCAGGACTGGGATATTAACCCCAGTGCCAGATGTGGGAACTGAACCCACAGCCCTCTGATCTTGCGGCCTCAGAGGCGAGTGTGCTACCTACTGAGCCACTGACACTGTTTACACATGTACTGTTGCAGTGATTTAACTTGCATTCTCTCTCCCCTGACTGATTTAAATGCCCACTCAATGTCTTTCCCCACAGCTCTGCATGATGGCACAGTTGACAAACACCACACTAAAAGTGATGCCTTACATCCTCCCCTACTTCTGCACTCATGGATTGGTCTCTTACAGTTGCTGTGTGCTTGTTTACCTAGTGCTAGTCACCCAAGAGTGTACCACCCTGCCTGCATCCCCTTCATCTTGCGCCCCTACCCTAGGGGAGTTTTCTCCCCTTGGGTCATCCCTCCTTATTGCTTCAACTTGCAGGGGGGTAGTTTATGCCTCTCTTGGTAATGCTGCCTCCCCTCCTTGGATAGTTTAAATGCTCATCCAAGATACATTTAAACTTCCCACTGAGGACTGCGGTCCCCTTCCCAGAAGGATGCAGGCCAACACCTCTGTAGAGGTGATATCTTTTCAGATTGGCCCCTCTGACCCCATTGAAGCTGAAATTCTCCTCTGTACACCATGCATTCAGCAACTGTTGAAGTTCTTGGTGCACAGTACCCTATCCTCCCCTTGGCCATAGACAGGTAGCACCTTGGCGAATGCAACCATTCATGCTATCTTCTTTAGACCCCTCCCCAGTTCCCTGAATTTACCCTACACTACCCCTACTCATCCCTCACCAGGTCATTAGTCCTATGGAGGGCCATGACATCCTACTCTCCCATGACCTGGTGCCTTAGCGATCCTTAGGATTCATTCTCTATCCCTCTGAGCCAAAGCACCAGGTAGGAAGCTAACCTCCATCTCCTCTCCTCTCCTCTTTCTGCTCCCAAGTCTATCCCCCTCATGAAAGAGTCCCCCACCAGCACTGCTTCCTCCTGTGCTGGGGGGACCTCTTCCTCCCACCCTGGGGTCTCTCCTTCCAAGGACCACCACATCCTCCCTTGCCACCATGTCAGGTGCCTCCTCCTGGCTGTCCCATCCCACCAGAACAGTGAAGGAATTTTGTAGTGGCAAAGGCTGAAGATTGTGTGCCCTACCCATTCCCACCCTCCCAGAGCCCAACAAGATCCAGTTGTCCCTCCTGTACCTAGGCATCCTCTAAGCTAATGGCAGTAGACTTGGTGGCCTCTGGGTAGGTCAAGAGGTCCTCTGGATCCTTGCTAGCTTGGCTCAGAGTCCAGAGACTTCTGTCCTCAACACAGAGAGGTGTGTGCAGCTGGGGCAGTGTCTCAGTCATCAGAATGTGTCCTGAAAGACTGTGGCTCCACAGTGATTACACAGCTCCACTCCCATATCTATTTACCTGCTTTACTCTTTATTACTTCTTAGCCTAGCCTTGCTTGTTCCCTTCTGCCTCCTTTACCCATTTCCTGACTTCTGTCCTTCCTCTGTTTAGATGTGGTATATTACTCCACCCTAGAGTGGGTGTTGCCTGCTTTCCATTCTATCAGTATCTTTGTTAGCTGAACCCTTCCCAGTACTCCACTGCCTCATTGCACTGCTTTTTTAACTAATATCCCTTCTTTTTCTTACCTGAACTTGCTAAGTCACCTTACCCTATATAGGGCATCTCCTGTTTCCCTCTGATAGTAACCACTTGTACCTAAGCTCCACACTAGTGTAACTCTGCCCTTTTCCCACCACCTATATCTAATTACCTTGCTTTTTAGAGCACGCGTGCAGAAAGACTGATTCATGTTACCTTGTCTTGTGTCTCCCCAGCAGAGACCCTTGCAGACTATAGCCCACCTACGGATGTCAGCTGATGCCTTAGACACCTTAGGTCAGCTTTTCCAGTGTTGCTGTGTTCCACTTATGCTCTGGGACACAAGTGTGTTGGGACATGCTGCTACAGCAGCCTTCTATCCCCAAACATCCAACTAACAGCTAGTGGCCTATTGGCTGCTTTCACTCACATGCACTAAACCTTCCACAAACATGCAAGCCTTTCCCTTTTGTTTCACACAAGCCCTACAACCCCCTCCCCCAAGTCAGAAACCCTCCCAGCAAACTGTTAAACAATTATAGCATGTGAGACCAGAAATGGGCTGCAAAATACAAATGTCTTACCCTACAATTGCAGCAGCAGTCAGCCCCAAGACTTCCTCCCACACTGAGCAGCCAGATTCAGAGTCTGTTTTTTAAATCCCAGTCCAAATGTCACTCACCTATTGGCTACTTCCAGTCACATGCTCTAAACCTTCCACACCCACATAAAGCCTTTTCCTTTTGCTTACCAAAAGCCCTAACACCTCTCTCCCTCCCCAGCCAAAAACCCTCTCAGCAAACTTTTAAACAATTTCAGAATGTGAGGACAAAAATGTGCTGCAAAATACATATTTCTTACCCTTTCAATTTTAGCAGCAGTCAGCCCCAGTACATTTTACTACAAACCATGGCTACAACAAATACAGATACAGTGATTCCATTTCATTTTATTCAAGGTTAAAACACGCTAAGCCAAAGCTCATTTACAATGGGAACCAGTCACTATTCATAAGGAAAATACTTGTTTATTGTGTGCTCAAAATAACAAGGTATGCTGCAACAAAAGCAATGACTTTTTTAAAATATGATCTGAATAAGGCCGAATTGATAAAAGGAAATATTATTATAACAGCTGTAGCAACACTAAAACAAGCATTTGTCAATGCCGAATGTTTGCTTGCTGGCATTGGCATTGGTAGTGTAGAAGTTACAGAGTTGCATAATAGGAATGGCAGTGAAGTATTGAGCTGAAGCCAACCCCACCACCACCCTGCAGAGAGTGACAGGCATTGGGGTGTGCCTTTGGGTTGTCAGGCATAACGACCACACCATTTCCCCACACCCTACCCTGCAGGCACTGACAAGTGTCACGGTGTGCCTCGGGGTCTTTGGCCCTTATGTGCACCCCATTCCATCAGGAAATACGGTGAGATGGGCGCAGTATAGGAGAATGGGGTGAAGTTTGGGCCCGAAGAGTCCATGGCACACCTTGATGCCTCTCACTGGCTGCAGAGTGTGGGTGGGGGTGGAATGGTATGAGCACGACAGGCAAGAATCCCAAGTCACACCCCTGATGCCTGTCATTCTCTACAGGGTGGGGCATTATGGTCAGAAACCCTAATGCCTCAGGCATACGTTGGTATTTTCACTCCAAATTTTCAACATGGTTTTTTTGTGACCCCCAACTTATGAACAGTGGCAATATCAGTTTGTTAGCCGAAAACTGCTTTTGCACAGTGATTATGGCATTTGGCACCACAGGTGCAAAAACACATTCCTAACAGGATGTGAAAAATGACAGCGGTACTGTTCATGGGGAGGTGTAAAAAATGGCAATGTTGAAAATCTGCTGTGAAAATCTTTAAAAAACTGGTGAAGTCACAAGCGTGCGTAGAAACTGTGCAACGCACACCCGTAATGTAACTAGTTTGGGGATTTTTTTACAGCAGATCATTAACACAGGCATTTTGGGACCTCCGATCATGAACAGTGTCAGTGTGATTTTCTTTATCTGTCCCGAACAATGATTTCCCACAGCGACCATGCATTTCTGTGCTGAAAGTGTGAAAACACATTTCGGCCATGTTGTGGAAAATGACAGCTGTACTCTTCATAAGGAGGTGTGGCAAAATGCCACTGGTGAAAATCTGGACTGAAAATATTACAAATTCATGAACTTACGAAGGTGCGTGGAAACTGTGCAATGCTCACTCGTAACACAGTTATTTTATGGAGTTTTGTCACCAAATTTTCAACATAGCCATTTAAGACCTCTGCTCATGACCAGTGTCACTGTGATTTTCTTAATCTGTCCCAAACATTGTTTCTCACCGACTATACCACTAAGCTACATATGCGGAAACACATTTTGGGCGAGATGTGAAAAATGGTAGCTGTACTGTTCATAAGGAAGTGCGGTAAAATGGCACTGTTGAAAATCTGGTGTGCAAATATTACAAATTCGCAAACTTGCCAGCGTGTGTAGGAACTGCGCAACGTGCGCTCCTAAAACAGTCATTTTTGGGAATATTTTCACCAAATTTTCAACATAGCCATTTTAGCACCTCTGCTAATGACCAGTGTCACTGTGATTTTCTTAACGTGTCTCATACATTGATTTCACACACACCGACTGTGCCACTGTGCGCAACAGGGGCAGAAACACGTTGTGGGCACGATGTGAAAAATGACAACTGTACTGCTCATAAGGAGGTGTGGTAAAATGGCACTGTTGAAAATCTGGAGTGAAAATATTGAAATTTCATAAACTTACTGAGCGCATGCGAGGAACTGCGAAACGTACGTTCAGTAAACAGTCATTTTAGGAATTTTTCTACCAAATTTTCAACATAGCTTTTTAAGACCTCTGCTCAAGAACAGTGTCACTGTAATTTTCTTAATGTGTCCTGTACATAGATTGCGCACACCGACTGCGCCATTGTGCGCTACATGGGCGGAAACACATTTTGGGTGAGATGTGAAAAATGACAGCTATACTGCTCATAAGAAGGTGTGGTAAAATGGCAATGTTGAAAATCTGGATTGAAAATATTGAAAATTCGCAAACTTACGAGCGTGCGTAGGAACTGCGCAACGCACGCTCGTAAAACAGTCATTTTTAAGAATTTTTCTACCAAATTTTCAAAATAGGCTTTTTGAGAGGCCACCTTATGAACATTGGCAGTGTTGCTTCATTAATCTTTCCGGAAAGGTGATTTCACGCAGTGGCTGTGAAATCACCCTTCGGGCACGAGTAACGCCATGACAGTGACAGCATTCATGAGCAGGGATCCCAAAAACCCCATGTTGAAAATTTGGTGCAAAAATTCCAAAAAATGCCCGAGATATGCAGCAAAGTTGAAAAAACCCTATCTATAACATTATACAGCTTACCGGCATTTCCTTAGTTTGCGGTCGGCTTTGAAGAGTGCAGACGTGTTCCCGGTCCACCGAAGATTGTCGCACCGGACTCCAGATGTGGGTATGGGGTGGGGGTGTGGGGAGGCAGAGTGCACAGTGGGTGGGTGCGGGTGGGGCAGGAGACTACGCAGTACCATTTTCCAATTTACAGGTTTTTTAATTACTAAGGCAGGCGGGGCGTTTGCCATGCTGGGGTGGGCTCCCAGCGTGGCAGCCTGTAAACTGTTTGGGGTTGGGCCGGCGGGGATTGAGCACCCCGTCGGCCACTATGGACTTGTGCCACGCTGGGGTGGGCTCTCAGCGTGGCAGCTGTAAGGCTGTTTGGGGATTGGAGCCGACGGGGATTGGACACTTCACGGCTATACAGCATGTGCGTAGGCGGCAGCACGCAAAGCGTATGCGTGTTGAGGAGGGAGCTCTGCTCACTGAAGGGAGGTCTCCCTTTCAACTGTATGCCACTGCATTTTCAGCTGTCATAGACAGCTAGAGCAGTGATTGGCGCACTGCGACCGTGCCTGCAAACACACTGACTGAATTGGAAGAGGCTGACACACCTCTGGAAAACTCGGATGATGGCACTATGTTTCTTGCACATGAGTGCAAGCAAACATAATGAAGCTCTCTAATTCAATAGCACATCCAAAAGTGGAAGCTAATTCATTCACTTTTGAAGGCATACAAAGTAAACATTTGTAATATTTATATCACAGTACTGAAGCAATCTATTAAAAGAGAAAAGAGAAATATAACCCTTTACAATTCATGTTACAAGTAAAACTCCTATGATTCTTTCTACTATGGGGTGTTTCATTCACAGTGCACTGTGTGTTGGTCCCCAGAATAATAAATAGGATTGTTTATAGGTATGGCTGAAGTGTATTTGTGAACAGATATGTACAGATTAATTTAGTAAATCAATTAGCCATGTCACTCTGTTCAACAGACATACTCACCAGTTTCGAGCAGCACAATCATCAGCATCACTGTAAATTCACCACAACTGAGACAAGTATCTTTATTGAGACAGAAGGGCTCTTCAGTGTGGGTCACCCTCCCTTCTGCCTCCTCTCCTCAGACCAGTGCAGCCACAACTTAGCGATGTCAGGAGTGCAGTTCTTTCCCGTTTCATCTCTCTTCCTGGACTCAGCAGAACAGCCAATCAGAAGGCTATTTTCCAGCAAGCCATGCCTCTTGAACAATTCCCATTCAATCTGTATGCTCCTGCACAAAACCCAGGGCTGAACTTGTGTGGAGAGACTTTAAATACCAGAACCTGCTGCCCTGCCACTGAGCTGTAATTTCACCACCACTGAGGCAAGGCTCTTTACTGGGACAGAAGGGCCCTTCAGTGTGGCTCACCCTCACACCTGCCACACACTGCCGGACCAGCTCAGTGGCAACTTTGGGACCTTGGGAGTGTGATTCTTTCCCTTGCTTAAAATCTCTTCCTGCACTCAGCAGAAGAGCAAATCAGAAGGCTGTTTTCCAGCAAGTCATGGCTCCTGCACAAGCACCAGCCAATCCAGGGGCCCCTGCACAGAACCCAAGGTCAACTTTCCCTTAAAATGGTGATCCCCTTAGCAGCCCTCCACACTGCAGCCTGGATTGCTAAGAACAGCAGTGCAAGGATGTCAGGACAGTCTGCCATGGATAGTTGGCCAAAAGAGGCAGCCAGTAGCCAAAACCTCTGCCTGTTTCATCTCAGGTGAAACTATATATAACTAGTTAACTGCACTGTTTGTTTGGGTGCACTAAAACTAAGTCCTAGTTGTAACCAATCTGGATGTGCACTGCTGATTGATAGTATAATCTGCTTCTGCTAAGGTTGTTGCATAATGCTAATGTAGGTGTAACTTGCTAGGCTGTTTCATTGCTATAGTTACATCTCAGAGCTACACCCTGTCTGAGCTAGCACTCTGAGATAAATCTCATACTTGTTTACTGCACTATAACTGAGCCTTTCAACTACCCCTAACTGGGTGAGCACTGCTAGTTTGATTTAGTCATCTGTTTGGTACTTTGACTTCTAAACTTTTGTTGCCTTCTGATTAATACCATAGGCCAGGTGAATATCACATGTGGCAAACTGTGAATTTGTTGTAGTATATCCACATCAGCTAGATGTAGCCTCATTCACAGGTCTGTAAAGGGATGGGGTTCAGAGGGGAGCAGTTAGTTGTGGTTGCTGTGGGGTGCTGTTCTCTAGGGATATGCTCTGGAGGAGGGGGAGACACTGCTCATCTACTGGGCAAGGGCAGAGCTCCATACTGAGCTTGTGGCAGCAAGGGTAGCACTATCTCAGCTGCATTACCAGCTGAATCAGTGTTCACCATCCACACACCCACTCCCCCAGAGACCCACTGGTCCAGGAGGGTGGAGAGTGGTGGGGAGGGGAAAAAGCAGAGGTAGCCATAAGGAGGTTGTCCAGCCCATCACCATCCAGATGGCAAAATGCTTTACACCTCTAGAGGAGATGCAGGTACTTGACTCCACTGGAGGGGACTCTGAGTCAGTAGTGGGAAAGAGCAGAACAACATGAAGGTACCGAAAGGCAAAAAGTCTACCAGGAGAGTCTTAGTGGTTGGGGACTCAATGATTAGGGGTGTAGAGAAGGTAGTGGAGGGTGGGTTGAATGGGAGGGGGTGTTTCAGTGCCTTTCTGGTGTATCACTCATCTGAGATTTAGACAGGATGGGGGATAGCGAAGAGGGGGCAGGAGGAGCTGATACACATGGGTATCAATGATCTGGCAAACCAGTTATTGGAGATGGTGAAGCAGAACTTTCTTAGATGGGGGACAGATTGGCAGCACACTAAGCCTCCCTGTCCTTTTCAAAAGTCTTCAGGAATTAGGATAGGAGAAAGAGCAATAAAATATGAGAGTTCAATGGATGGCTTAAGGGATGATGTCAGGAGAAGGGACACCATTTCCTGGGAGACTGGGGGGACTTCTGGAACAGAAGGGTTTTCCAGGGCGATGGACTCCACCTGGCAAAAGAAGGGGCCTATGCACTGGGCAGAAATCTGATGTCTATTTCAGATGTTTATTTTTATATCATGAAAAAATGTTTACTATTAATAAGACGTCGATCAGTAACTGTAGCTCCTGCCTTGTTTCTCAGGGCATGGATCTGCGAAGCGGCTTTCTGTTTTCTCAGTTGGTAAGCCAGAAGTTTACCTCCCTTATCACCTGACTCCCATGATATGTGCTTGGCTTGTAGGAGCTGCAATTCTGCTTTACGCTGCAGTAAGGTTTTAAGTTAATTACTCCTTAAATGCTTCCCAAACCGTGCCTTCCTTGACAGTAGAGTTGGTCTTAAAGAAAGTTCTGGCCTCAGCCCTCATCCAGGTGTGGAACTCCTTGTCCTTAAGCAGCAGTTGGTTGCACCTCCATCTGGGGAGGAGGGGCAAGAGCCTGGAGGAAGGTAGTATACCGCTGTGGGGGCATGGTCTGAAATAAGTCAATTCTCAATTGAGGGATTGTATACACCCTGAGCTGTTGTATTGTCAGCAAGCCAAAAATCGATATGACTATGCATACCATGTACTGGAGAGAAGAATGTATAATCTCTCCCCGAGAGATTGTTCCTGCACCAGGTGTCAGTCAATCCCCATTCTTCCTGCATGTCTAGCAGTGCTGCCTTGGACTTAGGGTGCATATCAGGAGTGGAGCAAGATTTTTCTAAAAAAAATGTCTGCTATCAGATTAAAATCTACCCCTGCCAGTACTGATATATCTTGCTCTTCAGCCTTGATGTCCACAAGGGCCTAGCTTACATGGGGGAAGAAATCTTGAGTATCCTGGTTGGGGGCATAAATGTTCCCCACCACCACTTTGCCCCCAGGGAAGGCAAACGTGCTACCAACTATCAACCCTTTTTGTCTGTTCTTACACTCTCTTCTACCCGGGGACATGATTTGTGGGTCAGGATAGCCACCCCTCTTACCTTAGAAGGGGCAGAGTTATGTAAGATCTGGCCTACCTAGAGCTTTTTAAGCCACATAACCGTCCTGGCATTGAGGTGTGTTTCCTGGATCAAAGCCATGTCTGTGTGGAGAGATTTCAGGTGTTGCAGCACCTTGGTTCTCTTGACCAGGTGGTTAAGTCCATTAAAGCTCCAGGAAACACACCTCCACCCTTGATGCATGTTGTTGGCCATGTTATCCAACGATCAACACCCAAGTCCACTTACCTTGCAAAGACTCCTACCAAACAAAGAAAGAGCAGCACCAGCATCCGTAAATAGTAGAAAGATATATTCTTTAATACATAACTGCCTGTGCCAACCAGGAAGTGAAAACTGCAAAACTCACAAGCCCTGACCGGTTTCGCGCATGGGTGTTGGTGCTGCTTTTTCTTTGTTTGGAACATAATATTGGAGCCTGCACAGCTTCAGAACAGAGCTGCTTGTTGTATTGAAAGACTCCTACCACCAGTTTAGCTGTGTGGGCTATCCGGCTAACTACCTCATACCGCAAGTGAACTAGAGGGAGCCTACGTCGGAGGACCAGAGTGTACCCCAGGAACGTCTGGTGTCTTCCAAGTGCAGGAGCTACTGCAAAGGGAGAAAGAAAGCAGAACCAGTCAGAAAGTGTATCACCATAACTTGGCTTACTCCCTGAAAGCCCTAAGGGCAATACACTACACTGAGCTACACGTTCTGACTAGCAAATATGGCTGATAATAGAAAAAATTTGTAATACAGGTCCAGTCAGACCACAACAAGTAGAAGTACTAAACAACAGAAGACTGAAAATACAACAATTACTGATAAGTCTGGCACTGTAAGCATCTCCCCAATAAACTCAGGGGGATACTACATCCTAGATTGCTAAGCATCTAACTCCAAGTAATGCAGCACCAAGAAATGATGATGACATCAAAGAAAACTAAGATTAAAGCGCTATTGGAAACCGAGGCAATCCCTGTGTGTTTCAGATGTGTAGCCTTAGCACCTACAAGGGGGATTAAGTACCTGTAACAGAAAGCAATACCTGGCCTACCCAGGACCTTATTAAATGAGGCCAGATGTGACCTAAGTAGGCATCAGTAGGGGGGAAAAGGAGTGCAAACTCTCCCCAGCACAGTACGTGCCAGTTGAATGAGACTTATTCAAAGTGCCTGCTATGTGAGATTCAGCACCAGCCCTTACCCTGAGCACACCTGGCCCATCTTCTCCCAACCGCCAGATGAGGGGGGAGTGGTTAATACCAGGTAGGCATACTAGATAGAATGAGATCCGGGGAATAGAAAAAGAAGGGTAGGTGGAGCTGTTCAAACCTAAAGAGGGGAACTACCAACATCAACATGTTGTCCATAGCAGGGATAGCATGTACGGGAGTGGGGGGGTTGGGCTTTGAGGCCTTCAAGGCCATTGGTGCCTGCCGTGTGTACATACCTGCATCAGAAGGAATAAGTGGGGAAAAGTATGAAGGGGAGGACCAGTGTATAAAGGTACAAAAACATTCCTGAAATTCTAAGAACCCAGGGCATCAACCCTAGTAGCAAACATTCAGCACACAGTGTTGATATGGTAATGAACAGGAGTAACTTGTAACTCTTATCCCCCATATATACCCCATATACACCCATGTCCTAACAGGAGGGGATCCATTTAGCTCTCACTCAGGATAGCTCCGGTTATCTTCAAACACCTTTAAAGGGTAGGCACCAAGTGCCAAAGCTGCCAACACAAGGGGGGACACCCGGAATCAGATGGTTTGGGGGGGCCGGATTTCCCCAGTGAATCTGTCCCCTTGAGGGTCAGGAAAAAGTTGGAAGGGAGAGAGGGGGAGGCTAAGAAGTAGGAACCAGCAGCAACGGGGCATTTTAATAACTAGGGTTGTGGGGTAGGAGCGTAAGGGATGTGAAGGGGTGGGGAGGGGAGTGATTGCTGACAGGCAGCAGTCCCTTTGGTTGATTTGAAGCCTGAACCCCAGCAGAGGAACATCATCATTTAGCAATGTAAACAGAAGAAAGAAAAAACAGGACACAGACAACTGCTCACCTTGATGCTTCAGCCTCCTTGGCTCCTGAACTTCAGACTACTACCCCTCACTGGCTCATTCTACTGGCTCAACTAGCAGCTAGAGACCAACTCTGGCTAAAGGCATGAGCTCAAGGCACAGTGGATAACGCCCAGCTCTGTAAAAAAGGCCTGCAATGAATGTACAATGGCTGTCTGAGTTGCAAGAAGTAAATTCTACAAAGAAGCCCTCGTTAAGACCTGGAACAACAGCAAGTCCTTCTGGGCAAACTTAAATGATAACACTGGGATAGACCTGAAGTTAGTCCTGGCTATGCTCAATATTGAGGGTGTCCCTACCCTGGACCCACTGCGCATTGCCAGCTCACTGAACTACACATTCTCGGACCTCAGTAGTGTGCTACCCAAGGACTTATTCAGCACCCCCACCCCAAATGACACAGTGAAGAAACCCGCACTACCTAACCAGCTGCTCTTCCACTTCAAACTGGTCCCTGAAACAGAGGCAAGAAATTACCTCACAAATGTTCTTGGCAAGTCTAGACACAGTGGGGACTCGCTGGACCTCAAATCTGTACAGTTAGCCCTGGATGAAGTACTTGGTCCCCTCACAAAGATAATGAATTCATCCCTTTGCCAACTCAAATTCCCACAAATCTGGAAGTCTGCCACCATCACCCTGGTACACAAATGTACACCGGTCCCTCCACAGCAATTACAGGCCAATCTCCATATTCCCCCCGCTCTCCAAGACCCTTGAACGGATTATGGCTGACCAGATGGTGGAGTACCTCAATCAATGGCAGCTTCTATGCTCCGAGCAGCATGGATTCCGAGTGGGCCACAGCACCATCACGGCTCTACTCGAAGTTACCGGATTCTTACACAGTACGTTTGACAAAGGGCACATCACAGTGGTGGCTTTCATTGACCTATTAAAGGCATTTGGTAAGGTCCATTATGCCCTCCTCCTCCTCGAGCAACTCTCAGGTATAGGGCTTGCCTCTGAAACCATCCACTTGTTCAGAAGTTACCTGAGCCTGCAATCCCAGCAAGTTAGGATTGGGGACGTCCTTTCTGAAAGTAGACATGTCATTTTGGGGGTACCGCAAGGATCCATACTCGGACCACTACTCTTCAGTATCTTCCTAAACAACCTCCCAGCATCCTGCCAATGCCACATGATCCTTTACACAGATGATGCAGTGATCTTTGCAAGCAACTCAGATCCCATAATTCATGAAACAGACCCCCAAAGAGGCTTCGCAACTGCCAAAAAATGGTTCAAAGAATAAAAACTGGTCTTGAACCACAAAAAGACCAAGACTATGCTTTACTCCTCACCCTAAAACAAGCTAAAAGGCTACACCCTAGCAATTCAGAACAATGTCAGTATCACCTTGGAGCTAGTTCCCCATTTCAAATTTCATATACCTGGGGATCACTTTGGACTCCTCCCTGTCATACACTCAGCATATTGATAACACTGCTAATGCCCTCAACACCAGGATCAGCATCCTCTACAGACATAGGCACAGCCTAACATTTGAAGCCCTCAATCGGGCAATAAACAGCTCACTTTTAACCCTCATTGACCATGATCTGGCCATTTACGGCTCTGCAACTGACTCTGCACTCCAACATCTCTCTCCAGCTCTAAACAAGGCCTGCCATCTGCTCACTAATGCCCCAAAGCTCACCCATACCTGTGAACCATATACTCAGACTGGCTGGCTCCATCTGAGCAACAGAATCTGTTACTAAACCTGCCTGCTTGCAAAAAAGGTAACTCTGCACCTACTTCCTCCAGGGGTACACAGCCTCCTATCTCCGCCTTCAAATGCCAGACACACCAGGAGCTCAATCACCCAAATCTTTCATGTACCCTGATGTTGGACAACCATGGCCCAGCATTCCTTTGCTCATCAGGCCCCTCTCTGGACAAATGGTTTACCCCATGACATCTCCAGTGCCACAACACTTGGATCCTTTAAACATAGGCTGCGTCAGCACCTCACTGATAGTAATATCTGTATGTGCCCCCTCTAGAACACTGCACACTATAGACTACCACTAGCACTTCCTATATCTATCCTACCAGGATAGTCTCTCTGCAGCACTTCACTGCCCACCCCTACACCCTCTGTTGCCTCCTTTCCAGTGCCCTATCCTCCTCTGTCTCTGCCTTCTCATATGGCGCAGGCATACATTGTACAGTGCCGTAGCACTCCTAGTTGCTTTTAGTCTGCACCATCTAGTGTATTTTTGTACACTGTGCTTGTGTGTATATATATATATATATATATATATAAAATATCTGTATTTTGTCCCCGGTTATTGTGTTCTTTTGCTCATGTATTGACATGGAACCTCTCAAAGAGCATCCGCTCACAGGTGTCATCCAAGACTTCAATAAATAAAAAAATTAAAAACAATTGTCTCCCAGAAGTCAGGGGATAAAGTCTTTCAAAAATGCCACCATATTTCCCCCTTTCAGACCCTCAGGAACACCCAGGATCTGAATGTTATTGTGATGTCCCCAGTTTTCCTGATCCTAAGCACGTTCCCAAAAGTGCTGCAGCTTATGATCTTCTCGTCCAACCTTTGGAGAATTCTGTGTTGTTGCTGTTCCAGCTCATGATCTTATAGCTTTCTGACATCCTCCATGTTTCTGGTCAATGCTGCATTAATACCATACACCCTGGAGAGAAGGGCTTCCAACATTTGTGTGATGTAGTTATGTGAGTTCATGACTGGAGCTGCCGCAGCGATGCTCGCAGTCGGGTCCATGGCTGAGCAGCGTGGGTTCAAATACCAGCAACCAGAGGAGCAAGGAAGAGCAGATAAGTACTTTGAGCAGGTTTACTCTTTTATTCTTCTTTTTTACAAATGCCTCCATTACGAAGTGATTTGGGAGGAGGTAGCAACAAGTCCCAGGCCGCTAACAGATCCTCAGCATTAAAAGTAGATGCTTGTGATCCCTTCCCGGGTGCAGAGCATGGCAAGTCTGTGACCCCTACTGGCGAGTCGGAGTGCACCATAAGTCAAGGCTTGGTAGTTCAGCTCCTCGTGGTCGGCCCCAGATCTGTGCGAATCTTCGTACGTTTATAACTTTACTTAGCAAAGCCGCATCTACTTAGGAAATAACTTTTCAGTTACTGGAGGTGCACTCATCATTCCCCCACAACTATTAGGTATAAAAGGAAATCCAGACATTTCAGAATAGGCTTCATTTTGGTCCCAAGTGGTTGTATTGAGAAACTAAGCAGCCATCTTCCACAGTGGCTTAATCATGCCCCCATCCCCCATTTCAGATGTTTAAACTTACTGTGGGGGAGACTGGGGCTAGGGGAACCACAGGTAAGAGGAAAGGGATCCTAGCCAGTGCTACCCCACATCTGTGAGCTTGTAGCAGTACAGTGGGTGTAAAGAGAGTTGAGATTCAGTCTGGGCTAGGAGAGGGGACATTAGAAAGGGGGAACACAAAGTGTACAAGCAGCAAGAAAAGCTAGAGGCAAGGAAAACTAGGGAAGCACAAGGATAATAGACAGGGGAATAGCAAACTGGGATCAGGGATCAGATGGAAGTGGGTATGCCTTAAGGCCAGGAGCCAGGGTAGTAAAATCAGCAAGCTCCAGGTGCTGATAGCATACACTGAAGTGGACCTCATGGCAATCATGGAAATGTTGGCTTAAGAAAATAATGACTGGGACCTGACTGTCCCTGGGTACTCAATGTTCAGGAGGAACAGAGGAATAGGTAGAGAAGGAGGAGTAGCCCTTTATGTCAGGGATGACACTGAGGTGGTGGTAGATGGGTTGCATCAGGGGTAGTAACGAGAGATGGGGTCATTGTGGATGCAACTCTTGGCAGCTTCAGGCAAGAAACTACACTTGGGAGTGATCTATAGACCTCCAGGGCAAGGGAAAAAGAAGGACTGAGAGCTCACAGAAGAACTTGAAAGGGGGTGGAAGATCGGGATGTAGTGGTAATAGGTGATCTGAACCTGCCGGACATCGATTGGGATGTTCCAGTGCCCAGCAGCACCAGACTTCAGGCCTTGCTGGATACATTCCAGGACTGTCTACTAGTACAGCTAGTTAAGCAACCTACCAGGAAGACCACTGTTCTCGATATGGTGCTCACCAACTCAGAGGTGGTTGAAGCTGTGAGAGTAGGAGAACCATGAGGGAAGAGCAACCATTAACTCCATTTGGTTTAAACTGGCCTTTGGGATCAGAAAACCCCAAGAATCAAGAACTGAAATCTTTGGTTTTTGAAGGGTGGACTTCAGCTGGCTAAGCAATCTGCTCAGGGAAAAGTTAGATGGGCTAGACAACATAGCTGTGGTGGAAAAGAGAGAAATGTAATAAGGGGAGCCATTCTCAAGGCATCTAAATGATGCATGAGAATGGTAACCAAAAGGAACAAGTTCAAAAGACCATTATGGTTCTCAGCAGGAGTCAGGAACGTGGTGCGGGCCAAGAAAAAGGCCTTCTACAAGTACAGTACAAAGGAAAGAAGGGATATGAAGAGTAGGGAGAATACTTACTGAGAAAGAAGTAGGCAAAGAGGCAGTTAAGAAGGCAAAAGCATGTACAAAGTTATATAGTACAGAAGGGGTCAAGAGTGGAGAAAAAAATTTCTTCTGATATATTAGGAAAAAAGAAAGAAAGGAGGGTGAATCACTAGGCTATGGGGGTAGGGTGAAAAAGGAGGACAGGCAAACCCTGCTGCCCTAATTGAAAGCTGTCAATAACCAATACTCCCCACCCCCCAAAGCCTTACCCTCGATTTGGCTTTTCACAATTAAAACACTTTTTTTAAATGTTTTAACATACTTAATTTTATTGTTGTAATGTCCGTCATTCTGCAACATGACAGACACTGCACGGTTGCATTCCAAATGAAAGTGCAACACCACATCACTTGCTACAAAACACTTGTATTGAGGTCAGTGGTGCGGCTCCACACTTTCATTTGAAATCGAACTGCACAGTGTCCACCATGTTATGGAATAAAATTAAGTAAGTTAAAATATTTTAAAAGAGTGTTTTCATTGCGAAAAGCCTAATCAAGGTTAAGTCTTTGGGGGGTAGGGAACATTGGTAAATGACAGCTTTCCTTTAATGATTACTTTTGTTCAGTTTTCACTAGGGAGGAAGACAGGACATTGCCAGAGAGTGGTATCAAGGTGGCCACTAAGGGGGTCCCAGAGATGAGGCAACCAATATTTACAAACAAAAGGATCCAGAAAGGACTGGCAGCCCTAAAGACAGATGACCCCCTGAAACCAGATGGGCTGAATCTAAGGATACTCAAGGGAACTGGCAGCAGAACTGGTGGAACCCCTGTTAAGACTTGCTCACTAAGGGTGTGGGTAGTTCTGAAGGACTGGAGGGTGGTGGACGTAGTTCCACTCCATAAGTGAGGGGGGGAAGACAAGAAACAAGGGGGGAACTAAAGACCTGTCAGTCATACCTCTATTGAAGGGAAGCTGATGGAGTCACTGGTCAAAGTGGGCCTCATAGACTACCTAGAGAGCAATGGTCTCCAGAATAGTAAACAGCACGGGGTCATGGCAGGAGGTCTTATCAGACTAAGCTGATAGTTTTCTTTGACTGGGTGACAAGGAAATCAGATAGGAGCCATACTATGGGTTTGCTCTACTTCAACTTCAGCAAGGCTTTTGACTCTGTGCTCCTCAGACACTTGCTGAAAAAGATGAAGGATTTGGGTGCAATTAGGGACATATTAAACTGGGTAGGTAACTGGCTAAAGAGACACCAAAAGATTGTGGTCAATGGGGTCAAATCAGAAGAGAGGGAGGTCATAAGTGGTGTGCCACAGGGATCTGTCCTGGGCCTGGTCCTCTTCAATATGTTCATCAGTGACACTGGAGGAGGAATCCGGGGCATGTTGTGTTTCTTTGCAGATGATGCTAAGCTTTGTGGGAGGGTGTATAGCAATGAGGGAATCAGGAAATGTAGAGTGACTTACAAAAGCTAAAGGGGTGATCAAAAGTTTGGCAGTTGAAATTCAATGCCAAAGAGCACAAGGTAATGCACCTAGGGAACAAGAACCCTAGGACAGAGTATTGGATGGGAGTGGGGAAGCTTAACACTACAGTTGGAGAATGGGACCTTAGAGTTATTATCAGTGACACCCTCAGACAGTTGAGCTAGTGTAACAAGGCCTATGGTAAAATAAATAGGATACTGGAGTGTATTGGGAGGGGTATTGAAAGCAGGAGGAAGGAGGTAAAAGTACTCCTTTATAGATCTTTAGTGAAGCCACATCTGGAGTACTATGCCTAGTTCTGGAACCCTCACTGCAGGAAAGATAGGGACAGACAGAAGACAGTGCAGTGCAAGATAACACAGATGAGTCAGAGCCAACAGGGCAGGTTTTATGAGGAGCACCACAGGACACTGAACATGTACTCACTGGAGAACAGAAGGGAGGATGAGGATATGATGGAAACCTTCAAGTTCCTGTTTTTTGTTAAGAAATTAGACTTTATTTCAAGAGAAGATAAAGTTACAATAATTGTAATACAGACAGAAAAAAAGAGAAAAAAAAAAAAAAAGCAGAGGAAAAGCATTCAATAGAGACTACAGGCATACCTAAATTCAGTTCATACACCTCCTTGTTCTTATTCCTCATATACCTTTAAATATATTTTGGTATCTGTATAACTGTATAGAGAGTTCATGTAATATAGAAAAATATAGAGCTGGGTTCTATACTTTTCTACTAAATAATATTTAGCAAACTGGACCCAGATTTTCTTCCAGATATGGTGGGATTTCCTAATGCAGCAGTGAATCTTCTCTATTTTAGTCATGTTTATCATAAGGTTAATCCATAGCTGTATCACTGGGGGTTTATACTCTTCCAGTTCAACATGGTCTAACATGTGGCAGTTAAAATTTAATGCAAAAAAAATGCAAAGTGATGCATCTGGGCAGGAGCAACCCAGGGACGGTCTACTATCTGGGAGAGGAGCTGCTAACAGCCACAAAACAGGAGCGGGATCTTGGGGTCATCATCTCTGATGACTTAAAAGTGGGCAGACAATGTGAAAAAGTGGTGCAAAAGGCCAGCAAAATGCTGGGATGCATAGGAAGGGGCATCACAAGTAGAAAGAGGGAAGCGATCATGCCACTGTACAAGTCCCTGGTAAGGCTCCACCTTGAGTACTGCATACAGTTCTGGAGGCCTTATCTCAGGAAAGACACGGATAAACTAGAGCTGCAACAGAGGAGGGCAACAAAAATGGTACAAGGGCTCCATGAATTACCATACAAAAGCAAATTGCGGCAACTCAACATCTACTCACTGCAGCAGCGCAGAGATGGGGTGACATGATAGAGACATTCAAGTTCCTGAAGAGCATAAACACAGAGTCCTTACCAGGAACTCTTTCTGATCAATAGCTCCATAAGGACAAGGGGTCATGAAATTAAATTAAGGGGAGGGAAGTTCTGGGGTAACATGCATATTTTCTTCTTTAGAGAAAGGGCGGTGACTCCATGGAATAGCCTACCTGCAGAAGTCATTGACTCAAAAACAGTAGGACAATTCAAATCTGCTTGGGATAGGCAGAAGGGGATTGTCTCTAAGAAATTCTAAAGGGTGGGTAGCACTTAGGGCAGACTAGATGGATCTTTGGTCACCATCTGCCATCACCTTCTATGCTTCTATGTAAGAGTATGGCCTTATTAGCCAGAATAAGTGATAGGTGAATAAACATCTGCTGAACTATAGAAAGGTAGCTAGTTGTATATTTCCCAAATAAAATAAATTCAGCATTTTATTTCAGTTGAATCACCATAATTTTAAAAATACTTGCCAACATTGCATGTCAAAATTTTGACAACATAGGACATATTATAAACATGTGTATAAGAGATGTGGGAGAGTCTTTGCATCTTGGACAAGAGTCAGTAATGTCTGGATTCATTATATTTAATTTGTCTGGTATAAAGTATGTCCAGTGAATGACATTGTATTAGATTTGCTGTAATTTGGATGATATTAATGTTTTACGAGATTCTATAATTTCTTGCCACCTTTCTTCTGGAAATGAAGTATTTAAGTTCTGTTCTCATTTGAACTTTAGACTAAAAAGTGGCTTCTCTGTAAAAGTTAATAAACTAGAATATAATCTAGAGATTATTTTTTTTGTAGGAGCTCTTAAAGTTAAATGGTTTATTATAGGTGATATTTCCGGTGCCATTAAGCCATTATTATTTTTAATTAGAAAGTCTCTCGGTTACAGATATCTAAAAAATGGTGTGTTGGAATTTTTAATTTTTCCTGGATCTGGGGGAAGGTCATTAAAATGCCTTGATGGAAGCACTCTTTTAAATAAGTCAGACCCAACCATTCCCATTGTTTTGAAATCTGATTAATTGATAGCCAGGAGAAAATTGTAATCACCTGCTATAGTTTAATGTTGTGAAATTATTTTGTTATATTTTATCAATTTTGTGGTTTTGGTCTAAATTGGAATTGAAGAAATGGTTGATGGTAATGAGGTCAGATTCGATAGAATACATACAAAATATGTGATAGTTCTGAACATACAGTTTTACCCAGTTCTGTTTGACAACAGGTTATAGCTGAATTTCTAAACCACCATTGCAGATGACGTAGCTGCTTGGCATAGTAATATAGTTTTTAATCTGGAAGGTCGAAGCTACCCTTTGCTTTAGGTAAAACTAATATTGTCACAGCGATTCTGTTTTTTTTTATGTTTCATTAAACATTTAGATACCTTTATTCAATAGAGTAAACACTGATTCTGGTATTTAGATGGGTATTGTCTGAAAAAGGAAAATGCATTTAGGAAAGATTGCTATTTTATTAACCCTTCCTGTTAAAGTCAGTGGGAGAGGTGTAGATTTTGCAAAGATCTTTAATAATGCTATTAACCAAGGGAGTGAAATTAAGATAGTAAACCTGCTGAGTATCTTTTGGAATAATAAAACCAAGGCATTTAATTTCATTTGCAATTTGGATAGTATCAGCAAAATTAAACTGGAGATTTGGCAGGGTTCCAAGTGGTAATAGTTCTGTTTTCTGCCAATTAATTTCATATCCAAAGGCAGCGCTAAAGCTATTTATTGTGTCTTGAATTGTTGCATAGATGCCTCTGGATCAGAAATCATTAATAGTATTTCATTGGCATAAAGACTAATCTGTGCATGCAGTATTTGTCTGATAGTAAATGCTAATGGTTTGATTACTAACACAAATATAAGAAGAGACAATGGGCACCCCTGCCTTGTTCCTCTACATAAACTAAATATCGGGTAGGTCTCATAATTGGTTTTAACATATGCTTGGGAAGATTGATAAAGCAAATGGATCCATTTTCTAAATTTATCACTGAAACCCAATTTTTCTTAAAAGGCATGTATACAATGCCATTCAATAAAACAGAGTTGATGTTTCTCCTAGCATCGGTATTGTTTATTGCACGTCTAATATTGTTCCTTAATAATCGTCCCTTAAAAAATCCAATTTGATCATTATGAACTACAAGTGGTAGAACAGTCACCAATCTGAATTCTAATATTTTGGCTAAAATGTTATAATCTGTATTTAACAAGGATATTGGTCTGTATGATGAACACAGATGTGGATTTTTGACCTTCTTTAAGAGTAAGAGTTATAACTCACCTTCTGAAAAAGAGTCTGGTAGTTTTCCAGAATTAAATGCATGGGTATATGTAATAAGTAATAGTTCAGTTACATATTTTTTAAATTTGTAATAACATTTGATTGGAATACCATCTGGACTGGGAGTGTTTTCAGAAGAAAGATCCTTTAATTGCCAGTGTATTTCTCTTACTGTAATATCTTTTTGCAAACTGTTAGTTCTATGGGTATCTGCGGTAGAGTAATTTTATTTTTTATATATATATTTTAATAGGGTTTAAACTTGTATTCATAGTTTGGTCATTGTTTAATATTTTCCCCCAAATTTTCAAAATGGCATTTTGGTACCCCCACCTCATAACTAATGGATGTGGATCTATAGAAATCTGTCTGGAAAGGCGACTTCATGGCCATTTTGTGAAATCACCTTTTGGACAAGATTTGAACACTTTCACTGGCCTTTTTTATGAGGTGGGATCATAAAAAGGTTATGTTGAAAATGTGGGTTCAAAACATGTAAAAATTACAAATTATAAGTATATGTTGAAAATTTTCTATGCTCACTCAAACTTTGGTAATTTGCAATTTTTGACCCCAAATTTTGAACATAGCCATTTTTTCACACCACCTGATGAATGTGACAGCTGTTATGTTGACATCCTGGCCAAAATGTGTTTTCACGCCTGTGGTGTGGAAAGGTAGTCCATTAATGGTATACCATCATTAGGGCACAATCACGGCACAGAAACAAGGTCGTCAGTGAGAAAGGCATTCTGGATTTTACAGCGTCCCACACTCAGAGCATTTTCGGTGTCTGGACCATTCTCCTGCCTTTCACAGCATGCCCAACCCTGAGGTGATTATATTTAGTTTTGGGGGATGCAGGGAGAGCGAAGCCCCCTGTAGTGGAGGGGGTTGTAGAGAGTGATGCCCCCCGCAAAAGGTAGGTCTGTTACCGTACAGTCCTTCGGCACTGTAACTTTGTGGTGGCACAGTGTTCACCCATGATCACGACGGGTGACATTTTTCTCACACTCTAATTTACGGTGCCCACATCTCTTGTGCAGTAAAATGGGTAAATCATGTGGAAAGACATTTTGCAGGAATTTGAACATTTTCAACTACCTGGTTCATGAGGTGGGGTTATAAGAAGGCTGTGCTGAAAATTTGGTGTACAAATATGGTAACATGCCCAGGCTATGTGTGAATGTTGCAGTATTTCAATATTGACTCATAAGTTTTCTGATTATCATTATTTTAACTCTAATCTTTCAACATAGCCATTTTTCCACACCACCTCATAAATGTGACAGGAGTCAATTTTTAAATGCTGGACAAGATGTGCCACATGTCATGTTTATGTGTTTATGTGTGCTAGCACTATGGTTCTTGTGAGAATAGCACTATTTTATAAAGTTTGCTTGCTTGCTTATAAGGGGAATCATAAAATGTCTATTTTGAAAATGTGGGGTCAAAATAAAAAAAAAATGCTAATTATTAAGAAACGTTGTGTGTAGTGGCAGTCTTCACCCCAGCAGGTATGCATTCTGTTCCCATGCCAGTGAGCTGAGTTCAGGGGCAAGCTCAGTGATCCAGCTACATGGGGTGAGAGTGGGGGAATGGTGTAATTATGTGACCCCCCCAGCCTGGGAATGAAAGCTACAGGGTTGCCCACATGGGCCCGGGTACCATCTAGTGAAGACAGTTCTTCTGTTTGCATAGGGCTCTGCACCCCTGCAGCTGTGAAAGGCAGAGGGCCCTGTGCATTGGCTGGCAGATGGCTCTTTGCCCTGTGCATCTGTATGTCCGTATCTATGGCCACATGGAATCACAGGAAACAGAACGACCTATGAGCCCACATCCCACCAGCCAGGCCCATGAATTACTGACATCCGTCACTGCACAGACATACAGGGCCTGCAAGGGCCTTGCACATCTGTAAGCAGATGGGGGTCTTCTCTTGGCACAGGATCGAAAGGCCCTTCTGCATCTGCATCTGTTCAGGACCTGCATTTATGAGGATATGTTTCCACTATCTCAAAAAGAAAGGAACTTCTTTGCAAAAAACATTATTAATGCACCAGTTAAGGTTCAAGTTAATGCCACAAAAGTAGGGAAATGTGGTGTTAGGGTTTCCAGCCCTGACTCCCCAACCCCACCTCAAGCAGTGAAAGGAAAAATCATTAGGGTTTTGGGTCTCCAGAGTCTTGGCAAATCAGTGGTGAGAGTTTCCATAGGGTTTTCAACACTAATGCCTACCCCAGTCAATGAACAAACAAAGTCAGACATGATTTCCTTTCTTTGGACCATGAACCAAGAAAGCTACAACAGACTGTGTTGTCAACATGTGGTGAGACACTTCTCTGCCTTTGAAGAGTGTATCACTATGAGGCACTGGCTTGGAGCTGTACCTTGCTACAGGCTGGGGGGAGGGGGGAGCATTACAGTTGACAATCCCAAGGAATACCCCATCACTGATTTGACAAGGCACTGAAGACCCAAAACCCTAATGTTTTTTTTTTTCTTGTGTTGCTTTGGGGGGATGGGTATCTAGGGCTGGAAACCTTAATGCCACTTTTCTACACTTGCTACATGCCTCCCACCTAATCAGGTTACTGATGAACTAACTACTGCCTGAACGGTCCATTCACCCTTGCCTATTCCCTGCTTCAGGTCTCTGATGTGCATATGTCATTATGTCAAATATGCTCATTACTATTCACTCTACTGTACATGATATCTCACTTTATGTACCCATGCACTCTATGTAACTTGCTTCTCTCGCTCTATTGTACATTATGACTCACTGTTTGTACCCCGGTATTCTATGCAACTTGCTTCTCTCACTCTGTTGTACATGATATCTCAATGTTTGTGCCCTGGGCCTCTATGTAACTTGTTTCTCTTGCTCCATTATACATGATATCTCACTGTTCATATCCCAGCACTCTATTTAACTTGTTTCTCACACTCTGTTGTACATGATATCTCACTGTTTGTACCCCTGCACTCTATGTAACTTGTTTCTCTCACTCTGTTGTACATGATATCTCACTGTATGTACCCGTGCACTCTATGTAACTTGTTTCTCTCACTCTTTTGTACATGACATCTCACTGTATGAACCTGTGCACTCTATGTAACTTGTTTCTCTCACTCTGTTGTGCATGATATCTCACTGTTTGTACCCCGGCACTCTACGTAACTTGCTCCTCTCGCTCTGTTGTACACGATATCTCACTGTTTGTGCCCTGGACCTACATGTAATTTGCTTCTCTCACTCTATTGTACATGATATCTCACTGTTTGTATGCCAGCACTCTCTGTAATTTGCTTCTCTTACTCTATTGTACATGATATCTCACTGTTTTTACCCCTGCACTCTATGTAACTTGTTTCTCTCACTCTGTTGTACATGATATCTCACTGTTTGTACCCCTGCACTCTATGTAATTTGCTTCTCTCATTCTATTGTACATGATATCTCACTGTTTGTATGCCACCACTCTCTGTAATTTGCTTCTCTTACTCTATTGTACATGATATCTCACTGTTTTTACCCCTGCACTCTATGTAACTTGTTTCTCTCCCTCTGTTGTACATGATATCTCACTGTTTGTACCCCTGCACTCTAGTAAATTGCTTCTCTTGCTCTGTTGTACATGATATCTCACTGTTTGTGCCCTGGACCTAGATGTAACTTGCTTCCTTTGCTCTATTGTACATGATATCTCACTGTTTATATGCCAGCACTCTATGTAACTTGTTTCTCTCACTCTATTGTACATTATATCTCACTGTTTGTACCCCGGCACTCTATGTAACTTGCTTCTCTTGCTCTGTTGTACACGATATCTCACTGTTTGTGCCCTGGACCTATATGTAATTTGCTTCTCTTGCTCTATTGTACATGATATCTCACTGTTTGTACCCCTGCACTCTATGTAACTTGTTTCTCTCACTCTGTTGTACATGATATCTCACTGTTTGTACCCGTGCACTCTATGTAACTTGTTTCTCTCACTCTGTTGTACATGATATCTCACTGCATGTACCCTGACACTCCATGCAACTTGCGCTGCTCACTGTACTGTATATGTTACTTCACTGTATGCACCCCTGCACTCTGTGTAACTTGAGCTGTTTTATCCATCTGCAAACTATAATATTCCTAGCACTGTATTAATGTTTTCAGTGATAAAATTAAAACCCTGCCTTTGTAACCTCCTGGGTTGTGCCTGAAAATAGGCAACTATCTGCCTAGTGTACCTTACCCGGTTAACAAAAACTAAATAAAAAAAAGTCCCTACTTTTGTGGCATTAACTTGAAGCTTTAACTAATGCATTAACAAAGCTTTTTGCAAAAAATATATATACCCCCCCACACACACACATACACACACATGTACACACAATCACATTCCCCTTTCATGCAGATACACATTACCCTTCCAGATCCTCATCTATGGCCCGGCACAAAAACTCACTGCAGCTCCCAGCCAAACCCCCCCCACATAAACACACACATGCACACCCTATCCTCATCTCCCCCACTTTGAAAGTGCTTTCAGGGCATCTGTTTTTCTTATTCAGTTTTTTTTTTTTTGGGGGTTTAGGTTACAAATTGTGAGGGAAGTTGGGATTGTTACATTATTTATTGTGGTTTGTAGTTTAAGTGTTGTTATGCTAACCTCTGTTAAAGTGAAATTAAATGTTTTTCTGCTTGGAAGCATGGCTGCTAAAAATAGCCATCCTAGTCACTTGAGATAGTCAATGTTGGTGGAAAGTTCATAGATACATGCTGAAGTGGGGTATTCCCTCCTTTAATGCCACTGATAAGTTGGATATGTTTTGCTGCTGCCTGTCATTTAAGCAGGGCTAGTAATTTAAGTAATAAGGTACTACAAGGTGTGTGTTATTGCGTAATAACATCATGTCTCAGGTAGTTGAAGCAGGAGGCTGCAAGCTGAGTGCATTCAACACCCAAGAAGTGACATTATTACACAATAACACACAGCCTAGAGTGCCACATTGCTATTATAAAATGGCTCATTTGTTAATCAAAAAAGCAAAAAATGTTTATGCATTTTTTTTGTTTGTATGTGTAGAGATATATGTTTTAAAAATGGAGGTCCAAAATATTCTTCCATCAGTAGATGGAGCTGCTATCCTAATGATCCTGCCTGCCTAGTCCCCCAACGTTTCTCAGTGTTTTACTGCAGCATCCTGCCTGCTGTGATCTCTGCAATCAATCTCCCCCCCATGGCCATTCACCCACCCATTAAAGCTAGCTATATTTCGAGTTCCTTTTTTATTGTTTAAATTATGACTGTTTGTTTGTCTGTCTGGTAGTCGAGCCGATCAGCGACTGTGCTGCACGACACTGAAGTGTGCATGCAGTAAAATAATTTTGGACCTGAGGAGGAGATGGAGGAAATTAAAAAGCCATTTGTTTTTAATTAAAGTTTCACCTGTGAGTACAGGAGGAGAATGGCAGGGATGGAGGATGTGTGTCAGTGGTTAATTTCAACATAGAAAATACATTTCATTTTCATGTCCCTTTTTTTCAGTGAACCAAGTGACTTCAGTGAGCCGTGCGATCGTCAGTTACTGTCTATGTGGTTCACTGAAGCTGCTTGGTTCGGCAAAAAAGCTGGCATGAAAATTACATATATTTTGTATGATGAAATATGGTGTTTGCCGTGACTGGCAGAGTGAGGGACAGACTTGGTGTTTGAAGGCGCAAAGCCGTGATGGCTTAAGTACGTGGCAATGTTTGGCTTCTGCCTGGAGACTAAAAGCAGGGAGTGATTCCTGACGTGGTTACACATTCTTTTCTGTGCCTGCTTTACATACAGTGATATTATTGTCAAATAATATCACTGTCTCTAGGGCAGTCTGACCAATCAGGACACAAGAATTATCCTTGCCATTGTATAATTATACTTTTGGGGTTATTATGCCCAGTGGTTTGCATTATCTCAGTTGGCACAATCCCGCAGTCATTAAGTTTCTACACAGCATACTGTATTTATCAGTGCTGAGATTCATTACTTTTTTGTTGATTTCTAATTCTGCTTTTTTCAGCATTGTTTTTAAAACTGATGAAAGTCTGTTTACTTTGATCACTTGGTTCTTATATCATTGTACGTTTGACTAGTATAAGAACCCGCTGAAAGTTTATTTACTTTGAAAGGTTGGTTCTTATATCACTGTACTTTTGACTGGTGTACTGGTTTGATGTTATGCACAGTACAGCAAAGAAGAATGTGCTGTCAGGCTTTTTTGTACATTATGGATATTCTGCTTCATACACTTTGAAAGTGCTCACAGGGCATCTGTTTATATTTCCATATGCATTATGCCTGATTTTGTGATTGTCCTTTACATTTTAACCAGTTCTTGCTTTTGTTTGGCATTAAAGTTAAAATGTTCCAGATACTGGTTTTCTTGTTGGATTTAACTGTGATGTCACCCCATTTAAGATTTCTTGATTCAGAGCACCCTCTTACCCCAAAGTACATTGAACAGACCAGCCACAGAGTATCTGAGGTCCCAGCTGCTGTGTGTTATATACTGTATCTATAATTTCCTCTGTCAATTCATCAGAAGCATGTGCTTTACAGACCTTGCTCATTGACTGCAGTTGTTTTTGTTTAGCACTAAGTACCTTTCTAGCCAGTTCAAAAGATTTATCTTTTGGAATGCTGGTGTCTATCAATGCTTTGAAAGACTGACTGTAAATATACAGGCTCATAAGGTGTCCCATCCTTTTTTTGCTTTCATAAAAAAAGTCAGCTATGAGAGTGTTTAATTTGTTCAGTTCTTTGGTGTGTGTTGGTCTGTTTTCATCGTGGCTTTTAACTAGGTATTGTTAACAATAGCAAGGTCATATTACAATATCCATGTAAGGAATGGTGCCCCATGTTTTGGTGCCCCATTATGAAATGGGTAGAAAGAATGCTGAATTCTGATTGGCTGAGAGCTGCTTTCAGCTGGGCCATTATCCCAACACAACAGCCCAGCTGAAAGTATTATGTTTAAAAATGCATAAAATTTGCTAAAAATGACCCATTTCATAATCGCAATAAGGCACTCCAGGGGGTGTGTTATGGTGGGCTAATAGCCCTTTTCGGGTGGTGGAAGCCCTCGGCTATGCCTCATGCTTCAACCCACCCTGAGATGGGCCATTATCCCACCATAACACACCCCTTGTCATGCCTTATTGCTTAAGTATGGCCCAGTATGGTGCCCCAGTCCAATGTGTCCCCAGTTAAACAGTGGTGCCCCAAGTGTCCAATAAAGCTCAGGTGACCCAGTATCCCCACTAACAGTCCCCAGTACATCCCAGTCTGGTGCTCAAGTAAATACTAGTACCTTTCAGCAGGTGCCCCTGGCAAACAGATAAAGTGTCATGTGATACAGACGGTAACATGGGGCCCATAGTAAATTGCTGCCTGCAATTTGAAACATTTTTTTTCTCCTTTCTCTCCCGTCAGTGGTTTCTTGCCCCAGCAATAGCATGACCCAAGTGCCAGACACTTTGAATGTCAAGCTCACACTGGACCATTGGTTGCCCCCCATGTTTCCAGAGACTCAGCATACCAAATGATAGGGGGTTACAAACAGTCCTGCCTGGTGGGAATGGCGAGTGAAGTGGCCATCAAGCAGAAAGAGGAGAAAGCACTTTCATGTACCGAGTGAAGAGTGTGGCCAGGCCCGAACAGTGTGGCTGAGGGAGACAGAAAGGACACAGGAATTCAGTAGAAGAAATAAGGGTTTACCTGCTGTGCTCCACGTGTCCCTCCCATCATCAGTTTCTGGCCAGTTTCCCTCACAAATTTTGGTGGGTCCTGAGGTGCAAAGGAGTGGCAGAAGCAGCAGTTGATGGATCCCCAAAGCAGCAGCAGAATCAGCAGTCCTGTTATGCAGTGGTCTGGTTGAGTGCGGGTGGCTCCCTCAAGACACAGTGGCCAGGAGGACAATACGGCAGTTCCTGTCATGAACAATGGTCGAGAGTTGGTGGCTGTGTGGTGAGGGCTCTTGTTAAGCCTTGTTTTCTATTTCATTTATTTCATCTCTTCTTGCTAATCTCAGAACGGAGAGAACCATCGCAAGCCTTTCTAATAAACTTAAGAAGTTTAATAGGATATGGGGCTCTTTTCAAGTCCTGTACTCTTTACAAGTTTGAAATACCGCTTATTATAGTGTATGGTGTCATTTGTTGGTATGAAGCTGCGCTAGTATTAGAGGGGTGTATGAGGGTGGGGGGTGGGCAGGGAGAGAATGAATCAGTATTACTTAGATAGTAATCATAGTCTCATTATGTTAAATGTCTTCTGGATTCATTCTCTGTAATGTAAACTTTAATAAAAGTTGAATGGAGAAAAAAAAAAAGTTTCATCTCTGATCCCTAGTCGGCAGTGCTTAAGCAGGCCACAGCGGTGAGAGAGTTGACTGGGAGAGTGAGAGGTGGCTCCAGATCGAGGTACAGTTGCATCAAAAATAAACCAGTGGTCAGTTCTGGCCATCAGTTGCCAGCAGTGGCGAGAGAGGTCAGCGTCTCCTCAGTGGTGGCAACAGTAGAACTGGACCAGTCAGGCCCCAACAAAACTGCATACCCAGGATTTCCCTCAGCACCAACAGAAACCAGTCAGAGCAGGCCACAGGCCCCACAGCCATCCACCCAATTCCAAACAGCAAAACCCTCCTCAGTCAGTTACTCCAGCAGGCATGCCAGCATGTGCAGCCTCCTTATCAACTTCAATCTCCCCATCCACCTCAGTTCTACCCCAGGCTGGGGAGATGAGTTGGTAGCAGCACCATGGGAAGGTGCTAATTTCCAGAACTGTTGTTTACAAAAAAGTGTTTAAAGTGCTGGAGTGTTCCACAGGCAGCAGCCAAGGCCACATCAGATCAGGTAGAGGCCCCTAAGTAAGGGACCACCCAGAGGGTGGGATGAGTGGACAAGAGGCCCTGAATTAAGTAAATTAAGCAACTAGAGGAAGAGCAAGGGGCAGAGCAGGCCCTTATTTAAATAAGAAAGCAGCTCCAGCCAGGAGCTGAGGACAGGGCAAAGCCCCATTTAGAGAGGCCCTTATTTTAATAAGAAAACACCTGGACGGCAGAGCAGAGGGGCAGGCCAAGGCCCCATTGAAAATAAAGAGATCACTTCCAGATGGAAGGGACTAAATGGCAGGCAGATCCTACCCAAGTAAACACCCCCAGCAGGGCTAGCCACGAAAGTGGGCTAGTGGCCCAGGTAGTCATCAGCAAGCCCAAGCCAAGGGTTAGCATTAAGTGTACTGTGACACCAGCTCCAGCCGGGAGTGAGGAAAAAGGGAGTGGACAGGCCCCAGGTAGCCATCTCAGCAGTATAGCTGCCACAGCCCTAGTCAAGAGATAGAAATGGTTTGTTTTAAAGGTATTTAAGTGTATCCCAGAGCCCCCGAGCAAGGGAGGGACAGTTAGCATGGGACCCCTAGCACACTGGCTTAGTTAATTGGCCCTCAGCTGAGAGAACAGGATTCCTGTGATACTAAAAGCTTTAGTGTATGGTCTTGGGAGGGAGGGCATAACCCAAGGTCCCCAAGTAGCTTAGTATATCCTAGCCATTTGATCCAGTTTCCCCTCATTGAGTTTCTGCCCTGGTGTAGTGCCTCCTGGTTACCAGAATGAGCATTTAAACTGCAAATGCAACTGTCTGTTACCCAAAGTGACTTCGCTGAATTCTGAATGAACATTTTACAGTGAAAGTGTCAATGCATTTAAAGTGACAGTGCCGAATTGTCTGTGTACAGTTGTAAATGGCAAGAATTGTTTTCTTCCAAGATTGCTTATTTAAAAGGATAGCAACCAAAGTAAACGCATGCCCTGAGACTGTGAAATTACCCTGCATGCACCAAATGTACCCTATTTGCCCTGTGTTTATCCTGTTTTACTCTGAAGACTGTTTAAATTGCCCTCAATTGCCCTGGATGGTAAATGCATGCTCTGAGACTGAGATACTGCCCTTGCATCCTGTGAAGCCTTTTCAAACTGATTGCACTTGCTCAAAATTTGCAAATTGTCCTGTACATTCTTGAATTGCTCTGCATGTTTCTAATTGCCCTTTGTTGGTTGCTTGATACAAAGACTGCCAAAACCAGCAACCACCAAGTTCCAAGATAGTACGCTTTGGAGACGCAACTGTATTTCTGCCCAGCACCTTGTTCACAGTTTGTCTTCACATAACCCAGAGACTGCTCCATCCAACTGCATCCTGTTAGGTTGGAACTAGTCATCAGACTACGAATAGCATACTCAGCTAAGGAACTCCTTGCCACCTGATCTTTTTAGGGTCTTCAGGCTAACCCCTCCCTAACAGTGAACTAGGCAGAGTAAGAAACCACATTGGTTCACAGGTAGAGATCAGACTCCCAGTGGGGTTGGGGTTTTTGTTTCAGGTTCTTCAGAGATTTCCCCAAGGTTGACAGCCCAGAGGTGTTCCAGATTTTTGAAGTGCAAAGTAATGCACCTGGGAAATAAAAATCCAGGAGAAGAGTACACAATAGCAGGGGAGGTACTAATGACAACAATAATGGAAAGGGATCTGGGTGTAGTCATATCAGATGACCTAAAGGTGGAAAAGCAATGTGAGAAGTCAGTAAGGAGAGCCAGGGGGATACTGGGATGCATAGGGAAGGGCATCACAAGTAGAAAAAGGGAAGTGGTTATCCCTCTATACAGACAGTTGGTGAGACCCCATCTGGAGTGCTGCATGCAGTTTTGGAGACCTCATCTATGCAAGGACATAGACAGGATGGAAGCAGTCCAGAGGAGGCAACTAAAATGGTACAGGGTCTACATCAGAAACCATATGAAGAGAGACTGAGAGAGCTTAATATGTATACCCTTGATGAAAGGAGGGACAGGGGAGACATGATAGAAACTTTTAAGTACCTCAAGAGAATCAACAAAGTCCAGGAGGGTAGCATCTTTCAGAAAAAGAGATGTGTAAGAGCAAGGGGGCACAATTAAAATTAGAGGGGGGATGGCTCAGGGGTAATGTGAGGAAATTCTTATTCACGGAAAAGTGGTGGACGCATGGAACCACTTTCCTGGAGAGGTTGTGGGGTCTAAAACAGTGGGGGAATTCAAACATGCATGGGACAGACATAAGGCAATTATAGTGGGGGGGTTGCAGGAAGTAGGCTGTTGGTTAACTCAAATCTGCAGCTTATCCAATAGGTAGGGAAATGGGCAGGCTGGGTGGGCCAAGTGGTCCTTATCTGCCGTCAAAGTCTGTGTTTCTATGTTTCTATGTAGATCTTCAGTTTCATCCAGGTCTGTTCTTCAGATTCCTTTCCCAGGGCCCATGGTGATGGTCCAGAAGTTGTTCAAGGTTTTGTCCATTTCTTCAGCTCTTCAGATTTCTTCCTGGTGTTAGTGGTTATGGCCCACAGGTTCTTCAAAGTTTCATCCATTGGTTCAGTTCTTCAGATTTCTTCCTGTGATCCATGTTTATGTCCCACAAGCTCTTCAGTTTGCTATAAGGCCTTAGAAATACAAGTATTTTGTTTTTTTCCCCAGACTGTACTGTGACGGCCCGGGGGCTGTCTGTGAACTCCAAGGCCCAGATATTCTAACTGTGCCAGGCTGTGGTGCAAGCCCAGGCGCAGCTCAATTTGGCTGTGCAGGGGTGTGGACTAGGCGATATTCAACAGAGCTGCACCATGGCTCAGCAGCATTGAATATCTCACCCTGGCCACCCGTAGTGGACATGGCGCAGTGGCACTGTGCCAGCGCCAGTGGCCAGAGTGGAGCATGGGGATGCGCTAGCACAAATTCCATTGCACAAGGGGCAGCAACCACAATATTCAAAGTAGACATGCAAATGGGGCCATAATGTATGCAAGGTGCACTTGGGGCCATTTGCATGTCATTATGGCCCCATTTGCATGCAAGTGTGCCAATCCCTGACGACTTGCACCTGGCACCCTGCCAGACAGCAGCCGTCGGGGCCGATGCCCCCTGCAGCTTGGCAATGTGCTCCACAGCCCGATCGCGGGCTGCAGTAAAAAAAGGAAAATCATAAATCGCTGGTGGTCCAGTGGACCGCTGCTTGCCCGATCGCGGGTTAAGTAAATAAATAAACTCCTCAATATCTGGTGGTCTGTGTGATCTGTCACCAGTGCTTAGGCTAATCAATAACCATTCCCTGGTTCAGTGGACCGCCCGCCATCGCGGGGTTTAACAAAATTGTCATCCCTGGTGGTCCAGTGGACCCTCCACCCCACCCATCACTGAATCCACCGCCCGGGCCTGCCCCTGGTCATGTAGCAGCAGCAACTAGCCACCCTGCCACCGCACTGTTATAGCTTATTGGTTCATACAGCTATCGGGTGGTAGTTTGCACTGATAGTCAGCACTCAGATATGTGAATGGATCCCACCATATCTGGAATGGGAAGGCAGGGTTGCACACCCATTGGCTCACGCCAGGACCAATGGGCGACAGCCCCATCGACGGTGTCAGTCATGGTAGTGGGGCGCAGGTGGTCAGGTGCCCCGCCTGCCGCTGACCGAGGGGAGGGAGCGGGGGTAGTAGTAGTAGTAGTAGTAGTAAACTTTATTTTTATACAGGAAAAGTACATGTCGTTTGGATAGTACAATCCAGTTTTCAAGACAGTCCTGTGCAAAATTTCCAAGTTTCGCATAATCACACCAATTTCAAACAATCTAATCGATACTATATATATAAAAAAAATACCTTAACAAAATTACAAAAACATAAGACAAAAAACAATATCATACGCATGTACATGAAAAAATCTGATACACCTTTAACCCCTTAAGACATTTTTTAACAGTTTTCTCAGATCGCAATGAAGGAGGGAGTGTATTCCAACATGCTGATGCTTGTGATACTAATGTTCTGTCCCCAAATTGACTTTTTCGCTTGTCTGGATCAATTCTGTTTTGATACAAAGTTCTAACTGAATGTCTCCTAAGGGCAGGATTTTTATCTGCCAGTATTTTAGCTATGTTATGCTTTAAATGAATTGTCCTATATTTATAAATAAATAAGGACCAAGTATTCCTGTATTCCAAATCAAGAGGTAACCAATTTAACTTAATTAACAAATCACAATGATGAGTCCTAAAACTACAACCTAGAACATATCTTGCTACCCTATACTGTAATTTATCTAATTTATTCAAAAATTGTTTTGTTGCAACTCTATAAATAATCTCTCCATATTTAATTACAGGGAGTATGAGCTGTTCTGCGATCAGTTTCCTATCTTGCAATTTTAAGCTCTTTGATGTTCTCTTTAAAGCTCCTAGCTTTTTGTGTGTTTTAGTAATACCAGACTCAATATGACTTTTGAAAGTTAATAAAGAATCGATATTGACTCCCAAATAACAGTAATTAGAAAGTCGTTCTATTTTGATTTGGTTCAATGTTGTGATCTGTACATCTGAAAATCTTTGTTGTCTATCTACTGTATACCAAAGAACATTAATTTTGTCTTGTTTACATTCATTATTAGTTGAGACTTGGTGAACCACTCCTGAATCCTGGTAAAGTCGGTGGGATTCAGTGGGTGGGTGGGGTGGGGTCCACTGGACCACCAGGGATATTGATGATTTTATTTAATTACTTAGCCCGTGATCAGGCGGGCAGGTCCACTGGACCACCAGGGATATTGAGAATGTTATTTATTTACTTAGCCCGCGATCAGGGGCTGGTCCACTGGACCACCAGGGATATTGAGAAGTTTATTTATTTACAGATGAATCTTGTTCTACTGATGCCTGCAATCGGGCATGGGGGGGTGCCACCAGGGAGGTGCAGCAAGAGCTTGGGTGGCCACCCACAGGTGGCAGCTGCCGTGTTGCACCCTGTAATGCGGCAACTCACCTGTGGGTGGCCATCCGTTGTTCCTTTTTTTGGGGGGGATCAACTTTGTGCTGGCACAGGTAGGGGTTGCGCATGCATGGCTCTGCACATCCCAGGCTGAATTTCAGGCTGTGCAGAGTATACATGGGCATGCCCCCAACCTGCGCCTGCATTCATTACTGATGTGCTCCGGTGCATCGGGATTTGTGCCGCGCACTTTTCCTATTTGAATACCGCATCAGGGCACATCAGTGGGTTGTGCATGGTGCAACACTGTTGCGCCATGCGCAACCCTTTTGAATATCTGGGCCCAAGTATGTTGTTCAAATCCCTAGATTTTGTTGATTCCCAATGGCCCAAATCCCTTGTTCTTAATCAGATCTTCAAGCTGGCCAACAGAAAGCACGTGCTCAGAGGTTCTCCAGTCTGCATTCTTCTTCACCATGTCTACAGTGCCCAACAGATCCATACGAACTCTGTGGTGAAATTGTACAATTTTATAGTCATAGAGAATTTTACAGCTACATACAGTACAGTTATGCAGTGATAGTGATTTTTAGCAGTTACAGTCACAGAAGTGCTTTTAAGTAGTTTAACCCTTAAGCTGCCAACAGAATTGGAATGTATAGGAATTCTGGACTGATATATCGTTCCGCGGCACAGCAAGGGTCAATAGCAACAATAGAGTGGTGGTTAGAAAGTGAAAATGATGTTTGCACACTTTTTCTTGTTCTGACTTGTGTGGTTCAGTTGCTCAATAAACTGATCCCTTTTTGTGAGTTGTGTCTCCTGCCTCTCCATTTTGGTGAACTTCCATTGTGCAACCATATAGTCAAAGAACCACCTTATCCACAAACTGAACAAGACAGCACACCTTAACCAGAGTCCAGGCTGACTGGACAGATTTCAGATTCCAAGACCTCTCAGCTCACTTCACTTGGCATAGTCGGCAGGATATGTGTATGTCTGACAGGCCGGTTCATTTCATCCAATCAAGATCTCTTGGCTCACTTCACCACTAATATTTCTTGATTCAATGTACCCTCTTATCCCAAAATATACTGAGCACAAAAGCCACAGAGTATTTATTACAGATACTGGTGACTGAGGTCCCAGCTTCTGTGTTTTATAGAGTGTATCTATAATTTCTTCTGACAAATCATCCAAAGTATAAACTTACAGGCTCATAAGGTGTCCCATCTTTTTTTTTTACCTTCATAAAAAATCAGCTGTAAGATTGTTTAATTTGTTCAGTCCTATGGTGTGCATTGGTCTGTTTTCATTGTGGCTTTCAACTAGGTATTGTTGAGAATAACAAGATTATATTGTGTTTTTCTTACTGTATTTTTGTTTTTATTCATTTAAACAAACAACGTCAGACTCTCTTCTAAGGTGTCCAGGTTCTCGTTGTTTGCTGTGGTGTCAGGTTCAGTCGTTTAACTCTGGTTTTGTTGTATGTTTGCCAGATTGGTAGCCAGGGTTGGACTTAGCTGACATTCACTGGAGGTACTAGGTATTGGCTGGATGTGTTAGCTGGCTGCTCATTTTTGATATTTTCATTTTTAGGTACTTGCTCTCTAAACAGTACACCACCATTCTCCAGCATCCCAGTAGGCTCAAGCAGAGGCTCCACATCAGCTTCATCAGAGGCATAGCTACAAGGGTGCAGGGGGTGCAGCTGCACCCAAGACCAGGGGGTTTGAGGTGCCCAAATCATAATTTTAATGTTTATTCAAAACCGAGGGGGGGCCCTATAACATACCCTCTGGGATTTGCTACACTACTGAGCTTCATCTTAGGGAAGCTGATTCATTCCACTGGGATGTCAAACAGATGAGACACACTGATGAGTCCTGGTAGGACAAAACATGTGCATGTGTCTTCCATTAGCACCCTTTGCAGACTGTGTGAGGGACCTTTTGGTACCATGCATTTCTGCTTAAAGTTGAACCAGCATAATACACTGTGGTGATTTGCATATACAGCCCATGGTGCTTTGCATTATGGGGGTATATGTGATTTTGTATTTCATAGTCATCCATCATATTCTTGGTTGAAAAGCACCTAGTTCAGTCTTCTGTTCACAGCAGGAAGCAGATGGCAGCTTTAGTTTCAAGCTCTGCCCCTCTCCCTGACTAAAATCCGTGGTCTTCTGAAGTAAATGGGCTGATGAGTGTAAATCTGTAAGCCAAGATGATTGGGAACCCACTAATATCCCATCTAAAAATTATAATTTTTCATTCTAAATTATGTAAATTTTTCTTTTTTGCTTCTATTCAGGTACAGCACAGGTCTATATGAGTTCACCCCAAAAGGTACCTAATGAGTGTGTATTTATTGTGACTACTCTATGCTATGTAAATAACTTTACGGTTCTTACACCTTCAGATTGAGCCCACTCCTCCTGCCTAGATATGACATAGATGGTGTGACATTTATTACCTGGGCATGTAGTTTTATGGCAAGTAGTTTTCTTTTAGTGGGGAAGGGGATTGGGTGAAGGGGTGCCTTTCCTCTGGTTGACCATATTCCTGTGAAAGAATGTATGCCTAGCATCCCTGCTGGCCACTTTGCTTTTCAGATCAATTTATGCACCCATATGCTCTATTTTGCTACTCTATATGCACAAAATACTAAAACTGGGCTAAGGAGCTCAAAAGGGGACAGGAATGAAATTTATTTTTTAGGTTTGCCTTAAAATGCCATTTAGTCTGGCCATGATAAGGTCTGACTGAAATGATTTATATCTGCAAGCACTGGCTGCAGCTGGCTATTGTTGGAACTGCTGGACTTTTATAACACTTGTATGTATCCCCTCATATCTTGTACTGAGAGGTAGCAGACTTGCCCTACCTTATACTTGATATGGGATGCACAATGTGGAATTGCTGTTATCTGGAAATGTTCATGTAAGGTCTGCAAAAATGTATAAATTAAAAGTTTAAAAAATGAATTGGGGTTTGTGGACATAGATGCTCAGAACTGAGAGAGAGATTATACTTTTACTCAAATCAGAATGACACATATTCCCCTATAGATAGGTTTTAAATGCATTCTACCTTTAGCTACACAGTGCCTGAGCCCAATATACAAATGATTTCTATTTTGGACCATGCTTCAATAGCTCTCTCTCTTCTGCAGAGTCCCTCAGATACAGTAGGTGTACAACTTGGAAGCTAAATGCCACATTGTTAAATGAAGAGGAATTTGGTTTCTAAAATCTCTGAAAGTATTGAGGATTATTTAGCAGTTAGCAATGACCAACAGACAGCATAAAGGTTCATATGGAATGGACTGAAAGCTTTAGTAGAGGGACAGCTTACAACAAGAAACGGAATGCAACTATTCAGCTAAATCTCAGGAATCAAATTATGGACCTTGAAAGGCTCTCAAGGTACAGTGCAATTCACATTGAACTGTCAAAACAATGAGTGGCTCAAGCATCTCTAAGTGAGTTACATGGTGTTTGCTGGATCTAGCATAAAGCTTTGCAAACTGTTGCCTAAAAGGTTAAAGCTTATTATTGCATTAACAGGAATGTAAATGTTTTCCAGTTGAGTTGCAAAAACATATTCCAAAAGTCACTGTTACTCACTGGGGTGACAACTAAAAGTGGATTGTACTAAAAGGCCAAAGATCTAGCAAAATTTAAAGCAGCAGTACACCAAAATTGGGCAAATAATGTTGCCCTTCCTTTTTTTCACTATAAAAGATTCCAGGATTCTTTCAGTCTAATTTGGTGCTAAAGGTTTCAATTTACACCAACATTTAAGTATTTTTATAAATGTTATCATTTAGTTTTTTCTCAAGAAAAAAAAAAGATGGTTGTCACATTTGGCTTGGAAATAGCAATACAAACCTGGCAAGGGTTAGGATTAAGATGCTAAAAAAAAGCTGACGGTTCACAGCATATGAGGTACCTAGAAAAGTAGTTTTGACAAGTATGCTTATGTTTTTATTGGGCTCTATTCATCAACCTTTGCAGCACGCTATGCACAGCATACAGTATCTGTCCTTTGTACACCTCTACATGTGAAGCAGGTGCATTACCCACCTAAGCAGTATGCACAGCCGGCTTACATAGTGTGCATAGGCATGGTGTGTGTACACCATAGGCAAGGGCCTCATGGTTTCACATGAGGGTGTATTAGATGGACACGCACTACATACACAATGTAATGCATAGGTACAAGTAAGGATTACGCCACGAGAAAGGATGGGTCTACTGTGGAATTAATCCATGGTTTGGGGCCTCCAATGACCCAACCATGGGTTAATTCCACAGTAGACCCATCCTTTCGAGTGACTTAATCCACTTGTAACATGGCATTATATGTAGGAGTAATCCCATATTACAATATCTAATTAAATGAAAACAGAGACATGAAATTTCATTTCAATGCATATAAGTCAAACACGCCTCTAAAGTAGTACGCAAAAATTAGAACCCCTTGGTTACACATATCGTGGGTGTTAAACATATCCCCCCTCAAAAATATTAGCATTTCATAGTATCTCTTTCTGTGATGTCCACACAGGTGTTTTACTTCAAATATTAACTGACAGTATTCTGTAGAAACTGTTCGGTGGAGCGTGATCTCCAGTACTGTTGTGGTGAATTGTGGGATTGAGGCACGACACAGCAGTATTGAACTATGGGAGAAATCAGCGTTTGATCATACTTAGCAGTGTAACACTATTCTAACAAACATTTAACTTTTAAAAACTTTTGTTTTAAACATTTTTAAAAGGTTTACAAAAAAGAGTTCAAATATATGGTAAGTATAACGGGTGCAGAAAAGTGCAACAATGGGTCAACTTTGTTATTCTTCTGTGGGCTGCTGTAGTAATTAAAGTTAACTGGGCCATTAATCATGAATTTTGCTAAGTTGAAAGGACTCCATGGCTCGCAAGCTGAAGGGTTTGTGGATTGCTGTGCATTTGAATTTTGGGTCTGAATCCATTCAGATGAGGAAGAAGGCTCACTTGGTACTGAACCAGGACTTGGTTTAGGAGGTGTATTGCTTGGCTTCCATGCGTAAGAGCAACATGGTTCTTCAAGGACTGTTTGGTCACATTTACTGGGTGAAGTCCAGGAAATGTTCATTTCCTGGTCACATTTGTTGGTCAAAGTCAAGGAAAGGTTAATTTTCTGGTTGATTTGTGTGTGTTCAGTTGCATTGGTAGTTTCAGAAGCGCTGTGGCATGACAGTATTGATGACCACTTCTGCCGGTCTTTCATGGATGGAGACCAGTAACGTTTTAAAATGGTCTCACATCTGTGTCCCGTTATTGTTATAATTTCCCTAGGTGCCAATGCAGCTTCGGATAACAAATGCACTGCCATTATTGGTTCCCTACCCCCCTGACACAGCCCCCAGCCCTGATGGGTTTACGGCCTTCTTTTACTGATCCTATAAAGACATCTTAACCCCTCTTTTGACTGATCTTTATAACTTTTGGAGCACTACCACCCTTTCTGATAAATCACTTTTCAAGGCACATATTGTTCTGCTGCCAAACTGGGGGAGGATCTTTCTAAACCTGAGAGCTATCATGCTGTATCATTAATCAATAATGATGTCAATTTATATGCCAAAATATTGGCTACCAGGCTCTCCTCGGTTTGCGAATCCCTACTGGGACCTGAACAAGTGGGTTTCGTTGTTGGTAGAATTCAAGCGAGCACTTCTGAAACATTTTTTATCTTCTTTCTGCATCTGGGGTGACCTACACAGAGTCTATGCTTGTTTCCCTGGATGCAGAAAAAGCCTTTGATTGAGTTTCTTGGTCCTACATCTTCTGGGCTTTGAAACATTACCACTTCCCTCCTGAGTTCATCAATCAAATTAAAGTCCTCTACACTTCGCCCACTGCTTGTATTTTATGTAATAATTAGCTCTCCACTCCATTCTCCCTAACCAGGAGTACCCGTCAAGGATGTCCCCATTCTCCTATTTATTTAATTTGTACCTTGAACCCCTGACCAGGACTGTGAAACCATCTCTTTTTGTCAAGGGAATAGATGTTGGAGGAAGCTGTTACAAACTTTCGTCCTTTGCAGACATCTTATTACACCTCATTGACTGGTCCAAGTTCCTACCCACGACATTGGATATTATATCCATCTTTAGCACCTTTTCTGGATACAGATTAAACCCCACTAAAACGGTCATTTACCCTGTTTCCGCTCTGACTCCCAAACCGCTTTGTCTGCAATTGGGGTTTCAGTGTGAAACCTTGGCATTGAACTACGTAGGTATTAAACTCACTTAAAACATCTTCCAGCTTAAGGTCTTGAACATAAACCCAATCATTCAGCAAGGTGAAAAGGACTTAGCCAAGTGGTGACATCTCCCACTTTTGCTCTGGGGGAGGGCTAGTCTGATTAAGATGTGTGTTCTTCCCAAATTGCTCTATCTCCTTGGTATGTTAAATATCTATCTTCCAAAGAAGTGGTTTCAGAAACTTCATTCCATCTGCTCAGTCTTTTCATGGTTAGATAACCCTCCTCGGCGGGCATATGGGAAATTATGTAGGCCCTATAGATATGGTGGATTGCAACTGCCAGACTTTTACAAATATTTGTTAGCTTTACATGGGTCTAAATATTTTAACTGAGGCACTAAACTTCTCTCAGCATCCCCCTGTCCGATTTGGCTAACTATTGAGCATCCCTTGGCCCATTATCATGGTATCTCCCTAGAATCTTTGTTGTATACCCCCTACTCTAAACTTCCTAACTCACTATGTGCTTCCCCATAGGTTGGCATAGACGAGTACATGAAAGTAATTCATGCCAGGTCTTTTATGCAGCCGCTTTTTAATAATCTTAATTTTTGTATAGCTGATAAGCCTATCCCACCAGCCTTTTGGCCTGCCATATCTAGTACTACATTGGGGGATCTGGTTTCTGACAACAAGGTCATACCCTTTCAATGCTTGATGAAGGTTTTTTCAGTTCCTCCCAGCTACATGTTTAAATATGTTCGACTTAGCCGTTGTATCAAACAGGTTTTGGGGCCTACCCCTTGGTTGCAGGACTCTACTATTTCCACTTAGGAATGTACCCTGTTAGTTAGCAAAAGAAAGGCAGTCTCCAATGTTTATAAAGCTCTGGTCAAGCATGAATGCACCCTGGTTTCTCCAGTGGCATATTACTGGCATAATCTTCTCGGACTCACTTGGTCCAGTTCCCATTGGCATACGGTTTGGAATTCTGCCTATTATTACATGAAGCAAGACAGGCTTTGACTGTTACAATTTAATGTTCTGCAAAACTTATATCGAACTCCATATATTCTATTCCATATGCCCAAGCTGCCCTCACCCATCTGTCCAAGTTGTGAATCACAAGAGGGAAAGTTGTTTCATAAACTATGGGAATGTTCCATAGTCAAATTGCTCTGGTCTAAGGTTTGGGCCCTTTTTGGTTCTCATCACTATTTTGTGCCAAAGGTTTGCCTGATAGGGGACTATTCTGGTATTAGCATAGCTGTACACAGGTACTATATGGCCCTATCCTCCTTGGTCACCAAGCTTATTATAGTACGACACTGGCTAGGTATTTGGTCTCCCTCCCTTTTGGAATGGGTGCAAGAGTGTTTGATGGCTATTTCAGCTGAGAAAGCCACTGGGAATTTTTTCCCATCCTGCAGCAGGGCTAGGTCGTGTTGGACCGAGCTTTATTCTTACCTTGCACAATACTTCAATAATTCTGTATATTTTTTGTCTCTTGTGTACATCAGTGGCTGTGGGCATGCATCAGAGCTTGGGATGGGAGGGAGGTGTTTGTTTGTTTTTTTGAGGGAAGGGTTGTGTTTTTAGTTCCTTTTATGTTTAGTCCTCTGGGACCTCACTCTCCAGTCCCTGTCTTTGCTCCTCCTTGTTATTTTGTTCCTTTTCTCTTGTGATGTTTCCTTGTATATCATTATTATTATGTTGAAATATTAATAAAGCATATTAAGTTGCAAAAAAAAACAAATGCACTGCCAAGCTATGAATGCAGTGATTCATATATCTGACACTGAGTTCGGCATCTAGGGAAATTTGCAAAGTCATTTCTCCAAGATAATTCTGGTCCATTGGTTGAAGCCTGTACCAACACTGCTTTTTGTCAAGGACATGCTGGGGAGATCATTTTTGTTGCAAATAGAATGAGGGTGCATTTTCTGGGCAGTGGTACACGTACTCTTTATATAGTGCAATTGGACAGTTCGCACTATTGGGCTGCACATAGAGGATACCACGCTGAGAATCTCTGTTATGCTCCGATATTGACAGATGAGTTTTTGTTGATTTATTGAAAGAGACTGAAAGGTATTCTGTACCATATTCATCTTTTTTAAGAACAAATGAATTTTGATTCAGTTTAGTAAGGCCTTCTCTTCCTCACCTGGCAAACCCCAACTGCAGCTCAAACCACAGTCAGCATACCAGGCCATACGCCAACTGTGGACTCAATTTTGAGAATGTACAAATTTTGACCAGATCAGCATCAATGATACTGGGGTGATGCATGGCTACATCTTGGCCCGCTCTGCGGTACTCCTTCAAGACCACAAGAAAGACATTGTTGGCTGCACTGAATTCTGAATGCATACTAATGTTCACTTTTCTATTAATTGCCACACTATTCAGATATCTGTTTATATCTGCTTGAATGCCAATAAAGGAGCTTATAATGCACCACTTTCTTTTTGATGTTCTGACAGCTCCATAAAACTGATGAAGCAATATAGCAAGTTTATCTATGGGAATTGTTTTTAAATTTTTTTTTTCTTCCACAGATTTCAGACAGTCCCGAAAGACATTGACTGATCATGAGGTGTCTTTGTGAGTGTTCTTTTTGTTTTTTTCTTGTTTCTAACTTGTTCAAACCATCTTCTCATACTAATACATGTCTTGTTGTGTTTGGTACTTTTGCTGCTGGTAAAATAATGCTGTCACTAACCTCAGGATGAGCGGGTGGGTGGGAATCAGCAAACTGCTAAAATTTACATATGTATTTTTGTTTTGTAATTATTTATCTCCTGCTCTGACTACCCCTTCAGCCCGACCAGCACCGCCAGTCCTGACAGCCTAGAATTCTTACCTTACCTTAAGCCCGGCCCGGGAGCAGAGCCTACGGAGGGTCGGGTGTCATCCTGCGACTGGATCCATTTTTACATTTTTTGGAGGTCCTCCCATCTTACCCCAGGGTTCTAGGAGTAGAGATGCATGTGCATAGAGGCATGCATGCATACTACATCCCCGGTGATGGCCCCATCAGTCCACCTGTCGGCCTAGCGCCTGGTGCTCCCTCTGGCCTGTGCTGCCCCCCCAGCCTCTGCCACAGGGCAGTCAAGAGCTGAGGGATGCCATCTTTCTTCCCTGGTGAGGAGAGTTGCCTTTTGGTGGCTCCATCCAGCTTCATGCCCCCCCACTTGCCTCCGATGGTCCATGCTCATTTCTGAACACAGGTCGTTGACGTGGCATGAGGTAAGGTGTCCAGATCCTTAGCCCTTAGCACCACTGGGCCAGCTACATATGTATTTTCTAATATACTGCCTTTCATTTTGCTGTATTATTTTGGTACGTCATCAGCAACCATGGTCTACTGAGGAATTAGACCATGGTTGCTGATGTGCCACATGTTATATTTCAACAAATGAAAATGCTTCTTTTGTCTTTGTGTTTTAATGCCATGTTACAATGCTGGTTACACCAAAAAGGAACTTGCACAGGCTGTGGTACAGTTATGCCAGGCAGACCCCTGCCACAAACCACAGATCATGCTCCCAACAGCACAGTCCCACAGATATATCCCCAAACGTTCACTGCAGCCATTCTCTGCCCCATATGTGGAACATATGCCACAGAGGATTAACGATGTGAGAGATAGATGCGTATTGGATAATAGTCCAAGAGATAGTGCCACAGTCTATGTCCCTTGCAAGAATGCCTGCAGTGGTAAACAACCTGATGTGACAGCTGCTGTTAGAGACCTATATTACTGTCTGTCCTGAATGTAAGTCATAGGTCCCCATTGCCCATTGGTGTACCCTGGGGTTTAAGTGGTGAACTGTGGTTGTGCATGGGGCATCCATCAGATCTGGGTATGAGTCCTACAACCCCACATGCATACTGTGTGACACTGGGCACTACAAAAGGCCCCTAATGAACAGGGTAACAACAGTGCCATACCACACAGTGCACAGCGTAAATTATAGTAAGTAAGTAAAATTGTATTTGTTGAGCACCCATTCCCTGGGGTTCAGGGCACTGTACAGAGGTCAGGACAATACATACATGAAAACATTTCCAAGTATAAAAACTCCTGAATAACTACCTAGTAATAAGGTTCTATGTGATAAGGATGTCTCAAAAAGAGCTCTGACAGAAACAGCAAGTGCAACATCACTGAATGTCAAACCGGCCATGAGCACTACAGTGAGTGGCACAAACAGCAATGAGTGCCACTGTATGTAACCAGAGCAGGACGTGTGTTTACTGTTTATGCAGGAGGCAATGACCCCCACATCTCTGTGCCCCCAATAATTAATATAGCCATCCCAAGGGGATGACATTTGGGGATGTGGAAAACTTGGGAGGGGTCTGCTCCATGCGGGGGGCACACAAGTCAGCAAGGGGAGAATGTTGAGGGGGAGCAACCTGCGGGAGGGGGAACAAAGTGGGAAGGGTGGGCAAAACAGGAGAGACTAGCAAAAATGACAAAAAAAGCTCCCCACAGCCAGTCCCAAACCTGGGTCCACCAACCTCAGGGGTGGTGACTGTATCCATTACATCAGATGGCCAGCTTGGAACTGGCCTGATGAACAAAGCCCTTTTAGTCTGCAAAACAACTACTCTCTACACAACAAAAGCACTGAATTTGACATGCACTATAACTGGCACCTCTCTGACTTGACATTTGCTATTTTTACCTAGCCCAAATTTAATCATTCAGTTTGACTCACTGTTATCTCAGTATACTGATAATAATACATAAAATACATAAAGATAAGATAAATAAAATGACAGCAGATAACACCTCATCCTCATCACAACCTGACACATGTATATCCCACTTAGAACCTTGTGGGTCCATCACATGAAGTAACATCCCCGTGACAGCATACATAATAAATAGTCCCCAATCACATGCTTCCATTCATGACCCCCAAAGGAGATGCCACTATATGTGAATGCCCTAAGGGCCTGGCCAACCCCATTCCCACATGCAAAATCAGTTGACACGTTAGGCTTCCAAACAGTGCTATATCGTATTACAACAAGAGGCCCCAGCAGGGCTGTACAAACTGTAGCACCCACAACTATAAATGGAGAAAATGTATGTGGTGGCAACAGGCCATACATATTACTATGTTAACGTTATGCATTTATATTGACACAACAGGGGAGGTGTCCCTAATGGTCCATCTATGAATTACTATGTAAACAAATGTTCCTAAATTGGGATGGTGGCTCCTTTGCAAACAGGAGCTCTTCACACAGTGTTCTGGCATGTCTACCTCTTTGGTCTACAGGTGTCCTGGACATCGCTGATCACTCTGAGCACCCTCAGTGGGGTGTTCTAGTTCCTCCATTGCTGGCTAGTAATAGTAGCAGGGGTCCAGCTTGGTGCAGGGCTCCCCAAAGAGTCCATGGCTTCCACTACATACTGTGTTCTGTTGCCCTCGATGTTCTGGTGCAGTACATAATGTCTCATGATGGTCAGTACCTCATACACAGTGTCCATGGGGTACCTGGCATGCACCCATGCCTCTAGGAGATGCCGAAGTACACTATCCTTACCCAGTCCTGGTTAAACAATTAAAAAAAAAAAGAATAGTTCTGAGTGAGTAAACTTCTGCTTGCAAGAACAAGTTATTTGGAGACCTTCTTGGGGCTAAGAAGCCCGGAGAGCCAAGAGGTGCTCAAGTTCTGTCTGCACCCTACGTTTGTTCAGTACCTGGTATAGGATGGACACCTGTTGCAAGGGCCCGAAGAAGAGTCCAGTGTTTGAGAATATTTGATGTGACTGTTTAAAGGTGCCTACAGGAATCAAAGGGAGGTATCCTGAGGTTGGAGCTTTTCCTGACATTGCCTGTGAGGACTGCGAAGGTACAATTGGAGCTGAAAATGCCAGTATTTCCAAACAGACTTTGATATCGTGATTTATGCTTTGAGAAGTGTCTAAGAAAGTGAATTACTGACAAGTAAAGTGCTATCCTGGTTAGGATTCACACCTTGGCCTACTGTTCTGCTTTGGAGAGAGCAAGAGATGTTGTCTGAAAGACGGTGCCTTCTGAAAAGCCACAGCAGGTTGTGCTAGTCATCTGGCTGGGGCAGCCAAGTTAACTGAATTTGCTAAAATGTGTCAAAGAGAAAGAGACTGTGTGAGCTCTGGGTCCTCCCTAGCCCCAAGGGAAAGCACCCATATTGAGAGATTGTGTCTTGAAAGCTAAAAGGACCACATCTGCCATGCTCTGCATGGTTGAAGGGATTGTGACCACTTAATGCAACCAGAAGATGCTAAATGTAAAATGTGCTGAATGCAAGACTGTTTTCCAAATCAGCCTGGGATTCAGCCTGGTAGTGTGCCAGCTATGCACTGCTACAGTATATGCACATCCCCCTGAGGGGCATAGCCTAGACATGGGGGTCTGAAGTGTGCCAGCCCCGGTCCCAGCCTGGTCTGTTTCAGAATGTGACTGCAAGCCCAGAGAGAGGGGGCATCTGTCCAAAGCTGAGAAGTCCCAACCTGCAAGCTGCAAGAGAATGGTAAAGAGGGGTCAGCCAAAGCTCCTGCCTGCACCTCAGATAAAACTTCTCTACATCAATGATGACTTCAAAACTGTGAGTAGGCAAAGCCATCCTCTACCACCCTATCAGAAACTGTAAATCATTAACGCCAGTTCTTCTATGTACAACGTCAGGCCACAGTGTTAAAGTTTAATGTTCCTTGCTGGCCCAGTGACATAGAGAGCTAAGGTGCTGAATGCCTTACCTCTCGCCATGCTGGCGACCCGTGTTCGGGAATGAACATGGGATGCCAGGGGTTGGCCAGGGGGAGGGGGCCGGGTAAGGAATGAGCAACTGCTGGCAGCTCTCGTCTCCTGAATAGGGGAGATTGCCTCTCCCGGCCTTTGACCACCACCATGTGGAGGCACAATGGAACATAAAAACAGAATTTGATGGCAGATAAGGACTGCTTGGCCCACCTAGTCTGCCCATTTCCTACCTAATGGATAAGCTGCAGATCCCAGTTAACCAACAGCCTACTTCCTCCTACCCCCCACTAGAATTGCCTTATGTCTGTCCCATGCATTCTTGAATTCCCCCACTGTTTTTGACTCTATGACCTACTCAGGAAGGCTGTTCCACGCATCTACAACCCTCTCTGTGAAGAAATACTTCCTCACATTACCTCTGAGCTGTCCCCCTCTATCTTCAAATTGTGCCCCCTTGTTCTTGCACATCTCTTTTGAAAGATGCTACCCTCTTGGACTTTGTTGATTCCTTTGACGTATTTGAAAGTTTCTACCTGTTTGGATTACAAAGTTTGTGTTTTATTGACCCTTATGGTCTTCAAAATGAATTGACAGCGTGTACACTGAAGCTCCTAACAATAAAGTGACCCACACGTTATGGTAAGTAGAGTATTTTCTTTATTGGGCTCCGTGAACATGGTGAACAGTGGTAAAGTGCATTGCAACTGACCCGCTGCTGTGCGGAGGTTAGGATTTACATATATGAATAAATCCAGTCTTACTTCTGGGGTGATTTATATCACTAAAACTCTAACAGCTGCTTAAGTGGACAAAAAGGGGTAAAACATATCTTGGAGCTCAAATTCCAACAGATAACACTTGGGAGCCAACTCAAAAATCATGGGAGGGAATCTGGGGTAATATTTATAGGACAACGGCTTCCAGCAATTGCCATGAATTTTTATGGAACGTCACAGTTAATTCTTTCCACACTTCAACCAAAACCAAACACTTTCATAATACATTTTCTGACAGGTGTTGGAGAGGATGTGGGGGAAAGAGGGTTGGTTTTGTATTCTGTGGGACTGCCTGGTCACAACAAAGTATTGAAAGGAGATTAAGGCCAGTTCCTCCAGTATCTTTCAGGTGAGTCCTTCCTGGAATCTCCTCAACATAGTGTTAGGATTGCACCCAGAGGGCATTATTACAAAAGGCAAATGGTTATAATTGCTACATCACTGAAGATGCTGACAGTAATAAACTGGCTTCCCCACACAAGTCTGTCACACTGTGATTGGAGAGGGCTGTGCAAAGGGGTTAAGCAGGTAGAACTGATCATATCCAGGGGTGAAGCGCTGTACGCCACGCCTCGCTCCATGCTGGCAACCCGGTTCGGAACGAGCCTGGGGTGCCGGGAGTCGGAGGGGAGGGGAAAGGATTGAGCATCCGAGGACAGCTTCTCCTTTCCTGGGAGGGGAGGAGGGGGACACACACTTGGTGCCTGACTAGCCTCTGGTGGAAACCGGAGGCAGCAAGTGCATGAGTGCACAGAGGGAGTGTGGGGAGTGGTTGACATTGGCGGTGATGCTTTGACGTTGGGGCGCATCCACTCTCCTTACAAGAAAAAGGAAAATCACTCCAGCAGTGCTCCCGGTAGACAAAGCACGAGGCCCCGATCCCCAGTGCCTCTTCCTGTTCCGGTAACAGCGTCCCAAAGACAACAAGAAGGACTTTGGGGGTTGCCTGGCCCCATGCCTGCCTGGGGGATATAACCACGGCTACATGGGGGACGGACTGCACTGGGCTCCAGGTAAGAGGGTGGGGACTAGAAGGCCATAGGTATCTCTTGAAGAGTGGGAGTGCTGTGGGCAGGAGGAGTATAAAGAGTAAGTTCAAAAAAAGATCATATCCCTGTTTCGGTTTTGATTGTTGAGGCATCACTCAGCCTGAATCCCATGCCTGAAGTATTTGGAAGAGAAAGAAGAAACATAGAAACAGAAAAATTGTCAGTAGATAAGGACCACTTGGCCCACCCAGCCTACCCAGTTTCCCTACCTACTGTACCACAACAAACCCTACTTGGTTTCTGGCTCATTCTCCCTTCCTCTTCCTTTCCATTAAGATTCCCTTATGCCTATCACATGCTTTCTTGAACCCCACCACTATTTTTGCCTCCACTACCTCCATTGGTAGGTTGTTCCAAGAATCCACCACTCTTTCTGTGAAGAAGTACTTCCTCACATCTCTCCTGAACCTACCCGCCTCCAGTTTCAAAGCATATCCACTTGTTGAGCACCTTTTTCCCTGAAATATACTTTCCCCCTATATCTATTATTTACCCCCATGATGTATTTAAAGGTCTCTATCACACACACCCCCTTTTGTTCCAGGGTGTACATATTGAGTTCCTTTAGCCTCTCCTCATAGGGCTTTTTATACAGACCCTGCACCATTTTTGTTGCCCTCCTCTGAACCGCCTCCACTCTATGTCCTTCCATAGATGTGGTCTCCAGAACAATACAGTATTCTAGATGGGGTCTTACCACTGATCTATAAAGAGGCAACACCACCACCCTCTTTCTGCTTGTAATACCCCTTCCTATGTACCCCAGAATCCCATTAGCCCTTTCAACTTCCTTGTCGCACTGCCTTGCCATCTTTTGGTCATACAGTATGATTACCCCCAGGTCTCTCTCCTGCTTGGTGGTTGTCAATAGCATTCCACCCATTTGTACTTCACCCATGGATTTCTGTGCCCCAAGTTCATTACTTTGCACTTTTTTGCATTGAAACCCAGCTGCCACATCCTTGACCACTCCTTGAGTTTTCTCAGGTCTCTGTTCATCTCTTCCACGCCTTCTGAAGTTTTCATCCTATTGCAGATTTTTGTATCATCTTCAAAGAGGCAGAATTTTCCATCAAGCTGTTGCCCAATGTCACTTATAAAGGCATTAAAGAGGACTGGTCCCTCCTCTAAATGAATTCCGTTAACTACCACCCTCTGTGGCCTATCCCCTAACCAGTTTTGTTTTACCCAGTTTACCACCTTTGTACCCACTCCTAAGCTACCCAGCTTAATTACTAGTCTCCTATGTGGAACAGATTTGAAAGCTTTACTGAAATCTAGGTAGACCATGTCCACCACTCTACCCTGATCTAACTCCTTGGTTACCCACTCAAAGAAATCCATTGATGACCCTCCCCCATGAATCCATATTGCCTCAGGTATTGTAATCCATTGGATTCAATATATTCTACTATCCTTTCCTTCATTAGGGATTTCATCAACTTTATCACCGCTGGTGTCAGGCTGTCTGGCCTATAATTGCCAGCCTCCTCCCTGCTACCACTTTTGTGAAGTGGCACTACATCTGCCTCCTCCAGTCCTCTGCAACCACTGCTGTTTCCAGTGAGAAGGTGTGTCAATTTATTTATTATTTATTTTATTTATTAAATTTTGTTAACCAGGTAGGCCCACTGGGCCCCAAGGGTCCCTTTTTCAGGTGTGACCCGGAATTAGTTACATGTAGTGTTCACATACAGGCAGGTAATACAGTAATGGACATATCATATGGGATTACAATGACAGTATACAGTTTTCATGGAGCAGGGCAGTTGAGTACATTACATTTACAGAATACAACAGCGATGGCAGATAGATGTAGGGCACTAGCCGTAATGAGTACATACAAGTAACAGTGTAGAATAGGGTACGTACAAGTAATACAGTGTAGGATAGGGTACAGGGTTACAGTCTCCCTTTGCACAACACATTTGACACAATTCATCAGTGACTGTTTTTATCCATCGGTGCAGGAGCAGCGACTAATGTCAAGGAGGTGAGTGTGCAGTCCTTTCTGGAATGTGGCTAGAGAGGGTGCTGTCTGAAGGTGGCCAGGGAGATTATTACATAATGTGGGGACTATGTGGGCAAAGGATTTACTGCCAGCTACCGGGCAAGCCCTGGGTATTTCCAGGAGTTTTTTGCCTTCGGTGCAGAGCTGCCTGCTGGTATGCTTTGGGGCAAGTATCTCAACTAACCCATCTGGAGGTAGGGCATCTAGGAGCTTGAAGGTCCAGCATAGTAAGGAGTACTGGAGCCTGTTTTTCAGGATGGGCCAGCTGAGTGATGTGAGGGTTTCACAGTGGTGGGTCCTCGGGTGGGTTTTTGTGGCAAAATGTGCGATTTTGTGGTACCATGTTTGTAGTCTGCAATGGTCAAGTTTTGCAATGCCGAGTAGGGTTGGGGCAGCATAGGTTAGGGTGGGGAGGAGGGTAATCTGTGTGATTGCCAATCTTGTGTCTGGTGTCATGTTGTCACTTAGACGATAGAGGAGGCCCAGTTTTTGGTTAAGGTTTTTTGTTACCAGGTACATGTGCGGCTTCAGTGTAAGCCCTTGATCTAGTGTGAGGCCTAGGTATTTGAAGGAATGTACCACTTCAGTTGTAGAGCCAGATATGGTAGCAAGAGGGAGAAGATGAGCCTGGGAGGGACCCAGGGATTTTGGCCCAAACAGCAGCACTTTTGTCTTGTTGGAGTTGAGGACCAGGAGATTCTCGACTAGCCAGGTTTCAGCCTTAGTGAAGTCTACCTGGAGCAGGAGCCGTAGATAGTCCAGGTACAGCGCAGTTCTATCAAGTACTGCATAATTGGTGTACTGTACCACAGAGCTGCCCCCACAGTGGTGACTGAGGTCATTGATGATCAGGGAAAACAAGAGTGGGCCCATGATAGAGCCCTGTGGGACCCCCCTCAGTTACAGGTTGCGGTTCGGAGGTGACCCCTCTCCACTTGACCTGCTGTGAGTGGCCAATCAGGTAATTGCGGAACCAGTTCTGGGAGTGCTGATCAAGCCCAAATTGGCTTAGCTTAGGAGGTGGAGTGGGCTGTCTACCAGGTCAAAGGCCTTGGTAAGGTTGATAAAGACAGCCCCCGCAGGGGTACCCATGTCCAAGGCAGCTAGAAGGTCAGTGATGAATTGAATAAGGGCAGTGTTGGTCCCATGCTTTTGCCAAAAGCCATGATGCGAGGGGGCCAGGAGCCTGTTGGCTTCCAGGTAGTCCCTTAGTTGGCCATACACTAGCCGCTCCTGGATTTTTGCCAGGTGACATAAGTTAGAAATAGGTCTGTAGTGGCCTATTGTATCCCTGGCTCCACCTTTATGGATTGGGACTACAAGGGCCTGTTTCCATATTTTTGGGACAACTCCCTCCTGCAGGGATCTGTTTATGAGCTGAGCGACAGGCAGGGCTATGGCTGGGGTGGCGGCCTTGAGTAGCCTAGGGTCCAGTCCATCTAGTCCTGGGGAACCATTAGGTTTTAGGGATTGTAAGAGGGGTAGCACTTCTTTGGCACTCATGAGCTTTAGGTGGAAGTAGGGGTTTGGTGGGTCCTGGGATTCTGTGGCCAGGGGGCCCTGTGTACTATGTAGGAGCTGGTTCTATATGCACCTAAATCAGTGAAGAAGCGGTTGAAGGCTGCTGCAGCCTACCCTCCATCAGCAAGGGTTTGTCTGTTACAGGTTATGTTACCCTGCTGGGGTTTGCTTGTGCCTTTTAGTAGGGAATTGATGCTAGACCAGAAGGATTTAGGGTCTGACAGGGTTCGCTGCTGGAGGGATTTAATGTAGACCCTTTTGGCTGATTCTGAGGCTTTCTTGCACTGGTTCCTCAGGAATCTATAGTCAGTTAAGTCTGCTAGGCTAGCGGAGCACCTGGCCTTTTTTCAGGCCTTGTCTCTGCCTTTCATTAGTGTTTTTAGCTCACGTGAGATCCATCTGTGGCATTGGCCTTTAGCTCATCTATTCCTTGTTGGGGCATGGAAGTTGGCAACCACAGAGAAGGTGCACTGAAAGTACTGAGCGGCGTCATCGGTACTGCTTAGTAGTCCAACTGGTGTCCAGTCAATGTTTCTCAATCTAGAGAAGTCCCTGGCCACTATGAACCTGGGGGGAATCCGGGTAGGCCAGTTTTTCCAGATACAGAAGGTGGGTGAGTGGTCACTCAGGGCATCGTACATTATGCCAGCCACTTGTATATTGGCAGTTTTGGAGGCTAGTATCCAATCAAGGGAGGAATGGTTCCCTGTTTTATGGTTTTGCCTGGTGACCTCTGTAATGACCTGGGTCAAGTTTGCTTCAAGGAGCGAGGCTCTGTGCTTTTGCTCTGTAGCGGGTTCCCGATTCAGGTTGAAGTCTCCTAGGACCAGCAGCTCAGCGGTCGGAGACCCTGCCAGGGAACGAGTTTAGTTCTGGAGCGCAGGGTGACCCCTGAGGGAGGGTTGTATATATAGACTATAGTTAGGTGTTTAGCACGGCCCAGTACGATTCTGACAAATATCGATTCGAGCCCTGCAGAGCTAGGCAGATCGGTGGGAGACAGGGACGCCTCCAGTGAGGAGCTCACATATATAAGGACTCCCCCTCTTTTTTTCCCCTTCTCTATCCTTATGGAAGGAGTCGTAGAGGTCGAGTTCTACTTCATGAGGGAGAATGTGGGGCTTCAACCATGTTTCAGAGATGGCAAGCACATCTGGTTTGTATATGTCTACCCAGATTGCATCTCATGCATCTTGGGCCTTAGGCTACAGACATTCATATTTGCCACTCTCAAGCCTTTGGTGTGATACCATGTTGGGTTACTAGAGGACCCCAGGATGGTGTTGGTGAGTGGGGGCCCAGGGTTGGGTTGGACATCACCCTAACACATTAACAGTATGAGTAAAATGAGGCGGAGGACCTTCAGCTGTGTGAGGGATGGTAGCTTCGAACGCTTGCCAGTCCCTCCAGAGAAGATGAGGTAGCAGGCTCCCTTATGGGCTAAGCCATGCGTTGTGACCAGTATGTCCAGTGTTTTTGAAGCAAGGCAGATTGAGAGGTGTGGTAGATGATGGTCCTGCACTCCCCTGTTTCCAGTGAGAAGGTGTGTCAATTAAGCAATAAGGCATTGCAGGGCATGTGTTTTGGTGGGATACCAGCCCACCTCAGGTTCCTTGAAGCATGAGACAAAGTCAAGGGCTTGCACCACTCAAGAAAAGCCATTAGTCCATCATAACACACCCCTTGGAATGCCTTATTGTAATTATGAAATGGTTCCTTTTTAGTAAATTGGATGTATTTTATAAACATGTTTTTGTTGAGCTACTTTCAGCTGGGCTGTTATGCTGGGATAATGGCTCAGCAGAAAGTATCTTTTGGCCAATCAATAGCATGCATTCTTTCTGCCCATTTCATAATGCTGGATAACATGGCTCAGATTTCAGCAGGGGGTACATCTCAAGTACCATAATTATAATACAATAAACCACAGTACAAAAGCATTGAAGCAAAAGTTACCTGGAAAGGGCATTGGCAAAAACAGTTTTTAAGGAAAAATGAATGCATGAAGTGCATGTGCACACACACACACTCACTCATGCACACACACGCACACACACACACACACACACACACACACACACACACACACACCAATAATGCAAAGCATCATGGGAATTACATTGGGAAGTATATGCAAATCCCCATGAAAGAATTTAGACTTGCTCTTCTTTAAGCAGTAGGTGAATATGGTTTTGTATTTCTTTAAAACTTTGCTTTATTGCCATTGTCCTTCCTGGGCAACCCTTGCCTCAATTATTTTGTGCTAAGGTTTTTTGTCTTTCAGATTGCTTTCCCATTTTGGGCTCACCATGACCCAAATCTTTAAGATCATCACAGGGCTGGTTCCAAGTTCCCCTAGGCTAAAACATGGTATCCCATGATGAAGGCACTGGGGAGAGGGCACTGACAATAATGGTGACCCACTCCCCAGTGCATTGCAGGAACGACTCCGAGGGGATACGGCGGCCAGATGGGGAGGTGGGCAATGATAGTGATATCCTGTTGCTATACGTTCACGCACCCGGGGAAGTGGGAGCAGGCATGCACAGCGAGGGATGTGGGGGGTGGTGCCATGGTCAGTTGCTGTGCTGACCCCGTGGCATGGTGGGTGGGTTGCCAGCATCGGTCAGCAGGGTACTGGGTTCGGGTCCAGGCGCTGGTGCATTTTTGTTGCGTCCGGCCCACACCCTTTTTTTTTATGTTTTCTCCCCCCCAATATGCACCCCCCTGGAGTTGAGAATCCTTTAGTGGGGGGGTGCAGGGGTGAAGCCCCCCATGGTGAGGGTGTGGGGGACACATCCTCCCACAGAAAACATTAACAACTAAGACCCCGGCGTCCTTTTGTTGTGCGCTGGGGTGTCAGAGTGCAGAATAAATTTTCGGCACTCTTAACTTCTACATAATAGCAATCACCTTTAGGCTTTCACCATTATGACATAGATCCCTGAAACATAGATGAGGCATACTGATGAGTCCTGAGAATGAAAAAAAAAATGTCACGGTGTTCCGTTTTTAGCATCTGCCTATTGTGTGAGAGGTCACTTGGCATCATACACTCATGCTTAGTGCAAAACCAGTATAAATTGTTTCATGGGATGTGTATATGTCCCATGCTGCTTTGCACTATTAGGGTATGCATGATTTTGCATTTCTTTGAAACATGGCTTTATTGCCAGTGTCCTTTCCGCAGTAACCTTTGCCTCAGTGATTTTTTTGTTGAGTTTGTCTTTTTGATTGATTTTCTGTTTTAGGCCTACCATGACTCAAACCTGTAAGACCATTATATGGGTGGATCCTCCTTCCCCTGTGGTGAGATACAGATGAGGCATGCTGAACAGTTCTGAGAAGGACACAACACATGTCTGTGTCTTTTATTTTTAGCTTTTCCAGATTGTATCAGGGTCCTTTTGGCACCATACAATACTGCTTATTATTAAACCAGTCTAGATTATTTCATAATGATTTCCATATACTTCCCATAATGCTTGATACTATTGGGATATGTGATGATTTTGTATGATTATAATACCATTAAATGGGCTGAGGTTTTTACATTTTAGGATTATTTTAGTATGTTAGGTAAAGGTATAAGTCACATGACACATTTATAGTTCTAAAGTTGCAGTGGTTGCATTATTTTTTCTTTCCTGTTTCAACAGAGGCTAGACAGTCTTAGTTCACTGATATTACTTGAATTTATATAATGTATAGAGCAATAACTGCATTCTGAATAGAGACTCTTTATCACACTGAGTATGTATATGTGTTCTTCTTGGATGGAGATATGATGACTTTTAATATTTTAAGGAGGGGGTGTTTTATGCCTCCTTCAAATCCCTAGCCAGCAATTCTCTCAGGCATACACCAATGCACACTGACCTCCTGTGCTTGTTACCTGAGTGCCTGGCTTTCACTGAGCCTTGGTTGTGCCTCCCCAGTTGGGTTTGGGGTAGAGGATTTATCCCCAACATGAATCTGCAGAGCTCATCAAGTAGCAACTCTGGTGGTGGTGTTACAGGGTCCAGATTTACCATGGAGCTGTTGTCTCAGCAGCTAGGACCATTTTCCATGTGTTTCTCCAAGCCCCAAGATGTCAGCAGGACAATGAGCACAATGCAGGGGCACATACAAGAGCACATCAGCTGCAAACCCATCTGATGTCCCTCCAGCCTCTCTGCCTTGTGCTGTGTTATCCCCAGTGGCCAGAAGGTGGCAGTATTGAGGTGGAGGTAGTAACCATCCCTTTCCAAAAGAGGACAACATCCTCTATGATGCTCAGTGTTTCTCCTCCAGGCTGGCTCAGGGCATTCCCGAACCATGGGTTGCATTCGTTATGAGCAGTACCCATACTGCTGTGCTGATGGGCCAGCCTTGACATTTAATTTTTAATTAAAAATATCAGTTCAAAGAAAAGCAGGTGTTTCGCATCCCTGAAGCAACTGAGAATTAGGCCCATGGTATAATTTCTGTTGGCCTATACTACATGCTGATCACTTGGGTCAGTTAGTATATTCAAGCTTTTCTTTTCTGTTCTATAGCAAAATGTGCTGTGTCAAGTAAATGGTGGACCACATGGCTTTGTTTCCAAGTCTTGATGTTTCAGCCACAGAACATTGCACATAACTGGGAAAAAAAACTGGTTGTATTTCTTTGAAAATGTTATGGGTAACAATGAACATTATATTGGCAAAGTGAAAAAGAGATCTTTGCTTTGACATTACACTGGCCCCACAGTGTATTATGTCTATGAAACACCACTGGCAGCTTCTACAAAGGAGCTTGATCAATGTGTTGCAGCATGAACTGAAGACCTCGGTCCTGAAAAAAGACATTGGGCACGAAGACTACAAATTCAGATGTGCCAAGTAACTTACTCATGGGTCTGGGGACTCATATTCCACTTGTTTATGCACTTTAGCGAAAACCTATGATTTAATCACTGATCTAAACTGTGAAATAAAAATACAAGTTAGTGTTACCTATTGATCAAATTTCACTGTAGAAAGGCCCTGTAAGTGGACATGAGGTCCCTAAAAGATGTATTAGACAATAATGGGAAAGCTGAGATTTCCAAAAGTGCAGGCAAACCCTAGTGCCCCACAGATAGGGCATTATCTTATTTGTCAAGTTATGCAGAGACTGGGAGAGTGCCCTCTTCTAGTGTATTTCATCAGTTTCACCATGATAATTTATTCAGACAGTGCACTTTCCCATCCAGGTCCATGGAAATTTGACACTATTAATTACTTGAAATAGGAGGGATCATTCCTGCACAGCCTTCTTAAAGAATCATGGTGTCTGGCAACAAATGAGCAAACGTCTGGCTCAGAGTGGCTCATAAGTGCTGCACAGATGTGGCCGCAGGCGAACCACAATGCTACCGCTGTAGAGGGGGATTACCCACATAATCAAATCTACCCAACAAAAGACAAATGCTGTCATAGCTGAGGCAGACTGACTCATACTGCAGCTGGACATTATGCATCACAGCAAAATATTGCTGGAGTAGACCGTGCTGTTGTGCTTTAATTTTGGTAGCTTGTGTTTTCAGAGCAAACAGTATAGGCATTCAGATTTAGCTGATACAGTAAAGCAGATCTCTACTATTAAATGTGAATTCAAATAAAAACATAGACATGGAAATCTTGGATTTCAGGAAAGCTTTATCTAAATTTTTCAGCAAAAGGACTTTTTTTTGTTTGCAATTTATTTGTTCAGGATAGCCTAGTGGGTGTATATAGAAAGATGTATGGACATCAGTGTGTTATGAGATTTTTTACACCCCAATGTGTGTGATACTAATTAAGCCATAGGAGCAAAGCTTGAGTGGTTTACAAATATTATTACATACAGAAGGGGTATAAAAAGGTCAAGAACAACATTGATTTCTGTTACTTTTTTTTTTTTTATTATTACTGGTTTGAAAAAAGAGATGCTCTGGTAAGCATGGGAGAGCAGCTCACCAGGCTGAACTCCATCATATGTTTGTACTGTCACAAATGTATTATGGAGTTTGAAAGCAACTGGTTTTTGGTGGATATCAGACAACCTTGATCAAGGTCCCACAATAAGTGACTGGTGAGATTTGAACTTAGGTCTCTTGGTTCAGTGGTCTGTACTATAATCACTAAACTAAACTACCTACCTTAGTTTCTCAACCTCCTTTTCAGTATAAGACATGGTGTAGTACAATTTAGGTTCACCTCAGTTAAGTTTTACATTCAGAATTCACATTCAGCACATTAACAGAAAGCACAATGTCAGATCAGATTAACTCAGGAAGGACCACTGTCTGGCAACTACAGTAGTGGCTGGTTCCTTTAACCAAACATGTTAGAAGAGTATCAAAGCTACATCAGCCTCTCTCTTTCATGGATGTAGGATGTCAGGACACCAGCAAATGGCCTGAATGGTACCACCACTTGTACCAGTTTGATAGTGCAATGCACCTGTATCCTGTATGATGTACCTGAAACACTACCAGGCAGGAGTTCAGTTCCAGATTGCTGCAATTATTTTTTGCAACATTGCCCACCAGGTCACAAGTAACTTATCATGGTGATTCATGGTGAGGTGGAGTTAGAACAGTTAATATTACTGTGAATGAAGTTGCAAGGGAACGAGTGTGCTGACTTAGCTGTGAAGTGTTTGGATAGAAGAACCCGTGCCAAGTGGCTACTACTATTCACTGCTGGTCAGAAGCAACTATTTTTGTTGCATGGCAGGGCACAACAACTCAGAGCAGAGGTTTGAACAATTAGCATGCTTGGGAGATCAAAAAGTTGCAAGGATAATATGGTGTTATCTTGCAGCATAAATTTGCATAAACTCAACTCAACCAGTTAGAAGACATTCTCATAACTGGCACAGTATTTATAGTGATCCTTGAATCAGTCCAAATAATCTAAGGGCTCTAAAGTAGACAATGTATTGATTGATTGACTGATTGATTGATTTTAAATTTGCATCAAGCAAATGGCAGGCAGGACTCAGGAGAATCCGTATCTTGTTTTCGTGTGGATCCCTCGGTATAGCAGTTTACAGATAGTGCTTGGTCTATAGTGCAGTTCAATAGGATTCCACGAGTGATACTGTAGTCCCAAAAGCAGTGATGGGATCTGCATACTTCTGGTAGGTGAGTTGAAGGGGCCAGCTTTATCCTCAGGTACCTGAAGGAAAGGACCTCCTCAAGAGCAAGGTTGTCCTTAATGTAGACAGAGAGGGAGGCTTCCAGTTTATGGGTCTGAGGATGGGTTTCAAAGACCAATGTATTGGCCATTTTGTCATTGACAATGAGGTGGTTCTAATTTAGCCATGTTTCCTCAGCTGTAAAGTCTGAGGGAGTTTATTCTCTGCATGGACTAGTGCAGGACCATTGCAATACATAATCATGTTCTCATTATACGTGTGGATCTTGTTTTGGATGCATTGGATGGATAGGTTATTAATGAACATTGAGAAAATCAGAAATTTCACTGTGTCCTGAAGAGAAAATCCAAAGACTGACTACTGGATGGCGGGACTACGCTGATGCAAACTACAGAGGAGAGGGATTTGGTAGTCATTATCAGTGATGATCTTAAGACCTCAGCACACTGTGATAAGGTATACAGTAAAGCTAACAGGATGCTGGGGCTCACAGGGAGGGCTTTCTTCAGTAGGCGAAGGGAGGTGATTCTGCTCCTGTATTGGTCACTGATTAAGCTGCACCTGGAGTACTGTGCCCTATTTTGGAGCCTGCACCTGATAAAGGATAGAGACCATCTGGAGCCAGTGCAGAGGAAGGGGACCAAAATGATCCAGGGCCAGCAGGGAAGGTTCTATGAGGGGAGACTGGACCATGGCTTGTACTCATTGGAAACTAGAAATGAGATGGGGGAACATGACCAAGACCTTAAAGTACCTGAAGGGTATCAATAGTGTGGACTGCAAGGATTCAGGCTCAACAAGGGCGATGTGACAAGGGGGCACAGCCTGAAACTGGTAGGAGATAAGTTCAAGAAGTACAAAAGGAATTTTTTTTAAGGAGAGAGTTGTGGATGAATGGAACTACCTACTGCAGGAGCTTGTTAGCATTCAGACGGTTAATGGTTTTAAACATGGGTGGGGAGGGACAGATTCATGGGACATAGGAGTATATCAGCAAGAAAGGGGCAAGGGTAGTCAGGGTCTAGCCCCTGAGGAGATGGGTATTGCCCAAGCAGCTTACAGTCTGGCCAGTGCTAGAATGTTATTTTGATAGAGGTGAAGATCAGACAAGCTGGATAGCCCTATAGTCTTTATCTGCCCATAAAATTAGGGGCAGGATTCATGAAGCAGATGCGTTGGGTGCGTATGAGATGTGCCACAACATCTTGGAGATATGAAGCAGCATTATTCACATAGAGTAGAGTTGCACCGGCACATCCCGGATGCGCCACACCACACAGGATGTGCCGGATCCCGAATAAAATGATATGTGGGGCATCTGGAAGGGTCGTGTTAGCTGCATACATAGTACATCCCCATTCACAAAGCAAAATGAATGCACAAACACAGTGCATACACAGCACATCCACTCAAATGTGCACTAAGGAGATAAGTATAAGAGAAGTAGACTTAAGTGCAAGCCCCCAGCAGGCAGACTGCAGGGCAGCAGCAACAGCAGCACCAGGCAGAACACCAGCAGCATCACAACAGAGGACACAGACATGGATGGTGCACCATTCCTAATGGTTGGCATGATAATGGGGATGAGGAGATGGGCAAACCAACAACGTGGCAGAAGAAGGCACCATAGGTGGCCTGCCCCATGGCAGTATCATGCCAAACTAACAGTTGAACAACTGACAGGTACAGAAACAGTCGGCCAATGCCACCTGAACAGAGCAATTCTGAGGAAGCTTTGTGAGCTGTGCCATGTTGAAATACAAGCACCCACTGGAAGGAGTCATGCCATATCAGTGGAGACCAAGGTGACAACAGCAATATGCCTACTCACCACTGGAACCTTCCAGAGGCCAGCTGGAGACACCACTGGCATATCCCAGCTATCTACATCTCGTCTCTTCACATAATTCCTCACCGCACTGCTCCCGCATGCTTCGGAGTTCATTTGATTCCCAAGCACACAAGCAGAGCAGACAGAAGCAATGCAGCAGTTCCACAGGGTGGCATGCATGCCAGGCATCATAGGGGCCATTGACTGCACCCATGTGGCAATCCGTGCACCACCTGGTGATGAGGCCATGCCATACGTGAACTACAAGGAGTTTACTCCATAAACTGCCAAGTGGTGTGCAGTGCCACAGGGCACATCAGCAATGTCTGCACAACACACCCTGGGAGCACACACGATGCCTTCATATGGCACCAATCTGCCCTATGCTGCCAGTTTGAAACTGGGGATACACCCACTGGCCACCTAGTGGGTGAGTGGGGTATGCATACATGCTCACAAACAGAACACCATGGCACAACAAATGTTGGGAGATAGTGCAGGTGTGCAAGGGCCACAGTAGGGATTGCACAGGGGGAGGTGCCCAGGTTGGACAGTGGATGTGGGCACACTGATGGGATGGAGCACGTGTCATGGGGGACACTGCAGCTACACAACACAGCATGGGAGATGAGGTGATGCATAACAGCAGGCACATGTAACAAGGTGGAATGCACCACACACACCCAAGCACAGGTGACTGCAGAGCAATGGAGGGTAAGCAATGCCAGACTGAACAGGAGCAGTCAGCCATAGTTGCAGGCATGGGCAGGTACAGGGTAGAAGAGGGCAGCCAGCGCAAGCAGTTGCTGGTGAGTGCACGAATGTGTCATTCCACCGTGGGGGAGGGAGACACACAGGGAGGTGGGTCGCAGGGACAGAGGTGCACAGGTAGTAGCCGCACCAGTGTGCCATGATGGAGATGAGGGGCTGTGGTACACAATGCACATGTATGCGGGATACTAACAGACTGCTTTTTCCCCCCACTGGTGATGTGGCGTATCCCCTCTGACCCTGGCTCCTCATCCCGTCCTGGCACAGTTACAGAGAAGTGCTTCAACGAGGCAGACATTGCTACATGCACCATCATCGAGCATGTCTTCAGCATGCTGAAGATGCAATTCAGGTGCCTGGACAGGTCAGGAGGTGCCCTACAATATGGCCCAGAGAAGGTCTGTGACATATTCCTGGCCTGTTGTATGCTGCACAACATGGCCTTTGACCGTGAAATTGCTGTCCAGGCTGAGGAGAGCAACAGTTCCAGGGAGGAGGCGGAGAGGGAGGAGGAGGATGTAGCAGAGGAGGGGCCCCATGGTGGAGGTATGCAACTGCCCCTGGCTCATGCCTGGTCACCAGGTCCCGGCAGCACAGGGACACCATTGTGGAAGAGCACTTCGGGGACCAAAGGTGGGTAACACAGATGGGACACACTCGGCAGGCCCCACCCCCCCACACACACACACCACAGGTCAGATGACAACCACACAGCCATCGTGTAGCGCACCCTTGAGGGGTGACAGAGATGCACAGACATACGCACAGCAGGCCACACATGGACAGGTGGAACACAGTGTCTGTGCTGAATGGCATGGATCAGTGTACACCCTCTGGCACACGTGCACAGCAGACACAGGGCTGCACTCATCACGCCCATGCCACATAGCACAAATTTGGTGCCCCTGGCCATGCACAGTGCAACACACAGGTGTCCCACACAGGCATTGTACCAGGGCAGGCGCTTTCCACCTCATGCCACCTCAGGCACCGTCAGCCTGGTGTGTTGGCTGCAACGGGCGCTGGTGACAGGGGCCATGGGGGCTGTCAAGCCATCAGTGGGAGGCACCACAGCCACCACGGACATGTAGGCAGCCACGCCCCTCACCTGGTGATCGCTGAGTCAGCATCACTGGCCACAGAGGAAGTGTCTGCCACCCATGGTGAGGTACTGCAGCAAGACCGTGAATGGGTGCTCACTGGTGTGACATCCCCAAGAACCAGGTTGTATCCAGAGGTGTTAGGGATAGCCATATGTGGTGACGGCATCAGCAGCAATGGGTTCCCCTGATGCTGTGAACTGGGGGTGCATGAGGAACTCCTGGGGGTGCGGCTGGTAGCCTGGCAGCCACGTGGTACACTGTGTGCACTCACTGCCTCAGCAGCAAGTGCAACCCACTCTGGAGCAGTGGTTGTGCCAACCTGCAGTAGGCTATCCTCTGCCAGCATCTGGGTGCACCACGCAGCTGATGACTCATGTTCAAATACCTGCTGCATCTGAATGCCCCTCAGCTCCACCCTCTACCTACATTAACATCAGTACTCATTTCAGTCATCTGCTGACCATTACTGTTATCTCTGCTGACCTACTTGAAGGTCCAAATCTCAATACCAACTCATTACCTCTGCAATGCTTTCTGATCTACTGTCTTTTTGGGTTTTTCCTAAGCTACCTTTAGCCTAAGGGAATCCTTCCCACAGTATCTCTAAGGGTGGAACCCTCCTCCAGGGTTCCTTGCCTTTGGCATCCCTACAGGGTGGTAGTCCCAAGGCACAGAGAGGCAAAAAGCCACAACAAAGTTTATTCAGCAAGTTGCATAAGCACAACACCACACTAAGCTGTGTAAGCACATTGAAAAATAAGTGTGTGGGCCAAAGTCACTGAAAGTGAAAGAGATCTGGGAATAACTGTAACTTACAATTTAAACTTTACTAAACAGTGTAATGAGACTGTCACAAAATGCAACAAGATAATGGGATGCATTAGGAAGAATATAAAGAGAAGGAGTACAAATGTGGTTTTGCCTATATATAGGGCATTGGTGAGACCACATTTGGAATACTGTTGCCAGTTCTGGTCACCACAAAATGTGGGGGACATCAAAAAACTAGAAAGAGTCCAGAGGAGGGCAACAAAAATGGTGAAGGTTTGGAGAATCAGTCATATGAACAGAGATTAGGTATCCTGGGATTGTATTAATTGGAGAAGAGAAGACTAAGGGGTGGATCTTATTGCAGTGTATAAAGCTTGAAAATGTGAATATATAAGAAACTCTTTGTATTTGTAACTAAGGATTATCACTAGGGAAATAAGCAGACATAAATTCTAGCTGCAGGTCAAGTATTTTAAGACTGAATAGGGAGCACTTTGGTTCACTCAAAGGGCAGTCCATCTTTGGAACAGTTTGCCTGAGACAGTAGTTACCAGCAAAAATCTGAATATCTTTAGATACAGGTTGGACAAATTCTTAAAAGAGGGAGAATTTGGAGGTCTTTATCCTTGAAGAATTGCCAGACAAGTCAGATGGGTTTTAAGCTCCCTCCTGTCTGTGTTACCAATGTTCCTACGTTCCTGTGTTCTTCTGTTGCAGATACTCGGACCCTTCCCAGGTTGTACTCCATCCTGGAATTCTTGGCTCCAGTTTGCATAACTTTGCATTTCTTTGCACTGAAGCCAAGCTGCCAAATCCTAGACCACCTGTCAAGCTTTTCCAGATCATCCTGTAGGTCTTGTATCCCTTTGTCTGTGTCCACTCTCCCACAGATCTTGGTGTCATCCATGAATAGGCACATATTGCCCTTAATGCCATCCTCAATATCAATGATGAAGACATTGAACAACACCAATCCCTGAACCAAGCCCTGTGGGACACCACTGGTGACCTCCCTGGTGCTAGAAAACTCCCCCCCCCACCACCACCCTTGGGATCCTGTTCCTTAGCCAGTTTTATCATAGGAATAGTGTTGAGTCTGTAAGTGTTAGCCATATGTGACTCACCAATTATTATTGAACATCATTCCCACATAGATATCTGTCGATTGATGATTTAAAATTGTCCATTGTTGGACTGTTTACTATAGCCTCAGGCAATGAATTCCATATCTTAAACACCCGCTGGCTAAACCATTGTCCTCTTTTATGTATTTTATAATTCTCTCCTCTGAGCGGAGCAGTCATTCCTTCTCATGTTTTTGTTTATTTCCTTTTTTCCAATCCAGTACATTCTAATAGATATTCATTTCTAAAGGCCCTATAGAACAGGCATAGATCCCCCCTCAACCATCTGTATTCCAGGGAATATAAATCTAGTTCTTTTAGTCTTACACTGTATGCCGCTTGTCCCCCATCTGCTGTCTTTTTAGGTGCTCTCCTCTGCACTCCCTCCAAGAAGGAGACATCCCTTGTCTTAAGAGGTGCCTATAACTGACAATAATACTCCAAGTGGGGCCTAACAAGTGACTATACAGAGGCATTATTACCCTTTTTGTCCCTACTATGTGTCACAACCCCACTCAGCAGGTCAGCCCTCTACTCCTAAAGTGTCAACCTCTGAGCGTAGAATTGTGAACAGTTTAACAGAACAAGGTAGCCCTCTTGTCTGTTTTGAGGGTTTGAGTCACCTTAGTCCCTAGTTCTGGGGGGATTCAAACTGATAACCTTTTGTTAGCGTACCCAATTATCAGGCTCAGATAATTCTGTCTTTGGGGGGGGCCAGATATCTTTGACTATGGGCACCTAACCAAGTATTTCTAAATGAACCCTTAGAACTCTATGCAAGACCTAGAGAACTCTGACCTGTTTCCCAGTTTGGTACCACAATAAGCCCATGCACAGTGTCAACTAAAACCATCTAAGCTTCATTTATATAAAAAGAAGTTTCAAGGCACACCAGGCAGTTTCTATTTTTAAAATATATATCTTTACTTTAAAATAGGTAAAATAGGAAAACAGTAAAATACAGAACAAGATGTCCCAACACAACAGTCTTAAAAACAAAACAGGTTTAAAAGTGAAAATTCCTACGATCCCTACACTCAGACTGGTCTTACTTTCATAATCTTTCAGTGCTTCGATGTTCCTCCTTTTTCAGTCAGAAATGAATGTCTCTGTGTAAGGTCTGCTCAATATATTTAAAAGTAGTCTTGAGCCGGCCTTCTCTCTGAGATCTCCTAACTCCGCCTTGGTGTATTAAAATTTATATTATGAACCAAGGATCGTAAATAGAGGAATCTGATTGGCCGAGAGCTTTTTGAAGACGTGATGATATCGGGCTACATCATCACGGCTTCAGAAAAGTTCTGGCACCACCAGCCTCCTTGCTCTTACTGTCTGAGAACTATTTTTTCAAAATGTACTCCTACACCACCCAAAAACTCATTCATAAAACATTTTAAAACCTGTTTGTTTCATTTTTGTTATTTATAAAACTTCAAACTCTGGTCATAATAGCAATAAGTCACTCCAGGGTGTGGTATATCATGGGATATCATCACTTCTCAGGTCGTTGGACGCACTTGGCCTGCAGCTTCATGCCCAACCACCCAAGGCATGATGATATTCCATGATATACCACACCCTGTCATGCTTTATTGCTTAATTTTAAAACATAGGATGTCCTACTCAGATATTTAAAAAAATAATAGGTGACATAAATGTGACTTGCCAAAACCGGTCTGTGGCCTGCTTCACACATACATTAAAGCCTCTTTGATGTAGTTCACTGGATAACCACAAGAAAATGCATATCGGACTTCCTAATTTAGTCTGGGACCTGCTTCACCCAGACATCAAAGTCTCTTTGATGTATTTTACTGGCTATCTTGGGAGACACCCCAACACATGCATATTCTCCTTCTTTCATGACACCTAGTGTACATCAAAGTATTTCCCTGAGGACATCATGAATGGAAATTGTATTTCCTGGGCTTCAAAGAAAACTTAACAAAGTACTTTCATTTCAGATATCTGCAGTTTAAGCTACCTCCTGTCCTTTGAACTTATCCCTGGGGGGGGGTTGATGCGTCAAATTCAGCAAGACAGTATTTCCTCCTGATAGACACTCCCTTACATATTTTATATTGCATAAAAAATATCATATTGAAATCAGAATCTGCTGTCCACGTCCACGTGCCACAATCCTCCCCACCTAGACTGAATTTGGGGGCTCTATTCCCTGCATGGGATGAGCTTCCCAAATCAGTTCACTCCTCGTAGACATGAGACAGGCCATCTGAGTTCTGACTGGTTACTCCAGCCCTATGTAGAATGGTCATGTCATATCCTTGCAAAACAAGACTCCATCTTAGCAATTGACCATTGTTTTTCCCCATCTGTGTCAGCCAAACCAGGGGGTTGTGGTCAGTCTGCACCACAAAATGCTGCCCATACAAGTATGGCTCCAATTTCTTTAGGGACAACACTATGGCAAGACACTCCTTTTCCACCGTGGAGTATGCCTGCTCCCTGGGAAGTAACTTTTTACTCAGGTAGGCTATTTGGTGATCCCTCTCCTGGCTGGATGTCTGACTCAGTACTGCCCCAATACCCATGTCTTCGGCATCAGTCTGAACTATAAAAGGTTTGCTATTGTCAGGACTTGTCAAAACAGGAGAATTGCACAGTGCCTCCTTTAGTTTGGAAAAGGCTTCCTCATAGGCTGGGCCCCAGGTAATTTTCTTGGGTAACCTTTTCTTTGTCAGGTCAGATAGGGGAGCAGCCAGGGCACTGTAATTGGGTACAAATTTTCTATAATACCCTGCTGTCCCAAGAAAACTCCTGACCTGCTTCTGAGTTTCTGGTCTGGGCCATGCCTGGATTACCTCTATTTTTATTTGGTTAGGACGGAGCTGTCCCTGACCTACCACATGCCCAAGGTATGCCACTTCTCCCATGACCATCTGGCACTTCTCGGCTTTGACAGTGAGCCCGTCCCTCTGTATCCTGCCCAGCACTTCCCTAAGGTGGGATAGGTGTTCCTCCCAGCTAGTAGTAAAGATGGCAATGTCATCCAGGTATGCCACGGTGTACTCCTCAGCACCATTTAACACCTGGTTCACCAAACTTTGGAAAGTGGCCGGGGCATTCTTCATTCTGAAAGGCATTACTTTAAACTTAAATAAGCCTATTGGAGTGATGAAGGCTGACCTCTCCCTAGCTCTGTCCGTCAACTCTACCTGCCAATACCCCTTTGTCAGGTCAATGGTCGTAAGGTAGGTCGCCCCTCCTGACTTGTCCAGGAGTTCGTCCATCTGGGGCATCAGGTGGGTGTCTGACTTTGTGACTTTATTCAGTCCATGACAGTCTACACAGAAACAAGTTGAGCTATCTGGCTTGGGTACAAGGACTACAGGTGAGGCCCAGGGACTGTGAGATCTCTGGATTACCTCTAAATCCAGCATCTCCTCCACTTCCCTCCTAATGTCCTTTTGGACAGCCTCTGACACCCAATATGCTGTCTGCCGTGTGGGCGTCTGTATCCCTGTCTCCACATAGTGTGTTGCTAAGGGGGTTAGTCCAGGCTTGGCGCTAAACAAGTAGGCAAAGTCTGCCAAAACCTCCCTCACTTTCTGGATCTGGCCCGGGGTCAGCTGGGGAGACAATTTTACTGCCTCCACAGAGGACTCCCATTTACTCTGTACCAGAAAGTCCAGAAGGGGGTCTCCTTCATCCGTCCCCTCCCCATGACTACACACTGCAAACACCATGTCAGCCCTATTTGCTTATGGCTTCATCATATTGACATGGTATATCCTTTCTGTCTGTCTACGGTCAGGTAACTCCATGATGTAGTTCATGTCATTTACCTTCCTAACCACTTTGTGTGGTCCAGCCCACTCAGCCTGCAGCTTGTCTTTCCAGACCGGAATAAGGACCATGTCTTTCTGACCCACCATGTACGAGAGAGCTCTGGCTCTGCGGTCATATCACACTTTTTGTTTCTGTTGGGCAGCTGCCAGGTTGCTCTGGGCTGTCCCCATAAGCTCCTTCAGCCTTTCCCTAAACCTAAGGATGTAATCCATAATGGGAGTTCCCTGGGTGGTGTACTTGCCTTCCCAGTCCTCCCGGATCAAGTCTAATGGCCCAGGTACCCAGCGTCCATATAAAAGTTCGAGAAGGGGGAAAATCCTGTTGACTCTTGGGGCACCTCCCTATATGCAAACAACAGGTGGGGAAGGTATTTCTCCCAGTCCCTCCCATGCTGTTCAGCAAACGCCCGGAGCATTGACTTTAGGGTACCATTGAATCATTCCACAAGTCCATTGGCTTGTGGGTGATATGGTGTTGTGTATCTCTGCACCACCCCACACTTCTCCCATAAACATTTCATCAGGTCCGACATGAAGGAACCCCCTCAATCGGTGATTACCTCCTGCAGAAACCCAACATGGGAGAAAATCCCAAGTAAGGCATCTGCCACATTGTCGGTCCTCAGTGAGGATAGGGCGACTGCCTCTGGGTACCGGGTGGCATAATCCACCACAGTCAGGATGAATCTCTTCCCTGAGGAGCTGGGGGTATTTAAAGGCCCTACAATATCCATTCCCACCCTCTGGAATGGCTTCTCCACTATGGGCAATGGAACCAGGGCAGCTTGGGTTTTCTTGCCCGCCTTCCCTGTTTCTTGGCACCGGTGACAAGACCTGCAATACTCCTTCACCTGCTTGGTCAAGTTAGGCCAGTAAAAATTCTGGGCCAACCGCTGCATAGTGCATGTGATTCCCAGATGACCAGACAAGGGAATATCATGTGCAATTTTGAGCATCTGCTCATGATACCCCTGGGGAATGACAAGCTGCCTGCATAGCATCCCTCCCTCTGTCTGTACTGCCTGAGTATACATAAGTCCATTTTCCCAATAAACCATATGTCTGCCGTCACCTCCCTGTGTTCCGTCAGAGTCTGTCCAAGCCCTCAGCTTCTCTAAACTAGGGTCACTCCTCTGAGCAGCTTCAAATCCCTCACACTGTCCCAAGGCATGGGACAAGTCCCCTTCAGTTGCTAGCAAGACAGTATTTCCTCCTGACAGACCCTCCCTTACATATTTTATATTGCAGAAAAACTATCATATTGAAATCAGAACCAGCTGTCCACGTGCCACACTATGCATATGCTTTAAAATGCACCCAACATATTATTGGTCCGGTTTACTACCATCCTGGTATGATCACTGAAGGAGAGCTTATTATCTATGATTATACCCAAATCCTTTTCACACTTCTTTATATTTAGTTTAGTACCATTTATAGTATATCCATGCATTTTATTGTTCTTTCCCAGGTGCATGACTATATTTTGTCTAATTGAATGTCAACTTGTGGTCTTTGATGCAGAATACTAATTTATTCAGGTCATTTTGTAGATGTTTTGTTGCATTGTCATTCTCAACTATTGCTCCAAGTTTCATGTCGTCTGCAAACTTGCAATTCCAAGATGCAGACGATGTCGTCAATAATGTCACAAATATATTAAAAAGTACTGCTCCCAAAATGGATCCCTGTGGCACCTCACTACTAACACTTCCCCATTCTGAGCTGTGCCCTTTAATCATGACTTGTTTCCTATTGTCTAGCCATGAATGCACACATCTAATAATGTTGGGGCTGAACTTATATTTCATTAACTCTTCCAATAATTCTTTATGGGGAACTAAGTCGAACACTTTTGAATGATCCAGATATATAACATCGACAGGAAGTCTCTTATCCAGTGCGCTACCGATGGGCTCAAAAAAGTGTAGTAGGCTGGTTACACTGCTGGTCATCTTCTCTCCAACTCCAAGATCCACCTACCTTCCTCATCAACCTTGTGTGGGTACAGAGTCAAAGGCCTTGCTGAAGTCCAGATAAAGGATGTCCACTGCTTGGCCCCTGTCTACTGCTTTAGTGACCTAGTCAAAGTCATTCAGACTTTTTTGATATGACTTCCCCCCTTCCCCCATAAACCCGTGCTGCCTCGCATCCTGGAGACCATATTCCTCTAGATACTCAACCAACCTTTCCTTAGATATGGTCTCTGCCTACTGTTTTGACATTTTCTACTTGTACACCAGCCTGTCAAGGCAGCCATCCAGGCCCTCTCCTTGGAACTCAACTCTCATACTATGCTACCATACCAGGTTATGCCCTCCCTATCATATTACTTACCCAGGCCTTGACCCTCATTATATTTGCCACACTATCTACCCCAGTCTTCACCCTCCTCATCATACTACCTACTTGGGTTTTGCTCTCCTCATATCCTACCCGGTCTACAACATCCTACCCAACTTTAACTCATACCTTGCTGACATTTGCCAATGTCATTGCAGCTCAATATGTGTTCATAAGCTCACTCTCTGCTCTTCACTGAAGTTCTTGCCCTGAAGGTGGGATTTTTACAGAGTGAAGGCCCCTTTAGCCATACAGATCAATTTAGTGACACCTCTTGCTGTTGCATTTATGACTTCCTGCACTTGAAAGATGGGACCCACATCAAGTGGGGATCTCTTTAGCTGTGTATGCATATTCCCCTTCCTTTAGCACCTCATTCATCAACATAGGCATAGACCTCCTTCGAACTTGAGGCCGGGCAATAGGTTATTCCACAGATCTAGTACTTCACTTCACTCAGTACCAGGCCTTGAGAGTGAGGCCCTTACCAGGTGGAGGCCTCTTTAGCCAAGCTGCTCCACTTGGCAGCCCCTCATGATCTTCTACCATTAAAGGAATAGAGAGATTGGCACTTTCCAAATAGAAACATAGAAGCATAGACTTTGACGGCAGATAAGGACCGTTTGGCCCATCTAGTCTGCCCATTTCCCTACCTACAGGATAGGCCGCAGAGCCTAGTTAACCAACAGCCTATTTCTTCCTACCCCCCACAAGAGTTGCCTTATGTCTGTCCCATGCATTCTTGAATTCTTCCACAGTTTTAGACCCCACGACCTCCTCAGGAAGGCTGTTCCTTGCATCCACTACCCTCTCTGTGAAATAATACTTCCTCCATTGCCCTAGACTGCCCTCCTTCTATCTTTAAATTGTGTCCCTTGTTCTTGCGTCTCTTTTTCTGAAAGATGCTACCTCTTGGACTTTGTTGGATTCCACTGAGGTACTTAAAAGTTTCTATCATGTCCCCCTCTCCTTCTTTCCCTCAAGGGTATACATATTAAGCTCTTCAGTCTCTCCTCATGCGGCTTCTCTTGCGGACCCTGCACCATTTTGGTTGCCCTCCTCCTGGACTACCTCCTATCTGTGTCTATGTCCTTGTGGAGATGGGGTCTCCAGAACTGGACACAGTACTCCAGATGGGGTCTCACCAACTGTCTGTACAGAGGATAGCAACTTCCTATTTTCTGCTGCTGATGCCTCTGCCTAAACATCCCAGTACCCCAGCCTCCCCTACTGCCTTCTCACATTGCTTGCTAACCTTAAGGTCATCTGATATGATTACCCCAGGTCCCTTCCTTTTTGTTGTTGTTACTACCTCCCCACCCATTGTGTATTCTTCCACTGGGTTCTTGTTTCCCAGGTGCATTGTTTTGCATTCTTTGCATTGAATCCTAGCTGCCATACTTCTGAGCATTCCTCCAACTTTGCCAAGTACCTTTTCATCCTTTCCACACCTCCTTGTATCAACCCTGTTGCTAGATCTTTGTGTCATCTGCAAAGGATACTTTTCCTTCCAGTCCCTCTGCAATGTCACTGATGAAGACATTAAAAGGACTGGACCCAATACTGAACCCTCTGGTACCCCACTAGTAACCCTCTTTATTCAGAGTGGACTCCATTTACAATTACCTTCTGTGTCCTGTTGTGCAGCCAATATTTTACCCAGGCTACCACCCTGGGACCCTCCCAGGCTGGTTAATTTGACTATTAATCTTTGTGTGGGACTGTGTCAAATGCCTTGCTAAAGTCTAGGTAGGCCATGTCCACAGCCCTCCCTGGTCTACTACTTTGGTCACCCAGTCAAAGAAATCTATTAGATTCATCTGACATGACTTTCCCCTGTGAGAACCCATGCTGCCTTGGGTCCTGTGCTCCTGGCCTCTAGGTACTCAACTATTCTTTCCTTCAAGTGACTCCATCACTTTTCCTACCACAGAGGTCAGACTGACAGGTCTGTAGTTTCCTGCCTCTGTCTTGGTCCCACTTTTGTGAAGGGAATCACATCTGCCTTCCTCCAGTCCTGGGTACACACCATCCTCCCATGATTTATTAAAAAGAGTAGCCAGTGGTTTCACTAGTTCCTCCTCAATTCTTTTAGAATTCTGGGGTGAATTCCATCAGGACCCATTGCTTTGTCCACCTTCAGTTTTAGGAGTTCTTGCAGAACCCTTTCTACTGTGAAAGGACTGAGATCGACCCCCATCAAGAGTGCTTCTGTTAATTGGATTAGGCACTTCCCCCTCCTCTTTTGTGAATACTGAGCAGAAATATTCGTTCAGTATCCCTGCTTTTTCACTGTCCCCCTCTGCCCACCCACCGTTCATTCTATTCAGCCTCACTATCCCTCCCTTTGTCTTTCTACGCTCACTGATGTACCTATAAAGGTTTTATCCCCTTCTTAACTGAGTTGGCTATCTTTTCCTCCAGTTTGGGCCTTTGCTATTCTGACTTTCCTCCTGCTTCCTTCTGCCTTAACTGGTACAGCTCTCTGTCCTGCTCCTTCTGTGTTTCTTTATACTTCCGGAATGCTATCTTTTCTCCTGACTTTCACAGCCACCTCTTTTTAGAACCATAGTGGCTTTTCTTTCATTTGATTTGTTTATTTGCTTCACACAAAGGCTTGTTGCCTCTATGATGGCAGTTTTGATGATTCCCCATTGTTGCTTCACACCTCCTTCTAGCCTGTTTGCTAGTGCTTTTCTGAGGCACTCTCCCATCTTGCCAAAGTCAGCCCTCCTAAAGTCCAGTACCTTCACTTTTGTATGGCTTGACTCTGTAGCTGAGTTTAACGTGAACCACACTGTTTGATGGTCACTTGTCCCCAGATGGCAACCCACTTCTAGATCTGAGATCCTCTCACTGCCCCCATTTGAGAGTATGAGGTCTAAGATTGCTCCCTCATGAGTGGGTTCCAAAACTAGCTGTCTGAGGCCTGCCACCTGTAGGGCATCAAGAATGGCCCTGCTCTTGGATGTGGCTACAGCAAATGTGCTTCAGTTAACATCTGGCATATTCAGGTCTCCCATCAACAGTATCTCCCTTTCTCTGCCATTCTAAGAATGCCTTCTATCATATCCTTGTCCATTCCCTCCCGACATGGGGGTCTGTACACAACCCCTGTGCGGATTGTGGTGCCCTTTCCAGTCTCCAAGGTGACCCACAGTGCCTCCTCTCCTCCCTGTTTACTCTTTTGTTCAGTTGCTTTAATCTCTTCCTTTACATAGAGTGCTACTCCTTCCCCTCTTCTCCCCTGCCTGTCTCTCCTGTAGGTTATTTCATTCATGAATAGTTGGATTCTAAATTCTTGCAGCAGCCTGAGTCATCATCATAAATAATCCTTACTCTGGAAGGATGGCAACCTAAGCTTTGCTGCCTTATAGGTTTTTTTTTTATAGGGTGGATTTCCTCTCCTCCATGCTGAAAGTCATAATATCAATTACTATTAGTAATTAATTATTCCACCAAGAGATGGAGCTGGATGGTGGTATTACATTCTTGATAACAGCCTCTCCTTCCCTAGCTGTGTCTCTTCTCCTCCTACAGGAAGTAAGTATTGTATTTGTTTCATTTATGTGTGTTTTCTTGGCTTTCTTTGCTAAGGAACCTTTGGTCTAAGGAGACCTTTTGCCTGTATCACCTCTATGGGAGGAACCCTCCTCAAGAGGGTGCTTGTGTCTTCATGGCACTCAAAAAGAGTGGCAGCCCTAAAGCAGGGTCAGAGAGAGCAAGAGCACATGCCAAAGTTACATTCTATGTTGCACAAACATTGAAAAAGATCTCCATGTCATTACTGGTAATTATTTTAAACATCATCTTCAATGTAAAAAAAAAAATTCAAAAGTCAAAGACAGTCTTATCATGCATAAATCATATGTTCGACTGAATGTGGATTATTATTTCCAGTTTTGGAACCCATATTTCAATAAAGACATAAAAGGGACAGAGTGTTCAAAGGAGAGCAACTAAACTCATCAGTGGTGTAAGTAACCTTTCATACAATGAGAGGCTTGATAAATGAAATCATTGCTCACAGATCTGAGAGTGGTGGTTAAAGAATCAAATTATACTGCAGGACCCAGATTACAATTACAGGGCAAATGATATGAAACAGAGATGAGTAAACATTTTTTAGTAGGGATGATAGTCTCCTTCTTAAACCTGGTAAACCTGCGCACCTCCCCTCGAGTTATCGTCTTATTTCACTATTAAACTGCGACATTAAGATTCTAGCTAAAATCCTGGCTAAAAGAATCGAACAGGTGTGGACTCCCCTAATTAGTTCCGAACAGATTGGTTTTGTTGCCCATAGGTCCCCAGTTGATCATCACCGTAAATTACAATATCTTATTAATGTAGCCAGAACTTCCCTTTCTCCGATGATTCTAGTATCCCTAGACGCAGAAAAAGCATTCGATAGGGTTGACTGGACCTTTCTTTGGGCCACATTACAAGCTGTGGGCTTTCCCCCTCTGTTTATTACATGGGTGCAGGCACTGTATACCTCACCTGGAGCTAGACTGTATTGCAATGGGGTCATGTCTGCCCTTCCCACCACATCAGGCCGCGACAAGGCTGTCCCTTCTTCCTTTTTATTTAATTTATACCTTGAGCCTCTTCTCAGGCATTTAAATTCCTCTCCGCTAATATCAGGCATTCCGTGGTTAATAGTGTTGCGAAAATTTCAGTATTTGCTGATGATTTGCTCTTGCACCTGTCGAACCCAATTTCTTCGTTATGAGCAGCATTAGACATAATTGAGGATTACAGTAAATATTCTAACTACAAACTCAATATCAGTAAAACTGAAATTTTCCCTCTCAACCACTGCGCTTACAGTTCAGATTTTGCTGAATTTGGGATGAAGTGGACTGCGCGTTCTATTAAATATCTTGGGATCTATATTGCTCTTAACTCATCACTGACGAGGAAACTGAATTTAGATGATCTATGGTGGGATATCCAGCAAGATTTAGCTAGGTGGTCTAAACTTCCTTTATCGTTGTGGGGCAGAATTAATATTATTAAAATGAATGTGTTACCCAGGATTTTTTAACCCCTAAACATGTTAAATGTATGGGTACCTTTGTCTTATTTCAAAAGTATTCACTCTGGAATAAACTCTTTTCTCTGTAATAACAAATCCATCAGAAAGTCCTACAATAAGCTATCCCAACCTAAAGAGTTAGGGGACTTAGCTCCCCAATTTCCTTATTACTATTGGGCCTCACACCTAAATAAGTGCGAAATGGCTATCCCTATCTGATTCTCAATCTTGTCAGAGGTATAAGCCACTGTGGCTCCAAGTTGAACAAGACCTTATGAAAACTCATAATATTGACCCAAAGCTCTATTTACCGTCTAGCAAAAATATTCCTGCATCATTTCGCTCTCTACCTCTCAAAATTTCTCTGAGGGTGGTATCTCAGTTATTCAGGTTTTTCAAGATTTCTCAGACTAGGGATTTTTCTCAACCCATTTGTTTAAACCCCAATCTCCGGATAGGTAACTTTATGATAGCTGAAAAATGGTTACCATCTCTTTCTGGATGTAGCGTGAAAGACTTTTACTCATCCGATCGTATCTTGGATATGAATGAGATCTTAGATAAATTTAAATGGCCAGCAAGGATGGCCTTTAGGGTGTATCAGTTGAGACATCTCTTGTACAAAAGATTTGGGAGCCGTCAAAATCTCCTATCTTACAAACTTTTTCTCTCAAGTTACCGAAATTATTAATAAACCGCATAGTGTTTCTGGGCTGTATAGTCTATTACATAGATTTCCTGAAACCCCACTGAGTGTTGGCCCTAATATCTGGAAGGACCTATATTCAGATGGAGATATTAATTGGCGAGCATTTGGAAGGATCTACATATCTACCACACTCAGGACAGGTACAGAATTACACAATATTGTATATTAAATAATCTTTATTACACTCCAGTCAGATTGGCAAAGATGAAGCTTATTGCTTCAACAATGTGTATTAGATGTAATAAAGAGGAGGGTTCTCTGATACATGTTTTTTGGTCATGTGGGTCAGTATCCCCTCTATGGGCTCAAATAGAAACTTCCCTTGATCCGCTACTAGGCTACAAGGTCTCTTTTCCCCTAAAGCCTGCATCTTGGGTGATTACTCCGAAATTCAGGTGAAGGAAAGGAGATATCATCTGGCATTAATATCAATGGCAGTTAAAAAATTAGTACTCAGACACTGGAAGGACCAGTCTGTGTTAACTTATATGGAATGGTTACACGAGATCACCTTTGCTCTCCGTGTCGAGAACCTGATAAGCGTAGGTGAACCGGTTTACCTTCCTTCACAAAAAAATTGGGTAAGTTACATGCCTTGCTTCTTAAAAGACATTAGGAAATATGATGGGCTGCGGGTTCCTCTGTACATATTTTCCTTTTCCTTTTTCTTACTCCTGTATTCAAACTAGAATATGTGTGTATTTGTGGTTCTTTCGGGTTTTCTATTTACCCAGTTATTGGTATTTTACTTGGTACCAACATATGATATAAGCATTTAGCTTAATGGTATTAGTAAGGACTAGTATGCACCACAGTATAGGGAGGGGGAAGGGGAAAGGGGAGGGAAGGTTAGCCTTGTTATGTTCTGTAGTAACAATTCTTGAACAATAGCTATCTATTTTTTTGTATGTGCTCTGTTATTAGCTCTTGATATATTAGGAAGTTCCGGAACAATGTTATATATCAATATAATATTGTCATGATTAATAATTAATAAAACATGCTGAATTAAAAAAAAAATAGTAGGGATGATAGAATTTGGCAGAATCTGATCTGTGTGCATCTGTTACAAATCCACTCCGGGGGTCAGGCCCTCTGCTCCCACAGTGCCCAAACTTGAAGTACAATTCGTGATCAGGGGACAAACAGGGACACCCTCCTGTTTGTTTTGGGTCTGAGTAAACTACCAGTCTCAAGTCCTGGGGTCAATTATAAATCCTTTTTAGTTAGCACACCAAAGTAACAGGTCCAAATAGCACATTGTCTTTGGGAAAAGCAGTGCAATACTTGACCCAGCAGGCATACAACCAACCTGGTTCACAACCCCCTGCCAATTCAATTGAGATGCTGGTATTTTATTACCTTGTTGGATATTTACACAGATCCTTATTAGCATGGCTGCATATGGTGATATACTAATCAGCTTAACAGTTATGTCAGAATTATCAATACTGCTCCATCATTCACACTCAAAATGAGAAAATGTCTAAGCAGGTTTTAAGGAAAAACAAAGTTTACTAAAATTAAAAATAATAAATACAGTACATAAAACAGACATATATACGTTAAGCTAACAATCAGAGAAAGAAATGGAAAATTTCAAGTTAAAGTGCCTTTCAACTGATTAGTTAATTCTACCTTAGTGTTCAGTTGGCAAGGAGTTCACACTTGAATTACCAGTCTTGGCAGAAGTGGTCTCTCTTGAGTCCAAGAACAAAGTGTCCCTTAGAAGTGCAGAACAAAAATGTCAGTCCTTTCAGCCAGGTTTCACCAATATCAGAGAGTCTAGAATGTCCCTCCCATTCTGTGATGCCACAGCTCTGGGCTGCTAGCATGAGGTCACACTCAGTTCCACATACTTAATTTGCAACATACAGCTGCACAGGCAAAACAGGTCAGATTACTACTTGTTTGGAATCTGCAAATACAGCAATATTTTTAATTATAACAAGACAGGCTGTCTTCATCAGAGTATGGTTTTATGGCAAGTTACAATATCCCTTTGATCTTCCAGAGAAACATCCTGGAAACACTTCTCATATTAGGCAACATTTTCACATCTATCAGAAATGGCTTCCTTCTTTGTACGCAGTAAAATGCAATATTTTATGACTGGTTACCTAGGTTCAAAGCAGTGGCTTGTTATAACCTGGTTTTTATAACAGCCTCAGGAAGTTTTGCAAAAAAGTGTTAGATTTTCTACAAGCCATTTGTTCCAGCAAGCAAGGACCTTTGGGTCAGAACCAGGTCAAATCCCTTTAAACAACCATGTTTTTCCCATGGGTCTTTTGTCCATGCAAATAACTGGCAGACGGCTATTCTCGCAACACCCCTCCCTCCTAGATGGAATTTGTGGGAATCTATTCCTAGGCATGGGATGAGTTTCCTAAATTCACTTCACTGATCTAACTGGCATGATAGACCATCTGTGTTTGCGTTTGCTGATCCAGCCCTGTGGGTAATGGTCATATTGTTGTCCTGTAATGGAAGGCTCCATCTTAGAAGCCTACCATTTGTCTTACCCTTTTGTGCCAGCCAAACCAGGGGGCTATGATCCATCTGTACCTCAAAGTGCCTCCCATATAGGTGTGGCTCTAATTTCTTCAGTGCCCACACCAGTGCCAGGCACTCCTTCTCCACTGTAGAATAAGCCTTCTCCCTGGGAAATAATTTCTTACTGAGGTACACTATTGGGTAATCTTTCCCTTGGTTAGAAGTCTAGATAAGTACTGCCCCAATACCCACATCTGAGGCATCTGTCTGGACTACAAATGGCTTACTGTAGTCTGGGCTGGCCAACACAAGAAACACCACACAGTGCCTCCTTTAGCCATGTAAAGGCTTGTTCACAGGCTGGTTCCCAGTTCACCCTTTTTGGCATTCTTTTCTTTAGCGGGTCAGATGGGGAGCTGCCAGGGCACTGTAGTTTGGTACAAACATTCGACAGTACCCTGCAGTCCCTAGAAAACTCTGAACCTGCTTCTGTGTTTCAGGTCTGGACCACACCTCTATTGACTTAACCCTGACTTGATTAGGATGGAGCTGTCCCCACCCTACTACATGCCCTAGGTATGCCACCTCTACCATGGCCACCTGCTTTTTTTCAGCTTTGACAGTGAGCCCAGCCCTTCGTACCCTGCTCAACATGTCCTTAAGGTGGGACAGGTGTTTCTTCCAATTGGCACTAAAGATGGCAATATCATCCAGGTACACCACTGCATACTCTCCAGTATCATGTAACACCTGGTTCATCAACCTTTGGAAGGTGGCAGGGGTATTCTTCATTCCAAAAGGCATTACCTCAAACTCAAAAACCCTATCAGAGTGATGAAGGCCAGCCTCTCATTAGCTCTGACAGTTAACTCCACCTGCCAATACCCTTTCATCAGGTAAATGGTGGTAAGGTAGGTCACCCCTCCCAACGTGTCCAGTAGTTTGTCCATCCATGGCATTGGGTGGGTGTCCAACTTCGTGAATTTGTGGAGCCCACAACAGTCCACACAAAAATTAGTAGAGCCATCCAGCTTGGGAACGAGGACTACAGGTGAGGCCCAGGGGCTGTGGAATTTCTGGATTACCCCTAAATCCAGCGTTTCCTCCACCTCCCTCCTAATGTCCTTTAGGATGGCCTCAGACACCCGGTATGCTCTCCACCATATGGGCACTTGCATCCCTGTGTCTACATCATGCGTCGCTAAGTGGGTTAGTCCAGGCTTGGCATTAAATGAAGGGGCAAAGTCTGCTAAAACCTTCCTTACTTCCTGGGTCTGTTCTGGGGTCAACTGGGGTGACAGTTTGATTGCCTCCAAGAGGACTCCCACTTGCTTTCCTCAAGTAAGTTCAGAAGGTGGTCTTTCTCATCCATCCCATCAGACTACATACTGCAAATACCATGTCAGCCCTATTTGCATATGGCTTCATCATGTTGACATTGTACATCCTATGGGTATGTCTCCTGTCAGGCAGTTCTACAATGTAGTTTACATCATTCACCTGTCTGACTACCTTGTATGCTCCTGCCCACTCGGCCTGCAGCTTATCCGTCTGGACAGGGATTAGGACCATGACTTCCTGACCCACACTGGATGAGTGAGCTCTGGCTCTGCCATCATACCATACCTTTTGCTTCTGCTGGGTGGCTCCAGGTTGCTCTGAGCTGTTCCCATAAGCTCCTTCAGCTTTTCCCTAAGCTTGAGGACATGATCCACTATGGAGTTCCTTGTGTGGCATGCTTGCCTTCCCAGTCCTCCCAGATCAAGCCTAGGGGCCCACACACCCTTCATCCATACCATGTCAACTTTTGGGGCACCTCCCTGTATGTGAACAACAGGTGGGGAAGATATTTTTCCCAGTCCCTCCCATGCTGTTTAGCAAATGTTTGGAGCATCAATTTAAGGGTACCATTAAACCTTTCAACAAGCCCATTGGCCTGCGGGTGATAAGGTGTCGTGCATCTCTGCACCACCCCATACTTCTCCCACAAACACCTCATCAGGTCTGACATGAAGGTACCCCCTTGATCGGTGATAACCTCCTGCAGGAACCCAACACAGGAGGAAAATCCCTTGCAAGGCATCTGCCATTTTGCCTGTCCTCAGGGAGGATAGGGCAACTGCCTCTGGGTATCGGGTGGCATAATCTACCACCATCAGGATATACCTCTTCCTAGAGGAGCTTAGGGTGTGCAATGGTCCTACAATATCCGTTCCTACTCTCTGGAATGGCTTCTCCACTGGGGCAAGGGAATTAGGGCAACTTTGCTTTTACTACCTGCCTTCCCAATTTCTTGGCACTGGTGATGAGATCTACAATATTCCTTCACCTGCTGGGTGAAGTTGGGCCAATAGAAATTCTGGACCAATTGCTGCATAGTGCACGCGATTCCCAGATGTCCAGACATGGGGATATCATGAGCAATCTTGAACAACCACTCACGGTACCTCTGGGGAACAACAAGCTGACTGCCCATCACCCCCTCTGTCCTTATGTCCTGTGTATACAACAGTCCATTGTCCCAATACACTCAATGTTTTACATCACCTACCTGTGTCCCATCAGATTCTGCACAAGCCCTCAGCCTCTCTAAACTAGGATCAGTCCTCTCAGCAGCTGCAAAATCTGCACATTTTCCCAAGGCATGGGACATGTCCCCTTCAGTCTCTAAACTGGGGTCCATAGCTCTAGCTTCAGGGCATTCAGGTTCACTGCCATCCCTAACCCTCTGACCATTAGCTACCACTCCCTCCTCAGGGTAACCTTCTGTAGCTGTTTTGTGAACTGCTATGTGGGGAAGTTCTACCCCCTTTGGTGTGAATCTCATGGAGTCAGAACAGATTCAGTACTGGATTTTGGATTCTGGTTCCAATTACAACTTTTTTTCAGAATTAATTTTTTTGCCCTCAAATTCCAAAAATCCTAACTCTGGAAGAGAAAAGTAATCCAGTTAAACCCAGTTCCTGAGTCTGGATTCCAGTCATCCCTAATTTTTACACCTACAGGTCTGCGGGATTATGGAAAGTATTACCCGACAAAATTGCTGACTGTATGAATCTTAATGGTTAAAAAACTTAATTAGATAAATTATTTGATGGGGGCTAATTTGAGCACTTCAACCACTGATTTGGTAGGAGATGGTCTTGATGGGCTCTTGAGCTCTCTTCTATCCCTAATATCATAGTATAACTCTTAATTTCCTACATACTATTGTACCTGCCTTCTAATAGTCTCTCAGTACCTACCATCCCTTATCACCTGCTTCCCTCATCATTTCAAACCTAGCAAACCTTACCAATAATTTCCCTATGTTGCTGAAGCATTCCAATATAAGGAGTCTTGGCTTGTGTAGAACCAATTCAGTCCCAGATAGGTGGGATTGTCTGAAATAATTGTTGTAGTAGGTTATTTTTATATTGCACCCTTTCCCAAGGGGCTTGGAGCACCTTACATAGAGGTACAAACTATGGGAGCACCTTACATAGAGGTACAAACTATGGGCCCTATGCACAAATGTTCAGGTTGCCTACTTGGAGGTGCAGAGGCAACCCTATGTTGGAATGCCTTACAGCATGGGGCCAGTGGGACCTCCCGGTGGCATTCAGAACAGATGAGTGAGCCCCTCATGCAGTCAAGCCCCTGGCCAGCCACACAGCCATGCACCACAGGAGGTCCGGGGGTAGTGTTGGGGGCATGCTTACACTCTGCATCATTCAGTAAGGTGCAGATTGCCAGGCATGGGGCAGAAGATATGGAAAAGAGTACCGTACTGTACAGATTATGCTCCCCCCGTAATGGAGAGCCACCTGCTGTGATGGGCCGGGAACACCCACAACCCTGCTGCCCCAGTGCACCAGAATGATAGGGAGGGCTGGGGGCAGCCAGTTGGACACTCACCCGTAGTTTAAAATAACCCAGTTCTGCATCTTCCCAGGATCCTCTACTCACATGCAGCAGTTGATCCACTTCGGGACCCAGGATGGGCACCCGACTGAATGCTTGCCTGTGTCCTGCAATCTGCTCCCATGCAGCAGTGCCCCAGGGGCGTGGACACACAGACAGGTGGCTGACAATACTGAATGCTGGCCAGTATGTGCCTGTCCGTGGGTGGGGAGCTGGGTACACTGGGTATGCACCTCCCATGCATACCCTGCACACCTTAGTGCATAGGGCCCCATATGAATAGAATGAAAAATAATCAATAGATAATGTCACTATTTAAAACAACAATAAATAAATAAATTAGTAAATAATGATAAAGAACAGATGACATCAGCAGCTGAAATGCAGAAGCTTCTAACTATGATCAAAGATTTAATTAAATAAAAAGGTATTTAGGCCCCTCTTGAAAGCCTCCATTGAGAGGACCTCCCACAGAGATCTAGGTAGTGAGTTCCACAGGGCTGGACCAGCAACCTTAAATTGCTGGTCCACTGAAGATTTAAGCCTAGCCCTGAGAACCGCAACGAGGCCCATCCCAGAGGAGGGGACAGGAGGGATCATGAGAACTCAGAAGTTCCAACAGGTAACCTGGGTACAGTGCATAAAAGGCCTTATAGATCAGCAAATTTACCTAGAAGGTAATACACCACTTCAGTGGTAGCCAGTGCAGTTCACACAGGACCACGGCCATGTGTAAACTGAGAAGGCCCATCAGCAACCTGGCTGCTGTGTTCTGCACTAGCTGCAGACACCATAAGATGCCTCCATTGACCCCGAGGTAAAGGGCATTGCATTAGTCAAGCTTGGACATAATGAATGTATGAACACGACAACGGGTCTTGGGGGGGGCAGGGATTTAATCCAGGTAATGTTCCTAAAATGGTAAAAACCCATTCCGGAGTACTGTTGACACATGAGCCTCTGATGTCAGCCTCTTGTCCAGAATAACCCCAGAGTGGAGGTCACAAGCCTAGAGAACCTAAGCATTGGCTGTGTCACTTCTTTGATCACCTCCTCACCCCACCTCCAACCCAGCTTATTCGCCAATACCTCCATCTTGTCTAGACTAAGTCTCAGTCAGACAGAAGTCATGCAATCCTGAATCACACGAAAACACAAATTAAGTACCTTGACCATATCAGGTGTCAGGGGTGCAAGTAACAGATACAGCTGGGCATTATCTACATAGCAGTAAAAACCCAACCTGTATCATCTAATAATCTTTCCTAGGGGTAGCATGTCTACTACAAACAATATGAGAGAGAGAGGACCAACCCCTGGGATATACCACAGAGCAGGGGCATTGGGAGAGAGGAGAAATTCAAAATCACTACTCTCTGCATTCTATCTCTGAGGTAGGACTCAAACCAGCAGATGGCCATGTCATTGAGACCACAGTACTCCCTGAGGTGGTTCAACAGCAGCCTTATGGTCCACAGTTTCAAACTCTGAGGAGAGAATGAGCAGAACAAGAAGTGATTGCTTTCCTCTATCCTTCACCCTGAGAAGATCATTGTGCACTCTGACCAATACAGTCTCACTACTGTATCTGGAACTAAATCCAGACTGGAGGGGCTCATAAATGTCACAGGTAGTAAGATGTACCTCAAGCTGCAGCACCACAATCTTCTAAATAACCTTCATGAGATATGGGAGGTTAGAGAAAGGTCTATAATTCGACAAGTAGTCTGGGTCCAAAGAAGGTTTCTTCAGAAGGGACCTCACCTGCACATCTTTAATGCACTTGGAAAGGACCCCTCTGAGAAGGAACAATGGACAGTGTCTGTGAACACTGGATACAGTAACCCAACACAGCTCACTAGAAATATATGTCTGGCCTGGGTCCAGTTCACAGAAGGTGGGCTGCAGCTCTGAGACAACCTCACAAACCTCATCCACCATAACTAGCCTAAACTCTTCCCAGGCTAGAGGAGTGCAGTTTTTTTTTTTTCAATTCAAAGTTTATTGATACATTTTCCACAATAAAAGGCAGTTAGAATGGCAGTGGTATTGAAATTCAGATACAATGTAAAGGGATAACTGCCTAACCCACCCTTCCCTCCCCTTACTGCAGTAACCAAACCTAGTGTCCCTCAAATGCCAAGCTTTATACCTAAGAACCTACATGACAGTGTAACCTAAGATCTACTTAGACCTGAGCTAGATAAATTAGAGAGTGAAGGGGATCCCAGATTTTGGTATAACCTGCCAATCTATTGTGAAGACTGGCAATCGCTTTTTCTCTACGTAGATTGGACAGAATTTCTTTTACCCATTCCTGGACAGATGGGGAGGACTTATCTTTCCAGTGATGTAAAATGAGCTTCTTAGCCGATAAGGCAATCATGGAAATATGAAACTTTCTTACTTTAACTCTAATAGACGACAGGTCCCCTAAAAAGCAAATCTCAGGAGTAAAATACTCCTGAAGGCCCAGCAGAGGATCCAGGGAAGTCTTAATTGAGTCCCATAAGGAGGAGACTTTAGGGCAAGACCAAAACATGTGAAGAAGTGTTCCTTCTTTCTGCAGACATTTATTACATATATTGGAGTTCAGATAACCCCATTTCTGTAATTTAACCAGAGTGTAATACAAGTTATGTAAAATATGATATTGCATGAGACGCAGTCTGTCTTGAGGAATATGTTTATGACAGGATCTCCACAGGGATTGTCAATCCAAATGATGCTGAGGGAAGAAATTATTCCAGAATCTTGTGGGTCCAAAGGAGTCCCCGTATTTCTTGTGAAACAAAACCTGATATAATTTAGATATTACACCTGAAGATCTGGTGAGTGAAGAAACTTCAGGTATCAGGGCTGTGACGGCCTGGGAGGGGGGGGGAGTATTACCAAAATTAATTACAAGTAAATGCCTTAATTGTATAACTTTGAAGTGAGAGGAAGCCGGAATATGAAATTTCCTGATAATATCTCCCACTGACAACCATTGCCCCTCTTCATCCATAAGAGAAAGAAGTTTCCCATCCCCCAATTGGTACAACCATTGACAGGGAATCTGGTTCTTGTTAATAGTGAAAGATGGGGAATTCCAGATAGACTGGGCCAGGTCCCGGTGGGGAGAATATTGCAAAAATGAACACATGTGTGAATAAATCTTTAAGGAGATAGATATTGTGGGGCACTCCTCGGTCATACGTACCTGGGGGAATTTAAGAAAAAATAAGGTAAAGGGGTCCAGATTCTTAGACTTGATTGCATCCAGTTCAATTCTAAGCCAAGCCGGTTGCTCTTTTTCTGGGCTGGGAGATACCCATCTCAGACATTTTGCTAGGTGACTGGCCCAGTAATATATAGCTAGATGGGGAATCCGTAAACCCCTCTCCAGTTTTGGCGTTGCCAACTTATAATAAGCCAACCGAGGGTATGTATCGGCCCAAATAAATCTGGTGAATATGCCATGTATCTTTTTAAACCAGAGCAAAGGGATAAAAGTATTGAGAAGAGATAATGGATAAAAAATTCTAGGAAATATATTCATCTTAATTATGTTGATCCAGCCCCATAAAGAAATGGGAAGTTTGGACCACCTCTCGAGGTTGTGAACTATCAACTGTGAGAAGGAATCCAGATTTTCCTTAAACCATGTTAGGGAGGTTACGAGATAGTTTAATGCATAAATATTTAAATGACCTGGGAGTCCAGCAAAAACCTAAGGGACTAATATCGTTTTTGAATACCTTATGGTTTAATGGGAAAAATAAGGAATTGCTAGCATTCAATTTGTTATTGGATAGGTCACTAAATCTTGCTATTTCACTCAACAAAACCGGGACAGAGGATACTGGATGAGATAAATGTATCAGCAAGTCATCTGCATATGCAGTGACTTTGATTTCATGATGCCCAACCCTAATACCTTGTATGGAAACATTATTGAGAATATTTTGAATGACAGGTTCCAGATATAAGTTAAATAACAGAGGAGATAAGGGACATCCCTGTCTAGTCCCTGAATGGAGTGAAAAGGGCTTAGAGAAAGCCCCATTCCCAGAGATTCTTGCTGTAGGATTTTTATAAAGTGTGGCAATCCAGGAGATAAATAGAGAAGAAAATTGAAAAGCTTCCAGAACTCGAAACAGAAAATTCCAATTCAGTTGATCAAATGCCTTCTTGGCATCCAGGGAGACCAGTTCTGCAGGGAACTCGGCATCCCTGGTAGCCGAGAAGACATGTGATAGGGTACGCAAGTGGTCAGAAGATGAACGCCCCTTCATAAATCCTACCTGGTTTGTACCTATTAACTCAGGAAGAACTACCGTTAACCTATTAGCTAATATCTTCGAGAGAATTTTAATATCCTGATTTAAAAGGGAAGTAGGTCTGTAACTCTGAACAAGTTCAGGATCTTTATCTGATTTGGGGAGAAGAACAATCAAGGCCTCAAAAAGGTGAGGGTCGGCCTCCGCCCCAGATAAGATATGTTGAAATAAACGGCAAAGTACTGGTAATAAGAGGTCCTGAAAAACTTTGTAAAATAGGGAGGAGAATCCATCGGGACCTGGGACTTTGTCTGCCGGCAATTTGCTAATAACCTCAGCAATTTCTTCCTGTAATATAGGAGTAACCAGAAAACCCTTGTGACGATCTGAGAGGGAGGGCAAATAGGAGTCCTTCAGATAGCTCTCCGTACTCCCAGGACAAGGGGGATGCTCCATGTCACTGTACAAATTTGCATAGTATAGGGTGAATTCTTGCACTATTTCAGTGGGAGATACTTTTAGGGACCCATCAGCCATTGCCCTGATTGGAGGGATAAATCTCACTGATTCTTGTTGCTTAATTCGCAATGCCAGTAGGCGCCCCACCTTTTCTCCCTGGTCAGTGTAACTGGCTCTTGTACGAATAATAGCTAATTCTGCTTTTTCCCGAAGTAGCTCTAAATATCTATCTTTCAACACTAGAAGTTTTCTCCTATCCTCGTCAGGAGGATTAATCGAAAAGTTATTTTCAAGTAACCTAATTTGAGATAGTAAAGATATTAATTCCTTCTCCTGTGCCCTTTTCCTGCCCACTGCCATACTAATAAGGATCCCTCTCATGAAGGCCTTAAAGGCCCCCCACAAAATATCCGGCTTTGCACTATCTAAAGGGTTAGATGAAAAAAAGGATTTAATTTGCTCCCTTATAAGCTTGCAGTATTTGACATCTTTAAGAAGTTGTTCATTTAGTTTCCATCTGGTTTCCCTGTTAGGTAAATTAAGGAATGCCAGTTTACATAATACCAGTGAATGGTCGGAGATAGGGCCAGGCTGAATCAAGGAAGTCTTAGCCCCAGATAATAGAAACTGAGAAATAAATAAGTAATCAATGCGGGACTGCGAGCCGTGTACCATTGACCTGAAAGTAAACTCCCTAGAATCAGGGTGCAAGACACACCAGACATCGCAGAGCCCGCATTGGTCCAATAAGTCTTTAAAAGCCTTCTGCCCCAGAGTGACCACTCCCAGACCTCTACCTGACCTGTCCAGATTAGAATCTACTACTTGATTAAAGTCATCCCCCCAAATAATCCTGATGGGAAGCATCGGAAGAATAACAGATATAAGTCTCATAAAAAACCCTGGGTCATCTATGTTAGGGCCATAAATACTACCGAGTAATAGTGGAACGGACCAGAGAGTGCCTTTAACAAAGATAAACCTTCCCTCAGGGTCTTTAATGACCTGTGTAGAAATGAAGGGGATACCCCTGTTAATCATAAGTATGACAGCATGACCCCACAACTATTAGTAGATCCCTGGGCATTGTACACCAGGCCCACCTGCTGTCTCCTTAACTGTGAAGCTTCCGTTTCTAATAAATGAGTTTCCTGTAGAAACGTTATCTGAGAACGTAATAAACTTAAATGTTTAAGAGCCTGATATTGTTTGTGTTTTTTCCTGATCCCCTTAACATTCCAAGTCGCTAAAGTTATTTCTTTAGCCATCCAGTAATGGTAGTTAGGCTTAATGTATTCAGCTCAGCACTCGGGATACGTAATACCTGCAAACCTATTCCCATGGTTACTGCAGTAAAACCCTCCCTCCTCCCTAACCCCCCCCACATTTAACTCCTTGCCATCCCCCAACTGCCCCTACCCCTAACAATACCCTAAATCCCACCTCCCAACCAACCCTCTAAACTGCCACAAGCAACGCTCAGCATAGTACTGGGTCTTTTCCTCTATATCCCCCCTCCCAATACTGCACCTCTGCTAATGGCAATAAATCCTGCATTCCACTGTAATTATTTGAAAAAACAACAAACAGTGCTGATTACCCCCAGAAGATGAGAGAATGGCCTTGGGCTTTCAGTACCACCACACCTAAGTGTTAGCATGCTAGTAACCTGGTAAAAGAGGTATGCAACAAGAACCATGCATATCCCAGGTAGCCTTGGAAACCAGAGTGAAACTGAGAGTGAGAATTGAGATCAACCTTGCCTAGTGGGACAGCTATGCAGGAACTAGAACCAAATCGGGAACCTAGTGAAGGGGCGTGACCATTTTGACAGACTGAGAGCAAAAATCAGGAAAAATCTAGCAACCATAATGCAAGGGAAGAAGACAGAGAAAACGAGTCTTCCCAGAGGTGACCAACCTCCGATTGCAAAAGATCTCCTTGAGAAAATGTGTTGCCCTGCACTCGAGTCTAATGAGAAGATTAAGGAAGATCCCCCTCGAATTAAAAGCTGCACCACTATGAGTTACAAATGCATAGTGCACCCTCTAGTGGCCAGATCCTGATCCTAATACAGTGAAAGTGAGCTGCAGAGAAAGCTCAAGACCGCTCTAAATTCTGAACCAAATGAAATAAACATAGATCTTAGCCTCAACGAGACAAATTCCCCCTTCTATTGTGTATACAATACTGAGAAAACTGAAACATGAAACTCTGTTCCCCACGTAAACAAACCCCAAGACCCCAAGTGTCTTTTGCCCTTAACCGGCGTAGGCCCTCTAAGATTGGGGCCACAGAGACTGCTAGCAGGCATGCCCTGTGCTGATCCCCCCAGTCCAAGCAAAACAACAGGAATTTCCAATCCAACTTGCTCTGAACATCTCCTCAAAGAAGGAGAAAACAAAAGTTCTGATTCACAGCTCCAAGCAGCTCTTCATCCCGCAAACAAGGCCTCTCAGGGCTCCCGAAAACAGATCTGGTAGCATAAATTTAAGGCTCGTCAGGGCAACTGCAGGATCATCATAGCTGAACCAGGATCCATTTATGAGAACTTGTAACTTGGCCGGGTATCCCATCCAAAATTTCAGGCCTGCCGCAATGATCCTAGACACAATGGGATGGAATGCTTTCCGCTTCAGAAGAACCGAGCCAGGCAAATCTTGTGAGATTCTCAGTTTCGTGTTCTCCCAGCGAACCTCTTGTAAAGCTCTCACTTTGTGCAGAAAATGTTGTTTCTCTAGGAAATTCAGAAAAACGACAGATGATAGGACAGGGGGGGTCCTCCGGAGAAGGCTTAGGTCGCAGAGACCTGTGAGCTCGCTCTATCATATATACAGGGCCGAAGGGAGAGGGGCCAGTGACCCGCTCCACCAACTTCTGTGTAAATGCCACAACATGCTGGCCCTCTTCTCCCTCTGGCAGCCCAGGTATCACAATGTTATTTCTGCAGCTAAGGCCCTCTAAATCTTCGAGCTTGGCCTTGAGACGAGATAACTTCTGATGCGTAGACACCTGCTCAGGATCGAGATTCTCTAACTTTTTCTCCATCGAGATTATTCGAGCTGTGCTGTCAGAGACAGTTAGCAAAACTTCATCCAGTTTTCTAGAGACAGTTTTCAGATCAATCGCCATTTCTTTCATTTCTTCACGAAAGGGCTTAAACTCTTCAAGGAACTTGATAAGCATTAAAGGTTCCTGCTTTCTGACTTGGCTTGGAGGATCAGGCCTCTCTGACCCACCCGAGGCCCGGGATTTCTTGGAGGCCTTTTCGGGAGTAGCAGGGGGAGTGTGCTTCTGCGGGGCTTTCTTCATGTAAACCTCCATCCGCTGATCTAGCACTCAAACCCGATTTCCAGAGTATTCAGATAGCACCAAATCTCAAAAGCAGAGGAAATGGGGAAATTCAAACATCCAAAAAAGATGATTTAATGATTGGGAGGCAGGAGCTACTTGAGCAGCTTCTTCTCAGCACTCTGCATCACGTGATCTCCAAGGAGTGCAGTTTTGAAATTCTGGCTAGACCTTGCTGGGTCATTGCGGCCCAGCTAGAGTGATCCCAGCTCAAATAGAGGGCAACCTGTCTGAGAAGAGCTGAGCAAACTCTTTGTACTCAGTGGATGAACTCACTTTCATTGGATATAGACAGGCAGAATGAAGCAGCCCAGAGCTGAGCTGGTCAGTTCCTCCCAGCAGCAATATCCCTGGATAGAAATGCTGCTTTCTTACAGGCAATTGCCCTCTGGTACTCACAATAGTGAGTACTCAAAGCCAGTTTTTCCTCGTCTGTCCTGGATCTCCTCCAACAATGCTGTAACCTTCAACTCCTTGAACTCCATGTCAAACCACAGGGGGTCTCTCTCATGATGCCCAGGGTCATATGTGGACCAGTGTGACTGAATTGAAGGCTAAGGCAATGGCCCTAGTATAGGACACTACCGCCTCCTCCAATACCATCTCACATGCTGCCATCACATCTGAGACATTAATGACTGCCTGAAGTCCTTCTGGATATAGTCTCCTTAAAATGCTGTAGCAGTCCATCACCACAGGAGGAGGACTACGAAGGGGGCCCTGAAAGAGAACTTCCCTGTGCAATGATCTGACCAACTGACTGGAGCAATCTTGAGGTTGTTAATCTGGAGCTCCAGGGAGAAACTAAGTTCAAGGTGTGCCTGTGTTGTTGGGTCACAGAAATAGCCACTTGAATCCCCTGCAGATGACATTAGAACAGTAGGCAGCAGTGGGAAATTCAATAGCCTGCCATGCATGTTAGAGCTTTTATAATTTCCGATCAAATGTTTTCTGGTTCTGCTTTTCTCCAAGGCTAAGTACAATCCTCAGTGATTGTACTTAGCCCATTGAGGACAGCAGGAACAGCAAATGATCAGAGGTTACACTGCACAAACTCTAACGTGTACTGCAGGCTATTGAATCTTCCACTGCTACCTACTGCTCTGATGTCAGCTGCATGGCATTCTGGGATTTGTAGTAGCAAAAGATAGCAACCTAGAAGTAATCAAAATTACTCTGATACAATCCACTATACTACAGTAAACAATAAGTAAACTAAAATGTTTTTGCACACAAAGTGCACATTGGGTCCGGCCTCACACTTGCGTGTGGGGCCCTTGGTGCTGACTGCTCCCCCTTATTAAGGTGGACATTAAAGATCCTATGGCACTTCTCAAAAAGAGTAGTGACATTTTTTTTATTAAAAGAAAATACAGCAAATCATATACATCAAAAATGAGACATGAGACAGAAATAAAAAATAGAAGTGAACAAGTAGATGATATAAGGAGGAAAAAAACACCATCAATTCATCACAAGAAACATCACATGTACAACTAAGAGATAATTTCCTGCACATGACTTAGCAGTGTAAATTTCCAAAAATAATTTTCTGAAAAAAGGCTCATACTTACAAGACCCAGTAGACATTCCTCTACAGAAATCCCACCTGGGAACTATCCAATGACACAAGTTCAGATCTGTAAAGAGAATAAAGGGAGCTGATGATTTTATTAATTCAGCTGAGGGGTATACTTCTCTTATAAAAGCCATAAACGTCTAAATCAAATTTTCATATGTGATGGACCTGAGTTTAGGCCCCTTCCACTGCTGTGCCAGGAGTTTCTGAAATTTATTTACAGACAGGTCAGGAAAAGGTGCACTTGTGTTTTCAGTTGTCCACCCCACACGTCCCTGGGACAATATCTTTCTGTAGCAGGCCTTTATGTTTGTGTGCTGCATGAACCCCCAAATGGGAATTTCCCTGGTGTCCTCCCAAATACCCCTGATTTACTAATCCATCACCAGCTTTACCTGGTTCAGTATTAATCAGTACTTCCTGTATCCCCCGATGAAGCTAAAAACAGGACAATATTGATTAGCCTGCTTTCCTGGTCTAAAAGACACTGCCACCCTTGTGTCTGCTATTTCCCATGGAGAAATGCAAAAATGTTTTAAAAAGAAAGATGTCAACTGGTCAATTGAATTACTGCTCCACTAGCTTAACTGGAATGCCCTGTTGCCCCATTTTCTCCAAAGTACTTGTCAAGTACAAGTTGAGAGGAAATAACAGTGTCAGCTGAAACTACTGGCTCTGGAGGTCCGTTCCAAGTACATTATCAACTATTTGTCCTGTGAAGTTCTTCTTCCTGTTTGGTTTGCTTTGTTAGCTGTTATCCCACTGTACTCCAGTGACAAATGGAGGAACCTGTGGGCTACTAAAGGATGTTTTGGAATGTGACAATAGTCTTACGTTTTGGTAATTTTTGCCTTACACATGCATCCAGTGTGGACTAATAATGGGGACACAGACACTTGCACCCTATAGGACTAATGTGAATAGTTTGTACACTACTTCCATTTACATACAATGGAGGGGGTGCAGTTATAGGATAGAGCCCCAGTAGCTCATAAAGCTCGTAAGATGAATTCCAACACATAGTGCTACTGCAGGGATTCAAAATTATGTTAAAGGACAACTGTGCTGAACTTGAAAGCATTATTTCCCAGTAGAAGCTGCTTTTCAAATACTGGTTCCAATTCTGTTATTGTTCTATCTATACAGGCCTATTAGTAACCTCAGTAGGTGTTTCTGATTTACTCTCTGGTATTAAGTTTCATTTTAGAATTGTACAATGGACAAGAAAATGCATACAAAATCCTACGTTCTGATTGTCTGGCTGGCACTTTACAGCGTTGTAAATCCTGCAGTGTAACAACGGGAAAAGGTGCCAGCCACAGCAGAACTCCTCTCTGAAATCACTCCAACCATGTCAAAGTCAATACTAGTAAACCAAGAGCTGGTCACTGCATGGAACTCCGACCCCGAACATAACAGCTCTAAACCGCTTCTAAGTCCCATTCTGTAACTGTCAAAAATACCATCACTCAACACACAGATGCCATGTTGTGCATCAAATTACATTCAGCACTCACCTAATCGAATTTCAAAACAGCTCTCTCTCAAAATCTTCACTCTCCAGTCCCACCACTGCCAAAGATAGAGACTGGTAGGGCTGTCACAGAGTCCACACTTCCAACGCCTGGCTCTTCCCACTTCACTCTGCTCCTTCTACAGCTGAGGCACATGGCTCAGGGGGAGAAAAAAAAAAGCACCACCAACTTTTTCCCATGATTACCATGGCCCAGAAGTGGAAAAGCACCTGGAACAATTTAAACAAACCACAGCACCAAAATACGATCCAGCGCATGTGCACAATGCATCAACTATGGAAGCAATCCTCCAGAGTTGAAATCATCTGCATACCAACTAATTAAAGTTGTCCAAACTCCTAACAGAAAAACAGAGCCTGAACACACTAAACTCGTTACACTGGTCACAGAATAAAAGATTTCCTGACTCCAGACAACGCATGGGGGCTGGATATGGGAAAGCAATACTGCACATGAGCAGCACAACAGTGTCCCACCAACCAAGGACTATTTTTTCAGGTGCAGCATTAAATTCAATGAAAATAATACAAAACCCAAATTTGTTTATATTTTTAACACAAAAAAAAAATGCAGAATATAATGGTATAATCACAATATACCACTCCAGGGTGTGGGTTTATGGTGGGATTTACCCACTTCTGGTGTGGATTTGGTCACTCAGCTACACCTCATGCCCAAACCACACCAGGTGTGGTAAATCCCACCATATACCCACACCCTGTCGTGGCATATTGCTTAATTGTGTGATGTAGTTTATGTCCCTCTCAACCACAGAGTTCTATAGCAGAACATGGATGTATTGTGCAAACAGTGGAATGGCTGAGCAGGGACATAAACCACATCATACACTTTTAAAATTAAGCAATAAGGCATGACAAGGGATGCATTGTGCTGGGAAAATAGCGCACCTAAAGTGGGTTGAAGCACAAGGCAAAGCTGAGTGTTTCCACCACCTGAGAGGTGCCAGTATCCCAGCACAAAGCACATGGTGATTTATAATTAACATTTTTAAACTGAGAATTTGCTTTTACTAGAAAGTTCATTAACATTGAAACTGTTAGGGGACTGCTCAATTTTCAGTTCCATTACTTGTAGTTAAAAATATTCATTTGGGTGTTGCCCGTGAGGTGTTGAATGTGCATAAACCTCAAGAAGTTTTCCTTGGTCCCTCTTGGGTCACAGGTTTGAACTGTGATTTTAGATTGTTTTTCCTTGTTTCGAGCTGCAGAAGGAGGTGCTGTGTGTACTGCATGAGGAGGGTCCCATGCAACAGTTGGAGTTTCACATTATTCTCGTGCATCTGGTTAGTCACTGGTGTGCAAAATGACTACTTTTCCTGATGCAGTTTCATGGAGAGAAGCCTGGATTATTGTGGTTGGATTAGGTGAGCTGAGTTTGCTGCTTTGTGGAGAGATGGATTGTTTCTTTCAGAAGTGGCTGGGTCTGCTTCATTGGTGCTGTGCATTGCATATGACAGACTTGGGGTAGGAGAGCTGGTGGTTGCTTGTCTTTTTTTGCTTCATGCTGACGCACTGGGAGTGTTGCCAGCTAGAATTTCTGACCAGTGCTTTTGGTCACTCACAGGGCCCCAGTAGCTACGCAGTGAGGCCTCAGATTTGTGGCCCACTACAGATATGATTTTGAAGGCAACTAGCTAAACCATGACCAGGAGATGAACTGCAGTGTTCTGCAAGCAGTGATTCACATAAATAGTTGATAGTCTGGCCAGCTTACAAATACAAGGGAGCATGACTAAGAGGTAGTTTTGTCCCATTGGCTCCTTTGTATGCCAGCAGTCAGTTTTGCTGAGTTGTGCAGATCAAGGTGGTGCTGGTACAGATTGAAGGCTGCTGGATTTTCTGGAAGTTTGGAGAGGTATTTCTCTAACAATTACATTGGACACAGTGGATCTTCCTGCAGCTCTGCCATGTAACCTCACAGTGGTTCTTTACTTTGTTCAAAGGGATTGCTGTGATTTTTGGTGGCTTTGTTGTAAGCCTTTATCAATATTTAGTTATTCTCATCAAAACAGATTTTGAAGGATTCCAGTTTTAGTGATCATAACCCCTCTATGTCTCAGTGGGCAAAGGAAAGTTGAACATCCAACCAGACTTTTCTTACTAGCCCAGCCACGGTTTCTGGGTTCAGAGCCTTGCTAGTTTTTATTTTTATTATGTCAACACTTGTTATAGCCAGATGGTGTGCAGCTTTATCTTTACCTTGGCATCTGAGCTTTTTTCAGTATACCGACAAAATTGTTGTTAGACATGTTAAATACAGTATTTTTATTGAGGTTGAAGTTGTGGCTGAAGGGGGGTTGTTAATGTGGGGATTTACACCCTTCCTCAGTAACACATATGAAGATACTCCATACATTTCCCCCTGGCTATTTTTCACAGTGGTATATAATTCTCTTAAAATAGTAGTCAGACTTTCTTTTGAAATACTTGTAAAGTCCACGACTATTTTTTTTCAGCCAATCTGCGAAAACATTGACAGCCCAAGTTGTCTGGTGTCTAGTGTTCTCTTCGTTTCTGTCAAGTTCTATGTTGTTAAGTTCATTTTCACATACAGTTCCATGATAACAGATGTTTTGCTCTGCTATTGCTGTTTCAGACTGGCTGTGGCTGTTTATGATGGAAGCAACTGAGGTTTCCACCATGATATCTTCAAACAGCAAGTATCTGAAAGCAGGGCCTAGTGTGAGGTCAAAACTGATTCCACTTTACAATTGTGTCAGCAAAGTGATACACATCTGGTGCTGAGATCAGCAGGGGTTACTGAACTTCTTCCTGTGCAGTTGTGCTGGGATATCGGCATGGGGTTCTGGGCTCCTCAATCAGCTTTCTAAATTTATTCTGCCCATTTCATAATGGTACTTTCTACCTGTTTATAGCTCAGAAACACCCACTGGGGTAACCAACAAGCTTGTAGACATGGAACAAGAACAAAATTGGAACCATCCCTTAAAAACAGCTTCCCTAGAAGAAATTAACTTACTGATTCAGTACAGTTCTCCTTTGAGATGTCCAGAATTTATTATAGTAACATCATCATCAGCTGACCAAAGGCATAATAAATAAAGTATCAGCTCTCACAGAAAGGAAAAGTGTTATCATGATCATAAACATTTACCAAGGTCCTTCCCCATGTCTGCTGAGCACCCACATTCTTGGCTTCCCTGTATCTCTGCAATCTAACACGTTTTGCCTGTGCACTGCCGGAGCTGGCTTTTTGAACATGTCTGTAAAAGCTGGGGAGCTCCTTGCCCACCTTTTGATCTCATCATTTAGAAACATTATCAACATGTTTGCATACCTCAGATATATGGGATCTGCAGTAGGGCACCTTTTTAAAAATGGAGCCCAACTCGTTTTGCAGTTTATCTCTGAAAATATGGCACTTTGCTGAAATGGGCATGAAAGAAATGATTGCAAACAGATGTAAATCCAGTGTATATATCAATACTGTATCTGACTAGACATGTCAATAAAGATAAAAGAAAAAGATGGCACTTGGTTAGCTGCTCATTTTTGTCCTCAGCAAACGTATTATTTGGAGGGATTTCTTTGCTTTCACAGTCAGCAGGATTTCAAAGATTTGTTTTGTAATAATGCAGCTTCTTTATAGATGTTCATCATTTAATGCACCTCGGTGCCCTTGGCAATGTGTGAGGAGAAAACCACTTTGAAGTGGGTTTGGAGTGAGACGATTTTCCCTTTTTATTGTGGCTTTACTGAATGAGCTCCCATTGTGCACCACAATGATGCACAGCAAGATGATTTAATGCAAAGGTTGAGCAATGGAAATATTTTCCAAACAGATGTACTGTGTATTGCTTGGCCATAACTCTTATGCCTTTCTAGTCATAGTGGGACCATTTACTGTGCACAGTTAACTTTTGTATAATGTCATTTAGTTGCAGTGCAAGTCATTTAAAGGATGGCTACAACTCTACTTTTATAAAATGGTGAATCAGGGCAAAAAATTAGCCAGTTGTTTTTGTTTTTTTTTCTGACATTGTATAACAGTTCTTAAAGCATACCTTTTCAGCTTGTATTGGTTGTGAATAATATATTATGTAAGCAATTACCTACAAGTCATATTTCTAGGGAGTTAAAGAGCTAGTGGAGCCAAAACAGGCAGACAGGGAAATGATACAAATTTTAAGACATACTCAGTTGTAACTTTTTGTTTCTGAAGCACTTTTCTTTTTCTTTTCACTCATTAGAAAGTCTTCTATGTAATAATATAGTGCTGTATGTGTGGAACAGTTCTTAGTCTGGCAGCTAACATATCTATCTCTATCCCGCCCACAAACACACACACACTATGTCATCAGCATTGTGATCGCACTGACAGTGACATCACAGGTGACTGACCTAGCAGCTACTGATTGGCTGTTCCCAAGCAGCGCTGATGTCAGTCAGTAAGGTCACAATGCTGATCATGTAGTGGGGGGGAGGGGGCAGAGATAGGTGTGTCAGCTGCCAGGCAGAGTGCTATCCCACCCAAAACATCTACTAACATCAGGTGAACAATCTGCCAATTAACCAAAGGGAAAAGAAGAAGTATCTCAAATATAAAAGGTAATGGTTGACTGCTTTTAAAAATAATATTAGTTTTAGGCAGCACACTAGCTGTTTACTGCACGTCATGGGTGAATTGGAAGGCACAAGGTCAAAAGCTGAGTGACTTTCAATGCACCCAGGAAGTACATTATTTCTCAAGAAATCCATCCCCTGCAGTGGGTTACTGCACTTATAAAATGGAAAAAGGTTCTATTTTCCTGACGTTAGGATGTTGTTACGTAGTTGTTAGGTAGAATAAGTGAGTTTAAGGCTGAGTGTCTTTCAATGAACCCAGGAAGTACATTTACAGTATTTTGAAGAAACCTATGCCCTGTTGTGGGTTTTTGCATTATAAAAGTGGCAATGTTTTTATTTTAATAGGAAAAGGTTTTATTTTCATTTAGTTAGGCTGTTGCTAGGTAGATTTGGGCAGGTTAGTTACAAACTGCACATATACCAGAGATTAATCGATGGTCAGGTGATATGTTTAGGTCAATGAAGTTGCTAGGATTTTGAAGCCCATGTTATAATTTAATTGTAGTACTGCTATTTCACTGTCTGATGAAAAATAACCATTTTTACCCAGATATTAGCACAAGGATCAATGGTCATAAGAACTAATTGAGCAATTGGCCATTTTGCCTCGGAGGGGAGAGAGGGAGACCTGACCTGGAGGGTCCCCCCCCCCTCGCCCTCGCATCGACGACTCGCGCCTCCAAGGCTAATCTCCCAAGTGGAGGTGCCGGCTTGACTGGCAAGCTCCGGCGGGCCTCCTCGGGACCCAGTCTGATTTTTCAAGCACATAAAGGACAAAGAACCTGCCCCTGCTGGTTGCAGAAGAACTGTTAGCAAAAGCTGAACTCCTACCTGGCAGCATCCTGCAGCCCAGCGGCAATCCCTGCTGTAGCGATGGCTTTTTAAGAGCCCAGCCACCCGCCCTGGTTTTGAAGTGACTTTTAACCATCACCTGCTCCGCCCACTGGCTGCTAACTTGACTATTGGCTTGAAAGGGGCGGCGTCGTTTTTACCCACTCCCTGGTTTTCACCTATGACCAGCCTCTTTTCTGTGCCTACTGTGCCTTCTAACCCAGTTTCATTCTAATCACTCCTGTAACTGCTGTTTTTACCTAGTGACTACTGCTAATTCTAAATGTGTTTACTGCAAATTCCAAATGTGACAATTTTTGACCTTTTCAGATAGTCGCTCTGAATCCTGAAACTGCCTTTTTCCTAAGTGTTATTGTTATTACTAAAGTGTCTTTTGACCTCCAGTTAGTTGCTCAAAATCCTCACACCTGGTTAGCAGCCTACCCCCTGGTGATTTTCGGCACCCCTGCCTGACTCTGTCCTCTGTCACCTCACTGCTCCCTGGTCCTCTAGCTCCCCACTCCCTACTATCCCTGAGTTTTCACTACCGCCACCTGTGGAGTACATTTTCCAGACGGGCATCCCCTGTTGTACCACTCCCAGGTCTCTACAATTTGTCCTTGCCACCAATTTCCCAGGAGGTGTCTCTGTATCATGTGCTCTTCTACAGTATATCCCCTGCTACAACCGAGTTTGGCCTCTCGGATGATCTCTCTTAAAGAAATCTGTTTCCCCTCCCCTCCCCACAATATTCTCTTGGCTATCCTTATCCTGGGACTTATGCCCCTCCTCTCTGACACTGCCCCTGGCCAGGATAGTGGCAGTGGCTGGTCCATCCTCCACTGCTCAGCAACCAATTTTACGTTCTCTAACCTAATGGGCAATGCCGTAGGTCCCCGCTATCCCCCTAGCGGATTGCTGCCAAGACTCATCCTGTCCCAAATCAAAACAGTGCGACGTCGGGTCTGGAGGCTAGAAATCAAAAGGTCCCCCCCAGAGGACCCCACCTGTGGCTATTCTTACTGACCCTTGCCCTATCTGGAGACATCAAAGTAAATCCTGGCCCCTCCACCCCCGACTCTCCTCAGAAATGGTGTATGGGAAAGGGTCTGAAAGTAGCTCACCTCAACATTGGAGTCTACTTCCCACCTCGATGAGCTCACCGCATGGGCCACTCTCTACAAGCCAGACATCTTGGGGATAACCGAGACCTGGCTTAAACCCCAGATTCCTGACTCAGCCTGCAGGCTCCCTGGTTATGAGCTCAAACAGCTGGACAGAACAGGGAGTAAAAGGGGTGGAGGCATCCTGATTTACTACAAGGCCCACCTCAACGTATCCCTTATAAATCACACCTCCATGCTGCCGTCAACCTGCGAGCTCCTCCACTCCATGCTGCTACTTGGCAACACCAAGAAACTGCACGTGGTATGTTCCTACAACCCACCAAAGGGTGGGCTGCAGGGCCTCACCCATCTCCTGGATACTGTCTGTGCCAGTACCGGGGAAAATGAACTCCTAATCCTGGGGGACATAAACCTAAACTGGGCTGGTCTTTCGAGGCCTTGCTTGCCACCAAATCCCTAATACGACTTGTAAGGGAGCCCACCCGCCCAAGGCTAATGGCACTTCCGTCTCCCTTCTGGACTGGATCATGTCGAATCGTCCCGAGAGGATCTCCTCGGTAGGGACCCTACCCAACGCCATCTCTGACCACTCTCCTGTTCTTTTTATATGGAATATCCCCTCCCATAAGGTCCCCCACAAAATCATCCAGGTTCAAAACTTTGCCAGATTTAACCCAGACCTGTTCATGGAGGAACTCAGGCTTACAGACTGGACAGAAGTCCTCAGAGCACTGGACCCCTCCTCCGCCGTTGCTGTGTTCCACAACATCTTTGTGGATCTACAAGATAGGCATGCCCCTATCACTAGGCACAGGGTCCGAGGGACAGCCACCCAGTGGCTGCATGGGGGTCTCCTCTCCCTTATGCGAGCGAGAGACAAATGCTGGCATCGGTTCAAACGCTCACAGATACTGCCCTGTTTCAGCAATACAGAAAACTCAGAAATGAGTGCAAGAAACGATCAGGGGGCAAAGTACTTGCAAGGCCGCCCTTCTCAGCTCTGCAAAGACCCCAGACGGTTCTGGAGAACCATCCAGTCACTGGTCGGTGGTCGCACCAACCCCGGGGTCACTGACATGCTCATCGGAGGAGTCTCCTGCAACAATCCTCACGTGATTGCCAATGCACTAAATTCTCATTTCACTGACCTCCCTTCCATCCTCCCACTCGGGTCTATGGCCCGGAACTCAAACTGCTCTGCCTCCACGTCCCAGCGGGAGTCTGGTCTGCCCCGCCCTCCATTTCACCTAAGGGTGGTATCGGTAAGCGAGATGCGGTCTCTTCTTCAAGGTCTCTCCCAGAATGCAAGCCCTGGCCTTGATAACCTGGAGCCCAAGCTCCTCAAACTAGGTGCCCCCCTCATAGCCTCCCCGGTGGCCCACATCTTCAACCTATCCTTGCAGGGTCAGATCTCTGATATCTGGAAGGTTGCCAGGTTGTCCCTGTCCTAAGCAGGCGACCCCAAAATCCTGGATAACTACCGTCCCATAGCTATCCTCTCTGCTGTCAGCAAGCTCCTGGAAAAGGTGGTTGCCAAACAACTCTCGGAGTATATCCACTCCCATGGACTGCTGTCCCCTGCCCAACATGGCTTTCATAAAGGGCACAGCACTACCATGGCTCTCATCTCTGTCTCTTCCAGCATCAGAGCTGCTATGGATTTGGGACAACTCTCAGGTGCTGTGTCAATTGACTTATCCAAGGCCTTCGACCTCGTTGACCATGACCTGCTTGCCTCGCAGATGAGGTCCCTTGGTTTGTCCCCCTCTGCCCTAAACTGGGTCTCTGACTATCTGAATGGCAGACAATAACTAACTAAATTCAATAAAGTCCTCTCTGGCCCCCTGCCTATAACCTCTGGTGTCCCACAGGGCTCTGTGTTGGGTCCCCTACTCTTTTCCCTGTTTATCAACAATCTCCCCGATGTGGTCACCAGTTGCCGAGTTACCATGTATGCGGATGACCTGGTTCTCCTGGCCCACTCCTGCGATCCAGCCACTCTAAACCATCACTTATCAGAGGACCTCTGGAACATCCAGGCATGGCTCTCTAACCATAAACTGGTCCTCAACCAAAAAAAAACCCAGGCCATGCTCTTCGGCTCCTCTGCCAAAATTCGGGCCTCTTCAACTCCCTGCATATCAACTATGAAGATGGCTCCCTCTTCCTACTGTGACCTCCCTTAAATATCTTGGAGGGCGCTGATCCCCAACTGGACCTGGGCAGTCACATCCATAATGCCTGCAGTGGGGTAAACCGTAGCTGGGGCTGGCCTACAGGGCTCGGTACAACCTCACCCCAGCGCTCGTCTAGCTCTTGCCAGGGAGTATTACTTCCCTCCCTCAGCTATGGCTCCTTCATGTTGCTCATACTTCCAAGACCCTCCTAAGCAAATTGGAGCCACGGCGATACAACAATATCTGTCGGTTTTCCTGGCCTTCCCACCTCACCCATCACTGTGAACTCTATGAGAAGCTTGGTTGGCTATCCCCGGTCAATCACCTTCAATTTAGTACTGGGTGCCTCGCGAGCAAAGTAATCAGCTCCAGCACCCCTCCAGAACTGGCCAGGATTCTCGCCCCTGCTGACCTCTCCCCCTACCTGCTGAGATCCCAGGGCCCCAGCCTACTAAATGTACCTACCACCCGCACCATCATGGGGGACCGGAGCTTTGCTGTTCATGCTGCCAGGCTTTGGAACTCCCTTCCTGAAAGTGTCCGCACTGCCCCCTCTCACAAGCTTTTCCGGACCTCCCTGTGGAGCTCTTGCAGCTGGTCTCTCGCTCATGAATGCCCAAAGCCTCCTTAGCACATAGCTCCCGGTGCCCAATGGAATGCTGGCTTCACCACTCTCACTTGCTTCACCACTCGCGCTACTACCTCGTCCAATCCCCTACCTTACTGACCGACTCTATGGTGCTCCTACTCTCATGACTCTTACATGCCCTGCTGGTCATTGTATTTATTTCAAATTTGTATCTTGCCCCAGCATTAGAAACTGGGTGTACTTTCCATTCAAAATGTAAAACTGTAAAAACTGTCTTTCTCTCCTGCTGTTGTATTTAATGTACTCGTTATACCCTATTGCTGTATTGCTGTACCTGTTATACCCTATTGTACTCTCCCGGGTTGTTCCTGAAAATAGGCATAAAACTTGTCTAGTGTACCTACCCGGTTAACAAAAACTAAATAAATAAATAAATTATGCCCGGTAGGAATGCAATTGGCAGCCATCAAAGGCTGATTTGGGTAGTGATAAAGTAAAACTGACAGCAACTAATACATCTGAAAGGATCCTTGTTGCATTATAGTAGACATTACTGATGCAGAGGGTATCACTGAGAATTGTTATCAAAAGTATGTCTTTATTAACCAGGAAAACTTATGTAGGGTTAAACATACCACTGCACTTGTGTCTTCTAAACATTTTGAATTTAGTGTTATTGCTGTAGTGGTGTTAAGTAAATCAAGTAAAAGTGTGGTATAATTTCTGTGATATTGTCAGTGCTGCCAACTCTTGACTGGGTCTCTCTTGCCAAAGAGATCTGTATGAACCTTCCTGATAGAAATACAGGAATTATTATTGTTTCTCAGAGTGCCTTACAAGGCTGCAATAGCAGCAAGATTGAGCAGACCTAAGGACTGCACAGCAGATACAGAATAATAAACTTAAAATGGTCTATAACTTTCAATACCCAGGAGTACACTTAGATTCAAACCTGACATTAAACACATATTGACCATATATCAAAGCAAATCTGATTAAAATGTAGGCAGTTTGTATAGAATAAAGAATTCCCTTTCATACAAAGAAAAAAAAAACAAAGCTTTTGTACAGTGCTGCCTCTACCTGTGCTAGACTGTGGCTCAGTTTTCTGGGAACGTGTATCATTAAAAATGCAGCATAGGAGGGGGGTGTTCTATAACCTAACTAGGCACATCACCTTGTCTGCAAATTCAAAGGAACACCATTGAACACTTTATAAAGCCCTGAACTGGCTCCCAATAGAAGACAAATTTCAACGTACTATTGGAAATACGGTGCCTAAAGCCTTAACTCTTGGTGCCGTAAATCACTTAACTGATCTGCTTTGTTACAAATATTTAAATAAATATTATGATCATCAAGCACAAATGTTTGGTAGGCTCTTTGACACCTTCCAGCATGGGGCAAAAATCATTTCCCCATATTGCCCCCAGCATATGAAATGATTTCCCCTTGGACCTCAGACAAACAAAGTCAGACATCACTTTTAAACCACAGTCAAAGAATACTTGCATGCAGAGTTTAAGAGTACCTGTTCATAATTTTTGTTACTTGTACCCTACTTGTTCTGTATACTGAATGTAAACTTCTCTTGCTGTTGTACATGCTACATGGACGGGTCACATCTGTAAAAGATGACTAGTTCCCCAGCATGTTTATCTGGTAAACATAAACAAACTAAATTAAAAAAATGAATTTTAAAAATACAGCAACTCTTACAGTTCATCTATAAATAAGATTATTAACATCTACAGAAGGACCTTAAACAGTTTAATAGTGAATTTTCATATCAAAGATACAGGCCTTGAGATGACCCAAATTGTAAACTCGTAAATCCGTAAACTGTGTTATTTTTTTGTGCTGCTGCTGTATTTTGTACATGCATCTAGTTTTTTGCTTTCATGCCTGGGAGTGAGCTATGGCTCTGTGTGCCTCTCCTGGTCAACAAATCTTAAATAAGTAAATACATCAATAAAATATGTTTCTCTGGCAAAATTTAAGACACATTTTGGCAGAAAACTACCCAACCAGGATTTCTATGGACCTCAACAGAATTCACAAGAGTTATACATTTTCATGATTGTCCCCAGGAATTCTGGGCAGGCAGTGTCCCGTCAAAATGTGCTTTCAAATTTGCTGGAGCAGCCAATGGGCATATGCAGATGTGCTGATAATCTGCTTCCATTGGTCCAGGATTATAATCTTGCCCTATAGCTTCTACCAGCTCCAGAAATGTCAGAGCAGCAGCAGGGGCTAGTGAGTTCTTTTGAAGTGTTAGGATCATTACTCAGGAAGACAGTGTAGCCTAGTGATTAGAATATGGAGCTAGAGACCCAGGTTTGAATCCCACCACTATCACATATTCTTTGTTTGATTTTGAGCAGGTCAGTTAACTTCACATGCTCTCACCTACTCCATGAGTTTTCCCCTGAAGAAAGTGTATCTGACACTGTGGTCTAGAGGAGCTGTTAACATCATCAGTCTTTTGTCTGCACTGGAGATGCTGTGATATGCTGTGAATTTTTTTCTTGCACTATTTTGCACTGTACTAAGCACATTTTGGTGAAAACTGTGCATTTTTGTCCAATAAAATGCATCTAATGAGAGCTTTCTGGTGTGCCCACTCTTCTGGCTTTATGGCTGTTGGTTAAAGTGGAACACTGCTTCTAGCTGTATGTGCTGGGGCTTTCTGTTTTTTTATTTTCTTTTTTGTTTTGTTTTTGTTTTTTTGCTGCACCTTCAGCATTTACTATTTTTCCAGTAAACTGCCACTTTTGAAATTACATGCCTAAGTTTTTTCAGGCTGGAGTGCTACCTCTCATGTTCTCTTTTGACCATTGCCTCTGCTTTTCATAAGCATCTGCTGTATGACCAGTGCACTTTGTTTATTGTTTTTAAGGCTGTTTACATGGCCACTTTTGCAGTGCAGCAACCTGAGTGTTTGGGTTGCTGCGCTGCAAAAGTGTCCATGTGGACACTTACCAAATCATGGTAAGCCACTCACTGAGCCTCTCAAGGAGCCACAGCAATCTTTGGAACATACCTCTCAACCTCTTGCCTCATAAATCAGGGACATGGCTTAAAATAATCAAGGACACAGACCCCAAATCAGGGACACATCTTAAAATTTGTTAATATAAACTCAGAAAGCTGACACAATAAAGGGATTAGTGTAAGATGCATTTTCAGAAGAAGAACATGTTTGTAACTGTAATACCTGACATTATTTTATGCTAACAATCCCCACTGTTCAGTCACAAAAACCAAAATTTTATGAGGGACACAAGAAAAATTTGAGGCAAAATCGGGGATGTCCCTGAAAATCAGGGACAGTTGAGAGGTATGTTTTGGAATGTGCAGTGGTGTGAGCGGTGTAAGCAGCTGAATGGACAGGTTGCACCGCTTGCTTCGACAGGTGCAGGGATGCTTCAAGTATCTTGCAGTGACTGTCAGTGCTCTCAGCCCCTGTCCAGTACATATTGCATCAGTGCTGAGAGGGGCTGGGTGAATTCAACTGGCTATTGTCTCCTGAGGACAGGGCAGTGCAGACTCACACCAAAACAATAAAGAAAGTGGCCATGTAAACATGGCTTTTGTCTCCTATAAGAGATTCCTCTCATTAGGCTTGGGTAGACAGAGTTGCTTGCTTTGCTTTGTGGTCCATTCACCCAATCCTCATGCTTGGTGCCTCATCATACCATAAGTGACACCCCTCAGAGGCCCTATTAAGTTATATGTTAGTGCAAGTCATCAAGTTTATGACATTGCATATGCATGCACTTTGGTTATTGTTACATGATACACACAATATGTAATTTAGGAAAGAATTCAGAGTGTGCCACATGAGTAACCCTTTCAGCATAAATTACTTTGCATCTCATGTGCATTTGAAAGACTTAAAATGAAGTATCAACATTTCCACCACAGACAATTCCTGGAGAAGACCTATGGTTGAAACTTCAATCCCAACTCTATTTTCTATTTTCAAAGTGCATTTTATATTACCATTTTGTTTTGTTTTCAGACCACAGGCTGAAACAGCACCTTGTTTTCTTTTGTTTTTAAAATGAAGCTCTGCTTATCCTGTGACAGTTTTTACTGAGTGTTGCTGTATTCACCATGCAAATGTAAAACAGAAATGTAAATGGTCACTCACAATGTATGCCTTTAATTGTACTGTGAAAAGAAGACTTGAACATGTACTTGTTGGGGGGTTGAAGGACAATAGCCCATTGTTTCACTGACCAGACTTTACTAGACTCTAACACCATATTATTACTATTAGTCACTGCTACTCATAGCTGAGGTCATACGTGCACCATTTAGAATTCAGCTTAATTAAAGCTGCATCTACATTAGAGTCAATAAAATGCAAAACAAAGGACCAAGTTAAATTTACTGGAGATTTAATGGAAACAAAGTGTTTAGTACATGGAAGCCATCACGAAACATATATCCCTTGCCCTAGTTGACATCTAGTCATTTACAAAACTCAGTTGCAATATTCTGACTGAAGGAAATGTTTAAGCTTTGATGTTTGACCTCAAATGCAGTCATCAGCTGAGAGCTTTGAGGAAGAACAGTTTGCAGTCTGTCAAGGAAAAACAAGTCTAAGCCTTGTCTATTGTAATGCTTCTCATAAATCAGTCATGATCATTGAGACTAGAGACTTAAATGCAAACAGCTAATACTTTTAGTACTTTTTCAATGCTTTGTTGGAGTAAATAATTAGAATACTCTGTCAGCTAATTTGTTAAAACAAATGTAACAAAAGAACACCTGAAGCACAAGATCATCTGTAGCTGGTTCTGATGGCATCCTCATGTCTAGTTACTCTCTGTTTGTAAAAATGCATGTAACATTAATGTGACCATGTAAACTCTGATACAATATTTGTTGTAATTAAGGTGTTAATTTATTCTACACTGCTGCTGTTGTACAGCTTGCCTAGGATGTATCAGAACTGGTATTTGTCTCAGACAACTTTTCAGCATAAGCAATTATTAACAGATTAAAAAGGAGGAGCTTGCTTTTATATAGTATGAACTGCATCTCAAAGTATTTTACAATCCAGGGGCGGGAAGGAAGAGAATGATGCTGCCCTTTTAAGGGGCACAAAGAGATTTGGAAAGCAAGGTACTCAATTACAGGGAGGTTACAGAGAGATTTATCAACTTCCCCAAGATCCCAGAGTGAGCAGATGGAGGTTGTGGGATTCAAACTAGGTTTGCCAGGTCCCCAACTCTGGGTTCTAACCAGTAGTTCTAGCTGCCTCCCCATAATTAAATACTCATCATATTATGAAGCTTGCATGTCTTGAAGCAATGGTTAAAATATAAATAGCAGCAGTTAGGCAAGAAATTGTATTGAACATTGACATTCATTTGCATATTCATCTTGGACAGCAGATCATATCTATGGAATAAATAAATAAATATTTATCTTCTTAGAACAGAATAGTTTTGAGACCACAGGCTATGTTTCTTCCACACTATGGATTCTGGATCCTTGTTTTGAAAAGGCTTTCACTGATGACACACAGTTGAAGAAATGCTTTTGAAACTAGGATCCTTTGCCTTAAATCTGTATGCGCACTGCAAATCATTCGGGCAATTGTAGCACTGTTTTTTATAAACATAAACACACACATGCATAAGCATACCAGCATATGTACTCATACACATATACATGCTGTAGTTCAACGTTTTGCATGTTTCCTAATGCGACAACAGCAACATAACTAAACAGAACTTATGTCCAGTAATGAAATCTGCTAAAGAAGTACAGGTAATATTAAGGAAATTAAACATTTTACCTAGCACCATTCTGAGATCCAAGGTGCCTTATCATGCACAATTTAGTTTATTTATTTATTTATTTATTGTCTCAGATAACAACCTTTGAGCTACAAACTTATTTACAAAGGTGCCACGTCAAAGAGAGAGAAAAACAACAGGTGCAGGAATAACAGAGGATGGCACATGGTGACATGTGGTAAATTATATAATAAGATAATAAAAAACAGTTAAAAATACAACAGGTTCATCTGGCATTTATACAACATACAAGGCAGTCATTAAAACAAAATAGACAAGGGATTAATGTACAAGAAGGAGGGGAGAGGGCAGTTGATAGGGAGTGGTTGTGGGGGGTATAAAAGCCACCAGGAAGTGGCTTTGTTTGATAGAGCATTTTGGGGGGGGAGATAACTGCAGAGGGAGAGTAAGATGGAAGTTGGAGGAAGTTGGGTGCATCAGGAGACAGTCTTTGTAGAAGGGATTTAAACAGTATGCAGGGATAGTGATATAGTAGGGAAACTGAGGGGGACTTGGGAGAGGAAGGGGACTAGGATGAGGTGAAGGAGGGGAGAGGAGGTGAGGGAAAACCTGAAAAGTGCCAAAGTTGATCAGAGGGCTGAGTAGGGCATGGGGAGGGTGGGGCTAGAGACAGGAGGATAGAGATATGGGCTGGAGATGTCATATGGAATAGGGTTATTGGAGGGGTGAGGAGGATGGGAAGATGGCTGGGAAAAGCATGGGAGAGGGAGGGGAGAGAGGAGGAGGAGAGGAAAACAGAATAAGTGCCCAAGTTGATCGTAGGGCTGGTTGGGTGTGGGGAGGGTAAGTGAAAGTAGGTGGGGGGGAGGTGGATTGGGATTAATAGTGATAATAGGGCAAAAGATTAGTTAGAGGCTCAGGGAACAGAGTGTTTCTGGGGGTAAGAGTGGAAGGAGTGAGGAGCAGAGGAGAAGAAGTGGAGTGGGGTTAATCTGAGCAGTCACAACTCCCACAGTCATAAAGATGCTGTTTGAGTTCTCTTTTGAAAGACCTGAGTTTGGATATATTTATGATGCTAGCTGAGAGCATGTTAAGCCAGAGTGGAGCCTTATAGGAGAAAGTTCTTTGGGCCAGAACAGTGCATTGAAATGGGATGTGCAATGGGTTCCTTGCTTTCCCTCTGGTCAGATGAGAGTTGTGTGCTGGTTTGAGTATCCCCTGGATGGATTTCAGGGGCAGTCCTAGAAGGGCTTTTTTACCAAGGAGGCAGATGTGGTACTGAATTCTTCCTTGCAGGTTTAGTCACTTAGTCTGGATGTAAAGATCACAGGTATGCGTTAGGGTATCTGTGCTTTGCGCCAGCATACAAGCCTTGTTTAGAGCAGTTCTTATACTCATTTTAGTGTGGTGTTCATGGTTGTGCTATACACAACAAGGCCATTGTTTACAATGGGGTGAATAGGCTATTAACTGCTAGGGTGAGGGCCTCATTCGTTAAGTAGGAATGGTGCCTATATAGAAGGCCTATTCTTATGTTGACTAATTTTACGATATGGTCAATATGCTGTGCATAGAAGAGGGAGCTGTCAAGGGTGACTCCCAGATATTTAAAGGTGTTTACTTGTTCTAGCCATTCAAGACTGTTGTTTAAGATTGTGAGATTACTAGTTTATTTCTTGCTCTGGTGGTGGCAGAACAGTATGTTTTTTTTATATATAGTTTAAAAGGAGTTTGACTTGGGTGAACCACTCCTCAACCCTAGTAGAACTCTTCTGCAAATTGTTTGTCAGTATGTTTAGATGAGGGCTACTTGCAAAGATGACAGCATCATCAGTGTGAAGGAGAAGCTTGGCTGTGCAGATTTCAGGGAGGGAGTTTAGAAAGAGACTAAACAGTAGTGGACCAAGGATGGATCCCTGGGGACCCCAGTGACACCTTCCTAAGAGCAGAGAGTATATGATTTTTACCTGCTGGATTCTTTGGGTTAGGTAGCTCAGAACCCTGAGGCTGCATCAGTGGATATATCAAGGGCAAGAAGTTTTTTTGGGAGGATACTATGGTTGACCATATCAAAGGCTTTTGTGACAGTTACAGTTACAGATGTTTTGCTCCCCTTCCCTCAGTAAAGCCCCTTGAGATGCAGGATATCATTTACATGAGGAACCTTTGTAAATGGTTCAATCAATTTGGTATCATCAGCATATTTGCTGATCCAGCTACTGTTTGATGTTTTCATCGAGGACACAAATAAATTAAAAAGTATGGGACCCCGGATGGATCCCTGTGGTACCCCACTGCTGACATTTTCCCAATTTGAGCAATGTCCTCTTATTGAAACCTTTTGTTTTTGTGGCTGTAGAGTGAACTACTGACCTGTGTGGTGGCCAAAAGCCATGTGACAGGCAACAACAGCATCTACTGAGCATAAGGGCACTTTACTGCATAAAATATTTCTGTTTTGAGCTGCATTATTACAGGGGACATCTCTGCTAAGGCCAAAGAGTGGGAGACATGAAGGGGAGGATTCTAGTAGTTCATGTAGTGATCCCTCACAAACTACTAGGACATTCTGCAGTACTATTTTAATATTCAAGCCACTGTAGGCTGACAGGTTTTAGGAGCACAACTCCTGAAGGGGCTGTGAAGCTACTTTTTAATATTTTGTAAGGAGCTCATGGCAAAGAGTGAGCGGTGACCTCCTGAAGACTTCTGGGTCACATCAGCTAGACAAACTTGCCCCTCTGTGAGCGGAGCACTGTAGAGTGAACTGCTGACCTGTGTGACAGCCAAAAGCCATGTGACAGGCAACAGCAGTATCTATTTAGCATAAGGGCACTTTACTGCATAAAATATTTATGTTTTGAGCTGCATTATTACAAGGGACATCTCTGCTAGAGCCAAAGAACAGGAGACAGGAATGGGAGGATCCTAGTAGTTCATGTAGTAAGCCCTCATGAACTACTAGGACATTCTGCAATACTACTTTAATATTCAAGCCACTGTAGGCTGACAGTTTCTAGGAGCACAACTCTGCAAAGGGACTGTGCAATTGTTTTTAATATTTTGTAAGGAGCTTGTGGCAAAGGGTGCGCAGTGAACTACAGAAGACATCCAGGTCACAGCAGCTAGATAAACTCACCCCTCTGTGAGTGGGGTGAGCCAAGTGGGGAGCACTTATCACTGTGTGTGGAGATGCACACCAAGACACTCATGTGGTGAGTGTGTCTGGTGTGTCAGGCAGGGAAAAGGGGAAAACTGCCAGAACATATAGCCAATTAAGGTAAAAGATTGTATATTACTTAGTCACCCATAGTCTTTAAAGATAGAGAAGTGTTTACAATCACGTGACCTGCTCTGCATCTAGTTGTCAGTTAGTTGGATACAAGGTCTTTCCCGCAGCATTGATATATAGATCCAAAAACTTGTTGAATGTTGTTGTTGCTCTAATGTTATGTTGATCAATGGTACTGTGAGCAGACATATTTGAGGCAGCCTACAACTATAGCCAGCTCTACAGCAACAAATACTAGGCATATCACCAGGGGATTATAGAAAAACCCTACACACTAATTAATACATAGTAATTGATTGAGTGAAAAGGCAGTACACAGGGGGTTGGACTTTGGATGCCTAAATATACTGTCTTATTAGTGCACACAGATTGCTAATGAAGAAAATGACAATAGAATTAAATACAGTGGTACTAAATGATGGAACAATTGGGACTAATTGCAAAATTGGAAAATTTACCATTTCACCTCTGAATGGATTTGATAATTACAATTGTGAATAATGCAATGAAATTAAGAATATGCGTGTAAAATTATTATGTTTGGCACTTGAAAATAAAAGTCTTAAGATAAGAAATACAAATGAGGGTATCCAGGAACCACCTGCTGATGGAGGTAATGAAAGACCAAGGGACATGGAGAATGACAATAAATAGCAGCAAGTGGGAACCAGCACATGGGGGGAGAGTTTAGCCAAGTCTAACTCTCCGAATATAGGACAAGCTAATACTAAATTTGATACTAGAATGTTGTATCCATATACAAATATACATTAAAAACCCCAGGGAGTGCACTGAAAACTAATGAAAGTAAAACATTGGAAGTGTTATTAGCCAATGCTCAAAGCCCTAAAAAAAAAAAAGGATGAACTAAAAATCACTCTGTCAACTAGATTCAGAAGCAAATGATTTGATACCTTTTAATGGACCAACATAGATATAACAACAAGAACAAAGTGCTCTAGCTTTCGGACCAACCAGTCCTTCTTCAGAAGCTCATGGCAGTTGTTTAGAAAATACAATACTTATAACAGCTAGATAATGCAGAGAAAAACAGAAAAAAATCCCCATTGCTTTAAAATACTCATTTAAAAAAACAAACAAAAAAAAAAACAGAAGATGATGTCAGAGAAGTTTAACAGTACAATACTGCCCTCAGTCCAAAAGAACCTTGGGTTCAGATGTGCTTGGTGCAACACACATACAAAGAATCCTACTGCACATAAATTTAATTGACATAAGATAACACTGCTGAAGCAGATAACTCCCAAATCAAGCCATGAGTGTCACAGTCAGTATAAGGATGTGATTACTGAAAGGCAACCCCCACCCAGCTTAAAGACAAACTGAGATAGTTATAGGGCTCATGAAATTACAATGTATGCATTAAAGACAAGAATTACCAGTAAAGTTGTCTAAAAAACATCAGTGCACACTGTGTGATGTGTAAAACCTAGCTGGACATGTCACCCAGCTGTATTCTCAAGCTAAATAAAAGGCCCAAGAAATTACAAAAACCTCAGGACTATATAAATGGTAATTTAAATATAAATTGATAATACTAGTGTTAAACAAAAAACTCTAGTCGAGGAACCTCAAGGAATTAAGACATCACAAAACAGACAATTCCAGGTGCATGGGAGTTATACATGCATGTCACGACATGTTGTTTATTTCATTCAGTGCAAGAGATGTCCACAAACAGGTTATGTAGGAGAGACACGCCAACAGCTCCGCACTAGGATGAACTCACACAGACATACTATTACAGCAAGGAAGACTGAAAAACCAGTGGGGCATCACTTCTCCCAGCCTGACCACTCAGTCTCAAATATGTCAGTAATGGTCTTAAAAGGAAATCTCAAAAACACACAACAGAGACGAGCGTTTGAGATTAAACTTATTTTATATCTCAATATGGTAGCAGATGGGATGAACTTGGATCTTGGCTTTATGGGGCACTACAGAAACTAACATCCACAGACCTTTTCTTCTTCAAACTGACATATTATAGGATTTCAGCATGTGTGAGATGTGGATGCGTGTGTGTATGTATGTGTGTGGGTATGTGTTGTGAGGTATGTGATATAACAGATGTGGGGCTTGCTGTCACATTGAGGTAAGTCTCTATTTAGCTATATGGAGTTATAATGTGTTACTATTTTTATTTCACACACATAAAGAATTTCTCCTTACTTTTTATCTTTGCCTGTGGGGGGGGGGTGATTCCATTGTACCATATTCAGATTACCCAGCCTGCTAGTGTACATACAGGAGTGTTATCTTATACTGTTATATATAATTTTTGTAACTCTGTACATATTGGGATGTGTGATCTCATTTGCTTGGGGGTCCTGCACAGATCTTTTTACATTAGGCTAATATTGTAGTAATTTACTCAGGATTTCATGACAAGATGTATTCCTTTGGGGAACAATTGCAGTGACTGAAGTTAATATAGGTTCACTAGGAGAGAGAGAGAGAGAGTGTGTGTGTGTGTGTGTGTGTGTGTGTGTCTGTGGGAGAGAGAGAGAGAGAGAGAAAAAAGGAGGGGGGAGAGAGAGAGACATCTCCTTTAAGCTATGTATCTCCCCCACCCACATTATTGTGATGTGGGGTGGGTTAGGTTGTATTGTTTGTATGAACAGGAGGAGATAAATTACATTGTAATATATGGATAGCGAAAATAATACCCCCAAAATACATACAAAAAATTCCTTGTAATACAGTAGTTAGTCCTGTAATAGTATACTTCCGGCCCAATAATACTATACTTCCGGTCCTCGTAATAGTATAGTTGGGATTACCGATGTGACTACTGTGTGAACCGAGTTTTGTTTCTTTTTTTTTGTGAGAGAAAGATGCAGAATGGGACTGGAAGTGGGAGCAGGAGTGGGGGTGGTGAGCGAGGAGCGAGGAACGACACTCGGGAGTCTTACTAACTCTGCAGACTGCAGCGCCGTACAGCAGGCACAAGTAAGAAATTAAAAATTCCTTGCATCCATATATTACAAAAAATAACAAATAGGTTCTGGTGTTTCAAGGCAGAAATTCCATCTCGAGGTTCTGGGGATACAAGAAACCTCTAGAGCTTCGCTCTCGGGGTTTCTTGTATCTAACCTCGATAGAATTACTGCCTTGTAATACCTAGAACTATCTTATTATTCTATTTTTATCTCTTTTCAGATTCCTAGACACTTGTGGTACATTAGTTGCTACATTCTCAGTATATATTGACATCAGTACATATCAGGCTGCATGGTCTTAATTCCTTGAGGTTCCTCGACTAGAGTTTTTTGTTTAACACTAATATTATCAATTTATATTTAAATTACCATTTATATAGTCCTGAGGTTTTTGTAATTTCTTGGGCCTTTTATTTAGCTTGAGAATACAGCTGGGTGACATGTCCAGCTAGGTTTTACACATCACACAGTGTGCACTGACGTTTTTTAGACAACTTTACTGGTAATTCTTGTCTTTAATGCATACATTGTAATTTCATGAGCCCTATAACTATCTCAGTTTGTCTTTAAGCTGGGTGGGGGTTGCCTTTCAGTAATCACATCCTTATACTGACTGTGACACTCATGGCTTGATTTGGGAGTTATCTGCTTCAGCAGTGTTATCTTATGTCAATTAAATTTATGTGCAGTAGGATTCTTTGTATGTGTGTTGCACCAAGCACATCTGAATCCAAGGTTCTTTCAGACTGAGGGCAGTATTGTACTGTTAAACTTCTCTGACATCATCTTCTGTTTTTTTTTTTTTTTTAAATGAGTATTTTAAACCAATGGGGATTTTTTTCTGTTTTTCTCTGCATTATCTAGCTGTTGTAAGTATTGTATTTTCTAAACAACTGCCATGAGCTTCTGAAGAAGGACTGGTTGGTCCGAAAGCTAGAGCACTTTGTTCTTGTTGTTACATCTATGTTGGTCCATTAAAAGGTATCAAATCATTTGCTTCTGAATCTATTCTTGCAAGGACCAATACGGCAACTACTAAATCTAGATTTCTGTCAACTAGAGACATTGATATCTGTGGTATCACAGAAACTTGGTTCTGCAATGACAATTGGGAAACTAACATACCTGGTTATACACTCTTGTCTAAAATGAGGACATCCAAAAGTGGTGGTGGTATAGCACTCTACATCAAGGAAAGCTTAAAACTGATATCCTGTTATGAGGGCACTGGGTGAAGGGTACCGACAATAATGCTGACTCCCTCCCCAGTGCATTTGAGAATGGCTACAGGAGGATACAGTGGCCGGATGGGGGGGTGCATGACTATAGCGACATCCTGTCGATATACGTACATGCACATGGGGGTGGAAGCGGGCATGCACAGTGGGGGATGTGGGGGTGGTGCCACGGTCAGTTGCCATGCTGACCCCGTGGCATGGTGGGTGGGTTGCCGTAGTCGGTCGGCAGGGTACTGGGTTCGGGTCTGGGCGCTGGTGCATTTTTGTTGCACCCAGCCCGAACCTTTACTTTTTAATGTTTTCACCCCCCTGACATGCACCCCCCTGGAACTGAGAATCCTTTAGTAGGGTGGTGCAGGGAGCAAAGTCCCCCACAGAAAACATTAAAAAACTAATTCTGCAGTGCCGTTTTGCTGTGTGCTGGCATGTCAGAGTGCCAAAAATAAATTTTCAGCACTTTGACTTTGCGATAATAACGATCGCCTTTAGACTTTAGTTGTTATCACATAGAACCTTAAAACCATATGAATTACACCTAATAGATAACCAGACATATAATAATGAATTACTATGGGTGAGAGTACCTACATTTTCATCAGATCTAACTATTGGTCTTGGATATAGCTCTCCAAGCCTAAAGTCGGAAGAAACTACTAACTTCCTGAATGAAATTGAGCATATGAACTTATCAGGAGACTGTATTATTATGGGTGACTTCAATTTCCCTACCATTGATTGGACCTTAGGGACTCAATACAGTATTTTGGAAAGGAAATTCATAGAGGTTATGTCACAAAACAATCTGGAACACAAAGTATTAACAGTTACAAGAGGCAGAAATATATTGGATATAATATTCGTAAGTTTTGATGCAGGTACCCATAGTCCTAAAACTCTCCCCCCATTAGGTAGCAGTGATCATGTAATGGTACAGTTAAATGTCAAAATAAACCAAATCAAATTGGCCAAAGGTGTAAAAAAATTAAAGGATCATTATAGGGCCAACTAAAGCAATATAAAATAGTTTCTTGAAAGCTGGGATTGGAAATCAGAGTTATAAGATCAAAATCTAGAGAAAGCCTGGGATATCCTAAATGGAAAAATACAAACATGTATTCAACAATGGATCCCAGAGAGAACAAAATATTGCAATAGACACAGGGTACCCTTATGGTGGAACCATATGATACATAAAATTATACAGAAGAAAAATAAATTATGTAAGAAATACAAAAGGAGAACAACACAAACAGATTTCATTTTATAAAGCAGTGGTCAAGAAATCAAAAAATCTAATCAAGAAAGCAAAACAAAATTTGGAGAAAAAGCTAGCAACCAACGTAAAAGATAACTAAAAAAGTTCTATCACTATATAGGTTCATTAAAAAACAACAACAGTAACATGGTAGGCCCTATAATGACCCAGACTGGTCTAGTGAATAAGGAATACGTGATGGCCATAGAGCTCAATAAATATTTTCTTTGTGTCTATAAGGAAAAACAACTGATTACAAAAGATATTCAATGACAAAACAGGGATGTTCCTAAATTCATACAAAAGGAGGTAATAGATGCTATTAAAAATATCAGATTAACTAGCTCTGTAGGGCCAGATGGAATTACACCAAAATTCCTAAAGAAATTAGCATCAGAGCTAGCAGGACCTATCACATGTCTCTTTAATACCTCATTGTGAGAAGGAAAAACAACAAAGGAATGGAATGAGGTTGCCCCTGAAAAAGGGACCTTTGGGGCTCAGTGGGCCTACCCGGTCACCAAAATTTAATAAATAAATAAAATCATACCTATATTTAAGGGAGGTAATAAACAGGATGTTAGTAACTATTGACCTATTAGTTCAACATCAATCTTAGGAAAAGTGCTGGAAAGGCTACAGCAAAAAAGGATTGCTGAACATTTACAACGAATAGGTCACATAGATCTGACTCAACATGGATTTTTCCCAGGCAGATCTTGTTTAACCAATTTAATACAATTTTTGAGCCCGTAAGTGCTGTGTTAAACAAAGGAATATCTGTGGATGTTGTCTTTTTAGATTTTTCAGTGGCGTTTGACACAGTTTCCCACAGAGTGCTGATTGAGGAATTAATAAGGCTGCAGTTACATCCAAATATCATTAGATAGACTCATGGTTAAACAACAGAAGGCAGAGGGTAGCTATAAGGGGATACATGTCAGATTGGGGTCCAGTAACCAGTGGAGTACCTCAGGGCTCTGTTCTCGACCCCACACTTTTCAACATACTAGTTTCATCCATGCAGGCATCAAATGGCACTGGGATGTGCAAATATGCCAGTGACTGTAAGGTCGGTGACATGGTAACTGATCTGGACTCTGCTGAAAAATTCCAATAAAATCAAGACCAACTAGCAAAATGGGCACATTATTATAAATTAATTTTTAATGAGGCAAAATGTAAAGTAATGCACTTGGGAAGTAACAGCCCGTGTACTCATATACACTAAATGGTGTGCCATTACAAAAAACAACTAATGAAAAGGATTTAGTGGTCCATGTAACATCAGATCTTAAATTTAATAAATATATAAATGAAACCACAAAAAAATGCTATGATATCCTTCACAGTATCCTCAGAAATATAAAAAGCAGAGACCCTGACATAATTATTCCTCTATACACTTCTCTAATTAGGCAACATCTGGAGTATTGTTCTCCCTTCTGTGCTCCATATACAATTGAAGGTAAGAACAAGATTGAAAAGGTCCAAAGAAGAATAACAAAAAGGGCTGCAATTATGAAGGATAAACAATATGGCACAAGGCTACAAGAATTAAAATTATACTCTATGGAATACAGAAAAATGAGAGGAGATACGTGCCTCACATTTAAAGCTTATCATGATGATGCTCTATTAGAGACACTTGGACTCATAAAGCAAAATTCAAATAATGATAATACAAGATCACACAATTATAAACTCAGAGGAGAGATAAATAAGACTCATAAAAGAAATCATTGGTATAGTCAGAGAATTATTACAACATGGAACACACTCCCTAGAAGTGTAGTGGAAAGTGATAGTATGGAAACTTTCAAACATAGCTTAGATACACATATGGGCATTAAAAATATTTATACCACCATTAAAATAAGGAATGGTGGCAAGTTCATGAAAGGACTGTGGTTTATAGAACTTGTAACCACTCTATGAATCCATGCATCTATAAGCACAACTCGTAAAAAGGGAAGGAAAGCAATGTATTTCCTCATACCTACATCAAATCAATATAGCTCTCTGTTTCAAGCAATGAAGAGAGTAGATGAACAAGCAGATGAAATTCTAGGTACTGTAGATGATATTATTCCTGAAAGTGTTTCCCAGAACCAACAGTCCCCAACAACCGCCATATATTTATATCCAGGGGAAACTAATCTAGCATATGTAATATCGACTACCAGTACTGAAAATTTAATTGTATTGGAAGACAAGTTCAGGGAACAGACCACAGTAGTGAAAATTTAATTGAAATGGAGAACAGTGCTAATGTACCACACATAGATTGTCTTGCCCCAGTAGAGGGAACTGAAACTCCAAATAATTTGAGTAATACTAAACCATGTTTTATTTTTGGAGATTCACTGATTAGATATACTGACCAATACACAACTAGATTAAATAAGGAAGAAATTGTCAGTTGCTGTTTCCCAGGAGCAGGGGTTGATGACATACGTGTTCTAGGAACAGAACTACTAAAAGAAATATCAGGCTCCAAAAATGTAATAGTACACACCAGAGCGGAGGATATAAAAATGAAGTCAGAAAACAAAATTTTGCTAGATTTCCAAATCTTGCATAAAAAGTTATCGGAAGCAGGCTGTAACATTACTTTCTCTGTGATATTACCTGTCCCCTGGAAGCAATGGGAATGGAATAACAAAATAAAACAGAGTAATAGCAGTCTGATGAGATGGTGCCTTTTGAATAACATTAACTGTATCAGAAGATGGGAAAAATTTGTTGATGACAGGAAATTGTTTGCATGAGATGGTCTGTACCTAAGTAAAGATGGAAGTAAATTATTGGGTAATCTGTTCTCCCAGGAAATAACAACAAATCGTTTAAACTAAAAGATGGGGGGAAGGGGCATTTAGATTCTAACAACTGTATTACCTCTATAAATTACAAGGCCCATAAGGTAACTGGCTTAAACATTGCATCCCTGAACGCAAGAAGCTTAAATAAAAAAAGTAGAAGCATTAGAATTACTCCTTAGACAAGAGAATATACATGTCTGCTGTGTTACTGAAATGTGGTGGACTCCGGACACCTGGTGTACAAATATAGAAGGTTACCAGTTATTTCATAAAGGCACAGTTAATAAATGAGGAGGAGGGGTAGCCATTTATGTGGATAATCAACTAAAAGCCTCAGAATGGGAAACAGCTACACAATGCAATAACAACATAGAAGAGATTTTGATTAAAATATACCCTCCCAGTAATAAACAAATAATAATAGGGGCTTCTTACAGTTGACCATCCCTGTCATCAGAACAAAATCAGGAATTTATTAATCTATTATATGAAAAAAGGACTGAATCAAGAATGCTTATTACTGAAGACTTTAATTTACCTAACATTAACTGGGAAAATAACTCTGGACAAAACCAATTGAAACAGCACATCTTGAATTTATGATCACTAATAACATGTACTGTATCAACTAGCTGAATCAAGTACAAGAGGATCTAATTTGCTTGACTTGGTTATTACAAATCTTGACTTAGATAGCATTAATTGCCTAGTCAGAGAGCCACTAATGGACAGTGATCATAACATTATACAAATCAGCATAAAAGAAACCTGGTCAATTGTCAATGGGAAATCTAAAATTAAATGTTACAATAAGGCTGACTATAAACAAATGAGGGAACATTTTGCCCAATGGAACTCGGAGAAAGAACTTATGCATATACCTCTTGAGGAATTGTGGAATAAGATTAAAGACCATATTCATTACCATGTGGGCAATTTTGTTCCCAAATGAACCAAGCATAATGGCAAGGGTAGGATTCCCTCATGGTTCAACAATAAAATATGTAAGATGATTAAATCTAAGAATAGGGCCTTTAAGAAACATAAACATAAGGTGTCAGTATCTACACGGAATTCGTATAAATTAAAGCTAAAAACATGTAACCAGATGATTAGGAAAGCAAAAAAGGATTTTGAAATAAACTTGGCTACTAAGGCACTAGATAATAAAAAAATATTCTTTAATTACATTAACAGTATGAGGGGAGGCCAACATAAAATTGGCCCACTGAAAATAAATAATATAATTGATGGGGAGAAAGAAATGGCTGTTGCTTTCAATGACTATTTTCTGGGAGTTTATCAAAACAAGAACGCTCAGGAGTTAACAACATCAAAAATAATGATAATACTATTCATCACCATGTTACACAAGGGCCCTGCACCCTTACTGGTACCCCTAGAGGTACACTGTAGACAGCTAGGATTTAGACATATGTTATACTAACATATAGGGCTAAGGGCATCTACCGTGTAAGAGTAGATGTCAGAATATGTATGCATATTATTGTTATACACTTTACTTTCTAATATATGCATGTGTTACTTGCTTACAAGATGTTAGGACATCTGTGTCCTTGTAATGATTATGATATATGAGTCAGCATTGCCATCTTCTAATGATTTGTATTATTACACGGCTATGTACAAACTGTACCTCTTTGTTTCTACAAAGTGATGACTACTACAAAATTGTATAATGTTATCTTGGACTGAGGAGCCACCTCTAATTTAACCAATAGGGCTCATGACTGTAATTAGAAATGTTTCTATCTTACAGTAACCATGGTAATTATCATAGGTATATAATGTAAGACATTACGTCTTCTACCTCGGAGACCCCAGGAGACACAGAGATTCCTCGAGATATAGGGAACGCTTAGCATTGGCTCCCAGTTCCTTTTGGTAAGAACTGCTTAGGGCAACTGTGATTTTCCTTTTGGTAGTAATAAACAAGTTTTATTACTCTTTTCCAACATGTCTGTGATTCCTTGCATACAATTGGCGACCATGTGCAGGCAATATTTGGAGTTATGCAAAGTTTCACTTGTTGCTCCAACTTTTCCTTTCCCAACAGGGACTGTACGTGTGCATTCCTGCACCACCTCTCCCATTTTTCACCCACTTCCAAAGTCTGGCTGCTTACTGGGTGTGGTCAAAGCCAACTCAACCCACCCCACGGCAGTTTTGAATTGCAAGCTTACAAGTGCACAGTAGCCTGACTGTGGATAAGTGCACCTGTTGTGGATCGATTCACGGCACGGCGCCTTTTACACAGTTTGATTTTCGTTCCCTCCCACACAATGGCCACCATATCAAATATCTGCACAGAACTGAGACTCGATGTCTCAAACTTCCTTGCCTCCCATGGAGGATGGGCTGACTTCACGCTGGATGCAAGTCAATCTGAAAACCCTGTACTGGAGATTTCAACTCAGTACACAGAGATGAGACAAACAGCCAGAAAGTGAGAAGCTAAAGGGCTGTTGGTCATGGCTCTCTATGCTTCTCTGGAAGCCTCTGAAGCGCGGTTTCGAACCACTGAACTGCAAATCTTATCTCTTAAGCAGGAGATGAGGTTGCAGGAAATTGAATGTCTGAGACGTGAGCAGGATTTGGAGTCAGAACTCCAAACTCTGTGAAATGAAAAGGATTCCTTTTTGCATCATTCTGCTCAGGCAGGCAAGCAGGAACTTTGTATGTTGAAGCAGGAGTGTGAAAGTTTGAGACAGGATAAAGGGCAAGCTTTGCAAATGAATGACTTGTTAAGAAGAATGAATGAACAACTGAGTGGGGAGTTGGGAGAGATACAGGATGAGATAAACCAGGTATGTAATGACTTAAAGGTAGCTACTAGGGACAATTGCGAATTGAGCGCCATGTATAGAGTGTTACAGAAGCACAGGTAGGATGAAGTGGATCTGAATGTTGCAAAAGTGAGTCTTGAGGACTGTGAATCCAAAATGGTGAAACTGCACCAACAGCGAGAGGTGCTGGCTGGTCACGTCAAGGTAATGGGAGGCATAGCCCCCACCTTGTCAATGTCATCTGGTGGGGAGAAGTCAGATGATGACATTTCTCAGTACCATGCCCAGTCACACCCCTACTATGGCCCAGACACCCCTTCCCACCATCCACAACATGGCAGGCCACTGTCACATGACACCCATACCCTACGTCATCGACGGCATGATGAACATCATGGGCAATGCCAACATGGTGACCCCCCATGATGGGGGGGAGCAGGCCTAGGCCTAGTCCCAATGGCACCACTGACTGCTGTTATTTCTGTGGACAATAAGGAAGGGATAGAGAAAATGATTGATGCTGCTTTAGGCAGTGTGACCCTACCCAATAGTAGTAAGCAGACACTCTGAACGCAGATCAGACAGATGCTGCAGGAGACCATGACTCAGGATTGAATGATCCACACTGTGGCAGAAGCCACAGCTCAGGCAGCCCTAGATGGTGCCCGAGGTAATCTATCTCCACTTCATCATCCCAATAATCCCCTACAAATGGCCTACTCTGTTCAGCAAATAGCTGACAGCATTGGTTGGATGAGCCCGTCTGACAACTTCAGTTGCCACTTGGAAAAGGTGCATGCTAAATGCTAAATGCTTAGTCTCACTGCAGACTACCAGGTCCAGATCCTACACCAGACCATTGATTCTGGACTATGGGCAAAACTCCCTGATGCTGTCCGCAAGGACGGCCATGCCACCTTTGATGAAGTAGCAGCTGAACTCATTTCTGCACACTGCCCAGGTGTAGTAGGAGTGATGCTCACATACCCTGTAAAACAGAATGTGAAAGAAAGTTCAGCAACTTTCCACCAGAGGCTCTGGATAGCCTACCGAGCAGGGAAGCATCTTGCAGGAGAAGCCGCAGATGTGGACCGCATTGAATACAAGATCCTGTTCCCTAGGAACATGATCCCAGCAGTAAGAGAGAAGGTGGAGCCAACCACCTATCCCACCACGGAAAGGTTTGCCGATATTCTTTGGAAAACAGAGAGTTTATCAACTCTATATCCATGACTCAGGCTCCGGTTCCAAGAAAGTAGCTGCTGTTGAAGCAATTCCGGAGGCCACAATGCACTACACAGTGGAGGGACAGGCCCAAAAGAAACAGCCCCTCCCCGCAGACAACCAACACCCCCAGCAGGCCCAGTAACAACAACAACAACAATCCTGGGGTGGGAACCGAAACTACCACAAAAACAAGAAACACCATGAGAACAATAAGGGTAAACAACAAAGATCAGGCCCTTCATATAGGGTAATAGACGATGAGAACCGGCAGTTCCAAGACCTTCTCGGGCAAGTGTGCTCTGTAATGGATGCCATTCCTGTTCGGGCCCTTGCAGCAATACTGCCAGGAGAGCAGGCCTCAACAGGCCACAGAGACACCAGTAGTCCAGGCTTTCAGGCCCCTACAGACCTGAACCCGGAAGCGGCTCCCTATATAGCATCAGTGCAGCATGGTGAAGTGGTTCAAAGGAACCAGGCTCAAGCTGTCTTTCAAGAGCTTCCCCATGCTTTCACTGGCAGAGATTGACAATTACAGGCCCCAGTCCATATTGTAAACAAGCTGGTCTTGGATACAAATGGAAGACCCTGCATTGAGGTAGAGGTCAGGGGCTGCCTACTGACAGTACTACTGGATACAGGTGCAGCTGTGTCTGTATTACATGATGACCACCCAGACATATCCCCTTGGTCCACTGGATGGAGGACCAATATGTCTGGTGTAGATGGAACTAGGTTACCGGCATACCATTCCCTGCCACTACCTGTGACACTGGGACACCTGAAGGCCTATCATGCCTTTCAGCTGATGGTACTGCACGATCACCCTAGTATAATTGGGACTGACTTCCTGGCACCACACGGCTGTGTGGTAGACCTAGCCAACATGCTACTGATACAAATTCAGGGACAATATCGCATCATCATGATCCCTGACTTGCATGTGGTTGCAACAATATCTGCGAATGACAAAGAGTATAACGTCATAGATTTGTTCAAGAATCACAAGCTTTTCCCAAATCTCCTTCCCATTCTACAGACATCTGGAGGCATTTGCCACCAATAAGCTTGATTGTGGCAGGATGCACACTGTCATTGAAGTGACAGGCCCAGCACATGAGAGGCAACGGCAATACCCTTTTCCACCTGAGGCCTTGCCTTCTCTTATGGAAACAATAAAATCACTCCTCAAACAAGGTGTAATTATGACATGTGTTTCCACTGCAAATTCCCCAGTGTGGCCTGTGAAAAAACCCACAGGTGCCTGGAGACTTACTATTGACTACAGGAGGCTAAACCAGATCATCCCCAGTTGTGCCCCAACTATGGCATCAGCACCAGACATGCTACAACTACTAACTCCTGACCAACAATGGTTTAGTGCCCTGGACAACTTCAATGGTTTCTGGTCATTGACATTGGCTAGCAAATGTCAATATAAGTTTGACTTCACCTTTGAGGGCAGGCAGTACACATGGACCTGCTTACCACAGGGATTCCACAACAGCCCCTCCCTGTTCCATTTACACATGATGGACACCCTAGAAGGTTTCTCTACTCTCCAGTGTCTCTTGCAGTATGTGGACAACCTGTTGTTGGTCACAGCCACACAGGAGCAACATCTGGATCTGTTGGATGAACTACTGACCCTCATTCAGAGGGCAGGCCTCAAATGTAACCCTGGAAAAGCACAACTATTTCAGAAAGAGGTACTCTTTCTGGGTCTGAGGATAACAGACCAAGGCCGAAGCCCTACCTGGAAGAAGATACAAGGATTACAAGATTTGCCACTGCCTACCAGCGTGGTCACTCTTAAAAGGTTTCTAGGTATGGTGAATTATTCTAGGGATTTTATTTGTGATTTTGCCCAGAAGGCTGCCCCTCTGTATGAACCACTGAAAAAGGGCATTTCCTGGAATTGGGGCCCCATTCACACCCAAGCTGTGATGTCACTAAAACAGGCCTTGGCCTCAGCCCCAGCTCTGGTCAACCCTAATCCAGCCCTGCCATTTGATCTGGAATGTGCCACCTCTGACATCGCTGTGTCTGCCATGTTGGCCCAGAAGGTTCATGGCACTCTGAGACCTATTGCATATGCATCACAGCTCTTGACCCCCATGGAACAGAAGTACAGCCTTTGTGAAAGGAGCCTTCTGGCCACTTACTGGGCTGTCAAGCACTTTCTGTATATCATTGGGTTCTCTCCATTGATCATTGACACAAACCACAATCCAACCACCATTTTGCTATCAGACAGAGTAAAGGATGGGTCAGTCTGCAATACCAGACTGACATACTGGTCCCTTCTTCTCCAGGATAGAGATATTAAGGTCCACCCAACCAAAATGCCATCCATGCTAGCACATGGCCTCCTTTTCCAAGGGGAACCCCATGACTGTACACTGCAGCCACCTGATCTCCCAGATCCAGGTCCTTTTCTCCCTGCTACACCACAACTATGTGAGAACCCCTCATTGTGTCATGTCTTTACAGATGGCTCAGCTTCCTACCACTAGGGAGAACAGATTGCAGGGATGGGCATATTAGTCATTTTCCCTTATGATAACACTGTTCAAATTTAAACATTGCAGTGTGGCATTATCACAGTATGCAGAAATGCAGCAGTGGCCTGTGTCCTCGAGTTCATACAGCATGGAACTGAGGATACCATCATTTTTACAGACTCTAACTGGGTTTGTTGTTCTCTTACAGAATTTCTTCCCTTCTGGCAGAAGAACTCCTTTATCTCTTCTGATGGCACACCAGTGAAACATAAGGAACTGGTAATATACATTCATTCACTGGCACAAATGTTTGCACACAAACTCTACGTACACAAAGTTAAGGCCCACTCCATACATGACACCTATCATGCCTTCAGTGACACTGCTGACACCCTTGCAAAGGAAAGGGCCTGGGGGGGGACACCTGGATTATGAACCATCCAGAGGCCAGAGCGGCCGTACACATTGCAGCACTCAGGAAGAAACTTGAACCCTTTTCCCCCTTGGACCTGTCAGAAGCCCAGCATGCTGACTCTGAACTCAAGGACATGTTCAGATTCCTTGACAAAGGTACTGAGAAGAA